>OX344757.2:10000000-11361500 GCA_947034885.2 Thuidium tamariscinum
TTTGTGTGAGATAAAGGTGACCTATTTTTATAAATGAAGGAAATACATTGTGGTTTAGCAACTTCATTATTGTGTGATGAATAACACATTGATACTTTTACTAATTCCAAACTTGATGAAAAATCAACAAAAAATAGTGCAATCATTATTATTTCTATTCCTTGACAAAAGAAAATGATTAGCCCCCCTACCACTGCTCAAGCAACCATACACTAGAATGCTTAGCATATTAGAAATAGGTTTTATACCTTAAATCACTTGTAGTTGCCAAAGAAAGAGGGACAAAGTGATCAATTTAGATACATTGTATATTTCATTGTATATAGGATAAAAAAGGTTGGTCATGTTCATAATTAAAAAATTCAATTCATGGTACACAAAGAATTGTCAAATTACAATGACATATTAATTTTGTACTAAAAATCATATGTAGCATCCTAGTCTACTGTTTTGATGATTTTTGATGCATTCTATGCCATCTAAGGCCTTTAGAGGGCTATTTTTCTCTTTGTACCTAAATTACTATTTTTAATTAAAAATACAAGCATATGGAATACTTTTAAAATAATAATAATTTAAAAATAATATTGAAAAAAATTGTATTGAAAAATATTTAAATAAAAATTAAATAATAAAAATTAAATATCCAATTTGATGGTATGAGCAACCAATTGATGGATACAATAGGTCAAGTAATGGATGTAACACCCTCTCTAAAATTTGTCTATAAAATTTAGGTGGTGTCTCAAAATCTCAAAGAATTTCTTAAGATAAAATTTAGCTTGATTTCATGAATTTTTTAAGTTCAAAATAATTTTTTTTTCTACTATACCTAAATGAGGTTTGAAATTCAACTTTTGATACAATTCCATTGTTCTTACTTAACCATAAGTGCTAAAGTACTAAATCTCCTATTAATCTTAATTCACATATCCTATATAAGTTGTTTTACCTACCATTATCTTACTTATATAAAAACAACCTCTTTACCCTTGATTCTCACCAAATGTTAATCAAGTGAATCTTTTAATTGTAATCCCATAATATCTTAATGGTAGATGCTCAATGAACTATTTTTGAATATTTGATGTTTTTTTCCACAACTTGGTCAAATTGAAAAATTGCAAGGTATTCAAAGAATTAGGATTAAGGTACATTAAAGTACCTTAACCCTTCATCGCCTAAGCTCCAAACGGGTCTAAAAGCGTCTTTGCTTTTCAAGCCTTATAAAGTTAAATGCCACTAAGATATGAAAATCTCAACCGTATAATTTTGTAATGTACATATTGTAGATGACGTGGATTAAATTTGGAGTCATTTGGCCACATAGATTGGAAGATCGTAATGTTTTAATTTTAAAGAAGATGCTGAAATTTTTCTAATAACACATTTGGAGGTGAAATCTGAATCCTAAATCTACTCAAATGAACAAACTATAATCTACAAAGTGATTCAAAACCAAAATACAAACACATTGGTGAAAAAACAATTCATTCAAATGCTTTGAATTGTTTGCAAAATGACTTTGAAATGTCAAAAAAATAGCAAAAAAGGGTGCAAAAAACGCATCTATGACTGCACTTCCTTCTACTAAGAAGCTCCCTAATCACTCATGACTTCTTGGATTGATATGAAATTTTAGCCACACAAACTAGACCTAAATGTGGAACTTTTCCAACAAAAATTATTAGAAACAAACATTGTATGACGAAGAAACAAGCCACCAATGTTCGCTATAATAAAAAAATGTCTGGCTTTTGAACTTTGAATTGCTTCCTAACATTCAAAACAACTTGGATTGCCATGAAAATTTGACCACAATAACTAGACCTTTAGAAGAACACAACACATTAAATTTTTTTATTGAAAACAAACATTGGATGAAGGGAATACAAGCCCCCGAAGTTTCAGCCATCAATTGCAATTTAGTGAATTCAAAATGAACCTATGAACTTTGATTGGCTCCCAAAATATTTGTACATCTTGGATTGATCTGAAAATTTTACTACACAAACTAGACTTGAATGCGCAACTTCTCCACTAAGTTTTACTGAATTCGAACATTGGATGCAAAAGTTAAATCAATTTGAATTAGATTGCTAGATTATGTGAGGATACTTTTGGTCCCCTTAGGCGATGAAGGATTAAACTTGATTATTTAATACCTTGTACCCAACTTTTTGTGCCACTAACAAGCATTTGATATTACAGCAATTGGATATTTCATTAAAATAGTGGTATGCCACAAACTTGGCATTTTCAGGTTTAGACTATACTTGAGAACTAAATTGTAAACTTGTCCTATATTTCAAGATCCTGAAATCTATATGTGTCCTAGAAAATGAATGGAAATATGGCATAAAAATGGCATACCACCATTTGAATGAAATATCTATTGACATGAATTATGAGGTGAGCGAGAATAGAAGGAAGACTAATCCTTAAACAAAATAAAATGCAATTTGTAGGCCCTTGAAAGGCTGTGGATCAGTCTTCCAAAGGTTTGGGATTTTTTCTAATGATTTTTTGGCACTAAAAGCCTAAAGCCCTAAATACATGTATATAAACATTCAACTATGTGATATAAAGGAAAATTGGTTTGACTTTCAATCCTGTTTTGAAATAAAGCTTATAGATTCAATTGATGGCCTATGTAAAAAATCTAAATACTTCTATAGTCTATTGATTTATTTTGGTGGTTTGAAAATCATATCAATTGATTTTTAATGTAACATAAATCAACTTATACATACAAACTACTGATGACATACATAGTAGAAGAAATTTGAGGGGTCTAAGAGACCGCAAATTCCTGCAATCTAGGCATGGTTGTCATATCGGACGGAATATCACTGTTCACGGACAGAATCGGACGAGTTAGGGCTGACCGGCTGCGAACTTCAAATGGCTGTAACTTTTGCAAAAAGTCTTCAAATTGGGTAAGTAAGATGTTTTTTTGACATCTACAGTTTTTGTAGATGTCGAAAAACATCTTACTTACCCAATTTGAAGACTTTTTGCAAAAGTTACAGCTGTTTGAAGTTTGCAGCCGGTCAGCCCTTACTCGTCCGATTCTGTCCGTGAACAGTGATATTCCGTCCGATATGACAACCCTGAATCTAGGAACGCAATTAAGTATAGAATCGTAGGAATCTAATGTGGCAAGGGCAGTGCCACATCATTTTTTTTTACTTCTTTTTGCATTTCAGGACCCAAATTATTATTATTATTATTATTATTATTATTATTATTATTATTATTGTTTTAAAATGCTAGCTTGATAGTAGCCAACTATTTTGGAAACTATTTCGGAAACAATCCCAAAACGGTCCTTCAGAAGCCTTAGATTTCATCTAATGTATAGAAAATGACCCATTATAATCAATTCATGATCGACTTTTTTTAATAAATGAGAATTGAGCTACATTAGGTTGAGTCAATAGAGAAAATTTGGACACCGCAGAGGGCTATTTAGGTTTAGTTTAATGTGCAAATATAAGAAAATAAAAAATATTATTTTGATTTAAAAATTTTATTTTTTATTTTTTATCATTCAATCTTACGTGGCACATAAGTTGACACAGAAATTGGCACTAACTGGCAAGACTTTCTTTGACAAGATTTGATAGATATTTCTTCTATTTGTACATTTGTAGGCAACCTAAACAACCCTTTGGAGCGTCGAGATTTTCTCTAATGTTAGTAGCCACAACCAATGTTTTGGATGATATTGTTTAGATCTTTATATTCTCTCCCTATTAAAATTTAGGATGTATTGTAATTGTTTTAGATGAATAAGAATATAAGATGACAATTATAGATAAACTTTTTGTTGGCTTGGAGTAGTCTAGAGACTCTTTTAGGCCAATTGGATAGGTCCATACTTTAAAGCTCATACCAAATTCATGATTTGTCAAAAAAAAAAAAATTTCAATTGCCCTCCCTAAGTTTCCATTTCTCACATTTGCTCGCTTGACATAGGAGAAACTTAAAAATTTTCAACAATGTCAACATGGCTAACCAATCATTTTACTTGTTATAGGGTGGTTTGTATTAAAAGTTGCTCAAATGAAAGTAAGAAAATTTTCACCAACCTTACTATTACTATTAGGCTTCAGCAATGCCACTCCAAGCTTACTACATGATTGTTTGAACAAAAATGGCTCTGGACCAACACCCATGTATCCTATCACATTAAAAGTCATGTACCATTTTTCTTGTCACTTCCATGTGTAATCGACAGTAAAAGACCTTGGCACTAGGGCTCTAGGCAATTTTATATTCATGCCAACTTGGTTAACTTTGACTATGGCCTTAGTGAAAGCCATAGAGGAACGGAGGCTCGTGAGAAATATGAGAAGAAAGGGAAGAACTTTAGATTTTGGATCTTGAATGCACCCCTACATGGCAATAAGTGCCTCCCCACTTTGCATTTGTTGCCTACAGTCAAATCAAGTGCTAAGGTAGGAGGTTCTAAAACAAAGTAGGTTCTAAAATGGAGCACCTTCTTAACCTCTAAATCCTTGAATTGTGTTTTTTTTGGCAATATAGCGATTTCGGGCAGCTCACTATGAATGGAGTTTTTGTTGTTTTTTAAAAATTTTCATACAACATGTGTTTGAGGAGTATCTTTAAGGCTCAACAATTTCCATAACTTTTGACTACACAATTAAGAAGTTATGACATGATATGTTGTTTCCTTTGAATGTCGGGCAACCCAAGCAGGAAATAAAATTAAAATTAAAATTTGAAATTGACTTATTATATTTTTATTTATGTGAAAAGCTTTGAATCATTTGATTTTGATATATGAGTCAAAAATTATGAGGAATTTTAGTTTGGGGTAGTTTGTAGGTAGTTATGAAATCTCTACTCTGCAATAAGTTTGAAATTCTTTATTTAATTCAATTTTCAATATTTTTTAAGAAAACTAAAACATTGGGTGAAGATTGTTTATTACAATATTTTAATCATTGGGATTGGCATTTTTCATTTTCATAAATAAATTGTTTACGATTTAGTATTTTCAACTATTTTCTACTTCTTTCTACTTACTATTTTTTTCCTATATGTTGTACAATTCCAAATGAGTTTGAAATTTTTTGAGCATATGGCCAACTTGAATTGTAAAATGAATTCAAAGAGTAACCATCATTTTGAATATTTTTTCATACAAATGTGACCTTGTGAAGAGAAGCTACCTGAATTTTCGTACGGATAAAAAACGGATTTTTGCTACTTCAAATGGTAATATCTTGCTATCTACATGGTGGAATTTTTTAGAATTTTTTCCACGTCTTTTCAAACCACCTAGTGACCTAACTACAAGATCCTATAGTTAAATATGTCAAAAAATGTTTTTTTTTCAAAAAAATTGCACTTGTATTAGAAATCACAGTTTTGGAGGGTATTTGGTGGAAACATAGTCAAAAATCTTTAGGGGTTAAATGTAACTTTTTTGTACATGTTACTTTTTCATAGCCCTCAGTAATTTTAAAAATGTGTACATTTTAGGAGGTGCTCCATTCTAGAGCCCTATGCCACTTCAATTTCACAATTTTATAACTAATTCTACCAAGCTCTAAAAATAAATATGAAACGACTTGGGTTAGATGTCAATTCCACTTGTCTTTTGATAAAAATTTCTTGAAAAACATTTCAAGATGTTTCGCCTCCCCAAAATTCAGTTTCAGCCCTCCATTCAAGGACCTCCTACCTTCCTGGTGGCGATGCGGAACGCCTGTGTGAAGCCCTATCCGACCTGCCGGTCGCCGCATCTCGGGCTCATCCCAGTGCCTCGCCAGTCGCTTGGTTCACAGAATCACAGTCTGCCGGAGTCACTCTCAGACAGGCGGCCAAGAGATTCGGCGATTGGACTCCCGATTGGACTGATGCTGGGGACTGATGGAAGCCGTCAACGTGCGGCAGTTGCATTCGCAACGACGGGGTCAGTCAACTTCCGTACTGGGCGGTAGGTCCCTTCGCTCCTTCCCTGGAGGCTGGCCCTGACCTTCAATTCCAGCTTCACGGCTCCCTCCAAAGCAGTTTCCGATTCTTGCAACCACTCTCGGAACGGACCTCTCACAGCGAGTACTGTAAGCTTAAGTTACCGCGCGCAGATCGAGTTCAGTTAATTAGAACTGGCTGCTCCTGCAACGCACAACTAGGAATTCGGGCACAGCTCTGTAGTCCGAGTAGGAGTAGTATTGTTGCAGTCGTAGCTATGCGTGCTGTTGGAGATCATGCTGGCGTATACATGCGCGCTTGATCAGATTCGAGGCTCCGAATTCGATGCAGGCAACTAGTTGGATCATGAAGAGACAGCACCGGATCTGACCTAGCTAGGGTTGAGAAATTCAACGGGAAGTTGTTTCTGGCAATTTCGTGTAGGGCGGGCGGGCGGCATGGGGCCAGGGGTGGGGTAATTCGCCCATAAAAGGTTTGCAGTTGGGGCTGATTTCTGTATCGTCGCTGCTAACGGCCAAGGTTTGCAGACTGAGACGTCACTCCTTTCTTCTCCTTACCGTTGGTAACTGGGACCGCACCTCTCAGTGTTTGTAATACAGCTAGTGGTTCTGGCCACTGCTTGCAACACGGACTGGAAGGCCGCTACCATCGACTGGGCACACTAGCTAGGTTCAATAAGCTAGATCGACCTTGCTGTCGTGCATGCTCCCTACCGACGCCGACATGATGCGAATGTTGGTTGGAATTTGAACGTACTTGGAAAGGTGAGCACGTTATTCATGTGAAAGGCCGTGTCACGGTTTGAGTAGGACTTGAATTAGAAGGGTGCAGTTGTCTGTTTCGGTCGAATGAAATTGATCCGAAATGGGCACCCAGTAGACTGCTATAGGAACACTTATTTTGATGGAACTGTGAGGAGTGCACCAGGCCTCTGCCTTAGCGAAACCGTTTCATGTATGATTGTGAATGGAATAGATTGACGCCACGCACTAAGAGGTACGTAGCAAGCGAAGAGTGGAATTTATCAAGTCTCAAACGTGGGCTGAAGTGAGAACTGGGCTTGTATGTTACTCTGCAATTAGAACCTGAGTTAGTGAGGTCTTTTCAGGAATTCAGTCAACATTATTTTCCAGCTGATGCAGAATCGAATCAACCGATCGATGAGTCGGTCGATCGATCAGACTGTAACCAGCAAAACGACCCAAACTATTCTTTGCTTTCAATTCGGTTTGCCCACATTCTGACAGTATTAGAATTCGAGTTTAGCTTGGTTGACCACAGTTACAGAGTACCCGACGCACTAAATAAGTATCATTCCAGGTAGGCAATCAAGTCAGAAATCTGTGAAATAATTGCTCCGATCAAGTACGATCATAGATAGATGCATGCGACACAGGATATCTTCTGCAGATCGATCTTCCGAGAGTTGATAGGTAGCGTGCTGTTCAGGAGTGTATTTCACGTGGAGGGAATGTACCAAAGGTGATACAGTATATTATTTAGGAAGAAGTGTCACGTGAGCAACACTCTTCTCTTTTGTCAGTATCCGTTTGAATTGCGTGTTCCTAATTAAATTACAATTCTGAGACATAGCATAGGTAGAATATGATTTTAATAATATTAAATCTGTAACAACAGTTTTCCTCTTCAGTTTCTGTTGAGAACCTTCAGTTCAATCTGACAGATAATTCTACAGACAAACAAATAGTCAAGGTTCACACAGAGATCATCTCTGGTTTCTGGATTACCAAATGATCCCAGTTTGCTGTTCAAAGGAAAGCATCAAGGAAAATTTGGGTCTTTAATTTTCCTTGATGACCGCTTGTCTCCCCTCATTCCTGATTTCCTGGTGCATTTGAGTTACTCCTGTTCTCTTGTTCTCCTATTCACTATTATGTATCTGATCCATTTCAATTCGTTCACTACGTACACTCCCGTGTGATTCTCGCTTGATTAATACGCTTCGTTACTTCGTTACTTCAGATGCATGTACTTGAAGCATCTCCAACTAACTTACTTCTGGTCCTTAACTTGCAGATTCTGTAACTCCGGCAAATTCACGTTGCTGCCTAGAATCCTAGATCGGCAATTTAGAAGCGTCCTTGGACCTTCTCTTCAAAAGCTGTGAGATCGACATCCAATAGACTCGGACAATGGTACTCAATCTCCTCTCTTAGTCATTTTTGTTTTCTTTGCAAATAGCGGTGCTGAATAAGGAAAAAGCACTGTGTGTACTGTTTCTAAACAGTGGCAGCCTGGGTCCCAGTCCGAGTCCCACGTACTCGATCATATTCCCGACTCCACTGCGTCTTAACTTATTCTTCTTTCGCACGAAAGTCTCTGGTCCAGCGCTGCTCACGGAACACCCACTCACCCAGTGCATGTTCTGGCGAGAGAATGGGCAAAGAGATGTACATTTCCGCCTTTTAGGTGTCCCAAAAGTCTCTATTTCCTGTAGTACGTATATTTGCTCACAGCCTATTTTAAGTATTTTTAGAGGAAATCAACTACACGAGATTGAGTACTATTTAGAATCCTAGACACCGTCTGTCTATCACGATCATAACTATCATAAGCTTCTTGCTGAACACGTGCGTAGAAGTTTTCTCTTTTCAGGCTCAAAATGCAGGCACTGATACTAACTACTGTAGCTAGATTTAATTGAACTGATCAATACATTCTGTGATCAATCGCAGAAGCTGAAGGAAGGCACCGAAACGACTGGAGACCAAGGCTTCCATTACGATGGACGCATTACAGATGCCGCCACTGACGGTTCTATCGATTACAAGAACAGACCCGCCGACAAATCCAGAACGGGGGGCTGGACTGCAGTTAGTTTCATCATGGGTAGGTTCCCAATTCAATTCCTTCAGCGTAGTAAGCTCTAGATAACTAGACGGCTTTCGATTTATTGCATACTCTACATCGAGCACGCCTTGCATACAAAGCTAAATCATCGATCACAAGTACAATTGACCTCAATTTCGTTAAAGTGTCGCGATTCCAGCGCCGGAAATTGTAACGAATATGTACTGAGAAGTCTACGACAGGTGTTCTGAAAAGTGTCAAAGTATTGGAAATTGAGAATACCGCACATTTCAACGAAATTGACGTTCAATGTGATTCTGTCCTTCCATGGTTTTGCTTGGTTTCTTTTCCAACATGATTTAGATCCTGCGGAAGTACATATGCGTAGTTCCAGACCATAATTATGAAGAAACTATGAACGGACTATTCCTGGTTTCGTTCACAGGTAATTAATTAATTAATTAAACTAATTGTTACTTGCATACAGGCTCGGTGGTCTTCGAAAGGCTGGCGTTTTACGGGATTGCGCTGAACCTGATCTCATACCTCACCACCGTCCTGCACGAGGGCACAGCGGAGTCCATCACCAGCGTTTGGAACTGGGGAGGTGTGGCATGGATCACACCCTTGGTTGGGGGTTTCATTGCCGACACTTTCCTGGGTCGGTACAAAACCATGCGCTTCGGCCTTTTCATTTACCTTGGGGTAAGTTCTCAAATCCTGCGCCAAACGACCGGCCAGTCGGCATTCTATCACTAATTCTTTGAAGATTGATGTCAGTATGTGGTATGATACATCCATCAAACTCAATCAGAAGTTTTTCATTTGAGCTTTCGCGTTCAGTAGCTTTCTCGAATCAGTGGTTTTCATACTACCGTACGTATATGTCAAGCTTGTAATAAATAAAGAGTTTGGATGATGGTGGCATGCATCTCAGTACGTTATGCGTACATCTCAGGTCGTGACCGGTTCACTCAGACACATTGCTAGCCTCGCCTTGATGCATTAATAAGCCACTTCCTCTTCGACTCCCCATTCTCAATCTGTATACAGAATGTAGAATAGGAGAGTAGGCTCGCTAGCTCAGGCACACGACAGACTCATTGCACAATTGATACGTGTTCCAAGTTTGCAAGTAACAACATTTGAGCAACTAGCAGCACGTGTGCAGGCTATTCCAACAATGTAGGAGACGCTTATCTAATTACTTAATGCAACTCCAAGCTAGTTATGTGAATGTCGTTCGTTCAAATTGCCGGCTAATTAATTAAGTTCCAAGAGATCGATTAACAGTCTGGAACCTGAGGTCTGCACATATGTAAGAGTCGTAGCTAATTTCTAAAGCTCCGATTCTGATTAAGAAAGCGCACCTATCCTGGACGTACTGTGCAGGGCATGATCCTCCTCACCTTGACAGTCACCTTACCTTCCTTAAAACCGCCCCCCTGCCCTACCCAGACCAACTGCCGAAACGCCTCCCACCTCTCCACGAGCCTCTTCTACCTGGCGCTCTACATCATCGCCATCGCCATCGGCGGCATCAAACCCTGCGCCTCTTCGTTGGGAGCCGACCAGTTCGAAGAGGAGGACGAGAGGGAGCGCCCCATGAAGCGCTCCTTCTTCAACTACTGGTGGATATCGGTGACGGGTGGGGCTGTCCTGGCGCTCACGTTCCTGGTGTACATCGAGGATCACGTGGGGTTCGGGTGGGGGTATGGGATCCCAACTGTGGGGATGGTGGTCTCGATTGGGTTGTTCCTGGCGGGTAAGAGATGGTATCGGTACAAGAGGCCGCAGGGGAGTCCGCTTACGCAAGTGGTGCAGGTGGTGGTGGCGGCGGTGAGGAAGGCGAATGTGAAGGTGCCGGAGGATGCGAGTTTGTTGTATGAGACATCGAGGCCTGAGAAGAGGAATATCCTTCATTCCAACAACTTCAGGTACGTACGTACGTGATGGTAGTGGAGGAGAAGGATTTGTTATTGCTGCTGCAAGAAAATTAAGCTCCTTCAGATAATTCGATTAGTGCGAGTGTTTGATCGGTGAACCTAAGGTTCATCTCACTACTGAATTGCGAGAATGTGGGTAAATTTGAGATCAATGTGGTCTGATTAGTGTGAATCCAATGTTGTGCAAACGGATCGGACTCTCCTGCAGGTTCCTCGACAGAGCGGCCATCATCACACCATGCGACACCTCCAAAGAATCCTCGCCCTCAGGCTCCCCTTCCCCTCCCCCCTCCCCCTGGCACCTCTCCACCGTGACTCGTGTGGAAGAAGTGAAGCTCCTCCTCAAAGTACTCCCCATCTGGTTGACCACGCTCATGTTCATCGTTACCACCCAACAGCTCTCGACCGTGTTCCTCCGCCAAGGCCTGACCATGGACCTCCACATGGGCCCCCACTTCCAGATCCCCCCGGCCTCTCTGGAGCTTTGCTGCTCCATCACGGCGTTGCTGTTTATTCCGGTGTACGACCTCTACTTGGTGCCGTTGGTAAGAAGGTTCACAGGGAACGAGAGGGGGGTGACACTGCTGCAGCGAGTGGGGATCGGGTTGGTGCTCAGTGTGCTGGGCATGGCGGTGGCGGCGGTGGTGGAGAGGAAGAGGTTGGGAGTGGTGGAAGAGTTCGGGATGCAGGGGAGCCACGAGAAGTTGCCGATTAGTGTGTTCTGGCTCACGCCGCAGTACAGCATCATGGGAATCGCTCAGGTAATTAATCAATGGAACTGTGGGTGAGGAACTTGACGTCTTATCTTGAGTTTTCAATTAAGTTTACAAGTGAGGGAGTCGATCACAATGGGTTCAACGAACTTGCGGAACTTTAGTCTTCACCATTTTCTGTGGAGAAGAACGTTCAGCGAGTACACTGATCGATTACTAATGTGGCTCCTCCTATCAAGTCTTATTAACTGACTCTGAACCGAAGGCGAGGAGCCTTTGGATTACAAATAATCTGTACATTAGACAAGAGGTGGAGGACGGAGGCCCTTACAGTGATCGATTTGCGTGCATTTAATATTGATCTTTCAGCATTTTGAAGTCCATATTTTAGATATTGAATATAGACATACAGTGCCTGCTTTAATTAACGGTAATATTTCCTTCAAACATACATTAACTTCTCATTTATCCAAAGAAATACTTGATTCTTGAAAAGTAAAGTCTTCCTTCATGATCAATTTGATGAAATTGAGGTGAATAATATATTTGTACACCGTTATAAGCAAAATTGTGAAAAAATTCGAAAGAGGATTTCTGCTGTAAAACGCTTGGATTGTGTTGATAATTTGACTTAACATTCTCTCTCTCTATCTCTCGATATGCCCACGAGATTTCGTCTTCTAGGTCTTTTGACTAAAAAATGTATTGTTTGCCAAAGATCCTTCGGGAAGGATTTTAATAAACAGTAGTAGTTGGTTGAACTGATTACTGCAGAAGGTTCCTATTTCGCATCTTCAGTTTAGCTTTATGGCATCTAAATAGACTCGTGATCTGTCGAAGGTGCAGACTTCAAGTGCCCACAAAAGTTTAGAGATTGCTAATGTCTTGCCTTAAAAACAGGACACTAGGAATCTCCAAACTTTTACAGTAGACCCTTCAGGTTCACACGAATGAGAAACATCACACATGGATGCTACGAAGTCAAAACACAAACTTGGAATATAACGGACCAAAAATCAATTGAGAATCTTCCAGTAACTCATAATGAATGCTCCCCATAATGTTCTCGACACACAATTCACAATTGAGTTGCCAATTGGTGGTGACCATGCCGGTTTGCAGGTGTTTGCGTGGATGGGAATGCTGGAGTTTTTCTATGACCAAGCCCCGGACGACATGCAAAGCATTGGGACAGCACTCTTCTTGAGCAACACCGGGGTGGCGCACTTCCTGTGCACCGTGATTGTCAACTTGGTGGGAAGAGTGACAGGCCGAAACGGAAGGCCACAATGGATTCAACCGCAAACGAACCAGTCCAGGCTGGACAAGTATTACTGGCTGCTCACCACCATGGCCGCTGTCAACTGCCTCTTCTTCTTCGTCGCGGCCCATTGGTACAAGTACAAGCAAGCGGAACGGCGGTCCAAGCCCAAAATTGTGCCAGCGGAAGCCCCAGTTGTGGAGTAACTGACTTCAGGAAAGAATCCTGGTTTTTGAAACGTCGTCTTCGTGCTTCAGAATCGACTCAAACAATTTATACTAGCTGGGTGTAAGTTATGTAACTCTAGTGAATTTCATACTCTGGAGCAAAGTTCCCTCGTCACGTGCAGCTGGCTATTACCTCGTTCGAGGTCACGGATGAGGATGTCAACGGCAGCAACGGGGCTCCGATGTAAATGTAAACTATATGAAGTGCACTTCACCCTTTCAACAATGTCACGATAAGTTAGAATTCGCAAGGAGATTCAATAAAACCTAGAAATTATAGTAGTTAGATCCAGTTAATACGAAAAAAATGAAGCAACTAGATTGGATGTGCACCGCTTAGAGTGCACTTTTTGAAACAATTCGTGCAAGTAATTAGTGTCTATTTCGTTATAGATGACTTGATCATTGGATTTTCATCTTCTCTGTCTGTTGGTTGGCGTATATGCGCAACTGGTAGATTTCTAAGAGCTCGCACTGAAGTTCCGTAGCTAAGAACATGATAAAGTGGTCACATACACTTGAGAAACAATTGCAAAGAATGCTGTCTGTGGTATCAATGTTGTACACAATCCTAAAGTAAAATGTGTCTGCGGGGATGTCGAACTACCAGTCAGAAAAAATGTTAAGTCGCTTTGGTGAGAAACTCTGTGCAGTAAGGATACGAAACTGTATTACCATGATCGTTAAGATTTGCAGGAGGATAAAGATCAGAAAAGTTGGTGAGAGCAGCACAGACGGAGGAACCAGCTTAGTTTTTATTATTTCCTCGTTCAAGATCAAAGTATTCCATTCTGAAAAGAGAATTATAAGAATTCTAGTTTTGGACGAGTATCACTCGGCTCTCCTGAATTGGGTCGGAGAGAGTGACCTCGACTTTAGCTGGTTGCTCAAAGGCATTTCTTCCTCCAACCATCTCTTTCGCTCCCTTCTCCTTTTCCTGGTGTCCGCCTGAGCAATGGAAGAATTTACCAGCAGTGAATCGACGGTGGGCATGCCTTTCGATTCAATTGAATAAAATACCAAGCTAGCCTTGAATGATAGTCTTCAGAAAGGATCACCAGAAATAAGAAACAGAGTCGTAATTGTACAGAATGAGCAGCCCGACAGGGTGTTTGATAAGTTACAATAGAATTGAGAGACAGACTCTAAAGCATGGTGCACAACTTCCTGGACAAAGTCTAATATAAAAGGTGAGGCCAAGGCATAGCTATTCTAGAGCCCTCGGAACAAGATGACAAGGTATTGAAAAAAAAAATAGGGTAGGGTAGGCTATGTTGTCTTGTCTAATTGAAGCGCTCCACAAAATGGTCAAACAATCGTGACCACTCACACTAGTGTTGTCATGTAAGCATCATGTCATTTTATCATCTATTATCAAGATTCTTTCTCCAAGGGTGTTTGGACAAAATATAAAGACTTACAAGACAATTCTTCAACTCTTGGTTACCACATTTTCTAGCTATCTTAAAATATGGTTGAACTGTCTTGTTCTTGTCCAAACAAATGCAAACCGACCCTTACAATGTCAAAACGTAAGATCAGATAAGACAACATGAAGCCTAAATTAGGGTGTCCCTCCATTTGTGGTGCAATCAGGTGTGGGTCGTGTTTAACCTGTTGACAAGAGCAGATAGTTTGGCACTCTGCGTCACAAAGATCTACAAATGAATCCTCCATCTCCCGTACCACGAGCATTTTTGCAGCTGCGTACTTATTCAATGCAGCTTCTCTCTCAAGTTTAGCCTGCACGAGAGCCTTCTCTTTTTCCAACTCTGCGTTCCTGTGGGTAAGTCGATATCAGTCCGCTTAAGCGGTTTTCATAATCAAATGCATTCAAAATTGGCTCGCAACAGAAGAAAGCTTTCCCTCAAAAATTGGGGTCATGCTGACTGGCTACAGATGAAAAAAAGTGATACGAGCTATAAAATACTCTGAGATACTACTGCGACGAAGAAGGGCTGGATCAGAATGCACTTTATTTTACATAAAATGCAGGACACATGCGCAGAATTCATAGCGCAAGTAGGAGTCAAGTTTTTAGAAGATGCAGGGGCTTGAGCACCCTTTGCGCCAAGTCTCAGAAATGAGGTTGAGAAAGTATTCCAAGACGTACCTCTCTGACAAATGCCGGAGAAGCATAAGAATTTTCTCCATCTCATCGTTGAGATTGTCAAGCTGTAGATTCATCATTCCCGCATCATTCAACTCGCGTAGGCACATTTCCAATCTGCCTGACATTGAAACATCATCATCTGTTAGCTATATTGACAGCAGAAATCAGGCCATAGCGCAACCAAATCGTTGTAAAAAAATTCAGTATTTCAGGTTTCTTGACGTCTAAAAGCCCAAGGATTCCTGGTTTTTAATTGACCAATTCAATCGAAATATTGCGAAATATATCTATTCAGATGGGGACAAAGTTTAAATCACCAAAATCAGTGAAGAACGTTGCAAAAAACGTTGATTGAAAAAAAATGGACAAAAAGAATGTCCGCATTCGATCAATACTGCAAAAAAAAGAGTATAGGGCAAAGGCTACTCCGAAGCAGCGTTTTCCAGTTCAGCCACAATGACAGACCTTTTGCGCAGCTTTTCATTGACAGTCAAGAGCTGGCGTTCATTCCCCACATGAAAATCCAGTTCAAACTCCAGAGCCTCCACTTTCTTGATCAACTCTGCAGCATTAATTGCAGGAAAAGTCATCACGCCCACAGTCTTCATCCTCCCTTCACCAGGAGTACTGGCCGGTCTTCTTTGCACAGGTGCACCTCCTCCTCCCAATCTCTGAGGCGAAGTCGGAGGCCAAGTGCATTTGATAGTGGAATTCCACTTAGCTTTCAAACTACCTTTCGGAGGCGATGGCTGGCTCCCGGGACGTGGTGCGGCAGTGCGGGCCACATGCGGGTACACTTGGTTTTTGGCAGATGCAGCAGGAGCCTCGGAAGCCCAAGTCACTGAAGGAGCTCCGCTCATTTCCATTGCACAAGACTCCGCCGATGCTCCGCCCCTGATTGGCGTCGTGCGGCGCTCGCAGTAGACCATCTGCGCCAGGCTGCTCACCACTTGCATCTCAGGCATGCTAAGCATTGTCTGGCATGATTCGTCTGCCAAACGAGCGCTCTCAGGATCAGATGTACCGTCCAATTCTGCTTCGCTGTCAGAGTCTACAAAACAGATCACGAAGGTTAAGAAAGAGGACACCGAAACCCTTGGAAACCTGATCCCCACTCCTAAAACCCTTCTTTTCATACACTTGGTGGGACTTAGAAGGAAGATAGGTGTGAGCATGCCTTGGCCATTATCTTTGAATAGAAATGGGATATTCTACTCTCTTATTGAGGTTTGTAACTTGTCACTTTGATATTGCAAAATATTTTTATACATGAGAGATAAAAATTTGACATCTACATAATTGACTCATTTATCCAAAAATCTCTCCACAGTCATGTCAATCTCTCAAATTTCATACTCCTACATGTTGGTTAAGACGCTAAAAGTGAAACAAGTAGAATCTTCTACATCCATCACATTAGAGCTTAGGCAAAGGTGGCTAAAGGTTGCAATTCCTCTCAAAATTGCGACTTCCAGACTTTGATCTTTTTCTTCTTCAAGGAGATCTATATACTATAAGCTAGACCGAGAAAGTGAAATCTAAAATAGTCACCATGTTCAATATTTAATTTGTTGTAGAAGTTCTATCTTTAGAGTTGCTGAAAATTGCAAAGATTCAATAATGAATAAGCTACTTGCAAGTTAAGAGTAAAAAAGATAAGTGAGGGCTTACCATGGTAGCACATTTTTGGTACCCTTGTCATTGACTTGCAATGTTTTTGTGAGACAAATTGGTTCACAACAATCTCCATGATGGCCATGGACCTTCATTAGCAATCAAAAGTCAAAATCTTCCGGTGCCTATTCATGGGACTTGACATAAAGAGTTGCTTAAACATTGCACCACTTCTCAATGTCCTCTGCACAAGTGGCAAGCAAATTTTTCCAAAGGTAATTGCTCACATTGATCATCAACAACATATTGGATGCTCATAAACACGTTTATAGTAACTTGCAAAAGCAAGGGGATTAGAAAATGAAGGTATACACAAATCAAAGCACTCAATTAATAATCAATTGCAAAAATTCTAATAATCTAACACCTATAAAGTAGCTTTTGACATATCCTAAACCTAAAACACCAAATGACTTGTGTGCCTCTTCAACTTCGAAACAATGACATTTATTATAACCATAGCCCTAAAATGAAATATAGAGCCTATAAGTAGATAAAACTCTATAGATCTGAAATGGTGATTTGAAAAGCAAAAAATATCTATTTAGGTCTATTTATTTTGGCACCATATTGTAAGCCAATTGATACCATATTAGGTGCTATTTTGTGAGCCTATGAGATTGTAAGCCTATGAGTCTAGAATTTTTGGTGAAATTTTTAGGATGTAGACCTATTACCATTCTTTAAGAATTTAGGATTTTTATAGCTGATAACCCCCTTGTGGGATTTGAAATTTGCGACTTTCAAAAAAAAAAAAAAATTTATTTTAATTTTTTTTCAATTTTTTTTCAATCCTTTTTCTATTTTTCAATTCTTTTTTGCAACTCCATCACCCTCCAAAACCCCTCTTGATATTGAGAGGGGTTTTGGAGGTAGAAGGCTTGGGATCCCTCAAAACTTCTTTTTTTCATTTTTTTTGTGACCATGTCACTAGTTCATTTTTTTTGCAACTTTTCACCCTTCACATCCTTCTCTCAATACCGAGAAATCAATTTGAGGGTGATAAAGTTGCAAATCTTTTTTTTTTCCGACTCAGTCACCTTAGAAAATCCCTTGTTGGATTTTGGATATTGGACCTCAAAAAAAATTTAGAATTTCAAATTTTTTTTTGGAAGGTATTGAGAGGCCCTTTGGAGATAGTAGGGTTTGAAATTTTAAAATATGTTAACCACACTTCCACGGTCACAAGTCCACGGTCATGGGGCTGAAATTTTACTATAAATAGATTTTTAAAAACAACTTTTTTTTTTTTCTTTTGGCCTAAAAAATTCAAAGTTTTTTTTGGTTAATGCTTTGGGCTCACAAGACTTACGTTCATATAGCATTGTTGTACTATTCCATATTGCACTTGGAATGACAAAGTTGTAATCCACTATAACTTTTAAAGCATGTACCCAATTAACATTATATATTTGAATTCCAATTTAGCTAATTTGTCACACTTTGCAGTCTAATTAGGGGATTTTAGTACTAGGAAATATCCAAAATTAATTATCTAAAGCTAAATTTTTTGTGGTCTATTCCTACATTAGGTGAGTATGTATCTACCAAAGGGAATTTTAGAAAATTATTGTTTATTTCTTCTACATGGGTGAAAATATGGCTCCCTTGAGCCTATACTTTTGAACATTCAAGATGGTTTAAAGAACATTCTTTTTGTGAAATCTCTTCATTATAAAGTTTTTTCAAATTTTCAATTTTTAGTTTTTTTGCAAATACTTTTCTTTGTTTTTTACAAATTAAAACGTCAAAGTAACTATTTTGATGAAATTTTTCACTTTTTCAATTCTCTTACTTAGAAATTTTTCTATGCTTTTCCTTCCTAGGGTACCTTCTATTTAAAGTTGTATACATTAAATATATTTCTTATATTTTTTTGAAATTGTTTTTTTAACTATGCGGTAGTACAATACTTCTAAAAAAATCATGAGTACTCTACAAAATGCTACAAAATCCAAAGAGTGTTTCTTGCAATTATCCTAAAGCACAAACAAACTATGGTAAATTTAATGAGTGTTAGAATAACCCCAAAGAGAGGGACTCTAATTCTAGAACTTCTATGACATAAACTTCAAGAAAACCTTTAAAATAGCATTGACTTCTAGTTGTCTTCAATGAAGCAAATTTTTCTTTTTTCAATAACCAACCACATAGATGATTTAAGAGCTTGCATCTTAGTAAACAAACCAATTTTGAATGCAAGATTGCAAAGGACTTATGAATTTATAACAAGAGAAATGTGCATATTCTATGTTTAGTATACTACCCTTCTCCACAATGTTTTAGAAATTTGTATATTATAGTTTTTTGGGATTGATGAGGACATGAACAACTACAAATAGTGTTAGCGTAGTATAATGTATTCTCAAAGAACTTAGTTTCACTTGAAAAGCTATTTAATTCATTACACAATTTACCTTGCAATTGTTGAAATACAAACTTTTCTACGACTAGAAATTGCAAATATCTTCAAATCAACCCTTGCATGTTTAAATTTTCAATGGTGAAAATCATGAAAACACTTTTACTCTTTTGATCTATTCAAACCATTTTCAAAGCATTTCAATTTCTTAGATCTCAAATCAAGTGAAACTGGCAAGCCTTACCCTCCACTAATGTTACATACATGCCTTTGAAGACCTCTCAATAATCAAATATTTACTTTTTTAAATGAAAAATGAAAGTTCTCAATAGTCAATTCTTAAAATTGCCGATTCTTTTTAAATGGTCAAAGGAATTCAATTGCCCATTCACATTTGGGCCTAAAATTTCAAAAGGGACCATATATGGTTGATCAAGCAGTTAGGAATTAAAAGGTCAATGATTGGAATGCTAAAATATTTTCACAATAGCTACTTCATTGTCAAAATCATTTTTCAACTAGTTTTTTGTTTGTTTTTTCATTTTTGAAGAAGTGCCATAGTGGCAATACAAAATGTTATAGTGGTGCTCCAAATTGCAACATTCATTTACTTATTGGATGTATAGTATGGTTTTCATCCACAATCAAGCCCAAGAATCAAGCAATTTCTTCTAATATTTTTTAATTTCAAAGTTGCTTGGCAATTTCATCAAAAAAAATTTGCATTTTTTTTTGCATTTTTTAGCCAAATTATTTTTTCTCGTGCAATCTGGCACAAGAACAAAGGAAAAAAACAAAGCAAAAAACTACTTTCAATCTTTTCAACTAATTATTGAGGCACACATTTGCTTATACACAATGTCCTGAAAAGTGGTTGTACACCCCTATCAATTAATTATCCCTCCCCCCCTTCTCTCAAAAAATTTATAGACCATTGATTGTTTTAAAAAAATGCTTACCTATAAAATCACCATTGATTTCCCAAAAAATCACAAGCCATTGATCTTGTGGGATTTAATTTGAATCTGAATACAAATATGGACATAATACCATATATAAATACAAGATACAGATATAAAACCATATATTAATAGTTTAATACACAGTGAATACCAGATATGGATATGGATATTGAATATGAATATGAATATGAGTATAGATATGGATATAGTACAGAAATATGGATACAATATTGGAATACAAATACAAATATGGATATGGATACATGAATATGGATATAGTATCGAAATATGAATACAAATAAAGGATGAATTGTCCCATATTGTTTGTCACAATAATTGATTTCCAAAAATTACAAGGAAGGGGGGAGGGGAACGAAAATTTAAAAATAAAAAGTTTTTATTTATTTTTAAATTGACAATTTCTGCCACTTTTCTGGACATTGTCACACAATCTAACAAACCTGTCAATCTCATCAGATGCAATCACTGCAATCCAACCCTACTCAACATTCTTTTGAAGTTTCATAGTAAGGTAGAAGCACCCAATGGCGTTAGTGTACCTAATGCTGTCACTATGTAGGCAAGATAGTGATTTCAGAGTTGAAATGTCGGCACAGTGTAGAGAGCTTATTATTTTGGTCAACGTCAGTAAGTTATCTACTATCTACATTCATTTTAGTTCTGAAATAACTGTCATACGTAGAGAATGGCGGCATTAGGTACACTGACGCTATTAGATGCTCCTACCTTAGTCAAGAACTCAAGGCTCAGATGGCGAGATCTGAAAGTCATTCCTTGACAAGACCCTTTTTTTTTGATGATTTGAATAACCTTCAATTAAATAATGGATGTTCACTTCAATCAACTCACCACTATAGTAACTGCCCAACAGTTTGTTTTTTATCATTTCTTGTGAAGTGCCAAAGTGGCAATATTTCACTTTATTGTGGAGCTCCAAATCTCAACATTCATCCATATATTTGATAGAAAATATCATATTAACACATAATACATATCTATCATTCTATTTTCATCCATTATTTGGCGATTTCATCCACTATTTAAAAAAAAATTGAAGTTTATTCGCGATTTCATCCAAAATTTTACTATTTTTTTCCTATAGGCTTGGTGCTAGGCCAAAAAATTTGGTGCAATTTTGCACCAAATCACCAGAAGAAAAAAAACCTTGCTGCCCAATGTGAAGATCCAAAAAAATAATGCAAATATGATTAGAAGTTAAGTGTCTACAATTTTAGAAAGTGCAGCAATCACGTTCATATGGTTAGGAATTTTGTTATTGATTGGTAAAATGGAGCTTCACCCACAGTAGAAGACTATGGTGGAGACACCCAAAACCGTCCAAATAAGGAATTTAACATAGTTGGAGGTAGTTTATTCTAAAAATAATATTTTTCTAGTATAAGCGAGTGAAAATCATGAATATTAAAAAAAAATAGATTTTTCAGATATTGTATGTAATTTCTATGATTTTCCAAAGTGTTGGTTCTCTAAACCATTGAAACTGTTCAATAGTTGTCTCTAATTCTGAACGTTGTTAAAATCAATACACTAGAAGAAAAACGCAGAAAAACAGGTTTCAGCAAACAGATCACGTCAGGTAGATTGTGTTGAGACTGCGTTGTTGAAAACGCAGGAAAACGCTGAAAACACTGAAAAAACGCAAAAAAAACGCAAAAAAACACAGAAAACACATTAATTTGTGTTTTTTTGTGTTTCTTCCGCGTTTTCAGCAACGCAGTCTCAACACAATCTACCTGACGTGATCTGTTTGCTGAAACCTGTTTTTCTGCGCTTTTCTTCTAGTGATAGTGAGCCAATCAGATTTTGGTATATGTCCTATAATTGTGTCAGCAAATTGCAGTCAAACAATTAGCAAACACATTCACTTCAGTATAGGGATGATTTTCAATGAGTCTAAGGTCCATTATAAGGTATAGGTACAGTATTGAGTGTTTCTCCCTTACATGAAATGATCCAAAGATTTTTTAATTTGTCAAAGAATTGCACCTGCCCTACATGTAATTAAATGACTGTGCACTAATTTTCAATCGTGAATGATGAGATATTTAGTAAATGTGCATCGCAATATCACTGAATCCCGTTGTGGTTATATGGTTTTCATACAAAACCCTCACGGCCTCAATATACTAGTTGAAGACAACCACCATGTGCACCAACGATGCTAGTATGTGAGCATAGAAGTGTGAGCCTATGAGCCTTGAGCCTAAGGATAGGATAAATATAAGTAAGTATCCTACACTCATTGGAGATGTTTATAGCATAAACACCTATAATATAGGTGTTTAGAATATAGATGCACTATAACCATTCAAGTGTCTATAATATAGACACCTATACTATAGGTGTATAAAATTCTAGGCTCATAGGTTCCTACTTTCTATGGTCACATACTAGCAACCGTGGCCCGTCTATACCTAATCCATTCATACATTTGAACTAATGGATTGAAAAGGAATGCAATAAAATGTAATTGAAAAGGTGTAAAATAAAGAAGCTACCTCTTCATGAATTGGCTTAGCATTTTTTGTAACTTCAATTGGCCATCCAATTACATAGGTCATACGTATTTGAAACGGTATTAGTAAACTATATGAAACCACCATGGCTTAGTCATACTCTTGCATTATCCTAAAGTACTTAGTGGGTACCCTACCAACAATGCTAGTATGTGAGCATGAACATGCAAACATGTAAGCTTCTAATATGTATATAAATAGATATACTACCACCTTTGAAGATGTTTATAGTAAAAATACCTATAATATAGGTACCTATAGTATAAATATGCTTTTATCATAAAAGGTTTCTATAGTATATAAGCACCTGTTCTATAGGTGCATAATCTTTGAGGCTCATAAGTTCACACTTCTATATTCACATACTAGCAACCATGAGTACCCTACAAGTTAGTAAGAAACCTATAATAATTATTAAACAAACTACAAGACAAAGAAATGCTTAGTCATTGCATTGTTGAAAATATTGTTAAAAATAACAATAGAAAGTGGTTGTATCCATACTCATTGGTCCATCAAAATACAAGAGGCTTAAAGCCAATGACTTGCAACAGTTGATTATACCATTGTCCCATGGGTTTCCACCAATTATAGCTATTGGTCTAAACAACGAATGTATCATCAATGATTTGTCAAGCTTGAAATACAAAGTTCACCTCTATATTTTGTGAAGCTTCTCTTAGATTGAAGAAAATAAAACAACAAAAATTAACAGTTCCACAAAGCCCACACTTGACCAAAGCAAAGTATAGGTACAATAGATGAGTTAGCTTCTACAACAACCTTAACAAATCCAAATCATTTCTTTAGATATACCACTTGACAACATATGAGATCTCATCAATAAGGGTTCATTGTATACTACACAATGATTTCTTAACAAATGAAGAAGTACTATGGCACTCATTGGACAAAACGAGAGAAAAAAACAATTTTATGTTGGAATCTTGACTAGAGTCAGAGTGCCATGAAATAAACAAACAATGAAGACAACTACAAGTTGGATGGTTGTTCTATTCTACCCCATTAAGTTCATAAATACCGATTTAGATGGTTCTTGAGTTTTCTCACAATTTTTTTATAAACAGCTTCTCCAATTCTTTATTACATCATTCACCACTGAAGACTAAGAAGTCATTGACTTCATTATAATCAATTCCATTGATCAAACCTAAAAAAGACTAATCTAGATGGACCCTAATTTTATACCTTCAAAATTAGCAAAAGACAATACGTCTGTTGGTCAACAAGAACAAAATTGGATTGAAGAAAGTTGCATATGACCAACTCAAAAGTGCTAAAAGAACATAAGACCAAATGTGGGGCTCTTGGCCCTTGTAGGATTCCTAATTCTCATATCTTACTATTTAAGTGTGTATTCATATTAAAACAACCTTTAGACATCATGACCTAGACCAGCTTGGAGAAGCTAGTTCTAGTTATAAAAACTAACAAAAAGACTTCAACCAATTCAAAGAAAGTATTCCATACATCACGCCAAGAGGTAGTAGCGCCCGTCACTGCATTGCAATAAGAACAATCAAACTAGATCTTTGGTATACAACTATACATGTGAAAATCTCTACGGATGTACATTGAATAGGAACCAAGTGTACTAGCTTGTGAAAATTTGAGTTGAAGTCAATGTCTAAATGCTCTATTAATTGGGGGGCTCAATCTTTATATCTAATTGCTCTCTTGATTTTGAAAAATTCAAATTCCTTGCATGTTCAAAGACATGCAATGTTTGGATTCCTTCACGGAATCTTGATATGCGGATTGTCTTTACAAGTAAGTCCACTTGGAGTTGTAATGCAACCAAGGCCATTAATTTGTAACCAGCTTAGAAGGTAAGTTGAGCACTTAAGTGGGCGGTTTCAACAACATTTTGAATGGAATGTGGATTTCTAAACGTCGTAATTTAATTGATCATTCCCATTGCCCGCCCAAAGCACTCTTGTAACTAAGAGAGTGAAGTCTTGCATGTGTGTCTGTTGCAGATGCAATTGGGTTGCAAGTGAGGAGGCTCATTTGACCGATGTGACATTCATATTCCCTCTTACTAAATCAATGTTCAAGCGGGAGTTCAACCCTCCAATTCTTATGTATTATATAGTACAAACATGAATTGGGTAGCTATAGCTTTGACACATTGAAGGCAATATTAGTTGATGTTGAGTAGTGTTTGTATGCTTCTCTATTTGTAGACAAATTAATTAAATTTGATAGCTCTTCCTAGGATACAGAACTCCTATGTATTTTATATAGCCTTGCTAGGTTAGGATGTCTTGTTATTTATTTATTTATTTATTGCGTGTTTGCACTTGTGGCTAGAAGCATTGTATTGTGACTTTGTTATGAAATTCCCTTTCATTTGTTTCCAAAAAAATCAAACAAACTACTTTATAATTTGTATTCTAAAGACTAAATGAAGTAGCTACAATTGTAACTATTGTAGGCTCTAGTTGCAAAGATGCAGAAAAATACACTTTGTACATCTTTTCAATGCAAATTGGACACATCATTGAATTCATTTCTTAATGTATGGACACAATGTGTTGATTAGCATCATTGTATTAAGCTCATTGGTGTTCTTTTCTTGGAATGAATTGCAACTAAAGACTCTAACACAAGTTATTTGAGGATTGTATTGAATCGCTTGAACGACATTGACAAATTCTAGAGCTTACAACTGCAATTTAGGTGCACTATATCCAAATACTTACAAGCTCCATTGAGAGTCCAATTTTGGTCATTCGACAACATATAAAACAAATTTTTATTCCTTGGGATAAATATGTACATCCAAACCACACATACAAGCAAGGATGCACTCCATTACATGTTGTACAGTACAATTCCAAAACACACTATACAATTGTATTGACACACATCTTCACAAAGATTTATTAAACATCCATCTCAACTCAAATGTGGACATGATTTGATCCTAGAAATCAAGTGGATTTGGTACCATATTTGATAGGGAAGGAGGGATCTATGTTGATGCCGCACTTTCCACGAGGATCACTAGATCCCATTCGTGCCATGCGGATGTACCCTGCCTCTCCCCACCATGAACCCCAAGAGTTCTTCACAATCCAATAGGGCGAGCCATCCTCTTCAGTGCCGTAACCCACAACCAAGACTGCATGGTCAAGATTGGTGCCACATGAACCGGTAAACACACCCTGTGATCCAAGTGAAAAAAACAACAATGAAAAATTAGCAATGGATCTAATGATAAATGACAAAATGTTGAAGAACATGGAAAGAACAATATCTCCACATTATTCACATTAACAACCCTAATTCATGTCATTGTGCAATGTTCTAGCTAGGCAATTGTGTCAATACATTGTTGATATCTAAGTGACATATTTGTTGAAATTGTAGCTTTTCATTTTCTAGACTTGAGATGTGCAAGTGGGAAGGTTTAGGATTGGATTTGGTACAATGTCACAAAAATCTACCAAAAGATTGAAAAAAAATAGTCAATTTTAAGAATATTCGCTTTGATTTGTCAAAACTCAAGAAGACTAGAAGCCATTATTCTTCTCATTCCAATCTCTTCAATCAACCAAAAGCAACATCATAGCTAAGTGCACTCTAGAATGATGTAAATGAAAGTTGTCAACAATCATAGCCCAAATAGATTTCAACTAACAAGTGAATAGACAAAAGAACTCAACAATGAAACTTGGAATTTATAAGATTTGATTTTGAAACATCTACCCCTTGGTAATGTTGAAAGTCACGTCCGGAAGCCTCAATAGCAACACTAACTGGGTTCATCGAGACAGCCTTGAGAAGAGAGTTCTCAGATTGCGTGGGCACTAGTTGGTAGCCATCAATGGATACAATAGTTGAGTTTTGCTTTTGAAAAAAGAAACAAATGTCACAAGTTAGATATATAATAATATAGTTTTGGTGAGCCTCTCTACTAGTAAGAACAAAATATCTAAATGTCTATTTCTTTTGATAATGCCGTCCAAACTCATAACATTTTATAACCTCCAAATGTCTTCTCACCAATAATTTGGCCACCATGTTGTCAAATATCCTTGTCAAAGCTTAATGCCAAAGCTAGTGAGGGAACCCTCCAAATTGAAATAGAACTAGGAGAATAACAAATGGCGTATTCCAATGGAATTGGTACCAATTTTTGTAAGTTGAATTGGACTCTTAAACAGGACTTCTTTGCAAACTTTTGTTATAGACTGTGAATTCTAGAGGAAAAGAAATGAAAGTTCCAAGTGGCTCACCTTAGCCATGCATTGAAAATTGGTACGTGTCATATATGGGTAATCATTCTCGGTGCGAATGCCCCCATTCTCATAAATGTATCGGAATGCCCTTTGCATGGAACCGCCATTGCAACCCAAATTGGGTGGAGAGTTGCAATCCAAAAGCTCTTGCTCTGATAAAGTAATCATTTGCCCAGTTGCAATTTGGTTCACTGCCTCCACCGCACCGGTCGTGGAAAATGTCCAACAGCTTCCTACACAATTAATTGCCACCAAACACACAACTTTGTTGACAAACCAAAATTAGCAATAATGCAATCCACCATCAAGGCTTCAAGAGCTTCAAATGATAGTCTCCGCGTTTGTGAAAAGCAACATGTGACTTTTGAAAACAAGAACAATATGAAGTTTACGTACTTCCATAATAATGCATACAAACAATTACAAAAGATTTTTGGTTGGCAAAGAAGTTGGAGATCCATTTACTTCAACTATATTTTTTTCCATGTTAGAAGTGCAATGGATGTAATACAAAAGGGTGAATAGATCAAATGGGATGCTAACTATGACAAATATTTTGTGTCCTTTCAACAAAATCAATTCCAATATGGAGGAAAAGAGTGCCAAAAAGTGAATGGCTTCATTCGGCAAAGGGTTGCCATTTTTGCAAAATTTGCAAGTGAGTATGAAACGACCATAGCTAAATTAAAAAACCAACCAAAAAGAGAAAACTTAGGAGATTAAACCTTAAAAGAAAAATCATAAGATCAAAAGCTATTGTAATGAAGCTATAGACAATGAAAGTGACAAACCGCATTGGCCTTGGTCCTTAATCTCCGAGACGGCGCCAGTCTTTCGCCAATCCACATTAGGCTCTGCCATGACATTGTTGTAGATGAAGTCTGTTTTGCTATGAACCTTGTGTGATTGGCCATCCCGAAACCCGCCCAAGTACAACGCCAAAAACTCTTGGTGTGTGAGGTCACTAAACTTATTGAGCCCCATCCAATAACTCTTTCGTTGCGTGTTGTGACTACGGATGTATTGCACATTTTCTTGGAAGATTTGGAACCGGTGTTGCTTCTCGCTCCAAGAGTGGTACACACGCACATGCTTCTTGACCCATCGGTTGAAGACATCCACAATTCTACCATTGCCATTACTCCAATGGGAATTATGTAACTGTTGTTGGGATTCGTAATTTGAGACACTTGCAATGGGCATGGTGCCATGAGCTTGTTGCGTTGTGAATGCAAGGAGGATGAAAAGTGCTAGTACAACAATGCTAGGCATTGTGACTCTTGATATATACCCCATCTTGATTGACTAGGAACTTGCAACTCTAAGAAAAGATGAACAAAGTAAAAAGTAAGTAAACAATCAATTGCAAGAACAATTCAAGGTGGAATAATAGTTGTTGTTGTCAAAGCAAACTATTTCAATCATCAAACAAGATCATGGAGAAAAAAGTACATCCCCAAGTATATATCAATTGAAGCAAGGTCATGCAACATAGAAAAAGAAAAAAGAAGTATCTCAACAATAGCAAACAAATGCAATGAAGAAAAAAGACGAATTGAAAATGTCTTTAAAATTCAAACAAGTCTTATATGCAATAAACTCTCTAATGGACACCAACTATCTCCATTAAAGTAAGATAATGCAATGAACAAAAAGAAGACCAAGTACTTGAAAAAGAAAGTCGAGATCCTTGGAAAGAGGGCAAAAATCAATCACAAAGAAGAAATTCACAAAGGATTAGTGTCTACTGTAACAAAAATAAGTTGATTCAATATCAAACAATTTCAAAAAGAATAAAAAGGGCAATTGAAGCAAGCTTGTGCAACAAATTTAAAAAAAGTATTCCAATAGAAGCAAGCAAGTGTAACAAAGAAAAAGAAAAAACTAATAAAGTCTAGATCTAAATTGGAACAAGCTTTTGCAACAAACAAATAGGTACCAACTATCTCAATAAAAGTAAGTTGCAAATGCAATGAAAGAAAAAAACCACCAAGTAGCTATTTGCATTCAAAGATTCAAAGAAAGATAATGCAAAGAACAAAATGAACATCAACAACATCAATTGAAGCAAGGTATTGCATAGAAAGTAAAAAAGAAGAAGAACACCAAGTATGTCAATCAAAACAAGTTGATTCTATATATACAAAAGAACAATACTAGTCTCAGCTAAAAAAACTACTACAACACACCAAACAAAAAGTTAGGTCTATTAAATAAAAGTAAGATAATGCAACAAACAAGAAATAGTAAGTATCTCAATTGAAGCAATGCAATGAAACAAACCAAAAAAATACATGCATATATATAGCAATTGAAAGAAGCTAATACAATACCCTAATGGACCCCAGAAAAACTACCTCAATTGAAACAAGGTAATGAAGGTACTACAATAAATAAAAAAGACATGAACTCTCTCAATCAAAGCAAGCTAATGCCAACTATTAGATAGAACACCATGTACTTGATTCTATACAACCAATCTAATTCAACATCAAATGAAGCAATGAAAAAGAAAGAAAATTGTACCTAAAGACTTATAGAGGACAAAAGAGTGTATTGATACTAAGAAGAAGCTCTGAAGAGCCGTGAAAAAAAGAGGAGGGACTAAAGGATTGTACTCACATTTATATTGAAGATGAAGGGACCTGGACATTATTGAAATGATGAATCTCCTAAGACCTCAATTAGGATGAAGGGGCAACGGCTACATTAGGGTTTACAAAGGAATTCTTAAATTCCCTTTCAATTTGGACTTAACTTCATTTCTAAAGTAGTTGCACTAGAAGTCAACTACAAAATGAAGTTTAGTAGGGTTTGAAAGGGGATTTTAAAATCCTTTTTGAAACCCTAATGTAGCCAACGCATACTAAAATACATTAAAAAATCCCAAATATTACCATATTAAATTGACTATATAATTTCCTTACAAGAAAATGTTTATGTTTTGTCAAAACAAATTGTATAAAAAATTCCTAATTTAAAAGTATTAGATTTGAATGCAAACAATTCAAAGGAGACATAGTCAAAGAACTTTAGGGATTAACCACTTATTTTTTTGATGACCTCAATTTAGATTTGACATGTAAATTGTGAAAAAAAGATTGGAAGACTTCAAATCACTTTCATAGATTTAACACCTTCATGGTCAAGCATTCTAATTTTTTCAATCCATACATGATATTGTTTTTTTTCTTTTTTAAACCCCTAAAGCCCTAAACTGCGTTTTTTGAGAACATAAATTATTTGGGCAACTCACTACGGATGGATTTTTTTTCCTTTAAAATTTTGATACAACATGTGCCCGAGGAGTAGCTTTGAGGCCCAACAATTTTCATAACTTTTGACTACACAGTTAAAAAGTTATGATAGGATATGTTGTTTTCTTTACTTGGCGGGCAGCCTGGGCAGATAAAAAAAACTTCTTCAAAAATTACTTTTAAGAAAAATAAAAATTTGAAATTTTTTTATTAGATTTTAATCTAAAAGTAATGCTTTGAATCAATCCCTTCCGATTAATGAGTCAAAAGTTATGAAGATTTTGAGTTTGGGGTAGTTTGTGGCCAGTTACAAAATCTCTACAGTACAAAAAAAGTTTGAAATTCTTCATTTAATTCAATTTTTTATATTTTTGGAAAAATATAAAAACAAAAGGTGTAGATTGTTTATTACAACATTTTAACCATTGGGATTGAAAATTTTCAATTCCATGAATAAAATGTTCACAAGTTAGTATTTTGGCTCATCTTTTACTTCTTTCTACTTACTTATTTTTTCCTATATGTTGTACAATTCCAAATGGTTTGAAATTTTTTGAGAATGTAGTCAACTTGCATTGAAGTATGAATTCAAAGAGTAACCACCATTTTGAAATTTTTTTCACACAAATGTGACCTTGTGAAGTACAGCTGCCTGGATTTTCACAGGGATAAAAAAATAATTTTTGTCAATTCAAATGCTTATATCTTGCAATCTACACGGTGGAAATTTCTGAAATTTTTTCCACATGTTTATAAACCACCTTACTACAAGATCCTATGGTTATATGAGTCAAAAATGTGTTTTAAAAAAAAATTCACTTATATTAGAAATGGCAGTTTTGGAGCATTTTTGGTGAAAACATAGTCAAAAACCTTTAGGGATTAATGTGACCTCTAACATATCTAGTTTGAATTCACATGAGTACAATTCAAAAAAAATTGATGAAAACGTTGGCTTTTTGTTCAATATAGAGTAAATTCTTAGAAGCTCAAAAAATGCCTCTAGCATTTAGGGGTTAAAAGAGTTATAGAAAATATTTTTGAAAATAGCCTTTTTGCAATTCTTATTGTTCAAGCTAAATTTGCCATTGAATAGAACCTTCTTGCATGACACTTTGCCATCCTCTATTAATATGTGGCTTTTGAAAATTCTCAAGCATTTTCAACCTTGAAAATGAAAGGTTATTTGAAAATTTTCAATTCTAAAAGTATATTGTTGATCGAACAATAGGGTCATTGCAAAAAACATTGTGCATCTTTTGTAGTGTTTTAGCACTGTGTCCTTTTTTCTTGAAGTACTTTATAATTAGAAAAACAATTTTTAATGAAATATGAAAAATATGGCCAATGTATATACCTTAGAGAAGAAGGTAGTCTATGAAGGAAAACCTTAAGAGAACTCTCTAAGTAGGAGAACTAGAAAAGTGAAAAGTCTCATGGAAATGGGAATATTTACATTTTAATTTGTAAAAAATAGGAAAAACAAATTCTCTAGAAACTAAAAACTGGCCATTTGGAACTCAGAAACGATTAACCCCTAATTGTGTTGGACTCTATGTTTCTTAAAATGCTTGAAAACTACCACTTTGAATACCAAACCCAAAGCTTTAGAAAAAACATTTTAAGAGAGATTTAACGGTAGTATCTTTTAGTATGCTAGTTTGCAAATATGCGAATGATCTTTCAGAAATTTCCACCATGTAGATTGCAGGATAATAGTGTTTGAATTGTCAAAAACCCATTTTTTGCATTGTCGCTGTGAAAATTCGGGCAATTGCACTTTAGTAGCTTACTTTTGCGTGAAGTAAATTCCAAAACGGTTGTTCCTCTTTGGATTCATCCTTCTAGTCTTATTGGCTGCATGCCTTAAAAATTTGAAATCATTTGGAGTTGTACAACATGCAAAAAAAATTAGTAAGTAGAAAGAGGTAGAAAATGAATCAAAATACTGAAATAATAATAATAAGTTTGTGAGATGAAAGTTATGCTTTCTAAGTAGATAATAATCTAAATAACCAATTAAAAATTAAAAATTAAAAAAGTGATTTTTGAAGAAGTTTTTTCAGCCTCCTGGGTTGCCCGTTGAGTAAGAAAAACCACATATAATACAATAAATTTTTATCCATGTTGTCAAAAGTTATAAAAAAATTTAGGCCTTAAAGCTTCTTCTTGGTCACACTTTGTGTAAAAATTTCAAAGAAAAAAATAAAAACACCATTCATAGTGAGCTATTCAAAATTGCTATGTTGCCAAAAAACGCAGTTTGAGCAATTAGGGGTTAATGGTGATGAGATTTCACAAAAAGTACAATCTTATTGTTTGCAGCCTTTTATTTATATCATTAGAATAATCATTTAAATGGGTTGTTGCAAGAAACACCTACTAGTTTTGGTTTAAAATTGCTTTAGTACTAGAGTACTGTGACTTTTAGAAATAAGTTTTTTTTAGATTAGATGAAATGTGGATAATTTCTTAAGCATTCAAAAAAGTATATGTATGAAAATTCAAGCCTAATATTTTTTTTCTCTAAAGGTTATATACACTCAGAGAGTGATGGAAAATACCAAAGAAAAGGACACTCTAGTGCTTGATTTTTCAAAAAAAAAATTCAAATTTAAAATTTAAAAAGAAGCCATATTTTCTAACTTAAGTTAGTCCTTCTCAACAATTTTCATTTGTAGAAAAATAAAATTGTATTCTTTCCACTTGAGCAAAGGTAGTATACTTTAAGTACATGTGGAAGGTGGACAATTTATTATTTTTACAAATTACTTAGTGCAGAATTGTGCAACTGTAGTCAAAGTACTTCTTTGCCAATTTTGAACATCAAATTTGCATTTTTGGGTCAAAAATAGGACAAAACTCCCCCCAAAATGGCCAAGGTAAACACCTAATCCGGATTTGTTTAAAAATAACAAAATAATTTGTAAGAAACCAAAAACATTTAAAACATTTGAAACCACCACATGTACCTTCACTTTAAATTTCATAGAAAAAAGACATGTGATGCAAAAGTGATGAGTAAAAAACTACATGTCTAAGGACAAGGGGACAAGAAATAGGACAAGTTTTTCCTTGCAATCATCTAAATATCAAAAACAATACTCTGCAATTGAGAATGCTTCATGTATACTATGCCTCTCCATTTGTACACTAATATTGTGATTAGAATATTCTTGAAAACTCATTGATTTATAGTGAATTTATAAACAAGTGTCTTAAACTTTTTGTATATATAAGTTTTCAAGTAAATTGATGTTTTTCAATGTAAATAGCCTTGTTTTTTAAAATGTCACATACTTCATGGCATGGCATTTCATATGAAAACCTAATTCTCATCTTACAATCTCTTAATACATTTATCTTTGCTTGTTTTGAAACTTTTGCAACACCTACCAATTGGAAATTTCCTTAACAAATGCTTCACCTACCAATGAGTAGAGATGTCTCAATATGTGCATTGATTTTATCTAAACTTAAAGAATATAGCCTTTAAAAAGTGTAATCTAAAAAAACTTCTTGATGAAATACTATTATTGTTGTTCTTTATAGGTTACATACATCTTATTGTAATCCTTCAACAATTGCTTCAGAATTCAAAAGCTTTCAAAAAAACACGCATTGCCTATTAGTATGGTACAATGATAAATCCTCTAGAACCCTTTTATAAACCAATTTTCTTTACCCTTAAAGGACCAAACATAGCAATTTTGGGTTGTTCATTTCAAATGGAGTTTTTATTTTTTTCTTTGAAATTTTTACACAACATGCACCCAAGGAGTAGCTTTAAGTTCCAACAATTTTCATAATATTTGACTACATGGTTATAAAGTTATTGCATGATATGTGATTTTCTTTGATCTTTGGGCAATCTGGACAGCTCAAAAAAACCCTTTAAAAATTACTTTATGAAAAAATAAAAATTGAAATTTATTCTTTAGAATAATATGTATATGGGAAGCTTTCAATCATTCCATTTGGATTAATGAAGTGAAAGTTATGAAAAGTTTTAGTTTGCCGGTAGGTATGGTTTTCAAAGACTCCATACCTACCGACAAACTTAAACTCCTCATAACTTTCACTTCATCAATTCAAAGGGAATGTTTCAAAGCTTTCCATATACATATTATTCTAAAGAATAAATTTCAATTTTTTATTTTAAAAACAACAATTTTTAAAGAAGTTTTTTGACGTGCCCGAATTGCCCAAAGATGAAAGAAAATCACATACCTTGAAATAACTTTTTAACCATGTAGTCAAATGTTGTGAAAATTGTTGGGCCTTAAAGCTACTCTTTGGACACAAGTTGTGTGAAAATTTCAAAGGAAAAAAAATAAAAACTCCATTTTTAGTGAGTTGCCCAAAATCATTTTGGTGCTAAAAAACACAACTTGATCCTTTGGGGGTTAAAAACATCCTCTGTTATTACAAACAAAGAAGAGTGGTCCAAAAACTACCAAGCTTGGGGATATAGAAGGCTATCTCAACCAAAACAAATCATCAACTTCAAAGTTGTTGAAAGTGCATTTTAGTTGAAGGGTCTTAAATGTGAAGTTTTATAGAATGTCCTATCACTTCACTTCTTGTAAAGGTTCTCTCACAATATTTAGTATTGAAATAAAAAGTTTGGTGAATCTTCAATTGTATACTTTTATTGTTTTAAAGGCTAAAATGCTATAAAAATTTCCAACTATGCAATGTAGAAAATAAAAAAGTGTCACATTAGAAGGTCTTACTTAGTGACAATCTAGTATTCATTTTTGCAAAACATTGATTGAGAAGTTGTTAAAAAATGCATCCCATATAATTGATATAAGTAGTATATTAAGTAAGAAGTAAAAACAATTATTACATTTTTCTTCTAAAAGTGGTGAAGTATTATAGAAAGTATTGAAAGATTAAATGCAATTTTATTTGTTGAACTTTACACTTTGAGCTTTTCTATATTGGGCGATTGAAAGAACACTTGTCCCATCCTTTGTTACAAACTTACAATTGGAGTGACAATGTTCTTTTCCGCTAAAACTTTTGAATTTGAAATCCTAAGAATACAAAATAATAAGAGGACCTTCTCTAACTCAATAGATCTAAGAGCCAATATTTTCGGGAATTAAAAGAATCACTCCATATTTAAAATTCATTTTGTTACAATATGAGGTTTAGGGTTTTTTAGTACACTAGGAATCCTTAAACTTAATAATTTAGTGTTGAAATTTTTGCACATACGCATAGTAGGAGAGCATATTCTAACAAAAGATAATTAAAAAAAACAAATTATGTTATGTCCTTTGCATGAATGCAAATAGCACTCCTATTGCGTGCAATTTCTAAACAATGATGATGGATTTAAGACTATACTTTATACAAAATCTCATCAACATTAACTGTTACCAAATTCCAAATGGCCAGTTTTTAGTTTCTAGAGAATTTGTTTTTCCTATTTTTTACAAATTAAAATGTAAATATTCCCATTTCCATGAGACTTTTCACTTTTCTAGTTCTCCTACTTAGAGAGTTCTCTTAAGGTTTTCCTTCATAGACTACCTTCTTCTCTAAGGTATATACATTGGCCATATTTTTCATATTTCATTAAAAATTGTTTTTCTAATTATAAAGTACTTCAAGAAAAAAGGACACAGTGCTAAAACACTACAAAAGATGCACAATGTTTTTTGCAATGACCCTATTGTTCGATCAACAATATACTTTTAGAATTGAAAATTTTCAAATAACCTTTCATTTTCAAGGTTGAAAATGCTTGAGAATTTTCAAAAGCCACATATTAATAGAGGATGGCAAAGTGTCATGCAAGAAGGTTCTATTCAATGGCAAATTTAGCTTGAACAATAAGAATTGCAAAAAGGCTATTTTCAAAAATATTTTCTATAACTCTTTTAACCCCTAAATGCTAGAGGCATTTTTTGAGCTTCTAAGAATTTACTCTATATTGAACAAAAAGCCAACGTTTTCATCAATTTTTTTTGAATTGTACTCATGTGAATTCAAACTAGATATGTTAGAGGTCACATTAATCCCTAAAGGTTTTTGACTATGTTTTCACCAAAAATGCTCCAAAACTGCCATTTCTAATATAAGTGAATTTTTTTTTAAAACACATTTTTGACTCATATAACCATAGGATCTTGTAGTAAGGTGGTTTATAAACATGTGGAAAAAATTTCAGAAATTTCCACCGTGTAGATTGCAAGATATAAGCATTTGAATTGACAAAAATTATTTTTTTATCCCTGTGAAAATCCAGGCAGCTGTACTTCACAAGGTCACATTTGTGTGAAAAAAATTTCAAAATGGTGGTTACTCTTTGAATTCATACTTCAATGCAAGTTGACTACATTCTCAAAAAATTTCAAACCATTTGGAATTGTACAACATATAGGAAAAAATAAGTAAGTAGAAAGAAGTAAAAGATGAGCCAAAATACTAACTTGTGAACATTTTATTCATGGAATTGAAAATTTTCAATCCCAATGGTTAAAATGTTGTAATAAACAATCTACACCTTTTGTTTTTATATTTTTCCAAAAATATAAAAAATTGAATTAAATGAAGAATTTCAAACTTTTTTTGTACTGTAGAGATTTTGTAACTGGCCACAAACTACCCCAAACTCAAAATCTTCATAACTTTTGACTCATTAATCGGAAGGGATTGATTCAAAGCATTACTTTTAGATTAAAATCTAATAAAAAAATTTCAAATTTTTATTTTTCTTAAAAGTAATTTTTGAAGAAGTTTTTTTTATCTGCCCAGGCTGCCCGCCAAGTAAAGAAAACAACATATCCTATCATAACTTTTTAACTGTGTAGTCAAAAGTTATGAAAATTGTTGGGCCTCAAAGCTACTCCTCGGGCACATGTTGTATCAAAATTTTAAAGGAAAAAAAATCCATCCGTAGTGAGTTGCCCAAATAATTTATGTTCTCAAAAAACGCAGTTTAGGGCTTTAGGGGTTTAAAAAAGAAAAAAAACAATATCATGTATGGATTGAAAAAATTAGAATGCTTGACCATGAAGGTGTTAAATCTATGAAAGTGATTTGAAGTCTTCCAATCTTTTTTTCACAATTTACATGTCAAATCTAAATTGAGGTCATCAAAAAAATAAGTGGTTAATCCCTAAAGTTCTTTGACTATGTCTCCTTTGAATTGTTTGCATTCAAATCTAATACTTTTAAATTAGGAATTTTTTATACAATTTGTTTTGACAAAACATAAACATTTTCTTGTAAGGAAATTATATAGTCAATTTAATATGGTAATATTTGGGATTTTTTAATGTATTTTAGTATGCGTTGGCTACATTAGGGTTTCAAAAAGGATTTTAAAATCCCCTTTCAAACCCTACTAAACTTCATTTTGTAGTTGACTTCTAGTGCAACTACTTTAGAAATGAAGTTAAGTCCAAATTGAAAGGGAATTTAAGAATTCCTTTGTAAACCCTAATGTAGCCGTTGCCCCTTCATCCTAATTGAGGTCTTAGGAGATTCATCATTTCAATAATGTCCAGGTCCCTTCATCTTCAATATAAATGTGAGTACAATCCTTTAGTCCCTCCTCTTTTTTTCACGGCTCTTCAGAGCTTCTTCTTAGTATCAATACACTCTTTTGTCCTCTATAAGTCTTTAGGTACAATTTTCTTTCTTTTTCATTGCTTCATTTGATGTTGAATTAGATTGGTTGTATAGAATCAAGTACATGGTGTTCTATCTAATAGTTGGCATTAGCTTGCTTTGATTGAGAGAGTTCATGTCTTTTTTATTTATTGTAGTACCTTCATTACCTTGTTTCAATTGAGGTAGTTTTTCTGGGGTCCATTAGGGTATTGTATTAGCTTCTTTCAATTGCTATATATATGCATGTATTTTTTTGGTTTGTTTCATTGCATTGCTTCAATTGAGATACTTACTATTTCTTGTTTGTTGCATTATCTTACTTTTATTTAATAGACCTAACTTTTTGTTTGGTGTGTTGTAGTAGTTTTTTTAGCTGAGACTAGTATTGTTCTTTTGTATATATAGAATCAACTTGTTTTGATTGACATACTTGGTGTTCTTCTTCTTTTTTACTTTCTATGCAATACCTTGCTTCAATTGATGTTGTTGATGTTCATTTTGTTCTTTGCATTATCTTTCTTTGAATCTTTGAATGCAAATAGCTACTTGGTGGTTTTTTTCTTTCATTGCATTTGCAACTTACTTTTATTGAGATAGTTGGTACCTATTTGTTTGTTGCAAAAGCTTGTTCCAATTTAGATCTAGACTTTATTAGTTTTTTCTTTTTCTTTGTTACACTTGCTTGCTTCTATTGGAATACTTTTTTTAAATTTGTTGCACAAGCTTGCTTCAATTGCCCTTTTTATTCTTTTTGAAATTGTTTGATATTGAATCAACTTATTTTTGTTACAGTAGACACTAATCCTTTGTGAATTTCTTCTTTGTGATTGATTTTTGCCCTCTTTCCAAGGATCTCGACTTTCTTTTTCAAGTACTTGGTCTTCTTTTTGTTCATTGCATTATCTTACTTTAATGGAGATAGTTGGTGTCCATTAGAGAGTTTATTGCATATAAGACTTGTTTGAATTTTAAAGACATTTTCAATTCGTCTTTTTTCTTCATTGCATTTGTTTGCTATTGTTGAGATACTTCTTTTTTCTTTTTCTATGTTGCATGACCTTGCTTCAATTGATATATACTTGGGGATGTACTTTTTTCTCCATGATCTTGTTTGATGATTGAAATAGTTTGCTTTGACAACAACAACTATTATTCCACCTTGAATTGTTCTTGCAATTGATTGTTTACTTACTTTTTACTTTGTTCATCTTTTCTTAGAGTTGCAAGTTCCTAGTCAATCAAGATGGGGTATATATCAAGAGTCACAATGCCTAGCATTGTTGTACTAGCACTTTTCATCCTCCTTGCATTCACAACGCAACAAGCTCATGGCACCATGCCCATTGCAAGTGTCTCAAATTACGAATCCCAACAACAGTTACATAATTCCCATTGGAGTAATGGCAATGGTAGAATTGTGGATGTCTTCAACCGATGGGTCAAGAAGCATGTGCGTGTGTACCACTCTTGGAGCGAGAAGCAACACCGGTTCCAAATCTTCCAAGAAAATGTGCAATACATCCGTAGTCACAACACGCAACGAAAGAGTTATTGGATGGGGCTCAATAAGTTTAGTGACCTCACACACCAAGAGTTTTTGGCGTTGTACTTGGGCGGGTTTCGGGATGGCCAATCACACAAGGTTCATAGCAAAACAGACTTCATCTACAACAATGTCATGGCAGAGCCTAATGTGGATTGGCGAAAGACTGGCGCCGTCTCGGAGATTAAGGACCAAGGCCAATGCGGTTTGTCACTTTCATTGTCTATAGCTTCATTACAATAGCTTTTGATCTTATGATTTTTCTTTTAAGGTTTAATCTCCTAAGTTTTCTCTTTTTGGTTGGTTTTTTAATTTAGCTATGGTCGTTTCATACTCACTTGCAAATTTTGCAAAAATGGCAACCCTTTGCCGAATGAAGCCATTCACTTTTTGGCACTCTTTTCCTCCATATTGGAATTGATTTTGTTGAAAGGACACAAAATATTTGTCATAGTTAGCATCCCATTTGATCTATTCACCCTTTTGTATTACATCCATTGCACTTCTAACATGGAAAAAAATATAGTTGAAGTAAATGGATCTCCAACTTCTTTGCCAACCAAAAATCTTTTGTAATTGTTTGTATGCATTATTATGGAAGTACGTAAACTTCATATTGTTCTTGTTTTCAAAAGTCACATGTTGCTTTTCACAAACGCGGAGACTATCATTTGAAGCTCTTGAAGCCTTGATGGTGGATTGCATTATTGCTAATTTTGGTTTGTCAACAAAGTTGTGTGTTTGGTGGCAATTAATTGTGTAGGAAGCTGTTGGACATTTTCCACGACCGGTGCGGTGGAGGCAGTGAACCAAATTGCAACTGGGCAAATGATTACTTTATCAGAGCAAGAGCTTTTGGATTGCAACTCTCCACCCAATTTGGGTTGCAATGGCGGTTCCATGCAAAGGGCATTCCGATACATTTATGAGAATGGAGGCATTCGCACCGAGAATGATTACCCATATATGACACGTACCAATTTTCAATGCATGGCTAAGGTGAGCCACTTGGAACTTTCATTTCTTTTCCTCTAGAATTCACAGTCTATAACAAAAGTTTGCAAAGAAGTCCTGTTTAAGAGTCCAATTCAACTTACAAAAATTGGTACCAATTCCATTGGAATACGCCATTTGTTATTCTCCTAGTTCTATTTCAATTTGGAGGGTTCCCTCACTAGCTTTGGCATTAAGCTTTGACAAGGATATTTGACAACATGGTGGCCAAATTATTGGTGAGAAGACATTTGGAGGTTATAAAATGTTATGAGTTTGGACGGCATTATCAAAAGAAATAGACATTTAGATATTTTGTTCTTACTAGTAGAGAGGCTCACCAAAACTATATTATTATATATCTAACTTGTGACATTTGTTTCTTTTTTCAAAAGCAAAACTCAACTATTGTATCCATTGATGGCTACCAACTAGTGCCCACGCAATCTGAGAACTCTCTTCTCAAGGCTGTCTCGATGAACCCAGTTAGTGTTGCTATTGAGGCTTCCGGACGTGACTTTCAACATTACCAAGGGGTAGATGTTTCAAAATCAAATCTTATAAATTCCAAGTTTCATTGTTGAGTTCTTTTGTCTATTCACTTGTTAGTTGAAATCTATTTGGGCTATGATTGTTGACAACTTTCATTTACATCATTCTAGAGTGCACTTAGCTATGATGTTGCTTTTGGTTGATTGAAGAGATTGGAATGAGAAGAATAATGGCTTCTAGTCTTCTTGAGTTTTGACAAATCAAAGCGAATATTCTTAAAATTGACTATTTTTTTTCAATCTTTTGGTAGATTTTTGTGACATTGTACCAAATCCAATCCTAAACCTTCCCACTTGCACATCTCAAGTCTAGAAAATGAAAAGCTACAATTTCAACAAATATGTCACTTAGATATCAACAATGTATTGACACAATTGCCTAGCTAGAACATTGCACAATGACATGAATTAGGGTTGTTAATGTGAATAATGTGGAGATATTGTTCTTTCCATGTTCTTCAACATTTTGTCATTTATCATTAGATCCATTGCTAATTTTTCATTGTTGTTTTTTTCACTTGGATCACAGGGTGTGTTTACCGGTTCATATGGCACCAATCTTGACCATGCAGTCTTGGTTGTGGGTTACGGCACTGAAGAGGATGGCTCGCCCTATTGGATTGTGAAGAACTCTTGGGGTTCATGGTGGGGAGAGGCAGGGTACATCCGCATGGCACGAATGGGATCTAGTGATCCTCGTGGAAAGTGCGGCATCAACATAGATCCCTCCTTCCCTATCAAATATGGTACCAAATCCACTTGATTTCTAGGATCAAATCATGTCCACATTTGAGTTGAGATGGATGTTTAATAAATCTTTGTGAAGATGTGTGTCAATACAATTGTATAGTGTGTTTTGGAATTGTACTGTACAACATGTAATGGAGTGCATCCTTGCTTGTATGTGTGGTTTGGATGTACATATTTATCCCAAGGAATAAAAATTTGTTTTATATGTTGTCGAATGACCAAAATTGGACTCTCAATGGAGCTTGTAAGTATTTGGATATAGTGCACCTAAATTGCAGTTGTAAGCTCTAGAATTTGTCAATGTCGTTCAAGCGATTCAATACAATCCTCAAATAACTTGTGTTAGAGTCTTTAGTTGCAATTCATTCCAAGAAAAGAACACCAATGAGCTTAATACAATGATGCTAATCAACACATTGTGTCCATACATTAAGAAATGAATTCAATGATGTGTCCAATTTGCATTGAAAAGATGTACAAAGTGTATTTTTCTGCATCTTTGCAACTAGAGCCTACAATAGTTACAATTGTAGCTACTTCATTTAGTCTTTAGAATACAAATTATAAAGTAGTTTGTTTGATTTTTTTGGAAACAAATGAAAGGGAATTTCATAACAAAGTCACAATACAATGCTTCTAGCCACAAGTGCAAACACGCAATAAATAAATAAATAAATAACAAGACATCCTAACCTAGCAAGGCTATATAAAATACATAGGAGTTCTGTATCCTAGGAAGAGCTATCAAATTTAATTAATTTGTCTACAAATAGAGAAGCATACAAACACTACTCAACATCAACTAATATTGCCTTCAATGTGTCAAAGCTATAGCTACCCAATTCATGTTTGTACTATATAATACATAAGAATTGGAGGGTTGAACTCCCGCTTGAACATTGATTTAGTAAGAGGGAATATGAATGTCACATCGGTCAAATGAGCCTCCTCACTTGCAACCCAATTGCATCTGCAACAGACACACATGCAAGACTTCACTCTCTTAGTTACAAGAGTGCTTTGGGCGGGCAATGGGAATGATCAATTAAATTACGACGTTTAGAAATCCACATTCCATTCAAAATGTTGTTGAAACCGCCCACTTAAGTGCTCAACTTACCTTCTAAGCTGGTTACAAATTAATGGCCTTGGTTGCATTACAACTCCAAGTGGACTTACTTGTAAAGACAATCCGCATATCAAGATTCCGTGAAGGAATCCAAACATTGCATGTCTTTGAACATGCAAGGAATTTGAATTTTTCAAAATCAAGAGAGCAATTAGATATAAAGATTGAGCCCCCCAATTAATAGAGCATTTAGACATTGACTTCAACTCAAATTTTCACAAGCTAGTACACTTGGTTCCTATTCAATGTACATCCGTAGAGATTTTCACATGTATAGTTGTATACCAAAGATCTAGTTTGATTGTTCTTATTATGTACAATGCAATGAGGGTAGCTACCTCCTTGGGCTTTCCAAGTTGAGATTGTGTCTTCCTTGTGGACTCTTTTATTACAAAAAATTGCCTCTTTGTGATCATTAATAATGAAATTTATAAGTCTATGAAAATTTTCCTTGATAAGACAAGTAGAGATTAATCTCCAGTCTAAGTGCATGCCTCCAAAATATTTGCCATTTCACTAGATATTTTCAATTTTAATAATAGAAGTTATGGTGGAGTTCTATTGGTGGGCATTGGAAGTGTTGTGACCACCAATCCTGATCTCTTGCAAGACTTCTACTTTGCAAATTTATTGCCTACTATGGCTTTGGTGAATGGCTATTCTTGCAAGCCCTATAGCTTTATCCTCACCCAAGATTTTATCTACACGAGGTGGTCTATGTCAATTGAAGGAAAAATTGTGTATTACACTTGTTGCATGGTCTTTTTTGTTATAGTCTGCCAATTTTGGATGTAGGAATTAGAATTTTTGTGGATGCTCTTAGCCATGCAAAGCTCACTAGGCAATTTGTATTGAGTTGCTTTAGGTATTTTCCAATAGTCCTAGCATTCTCACCAATTTCCAACCCTTGTTCCTAATTTCAATCCTTAGGTTTTAAACAATCAAAGCTTTGTCGTTCAATTGCAATTTTGTTATGCAATTGTTGCAATTTTGCAACCAAAATTAAGACACATATCTTCACATAGGTCTAATTCCAAGCCACAAACTATGATACATAAGAACTTGTATTTTAAGATTCAGATATATATTTTAGGATTTTAGTTTCTTCTTGATGAATGTACAAAAGTAATGGAGTATCTCCAATTTATCTAAATTCACGTTAGTTTATGGGTGTAAATGTACTTGCAAGACTTCTTCACTTAAGGTAGGGCCTCTTTGCTTCATGAATTTCATACCACTCTCCATTTTATAGCTATTTGATCAATGATAATTGATCAATTATATTGATTTTTGTAAGTTTCACTTAATTAACTAATTGAGGATTGTTCAGTCTCTTCTCTAGCTAGCTCAAGAAATTAATGTTTTCAAACAACTTATCTAGGATCAAAGACAAAAGATCGAAACTACAATTAGTTCAATCTGGAGTTGTGAACTTCTAAGGATCCATTTGTCTTATTTAAAACATATAAGTATCTTTGATTCCAGCTTAATCGCGCAATTGACAACATATTAATGAGTGGTGAAAGAAATGGAGGTAATAAATTCCAAATGGAAGATTTGAAAGTGCTCATTGTCTTTGATGAACCTACAAAAGCGGCGATCTTTGCCAAATTTTGATCTTTAGGAGCCATAGACTCTATTGAATTCCAATAATATTGAATGGTTTTCAATGCATAATAGATGACATAGACATCCATGGAGTTTTCTCAATGTCTTGCACACTTGAGGAGCTCGGGGGGGGGGGGAGGGGGAGAACATTGAATCATTTTTTTGGAAATGCAATCCATTGTGACAACAATAGTCATTTTTTTTTGCAAAGGCAAGACCCTTGTGGTCATTTTCTTCCATTTGTTTCACAAAACTCAAACAAATTCTTATTTGTATCCTAAAGAGTAGATAAAGTAGAGCTCTACATTTGTAATTATTGCAATTAGCTATGAAATATGTCAACTTCAACATCTAGATGATAGCAAGTTGTATGCATGTATGTTCAAACTGATAGTTGAGAATATAAACATAGTCTCTCAATTTGAAGAGCTTCCCTTCTTCTTCAATATGCTTATAATGTGCATGATTAATTTTACTTTCTCCTTTGTGGCATGTGACCTTTAAGAAGAAAAATACAAGGTTTCTACAAACTCACTCAAAAAAGTAAAGCTACAAGTTCAAAATAGCTCCACCCTGCAACCAAAGCACCAAATACAACAATAAGTGGACATGGCACTTAGTTCTCCAAATTGCAATTATACAAACAATGCCTACTCTTTTGGAGTTAGCAAGGTCATCACAACTAATGACATAACACCTTTGGACATATTGAAGACTACATCCATTGGACGAGCCAAGCATTACACTTTCCCTATATAAAGGATAATTTGTCGAAAATATAATAGGTCCTACTAGTGAATTTCCCCGTCCTCTACAGAGAGATAGTAATAGGAATGGATAGCAATCTTGAGGGCCTCCTTCCACAATCCCAAAATTCTAATAGATTCCACACAAATTTTTAAATCCCTATTCAAACAATCCATCGAGTAGCAAATAAGACACCACAATGGTAGAACTATAACCCTAGGTTTTGAAACTTTGCTTCCATTTTCATCACTAGTACACCAACCCTAGAATGGCAATGTGATTGAGGAAACCAAAGATGTTGAAAATAAAGGTATATAACATCAACATTTAGTCTATTTTGGATATAAGGGGCGAAATTAGGAATTTAGGATGCCATTCAATTTTCTATATTAATAGAGAACCCTAATTTTCATGTTTGTAATAGAATTTTTTTGACATTTACACCTTATTTTAAATTATAAGGGCAATAGTTTTTTGCCAATAGAGAAAGATTTGCTACAAAATTCAAGAAGGCCAAGACTAAAATTCAAGCTACAAAAAAATGGTTTTGTATGTTCATATAGAAAAGAGGGGATGGTCCTTCTGGCTTCTTATCAAACATAATGTTGTCATGGTCATTGTCAGGCAAAAATATAACACTTGGTTCTCCGCCTCAACTTTTATAACAGCCATACCCTTGAGCAACCATGTTCTTCCAAATTCAATGTGTGTTCTAAATTAGTTAGTGATATCTATGACAAAATTTGAGGAAGTCAATGAGGAACTCCAAAACATCCAAAATCCCTAACTCACATTGTCACAGCTCATCACTAGAAACTTGAGGCACCTACAACACATGTCATTGGTGTCATTTACAAAAAAAATTGTGTTGGAAATGCAATGGCGAGTTGAATAAAATACACAAGGATTGATTGATGTTTTGTAACAATAATTCCCTCGAACTCAGACCAAGGTTCATTCCAAGGGGGTGAGGTTTAAGAGCTAAGGTGCTGGAGTTACCCAGGCACCTAGCTTGTCTTCAATCAAACTAATATCTACTTGATATCTGGGTCATGGTGTTTGCCAATATTGGTCTTGTAGGTAGAAGGTCTACATTGGTGGATGCCTTGATGGAATGCATGTATTTTTTTTAATATAGGTCTGATAATAGGATCTATTTATTGTGTCTCAAAATAATATCAATGATTCCTTTGAAAAATGTAAAGGAAGCATGGGTATCATTTGAAACAAGAGATAAATATTCCTTCCATTCTAAAATAAATTTTTTTAAGAATAAGGTCAAAAATCAATATTTTTATATCTTTTAAGGTATATATACCTATACAACCCATAATGGTATCAATAGGTAATGCCACGGCGATATGAGAACTACTCCTACAGCCCCAACCAAGGCAGACTCCAACGGCTACGCACCTCAACGGCTACCTCAAAAGGTTTGAAAATGTCACCCGGCACGCGAATCAAGAGTGTCAAAGAAGCTTCACCACCGACATGCCTCCGACCCTCGATCACAAGCAGTCTCTCTCTCGAAGAGAATGCGAAACAAGGATTTCACCCTCTCAGTAATTTCCCCGCAGACCCGGGCGTGCGTGCGAATTTCAATTTGCGCCGTGTTGCGTGAAATTGTTCCCTGGTTTGGTGCTATCAATCCATATGCTGAGATTAGGGTTTGAAGGAAGTCTTTTCCATGTTGCGAAAGATGGCTGTGACGGAGGGTTTCGTGGAGGGAGAGGGAAGCACTTCAACTGGTGCAAGAGCTGGACGAGATGGTGTGGAAAGCTCACGGTCTTTAAGCTTAGGTGGGAGGAGAAAATTAAGGGTTCAACGAGGTGTGAGTTCGGGTAGACGTCCACGGGGCGTTGAGACGACGGCCCCTGTTATTACAATTGTTTCATCCGGAGATGAAGATTCTGGCGATGACAGAGGTATGCTGAAATTGTGACCTAGAAAAAGAGTGACAAGATAGGAGGAGCTCTGAAATTTTGGAGAGGAAAAGTTTGAGTGGAAATTGCACAGTGCATGCTTTGCTTGTTGAACTTGAGTAGAAGTCGGCAGATACAGTGTTAGGTCCGGGATATACTTTCTGTCTCTCCAAGAATTTAACCATTTCTAGGAGTGATTTCAATCATGGAAGCTCCGGAGAGATAACTTCGGTTGCAAGACCCAAATCCTCTTGAGACCTAATTTTTCTCTCGCAATGTGCGAATTTGTCATGACATCATTTAAAGTGGGAGGCTGTAGGCTTCTTTTGAATTGATTACAGACAATCTTGTCTCCATTCGAAGATCAGGTTCCTTCGGCATTTAGCCAAGTCATGCTTAGAATGTACATACTAATTGAAGGTGACTTAAGCGTGTAAATAGATCAGTTGATTTTGGTGAAGGGGTCGGGATCAGGTTCCTAATGGTTCTGGTATCTTCTACCGTTAGGTCGTGACCGAGGCGGGGGAGCTTCAACCAGAACTCAGCACGCGTTACCCGATACCCCGAGAGTGAGGAGCACAGGGAATCAAGCAGTCCTCACCCCTAACTTTCGCTCGGCAGCAGCTATCGCGGGGTGGGATGACGAAGCTTTGCTATCGGCAGCAATCGGGAGAGGAACACCCGAAGGTCCTGCATGTACAAATTCGTGTGAGGGTTGTCCTCAATGTCGTGAGCGCAAACGAGGGACTCGTACTCCTGGGCAAGCTGCTACGCCACTCAGTGCGGGACGAAGGTATGAAGAATTCCATCTTTATAGCTCAACGTCAGTACTGTAGGCTTTACAAATTGTTACTCGAGGCGGTAAGTTATGAGAAGGCATGTGAAGTCTTTACTCTTCTTTCACTGTCAAATTTTAGAGCAGCACGAGGTTCTTTTTGTATATTATTCAACCACGGCAGGTGTGCTTGGCAGGTACAGGAGAGTACGCCGAGTGAATGAGGAGCCTCTGGTTCCCATTCCTATGGCAGGTTTTGCTGACGAGAGTGACAAACGTGGGGAGCCTGCCAGAGACGCCGAAGGTAAGTTTAATCGATTTCATCGTTTTCATCAGCTAAACATTTTGGCAGTTCTGGAGTACAGAATCTTGGTGCTCCGGCCTGGTGAAATGTGACAGAAATTGGAGTAGGAGTCTCAAATAATGGACACTTGAATGCTATTATTTTTCAGACTACCTTTAATAGACTCTGATCCTTCTCGACGTAATCCGTAGGTTCGCATCAGCGTTCTGAAGGTGCAGACGATAAGGATACGAATCCCTGTGCAATATCTACGAGCGTGAAGTCTGCGGCAGAAGCTGCAGAAGGCAACTCTGTGAATAATAATTCTCTTCAGCTGGATAAGTTGAGAGAGGAACTCACTTGCGTGGTAAGCATTTGTAGCCGAATAAGTTAGGGTGTCTATAGGATATCAATCTACTCGAGGTCTTAGGAGATTTTTGGTATATGATTTTCATGTTCTGCTTCTTCTCGTAGTTTGTGACAATGCATACCAGTACTCCTAATACATCTCTCTGCAAAAGTAGTTCCTACAGTCTCCACATGTGACTCCAGCTCAAATTTGACCTAAGCACAATTTGTCTAAGTCATATTGGATCTAATTGAACTTCGTTTCTGTGAAAAGGAATCTTGTCAGTGAAACTCACTAAGGTTAGTTTAATTAGTGAGATTTTTTTCTTTATCCAACCTCGGTGATTATTTATGGCCCTGTAGTCACAGCATCCCACTTACTCTAATTCGAGCGTAATCTCTCAGGACTATAAGAGAATGACTTGAAGCTTTGTTTCGCTGTAGGTGTGCTTGGACATATGTTTTGAGCCCTCCACCACAAGCTGTGGTCACAGGTACTGAACTGGTGACCTCTGTGATATATGGTGTACGTATGCCTGTACGTTGGCGCTCAAAAGAGCCCTTGGGGTTTGAAGAAGTGCGTGAATTTAATGCGTCTCTTTAAAAACACTTCTAGCTCTTACGATTGAGCTCCTTGCCTTTCAATATCTTCATCATCACTTCGAGCAGAGCTGTTTGGTAGGTTTGAGCTCGTTGGAAATTCATACTGACTAGAAATCATATTGTCTCAGTTTTTGCAGAGGTTGCTTGCAATCAGCTTACATAAAATGTGGAATGCGCTGCCCGAAATGTAGACAGGAGTTGAGGTGGGAGTTTACTGCCATGTGTGAAAATAATCAGCATGGTTTGCTTGCAGACATGTTCTGGAACCCTGGTTCACCCTATGGTCATTTTTTCTAACAGTAATTGATTCGCTGTGCTTTTTTCGCTTTTTAATTGGCCCCTTCTCTAATTTGAATCTCATGTCTATAGGACAACCGGTAAAAATGATTGTCCGATCAACACAGTTTTGTGGAACACAATCCAGTTACTTTTCCCACAAGAAACTGCTGCTCGATTGAAGGATCATAAAAGCAGAAAAGAGGAAGACAATCGGACGTTAACGGAATCTGCGAAGGCTGTGGAAGCTGAATCACAGCATCGTCTTGGCCTCGTGAGGAGAAGGTTCACCCGTCCTGTACCCTGGCGAGAGCTGGGAACTGCATCAACAGGGACGGAGCACTTGCGACTCAATGTAGGCGGTCCTTCGGAGAGTTTCAGAGGTCCCGGGATCCGGGCATCGTTTCGAAGAGCGTCGGAGATGTTGGAGTCGACTCAACCAGCTTCTAACTATCCACCTGGGTTTTTTCAGATGCAACGTTCTTTTGCTTCGTGGAGGAACCCAGAGATTCGGAGACAGGAAGAGGAAGATGCAGCGCTTGCAGCTAGGCTGCAGGAGTCTTTCATTACAGAAGAAGGGCGGTCTGTCACTTCAGATTGGCTACTTTCGCGTTGATCAGCCGTATCCAGCGACCGATTCATGATCTTGTTGCGGCACACAAGCTGTAGACAGCGCTGCACAAGCATCCCTAGATCAACAGGATGTGAAGAATCTTATTTAGATAGGACACCGGAACTAAACCAGCTGATTCGATCCAGAGCTTCGCTGGATGACGGTCTCTTACAGAATGACAGATCCATACAAAGACCCTTCTGAATCGTGAGGCATCAGTGTACTGTATCAAGGATGAGTTCGAAAGAAGAATGTGTATCGTGCAAGAAACGTGCATATTAGTATTCGACACTGTTCGCGACTAAATATACTTGTGAATAATTGAACCCCCTTTTCAGATCGTGCTTAAAGTCTCAGTACTCTACATCTAAAAACATCATTTGTGCTCATCATTGTAAGGAATATTGGTGTCAGAGTAGGTTACAACTACAAGGCAAGATGTTCAACACTGAGTGCTTCCATTGTTAGAATGGGAGAACCAGTTGGAGACGGCTATCAAGTGGAGGGTACTTTTGAATGCCATTTTCTTCTAACTTTCTAATGAAGATAGGTGTGTAAATGGCTTTTCTGATACTGCGTCTAGTCAGATCCAACATTGGATTCTTCGATATTAGAGGGCAGAAGTAATGGATTTTGGAAGGGGAAGCTGAAAAGTTGCATTTTAGCCTAGTCACCTGATGGGGAAGGGCTAACTTCTGGTTTTCTTCAAATTATTGGGGAACTAGGGAAGGAATAACCCTGGAAGGACGGTGAGGACCTATAAGCTTCATTGTTAGCTGTAAAAACAAAGAATGAACCTATTGATTCTAGAATTGAAGTATTTTGGTCATTTGTAAGGGTTGTTCATGGCATGTGCCCACTTGGCTTAAGAGCATCTCCATAGAAGACACTCCAAGGAGGGGTGCGAAGTGCCATTTAAAGGGATTTGGTGCGGGTTGGGAATTTGATAAGGTCCACTATTAGTAAGGCTCCCTATGTGTGAATTGAAATTCCGCCCCCCAAGCACATCTCCCGAGGATCTTTACACCATTCACAAGTGTGAGGCGAGGTGGGTGGCTTCAATAGGATTCGGGTTGAATGGATCAAGTTTAATGAGCTACCAATGGAGTGGGTCAGGTTATAAGACCAAGCTGTAGTTGCTTTGATTGAGATAGTGAGGCACATCCTATACACCCAATTTGCCAATGCCCTTCTTATTTTTTGGCATGGCTAGGCAATTTTTTTGGCTAAGCACACCTAATATGGGGCAGTGCGATAGCCTTGACATGCCACAATGATGTGTTTGTGGCTTTTAGAGTGTAAGCATGGGGATGCTCTAAGGTAGGTGTGCTTAGAGCATCCCCATGATAATACTCCAAAAGTCAGGAAAAAGTTAATGTGGCATGTTTGGCTTATGGTAGTGCCCCATGCCACACACGCCAAGCTAAAAAACGAGCTAGTAAACACTGCAAAATAAGAAGGGCACTGAAATATTAGGGGTCTTCTCCATGCCTCACTATCCCATATCTTGTCCTTTCAAATCATGTTCCCTTCATTGTTATATAGAATTCAATAAACTCCTACTTTCTAGCCAACTCAAAACCTTCTAAGGCCCCCACCTGGCTTGACACTTGTGATGTGTTCAATCGGAGGCATACTTGGTGGGTGGATTTTCAGTTCAAGTATGGGGAGCCTCACAAATAGAGGACCTTATGAAGTTGGAAACCCATACAAGATCCCCATTGGCACCTCTGCTTGGGGTGTGGCATGGGGATGCTCTTAGATGGGAAGGGGGAAGAATTTGAGAAGGGAATCACACATGTGGTGTTTAGTGTTGTCCCAGTTGGTGTGTGAGGTTTAGAGGAGGTATTGCAGCGACTTATGATAGGAAATATTGAAGGGAGTGCATGTGACATTGGAGTTTGAAATCAATTGAAATTGAAGATGTGAGTGCAAAAGTGGGTCTTATAAAGTAGCTGACCTATTTCCAATCACTTAAGCAATTACACATAATTAGAGTGCAATTTTTTTATTGCAAAATTTTTCCCATGGATAGAAATAGAGTTTGGAAGGATAGTGATATTTTCTAGAATTTTATTATGCAAAGCGTAATTACTATACATTTTTTAATAGAAGACTCTTTTTGACCTATAATGGTAATACAAACCTTACTATTTTTGACCATAGGCTTGCAAAATCGACCAAGGGCTGATTGCATTTATGAGAGCTTTACAACCAATCCTAATGTGCCACAATTGCTCTGAGAGCTGTACCACAACTTTACGAAAAGGAAGCAACCTTTAGATTGGAAATGGGGGGTGATCAGAAATGGGTTGGCTACCTTACACCTGAAATTGCTCCATTGAGAAAGAGCCATTAGGAATTAATGGCTGCTAATATCCCCAGCTATAAAAAAAAATAGTTTCCTCATGTCATAGCAAAGCTTGCATTGTGTAGCAGCGACGGTGCCTCTGGATTCCCGAAATTGTAGTGGGTGCCATTGCAGCAATGGAATCTCTAATTAGAGAGCGGAATTTTCTAGCAATTCATATGGATTTGGACAAGAAATTCAGCATCAAGGTAAGTAAATATGATCTCGCAAAATTTCACTTCCCACAAGCGACCACCAATGACTATGCATGGAATCCCTAGCCTTTGTGCGAGCGAGATGCTATTACATATGTGCATGAAGAGTTGAGGACAAAAATGTGAGTAAATGTTGCATGGGAATTAGTAGGTCAATCGTGTAGCGTCCTCATCCGAAGGAAGCTTTGCTGAGAAATATTGGTACCATTTTTGGCAAATCAATTGTCACTAGAGAATTTTTGGCTTGATGACCATCTCGGATGAACTGTGCAGTCACGTGAAATAGGAAGCCATGATCTCTTGAACTGTCTTCAATAGAGAGTTGTAGTTCATGCAGATTGAGAATTCAATACGGAATGGAGAATCGTCCTGGAATGCAACAACTGACTATCCCTACTTGCCCAAGAAATCTCTATTTGTTGGTCTCTCCCCACGACTGCCTTGACCGTCAAAGTATCCTCCTAGATTTTCTCTCTCTAGAAGGTACATGTGTGTCACGGAAGCAACCTCTCTTCCCTTCAGAATCTAGCTTCGACCCCCTGTAATGAACCATTAGTAGATGCCAAACTAAAGAACTTTTCTCAGAGCATTATGGTTGAAAATTCTTACATGAAGTTACTTTCATATGAATCCTCCAAAATAAAACTTCGAATCAAAATATCAAATGTGCCTTTCCAATTTTTTTCCCGAACAATGTGCTAAACATTTTTTCAAGGGTACCACCGCCCCCCTCTCCTCAAAAGGTTGGAAGATGTTCCCCGAATTCACCTCCAACAGGAATCATGACGATGAATTTTCAACGTACACCCACTTCATGGAACTGGTAACTTACAACTCCTAATATAAGAAGAGTACTAGCGCAAAGAATTCAAGTGCACCACACAGCAAGTTATGAAGTATTTAACTGAGACTGAAGGTGGCTACTTTGAATATCACAAGCATACAAATGCACCAAGCCAAGCTCACATCGCAAAGCACACATTTGGGTTCGTTTACTGATTGTCCAGAAGTACCTCAGTTTGGTAGGTTCACAGAAAGTCGGAACTTCTTGATGATTGCGTAGCAATTTACCATCTCTTAGTTTACTCCACCCGCAAATCTCGTATTGAAAAACACAAGACTGTCGGAGTTGAAACCAGGATTCGCTACAGATTCTATATACCCCTATTGTACAAGTTTCCCTCAACCTCAACCAATCTCAAAAGCTTTGCAACTACGATACACAAAACTCCGTCAAAAAACTCTGCAGCTGCTGGCTTTGGCATTCTCACCAGCTTTCCCAGACTGCAACGCACAATTGCAGAAATGCAGTCCTGACCTGGAGTCATTGTCTTCGGAAGAAGTCGAAACTGACGACCGACTATTCAAAGACAAGAACTGGCGGTCCAAAGCTTTGGATCGTTCCCCTAAATCACGGAAGGAGAGACCTCCGAACGTGGCTCTCCTTTGCTGGGTCTCCAGTGAGGGTTTGGAATTGTAATGATGCTGCTGCTGCTGCTTCTGCTGCTGTGGTTGCAAAACTCGGCTTCCGAAGTCTTCTTTGATGGACTTGAGGGCGTCCACCACGCGGGACATGCTTGGTCTTTGAAGCTCTTTCTTCTTCAGGCACTGGACTGCGAGCTCCGCAACCTTCCATGCTCCCTTGGAGGGACACTTGGACTTCAGACGGGAGTCCAGGATTCGGGTAAGCTTGGATTCGTCTTTCAGAAATGGCTCTGCCCAGCTCACGAAATTCTTTTCGTTGCAGAGGAAGGTTGTGTCGAGGCTGTACTTGCCGGTGAGAAGCTCAAGCAAAACGATACCGAAACTCCAGACGTTTCTCTTGGCGTGCGCTTGGCTCGTCTTCATCATCTGAAACATCCGAAAACAGGATGTCCAACCGGACGAAACATCACTCATATGACGGATTGATCATGATGCCCTGAGTGCTTGTGAATTTCCATGTAAAAATAACACAACAAACCATGTGCACACGAAGTCTCAATGAGGACTTGCAATCTAAATGTAGCAAGCATCCGTTCAAGAAGAGTTGCGCAAGGGAGTTTTAAGAGGGTACCATGGAGGAAATGAAACGGAGTTTACCATCTCAATTGAACCATTACCACCTCACAAGTGATAATGTCTATTTCATTACCATGATGATAAATTCTGAAAACCTCTTTCTGTTAGGTTGCTCCCCTATTTCTAGTTCCTATCCTGGCACTTAGTTTACCCAAAGCTGCCTGAAAGTTCAAGTCCGGAGGTCTCGCTGAGGAAATAGGCAAATCAGTTGTGTGGCTCAGCATAAACTATTATCGACAACAAGGAAAAAAATTTGAGTTGCACAATTGGTGCATGTGAGACGTTAAAAATATATTCCGATGTAATTAGTACACATATTCACGCAATGCGTAACGAGGGTTCAAGTGGCTTACCGATGACAGCGACGATTTCCTGTCAGGGGGCGAACTCATGACCGCCAATCCATAGCCCGCCAATCGCGGGGTGTAATCCTTGTCCAAGAGCACACTGGAGCCTTTGAATTCTCTGTACACGATTTGCAGTGGCGCTCGGTCGTGAAGGTACATCAACCCACGCGCCGCGCCCAGCACGATGCTGATCCTGGCAGACCAATTCAATTGCGTTTTGGAACGACTCCCGCAGAGGTAGTCGTGAAGAGTACCGTTCGGTGACTGCTCGAACACCAGAAGACGCTCCGAGGTGATCTTCATACTGTGCACATCCACGTCCTCGTGCGCACAGTAGCCTTTGACCAAGCAGATGTTCGAGTCGGGTAGTTGCGCCAGCATTTGCACATCACTCTTCCAATCCTTCAAAGTCTGCCACCAAATTCCAAAACCAGGGAACCAGAAATCTCAGTAAACTCACAGCAAAACAAATCCCTAACGACTCCACAGCATTCTGATTTACAACTATCACTTGTCGCTTATGTTTTGATATGCTGTGGAGTCTCCATTCACCATAAAGGAAGAGGTTGCATTCACCACATAGGGAAACCTGCAACCTTTCACTACAGACAACTAGAAACTGGCACTATCTAAAGGCTAAAAGTTAGCACATTTTCTTTGTTTAAGCTCAAAATTAATTGCTCAAAACGTAGTGTCCATAGATTATGTGTTTCACACGTAGCACAAATCTAAAGCTCGCCTGTATGGTGAATGGCACCCCTATTGTACTGTATGGGTAATGCAGTCTCTACTCTACATATTCCTTGCATCCTTTTGCTAATAATGCTGCTTTAAATGTAAGCTCCCACCTGATTTTCGTTGACGTTGAGCCTGACCACCGCCGTCTCCCGCCCCACCTTTCCCACACCCGCATTCTTCACCCGCGCCCTATAGACGGCGCCAAACGCGCCCTTCTCCATACAACTCTCGGGTGCAAACTCACGCGTCCCCTCTAAAAGCTCCTCAAACTCGAACGACTCCAGCCCAGGCAGGAGCTTCGTCGCAATGGAAGGCGGCGGCAGCGGCAACCCCACGACGGCGGTAACCCCTTTCACTCTCCGAATGCTCCACGATCCCACCTCACTTCCATCACTTGTAGACACAAACGCGCCCGAGTTGAAACGAGGCTCGCACGCCGCGTCCTTGGGAGCCGGCAATGGGAGCCACACTGGCGGTGGCAAAGGCTTGGAACGTCCACCAGAGCTAGAACCGAGTTTACTGGTTTCCATGGTGCAATTGTTGTAAGAGAATGTGCTCAGGAGAGGGTCGGAAAGCGTTCTGAACGACGGAGACTTGAGCACGGCGTCAGGTGGAGCATGCGGGGAGAACACGAAGGACTCCTCTGTGGCGTCGGCGTCGGAGGTGCGACTCGATTTCGTGCACTTGATGGTAATTTTGAAAGATGCGGAGTTTGGGGTGGTGAGGAGGGGATCTGAGAGGTCGGGATCGTCGCTGGAGAAGAAGTCTTCCCTCGAAGAAGAAGAGGAGGAGCTGTTGGGAGAGCTCGGGGCTTGACGCTTGCGACGGGGAGCCATGAAGCAGCCCAGGAAACCGGTGTCATGAACTCCTCGGAATAGGAATTTACCTGGCTTTGGCAACGCCTCCATCATCATCGTGCTCGCAACCAAATGAACTATTTCACTAAACTTGGCACTTCAATCTCGAGAGCGATCTCAAGAGTACGTCGAGACAAGACACTCTTAATCGTACATTGGTGCCAAGATTGCAACCCAAGGTCGAGTGCATCTGCAAAAAAGAATGCATCGGACTACTTAGAATTCGTGATTCTCACAATAACGAAGTGTCACCACAACTGACTTGCTAGAGCAGATCATGTGGATCAAAATGTATGCATCGGCGCACTTAGAACTCGTGATTCTTACAACACAACACCTACCACTGAGCTTCTAGACAACCTTGCTAGCTAGTGGAGAGCATGTCGATCGTTGCAGATCTCTGGCTCAAACTTGATGAGAACAAAAGTAGGCACAGTACTCACCACGTACAAGGCTTGAGAATCTGGAGACAGGAGCCCTGCAATCACCACGCCACTCTCAATCACTACATTGGTGTGGAGAATCCAACACGAGATCGAGGTGCATCTGCAAAATGCCAGCAGACTTCAAAAATGCCTCATCGGCGCACTCCGAACTCGTGATTCTCACAACACCGAAGTGTACATACCACTGAGATTACTAATTCTTGAGCTTGAACGTGCTAGAGCAGATCGTGCAGATCTCTGGCTCCAATTTGATGAGAAGAAGAGCACGTACTCACCACAAGGCTTCAGATTCTGGAGGCAGTTCTAAAGAGAGCCTGCAATCACGAAGAGGTGAGTTAACATTGTGGGTGGAAGTCAAGTTGCCCCAACTAAGTTACAAGGTCGGCACACCCATTTGGAAGGAGCAGCTTCCGAAACTCTTATTATCTCGAGAACGAACAGGAATCGAACAGTGACTTGCGGCGCCGTTCTGGAGGGACTGCTCATCGCTAGTAGCGTCGTAGCGGCAACCTGAAATCATCCAAGGTTGACCCAGCTAATTGACAAGGAACAAGACAACTGAACGTGGGAACGGTTTCTACGACATCCATCACTCCATCAAACCTGCATTATCTGCAGGTAACTTATAGCATCAACAGTTGCAGTGCCCTAATAATTTTTAATCATCAGAGAAAATTTGAACTCTTCGGACTTCGGAGGGCTGCTAATTACACTACAAGAAAATGGGGGTATAAATGACTTTTCCACAATGACTTCACCAACAACAATGACTATAAAATAGTCATTTTGTAGTCGTTGTTGTCGGTGTAGTCGTTGTTGTCGGTGTAGTCGTTGTTGTCGGTGTAGTCGTTGTCGGTGTAGTCGTTGTTGTCGATGTAGTCATTGTGGACAAGTCATTTATACCCCTATTTTCTTGTAGTGTAATTGAAGAAGTGCAATAAGGGCTCAAGATTACATTTATTTGGCATTGGCAAGAATTTTTCCCTATAGATGTGGTATATTAAGTATCATCTATACAATAGTGTAGTCAAATGTCTGAGCATTCTTACACAAGCACTTGTGTTCTATTGAGGGAAAGTTGTAGAAAAGTGACATTCTAATTGAGAGAGAAGACATTCGCACAAACTAAATCACAATTTCATCAAAAATCTTGTACTTTTTCTAGCTTAATAGGGCTCTCCATATAGAGTGGCTTGTCAAACCATGACAACCTTCTGAAGTGTCCAAATTTTCTCTAATGACAAAATTCCCGCCCCACCTCGTCTACATCATGAATTTTTATTTATTTTTAACCCCTAAATGCCCAAGGTCTTTTTTGAGCTTTTAGGAATTTGCTCTAAATTGAACAAAAAGCCAACATTCCAATATGCTTTATCAAATTTTTTTGACATGTAACCAATAGTGATCTCAAAATTGTTTTTGAAATTTAGTACAATAGAGTCATTACAAGAAACACTTCATGTGTTTGTCTCAAAAATGCAGTTTTTTGGTGTAGGATTGGTAGTCATGTGCGATCATGTTAACACTGTGCGTCTACACTGTGCCTATCAATGTCAACCATTGATTTCAGGCGCCTATAAATTTGGGCCGTCCATTTAGTACTATGAAGTACTATGCAATACTATATAGTGCTACAAAATACTATTCAAGCCATTAGGAGCAGAAAATAGTAGAAAACAGATTTGTGGATCTTTTTATTTTTAGTAATTCAAAAAAAATTCAAAAAATTATTTTAAAAAATTGCAATTTTCTAAACAAAATCGTGCTCACATTGCAACAAAAAATTCCTCTAAGAAAATTTTTCCCTCTTCATAGCCTTTGTACCTAGGAAGGTTACTTTGACCCATGTGTGCAATAGGCATGTTTCTAATTTCATAAAAACTCATTGTCACCCCTTGTAATGTTAGTAGACCTCAAACTTGTCCAATTTGTGGCTTCAAATTTAAATTTTTGAGTCATTGAAAAATAGGACTAAAAACCTCCAAAATGGCCCAAGGTAGACACCCAATTGGAGGCAGTTTTAAAATAGTAAAATAATTTTAAAAATTCTGAAAAAATTATTCAACATTTAAAACTTTTGTGCGCACCTTCATTCCAAATTTCAAGACAAACGAAGAAAAAATGAAAAAGTTATGAGAAAAAAACTACCTATTGGAGGTCAAGGGGACAAAAAAAAGGACAAGTGTTTCTTGCAAACACCCAATATGCTACCTTTCAAGAGAAACATGCATCAACTTTGGCTATCTTGAGAGTGAGTAGTAGCAAAACAAAATAGAAAAGAAAGGATTTTGCAAGTTGTGAAGGATTATTGGGACTACTGTAAGACAAAATTAGCTAAATATATGCTAATTCTACTATACACGAAGTTGCAAATTGGCTATCAAATTTTATTGTCTGTTGTAATTTTGACTAAAATAACTCCATTAAAGGCCTTTTTGTATAATGTGATAGTAATATAAGGATTTTTTTGGTAGAAACTGAGCAAAATTTATCCAGTTTTGAAAACGTTGGTAACTAGTAACTACAAAGATTTAAACTAGACATGTTTAAAATTACTTAGGAAAAGAACATACAATGTTATTTATGGATTGAAAGATTATAATGTTTGATCATGATGGTGTTAAAATTGCAAAAGTGAATTGAAGTCTTTTGATACTCTTTTTACATGTCAAATCTAAAAATTTGGTCATGAATAAAAATATAAGGATAATCCCTAAAAGACTGATGTGCTAAATTTGGTATTATAGCAATTTTGAGTAGGTACATGTGATTAGAGATTTCTATAATTTAGGCCCAAATTTTAATAAAAGTAGGGATGAGGAATATTTTTTATGCATACAAAAAATTAGGACATTTGGAAATATAAGTCAAAAGTTATGACCTAATATATTTCTTTTTTCTTGTAAATGGGCAATTTGGGCAAATTCAAAATCATTTATTATTTTGATCAATGAGTTGAAAATTATGAGGAGTTTTTGTTTGTAAGCAGTAATGGATTTTCTACTCTCAATCAAACTTTGAAGTCTTCTATTTTACTCAATTTTCAATATTTTTTGAAAAAAATAAAATCATAGGATGTATATTGTTTATTACAACATTATAACCATTAGGATTGGTATTTTTTCATTTCATGAATAAATTCTTGACAATTTTGTAGTTTGAATCATTTGCTACTTCTTTTTGCTTAATATTTTTTTCCTATATGTTGTACAATTCCAAATAATTTGAAATTTTTTTGGTCAATACCCTACTTGACCTAAATAATGAATCCAAAGAAGAAAAAAGATTTTGACCATTTTTCATATGATTATTGCCCTCTAAAGTTCAATTGCCCTATTTTCTACAAGATGAAAAAAATTATTTTGGCGCATTCAATAACTAATACCTTGCAATATATAGAGTGGAAAACTCTAAAAAAATTCTTTATGTTTTCAAATAAATTTTCTAAATTATTCTACAATTACAAATTTTTTTTAAATTAAAAAAAATTGGTATTAGTTCTAAATTTGATAGTTTTGACCGTTTTTGGAATAAACATAATCAAGGAACTTAAGGGCTTGAAGGGCTTAAAATACATAACTCCAATCAAATTATGTCCTTTCAAAATCTACTTTAGAATTTTTTTTCAAATGAATTTGTGATGTGTGTTTTTTTCCCAAGATCTAGTATACTTGAGGCTCATTTCCAAGAGCCATCAACACTATGAAAAGCCAAAATTGCAATGGATATCCTTGTACAAAATCTTCAATAGAAAAATCAAAATCAATCATTTTTAAAATTGGATTTTAATGCTAAAATTAGAATTCAAGAAGGAATTTTTAACAATATGAAATACTAATTAAGGGATTGATTAAGTTTTATTTAACTACAAAGTTTTGCAAACACCAAATTTTCATGCTTTGGGCATTTAGAGATTAAATAAAAAACAAGAGAATCCATTACACTAATGAAAAGAAAAGAAATCATGATGAATTTTTTTAAATTAAATTTTTATTTAATAATATATGACCTTCAATGATCACATTGAGGATTGACACAACACAACACAACATCCCTCGCAACCAAAAATTTTAACTAGAATTCTACACCACATGCTTTTCTATTAGAATATACAAGAAGAACATGAACAATACCACCATACAAAGCAATGTCCACAAAGGGAATTGAACCACCTCCCTTGTGGATACACCATCATAATTTTTTCTTTCCTTCCACAATAAGGTAAATTGACGACTCTATGAAAGACTTGCCTTTGTTGTCATTGTTGTTTTCATTACACTTAGTAATTAAAGTATTGTAATTTAGTGGATTTTGAGAGGCAAAATAGTAATAAGTAAGGACCAACTCATTTTTTTAGTTTTTGAGAATGTGCCAAGATGACAATTGCTTAAACTTTAGTGAAGCATTGTAATTTTATATGCATGGGCCATCTTTTCAACCAAAAAATATTTTTCAACCAAATTCATATACTTTTTCATTAAAATTTGGCAATTTTATTTATACTTTAAGTAGATTTGAAAACTTTCCAGCAGAAAAAGAATAATTTATTTGACAAAAAGCATAAATTTATTTTGAAATGGTGCAGTTTGCCAAAAGAAAGGGTTGGTGAGGACTATCCACATTGGGATTGGGAAAAAAAACTAAGTCATTATAAGAGTAACATTCTAAATGTAAATTTTATTCAACCTTCATTTTTTAGAACAGCACAAAGTATAGTTGGATGCAATCTAATGACATTAATAATTTTTAATTATCTTTAATTGGATTTTTCACCATGCCTTCATATCTTTTAGCTACAAAAAAAGATACAAGAGTTTAATGGCTCAAATAGTGCTAAAAATAAGCAACTATATTTTTTGCTTAGAAATACAAGAATATGATAACACACCAATATAACCTTTGAATTTAGAGACATTATAAGCATGAGAATCATTTTCAAAGAAAGACACTTAAATTTTGTGTTGTTCTTTAATCAAATGCAATTAAGCTCAACCAAAAATGTACCTCCAATAATCTATTTTTTCTCAAATTTTAAAATTTTCAATAATTTTTAAGAGCTTGAAAAGTATATCAATTATATCATGAAATTTATTACTACTATCTCTATCTATACTTAGAATTCATATAATTTTAACCTCTAAAGGACCATGATTGTCCTTTTAGTAGACAAATTGGACTTTAGGCAAGTGCCTATGGGCTCAAATTTTGTCATGATTTCTTTTTTAAATTTGAAGGTAGAAAAACTAATTGTCTTTATAGTAATATAATTTTTATTTCAATCTATACCTAAAAAATAAAAGTTATGCCCAAATAAGTTCAAAATATAAGAGACTAAGTAACAAAAACAAAATTGAAAATTTGAATTTTTTTTAAAAATCTCATAGATTATATTTTTGTATACATAGAAAGCTATAATTTATTTCATTTGAACAAGTTATGCAAAAATAGTTATCTTTGCGAGCACTCTAAGCATCTCATTGAAAAGATAACTAGTAGGATTCTTTTCTAAATGCAATTCTTACAATTTTTCAAAAGAAAATTTTACATGGTTTAGTTTGTTTGCTAGAATAACTTTACCATTGGGATTTGCATTTTAATTCCATTTTAGAGATACTTATAATTTTGTTTTTCCTTCTATATTGTACTAACTTTGACCTAATTCTTTTTAAAGAATGAGAATTATTTTTTTCCTAGATTCTCAATCCAATTTTCTACCACATAAATTCAAAGCTCAAAAATCTATAGTAAAAAAAATTTAAGTTACGAAGTTCCAAAGTCAAAAATGTAGTCCTACAATATGCAAAAAAAATCCTTGTTTTCTTCTCTTTAAATACAAATATCTTGCAATCCATATGGGCACAAGTTTTAAAATTTATTCTACACGTTCTTATACTAGCTTTAGGTATAAGATCTCATGGTTGAATATTCAAAAAATATATTTTAAAATATTTTTACTCTTGGAAATAGAAATGGCACTTTTGAATATTTTTTGGTGAAAAAAAGGCCTTGGTCCTTTAGGGATTAACCATTTAGTTACCTATGATTTTTATAAAGAATTTATTTTCCTAAATCATATAGATTTCATTATGATATTTTAATTTAGAAAAATGAAGATGGACCTATTGCATAGAATTTCATTTTTAAAAATATGAAAAATTTGGATTTGCATGTTAACCCCTAAAGCCTTGAGGTGCGTTTTTTGGCATTATAAATTTTTTGGGCAGCTCACTATGAATGGAGTTTTTAATTTTTTTCTTTGAAATTTTTACACAAGATGTGCCCAAGGAGTAGCTTTAAGGCCCAACAATTTTTGTAACTTTTGACTTTGTGGTTAAAAAGTTATGGCATGATATGCTGTTTTCTTTACCCGGAGGGCAGCCCGGGCAGCTGAAAAAACTTCTTTAAATTTTATTTTTTTTCAAAAATGAAAGTTTAAATTGTTTCTTTAGGTTTTTACAAACATGGAAAGCTTTGTTTCATCCCATTTGGATTAAGGAGTCAAAAGTTATGAGCAATTTTAGTTTGCGGGTAGGTATGGTTTTCAAAAATTCTATAGGTAGTGAAAATTCATAGTGAGCTGCCCAAAAAATTTATAATGCCAAAAAAAACACCTCAAGGCTTTAGGGGTTAATATACACAAGTGATGAAAATCCAACTACATAATAATATTTTTTTTCCTTTAAAGGTTAATGAAAGAAGAAATTTCATTGATATTAGATTACATGAAATTATATTTAGTTGTCATTCCAAAATGAATATAACCTAAGTAAAAATAAATATATTGTTCAAGATGCAATTTAAAGACATTCACTATATAATCTTTTATCATCAATAACATTTGCATGGGGAATCCATATAATACAACCCATTCTTAGATGCACTATAACCCCTTCCATTATCTCTCTAATTTCTTAATCCTTGGTAATATATATTTTTCTTATAGTAAATTGAATCTTTAGAGAAGTGAAACATCGATGTGATGCTTTTGAGTCACATAATTGGATTATAGTTTAAGAAGAGTCTAAATGAAGAATCTTCATTCTTGGAAAGTTTATCCTTCTTTCTAATCTAAGCATGAACCAATTAATTTGAAACTTCACTCAAAATTTAAAAAAACTAGTGAATAAAGAAGCTAGTCACATTGCTATAGATTAGGCAAATTTTACTTTTCAAAGTAATATGATTTACTTCATCCGCAACATATGGCTCCACTTTTAAAATCTTAAGAGTAATGCCAATGTGGAGTTGTAAAATTTTCATGGCTAATTAGCTCTATTTGAATCAGAAATGGTTTCATCACCTAAGAATATTTTGGTTTCACCACAATGTCACACTTGTCCTTGTTAATAATAGACAAAAAATTGGAATCAATTGAAATTCATTTTTATTTATAGATTTTTTTTTTGATATTTTCAAATTTCACGACAGATTTAATTAGAAAGTATTGTAGCTACTATAGATAATTAGTTGGGCCCTTCAAGTTGATGAGTGCAATTTTTTTCACTTATGATCAGTTTCAAAAGTAGGTCAATTAAAGCTATAGTACAAGGCAATTTTAAACTATCGTTGCTTTCTTTTTGGACCACGTTGGTTTGAAGATTGGGGGTGGCAATGTTCTAAGGGCCAATTTGTATTAGGATTGGACCAAAAGACATTATAAACATTTGAAAGTAGTGTACTTTGTCAGTTATGACTACAAACAACCGGGGCCTAAAGCAAAAAATAATAATGACACTTTGTATGGTCTTTTTGTAAATCCAAGAGAGACCACTCTCAAACCTTATTTCTTTATTATGTCACGTGAAATGCATGTTCCTTCAATCCGACATTGTAAGACTAGTGGAAGGTTGTATGGACCACAATGGAGTACAGTTTCCCTTGGTTGTGAGTTTGGGCCTTGGCTACGAGTTTGAGCCTTGGCAGGGAATTGATACCTCGGTTGGGGACCTCAATGCCCATGTTCTTCATGTGAATAGTTTGACATCTTCCAAATTTTCCCGAGTTATTTAGGAAACTAACCTACATATATGGTAATGGCCTCCAAAAAAATCAATAAAAACATCTGAAAAAATAAAATATTATGCAATGCAAATATACTATAGACTATGGTAGAGGTACCTATTATTGACACCCCCTCCATTAACAACAAATAGGGTACCCTATTCCAAAGAAAATTGGAATGGATTTTTGTTTTCTCCTTGGAATGTATATCTTTGTACTTTTCCAATGTTTCGACCAATAAGTTAATGACACATAAGTGAGCATAAATGTAGGAAGTAATTAGTGAGAAAGTATTCTTGAATGATTGAAATTGGATAACTCTAGATGTTGGTTATAGGTCAAGCCCAACTTTTGCCTTTCAAAATTCATAATAATTTCAATTCAAGAAATAAAATTACCACAATTTTTGCAATCTCCATTGTTTTTGTCAATGCATCTCTGAAAATATTTGCTTTACCTTACACTACCTTGAATTATATCCAAATGTGCTTATTTGATCGGTTATGAGTACTTCTACCATAGATTCATTTATCAATGGGAATTGTCCATTTGTTTAAAAAAAATTAATATAGACTAGACTTGTCCTTCAAGTGGGAAGGTTGGTGATCTTATTAACCCCTAAGCAACGCCAGCACCATTTTTTGGTATTTGGATGACTTCACAGGGATAGCAGAAGATTGGAATACTAGTTTTTTCATCCATTTTTTAAAAATGACCTTTCATGTTCAGTTATAAAGAGTCTCAAATTGAGTTTTTAGTCTAACTACTATTTTTTTTCATATAGTTGTGAAGTAATTAGAGAAACCGGATGGCAGAGTTTGCCACTTTAGTGTATTTTGAGAAATTGACTGAATCTGAAATTTCTCTTTGAAAATGACATTTTTTGAGTTTGAGTGCAACTAATGAAATGAAGGTCTTTTCTTCTAGTTCTACTCCAATTGGAATTTTGGGAAGATTTGTGAAAATGAATCTTTTATTGTAATTTGAATTTTGGCTGCATTTTTAATGTCCATTGCAATCTATAAATAGGTGTACACGGAAGTTGAGTTTACACCATGATGTTTGTCACTACAATTTACACACGTCGTGAAATTTTCAGATTTTTTTTAGATAATTTCCTATTTTCTATGAGTTTTTCTTCATTTCCTCTTCCAAAAATCTCATAAAAATCAATTTTCCTCAAAAAAACTGAAATTTCTGTGAAGTGCAGAAGAGTAGAAGACATGTACTTCCATCTCTGAAAAATAAAAATAAATAATTTCATACTTGATTGGTTCATGAATGGTATCAAATTGAGTGACCAGCAAGGGGCTTCCAACCAGTGGTCCTAGGCCCGTCCTTTAAGGGTTGATAAGCCTATTATTCCGTGGCGGCCTGGCGGGGCTCGGTGGTCTGTGTGAGTGGACGGAATTATTACTGACAGTAGCGCCATTTGGGCAAAAAGAAAAGAATCCTAACTTAACCCACGGGGTCAACGGGGGAATGCGTTCTGCATGCCATTGCCCCTTTTCTTTTTCTTTTTCTTCTTTCTTCTTTCTTTTTTGGTGTGGGGGAACTGGGTCAACTGACCCCCTTGCTCGGAAACGCTGGAATTTTTAAATTTTTGCTAATAACTTCTTTTGCAAATTCTGAATTCATATTTGCAATAGGAGGCCCCAAGTTGTCCGTCTAGGAGGTGTGTAAGGGAGGATGTCCATAAACCGACTATCTAAGGGCTGGAACAGAATTTTGGGCAGGTCAAATATCTTGAAGTATTTTCCAGTGAATTTTTCTTGAAAGACAGCTTGAATAGGCATCTAACCCGTGTCGTTTCATATTTTTTGGAGCTCTGTAGAGTTAGTTATGAATTTCTGAAGTCAATATGACATAGGGCTCCAAAACCGCCCACCCCCTCAAATGTTCACTGTGTGTACATTATTGTAAAGATAAAAAAGCATCATGTACCAAAAATATACATTTCAGAAGGTGAGCAGTTTTGGAGCCTGAGCAGTTTTCGAGCCTCCTTCTTTACAAGGTAAATTAGATAAGCACAAAATAGGATTTCTTTTGTTTTACTTGTATCCCTGGAATTATTTGGAGTGGCCAAGCAAGGGGGCCAATTCACCCCGACCGTCAACTCAGCCCCTCGGGAAAATTGGAGAACACTGAGTTTTTATTTATTTTTCATGCATGATAAATTTTGTAAATTTTGAATTTACATTTGCAATCGGAAGCCCGAAATTAACTTAGAAGGGTAAAGAGGGTACATCCAAAAGTGAAATTGATCTTAACGTGCCATCTAAAGTCTTTGCACATTTCCAAAATTAGTTATGTACTTTCAAAAAACAAACTTTGACCTTTCATAACTTTTGCATATTCACGGTATCCAAATGTTGTAGTCTTTGGTGCATTGGAACAAGCTTTCACTTGCCAACAAGACTTTATGAAAATTTGAACAACCTAGCAATAGTAACTAGGCACCATACCAATTTTTGGTGCTTTATGATGAACCTATCTTATGTAAGGTAAAAAAATCCAACACAAAATAGTTTTTATAAATTTTTAGTTGCACCCTTGGAATGACTTGGAGGGGCCAAGTGAGGGAGCCAATACACCCAATGATTGAAGGAAACGTGGAGAGAAACTTGTTCTCATGAATTTTCTTTTAGTCGCACCTTCTAATCTTCAGTATCAATTTTTTAACATTAGAAAGAATTTAAAGGCATTAGACAATTGTGAACTATCTTAAGTTCTTGAAGTGTAGGACTTGCCACATTAGGAATCTAATGTGGTCAAGAAATTGCAATGTGAGAATTTAATTAATTTTTAATTTTTAATTAAATTTTAAATTAAATTTATTTTTTCTTAAATCTTGAATTTTTAAATCTAGGTTTATGTTTTCTAATACTTTTAAAAAATGTAGATTTTATTTTTTATTTTTTTGAAAGATTCAAAAATTCAAGCATTATAGGTTGGTTCCCAATTTGTAGACAACATAGGGAACGATCCTAAAATGGCCCATCCTTGCCTTCAAATCCTTCTATTGGAATTAAGTAGGCAACAAATGAAAATTTGCCACATTTTCTTGTAGAGCTGCTTCCATTCTTTGAGACTTGACAATGTCGTTCTTTGTCTTCTAGAGGTGAAGAAATGGATTCAAAGTAGATTTCTTGAAGAATTTTTAACCTTGTATACTATTGTTTTATTCCTTTACTACTATACTTTCATTGCTTTGCCGATGTCATCTTCATTTTTATTAACAACCTCACTATGTTTGTCGTCTTGCAGGTACATTGATTCTTATTCAACTATTGCTCTCTATACTTGATACACCTAAAAGGGGTGCCACACCACCTTTATGCAAAACAACTCCCCATTTGGCTCTTCTTCTCTCTTACTAACTTTTGATTCTTCAAGAAAATTTACATCTTAGAGAAGGTGTGAATATCCTTAATAGAAATAGTAGCCAAACCTTTAAGAAACAAACTTTTAAGAAGAATAAAAAGTTGATGAGAGAGAAGAAGAGCCAAATGGAAAGCTATTTAGTACAAAGGTGAGACACCCTTTTTGTATTTGGAGCTTGGAGAATGGAAATTAGGGAATGGTTTTACTTGCAAAACTAGAATATTGAATATCAATATAGCAATCAAGTTCTCTAAGCATCAAGCATTGAGTGTTGATATTTTTGATGTACCATATTCTCTAAGATTCAATTTCTTGAATGTCTCTAAGTGTATGCTTTGAGCATTGATATTTCCTAACCATCTCTAGTATATATACAATATAGAAATTGAGCATCTAAAATTTGCAGTAAAGAGTGTTGAAGGTGGCATGCAAAGTGTGAAAAATAGTCAATAGAGAATAAAAGCCAAATTTAAACTCCTTCGATAAATTTTCTTGACATCCATATCTTCACATTTAGGGAACAAAATAGGCACAGTCAATTTTTAGAGAATATAAATTCCACAATCTATGGATAGTCAATAAGAAATTAAAGTGTCACATATCTATTCTCCAAAATTTTCTTGACTACCCTAAAGTAGAAATTAGAATGTAGGATCACACCAAGATTTGTTGAAGTCGCTAATAGTGGGTTCTTGCAAAATTTGGATTCCCATTATAGATTTAGGCATAAACCACCAAACTACATGTTGGTCTAAGAGGTGCTTCACATCCTAGACTAGCAAAAAGTTAAGGACACTAATCTTTTGGCTTCTTTGCATTTGAAAAGTAATCCAAATTAACATTTTAGAGTGAAAATTCATGTGGCACAAAGTACTTGAAAGCTCCAACATTCAAATTATTTAAATGTAAATAAAGAAAACATCCTCCTATTGAACTTTAGAAGAGTCTTAAATCTTGTGGAAGAAGTACCATGTTGCAAGTACCTTCCAACTAGAAAACTCCCTAAGATTTTGTTGGAAATGGCATGACACGTCAACTATTTTTTCATTCAGCTACTTCTTTTTTCCTTCTTTATAGGAGAGGGCTCATAAACCACTAAGGCTTTTGCACTTGTCCACTAGGAGGCTCTGAAATGGATCATTTACTATGAGAAAATGAATTTTGGATTACATTGAAGCATGCTAAGACTTTGTTTTCACTAATTGAATGGATAGTTTTAGAGTCCCATCGGGTTCATTCTCAACTATCTGGATAGGTGTCTCCTGATTATATTCAAAATAAGGATTGATTATTGAACTACATTCTCTCAAGTGACAAAAAAAATCTGAAAGAATGATTTATTCAACCATCCATTTCAATTTTTGAAAGGGACGCATTTAGAAACAAATTATATCACTTTTGACGTGTTGCATTGCTAGTTTTTGAACCAAGCTAGATTTTTTTTCAAACTATGCATATATGGGTTTGCAAGGCCTACTAATCACCACTATGGCCCTATGCCAGAATATGTTTGAAAATTCATAACTAATTCAACAATGCTTCAAAAATTATGAAACAACTTGTGTTACAATCCTCATCTATTTTTCCTTGACTGAAAAATGAGTTAAAAGTATTCTAGTCCAAGGAAATATGTGAAAAGGGGTAACCAACCCTTAGATGGGCGGTTTCTGAACCTCTTACCTTAGTGTAAAAATCTTCTACCATAAGTAGCCAATTACCATGAAGAGATGTTCTTGTCACCAATCTTTTTATTGCTCATGTGAATTGACCAACTACTGTAGTTGTTGGGCTCAACTAATTTGGTGCACACTCTTCCTACTCAAATCTACAATCACCACCTCAAGCTTCCTAATAGTCTTTATGACAAACCTCTAGTCCCCCACCACATCCAATTGTATCAAGTTGCTTTGAGACCAAGTTTAAGGGGTGAAAAAGAAGAGTAAGGGTGTGATTGAAGCATTGCCACCAATTGCACTCCAATCGATTACAACACTAATAAATGGTGATGCACATAATGTCTTATGAGATGTGGTGGTGTTGTGGCCATCCAATACTCTCTACCAATAGCTTGCTAAAATTTGATTGGCCATCATTATTCAAATGTCACTAATGTGTTTAGTCTTGGGGAATCCCACCATGATACTCCCTAAAGTCAACAACTAAAGGATTTTCCTTGAAATGAAGGAAACAGAGGAAGTCTTTCAACAAGGAGAATATTGGCTTATTCTCAGGACCTAAATGATTGCTTCCAAAACATATTGCATTCAAATTTTCATATACATTATTACATACAAGGCATGAATTAAAAGCTTACAAACTATATTTTATTTATTTAAAAAAATTCTCTAAATCTATTTTCAAAAGTATTTTCAAAATGATCTTGCAATTAGTTAGGGTCTAAATTTGAAATTTGAAATTCTTAGATTTATTAGAAAAAATACATAGGAAAAGGAAATCTACTTGTTTTGAATATGAGTTTTGAATTATTTTGGAACCCCTAATCAATACATAATTAAGAAGATAAAAATAAAAGCTTTACCTTTTATATTATATATACACACACATACTATACATACATATTTTTTTTTATCAATATTTTATTTTTATTTTTATACAAATTTTTATAAATTTTTGTATTTTTCATTTTCAAAAAAATTCTTTCATATCTTTAGGAATTGGTACAAAAGGTTTCTTTCATAATTTTGGGTCCCCAAAGCTAATGGGTTGTAGGATTTTATTCCCTAATTTGTATCATCTTGGAACAAAATAATCTAAAATCCATGCTTTCTACCTAAGTATGTGGTACCAAAATTCCCACTCACAAGTCCAAAATGACCCTAAAATACTAGATAAATGTTAAAACGTATCCAAACCAAATGGCATGGTTGTAGATTCATTACATGGCAGTAATAAATTGTGTATTTGACATCATTAAGCCCCTCATAGTGTGTTATTCAACATTCTTGTATCAAAAAATATATTTTGCCCTTGTATATGCATGCCTCAATCTCATACAAAACTTAGATCCTCTATTTGTTTATGAAAAAATTGCATGAATGAAGTTTGACCTATAGGTCTTTCATTAAATTGTATTAGTTGTGAACAAATTTTCTTATTTTTAATTTTAAAAACATGATTTGTGGTCTTATGCGTGGTTCATAGCTAGTACATCAAATACAATTACCACAAGAGTACAAGACTATAGAACTCTCTTCTATATTCTCTTGCACTAGGTGGTCCTTAGAATCTCCTTGGAGAATTTCTTACTTTCAATATGACGATTGTAGATCAAATTACAATGTTATAGATGTTTAATGTCAAAAATTAAAAAACGCAATATAGGATAAAGAGACCAATTGGGCATATTCATCTACAACAACATACACATTTGTATTCATTATTTACAATGTGTACCATAATTGTATTGTACCATTCATATTAGTAGTATATTGTACATTGTATATTATATTTGTACAAAAATGGTATATGGGACATTTAAGTGTATAGGGTGTTTTGGATGATTTGTCATCAATTTGAACCAAGATAATTGGCCCTACACTAGGCCTTTTGGAAAATAAATAGTATTACATCAAATCTTGCATGAAATTGTAGATGAATGCTGAAATTTAGAACTCAAATGTAACATTTAATATTGTTATTTGGCACTTTATAAAAAATGAAAAAAAAAACCATCTTGAGGTGCATGCAATTTTGAGTGCATACTGAGTGTATAGTGAAACTATCTCCAATTAACTCTTCATTCATGCTAGTCATAGACATTTTTATTTTGAAAAAAATTCCTAATTATTCTCAAAGATGTTTTCTTCTATATTAGTGACATTTGATGTTGGATCTATTTGCTCTTCCATAGTTTCACCTACATCAAATAGTTAGGGACTTTGAGTTTTGCAATAGGATGCCAAACCCTAATCATTTTTTCCATTTTGGGGAATAGTTGAATTTTCTTTCTATTAGGTCTTAAGATTTTTTTTCCCTTTTAGTATTGCATGTAAAGAAGGTTTCCAAGCATGAAAAGAATTTGTTGTAAGAACATTGTTGTTGTTGTTTGATGGCAATTTATGAAAGCCGGAAACAAAATTGTATATCAAATTTGGAAGATTTTTATAACAATATGTTTTTTTTAATCTTAAAATGTATATTTAAGTATCAAACTTGTTTTTGAAAACCCTTGCCACTCCTTAGAATGTCCATTGTTCATCAATATAACATAATGCATCTTGAGACACATGAAATTTTAAGAAAAAAACATGTGGCAAGAACTCTATTGTGATTTTTGAAGAAACTATAATGAAATATCTCCACTTTGGACCAATTTAAAAGGCCGATTTTTTTGCTACTAAATTAAGTTATGGAGCCTAATCACCAATTGCTTGATAAAACACTTCCAAATTTGCAAGTCACAAGGCCAAGAGATAAGCCCAAAGCCAAAAAAACATGCACGGGGGCTCCCGAGTCAACAATTAAATACAAGTCATATGGAGATCCTCAACCCAATGTATTGAAGGTAAGTTGGGGATCAATCTAATACCATCTCATTGAAAGGGACACCCCATTTTAAAATGCATTCCAAAAAAAAATCTTCTGATACACAATATCAAACTCGCATATCATTTGTTGTCATGCTTTATTGTTGTTAGTTGTAAAATAAATTTTAGTAGTGTTCCAAATAATAGCAATGATAATATTACATTTTTCAAAATCTAGATTAGGTATTTATGTAAATCCCAAAAGAGATTAAAGTTTTAATCAATACAATTTACATCTTCATCTTGGTTTTCTTATTGGTAGTTTGCTTTCTTTAGTCTATCTTACAAACATCACAAATTGCAAAAATGATTGGGGCATGAATGTGCTAAAATAAAAATACCTAGTTGTTTATGTGCAGAAAAAACCAAGTGAAGTGGTAGAAGCTAAATTACACCCACGAGCATCATATGTGGATGGTTCCATCCGAACTAAACCACACATCATCGAACATCATAATTTTTGTGATAAAAAATATTTGGTAAAATGTGTGGATGTATATATTATAGATATTAAGTTTTGAAGACAAATAATTGTGTATTGATGTTATTTTGAGCTTGCATTTGTCTATTCAACAAAATTTATCATTTGATAAAAATAAAAATATTCATTGTGTATGTCTACAAAACATATGAATTATGTTATTTAAAAACAATGAGAATACATTTGATATGTAGTTTGGAAGCCCATTTTGTTCATATTGTGTGTCTCACTTTGTATGTGCTTGAGTGTAGGAGTCATCTTTTGTGAAAAAAGATTGTCCTTTGTTTCAACCCTTTCCACCTGAAGTCGTTTTTAGAAACTATAAAGCATTCCAACAATACTCAGAGGTTATCAACCTTCGAAACAATGATAAGGTAAGTTAGTTTCTCACCAATCTTTTGATGCATCAAATGACAATCAATAATCTCTTAATCATTGGTTCTCTGTCCAGCCGCTTGGCTTGGCCTGTTTTGTATCTTGGTTCTTTTTAATGCAGTGGGGTCTCCCCATTTGTTCAAAATAAAAATAAATAAAAAAATAAAAAAATAAAAAAAAAATAATAATAATTTAAAAAAAAAATCATAATCATAATCTCTTAAACATTTGTCAAGTCTTAAAAATGCACAATTTTGACTATTATTACTTTTTGTACTGGATACAAAGAATTTCAATTTCCCTCAACTGTTGTGCTTATGGAACCGTTGTGATTCTCTTAATTTGAAAAACTACTTAAAATTTTGGAAATATTTTCAAAATTAGTGGCAAAGCGATGCATGACATAAAAATTATTGATGTGAAAAATTGCCTTTCTAATATTTAATCAATGTTTTTTTAATTTCCCAAATAAACATGCAGATTGCAAGGCGCGTGCAAGTCCTACCACTTCTATCACAAGTCCTCAATGTACAATTATATGCCCCTCCAGATTCTCATGAGCTCAGCATGTTTGATGAAAGAGGCACCGGCAAAGTGGCTCCTGGAATGGAGGTAAGAAACACCTACAAGTAGTGTTGAATGGAAATTGTCCATGTGTTTCAAAATAATAAATAAATAAATAAATTCACCTACAAGTGTCATTTTCTATTTTTCAACACCTACAAAATGGGCAAAAATGAACATTGCTCTTGGAGTCAAAATCAATATAACTTTCTAGATGCAACTAATGAGAGGTGTGGAGTTTTCTGAAGCAATCAATGTGAGTGTTGAGTCATTTTGTGCTTCAAGGGTGCCTATCTTTTGTTACATAAGGTAGAACCACCCATAGCCAACCAGCGCCCCATTCCTAACCTATAGATTGCATTCATTTCCAGGAAGGTTGGGATGGATTTCCAACCAAAGCTTGGAATGTTTTTCTTTTTCTTTTTCAAGGTTGGAACTAATAAGTTGATTACATGTCCCAAACTGGTGAGCATGAAAGTAGGAAGTATTGAAAAGGAAAAAATTCTTGAATGATCCTCATTGAAAGAGTCTACAAATTGGCAATGGGTCGACAACACTTTTTGCCTTTCAAAATTTATAGTGATTTCAATTCATGTGATAAAATTACCAAAGTTTTTGCAATCCTCATCATTTCTATCTTTGCACCTCTGAAAATATTTTGCTTTGGCTTGTACTACACCATATCATGTTTAAAATATCTTAAATGATCGATTACAAGTGGTTCTACTTTATAGGCTATCTTATGTTCTTAACTTCAAAAATTTGTAAAATATGAGTAGAGTGTCCAAAAATTAGAAAACCATCTTGGTTGTTTTCTTTTGAATTTGTTAGAAATCTCATCAATTTTTTTGTTCACTTGACCTTTGAAATAGTAGCAAAAGCATTGTTTTTAAATTTTTCTATTTTATTGGATTTTTGAAGTTTGCTACTATCAATGTCCTTGATTACAACTATAATAACAAACTAAACAAAGTGAAATGATAGTAAAGACTTTAAATTTAGAGTATATGAATATTTGTCCATTGGTATCAAGAGTGATCTTTGTAAAGTTTTGGATTATATTAGTGATAGGATTCGTACTACCAAGTGAAAACATACCATTACACAACTTACATACAACCAAAATGTACATCATCAACCTTATTCATCTTAATACAAAATATAAATTAAAGAAATTCAAAATAATGTCAGTTGATTGAAGCTATATTTCTGCATTCAAAATTTATTTTTATTTTTGCATAATTCTTATAGAAACGATTTTGTAAACCAAAAAATTTCATGAAACAGATTCAATACATTGTCAATTTTTGCCCAGCAAGTGAAGATGACCAAGAAGCCTCTATAGTTGTGGTTACTGAACGAGAAAAATTTGAGGTGCCTGTAATTTGTCATGGATCACGAGGTACAAGAAAACTTTTGTGCATACATATATATATTCTTATCAATAAAATTAACCGCTTGTACCATGTCATATTACAATTTTGTGTTTGCAATTAGAATCTTGAAATAACATTTTATCATGGATCAAACCAACCAATGTTGGATTGAAGTATTCTTTAGCTCAAAATCATAATAACATTGGTGCCTTAATATCAACCTTTCTACAAACAAATATTGAAAACATAAAAATATTTAGTGATATAAGATGAAATTATGACTATTTAGATACATTAAATATAGAATTATACATTATTATTATTTTCATTTTGAGAATAGAAGTGGACAAAGATTTGGTAGAAATGACACTTAATTCTTATAGGTATCATTTTTGTAATTAATTAAGTTAATTCTTAAATGCAAAAACAACATAGCAATTTTAAACAACTCACTACAAATGGAGTTGTTTGTTTGTTTTTGTTTTGAAATTTTCATGCAATGTATGCCCTAGGAGTAGCTTTAAGATCCAACAATTTTATAATTATGATTATATGCTGAAAAAGTTATTGCACAATATGTGATTTTCAGTCCTCAATGGGTAGACTTGGCAACTCAAAAAACTTCTTTAAAAAACACTTTTTTTAAAAATGAAAATTTGAATAGATTTATATAGACATGGAAAGCTTTGAATCATTCCATTGGAATTAATGAGCTAAGAGTTATGAAGAGTTTTAGTTTGCAAGTAGGTATGGAGTCTTTCAAAATTATACCTACCTTCTAACTAAAACTCCTCGTAATTCTTAACTCATTAATCTAAATGTAGTGATTCAAAGCTTTCCATGCCTATATAAATCTAAAGAAATAGATTCAAATTTTCATATCTTAAAAAAACAAATTTTGAAGAAGTTTTTTGAATTGTTCACTCTGCTCACTAAACAATGCAAATTACATATCATGCAATAACTTTTTAACTATGTAGTAAAAAATTATAAATATTATGGAACTTAAAGCTACTCTTGAGGTGCATGTTGTGTAAGAAAAATTTAAGCTCCATTTGTAGTGAGCTGCCCAAAATTGCAACTGAATGTTGCCAAAAAAACGCAATTTTTGCATTTAAGGGTTAAAGAATCAAAATGATATTTTTGTAAAAGAAAATAGTCTTGAGTATTAAATCAAGCATATTGATGCTCCAAAATTCATTTTAATGTACAAAAATTCACTAATTCAACATGTATATTTACATTCAAAGTCCAAGTTTACAATAAATTATTGAATATGCGTTGATTTCTCCATCAATACTAATATTCAAACAAATAATATTTCTATTGATAGTATTGAAAAAGTTATAATGATTCAATTTTAATCAGTATAGGCAAGAATCTAAATTTTAAAAAACACGACAATGGATAGTAAAATCACTAAATTGTTTCTTGTATGAATGTCTTTGTAGCAATATTGGATCTACCGGATGAGGTTCATTTTCCACCCACCCCTGCTAACTTGGTGCACACTAAAAATGTTATGCTTCGCAACTTGGGCAGTAAAATAGCCAACTTTGAATTCCAAGTGAATGGGTTCTTCACAATCTCTCCAGTATGTGGAAATGTGGAGCCTGAGAACTTTCTAGAAGTTTATGTGCAATTTTGTCCTCCTTTGGTTGGTGAACATGAAGGCGAGCTTATAGTTTCTTACAATAACAACATTGAAAGAATGTATTGCAAACTATTTGGTGTGGGTTTGGAGGTAAGTTCAAACTTGTGTAGATGATATGACAATGTACTCTAAATTATGAAGTATTAGTAGAACTCTAGATAATATCCTAAGTTCCAAATTGTATTTTTTCTTCACATTGATGTGATTGAATAAGACCATTGAAGAAAAACTTTGGAAATTCAAGCTAATTTTGAAGTCCTTAAATCTAATTCCCTAAAAAATGTTATATGTTAGAGGAAATTTTGAAGTGACATAGTCATAGGATGGATTAATAGAAGTAGATGAAAATACCTTCTTAACCCCTAAAGAACCAAGGCACATTTCAAAGGAAATATTGTGAAAATTGCCACTTTCTAGGGCAACGAAAACAATGAATTTTTTTTTTCTTTCAAAATTCAAGCATACAAATTTGAACTAGACTACTATAAGAATGCATGGAAGAAATTTCAAATACTTTAACTATACAGTTTAAAATATTACAACATTCAAAGTTAAAAGAATTTCTTTTGTTGACCTTGTCCAATATGGCTAGGAGCCTTTTACTCCTTCTAGAGTGAGATTTTTACATTATACATGGTTATTTTTTTTACATTTGCATCTTATATCATATAAATTACATACTTCCCAAATTTCAAAAGTAAAGGAGTTTTGCAAAAGCTACACCAAGTTCCCTAAGCTATCCAAAAAATTCAGGGCAATATAACTTTTAATTTAGGCACCCAATTAAAAAAAATTAGATTTTCATGAAGGGAGTACATGTCTACATATTGTGTCCAAGCTTGAAGAACATCAAACCAAAAATTACTTCATAGGAGCCTACCCAAGATTTCTTGTGTACATTGAATGAACACTTGATCCTTGAGGGGTTAAATTTTCTTAATTCTAATAAAAAAGACTATATAATTTGAATAAAAAAATATCATAACATTCAAATAATACATAAAGATATGGCCTTCAAGATGATTTCAATTTTTATTAACATTGGCATCTTTGTTTATATCAAGAGGAGTTCAAATCCCTTTATTGATTATTGTTTAGATAGGAAATTGAATGATTAGGGATATCTTGATTTATCAATATGTATAAAATGTAGTACAATAATCTTTTCATCTTCAAAAAAACATTTATAGACATCAAATTTAAATTTTAGGATTCAAAGTTATTTTTCTTGATTTATACATTTTGTTGAAATGCTCTTTTTTATAAAAAGCAATACATATTGTTGAAATATATTACAAACTCGTTAAATCTTCAAAATCTTTATTTTTAATGATTTCACTTTTTCAAACTTTTACAATGTTTTCATTGGAACATATTTATTGATACATTTATTTCATATTAAAAAATATGGGTAACCTCTTATAGAATTGCATTCATCTAACAAAAACCAACAATGGCACCAGCTAGATGTGGGCTTGTCTACAGATATTGTTGTAGCTGTTCCAACATATATAGGCCAAAGCTCCCAAATGGTCCTCCATGTGCAAAACTACTCTCCAATGGTTGCAAACTTCATTTGGGAAAAGTAAATATAAAATATGTATTTTTTAAATGTATTTTAATGGTTAAATGTATATGATGCTGATGATGCTATATATTTGCAAGAACAACTTTGATGCTCATACTATGATGAAACTTTTGCATATTCTTTTATTATTTATTTCCAAAAAAACTTAAGTATATATGATGATCAAATAATGGAAACTTTAGCAATTGATATCTTTTGATCTATTATTCCAAACATGAGAAGTTGCTTAACCCTAGAACGCCTGGATCCATCTCCAGAATTGACTACTTAGGGAAAATCCTTATAAAGTCCTATTTAGAAGGATATTTTGGACTTTACATACAAATAAAAGTTGTAGATTTTGATTTTTAGATTCCATCTGTATGGTTAGATTTACCAATGCTATCACCAATATATTTTTATAAATTTTGAAAAGAAAAATTCAAAATATCTTCTAAATTCAATTACAAGCAAAATATTGTCATTTTTGCAATGAAACTTATTGGAATGGATTTGAAATGAGGTTCTCTTCATTTGGTGATTTTTTGAAATTTTTGTGTTCTTTTAATCTATGACCTCATTTTTGCAAACCCAATTTTGAACTAAAATCAATGCAATTTTTGACTTGATAAACTTCCACATCTGTAATTTTAGAAAAATATGAACTCTAATAACACCAAATCCAACCATTAGATAGGAGAACAACTTGATAAAGAATCACCACAAATTAGATGACTTTCATCCAAGCAGTAACGAGAAAGAAAACTGATTTCAAATCTGTACATCGTCCAGAAAATGGACGTCGGGGCGCTTAGGGGTTAAATCCCTCAAAGATTTAGAGATATTCTCAAATTCTCAAAATGCAATATTGTACAATATGCTGCAATTTAGAATAATTATTTCAATATGAACTTCAAATAAAAATAACAACTATCACAACTTACATATTATAAGAATGTAAAAGAATTACTGAATATTCTAAAAATAAAATTATGGCCACTTTTATCATCTAAAATTTTATTTTTTAAAAGGAGTATCATATTTTGAATATTTAATTAGTAGTTTATATTGTTTCTATTTTTTTAATATAATAAACAAGGTAGTGTTTGTAGTTATACATGTTTTAAGATTTAAATGAATAAACTCAACAAAGTTATCTTTGGAATATGCATTTTTTTTGCATTGCACTATCTTTCAATTTTTCCATCATATAATTGTCATTTAATTACAAGAAATCATTTTTCCATTTTCATCCATAGTTTCCAAAAGGTGGATCTTTAGGTAAATTTTTTATTTTAAATCTTATAAAAACTTAAAACTTATATGAAGGATGAATAAGATTATTGTGTGTATTGGACAATTTATTATACTTTGAAAAAAATTAGTATTTAAATCAACTTTTATTAAAATATATATTTTTATCAATTGAAAGAAAAATAGTAAATATCACATTTAGCTTCTTTTCTTTTCTTTTGAAGTTTAAAAACTAGAACATGAAGTCATTTATTAGGACAAAGATTTTCATAAATGACTAAAATTTTTGTCTTGCTTGTGAACTTCAATGATTTTTTAAATAATCTTACTGTAGGGATCATGAATTGTTTTCTTGAAATGTAACTAATTGATTAAAAATCTTGTATGATTGAAGAATTTCTATTTTTGTCCTATTTCATTAAATTTTTGGAATATTTCTAAAAATAAAATCATCAAATTAAGACCACTTTGATTTTTCATTAATATATTTTGTGGTTTGTAGAAATATTAAATTGACCTAATTTTTTGACATACATTATATATAATTTACTTTAATTCATTGTATCAATATTCCTTGCAACAATACAAATACTGAGCTTTGATTATCTCCTTAGGATTTTCTTATATGTTAAAAAATTTTAAACCATAAAAGACCAAGTAGTTATTGTTGATCAATTGGAAATTTCAGATAGGTTCCTACAAAGGCAATTTTCAATGAATCTCTTAAAATTTTTGAAGCAAGGTGTCAACATGTACTTTTGAGGTTGTAATATATGATTTTTTTCCAATTAGGTGCTGAGATAAAAATTTATACCACCTTAAAAAGTTTGAACAATTCAAGCAATGAGGAAATCTCTTGCCAAACTATGCATATGTTCTAAAATTTGATGGATATTTAATTCATATATTGTACAATGCAATTGTAAAAAATAACTTACACAGTGCAAAAATCTCATTCAAATAGAAGTTAAAGTTCATTGATCATGTTGGATAGGATCAAGAAAAATAAATTCTTCAAAATTCAAACACTATAATGGATTTCAATCCACCTTGTTAAAGTTTTTGAAATTTTTGCACACATTCACAATGTGGTCTAGTACAAATTTGTATGGTTAAATTTTTTGGGAAACTATCTTCATTCATTTTTTCTACCTAAATCTAAAAAGTGACACTTTTGATAAAATATAGCACAAATATAATACAATCTTGTAGAAGTTAAAATTTTATTTCATTTCAATTTCAAAAACAATAACATTGATTTGCTAAAAAAACATTTTGATAATTAAAAATGAACATTCACTATCATAAGCTACAATTATCCTACTTGTATTTTAGTTTCAGTATAATTCAATTGTATCAAATCATTCTATTACTTTAAAATATAATTCATTAGAATATTAATTTCAATAAGTTAAATGACCTATCATTTAAATTTTGCACATTCTTGAGTCTTAATTATTTTCAACCAATTACAAGAAATCTATGCCATTAGAGTGAATTTTTTATTCTATCAAAATCTGATGATAAATTTTTCGAAAGTGATTTTTCGATAAAAAAATCTAAAATTGTATCTAAAAATACTTATGAAAGCAATTGTTGTTTTGATTGCACTTATAGAAAAATGTAATTGTATTGATTTCTAATCCTAAATATTTATTAAGAAAATTTGAATACTATCTTATCAATTCTTTATTAGTACATATTGTATCAAATTTTTAATTGTATGTTTTGTTATAAAGTTTGTTATTGTTGTATAGAATAACAATAATAAATAGATTATAAAAAATTTTAAATAAAATTTTAAAATGGAAATCTTAGATTCAATGTCTTAAACAATGAAATAAAAGATTTATGAAGATCAAATACTTTTGAATAATATGCATACCTTTTATTATTTTCTTGGTTTGCTAAATTAATTTTGGCCTCTCCCTTCCCTTCTTCCTATTTGTAATTTTGAAAACCTAAGTTAACTTGACAATCAATATCAAACAATTCAAAGTTCCATATCTTGTATGCTACATCCATATTCTCACCCATATTCACCATATCAAATATTCATATCTAAAGTTGGTATCATATCCGTGTTTTACATTTATAAAAAATCTGTATCTATATTTTGAATTTGTATTTGAATAGCTCAAATTAAATCTCACAAAGATCAATAGATTGTGATTTTTTGATAAATCAACAGCATTTTAGAGGGGAAACATTTTTATAAGAAAATTCAATGGCTATGATTTTTGAAAAGGAAGGGGGGGGGGGGGAGGGATTATGGCAAACTAGGATGTGTAACACTTCTTTTAGAACTAATTAGGACAACATTTACATGAAGATTATAATTTTTTCCATGAAATATTTAAAATTATATATATATAATTTTAGTAAATTAAAACTCCTCATAATTTAAAAGTTAATCTAAATATATATTCACTTGAAAATGTTTTTTAGTGCAATTTATGAAATATGTCCCTTTCAAAAATTGAAAATTGAAAATCATAATTAATGTATTTATCATGTTTATATCTCATACTAAAATTTATACAAAAATTGATTGTCTTCAATGCATATTTTAGGATGTTTATAAACTTTTGATGCTAAATAAAATCTTACATAACTATTGCTTGTTGAAGGAGTTATAATTTGATTCATTTTTCAAAGTCATTAGATTTTTTCTACTTAAAAGGGTTATGATTATTTGATTCATGTTTTTTTACCTGGGATTCTTTGCCAATCTTTAATTTTTTTTTAAAGAAATGTTAAAAATGTGCTTTAAAAAATATATAATTTTTATAACTTCTAAAAATCATACTAAATATTAATTTGAACATTAGTTTTAAACATTTGTAGAGTAATATTGCAATATGATTATGTTTTCATATTACGCTTTTTTTATTAATTTTTTTAAGAATATGTAAATGACTTCAAACTACTCTCAAATTTTAAACTTGTATCAATCAAACATTATAATTTTTCAATTCATTAGCAACATTCTTTGCAATTCTTCTAGATGATTTTTACCACGTTTGTTTAAAAAAAGGGTTATTATAGATGACAATAAAATCTTAAAATTCACATATGTGTTAAATTTATCCAAACTCTAGTTCTTTAATTTTTGCAAGGTAATCTACTAATCTAGTGAGTCCCAAAGGCTTGAAAAATTTGAGTTTAAAGATTATATCAAAGTTGATGTTTTATAATGGATGGTTAACAAAACAATTCAAGCTTTAAAAGAAAGTAAACCTAAATATGTCATCCAAGTGAACTTTGTCTCTAAGATATTGAAGGATTTTTGAAAAATTTGTACAAAAACATTTTCATAAGAAATGATATATTTTTAAATTCCATAACATTTGATAAAAAATATATTAAATTAAAAACATAATTATGAAATTTCTTTGAAATTTCTTAGATTTGCAATCAAAAAAGAAGATGTTGCATATCTTGCGCAAGTAGAAGCATTGAATAAAGGCCATTGTCAAGGAACAAGTGCATTTCAAATTGATAAAGGATTAAGTCCTCTAGGTACATCGCAAAGGTCAAAAAGTCCTTATGAAATGGAAGATAATTTTGAAAAGGTAAATTTTGATTATTATTTAAATATCTACAATGTAAAATCTCTTCTTAAATATTTCTTCTATCATTCTTGCATTTCAATTTCATTTCATGGATAATTGAAATAAAAAATAAACAATGTAGGCTTTTACATTGACTCCAGCTAATGGAGAATGTTGGCCAAATAGCCATACAGAGATTACAATAACTTTTTCACCTCCACGAGCATTTAAGTAATTGCTACAATCCTATTTAATCTACTTATTCCATTTGATGTCTTTTTATAATCATCTTTTTTAAAATTTACAATTCAGTAAGAAATTTTTTATAATTTTTTGGTATTTAAGTAGCTAATAGTGATAGTATTACACTATATGATTGAATGTTTGTAGGTATTATTGCAAAGCATTTTGCAAAATTTCAGGAAAATCTGAACAACTAGTAGTGCAACTTGAAGGAATTGGTATTGGACCTGTAACTCAATTTGTACCATGCAAGCTTGATTTACAAGATCTCTACTTGTTTTCATGTTATGAGTATGAGGTGCAATTGAAAAACCTAGGTGATATGGAGGTGAGTATTTCAATCATTAAGATTATATATAAATGAATTAAATTCTAACAATGCAAGCTTGTATGAATGAAAACAAATCTAGAACATCACCTTCCTAATAACAAAAATTAATTGATGTAGGCAAAATTTAAATTATGTTATCTTGACACAAAGAATGCAAGTTTCAAGTTTGATCCTTCAGAGGGTGTCATTCCAATAAAGCAATCACAAATAATTAAAGTGAATTGTTATACACAAATCCGGGGAATTTTTGAAACAAAGTTTGTATGGAATGTTGAAGGCACACAATTCAATCCTACCTTGTCTTTTCGAGCTTCTATTGGAAACCCATTGATATGTATTGATACAAAAGCAATTGAATTTGGTCTTATTGGATTGGATTTTGGTTCTCATTTTACCTTTAATGTGCGCAATTGTAGCCAAGCCTTATTGAATTTCAAATTTGATATCGTACAAAATGATCAATGTGATGGATTCTTGGTTTCTCCCAAGTTTTCTAATATCAAACCGCAAGTACAATAAATACATACACAACTTCTATTAATTATACAATTATTTAGAATTATTGCGAATATTTATAGTTTGATTCTTAATATTTATTTTCAAATTTTTCCTTTGAAATGAAAATGAAATGAAAGACAAAATAGGTATTAATGAAATCACCACAAATGTAAATTTTGAAATTCATAAAATGCATATTTTTAAGACATTTGAATTAGAATTCAATTTGTAAAAAGGAATGTTTATAGAAAAAGGAGCTGATAATTGAGTTATTTATGAAGTCCCCCCCACTCTGTGCATGAATTTTTTTGAAGTTGAAAAGGCAACTATAGTTGAAGCGTCAAACTTTTTTGCAAGATACTAATGTCACACGACTCCAAAAGTAGGGACCAAACTTTTTTGGGCACCATTTTGATGGAAAAATAAGTTTCATACCCACTTTTATTTTGACTTTTTAAACTCAACCTACTTTTCACAAAACTCGTGGGTTTAAATCCCGATTTAGTATACTTTACGAATAACTCAAATATTAAAATTATTTTACTTTTGTAGTGACTTCGCAATAAAATCCTGTACACAACTTATTTCAAACTCCAAATGGGTCAAGGAATCCATCTTTGTCTTAAAGAATTCAAATTTTAATTTCATGTATTTTGTATTAGTACAAATTTCAAAATTATACATTGAAGTGATGAATATCTTCAACCAAAGAAATTTTCAAGTAAAATTAGAATGAATAAGAAATATTGACAAATTGACAATATTGTATTGTAATGCAATTCTTCTTTGTAATGAATTGAAAAGATTCTTTAATACCAAATAATCATAGAGAGACTTATATATTGAAGAGATTTATTTAAATCATTTTAACCACTTTATGAACTAATTGTGAATCATGAATATAAATTTTACTATAATGTTCAAATCTTAATGTCCATGAAATAATAAATTCAAAAAATATTAATGCTAAATTTTTATAATATAAAAGAATTATTCCTTGATGTCTATAATGCCTATATGTAGAATTAATAATTTTAAATGAAAAGGAACATCAAGCTTGATACACAAGCATTGAAACAAACATTGTGTTATTGATATGTTTTTTTTGTTTCGTATTGGGATCTTTGTACTTACAGGCTTCAGAAAGAGTGATAGTTTCATTAAATCCCATTTCAGTGCGTAAATATACAGGATCATTACATGTTTTTTTGTTTGAAATCAATGAAGTCTTTTCAGTCATTACACTGTCAGGGGAAGCTACTGTAGCAAAGGTAAATTTGCTACACTTCATCAATTTATATTCATGTTTCCAAGATTTTTGTACATTTGATAAAATATAAATTTGAATTTAATACATATGGAGTTTGCAATGATAAAACAGTTGAAACTCAACAATGATTATCTAGATTTTGGAACGTGCTTTATTCGATATGAATATGTTCGGAGTTGCACTATTAGCAATGAGGCACAAGTGATGGGAAAGTTTTTAGTCCAACCACAAGATTCACAAATAGTTCCTATATCAAAATTGTATGTTCAACCATTAGAAGGTTCTGTAATTGGAAATGGTTCTACTTCCGTTGAATACAAACTTATAACCTCAATTTTAGGAGAAATTGCATTTGTGACTACTATCATTTCTTCTCCTGGTACAGGAATCTATGAAATGAAAATGCCTCTTCGAATTGAAGCATTATCAATAGGTCAATAAACTCTTGCATTATATTTTTTATATTGCACAATATTCCAAATGCTCAAATGATGATTTGAATACTTTAATTTTCACATTTTTGGATATACACAATCAATAAATACTATAGTTTATGCATGAAAATATCCACCAAATTAAATCTACAAAATACATAGTTTGATTAATTCTATAAAAATGATTAAAGAATGTATAGAAATTAAATTTTGAATAGTTTGCAATACAAAACATGTGTATTGAACTAATTTATAGAATACAATAAGTTCAATATAAAAAGCATGTATATTGAAACATAAGAGGATTTTTGGGCCCCCAGAAGACCGTTTCAGGGGTGTTCCCTGAAATTGTTCCCACTGCTGCAGACCAGCCCCTTGCTGGTCTGAATTTTTGAATTTTGAAAAAAAAAAATTAAAAAGTTTTTTTTCCAAAAAACTTCAGAATGTACTAAAGAGCAAAAAAATGATTTAAGAAAATAATTTTTTTTTCAAAAAATATTTTAAAAATAATTAACAATTAATTAAAATTAATCAAAAATTAGTATTTTCTGACATGGCAATCGCTCGACCACATCAGCATCGTGTTCCTAGAGTTCCCAGTGCGTTCCCAGCATCTAGGAACTCGCAGTCTTGTACAACAACTGAAAATCCTCTTATGGTGTTGTATAAATTAATTGATATAATATACAGAGTACTAAATTCTACATTGTTTAATTAAAATGCTTTTAAATAATCCAATTTTGCATAAGGAATGAAAATGTATGATTACCTCTGCTATAAGAGTAAGGGGTGTTTTGAGTATAGTCTTAGAAATAAGATTTTAAGTAATGACCATTATAGGAGATTTTAAGTAAGAATTATGTCCCTTTCTAATAAAATTTTACTAGAAAAACACATATTTCTTACTTAAAATCTCTTGTAAAGGTCATTACTTAAGATCTTATCTCTAGGACTATACTCAAAGTTGACCCCTTTCTCTTGTTGTAATATCACAACTTTTACTAGAAGAATGGTATGAATGTTTAAAATATATTTATTTAATTATTTAAGTTGTATGGAATTTGGGCACCTATTGTAGGGTTGGTATATAAACATTAAAATTGGTGTAAAATAATTTTAGGTGGTGTTAAATTGTTAGTCTTGTATATTGATTAGAAATAAATTTAGAAGTTGGTGATTTTATTGTCATAAGGATATTAAGCTTGAAAAGTAAAATCACACTAGGCACATCCGCACATACACCTATTATAGAAATATTCCTTGAGTTCATAATAAAAAAATTTGTAAATAGAATTTTGAGCTCTATAACTTTTACATAACTATCCAACAAAAATGAGAAACTAAATGACTTCAATTATTTTAAATTAATTATTATAGAAAACTTCTATGTATTCTTAAATTATTCTTAATTTTTTAGTGTACTTCTATATAATTTTTAATTTTTTTCATTGCTATGACCTATACTTATTGATTTCTTAAAATTTTCTTATTTAGAAACAGAACTTTAGAGGTTCCAATGTAGAATTACATGAATCATTTAAAATCAAAATCTAGATACAAATTGATTGAATTATTATTTATATTAAAATTTTTGAAATTCAAAACAATTGGCATAAATAAGTTTTGACATACTTAAAACCAAACTTTATAGTTGAGTTTTAGTTGACATGTATATAATTTTAACTCATTTTTCTTTATACTAATGCAATGCATTTTAAAAATTAATTTAAATGCTAGTTTCTACAATATACAATATAGTGAATAATGTCTTCAACATGCTGTGGGTTTTTTGTTCAAAAATAGAATTTCACTTTTCTTATATATTTTTAAATTATAAAATGAAAATATCAAATGCTACTTAATGAGAATATTAAATTACTCATAAGCTTTTATTTTTTGATATTCTAGAAACTAATTAACGATGATTTCCTTTAAAATTTGAATTTATTCATTGCAAATATGTTATAAATTATAATCAAAATCATTTATCTAAAAATATATAATAAATTTGAAGGTCCAATATTAAGATTGGAGCCCAAAGGTTGGGATGCTCCACCTAAGCCTCAATCATGGCAAGATCGCATAGAAGATGGAAGATCATGGTCACCCATTTTAGATTTTGGTAGAATTCCAGTTCTTGAAAAACAAATGAAAAGTTTTGTAATTAGAAATATGTGTTGCATTTCAGCACCTATTACTTTGTCAAACAAAGTTTATGTTTTTAAAATCAATCAATCCCAAGTTACAATTGCACCATTTGGTTACTTTGAAGTTGAAGTAAGTTTATAAAATTAATATTTAAATTATAATTTCAAATACTTTATATACCAATAATAGGCCATAAATTATTATACATCTCTCACTATAAGAAACCCCTGTCTTTGGTGACAAGCCCTAATTTTTTATGACGAATTTTAGGTGATGTCAATGTTGACAGTTGACCTAAATTTTTTATGTCAACAAAAATAACCAATGTAACATCAATGTTAACATAAAAACATTGGATTATCAAAAATGATGTTACCTTGGACATTTTTAATGACATAAATTTTTTGGATTGTCAACATTGACATCACCTAAAATCCGTTATAAAAAATTAGGGCTTGTCATCCAAAACAAGGGTTTCTTATAGTGTCTTTGAAAACTTTATATATTTTCTATTATTTTTTTGACGATTCTACTAAATCATCAAAATATTTTTTTAATTTACATTAACTTTTCTCATTAAAAAATTGATTCATAATGTTATAGGTGATAGCTTGTCTTGATGATACTAAAAAATTTTCAGATAAGATTCTTATTAATGTTGAAGGGGGTCAATATTTTGTAAACTTGATTGCAATTGGTCAAGGTTGTACTCTTACATCTGATGCATTAGCAAATGGAAGTTTACACTTTGGTACACAATTAACTCATAGTATTATTACAAAGCCCTTTGAAATTAACAATGAAGGTAGGTATGTTCAAATTGTTACTTTGGATATGGACAACGGAATGAAAAAGTCTCCAAAACATATATTCACATTTGTACCATTGAAAATGGCAATCCCCCCTCATACATCATTTAGTTTTCAATGTATAGGTATTACTTAGAAGCATCATATTTTCTTCATATAAATGTTTTATTACAATGCTCTCAAAGTCAAAGTATTTTAATTATGTGTCTTTTTCTATTGTTATAAAATTTATAATTATTGATGACAAATTTTAATTGTATTCTAAGAAATTACTATGTATAATCAAATCATTAGATTTAGTTGGATGTACTATGATTTTATAACAACTTCATTAAAGAAAATTCTTTGAATATATTTATTTTTAATTTTTTTATATTTTCAAGGCTTATTTTATATTAGTATTGATGAATTTGATGTCATATAAAACTATAATAAAAAAATTCTATGAAGGTTTTGGTAATTTAAATGATAAGAATTTGATACAAAATTTGTAAAATCAATAATTTTATTTACATGTTTTTGAAAATGATTTTATTCAAAATTGATTAGGGACTTTTCAAACTGCTGGTTTTATTAAAGAAGTATTTTTGTGCCATGTCATTATGGGTAAACAAAGGGAGCAAGTATACAATTTGGAGGTCGATGCAAATGTAGTGGGGACTAAATTATTGTTTTCAAAGCACGAAATAAGATTCATTCAATTGAATGATGGAATAGCACACCCTAATAAAAGCTTTACACAACTTACATGCCAAAATGTTTATGTAAAGCCATTACATATGAAGTTTTTGGTCAAACCACCTTTTGGATGCAATAAAGATGAAGCTATATTAAACCCTACAGAATACTTAACACTAGATCTTTCATTCGAGTGGCAAACTCCTACTATCAAAAAGAGTACAGTGTATACCAATAAATTTGAAGTTGTATATAGTGATACTGTGAATCGTGATACTCTTGATATGATTGGAGAAGTGCATTTTCCTAACTTAAAATTATCAACCAATCAATTAAATTTTGAGTGAGTACTTTATGTTAAAGAATTTGTATTTTATAAATTATATTATTTCAACATTTTCAACAAAGCAAATTCTACAATTGAGTTTCTAAGACTTATTTAACTTGTATGTTTTAATAATAATTCATGATTTTAAGAATAAAATAGTAAAAATTAAAAATTAAGTATTATATTTATAAATATATATTATTTTTAAAAATATCCAAAATGGAGATTATTAAAAATATTTATAATAAAAAATAAAATTTTAATTAGTATCATTATTTAAAACAATACTTTGTATTAGAATTAAAAAAATTTCCATAATTATAAATGGTGATAATTTATTAGATAACAAAATAAGTGTAAAAAATATCATCTAGATAGTTAAGCTCAAAAATGTTCAAACAATGATTATAAACATTTTAATTGACATTATGTGAACATTTTTGTAAAAGAAAAAAATTGACATATATTCCATTATTTTATGAAATATTTCAAATTATTATTAAATAACTCTTTTGGTTTATCAAAGTTTAAAAAATATGCATTTTCACCTTCAAAATAGGGCTGTAATAGAACATACATGTAAAAGACTTCAAATGACAATTAAAAATCCTAGTGCAATGCAAGTGAGTTATGTATGGTCTTTCTATGAGCATGATCCACACAAAGATATAAAAGTTAGTTTAGATGCTAGAAAAAAATCAAAAGGCTTGAAGATTCCATTAAATGAAATCTTTGATCTCCTTCCAATTCGAGCAACATTAGACCCTGGAGAAGTTGAAATTGTTGAAGCCTCATTCTATGCTTATCCAGGATACATAGTACATGCTTTAGCTATATGTAGGGTAAATCCTATTTTTTCTTATTACTAATATACTTATCAAATCATCATTTTCAACAATTTATAATATATTATTATAAATATAAAATGAATTTGTTATCGAATGTGTCCATAATTATATATATAATAAATTTTTATTTATAAAAATATTGATTATTATCAAGAAAAAATAATTTAAGCTAAATGATTATAACTTCAAAATGATATGATATAAGTTTTATGAATTTTTGTATATATAATTTCATTAAATGTTTTTTAATCACTCAAATGTTTATCACCGATGCATTTATATACAATTTTTATAAATTTGGTATTTCATGAAAAGATAATGCAATTGAATATTATATTTAATATATTAAAAATAACAATAATTATTTTATTTTGATAAATTATAAATTTTGATATTTTAGGTTAAATAAATTACTATTTTTAGTCCATTATTGATAGAGTGTTTTGGATTTGTTCTTACTATTGGACAACACCAGTATTTTGTAGGTTGAAAATGGTCCAGAATATTTTGTTTCTTTAGATGGAGAATCATCTATCATTAAATATAGTATGAATAATACTATTTTAGATGTTGGAAAAAAGCTATACAACAAAATTACATATGACAAAAATCTTATTTTGAGAAATAGTGGAAAAATACACTTTGATTTTGAAGTAGATCTAAGTCCAATAGTACGCAAAAAGACAATTCGTGTAAGTCCTTTGATAGGACATTTGCAAGGAAATACAAGACAACGATTTAATTGTTGTATAATTCCAAGTGAGTATCTATAGTTGTTAATGTCAAAATTAAAGTCCTTAATGAAATTGATATAACATCTATGTTCAATACACATATATACATATTAGAAGAATGATTCTCTTACAAATTAATGAACCTTGTGTATTAATGAAGTATTTAATATAGGGCTATGTATTATTGGCATATTCTATAATATTCTAAAATGGTCTCAAGAGGATTTTGCAACCCTCAAGTAATTATATGAATTTTTCCTTTAGCAAATTAACCCCTAAAGCCTTGAACAACGTTTTTTGAGGTTATAAATTTTTTGGGAAGCTCACTACAGATGGAGTTTTTATTTTTTTTCTTTGAAATTTTGATACAATGTGTGCCAAAGAGTAGCTTTAAGGCCCAACAATTTTCATAACTTTTGATTTCATGGTTAAAAAGTTATAGCAGGATATGTTGTTTTCTTTACTCAGCAGGCAGCCCGGGCAGCTGAAAAAACTTCTTCAAATTTTTTTTCTTCTTAAAAGTGAAATTTCAAATTGGTTCTTTAGGTTTATAAAGACATGTAAAGCATTGAATTAATCCATTCCAATCAATGAGTCAAAAGTTATGAAGATTTTGAGTTTGGGGTAGTTTGCGGCTAGTTACAGAATCTCTATAGTACAGAAAAAGTTAGAAATTCTTCATTTAATTCAATTCTTCATATTTTTGGAAAAAAATAAAGATAGAAGGTGTAGATTTTTTATTACAACATTTTAACCATTGAGATTGAAAATTTTCAATTCCATGAATAAAACGTTCACAATTTAGTATTTTGGCTCATTTTTTACTTCTTTCTACTTACTTATTTTTTCCTATATGTTGTGCAATTCCAAATGGTTTGAAATTTTTTGAGAATGTAGATAGCTTGTATTGAAGTATGAATTCAAAGAGTAACCACCATTTTGAATTTTTTTTCACACAAATGTGACCTTGTGAAGTGCAATTACTCGGATTTTCGCAAGGATAAAAAAACAATTTTTGTCAATTCAAATGTTTATATCTTGCAATCTACATGGTGGAAATTTCTGAAATTTTTTCCAAATGTTTACAAACCACCTTACTACAAGATCCTATGGTTACATGAATAAAAAATGTGTTTTAAGAAAAAAAATTGCACTTGTATTAGAAATGGCAGTTTTAGAGCATTTTTGGTGAAAACATAGTCAAAAACCTTTAGGTTAAGAACATTCCATCTCTCAATTTGTGAAGTTCGTTGATATGGAGATTGTAGAAGCCAAAATAATCCATAAAATACTTTTTGAGAATACAAGGCTAAAATCTTCATCATTTTGTATTCTTTTGAGAATACAAAAGCATTATCTTTTTCAAAAATTGTTTTGAATATATCTTTCAAAAAATTAAAAGTGCAAATCCCTTCTAATTGCAAGGTAATAATGCTAAATTTTTTAACTTTTTTTCGAGTTCTTTCTCACGGTGAAGTTTTCTTTCATTATTTCTAAAAAACATTTCAGCTCTATCTATTTTGCAATTTAGTCTCTAGATTGGTAATTGTATTGAAAATATAAAAAATCTTTGAAAAATAATAATCTAATATTCATTTCAAGAAATTTACTAGGTGAAAGGTATTACTTGTGGAAAAAAAACTTGAATCATTAAAATTTCTAAAATGAAATAAAAATCTATCAATTCCAATTCTAAAAAGTCTGAAATATAAATTCTAATTTTTATTTATTTATTTTAAAATTACTCTAATTAAGTTCAAAATACAAATTGTCAAAAAATAGTGGTTATTTTTTTAAGTGCAAATATAAGGCAATCCAATTAAGGGATAGTTCAATATCTCAATATACTTAACTTCCAAAGGACCAAATAGCATTTTTTTCTTATTATATACTATTTTAACCATTCATCTACAAACATAATTCTTATCTTTTTCTTTGAAATTTTTATACAATACGTGAATGAGGAATAATTTTTGTATATAGTAATGATACATTGTTCCCTTTAGAATCCATACAGGATGGGCATTTGGAAAAAATCATTTTTTTAAGAAATGAAAATTTGAACTTGGTTATCTAGATTATACATGCAAAAAAATTTCAGTCATTCCATTTTGATCAATGAGAGGAAGATTATGAAGAATTTTAGTTATGTAGGCTATAATGAATTTTTTACTCTAAAATTAAATTTGAAGTTCCTCACAAAACTCACTACAAGAGAAAGGGGTGTTTTAAGTATAGTCCCAATAGTATAGTCTTTTAAGTAATGACCTTTAAGTAAGTTTTTTAGTAAAATTTTACTAAAAAACTTACTTAAAGGTCATTACTTACAAGACTATGCTATTAGGATTATATATAATTAAAACACCCCTTTCTCTTGTAGTGACTCAATTTTCAATATTTTGGAAAAAAATTACATTATAGCCATTTCAATTGTCACTTTCCAATTTCTTAACTAAATACCAAACACTCTAATATTTTGAATCATTGTCTATTTCTTTCACTTACTATTTTTTTCAAGCATCAAAATGAAATATTTTTGCTTAGGTAATTTATATGTATTACCAAATTATTTTTTCAACACATGTTCAAAGTATACTTCTTTTGTGTAGGTATGGTGAACACAATTTTATTTTTTCCAACAATAAAAATGATTGAGAAGGAAAATCTTTAAGATAGAAAAAATAAAATTTTTTTAGAGATTTTTGAAATTCATTTACTAATTTTTAAAATCAAGCATCAAAGTGTCTACTTTTTTGTTATTTTCCATCACTCTTTGAGTGTGCATAACTTTTAGAAATTAAATTTTCTACGTTTGAATTTTTACACATAATTATTTGATTGATTTATAAATTATCCTTATTTTATTTCACTTAAAAGAATTTATTCCAAAATTCACAAAACTCAAGTACTATGGTTGTTTTGAGCCTTACAACCTAATTTCATGAGATTTAATTCCTTTGAAATTTACATATATGAATAATAAATTTTGTTTATATTTTTATATTTTATTTATTATTATTTTGTGACATTTTCCATTACGTAGTATTAATTACTAACACTGAATCATACTAAAATCTCAAATATTCAAGATAATATATTGAATATTCATGATAAGACATATCATACTTTAAAAAAAATTGTATTGTAATTTGTTGATGATACTAGGTATGCCATTAAAATTTAAAGAAGAATTTTTATTGCAAGTTGCATATTTTTTACCCAAGACAATTACCATAATTGGAGAAGGTTCTTATCCAAGTATATGGATTGATACTCCTCGTGTGAGAAATCGGCAATTTTTCAAATATGTAGACCAAGCTCGAGAAATTGTTCTTAAAAAATGGTTGGATGATATGCTTGCCAATTTAAAGAGGAAGAAAGAACTCGAAACTATTAGTGATGGTTTAGAATATGAATCTAAAGGTGAATCAATATACAAAAGCTCAGGAAGTTCTGAAAATGAAGATGATAGCAAAACATTGTTAAAGTCAACAAGAGATGCAACTAAAATGTTGGAACAAGTTGAAGTTGTTGACCAAGATAAACTAGATCGATTAGCAAAGGAGGCTAAAGAAAAGGATGATCATGATCTTTTAGCTTGTCATCATGACTTTCATCGCAAATCTAGATCTCCAATTACAGGAAAATTTTCTCCCATGGCTTTTGAAAAAGGTAAGAAACTTCCATGGAATCGACTAAGTTTCTTAGAGAGGCGAAAGTTAAAGCTTCAAGAAGAAGAAAAACAATATCAAGCTAGTCATGAAAAAATTAATTATACTTGTGAACATGCATACCATAATAAAGCATATTCATCTCTCACTGGTATTTAACAAATAAATTTTAATATACAATTTTTCTTTTACAAGTTTTGATATTATATATGTTATAACTGAATTAAAATATAATTAATTAATTTTGAAAGTTTGAACTAATTATTGATTTAAAAATTAAAAAATAAATTGCAACTATCACCATACAATTTTAGGTCCCCATTCTCAAATGGCTAAAGAAAGAGTTAAAGGTCTCCCATGGCATAGAGAAAGTTTCATGGCAAGGGCTGAAGAAAGGAGAATAGCAAAATTATATGGACGCCCAATTCCACCACATCACAAAACTATAATACACAAACCATCAATTATTACTTTTGCAAGTGAACTAGATTACACTTCTGAAGAGAGCGACAAATCTGAAATATATTTTGAGGTATGGCCATAAAAGTATTAATTGTAAGTATACAATTAAGTAGATATTAAACCCATTTACTTAATGGTTAAGGTTGACATCCATCACCAAATATTAAATTTTTTTTGATAATATGGTTGGTAGATGATAAAATTGTAAATATTCTTCGAGATTTTCTTTCCTAACAGATTTATATGAAAAAATTTCAAAAATTTGGTATCTACAATTAAAAATATTTTATTGACCTTAACCATTAGGTATGTTGTTATATAGTACATTAAAAAAAGACAATTAAAATTTTGTTTAATAGAATTTGATTTCTTTATATTATAGGGTTGGCATTTTAACTCCTAAAGGTCCAAACACTATTTTTTTGGCAACATAATGATTTTAGGCAATTTGCCTTATATGGAGCTTATATTTTTTTTCTTTGAAAACTTCACTTAACATGTGTGTGAGGAGCAACTTTAAGGTGCAACAATTTTGATAACTTTTTGACTACATAGTTAAAAAATTATTGCATAATACGTAATTTTCTTTATTCAACAAGCAACTTGAATAATTCATAAATCTTCTTTAGAAATCACTTTCTTAAGAAATAAAAATCTAAAATTCATTTTTTAGTTTAGATTTAGATATACAAGGGAAGCTTTAAATATTTCCATTTTGAATGATGAAATGAAAATTATGAAGGATGTTAGTTTAAGGGTAGGTATGGTTTTTAGAGAGTCCATACCTCTTGGCAAACTAAATTCCTCATAACTTTTATCTCATTAATCAAAATAGAAAGATCCAAAGCTTCCCTTTTATACTTAAATCTAAACTAAAAAATGAATTTCAAGTTTTTATTTCTTAAGAAAATGATTTCTAAAGAAGATTTATGAACTACCCAACTTGCCCACTAAATAATGAAAATTTCACATCATGCAATAACTTTTTAACCATGTAGTCAAAAGTTATGAGAATTGTTGCACCTTAAAGGTACTCCTTGGGCACATGTTGTATGAAATTTTCAAAGAAAAAAATAAAAATTCCAATTGTAGTGATTTGCTCAAAATGTTTGTTGCCAAAAAATTGCGTTTGGATCTTTAGGGGTTAATAATATGTAATACTATTGCAATGTCCAATATAAGGATTATATCATTCTTTATAAGTTCCATCAAAAAAATATTTTACTATATGACAATCAATATATTATTTAGATATACTTTTAAGAGCTAAAGAAGACACAAGTTGACAAGTATATTAAAAAAATAGTAGTATGTTGAATTAGGAAGTTGATGAAGATAATGAAGATTTAAAACAATTGATTGAAGACATTGATGCTGAAGTTGATAAGCTTGTAGTTCTAGAAGGATTTTATGAACCATTGCCATATATACCTTTCTTTACATTAAAAGATGATGAAGACTTATCTTCTGATGAAGATGAAGAAATTAAAGATCTTATATGCCGGCATCATCTCCATCGAAAGTCTAGATCACCACTAACTGGAAAATTGTCACCAATGGCTTTGGAAATCTCTACAAGAAAAGGCTTGCCTTGGCTTCGCCAAAGTTTTATTGATAAAAATGAAAAAATGAGGGTAGAGAGATTGTACAAACTCCGTAAATCCATTATCAAACAAGAAACCCTATCAAAAGAAGAAGCTTCAACCAAAAAACAATCTTTTTTTATAATACATAGGCAATCATCTATAAAAAACAATACTATAGCAACCAATACGTTAGAAGGTGAAGAAATGGATAAAATTATTGATGAAAATAGTAAAAAATTACAAGATATAGAAGCTGTTGATGACTTTGATAAAAACAATGATGATCCTATTCACACAAACCATGAAGAACTTGACCATGAATTTTCAAATTTACAAGAGTCTAAAGATGAGATGAGTGTAGATTTCAAACCAAAAGAAACACCAGATATCAATATTCAAAAATTAACGTGCAATCAATTTGAATTGGATTTTGAAAATGTACTTGTAGGTGAAAAGAAAGAGATGTCATTGATGCTATATAATGGTGCAAATTTTCCAATGACTTTCAAGGTTGATAAAACAAGAGGAAATTCAAAAGGATTTAATATACAACCAGACCAAGTTTTGGTTTTACCTAGTGAATTTCATTACAATAAAGCTACAACACTTCAAATTACATTCCAAAATATAATGCCAAAATTGCCTCTTGGACCTACTCATGCTTGGGTGCAAATGAATGTAAAAGAGGTACACAAATTGATTGATTTGTAATTTTGTATGCAGTACAAAATTCAATTTATTAAAAAAATATTTATCCATGAAAAAAATTTAGTTAATATGTAATTATTTTGTGTTTATAATTTGAAATTATTGAAATATTGAATGCAATTAAATTTAAAAAATACCAATTTTATTTTAGGTTACTAAATATTGAATATCCATCAATATTTTATAAATAATGATAATACAAATTATTAAAGTTTTAAAATAAAAAAATAAACCACATGTATAAATACATAATACATATATACATATATAAATACATATTAAAAACATGTCTACAAAACATATTTTCCATAGGGACCTATGACAATGCTATTATTAAAAGCAAATGTAACTTTACCTCAACTTCATATATCCCATGAGTATATTGACTTTGGCATAGTACAAGTTTCATGTTGTAAGGTGAAAATTAAATAGTAATATTTGAATAAATCATTTTAATTTTTTCATTGCTAATTAAAGCTTTACAAAATAAATGTCTCAAATATTATCAATTCAAAATATATTAAAAAAATAATTTATAACTTTATAAAATATATATAATTTTTAAATTCACATTTAATTTTATTGGTTCCTAATATTCATTAAAAGAAATTGGTTGCAGACATGGTATGTAAGATTCAAAAACATTAGTGAAGCAGTTGTTGATTGGACAGTAGAAAAACCTTTTCTAGATAATACTAATATCAATTTTAGTTTGTTACAAGACTCGCAATTTTTTAAAGTTATACCATCTAAAGCAATTTTGCAACCAGATGAATCTATGGATGTAAAGGTTGTAATTTTTTTAATAATTTAAGAATGTTTAATAAATATAATTGGATATAAAATTGAATATTGGTAATGTATTGAAAATTGAAATGAGGATTTGATTCAATTAAATGATGTATATACATTATCACCAAAATAAATTAAATTTATTATTTGTATTTATATAATAAAATTAAATATTTCTAACATTAAAATATCTTTAAATAGATTGAATTTTCACCTATTTATAAACCAGGAAAATCGGAATACATGACAAAAATTTATGTTTGTTTAAAAAACAATGAAAAAATAGAAAAAATACATTGCATGGGTCGAAGTAGATACCAAGCTATTTCTATTAATCCATCGTATATGGAACTAGATCCTATTTTGCCTAATGCTAAGTCTTCTTTAATAATACCATTCATTGTAAAAAATCTTTCAGAAAAACCAATTGAAATATATTCATTAGATTTTGATCCCCAATATCTTAACGAAGATCAAATATTACGGGATAACCAAAATTATGATGAAAATGAGACTATGCAGTTAAAAATACGTGAAGCTGGGGAACCATTTTGGAATGATCTTTTAAATGAAGGCATTGAAGAGATTGTTGAACCTTCTATACCTCTTGAAATTGGACCTTTAATAATTTTGTATGGTGCACCTTTTTCAGGAAAAACCACTCAAGGGAGGTTGCTTGCAAAGCGATACAAATGTCCAATGATTGATGTTCAAGATTTAATAATTTCAGCAATTGAAGAGGGAATTTTATTACTTCCAATGTCAAATGAGGTTAAAGAAAATCAAAATTCACCTTTAGAAAAGAACCCACAAGATCAAACTCCATATATGAGTGAAGATTGTACAACATCGCTTCAAAGTTTATTTAAAACATGTTTAAAGCAACCAGGATGCAACAATGGCATCATTTTTGATGGGCTTAATTCAAACCATATACCTATTCTTATTCTAATTAAAAATATATTAACATCTATTGGATTAGAACAAATAAAAGAAACAATAGTTGTTAGGCTTGCTAATGGAGATATCCCAAAGAAAACAAGTACAAAAATATTTTGGAAAGGAGATAAATTAGTTCATGTTATCAAAATGAAAGCAAGAAAACGAAGACTTTATCATCGATATTTAGATTTGGAAGACCAACACCATAGTTGTGTAAGAAAATACAAATTCCTACCTCCTAAAAAAGACAAGCAAGTTGTTGAAATAAAGGAAATTAAAGAAGTAAAAAACTTTGAAGGAAAAATGAATGAAGTTCAAAGGGACAATTTGAAACCAAAATTACCTAAATTTGAAATAATTGATGGAATTGAAATTGATACAAATCTATTAATTCCACCTAAAAAATTTCATATGCCATATCCATGGTATTTGGCGTTTCCAACTCCAGAAGAAGTTGATAGATATTACAACACTGAAGAAGAAATATTGAATGAATTAGGGAATTTCTTTTTACCCTTTGAAGGGGAAAGCCTAAAAAATATGTTGGTTTTAATAATCACAGATAGTATGCAAGATGAGAATTCTATCTATGAAGAAATCATTGCATCACTTCCAATGCCGTGGGATCATGACATCTATTGTCCATCTCCTAAAACATTTCAAGTGATAAAAAAACCTTTGGTTCGGAAATTAAATGACAATTCACAATTTCCATTTTCATTCATTACTAAAGAAAAAGATGGAGAAATCATCCCAACTCAAGGCCATGTAAATCTTCCTTCTGGTTATATAAAAAAAACAAGATGGGTGATTCCTGGAAATGAATATATAGAGTTAGCTTTGGTTTTTTGGTCTACTTTTGTGGAAGAATTTGAACATACTTTCAAATTTGAAGTTCTTGGTGGACAAGGATATTCAACTTTCCAAGTTCAAGGAATATGTGACATACCTCGACTTCAATTTAGACAAGTTACATTTCCAAGCAAAAAACTCCAAATATCTCCTTGTTATGGAGTGACTCCAAGACACTCTTGTGTTTTAGTCAAAATTCCAAATCAAACTATAGATTTTGGTCCTATTAATACATTGCCTTTACCTACTAAATTTCCAAATATACCCGATACTGAACATTGTTATAGAATTGATGTTGAAAATATAGGTCAATTTGATCTTCATGTTGAATTTCAACTTGTCAAAGATGATGTTGCAAGTCCTTCCTCAATTCCATTGGAACAAAGCACTATTACTACTGTTGCTTCTAAAAAAGTATCTAAAGCAATTTCATCAACAAAAAATGTTGGTGATAATAGTGGAGTAGCTCCATTTGTCCTACATCCTACTATTTTGGATATTAAACTTGATGAACATGCAGACCTATGTATTTATTCATATCCAGCTATGGTAAATATTTTTATTATTTTAATATTTTGAAAAAAAAGATAAAAAATTTGTACTTGGAAGTATTTTTAAGAAATAAATTAGATAGCTAGAATTTTGTAACATAAACATCAAAGTATTGCTTTTAAATGTCAAATGAATTGAATTGATAAAAAAAATTTATTTTTGAATAATCTGGATTGGCCTTTTTTTATATCTATCTAAAAAAATTATTCATGATAAACTGAAAATTGTGCAAAAATAAACAATGATTGAACTTCTATGTAGGCATTTTATAAAATATCTTATTTGAATTAGAATTTGGATTATGATTCTAATCTATTCATTTTTTTATAAATATTTGTCATATATAATTGAACTAGAAAATTTATACAACTAAAATATCCTTATAATATAATTATATTTGAAAAATTATCAAAAAATAATTTATTTTAAGTGAATTTTTCAAATGAATTTTAAAACTTCAATAAGTTCAATTATATATGACAAATTAAAATTTGGTAAATAAAAAATGAATATCAATTTAAATTTTAGAAATTAGATAATTTTATATTTATACTAATATTATTTATTACTAATGACTTTTTTTGAAAACAATGAAAACCTTAGTATTTTATTATTTTGAATCAAAATTTGTTTTCAAATGTTGGATAGGGCTTACAAGGAAAACAAAATTTCAAATTAATTGGCACAATTTTACACAATCCTACATTAATAGAATACAAAGTGGTTTGTTTTGCGGATTCACCAAGGATTGAATTGGATCCACCATTACTTGCATTTGGACGTGTACTTTTAGGCTGCAAAATTTTTAAGTCGATCATCATTAAGTAAATCTTACATCATCTAGCTTGAATAAATTGTTGTTTATAACATGTAATTAATTTGGATGTTATATTTTATAATTATTATATTCATTTATGTGCAATTATATATTTGAAATATATAATATTTAAAAAAATGAATTGAAAAAATGATAATTAGCTATTATAATTAAATTTATATGTATACTTTTTATTTATAATGTAATTGCTATACTAGTTTTTGTTTTGTTTTTGCCTATAGAAACTTATCAGAGCTTGAAATTTATTGGACAATATTTGCTTTGGAAACATTACCACAAGAATTTGGGATTCTTTTGAAAAATAGAACCATGAAAGCTAAATCTTCCTCAAAAATTGGTATTTATTTTAGTGCAATCCAAGAACAAGTTTTTGACTTGAAAATCATCTTTCATGTAAGTTTTCGATTTTTCAATTCACATTCCATTTATTGAATGGCTTATTAAATATAATATAAAATTTTATTATCAAATTATACTATATATAGATATTTCAATTGTTAATGAAAACTTGAGTATGTTCAAAATACAAACATAATTTTCTTAAGATATTTTTAATTTAGTATAAATATAGTCATTTAAATAATTGAAATGATTCAAAATTCTAAATATTGTAATTTGAAATTTGAAATTCTTAAATTTTGAAATAAATAAATTAGATGATTACAAAGTTTAAAGTAAACTCATACTATGAAAATATAGATAAATTTTGTAATTTGAAAAGATTTAAAAAAATTGGGTGGTAAAATTTTGATTTGAATGCTAGTCAATGATAAAAAAAAAAAGTTTTGTTATAAAAATATATGATTGTTCATTCAAAAACTATATGATTGTTTTTAAAAGATCTATCTAAATTTGTAAAAGTTGTTTTATTAATTGAAATACAATCTAATATTTTGCCTCTAAAATATCAAATTAAAGTGTATTTATTCTTATTAAAAGGTTTCTAATAGTAAAGATCCAAATCACAAAATGGAACAAGAAGTTGTGTTACAAACCACTGCCGAAGCTTATAATTTAGATGTAGTTATCAATTATCCAGATAGTCTACATGGTTCTTCTAGCAACAATGGACTTGACTTTGGCACTATTTTAGTTTCTGAAAGTCAAATAAAACAAATCATATTAGAAAACAAAGGAAAATACAAAGTAGGATTTCAATTTGTACCATTGACGTTGTTAATTAAAGACCTTTTTAGTTGTAATCCTACAGAAGGAGAAATTCCCCCCAAAGGGCAAACAAAGGTTAATTGAAATTCTTTTAGTAAAATTTTTAGAATAATCTCATAAAAATATATATCTAAAATATTGAATTGAAAATAAATAAATAAATATATATATATACATATATATATATATATATATATATATATATATATATATATATATATATATATATATATATATATATATATATATATATATATATATATATATATATATAATATGAAAAAATTAGAAAATATAAAGAGTAAAGTTTCATACATTGTCTTTTAAAAACAATTGTCTACTTCAAAAAAATATCATGTCTATTCAACAAAGATAACAAAGATCATAAGCTTTCAACAAAATATATTAGAATAAATAGATACTTTGCCCTAAATTTAATATGATGCATCAAATTGGGATTCACAATTTCAAGTTCCTAAAACCAAATTTAAACCTAATCTAGATTTGCCATAAGACAGTGAAAGCAACCATTGTTCATCATTGAAAAACAAATATTTATTTTTTATTTGGATGAAAACTTTTCATCAAGCTCATATTATAATTTTTAAGGATTTCATAAAATGCATTCAAAGTAAATAATTTCATGAAAAAGTGTTGAAAATATCTTGGCAATGTATGCAATTTGTTGATTTAACGAGTCAAAGTTTTGATTTATTAAAATTTCAACCTAAAGGTTTGAAGATCTTGTATATTTTCAAGTTTCATATTCTACTATTATTTATTTAGAGATGAATAAGGTTACTTCTTGGGTAATCAAATTTCTCAATAAAATCAAAATTTTCAATAAATAAAAAATTTGTATTTTTTATAACTAAAAGCAATGAAAATTATTTTAGAAACTATATGGTGTTCTTTCATGCTTTCCTTAGTTTTCACTTTTCATTAAAAAAAATTGAGGTATTTGATCATTGTAGCTTATAGTTAAAGAATTTTGAATTCCAATATTTTACATGTCTTATTTCCACTATCTTATATGTCCAAATTTTGTTCAACAATCTTGAATATTTCAATAAACCATGATTTTTTTTATATATACAAAACTTTGACAGCTATGGAAGTAAATTGAAAAGTGATTAAAATACATTTGATTATAAGAGTAAAATTATAAAAGTAAATTTTAATTAAATATAAATAATATTGAATATTTGATAATTTAAATAAAAAAGCATATTAATTTAATCTAAATTAACCATGTTGATCTATTACTCTTAACCAATTTTTAATCTCAATTTCTAAATAAAAATAAGGGCTTGAAATTGATGAAAATGAAGCCATTACAACTAATCCTTCATTATATTTTTAAAAATTTAGTAAATTATTTTGAATATTAATAATGACATTCTAATTTCATATATATAATATGATTTTGATGAATTTGTATTTATATCATATATTTATTAAAATTAAATCATTAATATACATTTTTAGGTTGTTGTTGAATTCAATAAAGATAAAAAACTTGTAAGTGAAATAACTTTGAAACGTTCAAGAGATTTACAACTAAACTTGATAGAATGCGAAACTAATAAAGTTGAAAAGATTCTCACTTTTTTTTTAGACCTCATTGCGGTGCATTCAAGATTTTTGATAGTACCTCCTCATGGACTTCACTTTGGCTATATAACTACTGGTCATACTTCAGATGAACGCATTGTCAAAATTATAAATAAAGGATATTTTCCCTTTGATTTTGTATTTTCAAGTCCAACTGCAATTGGTTATTCAGATGCACCAAAAGGAAAATCAGATGTTGTATCAATGGTTAGTGGTGCAACCAAAAAAACTTCAAAAACACTTGCAACAACAAAATCTGTAAGCACTCGAAAGAGTAATAAAAGTGATAAGTATAAGTCAAGTGCTAAAGGGGGTAGTGGAGGTGGTGGAAGTGGAAGCTCATCATTAGATTTGCAAGGTTTTAATGTAAGCCCAGCTAATGGAAATATCCTTCCTGGAGATAAAATTGAAATAAAAATATTTTTCAAAGGTCCACATGAACCAACATTATTAACTGAGCAACTCATGATTAATATTAGCAATAAAGATCCTATCAAGTATCCTTCAGATATTGTATATGAGTTATCTGGGGAATCAAAATTTTCTGGCTTTATAACAATTCCAGATGTTATTTTTGAAGAGTATAGGATTGTTGACAAACTTGAAAATATAGGATTTACCCCTCCATATGGAGTATATTCACGAGAAGATCACATATTCTCTTTTGGAACCTTTATTATTGATTGTAATAGACCTTTTGATGGAGGACCTCTAAAAATTGCTCCCAAGCCATCAGTTAGATTTACTGGTGATGTTCCTAAGCCAAAAGTACTTAACACACCAATAGGTAGAAAGATTGAAGCAAATTTTCGAATAGATAATCCTTTCAAAGTACCATGTTTTGTAGATTTTACAATTACACCAACTATACCAGAGATTGAAACTCAATCACCATATGAAGAACCTTTTGCTATGTTTGTACAACCAAGTGAGCTTGAAGTGCCTCCTCATGAATTTCGGTAAATTATTTATCAATTAGAAATACTATTTTAATATTAAAATTAATATAAATTAGAGAATTTTAATCATTCAACAATCTACAAAAACTGTGCATTTATTCAATAATTTAAAGGGATTCATGATTATAAGTCAACAATTTAAATGAAAAACTATTGAAGAATTAATAATTTATTAATTTTATTATACATACAATTATAAAGGTATGTTTGCTGTGCATTTCAACCACTTTCAATGCAATGTTATTATGCAATATTTGAAGCTATTGTAAGAGATGGAGATAACAATATGAAAACAAAAAATTTTAAATGCCAACTACAAGGCGAAGGAACTTTGCCCCATTTACAAATTATTGAGCCAACTATATTGTCTCCTTTAGGAGTTGCATGGCTACAATTTCCAAAAATATGTGTAGGAAAAACAATGACAAAGTCATTTCAGGTTTTATTTTTCATTAAATTAAGAATACTAGATATTAGTTTAAAGCACAAAGTAATAGACTATTAATTTATAGTTACTACAAGTTTTAGTAAATGTTTGATATATATTTATAATATTAAAGAAGGATCTATTAATCATTAAAATTTCATTAAATATTGAACCAAATATCTCAATATTAAAAAAAGTCCTATTATTTTATTCAAGGTCCAAAATAAAGGTATTGTTCTTGCTACAACAACAATTGATGTAAAAAATAGAGGAGCTACATGGAGCATATTAACTCATCAACGAGGAATAATTGAAACTCCTTTATTTCCTGAACAAACTATGTCAATAAAACCAAAAGAAAAAGAGACCTTCAATGTTACATTTGCACCTAGTAGAGAAGGAAAATATGAAAGAGAAATCAAATTTGAAATTCAATATAATCCATATGCAAGTTTAAGTATTCTTGTAACAGGTGAAGGTTATTGGAAAGAAGTAGAATGTATAGGATTGCCTACCAATCGAGAAGATACCATTTGGTTTGATGATAGTGGATTTGGATTCCCACGAACAATGTCAATAATATTGAAAAATAACTTAGAAGATAAACATTGGCGTTTTGCTTGGCCAATAATTGAAAACTTTACTTTTTTTCCACCAACAGGACACCTTTATGCATGTGCATCTAAATCAATATTGGTTACATTTTTTCCCAAACAAGCAATGCAAGTTGATATAAATTTCCATATTTCTCTATACAATATTGTTTTTCCCAATGAACAAGATAAACTTAAAAATTGGGATTCACCATTTCCTGATTTGGAGATGATAGCTTTAGTGCCTCTTCCAAGTGCAAATGGTGAAGAAGATAAGGGAAAGGACCTTAAAAGTGGAGGAAAAGATCCAAAAAATAGTAAAAAACTAAATCCAAAAACAAAAAGTGGTAAAAAAGGAGAAGAGCCTCCTCCTCCTCCCCTTAATTTTAATAACAATCCCATCGAACCAATTCATGAAGTAGTACAAGGTTCAAATAAAGTTTTAAATCTTAAACTACATGCACTTGTTGATTCTTCAAGATATGAATGTAATTGTAATGGGATTCATTTCAAAACAACAATGATGTTTCAAACACGTACTCATTCTTTTACCGTAAAGAACTTAAGCACTGCTAGTCTTCCTTTAAGATGGAAAATAATTAAAGATGATGGTAATCCTGAAAAAAATGAAATTTATTGTGTTGATTCACCATTTGAAGTAAAGGGTGGAACCACTGAGATCATCACAGTAAAATTTTGCCCAATAGAAGTTCAAGATTGTACTAGATTTTTAGTTTGTAGTATAGATTATCTTGAATCTGGTTATACAAACATTTCTATACCTCTTTCTGGAAATGTTCAACGGCCATGGTGCCATTTCAAGCTTCCTAAAAGTGATTATATTAGTGGATTGCGACGGAATGCAGATTTACCTGGACCAAATGGACATGCAGGGCCTTTAGATGAAGAAACTAATGTAATTGAGTTTAATTCTTTAGACATTCATGATCAAAATATAAAAACATTTATTGCTATCAATCCTACTTATACAACTTATAATTTTGTATGGGAACAAGTTCCAAATCCTCCAAAAGAATGGCATGAAGATGAGCTAGATCGCATGGCCAATTTTAGTTATTTATCAAATCCATTTAGGTATTTTAAAATTAATATGTCTATTTAAATCATTTATATTTTATTTAAAAAAATTTAACATCTTGTATTTATTGTCTATTCAATGATAATAAGTTACTATAGATTGATTTGATTGTAAAAATTAGAATTAGATCATTAAAAAAAAAAATGTGTATGAAATTCAAAAAACTCCAAGAACTCGTTATGAATGACTATTATCAATAACTATATACTTCAAGTTTAAAAAACTTGAGTATTGATATTTTTTAAATAAATTCAAATTGAATATACAAAATTAAATTATTGTAGGTAATTTTGTTGGTTTAAAATTACAAAAGTTTATACACAAACTTTTCATATAAAGTATGAAGTATTATCTATTTAGCATTTAGAATTCAACATGATTATTTGAATTAAATTTCCAATTTTAAAAAATCATTATAAAAACTGTTTTTTCAAATTATTTTTTGTAAATATGTATAGTTTACAAAATCTATGTATCAATAAATGTTTTAGAAATACATAATCCAATTTGAATTTTATTCATCAAAAAATATTAGCGTTTCAATAATATTTAAAGAATCATACTAATAAATTAAAAAATACATAATTTTAAAAAATCTAGCTCAAAACTTTATACATTTTATGTCATTGTTTTTATAATTGATTCAATTCAAAATTATGAACACCCTTCAAAAAATTGTAAAACTATTCTATAGTTGGAAGTTATGCCTATCAAATAAAGTCTAATAAAAAAATTTGAACCTAAGAGTCTAGATGGAAAGACATTAAAAACAACAATCATTCAGATTAGGCCTTGTTCTTCATTGACAAGTTTGTAAAATTATGTTTTTTCCCACCAATTAGCAAATGCTTCAAAAGACAAGATCATTTTATAAAATGTATTTAGATATATATATTCTTCATTTTAATGTATGTGTGTGTGTGTCTATATATAAATATATATTTAAGGTGACAAAGAATAGGATTATTGATAGGTTGAAATTAGAAAAGTTGTCTTCTCCATTACTCATTTTTTGCATTTGTTTTTACATGAATTAAGGCTAGTAGAACACACATTTACATTGGCATCTCAATCTTTTTTTCTTATCAATGCAATAGAATTACTTAAATGGTTAATATTGAAAAGAATTTCATTTTTAAAAAAGTGTTGTTACACAATAGTTCATGTCATTAAAGCATAGAGTGGAAAAATCATTGTTACACTAGCTTGTTTAAACAAATGTAAAGCCTTACAAGTCATTTTTTAGCAATCACGTTGCAATGGCAATCTTAAAGGTGCTACAAAATTCTTTTCAGATAGATTTTTATTAAATTAATATGAATTGTTAAGCAAGGAAAAAAGATTCAAAATTTTCAAATACCATAAATACCATGTGTAGTGAACAAAAGGTGTCTTTTTCAAATTTACAAACAATGGTTCAATATACTATACTAGTTTCAATATTTTACTATAATGTTTTTTAGGTTAAGAAACATCTTGCAATAATTTTAATGCCACCACTTTGATCAATATGTAGCTTATGCAATGAAAAGATTTATTTTTAGAAGAAGGATCTTTATACAAATATGTCAAATAAAATATAATGTATAAATATGATAAAAATTTATTTGAAGTAATTCACTTTTCTAATTCATTCTTATTATTTATATTTAAGAATGTTATTCAAATTTACATCATTGTTTCTAAATATTCACTCGATTCTAAATATCAAACAAGTCTGATGAGGATTATGAAAGTTGTTATAGATTTTCAAATTTACATCAAATTAGACATTATTAATTTATTATTTGTATATTTTAATATAAAATTTTATTAAATTTACAATTTATAATTTATCTATTTATTTTTGGATTTGTAATAATCATTCAATCCTAATATTTTATTATGGTAATTTATTTTATAGAATTTGGAATAATTATCCTTATATTTTACAAGACTTAAAAAAATATTAAACATAAGTCACTAATACTTTTTTCTTTAGAAATTTGAATCTTAACAAAAATATTTTATATGAAATTTTTATTGATAATTTTTCCATTTTAATTTCTTACTAGTTTTTTAAGACATATGTTTTGTTAGTAGTAGTTTACAATTTCACATTGTATAAGATTAAAATATTATAAAAAATTGAATTGATTTTTTAAAATCATAAATTTAAATTTTTACATTTTTAATTTATTTTTAAAAGTTATTATAAGATTTTTAATCTCTTAGTCTCTTACAAATATTTTATATCAATCACATTGAATATGATAAGTAAAAATATAAAATTCATAAGAGTTTAATTTCCAAATTCTTTAGCCAACCAAATATGATGCCTTGGTAATTATAATACTCTCCATGAAACATTTAGAAAAAAGTTATGAAAAATTTTAATTCTAAATTATTAAACAAAAAAAACACTTAAAATATAATATAATTGTTAAAATTAGACACAAAGTTCTAAGCATAAACAAGGTTCATTCAAGTTCTATACACAAATCACATTATAAAATTGATATCAATAATTTGTCATCTATCAAATTTTTTTGGTAAATAATAAAATGCATTGAGGGTTTTTGAATCATATATAAGTTATCAAAATTGTGTGTATTTTTTTGAACAATATCATTGGTAGATATAGAATTTGTAGTATCTTTTCATTATTGAATTTTTAAAGTTTTCTACAAATTTGTACGTAGAAATTATTATTTAAAAAACCATAATGTGATTTGAATACTACTTCAGTCCTCATTGCTATATACAATATACATTTGCAAAATATAATTTGCTTAACATTACAACTATGTGTTTAGAATTGAAAGCATCTTTATCTATATATATTTTAGTGATAAGTTTATAATCATTGAATTACATATTCAGATGCTTGTCTAAGACTGGTGTAATTGAAGAAGGAAAAACGTATGAAATGGGATTTGAATATATACCAAACAAGCATGATTTGGTAGAAACATTTTGGACCTTCACAATTCCTCAAGTTGGTTTACAAGTTCTATTTCTTTTAGTTGGTATTGTAGAAAAACCTGATTTGACCCTTGATACTCAAACAATAAATTTTGGGCGAGTCCTAGTTGGTGAACAAAGACCATTAATAGTTAAATTGAATAATAATGAACATTTGCCTTTCCCTTTTAAGTTTGACAAACAACACTATCAACGAAAACGTGATAGAGGAGCTTATATGAAAGAATTGCAAGGATGGCTTCATGATGAAATAAATATAATACCCGATTTGATTTTTGAGCCATGCCAAGGTGTTGTTCAAGCTAATGAAAGTAAAGAGATAGTAATAACATATGCTCCTACTTGTGAAGGAAAACAAAACTTTAATATAAAATGTCACATCAAATGTTCTCTCCAAATAAATTTGAATGTAAAAGGTGAAGGCTACTCAATACATGATAAAATTTTCTTAGAAATTATTGAGGACTATGAACCATTGCAGTTATCTGCTATTGAACCAAATATGATTAATTTTAGAGAAGTTCTAATAAATGATAGGATTTTCAAAAAATTTATACTCACAAATGTAGGCATGTTTTCTTTTGAATTTCTATGGCTTGTTGGCAAAACAAATGAGGTTGTAGTTGTTCCTCAAGCAGGAATCATTTGTGCTAATGAGAAATTAGTGTGTGAAATGGCTTATACCCCAGCTAGAGTTGGATCCATTATCAACTTTCCTGTAACATGCAAAGTAACTACAGCCCATTCTATCAACAATTGACTATAATTTTTGTGCCTTTATTATTATTATTATTATCATTATTATTATTTAGATGTTTAAAATTATAAAATATTATACACTCAGAAAAAACTTTTATTATTATAATAATCATTATAATAAGTGATTAAAATAATTATAATATTAAATTAAAATAAAATTTTGATAGTTTAACTAATATATGAATAAAAACATATTTACAAGTATAAATCTCTTTCTAAAAACATATTGGTGATGTTTAAAGGTTTTAAAAAGTAATTGTTATAAATTGTTATTCAATGGTCTTTGTTATCAAGCAACTATTAGTTTTAGTTGGTATCACTTTGATTTTGGACCAACTTTTCTTTTTGTGCCAACAAGAGAAGCCCCTTCATGCATGTTATTAGCAACAAATATAGGAGTAGAAAAGAATAATGTTGAATGTTTATATAATACTACTCTACAATTAGAGGTACCTCCTACAACATGGATGATGGATGGTGGTGAACAAGATGCTCTAATTATCAAATTCATGCCTCGAGAATATATCAAATACAATGAAAAAATAAGCTTTTTGATAAATGGATTAGATACAATGAATGTGTGGGTCCATGGTGAAGGAACACCAATGATTGTTGAACTTGTAGATTTGTCCCAAAAACTCATATCATTTGGAGATGTTCACATGGGTGAAACAAAAACCATAAAGGTAAATATTTTTGAATTAATTAATATAAAATTATAAAAATTAGAATATTTAACATATTTTTTTGAGTTGTATTTAATTGTTCATATTTTGCAGATCATTTGTTGTTTAAATGAATTCATTTTTTTGCATATATTAAAACAAAGAATGATTAGTAACGAGTATTTTAAAATTTTAGGTTGAAATAATCAATAAAAGTGAGGCTTTGTTACCAATTTCATTTGAACCAAGCCGTCAAATTCTTAATGCAATTGATATTGAATTGTTACCTTTTGATGGTCTTTGCTTAAAACCCCATCATGTAAGACCTACATGACATTTTACATTTTACATTATAGTGATATCACTCTATCATATTTTATCTTTATATTATCTTTTCAAATTCAAGATAATTAAACTTTGAAAATAATTGAAATGATCAATTTATTTAATATGCATCTTTACATCAACAATTATAAAAATTTATGTAGTTTTTGTTGATGCAAAATGTAATACCATATTGAAATGTAGATTATATAAGCTATTATACCAAAATGAAATTAAAATATGATTATAATTTTTTAAAGATTTTATTGTTTAATATTAAAATGATCATATGTTAAGAAATTATATAATGTTAAATTTGTACTATTTGATAACTATAGATTGGCATATGTGAAGTCATATTTACTCCAAAGCAACGTATTCCACAATTTTTAGAGATTGTACCAATGGATATGTCTGGTGTTGAAATTGTACTATTTTCATTGTCGGGAATGGCTATAGGAACTGATATTATATTAAATACATATATTCTCCACTTTGGCACTATTATTCTTGGTTCTAAAAAAACAATGCATATACAGGTGATTTCCATTGGTATAATATGCAATTTTTGAATTTTTGAATTTAAAAAATATATTAAAAAATATTCTTTTCTATTCATTGTATTTTTTAAATTAGATACTATATTGAAATAAATTCAATTAAACTTCAAGAAAAGTTAATCACAATCCATTAGTAATAAACAATAAAAAAACTATCACACTAAGTTGAAGTCTTGCAGGTTGAAAATGTTGGAGAACTTGGTTCTTTATTCACATGGGATACCCAAACATGGATCTCAGAGTTAACATTTTCTCCAGCAGATGGATTTTTAGGCCCCCATCAAATTGCAAATATTGGTGTTACATTCCATCCATCATCTATTTTGTATGATATACGTCTAGAAAGGATTGGATGTACTGTAGTTGGTGGTCAAACATTATTTCTTACTATAACAGGAGCATGTATTGAAAAAGATCGACTTGAAAACTACAACTTTGAATGTCCAGTTCGAAGTTCTATAAGCAAAATAATTCCCATTGTAAATACAACCAACAAAATTTGGAATTTGTATCCTAAAATAATTCATAAGTTTTTTAGTGGGATTGAAATGATAGTAGTACAACCAAGTGAGACAATCGAGTATGAAGTTATATATAAACCAATGACAATGACGGGACTACCAAAAGAATCCCAACATGAAGGATCAATTTTGTTTTCACTTCCAGATGGAAGTGCTCTTTTCTATGGATTAATTGGAATTGCACTTGATCCATTACCTGAAGGTGTTTTTACATATGAAATAAAATCCCGAACAAAAATGAATTTAGTCATAACAACCTTAAATTGGATGAAGTTAGCACAACAAATGCAATTAATTGTTAGTGTTCCTTTTGAGCCAGGATATGCTCAAGCAACAACATTAGAAAGTCCTCCTATTGTAGATGTTCCTGGATTAGCTTCAAGAGATGTAACGTTATGGTTTATAGCTCACAAACCAGGAATATATCTGACTAAAGTTAAGCTTTTAAATGAAAAAACTCAAGAGTTTACGTGGTTTGATCTCACCTTTAATGTAAAAGATGGTGATATTTGTGCAACAATTCCATTTTGTACCATCACTAGAGAACTTCGTACACATACACTTCACTTTACAAATCCTATGGAAATAATGTTGAATTTCACTGTAAAGTGTGATGACCCTGAGGTACTACCTTAGTTGTTTTTTTAATGTTAATATTTGAAAATTTGAGTTTTTTAAGACATTTTGATATTATAATTGGATTAAAAAAATTTGAAACAAAAAATCAATCCCTAAAAAAAATTTTGTTACTTAAAATCATATTCTAATTGTAAATAAAAAATCAAAGATGTAAATTTTTTTAATATTGTTCTTGTATTACTTAAGAAACTAAAATTGAAACATTTATTTTATATAGGTTCGGATTCCTAGTAATTTAGAAATTCAACCATACGAAATTGGTGCAATTGATATTGAAGTACGTCTCATTTTAGTATGCAATAGAATATCTATATTGACACTTAGTAGTGAAGCATTAGGAGATTATACTTATAAACTTCTACTTCAAGCTGTACAAGCTGGACCGGAGCCTCCGCTATATTTTGATGTGAACCTTGGAAACCGCCATATCCAAAAATTTCAATTTGTTCATTATCTTGCAGCTAAGGTTCAATATATTTGCACTTTGACACCGGAAGCTATAGCAGTAGGGTTTCTTCTTGAAAAACCAATTGTAGATGCAAATTCTGCTGATTTAGATGGCTTAACAATAGAAGTGCCAATCATTTATGAACCATGGATAGATGGTCACAATACTCATGGAATGATGATAGTTACAAATGCAATTGGTGGTACCTATATGGTAAAATTATATGGAAGCTGTCATAATCCTATTCCACAAGGACCTATTATTTGCTCGGGTGGTAAAGGGACAATAAATTTTAGAAATGTTTTCAATGATGTAGTAGAATATGTCTATATAGTGGATAATCTTGCTTTCATAATGAGTAGAGGAGAAAAAATGACACCAAAAAAACAAACAAAAATTGGAATTATTTATAAAAATATTCCAGGTTCTCCCTCTAATGGAAAACTTACAATTACATGTCCAACCTATGGACCTTGGGTTTGGTTATTTTACTTGCAAGGTATTTGATTAGTGAGTTTTTCCAAAAGTGACATATTTTAGGTTATGAGTTTACTAAAAATATATCTTCGATACATTGAGGACTTCAAATTTAATCAACATATCATATAAACATGTGTGTAATATACAAAAGTATGTTGTACCATGCTAAATTTTATTCTAAAATAAGATACTATAGTATTACTAATATTCAATATTAATATGATAGTATTTTGAAAATGATTTAAAGTGAATTATTTGGATAGGAGTTAAAATTAAAAATCTAAAAGATTATTTCTTCAAATATTTTCTTTAATTATATATATATATATATATATATCAATGACAATTTTAGAACTTAATAAAAGAAGTGATTGTATTATATTTTTTTTATGTTTCTTGAAGAATCACAATTTATCTAAGACTTGTTTTATACACTTCAACATTATCCAAATCTAGTAGATAATAATCATCACTACACATACTTCACGTAACAATTATACAAGGAAGGTTAAAGGAATGAAATTACATTGAAGTACAATATCATGAACACTTCATATTTCAAACTATTATTATTGATTATTTTGTGTCCCTCAAATCTTGAGCAAGGTGAACTTTATAGTCAATAAATTAAAAATTTGATGATTAAGATCATAAAAAGAAGCTTGATTCAAAGTTTCTTTCAAATAAATGAGCATATAGAAGGAATACATATAGAATAAGATTTAACATATTGAAGTGAGAAGACTAAAGAAGAAAATGGGGTCTTCATTAGTTCATTTCAAAAGTGTCTATATGTTAAGATAGTCTTGTGTAAGAAATGAGTATTGGAAGTTGATGGTCGTAAATTAAACTAATATGATATGTTGTATAGATTGTAGACATACAGTCATACATTGTTTTGTTTTATTTTTGGATGAAGAAAATTGTAATGATCAAATAAAAATTTGGTAGTTGGATTCAACATGTAAATTGAAAAAAATTAGAATCCTTGATTGACTTTTTAAGGTGTAAAAATAATATTACTTTTAATGTACATTAATAATGGGATTATATATATACACATTGTTGAATAGTAGCAATCATAGTGAATTAAATAGCAATTTAGTATTTGCACTTTACATATGCAAATTCCATCATGCACTTGAGTTTCATAAACATGTTTGATTTGGACTCCTTTTTACATTAAAATATTGATGTCTACACCAAAAAATGTACTATTAGATTCAATTTCTTTAAATACTAGATAATTCACTGGCCTTCACTATAAAATTGAAGAAAAATCTACATTCATATTTTTTTTTAAATGCACATTTTGAACACCAAAAAGGAAAAAAAATGTTTTAAAAATGCCTAAACAACTAATCTAAGATTTTTAAACTTCAATCCAAATACAAAACTTTATATTTAAATACTTTTTAAACTTAAAAATACAATCTTTGAGTTTGTAAAAATCAATATTAGAAATTGAAAATCATGTAAATGATATTCTAAAAAAAATCCCAAAGGCATAGTGCACAATGCACCATAATGCACCACTCATTTCATCATTCCGTGGAAATTTTTCATTTTCAAGCACTTCAAAATTTTAAAAGTTAAAAGAAAATAGTAGGTAAGCCCCAAATTGTGGTATTTATTGAATTCTTATAATGGTATCTTTTCAATCCAATACCAACCTTTGATTTCCAAGTCCCAATTCCACCATTAGAAAGTGCAATTAATTTTCTTTTAGAATGCAAAAGAGAATAATTGAGTTCTTGGCCAAAGATTCAATTGGGATGGGTCCACATTGGGTCTCTCTAGCTATCTTGAATTCTTCTCCTTTTTTACTCTTATTATCATTAGTGAAATAGACAAAATAAAATCTCTTTTGAAGATAAAGTCTCTTTTGACATGAAGATGAGTATAAAGAACTTCTTTGACTTTGACATTCTAATCAAGTCAATTCTAGCTTGATTTTTTTACCACCATGGTGCCAAATTAAAAAATGAATTTTTACGTTTTGTTAGATAAAAATAAATTTTTATTGTTAGAAATTTTCATTTCTATTTAAATATAGATGAAGTTGTCAAATTTGGATGAAAAATGCTTGAATATGATTAAAAGATGTTTTTTGGGTCAAAAGATGGAAAGATGTAGAAATACAAAGCTTCACCAAAATTTAAATGATTGCCATCTTGGCACTTTCTAAAGACCTAAAAAAAAGCTTTGTCAACTCTAGTGAGTGTATTTTTTTAAAACCATTAGAGGAGATTTCAGCCCAAAGAAGACTATGAGTTCCTATGCAATTCAGAATTGTGGGAACTATAGATCAATAGTACGTTGATGTGGTCGGGTGATGACCACGTTAGAGTTTTTTTTACAAATTTTTTTATGAATTTTTTTTTCAATTTCATTGGCCCTAATTTTTTTTGAATTTATGTCGATTGACTGTTGTCAACCATTCCCTCACTATTGAGGGAACAAGAGGGGGAACTCGCCTGAAATGGGCTGTTGAGGAGCCAAATTTCACCTAATGACATGAACAAATTCCATTGACATTAGAGAGTGTTTTGAGAGAAGGAATTGAAAACTCTTGTTGTGAAGGTCTGCTTGGCTATAGTGATTAGACTTTAGAGTAAAGCTTGGAGTTTCTCTTAATAGATATACTCTTAGATTCTCTTTTTTATGGTATCAGAGATGGCTTGATTTATGACAATTGATGCTTATATAATTCCTTGAAAGGGTGTTTTTCATGCTCCCTTGTATTGATATTGATTAATGTTTTGCTTGACACTTGTCTCTATCCACAATGTATTGTATGTGGAAATTTGTAATTACATGACACCATGTATACTAAACAAAGTTGTTTTTATTTTATTTTTTGTATTTCAAATTTTTTACAAATGTAATTGCAAAAGCGATTTGATGGCCTTATGATCTCTTAAAAATTAATTTTAAAGATTCACGCATCCAAAAAGTAGATACACCTTAGTCAACCTTGATTGTAGCATTAGTATTACCATTGTGGTTTTTGATCAAAAGTAAGAAAAAAAACTTTATATGAAGTCTTCCTACATCATCTTAAAATTTAAAGAATTATTGCAATTACAAACTCCATGTGTTATAATCCAAATAACACTATATGATGTATAACCTATGCTTTTCACTTATATTTATAAAAAAATGGACATTAGATTCAAATTACACAATTAGTTTTTAAATTCTAACCTTCATTTATCAAGAGAATTTCAGACCATTCAAATATAGATATAAATATAGACATAGACATAGATATAGATATAGATATAGACATAGACATAGATATAGATATAGATATAGACATAGACATAGACATTGTCATGAACATAGAAGTAATCCAAAAATCTTTTATTTTAGAGGAAACTTCTCAAACAAGTTCCAAACTCTTAGTTGCATAAGTCTATATATTAGAGTTGAGCTTGAAAAGAAGTCTTAATTGCTTCAGTATGTATAGATGTCGAGACCAAGTTCTTTAGTCTTGACAACTCTTTCTATTGTCTAGTTCATAATTCTCGGTCATTTATATCTATATATTTTCAATACAATTTTATCCTCATTCTTGTCTTCTAACCATTTCTAACAGTTTGTCGAGACTTGTACAAAAGATAATGGTACTACTTCAAGCACGGATTGAAGTTGTTAACCATTTCTAAGGAACTAGAAATAAACATCATTGGTGGTTTGGGCACTGTTGTTCAAGCTCATTGGAATATTTGGCACTAGCTTTATTGTTTTGGCTTGTCTATTTGTAACTTCAACCACGAACTCATTTGCACTTAATATCAAACAATGTTTCAATGACAAGAGTGAAGATTTAAGTGAATTCAAAATCAAAGACAAGCTTTTATATTTTGAAGAACATTTGTATATTCTTGAAGGTCCTTTGCACCTCTAAATTGTGCAAGCGGGTGATTGCAAGAAACACCTGTCCTATTTTGTGTCATACGTCGCATTCTGATTTGTTTTTTGAGCATAACTTTTGTATTTTAGCTTTGATTGACTCAAGATTTGTAGGGAAGGTACTCATAACTATCATAAACCTTCCGTAATTTTTTTCACAATTTTCAAAAATATTTTACTATCCAAAAATAGACCCTGATTGAATGTCACACTTGGTAGTTTATGGGTTTTCAATACCTGAGCTATACCTTTTTTTAATGATTTCAACATGAAATTTGGATGAGATGGTCTTCTTGTAGACTTCTAGCTTTCCAAGGAAGGATTCTTTTTAAAAGTTAATTTTGTGAGGTTTGGAGGTCTACAAAGTGAGCTCCCTTCTGCTTGTATTTTCAAACATATAAAATATTATTTTGGTGGGGTTTTTTGTGAATGACCATCTCCATAAAGTTTTTGCAAATGTCCACTTTTTATTTTTTGAAAATATCTATTTTTACTATTTTTCCCTAATTAAAACATGAAGGTATGTATTTTTTGGAGGTTTGGCACTTTTCAAGTTCTCCTACTTAGAGAATTTTCCTATCGATTTCCTTCGGTGAAAACCTTCATCTTAGAGGTATATACACTATTCATATTTTTCAAATTTAAAAAACATTAATTTTCTAATTTTAATGTACTCTCGAAAAAATCAGCCAAACGCAACAAATAGGACAGGTGTTTCTTGCAATCACCTAAGCTCATTACGATTTTCCAGCCGTCAGACATTTTGAATACAACAAGACTTTGGAGCTCATTTTTTGTGACTTTTGGTGGCAACAAATGTGGAAAACTATCAAACAATTTGTATTTTCATGAGATATATGTTCCCATTCCAAGAATTCCTAACATCAACTTTATAAATTACTACAACCACTACCAATTAAAAAACAACCATCATCATTTGTTTCAATGGACTTCATCATTGATTTGCCACTTTCATTGGAGTTTGATACCATTTGTGTAATAGTAGATCAATTTTCAAAGATGGCACATTTTGTTCTATATAAGAAGACAATCACAAGCAAGATTATACTAAATTTTTCATCAATAATGTTTATTGTTATCATGGCTTATTCAATGATATTCTATCTGACCATGGATTATAGTTTTTTTTCAAATTTTGGCATTCACTATTTGAAATTTTGAAAGTAAAGATCAAACTTTCAAAAGCATTTCATTCACAAACAAATGGACAAAAGGAACAAGTAAATCAAATCTTAAAACAATATCTTTAGTTACTATCAACTATGAGCAAGATGATTCGACATCTTTGATGCCACTAGCCAAATTCACATACAACAACAACATGCACTCATCTATACAAAAGACTTTATTTTATATCAATTATGGACATCACCCCAAGATTGGTATGCTACTGGCTAAGAGAAGAGAAAGTTGTACAGTGGAAGATTTTGCAATACATTTTAACCCCTAAAGGACCAATGTGCCTTTTTTGGCAACATAACTATTTCGGGTAGGTACATGTGACTAGAGATTTCCATGTTTTAGGACCAAAATTTAATAGAAGGTGTGTACAAGGAATATCTTTAAATCCCAACAATTTTTGTGACTTTTGACTACATGGTTAAAAAGTTATTGCATAATATGTTGTTTATTTCTCAACTTGGGCAGTTTGGGCAGATCTGAAAAAACCACTTTTTTTGAAATCAAAAATCAAAAATTGGTTTTATAGATTTATATATAGGTGGAAAGCTTTGAATCATTCCATTTGGACTAATGCATCAAAAGTTATAAAGAGTTTTAGTTTGCGGGTAGTTATGGATTCTCTACTCTAAAATAAACTTTGAAGTCCTCTATTTTTATTCAATTTTCAATATTTTTGGAAAAAAATAAAAACATTGGGTGTACATTGTTATTACAACATTTGAACCATTGGGATTGGCAAGTTTCAAATTCACAAATAAATTCTTAACAATTTAGTATCTTGAATCATTCTCTACTTCTTTTTACTTACTATTTTTTTCCTATATGTTGTCCAATTCCAAATGATTTGAAATTTTTCAAGCATGTATCCAACTTGCCTTGGGAGAATGAATCCAAAGAAGAACTACCATTTTGGACTTTTTTTCATGCAAATATGAGCTTGTAAAGTGCGGCTACCTGGATTTTGCAGTGGTAAAAAAACAATTTTTGTAACTTTGAACACTAATATCTTGTAATCCACATGGTACAAATTTCTGAAATTTTTTTCTCATCTTTTCAAACTAGCATACTACAAGATCCTACAATTACATGTGTCTAAAAACAATATTTTCCAAATATTTGGTACTTGTGTTAAAAATGGTAGTTTTGGAGGATTTTGGGTGAAAACATTGTAAAGAACTTTAGGGGTTAAAGAACTACACTTAGCAATGAAAGAGCATTTTAAAGAAACTCAATTTTGTTACAACAAATTTACTAATGTAAGAAAAAAAGAGCAACTGAATTTTTAAATAGGCAAGAAGGTGTGGCTCCTACAACACAATGTCAAGACTTTAAGACCATGTGATAAACTTGACTACCGCAAAAATTAGACCGTTCAAAATTGAAAAGCAAATCAATATTGTTGCATATTGATTGGAACCACCTACATCCATGAAGATAGATTTTGTTTTTTATACTTTACTTTTGGAAACCTATAGAGAATCCAATTTCTCAAAAGGAATTCAAGCACCACCACCTCCTATAGAGATAGATGATTGCTAAGAATATGAAGTCAAGGATATTTTAGATTCAAGGATTTGACAAGGTGAAGTAGAATATCTTATTCATTGGTGTTGATATGCAATTAGTGAGTGTACATGGGAACCAACCTCCAACTTAATAAATACACCTTTAGAATTCCATTTGTCGACAACCAATAAAACTAGGATGTAATTGATAAAACTTGGAAAAAAACCTCCTCAAAACATCTTGGAGCTAAAAGAGAGGCAATGTTACAGATATAGAAGTATCTCAAGAAGCTTTCATTTTAGAGGAAAGTTCTTAAGCAACTTCCAAATTCTTAATTGCATAAGTCTACATATAAGAGTTGAGTGTGAAAAGAAGTCTTAGTTGCTTCAATATGTATTGAGGTTCCTCTTGTATAAATTGAGAGGTTCCTCAATCTTGGCAACTCCTTTAGTTCTCAGTCATTTGTATCCCTATTTTGTTGAATACAATCTTATTCTAATTCTTGTGTTGTGACCATTACTAACAAATATAAACATTGATATTGATATTGTTCCCACCTTTAACTATAAAAAATCTCAAGAATTTTAATTTTCCATCAAATTTTTAGAAAAAACAACATAAATAAAAAATTCAATTTTCTACTAGCAAAAAAATCAAATTTTTGTACATCAAGATAATAAATTGATAAATTTGACTTCAATGTCTTTGTTGTGGTTACTCTGGGTGTACATAAAACATAAAATAAACAATTGAAAAAATTTAAACTAATCTCTGTTGCTACTTGAACTTTTTAAGAAAGTTTGATATAATGGACCACGTAAGGGCTGAAACTAAATTTCATGGAAGTAAAACTTCTAGAAATATTTTTCAGCAAATATAATATGATTTTTTTTTTGCTATTTTTACTCATTCTTTTTAAATTTTTGCAACAAAAAAGATAACTACTACAATTTTTAAAGAAACAAATTGAAATTTCTCATAGTAATATACAATTGATAGCCTCAAGTAAAAAAATGTAGGATTCATATTTTAGCACAATCTATTAGCCTATATTAAGCTCAAATGTAATGTTTGATCATGTGGAATTGGGTGAATGCAAGAAACACTTGTACTATTTGTTGCATTTTGTCATACCTTAGTTTTTGATTTGATTATTGCTTATAACTCTTGTATTATAGCTCCAAATGACTCAAAATTCATAGGGAAGATAATCATAACCATTATATACCTTCCCTAATTTTTGAGGATTTTTCAAAAATAATTTACTATTTTTAAACAACCCCGGAATTTTCTCACAATGGGTGATTTAGGGGTTTTTAGCACATCGTTTATCTTAGAAAAACGATTTTTGAACTAAAATTTGGAAAAGATGGTCTCTTAATAGACTTATAGCTATTTTCCAAAAAAATTCAAAAATACTTATTTTTATGTGGTGTAGAAGTCCACAAAGAGAGATTCTTTTAGCATTTTTTTCCAAAGGTATGAAACATTATTTTGGTGAGTTTTTTTTTATCAAATCTCATCACCAAAAAGTCTTCTCAAGTTTTCAATTTTTTTTAATTTTTTAAAACAATATAATATTTTTTACAAATTAAAATGTCAAATCACCAAAATAATGTTTTATACCTTTGGAAAAAAATGCAAAAATAATCTTTCTTTGTAGACTTCTACACCATATAAAAATAAGTATTTTTGAATTTTCTTTTTGTAAAATAGCTATAAGTCTACTAAGAAACCATCCTCTCCAAATTTCAGCTCAAAAATCGTTTTTTTGAGATAAATGGTGTGCTAAAAAACCCTAAATCACCTATAGTGAGAAATTTATGGGGTTGTTTAAAAACAGTAAATTATTTTTGAAAAATCCTCAAAAATTAGAAAAGGTATATAATGGTTATGAGGAGCTTCCCTATAAATTTTGAGTCATTTGGAGTTAGAATACAAAAGTTATGAGCAAAAAACAAATCAAAAACTAAGGTGTGACAAATGGCTTTAAGTGTTTCTTGCATTCACCCAATTGGATCTTGTTGTTGAGGAGTTAAGAAGGGAAGGAGTGTATAGATCAAAATCAATTTTGCACAAAAGAAATTGTAGTCCGCAAATTCTAGTAGAAAATTCTATTTTACCAATGGAGTTTCTAAATGTACAAACTTTTGAGGTACACCAAACAAACAAACTCTCTACTCCTAAAAGCTCTAATGACCATTTTTTGGTTGCTACTTAACTTTGGGCAACATTTTTGGGTAGAAATAAAAGTTTGATTTTTTTTTAAAAGACTTCGTTGTCTTCTAAAATTTGTATTTAGAATTTAGAACTAAAATCACTATGGTCAAGCAAAAAATATTAGAGGAATAGCAAAAAGCTTTTAGAGTTTTCCTAGTGTTGAAAAATCCATATATTTTGAAAAAAATGTTGGTATTCCCATTACTTGATCTTATACACTTTTTTACAAATCAAAAGAAACCACAATTTTGACCAATAAAAATTTCAAATGATAAATATAGGAATTGTATTTTTGGTGAATTTTTAAAGTTTATCTTCAAAATTCATGTGAACAAAAAATAGATATATTATTCTAATCTTAACCATATATGTACTTTCTACTTTATATGCTTCACATTATTTATTTGTTGCAAACTTCAAAGAAGTTATAGAACTTATTCATTTTATAACACAATTGCATTTTGTCCAAACCCCTTGAATTAGGAGTTAAGAGACATGACTTCTATAAAGAACTGAAATTATTTCTCTTTTAGATTTTTTTTTCTATTAGAACTTTTTTTAGCTTTCTAATGCCAAATTGCATGAAAAGAAACCAATTTGACTAAAATGTGACAGCAAATTGTACAATTCTTTGCTAAAAAACTTTGAAATACAAAAAATCTTAGATGAAATCACCAAATTATGAATAAAAACATACATATCGACATGTCATATGTGCTAGTGTGATATTTTATATCTAATATGTAGATGAATATGAATGTTAAAATTTGGAGCACCACTTATTGCCACTTTGTCACTTCATAAAAAATGGAATAACAAAACAAAACCCCTGCTCTCTAGGACCTCCATGAATGGGTCACCCACTTTCAGTTCTTATCCGCTTTTTTCATCCATGTTTTCATCCATAGAGAACAACTGAAAGATTCAGGAGTGTGAAGACTACAGTTCTGGAAGAGCATTTAGGCCGGGCCTGATTGTTGCAGCAATTGTACGCCCAATCCAACAAAAATTGTGGAAATTCGAGTTGAGGTTTTCGAAGTGAATGAGATTTGAGGATCGGTAGTGTGAGATTATCTCAACAATCATGGAAAATTTGGGGAGACGCAAGGTGAAGATGAAGAAGATCGGCAAGGGGTCGTGGGAAGGTGCTCCTGTTGAGCTCCTGCTGCCCATCTTTGCGCGCCTGCCTGCAACCTCGCTCGCTCGCGTTTCCGTTGTCTGCAGTGCCTGGTGCGTGATCACAAAATTCCTATTCTTTTCTTGGGTTTTATGAGATCTTCTTTTTCCTGAGGTTCGTCAGGATTGGGAAGCGCCTTTCATGCTCTAGGTAACCCTAATTCGACTGAGAGATCCGTCATTTGAGGTTTGGTGTTTGGGACCCGTGGAGCATATGTGGAAGTGAAGATGTTAATTTGAGATATTCTAGAATTTGATTTAATATAGAACTGTTCTTTTATCAAGAGACATCAGTTTAGGTCTGCGTTACTTTGTATACAACCCTTGTTGAACCCATCTTAATTGGATTGAAAAAGAGTCCTTGGCAACTTGTTTTGCTAAGCCGAGCTCAATTTGAACAAGGGAGAGCTCCTCAAGACAATGATCTACAGTCTTCACATGCGAGAGGATGTGAAGACAATGTAGGTTATTTTGTGGTCACTGTAGGTTGCAATCTATGTTTTCGTTATAGTGGCTTGAGGAGATCCTTTTGTGCTGTTGACTTTTTTGAGGAATTTTTTGGATGGTGTACTGCAGGCATAATGCAGTAACGAATTGCTCATCTTTATGGGAGAAATCTAAGGAGGTGCAGGAGCAGGAGCTGAAACTCAGGTTTCCGCAGTTGAATATGAAATCATTCAGTGATTTGGATTTTAAAACAAGAGCTGTTGCTACTCGCCAATGGGTCCATCTCGTTCATGGTAACATGGATTCTCGTTGGTGGAAGGGTCACTCTTCAAGGTAAGCGTCCTAGCTTGTTTTTTTCATCAGCTCTTGGTTTGGGGACTTGACCATGATTTAATAGTACTATGTTCAACTATTCGAAATCCATAATGTAGAAATCCTTGATGTCAATATCTAGGATGTAGGAATTTTCAACCAATATTTATGTATATGGAGTTGCAACAATGTTGCTAGAACTGATGTGCAGGAGGGGATGCATGCGGGAGGGGCAGGGTGGATTGCTGCCGCATGAATATGGACACGATCGTCAGTGGATCTAGTGATCAGGTGCTGCACTTTCTCTTCGTTTTTGTATCTGGAAGTTAAGCCAATGCATATCTTGAGTTTTTGAAGTTTCAATGATGAGTGGTTTGAGAAAGTGTTTGGAACAAAGGGCTTGATTTTCTTGCTGTATTTACTGATTTATTTCTTCTGTAAAAAATTTATACTGGTTATGTACTGAAAGCATCCTTTTGTGCGTCGTCCTCCCTGACATTTACTTACCATATGCATTCTTGCCTTTAGATCATACGCGTGTGGTCTGCGACCACTCTGCACTGTGTGGAGGAGTACAAAGTTGGCAAGCCTAAATCACCTATAGTCGATCTTGAGTTTGATTCTAACAAGGTGAACAAACCAGTATTTATATTTGTGGCTCTATTGCTCATGTCCTCTTTTTCTTCGCTCTCTGCATATATGAAGTTCAGAATTACCCTTCTATATCAAGTTACGAACAGTATTATATGTATCATAGTCGTTGATTCAATTATAACACCTCGGGCTAATATGTAACGGAGACTTTGCGCTATCGACTTTGAGTTCTACCTACTATTGTGATGGCGGTGATCCTAGAAAGACAATGTATAATGCACGGGTTTTGGGGTAGATTGTTGCAGCAACGGGGGCGGAGGCCTGGATATGGAATCGAAATAGAGGAGGACGCGTGACTCATAAAATGGGTGGTCATGGTTGTCGTCTCTATTGCTTGAGGTGAGAGTGGCTAGTATGTGGCTAGAGTAGCTGCAGCTCTTTACATCTTGAGCAGATTCTTTTTGTTCTTGAGAGCTGATTTTCTGTACTTTTGAGATGCAGCTGCACAGAATCGGAGGTGGCAGTTGGTTGTGCTGATGGTACTGCCCGCATCTACGATCTGTATAGTGGACGCTGCTCTCGCATATTGAGGTTGCAATCTTCTTTCCTTTGAAATTATTCTGCTTCATAGACAGGGCTTCGTTTATGTTTTCTTGTAAGTGTTAATATCAGATCAATTTGCACGTTAGTGATGAGTCGTTATTGAACACTTGTGAGATGACGAGAACCACATTATTGTGTGTTCATTTCACGGAATCTCAATGGTGATTTATAAAGTCAGATCGCAACTGTAGTGGAGAACACTTGGATCCTTAATCCTTGAGTGACCAAGAAGCTCAAATTGGGCCTCATATTGTTTCAGCAGTCTTGAATGGGTGATTTAGGCACTTTCTTTTGTCCAGTTTATTTTGTTTTGTTACCTAGGCGTACAATGTTCTTCACTGATTCTAGTAATATAAAATTTGGCCACATCTGAATTATGTTTTTAACATTATGATGAATTAAATCGGTTGTTTATTACCATTAATTCTTGGTCGTTCAGGGGATTTGCTTCAGCTTTAAGGAATCTGTTTCGCTAATATGTTAAGGGATGCAGGTGCCATTCTGCTGCTGTGTCGACTTTATGTTTGCAAGAAGAGATGCAACTACTGGCTAGTGGTTCTAGGGACGGATCTGTGCAAGTCTGCGATAGCTCATCTGGTGAAATTGTTGCTCAGCTACTACGGCCGATTCCTTCTAGAGGTCCACTTTCTGATTCGCTTCATACTTGCGACAGTTGAGTGCATGGATAAAATTGGGAGATTTTCTCGGTAGTGTTGTTTCTCTTAATTGTGGAGGCGAGTGGGTCATCAATTTTGGGCTAGAACATATTTTAAAGGATTTTTAGAGTTGCTGTTGTGACCTACTAGAAACGTCTGTTTTCACTTATGCAAAAGCTTACACCGGTATTTTGTTTTGCTTAGTCCTATGAAATCTTTTCACTTTCTTAAGTCTTCTTTATGCTACAGAGGTGGAGTGCTTGCAGTGGGGTGGAAATGGTCACTTCCTATTTGCAGGGACATCATTAGGTCGCCTTTGTTGCTGGGACATAAGGTATGTTCGCTATTGTCGTTCATGGCTTGTGCACAACCATTACCCAATTCCACTCACTTCTTTTATCACTTCTAATTCCATTTACACGACGTACCAATAGCGTTATTGCTCAGCTATGATGCAACTTGTACTGCTGGTTCTAACGGAATAGGGTCCCTGATGTTTTCCAGGACTCAAAATATTCTATGGCAAGAATGTCATGACAAGAGTGTGATGAGAAGTCTACATCTGCAAAACTATGCCCCAGAGACACTTGTGACAGGAAGTATGGATGGGAAAGTGCGGATCTGGGATTCCTCCTCGGGGAAGATTCTTAAATCCTTTCGACCCAGCGCTGGCTCAAGAGCCGACACTCAAGGTCCTGGGTCAAGCTGGAGTGAGACGACAGTTCCGCTCAGAGGTGTTTCCAATAGTTCAAGCGTCATGGTGCCTTCCAGACAGGTGCCCATTTTGTGCGTGCGGGTTGGTTCAACCCGGGTGCTCACTTCTCACACCGATGGTAGTCTTGCCTTGTGTCAATTTCAGTACTGAAAATAATAATAGCCGTCAGTGAACTTTTCTCATAACACTCTAGAACAATGTCGCCCGTCCTCCTCTTTCACTGTAGTTTCACTATGGTCAGCAGTAATTGCACTGACCTATATTAGTTGACTGAGGATCAAAGCCTTCATTCTTGAACTCCGGATGCAAGGACTTTAAACAATGGAAGAACATGTCAGACTTTGAACATTTAGGATATCCTTATTTTTCCTTGAATTTTCAATGAGACTCTAGGTTTTTGCAGTACGTTTCTTTTCTGAATGTTCGGTTATGTATGTGGTTGTGATATTCAAGTACATTGGAGAATTGATTAGGGAAACTCTGAGTGTGTCAATTCACCGTACCCTTGCAATGGGATGACATATAGGATTTGGAACCCAATACCACTGTTAAATGCTGACCAATATACCCTGGTGTTATTACCAAGATATTCACTGCAATACTAAGTCTTAGGTGGGCATACGCCAGTGATAGTAAAATATGGCTTCCATACCTTAAAAGCTCTTCTTTTTCCTGGTGATATTTTAGTACATATGCCAATATATGGTAGTGTATTATGTGCCTCACCTTGTGTGCAGTTTCAGTTGTAAGTTAGAACTTAGTTGTTTCCATCTTCCAGCCATCAGTTTTCTGAAAAACTGAAATCCTTGCATGCTTTGTTTAATTTGACAGATCATCAAGAGATTTCACACTGTAGTTCTCAAGGGTTCTGTAAGAAAAACTTAATCATTACTAACCTCCAGAGAATTGGATCATATTATGTTAGAGCAGGTTAAGAGTGCGTGAGTTATACCCACTTTGTGTCTTGACAGAGGACAAGATTGGATTTAAATCTAAAATATTCAATATCACAGGCTTCCAACAGAAGGCCGAACTCTCCAGTTCTTGTCCCACATTTGACTAAGTTACCTTAAGTGGGGATTTGTGGATTGAGTTTTGAGAAATTCTTGAAATAACAGGTACCTTCATTGCCTTGTATGCCAAGTGTGGTTTTTAAACTTAAAAAACAATCATGGACCACTTGGTTGGCTGATGTTCACAAGCCCTGGCTCATGGAAATCATTAGCCGGACAAAGGTCATGCTCGCCATTCATGGCCTGTGGTTTTGAGTCTCCATCCCAGACCTAACGTAAATTAATAGCCTTCACACTCCGTCTGTGTGAGAAGGGTCTACACACTGTCATAGGCTCTTGCGAAGGGACCAATTTAATTGTTACTACTTGAAGGTACATTCTCACCTTGACTAAGTTAAGTTGTTGTGGGCACATCCCCATTCATGGCACTTGAATAAATAATCTCCCAAGGGTTTTCTATTTATTTATTTATTTATTTATTTATTTAAATTTGAAACAAATGAAACAGAATTTCACATCTCCCAAGGGTTGGTTTTTTGTTTTTTGTTTTTTGTTTTTTGTTTTTTGTTTTTTTAAATTTGCAACATATGAAAAGAATTTCACATCTCCCAAGGACTTCACCAGTGAGTCCGTGACCATTAGTGACTTAAGTGTAGTATTCTGTAGCAGTGGAGAGGATGCAGGCATTGATGCACCCTTCTTCCCATTGAATCCACAGCATCTCACTGTTGGTAAGGTATGGTAGGGCGAGTATTAATTGTCCTTGTTTAAAAAGTGCCTCCTATCTAGGAAGGGGTGACATGTTACATTCAACATGACATCTAATTAGAGATAGGCCAGGAACAATTTATGCATTTCCTACCTTGATAAGAGAGTAAGGTAGGAGGTCCTTCAATGGAGCGGGCATTAAAATGGAGCCTTATCTTAAATGAAGACAATTTGTACATGTTTCTTTTTCATAGCCTTCAATGGTGTAAAAAACTGTGTACATTTTAGGCAATGCTCCATTTTAGAGCCCTATGCCACTTCAACTTCAAAATTTGATAACTAATTCCATAAAGCTCCAAAAAATATGAAACAAATTGGGTTAGATGTCAATTCTACTTGTCTTTCAAGGAAAATTTTCTGAAAAATATTTCTAGAAATTTGACCTCCCTGAAATTCAGTTTCAGCCCTTAGATGGTCCATTATAGGATCTTCTACCTTAGAATAGAATTGGCATAGGTCTGAAACTACGTATAAACATGTTAGGTACGAGGTTCACAAAGTGACCATCTAAGTGCTGAAGCTGAATTTGGGGGAGGGAAAACATTTTGAAATATTTTTCAATAAATTTTCTTTGAAAGACAAGAAGAGATGACATCCAACTCGAGTTGTTTCATATTTTTTGGAGCTTTGTGGAATTAGTAATGAAATTTTGAAGTTGAAAGCCATAGGGCTCTAAAAGCAACCACCTACTAGAATGTATAGAGTTTGTATAGTTTGGTATATTGCAGAATGCAAAATGTACCACTGAGTCATGTTTGGTTCAAAATGCCTTGTCGGATTTCAAGCCTCCTAGCTTACATTCAAAAGCATTTGCAGACTTAAAACAAAACTTGAGATCATGTATGGACAAAGTATAAACTTGTAATAAATAAAAGATGGCAAAGAACCAAAATATTCTCATCATCCTCATTCAATGCCTTTCCAAGGTTCTTGCTTAACCCCTAAAGTCCTAAACTACATTTTTTTTGGCAATATAGTAGTTTTGAGCCACTCACTAAGCATGGAGTTTTGGATTTTCTTCTTTGAAATTTTCACACAACATGATTCTGAGGAGCAACTTCAAAGACCAATAATTTTCATAAATTTTAACTTCATAATTAAAAAGTTATTGTATGATCAAGTGTTTTCATTGCTCAATAGGCAACTTGGGCAACTAAAAAAATAACTTTTTTGAAAATCTCCTTTTTACGAAATAAAATTTTGAAATTGGTTTGTTAGATATGTATACATGTGAAAATCTTTGGATAATTCCATTTTGATTAATGAGATGAAAGTTATGAGAAATTTTATTTCATGGGTAGCTTGCAAGTAGTTGTAGAATTTCTACTCTAAAAGAAAGTTTGAAGTCCTTTAATTTATTCAATTTTTAATATTTTTTGGGGAAAAAATAGGTGTACATTGTTTTTTACAACATTACAACCATTGGGATTGACATTTTTTAATTCCATTAATAAATTATTAACAATTTAGTATTTTGAATCATTATCTACTTCTTCTATTTACTTTTTCTTTCCTGTATGTTGCACAATTCCAAATGATCTCAAGAATTTCAAGCATTTAGCCAACTTACTTTGACAAATGAATTCAAAGAATAACCACTATTTTTGGCATTTTTTTCATGCCAATTTGACATTGTAAAGTGTGGCTACTCGTTTTTTTGAAGGGGCCAAAAAAAAGATTTTCATCCATTCAAATACTAATATCTTGCAATCTACAAAATATAAACGGTTCTAAAAAAATTTCCACATCTTCTCAAACTAGGGTAGTACAAATTCCTATAAATACATGTGTCCAAAAATTATTTTTTTCTAAAACTTTGTGTGCATACTAGAAATGACAGTTTTGGAACTTTTTTGGTGAAAATTTGATAGAAAGCTCCAAGATCAACTTCAAGAAGACCAAGGAGCTGACTTTAGGCCTTCTTATTATTTTGACACAAATAAAGGAGGCCATTACTACAATCGAATAGAAGTACAACAATTCAATTGCAAGTAGCCTAGAACAAGGTAAGGGCTGATAAAATACAAGAGCCAAGACATAGACCTTCAAAGGCACCACAAGGGCAACGTTATCCATTCCTTGAGGCACTCCACTTCTATGTTTCTTGAAAATGAATTCAACTTGGGGCTTTTTAAGAACTTAGGCAACTCTATTGACTTCATGATTATATAAATTTTTGCATGAAAATTTAAAGATAGATTCTAATCATCCTAATCTATGTGTGAAGCTTTGTTTTCACATCATTTCAATAAATAATGGAAAGGTTAGAATTTTTTATTATTATTTCAATGTCAAGCCTCTGAGTAAAAAATGTATTCTACAAAAAAAGATTAATTATTTTTTGAATTGTATAATTTAATGCCTAATTAAAAATACCATTCAATTCCAAGTAATGCGGTAATGTTTAAAAGGAGTTTTATTGTATAGGCAATCAAGGTAGAAAAAACATATAAAGTCATGTTTTGCATTTCGTTTTTAAAATGTCCAAAGATAGATAGAGAGAGTGAAAAATAGAGAGAGAGATTTTACTAGAACATTCTAACCATTGGAATTAACAAATTTCAATTTTGTATAGAAGTTACTAGTGATTGATTTTTTTCTACCACTCTATATAATCTTCTACTTTATAATTTTTTAAAAGATAAATTAAAAGTTTTTTTGATGGAAAAAAACTCCATATATTCTCGAATTTTTTTCCAACACATTAACTAAAATGCACAAGCTATACAAAATATGAGTTTCTTTCTAAAGATATTGGAAGACAAACTTCACCTTTTCAAAGGGATATAAAAAAATAAACTTTGAAGTTTAGGCACATTGAACTTGCAAGTTCATGGGATATTCATTCTAAAATTTTGGAAGATGTACTTGAACAAGTTCACAAAAATATCCTACAATTCAATTTGTGTAAAATAAATATAGATGAAGGTCTTAACTTTGCTTTGGGGATGAGTACTTTGAAGTAAGTTTGGGTCACTAAACATGAAAGAACTTTAGAGGTTATTTTTCAATCATCCAATCAAATTGTTTTTAAGATGCTTTCAATACTTTGAAAGATTTGTTAATACATAGTGAAAACAACATAGGTCTTTGTAGTTCAACTTTTCTTGGATAGAGTGTTAGTTTCTAAAATTTGTACACTATAGATTTCCAAAACTTTCATTTGTAAATATTCTTTAATGCAAGGAATGCAAGTATATTGAACCTAAATTTTTTTCATTTCTAGGATTTGACTATCAAATTGTAATATTGAATGTGATATCAAGATTTTTAATTCAATATGAATACAACTCCAAGATGTATCACAATTGCATTACAAACCTCAAATTGTTCCTAAGAAGTGTAGTTTTCTAAATTCAAAGAGTCTCTTTGAAAATGACTTAAGTAAATTAATCTAAAATACAATCCTTAAAAAATATTATGATAGAAAAAAAAATTCAACCTTGTAGCAAGAAATTTTGCAAGAAAACATTCATATTCAACCTGTGGTCAATTTTAAAATTAGTTTTGGACTTTTTACAATAAAATTTTATTGATAAGTATTAGTGAGTGCTATAATGAATCCAATTGTATAGATTTGATGTATAGTAGATTTAACTAAATGGATTCATTCTACTTTTAAAGTTTGCAACTTTGGCTTAAAAGTTAGTATTGGGTTTTCAAATGAAAGCATAAGACCTAGATGCTCTAAGACCAACTCACTAACAATGAAGCATCGCTAAATTATTATTGTCAAGTTCATTTTATAACACATCTTGACATGTTTAGAAACTTGAAATACTCCAAGATCCATTACAAATTAACTCCTAAATGCTCAAGGCAAGATATTTTGGTATCAACTAAATTTTGAAATTAAATATGATCTTACCAAAGCATTCTTTTTTTTGGTGAATATCCTTTAAAGGAAGTCTATTTTAATCTTCAAAAGTTCATTTTTTTTAAAGCTTATAATTTGTCTATTAAAAAATTTATGCAAGGATGTCCATTGCAAATCATGATTATTTTAGTCTTAGAGACTCTTGGAGGTGAGCTTCAATTTGACATTGCCTTGGAGAAATATCACTTTGGAAATTTGTTTCAAAAAATCATAAAATAGATTTTGAGAAGTTGTAGATTGATTGTAGTTATGCATGATATGCCCTTTGGTCTTGATTCTTTTTCATGACATCAATTTTAGATTGGACATGGAAAAAGAGATCCAACAGTCAAAATTCAAATCATTTTTATAGTTTTAGCAACCTCTTGATCAAACATTAAAATCTTTCAATCCATAATAGGGTCATTGCAAGAAACACTTGTACTATTTTATGTCGCATATTGTATGTTGATTACTTTTTTAGCCATAACTTTTTCATTTTGGCTCCAAATGACTCAAAATTCATAAATAAAGTACTAATAACTATTATACACATTGCCTAATTTTTTGAAATAAAAAAATTGTTCTACTACTTAATAATACCTCCCAATATTATGCTACACATGCCATTTTTTTTAACAAAGTAGTACCCAAATAGATGAATTTGGAGATGAAATTTGGAAGAAATGGTCTTATAGTATACTTCTAGCTATTATTTAAGGAATTTTGAAAAAATAATAATAAAATGTTGTGTAGAAGTCCACAAAGTGAGCCTCTTTCTACTCACATTTTGAAACATGTAAAAAATCTTTTTGGTGAATTTTTTGGTGAATGACCATTTCCATAAAGTTGTTACAAATGGACAATTTTATATTTTGTTTACTTAAAATTTTCCCTATTTTTTATTAATTGAAACATTGAAGTATCTATTTTCTTGAGATTTGGCACTTTCCTAGTTCTCCTATCTAGATATTTTTTTAACAAATCTTCTTTGGTGGTTACTTTCATCTTAAAGGTGTATACATTTTCTATATTTTAAATTTTTTAAATTTTTTTAAAGTGTTCCAAAAAAATTATAAGTATTGTTGCAAAATGCAACAAAATAGTACATAGGCTTCTTGCAATTATCCAATAGATATTATTGTATTTTCTTTTTCAACATGATCTATAATATGTGTAGTTAGAATTAGAAATTACAATTTTTTTCAAATTGACAAATTTATCAAAACTTAGTCTTTTTGTTAAGTTTTGAAGAAATTCCAATAGCTCAAAAAAGATCTTTGACATTTAGGGATTAAAAATGTTTTTTCTTTCAATACTAAGAATAAATTAAAATTTGAACAATATAATAATACAAATAATTTAATATTTTTGCTAGTCTAGCAATAATAAATTCAAATTTCATTAAATTGGTAAAAGCCCACGGCTTTGATACTTTGTAGATAACAAATTTTGAATCCTAAATCCCTACCAATCCTATTTTTTCTAAACTTTGTGTAGATTAATGTCACAATGTTAAGGGCCTATAATTGCAACAAGTCATTAAAATAGACAATAAGAGTGTTGATACCATATCTCCACCTTATGGTTTCATAAGGTTTGTGGTTAAATATATAGAATGAATAAAACTTATTGTCAAAAAAAAGAGGTCCTCTTACTAACATGAGGAAAGGCAAAGCTATAGATCAACATTTTTTTTTGGGGGGGGGGGGAGTAGAGAAGGAGGGGGGAAATAAGTGGGGCAACTCCAAATATGCCATTAGCACAAACAATCATCATCACTCTAAGTACATCTATTAAATCAAGATGTACTTATGTGGAAGAAATGATTTTAGAACCTCTATGGAAAAAACTTTGACCCCTCATAAACTTTGTATATTAGATCAAAATGTCATATTCTTTGGTGTGTTAGAACCTCCTTTGATATGCCATTAAAAAATATAAAAAATAGCATTTTGTAGGGTAACCGCCTTATATTATTATTTTCTTTCAAAAGTGTAGACTTTTGTGGCCTACTCTATCTTTAAATAAGGTGAATGAATTTATTACCACCTCAATTAGAATTCTCCCCTAACATAATTGTGGTGTAAATTTTTGTTTTGAAATGTACCCTTTGAATATACAAAAGTAGAATTCTAATTTAGGTGATAAGGTAGAAATACCTTAACAAAGCATCAAAATTCTCCACCACCTACTTAAGACCTTTTATGAACACTTTTGAGACTTAAAAACACTACCATTTTTCATATGCAACCAATTAAAGGTGAGGATTATTTTGAAGCAACCAATGAAAATTGAGACATTTTATTCTTCAAAAGTATGCCTTTAAGGTGAGTACCTTTGAAAATTCATAATGTACTAATAGAGTGTTGGAAAATTATAAAACCCCTTAATCCCTCAATGACCAAGGGGACATAATGTATCTTCTTCAAATTTTCAATGGCAAATTCTTGGTAGGATGAAACAAATCTCAATATTTTGTAAACTAGGATCTTATTGAGCAACAAGTTTACATTTTTTTTCCATTTTTTTATTTTTAAAATTTGAATATGAAAAGTATCCAATAATTTATTTAGGAAATGTAGTCTAATAGAATAAGGGAGCAAGTATAATGTTTTTCCAATGAAAGGAGTAGTAGAGATTAAAAAATTATTTTTGTGGATATTTCTAATCTCTACTCTATGCAAGCAAACAATATTTGGAGAATTTTTTTTCTAATTTTTTTTTTAAAATTTAGAAAAATAAAAAGTTAAAACTAGTGTGATTAAGAACACAAAGTAATTAGAATGATTTCAATATTTTTGAAGATATTCGTAATATGATGATAATAATATTGATTGTTAAATTTCAAAATTTGAGACAAATATAAATTTTTAAATTTTTGTAAGGTCCAATTTGGTTAGTTTTGTCTTTCTACTCCTTGTTTGAAAATGTGTACAAATTTTAAGAGAGTTTTTTATTTTTCAAAATTTTAAATTAAAAATATATTAATCATGCATCAAATTCTAAGACAATTTTTTAGGGGATAAAAAACCATTATTCATCTTTTTATAAATTTTTTCACCAAAAATTGTGTTTTTTGCCAATAAAGTTGATCATCCAAAATTGTTACATTAAAAGATTTTTGGGCCTTTGGAAGACTACAAATTATTGGAAGGGATTTGAAGGCAAGATAAGCCTATTTTAGGACTGTTTCCTTGCATGTTTTGTGTGTTATCTAGAAACTACAAAACAACCCTATTGGTTGAAATTTTTGAATATTCAAAGAAAAAAAATTATTCAAAATTTTTAAAAAGTATTAAGAAACTGAAAATTTATTAGAAAATTTAAAAATATTTTAAAAAATAATGTTTTCTAGAGTGGCACTATCTTAGCCACATCAGAAGTGCTGATGTGTTACATTCTTATAGTTGAGGAACTCAAAAAAACTCACGTGCTTCTAATGCCCTCAAATCTCCCCTAATATTCCAAACTATGAGAACTCTAGAAACTTTGCCTCAGTCATGAGTATATTGATGTGTATTAACAAGTGCCACATCAAATAATAATTATTAATTGGTATTTTTTTAAATCAATTTTTTAAATTTATAAATAATGATCAAATCTTTAATTATTTGTTAATCTAACCAACAATGAATGAACCCAATACCAAATTAGGCATCTTTGCACTTGGCCAAGTGCCATGAGTGTATGCATTACTATTAATTAAAATTGTGTTTTTGAAGAAGGTGAGTATCCCCTACTTTTTTGAAAAGAATTGTCTTTTGTTGTATTGTGTTGCTTTCCACTATTGTACTGTGTTGTTTTGCACATAGTATAATTTTGTTTTAGCACAAATTTTTTGAGGGATTAGTACTTGATAATCAGCATTCTTGGTTTATGATTTTTGCAAGATTTTCTACACCAGAATTGTGCAAAAAAAATATAAAGACCAAAATCATAGAATATGGCAAGTTCACTAGGCCAACCCTAGCCACAAAATCCTAAAAGAGGTTAATAAGCTTATTAGGCTAGTTCACCTTATTGAACGCACAAGTCAAATTTAGCACCTTATTACCGAATTAGTGTAATTTTTGGAATTAAGACAGTTCCGTCGTAACATTCAGTAGCCAACGGGCTGACTGCCTTTTGCTCTCTCAGAAGTTCATTGAAGAATTCCGTCCCTGACAAGTTTGGTTTGAGATTTCAGTTTCATTGAAGCCCCGACATCAGGCTGAATATTAGTTCATTGAATTGAAATAACTCACCTCAGAGACAATTAACATCCATTTAGGCATGCCCAACTGAATTTCAGAACCTGCATACCCTGATAAGTCTGCCCGAGCAAATGAGAATGCAAATTAGTAGTTACTGATTGTGATGGAATGATGTAGAATATTCTACATCATTCCGTTGAGAATGAGGCAGTCTGCTCTGCTCTCCTGCTACTGAATGTTATGGTAGCTTTCATTTCTTTTTATGGATTTCATCACTTGGCTCTTCTTACTTTTTCAACATTCCCCGAATTGAATCATTTTTTTTCATTTGTCAAAGCATTATCTTTTCCAAATCTTCTCAAGACTGATTCTTTGAATGTTCAGAATTGGGGGCAACAATGAAAATTGTCAGGTGGGGTTTCAAAAAATAGTTGTACAATTTTTAAAATTTTTGACATGTCCCAAATATTCTCTAATTAACTTATTTAACTTATTTCCGAAACTGACCTACACGTACTGTATTCTCCAGTGCTGTTCAGGGCCAATCCTGTTTCAAACCAAAGAAGAAAGTGCTCTGAAGAAACCCAGAGGTCCGTCCGTCTGTCCGTCCGGGAATGTGTTGTGTAAGTTGAAGGCAGTTTGGCTACTCCCGGGTGAGTGGCCCATGATTTTGCATCATAACTTGATGTGGGGTTCAGAGTGTGCCCAGAGCCTGGCCCTCTCCCTCTCTCTGTCCTGTACTGCGCTTCAGCCTTTTTGTATGTCCTGTGTGTCTTGGCTTTTTGCCCATTTCTGGCTTGGCTTGGCTTGCCGCTTGGCTTCCAGTTTCGCAGAATCACAGGCAGGGGTCTGTTAGTCTGTAAGCTATGTTGCACTAACAGCAACCCTCCCCCCGCCTGCGAAACCCCAGAAAGATTGCCCACTAGATTGCTGCAACAGGTGTGGCAGATTCACATGCATCTGAGGGGGAAGAATACCAAATGCCAAGGAAGGGCATTTTTTGGGGTTCAATGGATGACAAAGAATCCTTCTAGTAAGGCAGAAGTGGTACTCCCTCTGTCCCACTAAAAGCTTCCTAATTAGGTTGATTTACAGTCTTTGCAGGAGGAATTGGGGAAGCTTTTAGTGGGAGAGAGGGAGCATTATTCATCCCCAAAATGTTGTTGTGAAAAGGGGAGGTCTTCTACAGTAGTTTGACCTCCAATGAGTGCTTTCACAATTTTTGTAAGCCAATGATTCACATAGTAATGCAAGGAATGATTTCGGCAGTCACTAATCCATCCTCTTTTTTTTTTTTTGAACAAATGGGCAAGTCATTGCATTAAACAAACCACAGTACAAAACAACCAAGCTACCAAGATTGGCGCAAGAAGAAAAAGAGCAAAGAAAAACTAACAGAAGGAGCAGGGAGGGGGGCCCTTCTCATTCCAGATAATAGAAAAATCCACCCTAGAAGTCAAAATGGGAGACTTAAGCCAAATCCTGTCAAATCTACCCCAGATGTATGAAGCTGCATGTGGCCGCTAGTGAGCGTAGATTTGGGCCTTCATTTGAACAGCACGGCCAGAGTCAAGAAAGGCATCCCAAATTTTTCCTTGTGTAACTTCTAAAGGCCATCGTTTTTGAGAAAAAAAAACATGGTTGTTACGTGATATCCATATAAGCCAAATGCAGGAGCCTCTAAGCAAGGACCAAATAGGCTTTAAGGATCGAAAACGCCGGGGAGGAGGTGAACCGAATATACACTGGGTGAAGGTCATCCTGACTTGGAGATCTGTAGGAGGTTGAGGGTCTCTAAGATGATAAAGGATGGATTGGGAATAGTCCCAGACTTCCTGAGCCCTGGTGCACTCAAAAAACTGATGAAATAGGTAGGAGGTCCTGAAATGGAGCGGGCATTAAGAATGGACCCTATAAATGGTGGTTGAATGGATTGGATGTGGTTACTAAATTGACCTCCGTAGTCATTGAATGAATCAAGAAAAATATTATTCATTATTCTAAGAGCCAATCATTTCCCTTGCTTTTCCCATTTTTCTCTGGAAGTTGCAATGAACACTTCAAGAAGGACCTAGGATCATAAACAGGGACCTACAACACATCTCATTCGAAAATTCATAACTAATTCAAAAATGATCCAAAAAATGTAAAACAACTTGGTTTAGATGCCACTTCCTCTTGTCTTTCAATAAAAATTTACTGAAAATTATTTCAAGAAGTTTCACCTGCCTGAAATTCAGATTCAGTGCTTAGATGGTCCATTTCAGGACCTTCTACCTTATTGATTCCTCAACTCCAAGATGACAGCAGCAGGGCTTTTTTTTTCATATTTGAAGAAGTGCCGTAGTGGCGATAGAAAATGTTATAGTGGTGCTTCAAATTGCAATATTCATCCACTTTGGGATGTATAGTATGGTTTTCATCCAAAATCAAGCGATTTCATCCAATATTTTTAAAAATTTCAAAGTTGTCTGGCGATGTCATCCAAATTTTTGGGAATTTTTTGTAGTGTTTTTTAGCCAGATCATTTTTCTTGGTGCAATCTGGCACTAAAAAGCCAAAAAAAGAAGCCTTGGACAGCAGTTGCAGGACCAATCCATCTTTTGAAGGGTTAAGCTTAGCTAGGGTTTGAAATGTCCTCAGGCACTGGTGCAGGTGGTCAGCTGAACTTATACACTGGTAGCAGAGTTTGATATGAAGTGAGACTTGGAATATCTTAGAGCGTGCACTGTGGAGTTCAAAAATGAAGTGGACTTGCTCTGAGAGCGTGGCTGATGTTATTGCAAATCATGTTGTGCCCACAAAAGCATGCGAGGAGTGTGGGCTGGCTTCTAGGCATGTGGAGTGGGGGCTGGGAAAGCCCAGCAATCCAAAATGGAATGGAGGCTCAAGAGAAAGCAGGCGCCCCATTTCATTGTTGATGGGTGGGCTTCACTACACCTGGCTCTAAGGTTCCCACAGTCAATGATTTAAGCAAATTTCAGACAGATTGAGAGCAATATGAGCCAAGTGAAATTTTTGTCAAGTAGGATGATAGGAAATATGAGGACTGAAATTTTTTCAAAATTCTACTCTCAAAATTGAAATTACTATGATTTTTGAAAGCCAAGAAGATGTCTGAATTTATAGCCAATGTCTGCCTTTTTTTTAATTCCAATCATAGACTAAGTACTTTCCCACTTACTACTTTGGGACATGTCCTAGCCTTGGTTGGAAATAGCTGCACTCTTTTGGTTGGGTATGGGTCCCTGATCGGAAATGGGTCCCTCTACCTTATATGGAAGCCAACCCCAAGAGCATCCCCAATCTCACTGCCCTTGTTCCCCCCCAAAAAGAGCATCACCAATTTGCCAATGAATCGCATAGGGGCATACCGCAGAGAGTGATAATTCAGCTTAGTGGTCTGGGTGGCTGGCAGTTCTAACTTCTAAACCAGAGGCGCAGGCCTTCCTCCAACATGCAGGGGTGGTCAAGAATCTTCAGTTAGATCCACGTTGCTGGAGATGGGAGAATGGTGATACACTGCATCCCTACACTGCCAAGAAAGGGAGACTAGTATAACGCTCAAGCCCGCAACTCAGCTGAGTGGTCAGAGATTGGGCTCCCCCCAAGAGGCCAAGACCCCGAAAGAGGCAGGCCGGGCAAGTTAGGGTACCTCTGGTCACTGATCCACAACACCTTTTTTTGGAACCTGCCAGTGTCCTCCCTGCTCACCTTCTTGCATAGGCCAGTTTTTGGAAGGATGATTGTTGATTTGTCAGATACGGGAGGAGGTCCATAAACCAACCATCCAAGAGCTGGAACAGAATTTTGGGCAGGTGAAACATCTTAAAATGTTTTTTAGTGAACTTTTCTAGAAAGAAAGCTTGAATAGGCATCTAACCCAAATCGTTTCATATTTTTTGGAGCTCTCTAGAATTAGTCATGAATTTCTGAAGTCAATATGGCATAGGGCTCCAAAACCATCCACCTCTTCAAATGTTCACTGTTTGTACATTACTGCAAAGATTTTTTTTAAAAGCATCATGTACCAAAAATATACATTTAAGAAGGTGAGTGATTTTGGAGCGTGAACAGTTTTCGAGCCTCCTCCCCTTAGTGATAGATCTGGCACAGCAAAATTTTGTAAGAAAAACAAAAAGGCTTCATCCACAAAGACATAAAGGTAGGTACACCCAAAAGTGCCCTGTTCCTAAAAGCGCCATCTACAGTGCACATACATTTCCGAGATCAGTCATGTTCACAGACTGTAGATGGCGCTTTCAGAAACAGACTTTGACTATTAATAACTTTTGCATATGGTATCCAAATCCTACGTTCTTTGGTGCGTTGGAACATGCTTTCACTTGCCAACAAGACTGCATAAAAATCTGAACTAGCTCATAACAGGAACTAGGCACAGTATGAATAAGTGGCGCTTTTGGGTGTACCTACCTTAATAGTTGACAGTGGGTGGGCAAAACTATTTCCAGGCATTGATGTGTCATGCGTGGTTTGTGTTCATAGCTTAGAAGAGACCATTTTGCACAGGTTTATTGAGTGCAACCAATCCCAACGGGTGTGGAGATTTGCTCTCACGTTAAGTTGCTTTCCCTCTCGCAGGCAACCCGTGAGGCTCCATGAAGGTGGCCACTTGTGACATGGCAACAATGCTTCTTGGGGTCCAAACTCCCAAGGAGGGAGCCAAAAGAAACCACTATCTGATCTGGTTGCCACTAAGTGAAGGGGTTCAGTGGTTTGGCTGTGCTGGTTAGCCTGAAATGTGAAGGTCTTCAGTAGAGAAATTGGGACACCTCATCTGGGAGTGGATGTTGGTTCATGGAAGGACGGCCTGGTGCAAAACTGCTCATCTTTGTGATAGGGGCCCAACCAAAGCAAACAAGTTCCTTACACAATTTGACAATAAGGTAGGAGGTCCTAAAATGGAGCAGGTTCTAAAACCAATCAGGCTCTAGAGGTATATTTTGCACTTTCCAATGTACAAGTGGTGTGCATTTGAGGAGGTGGGCAGTTTTAGAGCCCACAAAAATGCACTTTTCTGCAACTTCAGAAATTCATAACTAATTCTACAAAGCTTCAAAAAATATGAAACAACTTGGGTTAGAAGTCAATTTCTCTTGCCTTTCAAGGAAAATTTACTGAAAAATATTTTAAGAAGTTCTACCTCCCCAAAAATCAGCTTCAGCTCTTAGATGAGCAGTTTATGAACCTCCTACCTTACATGGTTGAGGTCTCTGTTTTGGGGTACTTGCTAGGGAAGAATTATTACTTCCCACCTAAAGAAACCAAATTGTGGGGACTTCATGTAGTCTTTAATGTCTCAGTTCCTTCTCTCCTTGTTGTCATTTCTCCAAGGCTTCACCCTCAGCTTTCCATCATTTGGACTTGAGTTCATCTTTGAATAAACTCCAGGTTTCAAAAAACAATCTACATTAGAAACACCCAAAACTGTCCAAATAAGGAATTCAGCATAGTTGGAGGCAACATTTTCTAAATATGATATTTTTCTAGTATTAGAGAGTGAAAATCATGAATATTAAAAAAAAATAGATTTTTCAGATATAGTATGTAATTTCTACAAATTTTTAAAGTGTTGGCTCCCTAGACCTGGGGAATCGTCCTGTAGGTGCCCCAAAAATTGAACCCTATGAAAATCAACACTCAGCCAACCAAATTTCCCTATGTGTCCTTCAATTGTGTCAACAAATTACAATCATAGATGTGGCAAACACATTAAGGAAAGTCTATCAACACATTTGGGTGAATCTAGAGTCCACTGCAAGGAACATGTGCGGGAATGAGTGTTTTTCCCTTAAGAGCATCATTCCCCAATCTAACTGGAAATCACCTTATGAACACCGTGACGACTGTAAGGCAACTACAAAAAATACTCCCCTTTCCAAGCAATATTGATCTCTCTTTACTCCAGCAGGCTTGCCATATTCCATCCCAAAACATGCAAGTTGGTGAGGTATGAAGAGCCCACAACATGGTTCACAATTAAGAAGAGTCACAATTGTCATACAATTTCAAGCAATCTTATGGACCATGCCAAAAAATTGAGCCTTCCTTTTTTGCATGAAAAGTCTTTTATTAAAAAATTTATATATAATTAAAACCTTTTCTTCTCCTTTTTATAATGCAAAATAATTCATTTGAAGTTCATATTGTTGGCTTTGCATTGGGTCAATTTTTAGTTCTAAAGAGTCACCAAAATGGAATGAGGCTTGCTTCCCTCCACTTAAAAATTCCAATATTGTCCTTGATTGTGCTCATAGATTGGGAATGTCCTAACTTAGCTAAGTGTATTGATGTTTGAAATTTTTTTATCAGTTGTGATTGATTAACCCTTAAACAATGCCCAAGCCATTTTTTGGTCGATGAACTTTAGGGAATCTTTCTATGTAGGACATAATTGCAATCATTCATCCACGGAATTAGGGGTGGAAAAGGAAGATCTTCTACAGTGCTTTGACTTCCAACGTGTGTTTTTAGATTTTGTTGAACCAATGATTCCCACAGTATCAAAATTCCTCAATTCCACGGCCATCGGCTCGTCGTTTAGGGGTTAATTACTATAGGAACAAGCCTATTGCCCTTGAATGTGGGGTTTGAATATATAATAGAAATACATGGACCATTACATTGATCTGATATTCAGAGTAAACCACAATAATTAATTTATAAATACTAGAAGATTTTATTCTTGATGAAATTTTTTACAAATGTACCCCTCTTTCATTAGTGTAGATAGTTGTGCTTTTAGTAAAAAATTTGATCAATGAAAAAAACTTATAACATTTCCAAATCAACATGTAATTGCACTAAATATTTCAATTTCTTTCAAAAATTCTATATTAACCTCTAAATGCCCTAGGCCTTTTCAAGTGTGTTTTGACTATGAAAAAAGAACATGGGCCTTATCCCCTATGAAGCAAATTGTTTTTTAAAAAGAAATATAACTACATAGATACGGTTGCTAGTATGTGAGCATAGAAAGTGTGAGCCTTTGAACTTAGAATTTCATACACCTATAATATAGGTGTCTATATTATAGACACCTCAATGGTTATAGTGTATCTATGTTCTAAACACCTATATTATAGGTGTTTATGTTTTATGTTATAAACACCTTCAATGAGTGTAGGATAGTTACTTATATTTAGGCTCAAGGCTCATTGGCTCACACTTCTATACTCACATACTAGCATCATTGACTACATAGATGTTGAAAGAGCTTGTTTATTAGTATGTATATTAGTTTTGAGTGCAAAATTGTATAGGAATTGTAAGATTATAACAAGAGAAATTTAAATACCTTATTTTTAGTATATTACCTTCCCCCATAGTATTTGAGATGTTGCATGTAAGATTTTTTGGGGATTGGAGGTCACATCAACAACTAGATTTTGTATTAGTACACTAAAAATACACTTATCAAAACCTTAAGTTCAAATCAAACTCATCACACAACCTATTTTGCAATTATTGAAATGAACTTCTTTTAGAAGTAGAAATTGCAAATACCTCCAAATCAACACTTATATGTTTAAATTTTTAATGGTGAAAATCATAAAAATATTTTATTCTTTCCATTTGGGATCATTTTCAAAGCAAATAAATAAGAAGAATTTTGTAAATTTTAAATCAAGTGAATTTGGCAAGCTTTGCTCAAAGCTTGGAAATGAAGGAAAGTTGGCAAGCTTTATACCCCACTAATGGTACATATATGCCTTTGAAAGACCTCTCTAAAATAAAATATTTACCTTTTCAGTGAAAAATAAAAATTTCAATAGTAAACCTTCAAATGACTTAAATTTTTTTAAAGGGTCAAAGGAATTTAACAACCCACGCAAAAACAAGCATGAAATTTTAGATTGCCCATATATGGTTGATTGGATACTTATGGGTTAAAAGATACCACTTTTTATGCCAAAAGACAAAGTATAATTTATTGGCACGCATAACAATTTTTAAAAAGGTGTAGTATGGAATATGACAATTATGAATCTTTCAATTTTGAACCAATATAATTGCAGGCTCTCTATATGCTGGCAACTTGCCATTTGAAATTGAAAATGGTAGGGCCAAGAATAAAGAAGGGTCAATTTTAGTTATTCTAGACAATACACTAGAAGAAACTTTGCCAAAACTATGTTTTTTTCAACATAACCATGTCAAGTAGGTTATGTTGAAAACTGCATTGTAAATGTAGTGTAAACACAAAAAAATGCAAATTCTACGTTTTTCTGCATTTACACTATGTTTACAACGCAGTTTTCAATATAACCTACTTGACATGGTTATATTGAAAAAAACGCAATTTTGGCAAAGTTTCTTCTAGTGATATTTCTTCTTGCATTATGGCATTATAGATTAGAAATGCTTTTACTAAAGCATATCACGTTTCAAGTAAACTAGTGGAAGAGAATTAGCAATTTATTGAATACTATATTGAAGTTGTGCACTAAGGACATTTATATGGGATTAGAAACTACTTTGTCAATGCCAACATAATAAAGGATCAACTACAAAAACAACTCTCTAATGTAGTTGAAACTGTTTTAACCTTTAATGCTAAAGCCATTATTTTACCTCCCTAAGTCCAAAAAGTTGACTTACAGTGGAAAGAATCATAATTGTTATACATTTTCAAGCTTTGTCATGTATGTGAATGAATTAGAATTTCTTTTGGGTCAAAAGATCTTCTTTTGATATAGAATCTATCTTTCTTTTATATTAATAAAAGTCTATTTGATGGCTTTGCAATGGGCCCAATTTTTAAAGTTCTCAAAATAGATTGATGGCTTTGACCCCCTCTACTTAAAAGATTCCAATACTCGGTCTCTATTTGTAATCATAGGTTGAAAATACTTATATTCAAGGCAAAACATTAAAGAGGTCATTCAAAGTTTGTGTATTGCATTTGTCTTTTTCCTCTAATGCAGTTGATTAGTCTCTTGCATTTGTCTTTTTCTCCTAATGCAGTTGATTAGTGCCTTACATTCTTCACATCCCTTATTGTACTTTCTATGCTAATTTGTGTCCTTTGACTATAAGTTTGGATTCAAAATTTCCAATCTTTTTTCTCTAGAAACTCAAAGTTTATTTCAAGACACCTAGAGCCCAAGAAGAAACAACGGAAAGCCTAATTTTTTTAATAAACAAATGAAATAGAGTTTCATTGCAAGAAAGTGCCCAAATTTAAGCATAAGCATGAATCAAACCAAATAGGTGTGTTGCAAGTTTCCATTCAATATTTTCATTTTTTCATTTATTGTTAATTTGCACCAAAGTAATAGGCCTTGCAAACACTAAAATCTTGGATGAAATCACAACAAAAAATTTAAATTTGAAAATAAATAAATTAAAAGGAATCATGAGTTGAGATCGCTAGAATGGTGAATGAAAACAAAATTATGGATATGTAAGATGTCCTATTGTAATTGGTCATTAGATGTTTTTTTTTGCAGTTTAGAAGACTGCAACTTCCCAACTGTGGGAACACTGTCGGGAACTGCCACATATGCGATCTGACGTAGTTGAGAGACTACCACGTCAAATAATAATATTAAAATAATTTAATTTAATTTTTTTTACAAATTTACAAATTTTAAAAAATATTAATTTTTTATATTATATTTTATTCTGATTGTTCACAGCATTGGGAACAGGCCTGAAATAGTCTTCTAATCTCCCAAAAAAACATCTAAGGGCAAAATACCCATTCCCGCATCTGTTCCTCGTAGTGGACTATAGATTCACCCAAATGCGTCAGTAGACTTCCCTTAATGTGCTCGCCACATGTATGATTGTAATTTGCTGACACAACTGAAGGATACATAGAGAAATTTGGTTGGCTGAGTGCTGTTTTTTGCAGGGTTCAGTTTGGAGGGCACCTACCAGACGGTTTCGCAGGTCTAGGGAGCCAACACTTTGAAAATTTATAGAAATTACATACTATATTGAAAAAATCTTTTTTTTTGTTTGAATATTCATGATTTTCACTCGCTAATACTAGAAAAATATCGTATTTAGAAAACGTTGCCTCCAACTATGCTGAATTCCTTATTTGGACAGTTTTTGGTGTTTCCACTCTAATGATTTTCTTTCTTTGCAATATACGTAGGTGAATGTTGAAACTTGGAGCCCCACTGTCCTAACATTTCATTAATATCGCCACCTTGAGTCACGGGCATTTCACAAAAAGAGACCAAATAAAAGCCGGCTTGAGTGTATTGATTGGTGAAGTGACGGCTATCACACTATATCTCAGTGACTGATTCTTGGAATTCGCAACATTCGAGGCTCAGTGGACTTCATTCATTGTTGTGGGGCGGGGTAAGTTAAGTTACTGAACTTCCTTCCTCGCCTGCCGTGTGGCAATAGACGGCAATCACGGCATTCAGTAAGTTAGTCCAAGTGTTTAAAAAACAAACCAAAACAGACGGCATTGCATTCCCAAACCCCAAAAGATGCTCGCATTAAGGGACAGGATTACTCAGCAGTGGACTGCAGTACCTTGGTGGATTTAATTGAAACCAGGGAAGTTAAGAGAAACCACACTAAATAACTTAATGCTAGAGCAGATGGTGATGAGATTCATTGGAACTTCGTGCGTCCATCTGAGTGTAGCTTTAAGGTAGAACCGTAACCGATCATTTAAGGTATTTTAGGCACGATCTAGTATAGTGCAAAGCAAAACAAATATTTGCAGAGATTTAAAGATAAAAATGATGGGGATTCCAAAAACTTTGGTAATTTTATCACATGAATTGAAATTACTATAAATTTTAGAAGACATAAAGTGTGCTTGACCAAATGCCAATCTACGGAGTCTTCTAATTTCGATCATGCAAAAAACTACATTTTTACTCACTCTTTTCTACTTTCTTGCACACTACATTGGAACATGTGCCATGAACTTTTAGTCCCAACTTTAAAAATGAGAAAAAAAACTCATTCTAGCCTTGGTTGGAAATACGTCCATCAAAAGGTTGACTATGGGAACCTATTGGTTATAGGTGGTTCTACCTTAGGTAGGGGAAGGTCTCCGGTCTTGGTGTTGGCTCCTTCTTTGTTCCTTCAGTCCGACTTTGGTCTGGCTTTTGTGTTCCTCTTCCTTTTAATGCAATGGGTCTCCTATTTGTTCAAAAACAAAACAAAACAAAACTTAATGCCTCCTCCTTGCTATTTGACATTCGTTTCTTAATTCTTATACAATAGTAGGCTTACCATTGAAGGTGGGCCCAGTAGGATGAATTTTGGATTCTCCCAGATGAAAATGAAAAAATAACACCCTAGTTTGTGCCATGTCTAGGTCTCTAGGGTATATTCTAGATCCTCCCTATCTAGTTGGGGTCTCCGATTGCCAATATAAATTCAGAATTTGCAAAAAAAAATATTTGCAAAAAAAAAACCACTCCTACAATTTTCTTCTAAGGTAAATCTTCCATGTTGAGCCCACCTTCAATGGTAAGGGAGAAACACCTAATATCACACTTGTCCCTTGCATTGGACCCTAGACTCATCCCAAACCATCTTTGGATAGTAGTTAATGTGTTTACCAAATGCTTGACTTTAATTTGTTGACACATAATAAAGACACATATCAAAATTTGATTGGCTCATTCCTCATTTTAGCAACATTCACATTGGGGGGCATCTATTGAATAGTTTCAGTGGTTTACTGGGAGCCAACACTTTGGAAAATCATAGAAAATACATTTGGCATTAAAAAAAACGTTTTTATTTTTTGAATATTTATGATTTTTACTTGGTAATACTAGAAAAATTTGCCTCCAACTATGTTGGATGGTTTTGGGTGTTTCTCCATAGGATTTGGGAAACAAATAGTGACCATTAAAAAGCAAAAGAAAGAAACAATCAATCTAGATTATGAGGAATGCTCAACTTGGAGGGAGGCTGATCAATGGTAGGATTTAACATTGTGCATTTTTACTATTCTAAAACCATTCAATGAAAGGAAAGAAAATGTTATTGCATGTACTAGAGAGTAAGGAGCTCTCATAATTATTCATACACTTCGTTTTTCCAAAAATTATTCATAGACTCTTAACCCCTAAGCACCATTTGGGCAGAATTTCCAGGGAGAAATTAAATTTTTTGCAATTTTTTCTTTTTGCAATTTTGAAAAAATTGGGTTGCCTTTCAACATTTATATTCAAAACTAAGATCAGTGTGGTCAAACGAAAGTTATAAGAGAAAATAGCACAAAGTGTTTAGAATTGCTTAGTGTTGAAAAACTTACTATTTGGGAAAAGTGTTGATGCTTTCATTCTCAAATCTTTTGCATTTTTTCACAATTCAATAGAAATCACAATTTTGACCAATAAAAAAAACCCATGTACTAATTATAGAAATTGTATTTTTGGTGAATTTTTGAAGTTATATCTTCAAAATTAATTTGAAGAAAATCTAAAAATAATTTCATACTTTTGACCATAGAGATACTTTCTACACTTTGTGCTTCACATTATCTTCTTTGATGCTAACTTCAAAAAAGTTATGGAACTTATAATTTATAACACGTTTGTATTTTGTCCTAACCCCTTGGGCTTTTAGGGGTTAAAACTACCATAATTAATTGAGAAATTAGGATTTCTTTTCAACAAGTTGTGGACATGTTCAAGTATAAGTAATACATTTGTGTAAAATGATTTACATATTTTTTTAAATTGTCAAATTTTCAAGAATTAATCAAAAAATTTAGAATTTTTTAATATAAGCAAGTTTTTATTAAGATTTTTTTAATAAGCACAATGAAATTATTTTTGGAAAAGTTTTGATAAGAATTTCAAGAATGTCAAAACTTTATTAAATGAAATATTCGTGACTAGCAATGATTTTCATTGTTTTTAAAATAAAAATGAAGAAGAAATATTTGTGAATAAAATATGACCCCAAATAGTTACTTTTCTTATAATTCATGACTAAAAATTCCAAAGAATCATGAAAATAATATACATAAATGTTTTCATATATTTTTCCAAAACAATCTTTGGTGATTTTTTGTATTATTAAATTATAAAAATCATATAAATTTGTTTTAAAAAATCAAAATTTGTTTCAAATTTTGTCAACTTTTTTTTATGCAAGTGTGTCACATGTAACACACATACACATTCAAATTTTGTTGAAAACCTCTAATTACTCAATTAGTCATGGAAATTTTTGTATAAGTTTATGAAACATTTTGAGATCCGTTGTATATGAGTATTGAGTAGCTCTTTATGCTAGTCTACAAAATAATGTAAGATATTTAATTGACGAACATGATCATATTCATTGAGTGGTAAACAACACAAAAGTTATGACTCATAAGTCTCAATGGAAGCATCAGAAGAAGACTAATTCAAGAATCAGAATTTGGGACTAAGATAAAACAACCCACTATGGTAAGAATTAGGAGTTTAGCCTTTTGTAGTATTATTGAAGTTTTTCAATATTTTTCCTACATAAAGACAAGTGCAAGAAACAACAAGTGCAATTGAAATTATATATTTTTCAACAAAATATGAGTTTGTTGGAAATTTTTGAAGTTTTCATTGCATCATGGCCTAAAAAAGTTTTTAGACTATTCTAGAACCAACAAAATTTGAATCTATAATGCTCATCTTATTACCTAGTGCAACCACAAAATTTTCTAAGATAGAAGGCCTAAAAAGACAATTTTTACAATGAATTTTATACTAAAAAGTAGGAAGTTCTTAATGAGGTCACTAACATTGATTGTAGCCCAAATCTTACATCCTTCCCCCCATAATGTATTCATTCTTTGGATGACTACTATGGATATCAGGCCACAATGGGTTGTTTTACTTTATGCATTAAAACTTGAAAACATAAGGTAGGAGGTCTATAAATAATTTTTTTTTAATATATCAATTGCATTTGTCAATGTACCAAAAATAAACATATTAGAAGGTGAACACTTTTAGTGACCTATATGATTTTTGACATCAAAATTCATAAGTAATTCTACAAAGATCCTCAAAAATATAACAATTTGGGTTAGATGCCAATGTCATTTGTCTTTCTTGGAAAATGTATTGAAAAATATGCCAAGAAATCAAACAACCCAAAATTGTGAGTCAATGCTCAAAGGGGCATTGTATAGACTTCCTACCTTCCTACTAGTAATCTACTTTTCAAATGTGTTCTTTTCTCTCCAACTAAGGTGTGGGTACCTATAATCATCATTGTTCCAAATACTACACCTACATTTCTAGGGGAGGACACTCTTTCTACATTTGGGATACCCATGTGCGACGAAGTGATTTTTTGACCCCCTATTTACTTTGGAATAAACTATAATTTCATCCTACAATTTTGAGCTTTGTTTAACAATGACTAAAGGTTTCTATTGACAAAAATTTCAATTCCAAATAACATAAGGTATGTTGTTTAGAAAGGGTTGAAAAATGAACTAACAGACATGTTTTTCAACTAAAATATTTATAGAGATCACATGAAGAGTCACTATTGCATCAATATTCAACCAAAATAAACTTTCAGTAGAAAGCTGTTCTATAGAATTTTCTTTTTACCATTTTTCAATTTTTTTTTCTTATATAATATAGGGATATAAAAGTTATTTTCAGCTTTTATAGTGTATCTTTTTTCTTAAAATTTTTATAACTAATTACTATTAGCATAAAAAATACCAATAATTCAAAACATAAACTTTTAAAGTAGTACAATCTATTCATAATTCTTAAAAAAATAAAAATAAAAATTTAGGATGTATTAGATGTATTACATATTCTGTTGCACGTATGATTCTAAAATGTAGGGAGTGTCCCCTTGGACTACATTTGGACCAAAAAGCCACCCAACATAGATGTATTTATAAATCAAGATGTACACAATTAGAACCTAAGAGCTTATGAGAGTCTAATGTTGATTTTTTGGTATATCTAAAAATGATACTTTACTATTTCATAACTTTAATTTTTTTTCTTAAAACATGAATAATTTCCATTAAATTTCCATTAAATTTCCATTAAATTTCCATTAAATTTCATAACTTTTTCACACAATGTCCATAAAATGCATGCTAAAGTGCATTGGAATTGTGTGGTAATTGCCAAAACAGTCACTCACATTTTATAAAATGGTAGTGAGTATGGTCAATTGCCGGCCATTAAGATAGTGTTCTTACTATTTCATTTAATTAGAACATTCCAAAATATATCACCCGAATATTTCACTGACAATGCACTGTTCACACTTCACAGTACCTTGGAGAGTTGGAATTATAACTCTCAACTCATTTGGTTTGAGTTATTGAGATGTTTTCTTAAGATTTTTTAAAACAAATGAAACGAAATTTCATTGCAAAGGGCAGTTATTGAGATGGTTTGAACTTGAATGTCATCGCAGCTTCCATTAATTGAATCAACAGCCAGCCACTGATTACTTCGAAGTACTCTTTGATGGCTTAACTTAACTTAATTTGATCCTAGGCATCACTACTTAGGCTCATGATAGGTCCGAATTTATTTTAAATTTATTTTTTGAAACCGTGAGTTTATTTCAGAATGAACTGAGAAAATACGGTGGAAGCACCCAAAACCGTCCAAATAAGGAATTCCGCAATTCCGCATAGTTGGAGGCAATTTTTTTTCTAAAAATAATATTTTTCAATATTACTGAGTTAAAATCATGAATATTAATTTAAATAAATAAATTCAAATGTCGTATATAATTTCTATAATTTTTTTAAGTGTTGATTCCCTAGACCACTTAAACTATTCAATAGATGCCCCCAAATGTAAATGCTGCTAAAATCATCAGTGAGCCAATCAGATTTTGATATGTGTCCTATAATTGTGTCAACGAATTACAATTAAACAATTGGCGAACACATTCACTATAGTCTAGGGACAATTTTGGATGAGTCTAGAGTTCATTGCAAGGTACGAGTGCGGTATTGGGTGATTCTCCTTTAGATCTGAATTTCTCACCAAGAAGTGATTTTATACCCAAAGGATTAACCTTTAAGCGTCTCTAGGATTGGCAATTTTGGGAGAAATCATTGTTAAGAAGTAGTTAGAAGAATATTTTAGAATTGAGATATAAATAAAAGTTGTAGATTTTTGAATTTAAGATTCCATCCGTATGGTTAGATTCACTAGTGCTTTCACCAATATTTTTCTATAAATCTTGAATGAGAAATTTCAAAATTCCTTCAAAATTCAACTACAAGCAAAATATTGTCACTTTTAGAGTGGGTTTGAAATGAAGTTCTCTTGATGTGGTCATTTTTCGAATAACCTTGGCATACAGTGTCCAAGTGGGTTGGGGTGAAATGATCCCCTTTGCTCATCCCTCCAAGTCATTCTAGTGTGGAGGAAAAAATAAAAACCTTCCATTAGGGGAGATTTCAGGCCTTCGGAAGATTGTAAGTTCTCACAGTCTGAAAATGTAGAAACTATCGAAGGAACGTAGGATCGCAAGAATCCTATGTGGTCGAGAGAGTGCCACATTTGCTTCAAGAAAATCTACTTGATGTGTTGAGGCAAATGCAAAAATTGCATTGAAAAACGTAGTTTTTGCATTTGCCGCAGCAAACACATCAAGTAGATTTGTTGAAGCAAATGCAAATTTCTTCTAGTGACTTTTCTATTAATCTTGAATGAGAAATTTTAAAATTCCTTTGAATTTCAATTACAAGATAAATATTGTCACTTTTAGAGTGGGTTTGAAATGAAGTTCTCTTGATATGGTCATTTTTCGAATTTTTTTTTTTTCAAATATATGATATGACCCCATTTTTGCAAATCCAATTTTGAACTAGAGTCAATGCAATTTTGGCTTAGTCATCCACTTCACTTACTTCCACATTTGTAATTTTAGAATAATAAATGTACTATAGCAGCACCAAATCTAACCATTAAATAGGACATAAAGTAAGATGACTTTCATCCACGTAGTACTGAGAGAAAAAGAATTCCAGTCTGTTCATCGTCCAGAATGTCGGTCAGAGCGCTTCAGGGTTAAACAATGGAATTCATTCCATTTATTGTTAAAAAAAAATAACTTACCCAATAATAAGTTAAAGTGATGTGGATCTCCCACCTTACGGAGGCCAGATGACCCTGCCAGAATGGCAGAGTTGTCGAAATTATTCTGAGTGAGTGAGTTGATATCTGGAATGGAAATCCTGATCATCTCAGAATGATTTTTGGATTTCAACAGAGTTTTCAGATAAGGTAAGGCCGGTGGAGTGGGGCAAGGTACACCCCAAATTTAAAAAGCACCGGCCTAAAAAACGCCATGATCATCACTCCATGTACATCTCCAAAACCAATATGTACGTATGTAGAAGAAATAATTTTTGAACAATCTGTCCAAAACAACCTTGGAGCCTTCATAACCTTGGCATACAATGTCCAAATGGGTTGGGGTGAAATGATCCCTTTTGTTCATCCCTCCAAGTCATTCTAGTGTAGAGGAAAAAATAAAAATCTTCCATTAGAGGGGGGATTTCAAGCCTCCGGAAGATTGTGAGTTCTCACAGTTTGAAAATGCAGAAACTGCTGCGGGAATGCAAGATCGCAAGAATCCTACGTGGTCAAGAGAGTACCATGTCATTAAATATTTTATTTGAATTTTTTTTGGACTTGTTTTCAAATTTTAGGACCCCAATTTTTTTGGTAGTTGTTGGCCTAATAGAGGCCAATAGTTACGGGAATAGATTCGGGAACAATTCCAAAACGACCCTCCGGAGGCCTCGAACCCCCCCTAATGTATTTTGGGCTTGATTATTTTATTTCTTATTCCCCCTAAGTAATTTGGGGCATCTAATGGGAATTCAAAATTTGCAAATTCAATCACTAAATAGAAAATTCAAAAATTTAGCATTTTCCCTTGAAGGATGAGCAAAGGGGTTAGCGAAGGGGTCAATTCACCCTAGTTTCCAAATGTTGCGTTCAATGGTGTGTTGAAATCCCTTTCACTTGCCAACAAGAAAATTCAAATATTTGATAAGTTTAGAAGTTCATAACTAATCACAGTAGCAAGAAGTGACAATTTAAGGGGTACAAAGATGCCTCAAGGATTTCCATAGATGGACTTATCCTATCATTGTCTTGTCTTTTGAGTGAAGTAAAGGTGAATTTTCTTAAAATTATTATATTACACCCTTCCCTCCTTCCTCCCCCCTACTTATAATATTTACAAAACTAACTTATTACAAACAATATGGGACAATGCCATATCCATATCCATAGCTTGTATCCATATTTGTGTCTTGTACATCCATATGCATGTATATATTCTGAATCATATTTGTATTTGTATTCATATAACATCTTATGCATCCATAGTCATATTTGTATTTGACATCAACAACTTTAGATATTTTTTTGAGAAATTGACAACATTAGGGGAGGGGAGCATTTTAAGAAACCAAACCAAACCAGAAGCTACCTACATCTTTTTAGTAGATAGTAAGTTGTAAGATACACACCATTTACTAGACAAATCTTCAAAGATCAAGTATCTGCTAACAAAGGCATGGAGTTTGTTTGTCACAATCCAAGTAAAAATATCTTATGATTGATGAGATTTATCTTTCTAAAATATAATAGGATATAATTCAAAGATGTAGTTATATGATTTTATAGTTGAACTAAAAAGAAGCAAAATTGAACTAAAAAATATTAAGAATTCTAGCAAAGTTTTTTAGTCACTTGACTTGACTATCTTGAAGGAAAAAAACATGCTTCACTTCATAATTTGATGACTACCTTGCCATTCAAAGAAAACACATTAACCTAATTTTTTTTTAAATGAAGAAAAATAAGACACACATTGATCAAGTTTTTAAAAGAAATCAAAATAGATTGATTCATTTTGGCATATCAATGTATTGTAAAACAGAATTTATAAAAGCCTCAAAGAAGTGAGTTCCACCTTAGCCCCTCATTCCCTAATGTCCCAAAGTCTTTCTAGTCAAATAATACTCAAGCCAACTATTTCTAGTACAAAGAGTGATTTTTTAAATGTTTTTTCTTAAAAAACTACCATGAAAATGTGAGGAAGAAAATTTTAAAAATTGGAAAAAAACATTTTCTGGGGGCATGATGGTAAACTTTGAAAACAATCACACTTCATATCAAACATTTTTCACATTCCTTTCTATCTTACTTGAGAAAAATTGAGGAAAATCTCAAGCCTCTAAAAAAAGGAGAAATTTCGTTGATTTTGGCACATGCCGAAGGCCCTCAACGGTATTGCACGTATGCACACTTATTGAAACACTACGGTAAGATAGCTCATGTCGAGATGTCTGAATTGAGGATTGGCTGGCAGGACACTTTCCAGTATAAATGATGTCCGTCCTGGAGTTCTGGATGGAATCAAGCCCCGAGGTACATTTCAGCCCACTCATCAATTGGTCTTGTGAGGTACCTCCCAACAACAACCCAAGAGGCCAAGACGTGTACCGAACTTACAAAACCGGCCCCACTGCAGGTCTAGCCAGCTAATTCTGATCGAAGGTAGTATAACTTACAGTCAGGTAGGTTGCAGCCAGCCAGCAGCTCGCCCACCATCTCTCGCAACTCCACGACACCAGCAAAGCCCTGCTCAGCCTGGCTTGGTGCTCATGATTTGGGCGCAATTTTCTGCTCGCTAGTGTGTGCCCATTTTGCCTTTTCTTGAAAAGGAGCTAGACCGAGAGCCTTTCAACGAAAGACTAGCTAATTAACTAGCTTGGCATGCAGTTGCAACGTCACGTTACGGACTGATCGATGGCGAATGGTGAAGTCCTCAGGACGGCGTGACTTCGGCTTTGAAATCTCTTCCAGGTGGGCTTTCTAGCTGAATGCTTGTATGTTTGCTCGTAGGGAGTGCGATTTGTTGACGTTTCGAGCTTTTCTTCTTTTAGAGTCAGCTAGCGATGGCATGATTTTGTTCTGTTATTGATCGCTATACGTTACTGCAGCTTTTAATTTCAAGCTTTGGGCGTGGCAGAATGTTCTCTTGCACGGAGCTTTTGGACGTGTGGCATCGGGTGCTCTAGCTGGAAGTAGAAGGGTTGTACGTGTTCTTGATTCTAAAGCTGTAGCTTGTTTCTTTCCTTTGTCTCTTCCAAGCTCAGTTCGATAATGTGGTTCGTGGGAGGTTAGGATCGATCCATTCACAAGGCAGCCCGGTCTGACATGTTCATAAGTTTCACTGGTCTTGCTGTAGACGATCGTTATGTCTCTTCAAACTCAGGACTGGTCAGAAATTAGTGCGGTTCGAGGATCCTCTCACGAGGTGGCTCGAACTGTTCAATAAAGTTCAGTGTACGATGGATGTGATCACTTTTGTTTGTCTCTACGCGCGAGCTCTGTTCAAAAGAATATGGTTCTTGTCCGATTCATTCGCGAGCTAAGCCAGGGCGGGGGATCTGTTCGAAAATTCTACTCACTGTTTGCTGTTATAGTTTGTCTCTTCAATTAAAATCGATCAGTTCAAGAATGTAGTTCGAGAATCCATTCACGAGGTCGCCCTGACTATTCAAATATTCCTCTGCTATTATAATTAGAGCAACGTCGCTCGCGACCCGTCATGGCCATTTTGACCTAACTCGGCTGTTTCACTACGTCCTGCAATTTTTGAGTTTTTTTTGAAGGATAGCTTGCCATGGTTACAGCTCACACAGTTGATATGGCTTTCGGAAGTTTAGATTGATTCACTCGGTCTTGATTTGTATCCCACAGATCAGTCACGCGTCACCGAAGTTGCGTGAGCTTCAGCATGACGGTTTAGCATCTTGAGACAGCCGGCGGCGCAAGTTGCAAGATGCCGGACGATGGCGGCGCAGCAATTCCGGAGGATAGTAATGAAACTAATCCCCGATCACCAGTCATCGCTCCGACGAGGAGTTTCCGCTTTTTGAACCTCTCGCTATTTCACTCCAAGCGCTTCGCAAGTTCCACAGCCCAACAGGAACAACATCACCACCGAAGCGCAAGCATCGAATCGACCTCTTCGTGCTTGACTTTCCACTCGTTCCGGGATGCGCTCTTCTGCGAGCACCCCATATCGTCCTCTTCACCATGTCGGGATGAAACCATGTCCAAGGAAGAGTTTCAAGTACAAGGCTTCTCCGACGAGAGAAAGGTGTCGCGATGGCGTCGCATTGTGGGGCGATTTGGGGGAAAGAAGAACAGAGTGAGGGAGGAAGCTTCGACACCCAAGGAGCAGAAAAAGCCTCGCCTGGTGGAGTCGGCTAGCTGTGAGGATCGGGGAAGCGGGGATAAATGGGTGGCATGCGGGGATCTGTCTCGGATTGCGAGAAGCGGGGAACAAAAGGAGGGTTGTAAAAATCAGTGCGAGTTAGAGAAGCCTGTTTTGGAGCCCAAGAGATTCGTAACGACGGATTTGGTGCAATGTCCCGAAGGAAGGAAGGATCCGAGCTTGTTTTCGCAGGCTCGAAAGAATCTGCGGTTACGACTTGATAGTGATGACATCGGGTTCCGAACGCAGGTGCTCGTGACGCATTTGCGTTGTAAGCGAGGAAAGGAGCAAGGCGTAGTTGCGGCCGAAGTGCGCATTCTCGCGAGGGATTACCCTCCCGCGCGCGTCACCTTCGCGTCGCTCGGCGCCATCGCACCGTTAGTCGCAATGCTGGAGTCCACTTCCAGCTTCTGCGTGCACTCCGCGCTTCTAACGCTCTACACGCTCGCCGGCGGCAACGACGTCAACAAAGCCGCCATCGTCGACGCCGGCGTCGTACCCAAGTTGGTAACGCTCTTACAGAAACGGGAGGCGGGAACTCAGGAGGCCGCTGTCGCGAATTTCTTAAGCTTGTCCGCTCTCGACCGTAACAAGCCCCTGATCGGCTCCAGTGGCGCCATTCCGGAGCTCGTCCGAATACTCAACCAGAGCATCAAGGAGCCCATCCGCTGGGAATCCCTCCGCGCCCTTTACAACCTCTCACTTTCGCAAGCCAATATCAAATTCTTCGTCGAGGGGGAGGCCATGTTCGCGCTCGTGGAAATTCTGAAAACACGGGATGCGAATGTGACTGCAAATGCGAAAGCAAATGTGAATGTGAATGCTGAGAAGGCGTTGGCGGTGCTGGGCAACATAATCGGGGTGGGAATTGGTCGAAAATGCGTCACGGAGACAGTGGTGGAGAGTCTGATTGACATTCTCAGCTGGGGTGTTCAATTCGCGAAATGCCAGGAGCGCGCGACGTACATTCTCATGGTGCTTGCGCATCAGAGCCATGGCCATCGCCAAGCCATGGTGCAGAAACGCGCGATTCCGGCGCTGCTGGAGGTTTCGCTTCTAGGAAGCGCCTTGGCACAGAAGCGCGCGGTGCGCACTCTGGAATGCTTGCGGGAGGATCGCGACCAGGGCTTGCCGCGCCCCATGTCGGCGCCCATGAGACCTCCTCCGCGGACACCCAAACATGAGGTGCACCCAAACCATCACGTTGTCAGCGAAGGAAGCAAAGTGGTTAACCACATGGTGCAGCAGAGCTTGGAGCAGAACTTGCAACGCATTGTGCGACGCGCGCAGCTTCCGCTCTTCGAAATTGAAAAAGGAGACGGCGTGAAGCGCGTCTTCTCGCTTACGGGATGTTCCAGCTCCAAGAGCCTGCCCTTCTAACTACTCAAAGTAGGTCACTCGTAACTGATTTACAGTTTTGCTATGATCTAATGTGAAGTTTCCATTCACCATACAGGTGAACTTTGAATCTTTCCCTACAAACTTGTACCATCTACATTTTTGCAATTTATTTTGTGTTCAGCTACAAAACAAATTGCAGGGTAACCAAACGTCAGTAGATTAAGTATTTTCACAATCAGCACAAATCAAATCTCTCCAGTATGATCAATAGAGTCTCTACCTTAACAGTTTCAAGGATTTCATCACGATGCCGACCATGCCTTTTACAACGGAATACTTATAATCGGTTCCAACAACAATTCCAATCCTTCTATTTCAATAAGAAAACTGCATGCGCTGAGAAGCCAGTTCTGGCACGGTTTCGCTCATGTTGTGACTTGGTGGTATTCATCCAATTTGATTGTTTTGTGCAGATTGGATCCAAGAGTGTTTGCCCATCAATTCCTTATTGCAATGGCCTGACTTATCAGTACCAATTAAAACCATTTTCCGAGGGATGCATATTCTCCGGGTGATCGGCCACCCACGTGGTCTTCTATCTGCAATCAATGCGAATATGCACAAGACTTGAGATTGTTGCTCGAGCTGCTGCTTAATTTTGGTGCCGAACAATGTAACCGATTTTACGACTCCAGCTTTTAGCTAATCACCTACATGATATTATATCTTCCAAACGAGGAGCCGATTGACATCTCTTCCGAAAGTACGGTATTTGATCCTGTCGTAATCCTTATTGTCCTATGCATTTTTCTCGTTTTTGATGCACATACGTAGGAGCATGTATTTGACACGTACTAAATGAAAAACCATCATTTTGAAAAAGATCTCATGGGTTTGTGAAAAATCAGAATTTGTTGATTTTTGAAAGCTGTGATTTAGGGTTTATTCTGGACATGTAGGGTTTACTGACTATTTCTGGTTAAGTAGGGGTTCAGAGTTTAATTCTGGATCAGCAGGGTTTAGGGGTAGATTCTGCACAAGTAGGGTTTAGGTTAAATTCTGGACAAGCAGGTTTTAGGGTTTACTTCTGGACAAGCGGGTTTTAGAGTGAAAGCGTAAGCAACGCGATGCTGCTCTGATTTTCAATTTCGACTGTAATGTGTTGCAGGAGAAAGATCGAACTTCTAGCTGCTCCAATTGGGCAGCAATCGAATTTTATCCCCTCAAAGAAATCAATCAAAACCATTAGATCAGTTGATCCTCTATTCAATCCGCAACAAGCCAACGTCGTCCTATTACTTTGTAATAGACAGCTACTACTGCCTGCACTGGATCTGTGAATTTGTGCGAAACTGGTGAGCACTGTGAACTTGGAACCGTTTCACACTAATTCTTGTTTTTTTACTTATCTCAGGCTTGTACTGAATGCCCGCTCCCTTGCTTCCCTTTCAAGATAATACCATGGTTCTATCATTTGTTTTAAGTCAAGAAACGTGGGCTTTCCCTACAAATGCTCGAAATTATGATGAATCATGATACATAAAATTGGAGCAGTTTCTGGAGCACTCTTTTATGGAATGTGTTCAACATTGTTAGCATGAGAATCAAAGCTCTGCCTTCAATGAGATCAAAATTCTGATGTTTTGAGACCAGGTATTTTTGCTCCGTTTCTTTCTTGAGGAGAGTATGAAACGTTATGAATATCAGTTCAAGACTTCATAGCTCAATGCTTAAGAGGACGTTCTTGGGTGGTGTAATTACACCAAAATGTGACGAGAAAGGAACATGGCAACCTAATTTTAGGTTTTGTAGCAAGTTTTCGTGACAATGGGTATCGGTCACCAACAGACTTAGGAACTGGTTTGATGCAGGCTATGTAACGCTATAGTCGCCAATGTTTCTAGGATTAGCAGTTCCTAGAACAGTTTCTATTTTTAGATTGGTTGTAATTTGTAGTTGTTTTGACAAATGATCCAACGTGCCAAAGAATCCATTGTTTGGATATTGTGTGCTGAAGTTATGAAGGGTCAAAGTTATTTTGGTTGATGTTTTGAAATCATTTCTAGAAACTTAGAAATGTAGGTGCAAATTGATTTATGAGGTGGAAATGGTGGTGACTATTTGATGTTGTGTTTTAGGCACCTAGCTCTATTTAGTTTCGTCTGAAGTTTTGTTTGAAGAAAGTGGCACAAAGCTAGCACACTAATCATGAAATAATGAGCAGTGCAATGTGTTAGTTTGCTATGAAAAAAGTCTGTTTGAAGTGAATAGAAAATATTCTTTGAATGCCTGAAAGGTGGGTATATCCAAAAAAGTAACAAATTGGTGTGGGTAATTGGGTTGTTGCTAAGTAGATACTAGTGAATGCAAAGAGAGGGAAGGCATGTGTAGAAAAGGAAGAAAAGGAAGAAATGAACATTGAAATCTTAGATCCTGACAAATAGAAGAGCATTGTAGATAAAGTTTTGGAAGATAGTAGAGTTCTTGAAAGTGCTCATAGGTAGAATTGAGCATCAGCAAATACATGAATAAGGCTTAGTACCTCCCAAGATGTTAGAAGGGAAAGAAATGGAGTTGCAAGAAGGGGGGAGTCATGAGCAGTGCTTAGGCTCTGAAACTGCCTACCTTCTCAATTGTATGTTTGTACATGTTTTTTCATCTTTATTGGAATGTACAAATGATGTACATTTGAGAGGGACGGAGGTTTTTTGAGCCCTATGCCATTTCTACTTCAAAACTTTATAACTAATTCCACAAAGCTCCAAAAAAATGAAACAACTTGGGTTAGATGCCAATTCCACTTGTCTTTCAAGGGAAATTTAATAAAAAATAATTCACCTCTTCAAAAATGTCATTTTTCAACACATCACTACATCACTTGGGGGCTTAAAACAAAATGTACTTTAAGGCACTAAACCATTATAGGGATATCCACTTTACAAACAATGAAGAAAGTGAATGACATTGAAACAAAGAACCTTCAACTTGGGAGGATGAAATCTATATGCAACTAAGGTAAGAGCTCTATAAATGGAGCATCTAAGGATGGAGTTTAATTTTTTTGAGGTAAAACATCTTGAATTGTTTTTCAATAAACTTTTCTTAAAGGACAAGTAGAATTGACATGTAATCCAAGTTGTGTCATATTTTTTAGAGCTTAGCAAAATTAGTTAAAAAATTTTGAAGTTGAAATATCATAGGACTTCGAAATGGAGCACCTTCTAGAATTGACATTGTTTGTACATTGTTGAAGGCTATGAAAAAGCAACATGTACAAATAGTGTACGTTTAACCCCTAAATGCCCAAGCCTTTTCAAGTGTGTTTTGACTATGAATAAAGTGCATGGACTTGTAGTCATCCCTAGTGAAGCAAATTGATTTTTTTTCAAAATCTAACCGCATAGATGTTTAAAGAGCTTGTTTATTAGTAAGTACACAAATTTTGAGCATAAAACTACATTGGAGTTGTGAGATTATAATGAGAGAAGAGTACATTTTCTATATTTAGTATGCTGCATTTTTCCACAATGTTTCTCAAATTTGCATATAAATGTTTTTGGGGATTTGAGGTGACATGAACAACTACAAAAAGTGTTAGCACACTAAAATGCACTTCTAAAAAACTTAATTTCACATGAAAAGCTATTAAATTCATTACACAATCCACCTTGCAATTGTTGAAATGCAATTATTTTTATAAGTAGAAATTGCAAATAACTCCAAATCAATAGTTGTATGTTTAAATTTTCAATGGTGAATATCATGAAAACACTTTCCTCTTTCCATTGGAACCATTTTCAAAGCAAATGGATATGTACAATTTTTTAGATCTCAAATTAAGTGAAATTGCATAAAGCTAGGAAATGAAGTAAAATTGGCAAGCTTTAGTCTTCACTTTTGGTACATGTATGCCTTTGAAGACCTCTCAATAATTAAATATGTACTTTTTTCAGTGAAAAATGAAAGTTTTCAATAGTTAACCCTTAAAACTGCCCGAATTTTTTTAAAAAACGGGCACAGGAATTTAACTGCCCATTCAGAAATGGGCCTGAAATTTCAGATCGACCATATATGGTCGACCAGGCAGTTAGGGGTTAAAGAGGTGCTTCATTTTAGAACTTGAACACTTTTAGAACCTCTTACCTTACTAAGGATTGTGATGAGTGTAGGCATGAGACCATGAATGAGTAAACTTCTTAAGGTGCATTTGCCTCAAAATGAAGGTTAAAGTTTTTGTTTTTCTTCACTTTCTTTCTTTCTTTCCAAATACAAAATAACTTTCTACAACTATAAAGTATGGTATTTTTTGCTTAAGACATTTTTAATCAATATATTACAAAGTATGATAGTTTAATTGGAACCAACTCTTAGTTGGATGTAGGGTTACCTTCTTAAAACCCACCCCACCCTATCCATCACACTACATAATTGTGTTGTAGTTGTTTAAGAATTTGGGCAACTTTTTACCTAATAATAATAAATTAAATTAGAGAAAAAGTTAGACAATCCAAGAAATAATATATTAAAATCTAATCATATTTAAATATAATTAAAATAAGTTAGATATTCATCCAAGATGTTTTTATGATTTGAGAATGGTTCTTGCTACCTTCATCTAAGGTGGTTGCATTCTCCTATGCCTTATTTTGACCTCCAAATCCTAAATCTTCTATCTTTTATACTAAAATTTTGTTCAATGTTAAGGGTTGTTGCAAGTGAAATATATGTTGTATTTGTAAAAGATTTTATTTAAGAATGGTCAAAATAATAGGGCAACAAACTTTGCAATGTATGTTTATAGATTTTAACAAAGAAGAGATACAAGATTGTAGGGAGAGAGTTGAATTTCTATGAATTATGCAATCCTTTTTTCTCTCTACAATTAAAAAAAAGGAATCATATTTTTTTGGACGGGACATAGTAGGTCACTAAGTTTTGAAAATTTTAGGCATTATTTTAAATATTTATTTTCTAACCAAACTATTAAGAAGATAAAATATAAAGTAAGCTATTAATGAAGTGTATGTTATCAAAAAGACCTTGAACCTTACTTTTGGAATGGCTACAACTTTACATATGGAGCTACATCGTTGTAAAATAAGAGAGCCTTTGAGCTTAGTAAATGACTAGTGTTATTTTATTTATTTTTCAATTCTTAAAAACTTTGAAATCCAATAAATTTCACATTGTAGGTCCAAGCACCAAAAAATGAACAATGCTAGTATATGAGCATGAAAGTGTAAGCATGTGAGCCCTGAGCATATGTATAAGTAGGTATCATACAACCTTTGAAGATGTTTATAACATAAATTCCTACAATATAGATATTTATAGCACATACTAGAGCACATATGTACTATTAGCATAGAAGGTTACTATAATATAGACACTTATATCATAGGTGTACAGTCTTCTAGGCTCATGGGCTCACACTTCTATGCTCACATAATAGCAACCCTCCTCCATGAGATAACAAACATAACAAGCACTTTAACTTGAGGTATGAAAGGATTAATTTTTTTTTGAAGGTGCTTCAAATGTGTACATATACATACAACACTTCAAGGTTTCAACACTTCAAATGACGACTCTTAAAATTATAATTTATTTTTTTGTTAGAAATTGATGATACAAATTTGTCTACAAGAGATGTATAAGGTAAAACAACCCATTGTGGTCATGGTGAACACCTAGTGACCCCATAATGTCTTTTCAATTGCAATCAATGTCGAACTTGACACCAATGGAGTGACAAGTGGCCTCATTAGGAACACCCTACTTTTTTTTTAGTATAAATCATTGTAGGAAGTGACTTTTCATAGCCTTCCTCATTAGAAATTATTGTGATTGCTTGATGTGATTAAAATGTGCATATTGTATATAGTTTTTGTTGGTTATGGGGTAGCTTATTGACTCTTTTGGGTAGATCACTTCAAAAATTCATAACAAATTCATACTTTGTTTTGAAAAAAAGAATTTCAATTGCTCTCACTATTTTTGACACTTATCTTCATATGGGAAACAAATTGAAAAATTTCAACAATGGCATGAGTGCAAACTACAAATGCTAACCACAATGGATTGTTTTACCTTAACTTTGATCACTAACGTTGACTTTATCACATTATGTACATCAACTTTAGTGAGCAATTTTGGATTATTTTAGTATACCATCTGACAACCTTTGAAGGCCTTTAATTTGCGTTTGTTTGCATACGAGCCTATGAATGGGGAACACTAGCATTTAGTTACAAGTTAGCTGGTTGAAATTTAGAATTTCCAAATTAAGTCCAAAATTTTAAGAAAAATTATTAATTTTAGAGGGAAGAAAGAGAATCTTCTTTATTTTTAGGTGACCAGTTGGTCTAGGATTTTAGCTAATTAATCCGTGAACACCGTCATAAACGTTTGGTGTCCTTTGAATGACAAAGAATCTCTCATTTCATAAATGCAACTTTTCATCCTCGGTATTGGGGGTGGAAAGGGAAGATCTTCTATAGTACTTTGACTTCCAATGAATATATTTGGCTTTTTCAAAGTAGGTGATGTCACACGGTATCAAAATGCATCATTTCCACGGCCACCGGTCCGTCCTTCAAAGGTTAAGCTAAAATTTCTTGTGGCACGAGCGCAAGAAACTGCTCCCTTTGCAAAAGCTGCCGGGTGGGCCCGGACTGATCAACTTCAACTGCTCCTTCTCTTCCGCTCTCTCTGCGCCAGTGAAACCCTACCATTTGCGATTCCAACTGTTTTCCGTCCAGGCGCCGTGTCGCGGACAGAACCACCTGTGCAGCAAAGCAGGCCGAAAGCTTCGCCTTTCCCCAGAGGGATCCCGCACGCTCAACTTCGTTCCCCGATCCGTCACCCTTCAGTTGGAAACCATTCAGTTTAGTTGCCATTGAATTATCTGCACAACCAAACCTATTCCACCTTTCGATCGCACACTAGGAAGCTCGGCGTCGGAGAGATTCACAGGGTTGCTCTGCCATGGCGACCATCTTCCACGGCTCTATCACTGCTGCTGCAGCTGGAACTAGCCGTGGTCGTGAGGGAATTCGAAGGCCGCCTGCACTGTTAGGTAAGGTTACATTGAACTTCTTGGAGTCGCCTGCGGTGTTTTTGAAATTCTGGCGCAGTGAACCCAGTTTGAGATCGGGGAGGTGTGGAACCCCGATTAGCCTTGACTGTGATTAGGGTTTGGGTCTTGGGTTCCTGGCATTTTTGGTCCATGAATTAGTGGAATTGGTGTTACATTTGTGCACGATTTGTGGGATTCTGGAAAAAGAAATGACCGTTCTTTTAGGAAATCGATGTGCTGTGGAGGCTAACGTGTCGTTGGAGACTTTGCATTTACCAACCTCTTACTGCCCCCTTAAGTGTATCTTGTACTCTAAGGTTTAGCTGACTTGGTGCGTTTCCGTGATTCGGCTAATCTAGTTTAAGATCAGGGAGGTCTGGAGTTTTGGCTGTGCTTTGGATGTTGGTCTTGCGTCCCTGACATTCGTGGTCCATGAATTACTGGAATTGGTGTTACTTTCTGTGCACGATCAGTGTGACTCTCGAAAGATCGCCCCTTCTTTTAGGAAATTGGTCTGCTCGAGAGCTTAACGCTTCGTTGAAGGCTTTGCATCTACGAACCTAATTGCAAGTTGCAGTATAGAAACATTCTTATCTCACTAGGACTAGGATCTGCCTCTACTAAACCTTGTACACTAGGGCTCAGCTCGCTTGGCATCTTTTACTCTTGTACTCTGTGATTCGCTTTTGTCCTATTTGTCGTGCATATTTGTTATACATCTTTGATTGCTTCATATATTCATTACTTGTAGGTAGGAGGTGTAATTAGGCTCATTACAGTAGAAGCTAATTAATACTTCCAATTAGAGGTGTATTGTACTTCATTAGAAGCGCATCTTCAGCTTCTTAACAAGATACCACTCAAAATTCTGATATAAAATTGGGTACAAAACCTCAGTTTTAAATTTTGAGTGCAACCTTTGATAACATCACCTCCGGTTACTATGGCCTTATTTACGTGCTCTTCCGGCTTAATTGATACACATGAATCTAAATCCGGCCAACGACAGTTAATTATCAGGAATTAGCACCAATTTACTAGCTGACGGTGTTTGGGCAGTAGCTTGTTCCAATTAGCTAAAGCCGCGACTTGGATGGTGGGAGCGGAGCCTTTGTTTGCGAATTGTTCTGAGACTCGTTTGCTATGGGACGGTGGGTGCAGTGTCACGTTTTCATGGGCTGCATCTTGCATCTGAGGCGAAACTTGTGAAGTCACAGAGTTGGAAAAGAACTGCAGGGAAGACATGTGCAACAGCTGTCGTGAAGACAGGCCAGAAACAGTATGTCCGAACACAGCTACAGACCTTAAAAAATGTCTAATTCTTGCCGTGGTCAATATTTCTAGTAGAAATCAGCTTTGCAGCTTCAATATACAGAATCCATCTTTTGCTGTACTCTTAGTCAATATGACATGTTACATTCTGGCCCTCGTGTTTGAGGCTAAGCGTGGTCTTGGCTGAAGGTCACACGAAGGTAGTGTCTGATGTGCGTGAGACGAGGTTAAAAGTCACCACAGGTTTGAGTCTCGGTATTAAGAGGATATGTCATGGCAGGTACACTTTGCCATCGTGGGCAGATTTTGAGATGGGGCGTTTCACTGTATACTGGGATACTAATAACGGCCGCCCACCAACCTCTGTAAGCAATTTTAATCTATGTTATTAGTAAAGTCTCTATTTCTGCGACCATGGTGGTAGGATTTGCTATGACAATTGTAATCGTAAATTTTCTCATTGGTGGTGAATTTTGTCCCTGCAGGGGCAACTGTTGACCATATACTTTAACCCTTCTGCGAGCCAGTTGACTCCTAATTCTGAATATGGAATTGGATTTAATGGTAACTTTACCAAGACTCATGCCTCTCTCGTTGGAATTTGCACCCCAAAATTGCTGTCCGAGATGCCAAGATGGTGTTCAGATTGATTAGTAGCTGATAAGATAGGGCGTTGGTGCCTGTAGGGGGATTCAACCAACCCATTATGTGTGGCGGTGAGCCTCGCGTTATGACGAAAAAGGAGCGTGGGAGCTTGTGTGAGCCCTTATATGCCATTAAAATCAACGTGCCTTTGCATGGTAAGTGTGGCTTCAGGATTCTTCGTTCAACTTTCATCTTATGATGTGCCAGCTAAACAAATGTTGAGCATCCTCTGAATTGGCATGAAAAAAAATCCCCAGCGCCTTCTTGACCTCAATTTCAAGAAATGACAGCTCTTGAAGCCAATGGGCCCTTTTACGCATTTGTGAGGGTACTTAGAGCTTTAATTTTGTTTGATCTGCTCTGGTTTGGCATGACTGCTCGAAATAACTTCTGTTTAGCACATTTCTTAATAAGAGCTGTGCTACTCAAGAACGTTATGTCACATTAAAACGAGGGTTCTGAACTCTGAAAATAATAGACAAGGGAATGAGCTAGCAAGACAGGAGTTATCGAGATAATTAGACAAATCTTCATTGCTGAATAATTTGATAGTATTTTACTCACTTAGTTAGATTGTGCTATTTAAGTTTTGCGAATTTTTTGAATTATGATTGATGATTTGAAAGAGAGGAAGGTCAATTGGATAGCAACAGCATATACTGTAGACTCTATCCCTATTTTCCATGCCAAGGAGAATTCGAGATCCACCTTATTAATTTGTCAAATGGCATGCAGCGATGACTTTGGAGTTCTCGTTCACCGACGGAACGAACTGGGATGGTCCCTACAAGATCATAATGGAAGTTCCTGGGAAGCTGAAAGGCTTGCCGCAGCGCTTCATTGATGAGGCATGTTCCTAGAGCGACTGCCAAGAATATCAAACTACTACTGAACAATTACTTTTAAGATTCCTTCGTAGAGAGCACTCTATTTCCTATGACAGCATATTTATAGTCTGACTAGAAGGCGTTTGGGATTCTTTTTCAAAAATTAAATTAGTCCGTGCACCGAAAGATTTTAGAAGAAGTTGGGCTTCGTTTTACACGCTGCGACCTACACATGACCGGGATTCGACTTGCTTGTGTGTGCAGGGACTTGCGAAGGAGCTCGCACATGAGGGAGCCTGTGAAAATGCAATTTATCCAGAGGCCGTATTTGTGCAAGATCGTTGTGCTTTCCCGGCAGGCATGATTCAGCAAGGGGTATGCGATCCATCTTTTCTGTTTACCCTCAAGTCTAGCAACCTGGCATTGACACCCAGTGTTGTGATCTACTGCCGGACCACTTCCAGTCTGTATCATTTAATTTATGTCTCAATGGAGTTGAGAACTCGTTTTTTACTCTTTGTTAATAAGTTCATCGTTTTCTTTTTTCAATTGTTCCAAAAACAGACAATAGTGATTTTGGTAAGATGAGACTGTTTCAAGAACTCAGACATTATTATGAAGATTATCTTCCCATGAATCATGAAGCAGATTCTTATTATGACGATATTGCTTGAAACAGTCTATTTTTTTCTCCTGAAAACCTTGTTATATATTTGAATTTAATATATAACTTAAGTGAAGGAGGAAAAACCAAGTAATTCCACGACTCCTTACGTATGGTTGATTCATTTTTTGCGCAGGGAGATCGATGCGAGTTGGACATCGTGCCTGGTTGCACCGACCCGGAGTCACCTTTCTTTGATCCCCTGGCCAACGTGGATGATGGATCCTGCCCGTATGTTTTCGACGGCGAGTATTAACTCCCCAAACTATGCCTAAATACCTCCATAGCCGCAAAATACGTTGCCGGTGTCTCTAAATTCTGAGCACTCAACCCCTGTGTACTGTAGATCTGTTGGGCACGAGCCACTTTGGTGAAGGCTAGAGTCAAACATGTACCATAATTGTCAGGATTGTTCCAACCCCACAAGCAAGAAGCCTGATGACGAAAGGAACTTGGCAACAGGTAAGATAAGCCTCGCTGCAGGAACGGGAATCCATTGTGTAAACTCCAAACTCTGTAATACAACTGACTTGCTGTACCACTTTAGCTTACGTTGCATGCCAATTGGGTGAACTGAAATTGCTTGCTGATTGTTCTCAGCTTTTCTGATTTCTACTTCCGTGTCTTCTTGGATGAGAGCAATGAACCAAGGCGGCAGCTGCATGTCTCCTACTCTCCTTGGCTTTGTCAGAAATTGCGAGCGTCGCTATGATGATGGTTGTGTCAGCGCGGCTCTTCATTTCCCATGGAAGGCTCTAGCCCAGGCCTGGTGGAGACTGTTTCTGGCGTTGAACTGAAATGCCTTGAAATCTGGTGGACAGAGGAGCTAAGTTGGGTCTTTTTCTTACTTTAGGGTGTGAAGGCCATCACTCCATCTGGGTTTATTTTCTTTGCAGGATTTGGGGTCTGACGTAGTCACAAGGTTTGCCAAATGGAGCTATGTCAACTTACATGCAACCCTCTTGGCTGACAAAGTGGGCTGGTTGTGGAGATGTTCAGAACTTGACATGTGGAGCTTATCCAAGCAGATGTGTATGCAGGAAGAGTGATCCTTAAGAAACTAAGGCAAGGTGACCTGCAGTTGTCAAATACAGTTGGAAACTCAACAAACGTTTACTTTGGAGAAGACGCATCATCATGTAATCAAAGAGTTTATGATGCAAGCAATCCATTCATACCTTTAACCCCTAAATGCCCAAACTGCATTTTTTGGCAACATAATGATTTGGGTTAGCTCATTATGAATAGAATCTTTGGACATTTTTTTATCTGTTTGAAATTTTCACAACATGTGCCCAAGGAAAAGCTTTAACCTTGTATTGTTGTTGTGGGCACTAAGTGTTTGATGAGTGATAGAGAATTCTTTTGTGTAAGATAAAAGTGCACTTGCTTATCCTTGGAATTTTGTGTAAAAAAGGGGAGTTGATGTTTAGTGGGGTACCATTCAAAATGGCATTTTTGCATTTGTAGGGAAGGAAATTTCACATCTACCAACTTTGACAACCTCTCAAGGGTTGAAAAATTGATCTTTGACCATGAAATGTTTTCTACAAGATCAACTCTAAATTATTAACATGTTTGAAAATTTTCAAGACCAAAACATTTATACAAAAAAACATATTTGAAATCTACCATCATGTACAGCTATGCAACATATTTTAGTAGTGCCAACTTTGTTACCTTCCTAAAGATTGAAAATACTTTTTTTTTCTATGAAAATTTTGATATGAGATCATTTCTATGCTGATATGCATTTCAAATTTCAAAGTCAAAAAATTCACACAAAAAAAGATATTTGAAATCTACTAGCATGAGCCATTGTAAAAAGACAATTTTATTGTTGTCAACTTTGACACCCTTCTAAGGGTTGAAAAATTGGGTTTTTAGTGTGTGCTAAGTTTTAAGTTCAAAAGTTTTGGTCTAAAAAGATGTTGGAAATCTACCAACATAGAGAATTCTAAGAATGATTTTTCAAACCTTACTATAGAATCATTTTCTAGGTCATAGTTTGATATGAATGTAAAAAATTATAATCACAACTATTAATGCTAGGAGATCTTGAATATCTTTTTAAAAGTGAACATTTTGAACTTAAAATTTAGTATGCATCTAACCAATATAGAGACGATCTCACGAAAAGAAATCTATGGTAAATTAAAAAAAATTAGCCCTTCGGGGGGTGTCAAAGTTGGCAATAGTGAAATTGTTTTTCACAACTACACATGTTGATAGATTTCCAATATCTTTTTTAAAGCAAATCTTTTGAATTTGATACTTAGCAAATATATTCTTAACATAAAGGTGATCTTGTTTAAAAAATATCATGATAGAAACCCAAATTTTTAGCCTTTGGAAAGGTGTCAAAGTTGACAATAGTGAAATTATTTCTTTACAATGGCTCATGTTGGTAGATTTCAAATATCTTTTTTTGTGTAAATTTTTTGGTCTTGAAAATTTTCAAACATATTATTAATTTGGAGTTGATCTTGTAGAAAACATTTCATTGTCAAAGATCATTTTTTAGCCCTTAAGAAGTTGTCAAAATTGATAGATGTGAAATTTCCTTCCCTGCAAATGCAAAAATGCCATTTTAATGGTACTCCACTATACAATAGTTTGGCTTCTAATGAATATTTTTTTATTTTTATATAGTGTATGATTTGAATTGTTTTTAAAAAGGATGATTTCCACATAGACTAGCTCATCCTTAAAAGGTGAAGGCACAACAATTTTTAAAACTTTTTGCAACATGCTTTAAAAGTCATTGTATAATATGTTGTTTTTTTCCCACCCAAGTAGTCCATGAAAGTTAAACAAATTAATTTTTTACATAATAAAAACTTGAAATTGATTTTCTAGATTTATATACACGGAAATTTGGAATCATTCTATTTTGATTAATGAGATGAATGTTACTACGAGATTTAGAGCATCCCCACCAACCGCTCTTATATCTCTACTCCTAATAGTATACTCCTTCATCTACGAAGATGGAGATATGGAAACCTCTTTCCACCAATGCTACCTTAAATAAATAAGTATTTGCTAAATGCAATTAATTTGAAGTCAAAATGCAACTATAAAGATAGTAACAAGGGCTAAGGAACATTCCTAATACAAATTACAAGAACAAACATCATGTAACAATAGTAAAATTAAGGATAGGGTTTATCACATTTCAATTCCATATCCAAGTAGCCATATAGGGAATTGGTGTCTCCCCTCCTTAGATATTTAAAAGTAGGTCATGTTGGTGGGAAGAATTTCTTCTTTATCTGGATGAAAATTCATGTGGATAGGAATAGGGATGCCCCTATAGCATTTGAGGGGATTTGAGGCTTCCAAAAAGTTGTTTCGGGGTTGTTCCCTTAAATTGTTCCTAGAACTACTAGCTAATGTTAGGCCAGCATTTACCCCGATTTTTTTTGGGTCCTAAAATACGAAAAAAAGCCCAAGAAATAATTTTTTTTCAAAAATAAATAAATTTTATGATGTGGCACTCTCTCGATGATGTAGGATTTCTGTTCACACGGCAAAAACTGCGTTTCCGCAGTCCGTGAACTCGCAATCTTCCAATGGCTTCAAAAATCCCCTAATGTGGAGATGCTCTTAGTTTGATAGCAAATTATGGATTTTCTACCATACAATAAACTGTGAAGTCGTTTATCTAATTCAATTTTCAATATTTTTTGAAAAAAATAAAATCATTGGATATAGATTGTTTATCATAACATTACAATCATTGAGATTGGTAATCATGTGTTTTTTAGTTAACCTTTAAAAGCATATCACTTCATTAAAATGTATCTAATTCATATTTTTTTTTAGAAAAATATGATTCTATGCCCTATTACTTTGCAGTCTATTTTTCTATTAAAAAAAATTAGATACTTCTTCAACCTTGTAAGGTATTAGATCAAAAATTGTATCTATAAATGTTATTTATCCTATATTAAGAGTGAGATTGTGCCTATGTATATTTTCAAAAATTCCTAAATATTCATTACCATATTCACCAATTTTTTTTTCAAAAACTACCATTTCTAATGTAATTGGATACAATAAAAAAATAGATATTTTTTTGCATATTTAAGCGTAGGATCTTACAGTAGACTTGTATAATAATGTGTGGAAAAAAATTACGATTTCTTTAACCAAGTAGACAATAAGATATTAATATTTGAATTGAAATTTTAAAATTTCTTATACTAAGTTCTAAGAATTGAAATCCTCTTAATTAAATTTTTTGGTTTCCATAGAGTTCAAATTCTAGAAAATACATTGAAACAATAAATTATTTTCATTCTTCAACAATCTATTAAGTAGAATTAGATACAAAGAGGGAATAGTTGTTAATAGTTAGTCTAATTTAGTATGAAATATGTTAATCCTCATGTTGTTGTAAATAATGTATATCCTTAGGACCTTTTTGTTTTGATAAACTATAAGAGTTGAGTTCAAAAACAAATCCTATCTATTATTTATGATGTAAATGGCCTAGTTGCCTACCAAATAAGACTCTTAATAACTTTCAAATCACTAGTTGACATAGGGGTCATTGCAAGAAAGACCGACCGATTTATGTAGTGTTTTCCACAGTACTGCTGAAATTTTCGGGAGTACTGTATAATTAGAAAAACAATTTTTAAAAATGTAAAAAATATGTTTTAGGTATATACCTCTAAGAAGAAGGTACCCTAGGAAGGAAAAGTGTAGGAAAATTCTCTAAGTAGGAGAACTAGAAAAGTGCAAATTTTCATGAAAATAGCTACTTTGACATTTTAATTTGTAAAAAATAGGAAAAAGAATTTTTTTTAAAACTAAAAATTTTCAATTGGGGAGAACTTTATGATGAAGAGATTTCACCAAAAGAATGATCTCAAAACCATCTCAAATGTTCAAAAGTATGTGCGCAAGGGAGGCCTATTTGCGCATATGTAGAGGAAAGAGAATAATGATTTTTGAGATTTCCTCTGGTAGAAACATGCCTACCTAGTATGGAAATAGGCCACAAAAATTTCAGCTTTAGATCATTAATTTTGGATGCTCCCTAGTACTAAAAACCCCTAAACCGCAAAGTGTGACAAATTAGCTTAATTGAAATTTAATTATAAAATGATTTTTGAAAATTTCTGAAAAATAAGTAATTTGATTGTTGTCATGTCAGATATCTTTAGTCAAAATTTCAAGTCAATATGGTTCATACTTTAAAAGTTATAATCAATAACAACTCCGTCATTCAAAGTGTGACGCAAAATAGTACCGGTCTTTCTTGCAATCACCCATAGATTGATTCTAATATTCCATATCAATACAAATATTTTCTATGAGGAAAAAAAGTTAAATTTAGTTTTAGTTTTTGTGTACTTTTGCTACTGAGGCTTAAGCATTTTGTGCTTAGCAAAGCATAAAATTTTACCAAAGCACCAATTCAAATTCAAATTGTATTCATAGAGTTTTAGTGTATTTTATTTTATTCAAAAAAATTATAAAATTATAAAAAATTTACATAATAAGAACCTTCCCAAAATTGTAACAATCCTATTTTTGGACTTTGAATCATTAGGGGTTGACGATATGAAAAAATGACATACAATATATAATTCTCATAGATTGTTGATTTGAAATGATTCTTTACTACGAGAGCAATAAGTTGTGAATTCTACAAGTTTTAAAGGTCCCTTGTGTGAACTCAAAAGTTAAAGAGGTTACTTCATATAAATTGAAGGCAAACTCTATGTGACAAGGGTGTTTTCTGAAGGGTTATATATAAATTTTCTTAAAGGATCAAATCCAATCTGTAAATTGTAATTTTTACTATTGGTGTGAATAAACCACATCCTGTAATATTAAAATTCTTCTAAGAAATGTAAACAATATCAATCACTTTATTATACCCCTATACTAAGCATAATTGTATAGATTTGAAAAACAAAATGCACCCCATAGTGTCTTTCATGTAATTTCTAAGTTCTGTTCTAGTAACCTTTGTGAAGCTTGGGAGTTTCTTGAAAGATAAAAAATTGATTTTAAAGGAATTTCATTGCAAAACTCTCATCCTTACAAATGGGCTTAACTTCTAAGTGTTTGGATAATGAATGTCGTGAAAAGTGCACTTCATCCAATTAACATTCGTAGGGGAATCTTTGAAAAAAATCATGTAATATATCAATAAAAAGATGAAAGAATGGTCTAAATGGATCAAGGTTATATCAATAAATATCAAGGTTTTTTTTATTTTCATTTTTATGAAGTGCCAAAGTGGAAGTATTAAATGCTATAGTGTTGCTTTAACCCCTAAAGGACCAAAGTGCTTTTTTGGCAACATAGCGATTTTGGGCAGGTACGTGTGACTAGAGATTTCTATATTTTGAAACCAAAATTTAATAGAAGGTGTGGACGAGGAGTATCTTTCAAGCCCAACAATTTTCATGACTTTTGACTACATGGTTGAAAAGTTATTGCATAATATGTTGTTTGTTTCTCAACTCGGGCAGTTCGGGCAGATCAGAAAAAATCACTTTTTTTGGAAACCAAAATTTGAAATTGGTTTTCTAGATTTATATATAGGTGGAAAGCTTTGAATCATTCCATTTGGATTAATGAGTTAAAAGTTATGAAGAATTTTAGTTTGCGGGTAGTTATGGATTCTCTACTCTAAAATAAACTTTGAAGTCCTTTATTTTACTCAATTTTCAATATTTTTGAAAAAAACAAAAAACATTGGGTGTAGAATGTTTATTACAACATTTGAACCATTGAGATTGTCATTTTTCAATTCAATAAATAAATTGTTAAACATTTAGTGTTTTGAATAATTCTCTACTTCTCTCTACTTACTATTTTTTTTGTACATGTTATACAATTCGAAATGATTTGAAATTTTTTGAGCATGTAGCCAACTTGAATTGAAGAATGAATCCAAAGAGTAACAACCATTTGAATATTTTTTCATACAAATGTGGCCTTCTGAAGTGCAGCTGCCCGGATTTCCGCAGTGATAAAAAAAGGGATTTTTGTAACTTCAAACACTATTATCTTACAATCTACATGGCGGAATTTTCTGAAATTTTTTGTACATGCTCTCAAACTAGTTTACTCTAAGATCCTACGGTTACTTTATTCTAAAAATGTATTTTTTCTAAACTTTGATAGTTATCCTAAAAATGACAGTTTTGGAGCAATTTTGGTGAAGACATAGTCAAAAAACTTTAGGGGTTAAATTTCAACATTCACCCATGTGCAAGGCCTATTATTTTGCTGCAAATTGACAACAAATTGCTAAAAGAACAAATATTGGTAGAAATGTGAAGAAATTTTAATTATTTTTAATTAATTATTTTTTAAGCATTACTATCTCACTTAATGTGAGTACTTGGACATTTCATTAGCCTAAAGAAAGAACAGACAAATAGAATAAGCAACTATATTATCATAGGCTTTGTCCCTATACTAAAAACTAAAAACCAAAAGGTCAGTACCCAATCACATTAATACCATCCTCAGATTCATTCATGTCATTGTTTTGGAATATGGCAGAAATAGACAGTAACTATACAGTAAGGTAGAAGGTCCTGAAATGGACCATCTAAGCACTGAATCTGAATTTTGGGCAGGTGAAACTTCTTGAAATATTTTTCAGTAAATTTTATTGAAAGACAAGAAGAATTGGTATCTACTTAAAGTTGTTTTACATTTTTTGAATCATTTTTGAATTAGTTATGAATTTTCAAACGAGATGTGTCGTAGGTCCCTATTTATGATCCTAGGTCCGTCTTAAAGTGTTCAATGCAGCTTCCAAAGAAAAATGGGAAAAGCAAGGGAAATTATTGGCTCTTCGAATAGTGAGTAATATTTTTCTTGATTCATTCAATGACTATGGAGGTCAATTTAGTAACCACATCCCGTCCATTCAACCACCATTTATAGGGTCCATATATTCTTATTTCTTAATGCTTGCTCCATTTCAGGACCTCCTACCTTACTTGGGTCTCCAGTTTTGTTTGAAGATAAGACAAATGGGTTTTGAAATTCTTATACATTAATTGTAAAGTGGTAGCAATGTGGGATTGGGATTTGGAGTTTGGGAAAAAAAAACAAGAAGAAACTCTTTGGAGCACTAATACTCATGTCTAATGGAGTTTGGTGTTGTCTTTGTTTTTTGCTATTCTTAGTTATACCTTCTTTTGATACCTAGTCACAAACACAAGACCAACCTTCCGATGAACTCATAGAAATAACAATTGTAGGCCACATTGATCACTCATCATATTGTTCTGTTTGATATGACAAGTCTTATACAACACATTGAATCTTAAAGGAAACCCTAGTTTGAAATAGGGGTGTCAGAGGGAGGCATAATTGAGAATAGCAAAAAAGAAATATGGCACCAAACTCCTTTGGACCTCAAATTTGGAGCTCCAAGGAGTTTCATCTTGAGTTTTATCCAAACACTACCTCGTGGTCCTTCATTGCACCCACTTTATGATTAACTCTAATATATTTGGTCTTTGCTTTTGAAGATTGTGTCAAGAAAATTTTATAATCTTTGGATTATTTATCCTTCTCTTTCCACAATAATCACTACCGGAAGACCAAGTGATTTTGTTATTATAGATGTAAATAGCTTAAAAAAACATACTTCAAGAAGGAAAAGCATTAAAAAAAAATTCATTAAATAGGAGAATTAGAAAAGTGCAAAATGTCAAGAAAATAGGAACTTTGATATCTTCATTCTTTATAGATACAGAAATCAATTTACAAATAAACAAAAAATTAGCAATTTGGAAAGACTTCATGGCAATGGACTTTCACCAAAAGAATTATCTTGAGACCATCTTCAATGATTACAAATGTGTGCACGAGGGGGCCTTGTTAGCATGCACGTGGAAGATATAAGATAATTTTTTTATTAAGTTCCCTTTTGTAGGCACATGCCTTCCTAATGCAGGAATAGAGTACAAAAGTTTGAGCTCTATATCATTGATTTTGGGTACACCCCACTATTAAAGAATCCTAAATTGCAAAGTGTGACAAATTAACCAAATTAAAATTAAAATATAAAATAAGTTTGAAAATTGATGAGAAATAAGGAATTTAATCGCTATCAAGTTAGACATCTCTAATAAACATTTCAAATTAATTGGATTCATACTTCAAAAATTATAGCAACTCATAACTTTGTCATTCCAAATGTGACACAATATAGTACAAGTCTTTTTTTCTAATCACCCCAATTCACCATGCCCTTTTTGGGGTTATTTAATCCAAATACAATCCTAATAATATTTCACTTTACTATTGTACAATCCACTATGAATTCCTTGAAATTTGGATTCTCTACTCATATTTCTTCATGAAAGTAATTAAGCATCTCCATGTGATGCATTGAACTTCCATATCTTTTGAATGCATGTCACATATAACAATTGCTTAAGCCCTCAAGAATAGAGGCATTTCTTTTTTGCAAAAAACACACTTAAAATTTCCATTTCCATAGAAAATAGTATAGAAATTTGAAAACCATTTTTTTGGCACATCCAACCATGAGATCTTGCACCAAAATAGTGTGAAAATGTGTAGAAAAATTTTCAAAATTTTTGACCACATAAATAGCAAAATATCTACATCTAAAGTGAAAAAAACAAGTTTTTCAACACATTGCGGGAGTAGATTATATGACTTAGGACCTTCTTAACTTAAATTTTTGTTGCACTACACAATTTTGAGTTTTAAATATGTATGGTAGAGAATTGAATTGGGAGTCTGAGAAAAAAATACAAAGAAACTTAATTTTTGTTCTTTTAAAAAATTGTTAAGTAGAAGTAAGTACAAGGAAGAACGAAAATCTTAATTATTAATATCTCTAAGACAGAACTGAAAATGCAATTTAGGGATTTAGGGGTTAATGCTACATTAGATAATTGATCCATTTAATACTAATCTTTGAAGACAAATTTAAGCATTTGAGAATCTAATGTTTGGATAGAGGACTTCTAATTTTTAAAGCCTAAAATAGATTTTTAAAATGGACGACAGTGAAGACAAGGATTTGGATGGATGAGAGTCAGGTTGGGTGGCAAAGTAGATGAAGGACAGGATAGACATTGACTTTTGAAGGACCATGGCCATTTTTTGGGTCAAAAACCTCTCAAATCTGCCATTTCTACTGCATTCACCAATGATAACAAAAAAATTAATTTTTTTTAAGAATCTAACCACCGGATCTTGTACTTAAATTGACTGAAATCATGTGGTACAACTTCATGAAGTTTGACCATATAGATTGAAAGATATGAGCATTAAAAGCTGAAAAACAAGTTTTTTTGAACTATGGTCTACAATTTCAAATGATTTTGACCACCATTTGTAAAAAACAATTGTACTATAAAACTTGAATTTATAATTTTTTGTATTAAGAGATTGAGCTCAGAGTCTAGGGAAAAAAATCACAAAAAGCACACTTAGTTTTCATTCTTTAAAAATTGTTAAGTTGAAGTAGGTTCAAAATTGAAAAGAAAACTAAATGGTTAATAGCTCTAAAATGGGATTGAAATACAATAATTCCAATGGAAAGATTGTTCTAGCATGTAAACATAACCTTGTGCAACAATTTTTTATGAAAAATTGTGGAAATTGCATTTAGAAATGAATCCTATAAATTATTTTTTCAAGAAAATGTTTAGATTGTCCAAAAAATAAGATTGTCCATGACTTTCTCATTATAAGTCCAAATAGAATGAATTAAAGCTTCACATGTGGCAAAAATATATTACTTCAAAAGAAAATTTTAAAATTTTAATTTTGATGTTTTGCAAAAAAAATTTGCTACTTGCTGAATGAAAATTTAGGCTTTTGTGGTATAATTTTTGCTCCCAGGCACCATTTGACATAAAAAATTATATTCCCACAAAGCTAATCATTTTTTCTATTTGATGAAAAAATTTCAAAAGATTTCATCAAAAATTGAAGCCATATAAACTTGGCTAAAATCCATTTTGTCCTCCAAAGGGACGATGGTCCTTAGAAGTTTAGGCAGACTAGGATATAGGCCTCTTTTAGAATTATCACATCTAAATATTTGTTATCCTCTTCCCTCATCCTTGTTTGACAAGGCTTTGTATCGGTTTGAGATACTCAACACCTTGACCATCTAATGGATCAAGAATCCATACATGCATGTAGTTGTAGCACTACATTAGCCACTTCACTTTGGAGTGTTGCAAAGGCATCTCAACGAGATTGGTGCCCTCCACACATCCTACTGAGCATCAACTATGTTATATTGCAAAATATTGTGTAGCATGTAAATTGTATCAAGATCATAAGTACTATTTAGTTTCACTCTTTATGGCACCTAATCTACATAACTTCCATCAACCTCAATTTCGTCCCCTCTTCTACTAGTATTCTTGCCAAAAGAAGAAGACATACAACAATTGAATCAAGAAAATTACATTTTTTTACAAACAAAGCTTTTAAGAACCAACATCTACTCAACCACTAGTCCACCATTGCATTGAGAGGAAGCAAGAGCCATACTTCTTTGAATATTGGCCTAATGTAGGAGAGGTTTTTAGCACATTGATCTATGTTGATCAAATTATAGTACCACCAGTAGTTACACCACCAATAGAGCAATAACTTTGGATATTCCTATTTCTATAGTATTGTATTGCATTTCTTTATATGTATATTTATGTGTGTGTATTTGTATGACATTTGACTCTAAATGCCACGACAACTTCCTAATAATTCTAAGTCTTCAAGAACTTTAAAAACTAGATTTGAAAGATCATGAACTTTTTAATCAAAGCCAACTAAACCTCCTTATAAAGAAAGGGCTAACCCACTAATTCCAACTAAAGAAAGGGAGAGCTTTCAAGAGCCAGTCAAACAAAGTGAGGATTCATCTTTTGAATCCAAAGAAATGGAGCCTCCATGACCTCTAGTACCACCATAGATGGACAAAATTCAACCCAAAGAGCCTTTTGCACTAGAATTGACCGTATGATGCTATTGATAGGGCTACCAATCATAGTACTTCAAGGGTTGAGGTAGTTTCAATAACACACCATTTCCTCAAGTTCTTCGATCACTAGAAGGAACTTATGTCAAAGTTGACAAATTTTGTTAGGCATCTAATGTAACATTTTGATTTTATATTGGATGTTGTTGACATAAAACTCAGGTTGCTACAGTGGATATCTAACAAAATTTGTTAACTTTAACCCCTAAAGAACCGCAACTATGTTTCCACCAAAATTGCTCCAAAACTGTCATTTCTAGGACAGCTATCAAATTTCAGAAAAAAAAACAGTTTTTGACATATATAACCATAGGATATTTTAGTGCACTAGTTTGAAAAGATGTAGAAAAAATTTCAGAAAGTTCCACCATGTAGATTGCAAGATATTAGTGTTTGAGGTTACAAAAATCATTTTTTTTCCACTGCGAAAATCCGGGCAGCTGCACTTCAGAAGGCCACATTTGTATGAAAAATGTCCAAAATGGTTGTAACTCTTTGGATTCATCCTCAAATTCAAGTTGGCTACATGCTGGAAAATTTTCATATCATTTGGAATTGTACAACATGTACAAAAAAAATAGTAAGTAGAAAGAAGTAGAGAATGATTCAAAATACAAAAATGGTAACAGTTTATTTATTGAATTGAAAAATGCCAATCCCAATGGTTCAAATGTAGTAATAAACAACCTACGTCCAATGTTATTATTTTTTTTCAAAAATATTGAAAATTGAGTAAAATAAAGGACTTCAAAGTTTATTTTAAAGAAGAGAATCCATAACTACCCACAAACTAAAATTCTTCATAACTTTTGACTTATTAACCCGAATGGAATGATTCAAAGCTTTCCATGTACATATAAATCTATAAAACCAATTTCAAATTTTTATTTCCAAAAAAAGTGATTTTTTCTGATCTGCCCGAACTGCCTGAGTTGAGAAACAAACAACATTTTATGTGATAACTTTTCAACCACGTAGTCAAAAGTCACGAAAAATGTTGGGCTTTGAAGATACTCCTTGTCCACACCTTCTATTAAAGTTTGGTTCCAAAATATGGAAATCTCTATCCACACGTACCTGCCTAAAATCGCTATGTTGCCAAAAAAGACATGTTGATCCTTTAGGGGTTAATATAGAAAAATTTAGAAAAACACGGGCTCCTTCTAATGGATGATGATGTTGCAACTTATGTGGAATAAATTAAAGAAGTTCTCATCTCTAGCTTGATCATTGACCCCGATTACTTATTTTATTTTATTTTCTAACACTCTAATAGGAATTGCCTATGTGTGGTACTGATCACATGATATGGGTACCCTTGTAACTTCAAGGTAGCTTCAAGCTGCCTTTCTTTGATACTTTTGATTAGCCCTAGGGCAACATCAAACTTTGTTTGCCCTTTCTAATACTCAAAAAAGGTTTACGAAAGATCTTACCTCTTATATTTAGAAGTTTTGTATGGTGCATACCTACTTTGTCAACAAATTGCTAAATGATGAAACTATCCAATATTATTTCATTAAAGGCATTGAATTTACATCCACCATTTGAGAAATTCTATCAAGAAGGCCAATTACATTAGAAGATGCGATTCAAGCCAAGTTGGAGATTGAAGTGATTGATAAAGAAAATGAGTGCATGATAAAAAGGAAAACAAATCTATACTTGCTTTTCTTCTTATATATCATAAAGAAACTAAAACCTCAACTTATCAATCATTTTCATCCAAAAAAGGAACATCTTTGACTATGCATGAATCTAACCAAGTCACTTTGACACTAAATAGGTCCATTGACCAACTTTGTATGGAGATGAGATAAGTGTCGAATGAAATGACTCATGCAGTGCTAGACTTGACTAAAGAAATGCCGTGTTTAGTCAAAGGCCAAGGACAACAAGTGCTTCCAAAATATCACAAATCGGGGAGCCATTCGACTAGCATATAAGTTGGAAGCATCATGGGATACCTAACGAAATTATCTTTAATTGTGGAAACGTTTTTACCTCAAAATTTGTGAAATGTTTATACGAGCTTCTTTACATTTAACCTTCTCAAACAATGACCTTCCATCTATAGTTAGATGGCCAAATAGAATAGATTAATCAAGTGCTAGAGCAATTTTTACGGATGTTTGCTATTAGACAACAAGATGATTGGTCAAATTTTCTGCTAGTAGCAGAGTTTATATATAACAATTCACTTCACTTGGCTATGAGTTTTTCACCATTTTATTCTATTTTTAGTTATCATACGGCTTTATCATTTACAACATTGTCAACTTCAATCGTCCTAGGAGTAGAAGAGAGAGTTTGGCACTTGCAAGAAGTACATTAGGAAGTCAAAAAAAAGATCAAAATTGCAAAAGACCAAGCCAAACAGAATTATGATCAAGCTGTGCAATTGCAACCTTCTTTTTCAAATAGGAGACAAAGTATTACATTGTCATGACAACATTACTACAATAGTGCCATCTAAAAAGTTGGCTTCAAAGTTTTTGGGACCATTTCCTATCATTTCTAAAATATCAAACTTAGTATATCAACTTAAATTACCCCAAAGTTTCTACATCTTCAACGTCTTCATGTATCACTTCTTGAAAAATATTGACAACACACAATTTTAGGTTGCAAATAGAAACCACAACCACCAATTGTAATCCCTTGAAGGAAATATTGAGTGGGAGGTCTACAAAATTTTGGGTTCCTAATTATGCAACTACTAGAGAAAATTACAATACCTTGTTGTGTAGAAAGCCTTTGAACCAAAAGTGAACTCCTAGGAACTAGTGAAAAATTTATGTAATGCTCTGAATGTAGTTGAGGAATTTCATTGGCTCCATTCTAAAGAAGCAAGTCAAAACAACCAAGTATTAGGAACAACTCCTGCTTAATACTATGGGGTCATAGAAAACAAAAACTCTACACTACAAAAGAGAGGATAATGTTACAACTTTGCCATCTAAGTTGGATTGGCCTCCAAACTAGAATATGATGGTTTGGAGAAGAAAAGCCACAATAAGTGGTTATCCATCACGTGGTTATTCAAAGTGGTTATGGAAGCCAACTTAATGCCTAATGAGGGAGGCATTATCCTTCACACTACATATTCTCAACACGAAGAAAGGTTTTGACTCCAATGCCTCTCATCACTATAATTTGTAATTTTAATCTTTAGTACTCATGAGTGTTGGAGTCTTGAGTTCATAGCAAAGTATTGAAAGTAATTTGAATAAAGAATCTAGGTCTTGACAAAAATCCATGTGACTACATCTTGAAATCCACCTTCCACATAGCCTCTAGAATTCAAAACAAATGTTGAAACATTCACTTGTTTGTCAATAGTAGTACAAAGAGCAATGGAACTCTAGAATAATAAAAATCATTTTGTAAATGTAACACCTTGAATACAAAACTAATGTCAAATCAAAAGTAACCCTATTTTATATCTTTATTTTTTTAAAGTATAATTTTAATATAAATCTATGATGAAAATGTACAGTACGTAGAAAAAAACGTTTGTAGTTCAAGCAACAATGAAAAATTCAATGTTTGAATATTATAGAATGCAACTACCATTATAACCATACATTACAATTCTATTAGACCAAAAAAATGGATTATTAGGAATGATAATTCCAAACATGGTACTATTAGTTCAAATGCATGTACCATTATTTGGAACTTGTAAAGAGTAAACTACCCTATGAAAGGCCCCAAGTTTTTTTTTGATGAATTTGTAGTGATAAAATGATATTGTACTTTGGGGGTTGTAACTTTGAATGTTGATGTGCCATATATGGCAAAGACAACACTATGTAGGTAATTGTAACACCATTCAAAGTAAGAAAATAAAAACTTAGTTACTAAATAGTATAGATTTCTTAAGTCATGCCCGGGGAGGACACTTCTTGTATATTTGGGGGACCCACGTGCGGCGGTGGGGTATTTTTAGGGGGGCTATCAATTACTTGTAATCATTACTTGGCAATATTAAAAGAGTCCCTATTTTACCATAAAGCGGAAAAATCAGCCATATTATCATCCCTATTTTATTTTCAAAACACTTTGACTTTTTAATGTCCCCTATTTTATATGTAAATTTCTTATAAATTTTACCTAAGATTATTTAAATGTACCCTATATTCCGCCGCACGTAGGTTATTAAAAAATGGGAAGTGTCCTCCCCTAGAAGTCATGAGAGCAACATCAAACAAAATTATCTCAAATATATTGCAATGGTATTTATTTGGTGTAAATTCACACAAAATAAACTAAAGACTATAATTAAGGTGAAGAACTTACCAATTGAGGTAGACCAAGTCATTTCTATCCTCTATCTATTTCCATCATCCTACTTTTGGCCCCAATTCTACCGCAAAACTCATCCAAATCCATTCATTTTATGACAAAATTGGTGCACTAATAGTATGAAGGGGTAATGTGTTGATCCTTTATTGGTGAATACTTAAGTGCCATTAGGTACATGGAAATGCAAGTATGAGTTGTTTAGAGGATGCTTATGACTCCACTCTATGGATGGTTTTATAGTTTTAGGGCAAGTCACCTCAAAAATTTACAGTTTTTTTTTTAACAAATGAAAAATTTACAGAAATTTCGATTTTAATTGATGAATTATAATTCCACTCACCATGTTGATTGAGCCTCCCTCTCCTCTAGCTGTTGTCATTTGCCTATGGTAGCACAAGCAGTGCAAGCTCTTTTTGCTCCAATTTTTTCCTTAAACCATTGGTCTCTTGAGATAGATCAAAGTTAAACCATTGATCTAATAATCCAATTCAAATACATGAGTCATGTAATTATTGTTCATGCCAATCATTTGAAAATTGCAAGAAAAACATTCACTGTAGACAAATGGAATAAATTGAGTGTCCATGGCATCCATTACAGATGTATCATACGTGTCAAAAAATAAAAAAGTACAAAACCAATCCCATGAGGTGAAAAAGAAAAGCATACTGCAATCTGGAATGTTCTCACCCTCATTACAGTGGAAACACCCAAAACCGTCCGAATAAGGAATTCAGCATGGTTGGAGGCATCTTTTTCTAAAACTGATATTTTTCTAGTATTAGCAAGAGAAAATCATGAATATTAAAAAAAAATAGATTTTTTGGAATCAGTATGTAATTTCTACAAATTTTCAAAGAGTTGGCTCCCTAGACCACTGGAACTGACCTATAGGTGTACCCTAAACTGAACTTTGCTGAAATCAGTTGTCAGTGAATGAAAATTATACATGTGTCTTCAAACTGCGTCAGCAAATTAGAATTAGAGTTAAACACTTGTCAGACACTTTAATGGACGCTCATGGACAGATTTAGTGACACTCTAGGGACCTGGAATAGGTACAGGGATGGAAATGGGTGTTTCTCCCTTAGTTTGAACATTTGGGTAAGTTAAAGCATTTGGGTTAAGCTAAGGTCAAGGGAAGCCAACCCCATAAAGACAAAGAAAAGGAGAAAATGCCAAATAATTCACACATCTTATTCTTCCAAGAATTATGTCATAGATTTCTAGATTCTACATAGCAAAAAAATAATAACACTCCATTAAGTTACTCTACACCCAAAACTTGCAAAGTTGCAATCAATCAATTCCATCAGTGTAAAATAAAAAAATAAAAAAATAAAAAAATAAATCTTGCAATTAATTTGCCAACAGAATCAAGGTGCCAACAGAATCAAGGTAGCCTATTTGCTGAAAGATATCAGTATATTGACGTATAATCTAAATATAGTTTGTTTTTTTTGTTTTTTTTTAACCAAATGGACAATTTCCATTGATAGAGGGAAACAGTACATAGGAGACCAAGGGAACAAGTCCCTGGTGAGGATATTTTTGTTTTTCATTTTTTTAAGAAGGAACTAAGAAAACAAAGCAAAGAACGCAGAAGTAAGAACTGGGAGGGATCCACATGAAGAAATCCTGAAACAGGTCCAACAAAAGCTCCCATCTTGGGGTGCTTGAGATTCCATGAAATCTACATGTTCGTTCTAGAACCAAAAAATTTGGTTTGCAACTAGATGCTATCAAATCTCTGAATGAAATGCCCAGTTTTATCAGGATACAGGCCACACAGCTTAGATCTAAACTTAAATACAGATTTCATAAACCTCGGAAGACTAAGCTAAGGTAAAGATTTTTGTTTTTTGTTTTTGTTTTTATTTTATTTTTAAACAAATGGACAAAGATTTGTGGTTTTGCCTTCATGTGTACCACATTTGACAAGCTACCGAAGGTTTTTTCAGCTGCCATTTTCATAACAGATGATGTCTAATTTAAATACACTTTGATGATATTGATTTCTAGTAGGCACCTTATAGGCCATGATAAAGTCTTTTGCATTTGAGACTTTGACTATGAAGTCTTGCATTTTCATACAACTAATCCGCAAGTTCTTGAAAAATCTTCATGTTGGTTGGGTCTCCCTTTCCTTCGTTGACGTTTGTCGATGGAAGCAAAAGCATTGCAAGTTCGCTTTGTTCCAATTTTTTCCTTGAGCCATTCCCCTCTTGGAAGTTCTTTTGGTTCCGTTGAATTGCTCCTTCTCCATTTGCCCATGTCTAAGGTAGAGAGACCTCTTGGGAGTTCTTTGGGTTCCTTTGGATTGCTCCTTCTCCATTTGCCCGTGTCCAAGGTAGAGAGGCCTTGTGGAAGTTCTTTTGATTCATTATTTGGATTGTCCTTCTTCCATTTGCCCATGTCCAAGGTAGAAGCATCATTGCAAGGAGAAGAAACAACATAATCCTTCAAATCTTCAATTTTTGCAACAAAAGAATGCCCCGCCCCACGGAGCTTTGTATAATCAACTACAAAGTCTACAAAAGAAGGCATGAGGGCATTAAGAGGAACAAGTTTATCGGTAGTCATGGCTAATGAATGGGCAACTTTCAATCCAAATTTTCAAATTTTCTAGCTTGGGTCCTTTTGAATCTTCTACAAGAGATGGAAAATTTAGTGAAGTTCGAAATTTTGTATTGATAAAGTTGGCCAATGATACAATCTATGTGAGTTTCTTGCTAAATTGCAAAAGGATGTGTGAGCCATTAGCATGTTGAGAGCACTTTGAGTTTTTGTTTGAGAAGGTTTGTCTAATTTATAGGTAATGGCTTGAACATGCCTTTTTTTTACTTTACTTTTACTTTCATTTGACTATCTAGTTCTACATTCATTGGACATTCATCTTTATATTTCATTTTACTTTAGTCTATTTCATTTCTCTTTTACATTGTCTTTTACATTTCATTTTGCATTTGTCTTTTATATTTTATTTATATTTGTCTTTTACATTTCATTTTGCATTTGTCTTTTATATTTTATTTATATTTGTCTTTTACATTTCATTTTGCATTTGTCTTTTACATTTTATTTTACATTTGTCTTTTACTTTTCATTTTACATCCATTGTCTACATCTCATCATTTACATTCATTTTCTAAATTTCAATATATCTATATTCTACATTTCTTTAAACATTCATATTCTATTCTTTAATTTACATCCCATTACACATTCCATTTTTCCATTTCATTTAATCCTTTAAAGTATGCTACAAATTGATTATAGTTATCTATATTGTATACTTTGACCCCTAAAAGTTTGTCTATCCATCAAATGTTGTGGCTTAGTCAATCTTCATTGAAATTTTCAAAATAACCATCTTCGGTATTTAATATTAGTTAAAAAATTAAACTTGACAAGTTTTGCTATTAAAATTTTGAAAACATTTAAGAATTGAAAGAATTAGTATAATTGCAAGTTCAATGTCTTAAAATCCAACTTATACAATCTTTTCAAACTTTCATTTGCATTATTTTGTTAAATTTTATTCAATTTAAATTATGGAATATCATTTTTCATCCTCATCTATTTTTAAGGTAAAATTCTAGACTATTCCAATATATATTGTAGTTGAAATTTTTTTACAAAATGAATTGAAGATCTTCATAGCGAGCTTTCTAGTAATAATAAAAATCCATAATAGGGGAGAGTTGGAGAGAGGTTAATAGTTAAATGCAATTTGAAAGCCAAATCTAGCACATGCATGATATTTGACCAATTTACAATGGATCTAGTCTTTAATGAATTAATTTTGTATTTTTTTCATCACTACAATTTTAAGTTTGATATACAAATAAATAAATATAATACCTAAAATCCATTTTCATTTGAAAACCCTCTCATGATCAAACATTATAATATTTTCTTTTTATAGGTGATATTGTTGTGTTTTCTTAAGTAACCTTTAATTATACATAGAATTTAAGATAATACCATTATAATTCAAATAAATTATTGAAACTTTTGAAAGCTCTATACTTGGTTTTTGTTTTATTCTTCAACAAATTCTATAGAATTGATTAGAATTTTAGATTGATTTGCAAGTCTATATAGAGATGCTTGAAAATTTTAAATCATGTGGAATTGTACAACATATAGGAAAAACAATAATAAGTAGAAAGAAGTGGGGAATGATTCAAAATATTAAAAGTTCAAAACTTAAGTTATGAGGTTAAAAAAATGTCAATCCTAATGATTGAAATGTTATGATAAAAGATTTACATCAATGTTTTTATTTATTTTTTAAAATATTTAAAATTAAGTCAAACAATGGACTTCAAAGTTTATTTTAGAATAGATACTACAAGTGAAAGGAATGTTTTAAATGAGTTTTCAATTATTGTCCTTTACATAAGATTATAAGTAATGACCATTAAGGAGATTTTTAATAAAAGCTTACTAGATATACATGTATTTCCAATAAATTTTTACAAGATATCATTAAAGATCATTACTTATAATCTTATTCTTTGGACTATACTTAAAAGCTCATTTAGAACAAACTTTTCTTGTAGCGAGATAACCCATAATTGCTAGCAAACTAAAAGTCCTCGTAACTTTCATCTCATTAATCAAAATGGAATGATTCAAAGTTTTCTACAAATTTAGAAGTATTGGAAAAGCAATTTCAAATTTCTATTTCTTTAAGAGGTTACTTTTAAAGAATTTTTTTGGCTATCCAAACATCAATAAAGCTTATATATCATACAATAACTTTTTAACAATGTAATCAATAGTTATGAAAATTGTTATGCCTTACAACTACTCTTTAGGCACAAGTTGTGTGAAAACTTCAAAGTTTTTTTTAATTCATAATAAGCTCTCCAAGTTTCAACAAAATTCAGAGAGGGGTTGGAAATGCCAAAGAAATTTGGCATGTTCAACCCTTCTCTGAATTTTGTCTATAACTTTTGATTGGAGTCTTAAAATCTAAAATTGATTTTTGGAATTGAAATTTAACTTGATGCACCAATTTTTCCTAGTTCTAAATTCTCTAAGAAAAGTTATTCTACTATGCCAAAATCAGGTCTGAAGTTCTACACTAAACACAATTCCTGCATTTGAATTAATATAATGCATTTAATTTTTTTGCCTTCCCGATGAACAACTATTGATGATCATACTATTTTGGATCTAAATTTTTTCCAATAAATGTTGAAAATTAATTAACTACTACAATTTCTACCCTTTTAATGGGTAGTTGTTAACGGCAATGCTTTTTGGGCTTAAGTTGAACTTCAATATAAGTTAAGAATTGATCAAATGTTGTAATTTTTCTACCTTCTCAATGGGCAGCCGTTAACGGCTACGGTTTTTGGACCCCCAATTTTTTTTTAAAATTCTATAAATTAATCAACTACTATAATTTTTTTATCCTTTCAATGGCTAGTTGTTAACGGCAATGCTTTTTGGACTTAAGTTGAATTTCAATATAAGTTAGAAATTGATCAAATATTGTAATTTTTTACTTTTTCAAGGGGCAACCATTAACAACTACGGTTTTTGGCTTCAAGTTTGCTTTCAATACACAATAGGAATTAACCAAATGTTGTAATTTTTCTATCTTCTCAATGGGTAGCTCCTAACGGCTATGATTTTTGAACCAAGTTTGCTTTCAATACATGCTAAGAATTAATCAAATGTTATTATTTTTTTACATTCCTAGTGCATAGCCATGTTTAGGGTTGCTTCCAATCATTTGGCCAATCCCTTGCACAAACAAAGATGTTTAAATATTGAGTGTAATTTACATTTCATTTTTGGATTACATTAGTCATTTTTATGATGTATGACAACTAATACATTTGGACATCATTTCAAAGATTTTTATCAAGCAAATTTACAAACACAAAGGTTAGATGTTGCACTTTAGTCTCTTTATCTAAATCAACTATAGTTATAATTGCATGACTTTTTGAAGAAAGAAACCATGAAGACTCTTTTTATCTTTAGTAGTTGAAATATCAATTGAGGGAAATTTCAAAAATTAATATTCCTTTATATCATATGAAATCTTTCCGAGTTGTAAGATTTTTCTTCGAAGAATGATGTTGTGAATCTTATTTATTGTTCCATAGAAATGAGTATATTTTTTTATGTGGCCTTGGTGAACAATGAGGGGAAGACAATAGATGTTACGGATGTTATTATTAAATCAAGGAGTACCAATTGGATGCAAGCAAAAGTTACAATTTGTATAAAATTGAAAATGGATGAAAGTCTCAAATTATCGAAATTATCTTTGAAAAAATGATCTTTGACAAAACGATCTTTGATTGTGGCCTTGTTTTTATCTCAAAATTTGTGAAATGTTTATACGAGCTTCTTTACATTTAACCTTCTCAAACAATGACCTTCCATCTATAGTTAGATGGCCAAATAGAATAGATTAATCAAGTGCTAGAGCAATTTTTACGGATGTTTGCTATTAGACAACAAGATGATTGGTCAAATTTTCTGCTAGTAGCAGAGTTTATATATAACAATTCACTTCACTTGGCTATGAGTTTTTCACCATTTTATTCTATTTTTAGTTATCATACGGCTTTATCATTTACAACATTGTCAACTTCAATCGTCCTAGGAGTAGAAGAGAGAGTTTGGCACTTGCAAGAAGTACATTAGGAAGTCAAAAAAAAGATCAAAATTGCAAAAGACCAAGCCAAACAGAATTATGATCAAGCTGTGCAATTGCAACCTTCTTTTTCAAATAGGAGACAAAGTATTACATTGTCATGACAACATTACTACAATAGTGCCATCTAAAAAGTTGGCTTCAAAGTTTTTGGGACCATTTCCTATCATTTCTAAAATATCAAACTTAGTATATCAACTTAAATTACCCCAAAGTTTCTACATCTTCAACGTCTTCATGTATCACTTCTTGAAAAATATTGACAACACACAATTTTAGGTTGCAAATAGAAACCACAACCACCAATTGTAATCCCTTGAAGGAAATATTGAGTGGGAGGTCTACAAAATTTTGGGTTCCTAATTATGCAACTACTAGAGAAAATTACAATACCTTGTTGTGTAGAAAGCCTTTGAACCAAAAGTGAACTCCTAGGAACTAGTGAAAAATTTATGTAATGCTCTGAATGTAGTTGAGGAATTTCATTGGCTCCATTCTAAAGAAGCAAGTCAAAACAACCAAGTATTAGGAACAACTCCTGCTTAATACTATGGGGTCATAGAAAACAAAAACTCTACACTACAAAAGAGAGGATAATGTTACAACTTTGCCATCTAAGTTGGATTGGCCTCCAAACTAGAATATGATGGTTTGGAGAAGAAAAGCCACAATAAGTGGTTATCCATCACGTGGTTATTCAAAGTGGTTATGGAAGCCAACTTAATGCCTAATGAGGGAGGCATTATCCTTCACACTACATATTCTCAACACGAAGAAAGGTTTTGACTCCAATGCCTCTCATCACTATAATTTGTAATTTTAATCTTTAGTACTCATGAGTGTTGGAGTCTTGAGTTCATAGCAAAGTATTGAAAGTAATTTGAATAAAGAATCTAGGTCTTGACAAAAATCCATGTGACTACATCTTGAAATCCACCTTCCACATAGCCTCTAGAATTCAAAACAAATGTTGAAACATTCACTTGTTTGTCAATAGTAGTACAAAGAGCAATGGAACTCTAGAATAATAAACATTATTTTAAAAATGTAACACCTTGAATACAAAACTAATGTCAAATCAAAAGTAACCCTATTTTATATCTTTATTTTTTAAGAGTATAATTTTAATATAAATCTTTTCATAAGATCTTCTTAGTACAATTATTTATATAAATTTTTCCAATTGAAAAAATTAAACCTTTGTTTGAATATTATAGAATGCAATTACCATTATAACCACACATTACAATTCTATTAGACCAAAAAAATGGATTATTAGGAATGATAATTCCGAACATGGTACTATTAGTTCAAATGCATGTACCATTATTTGGAACTTGTAAAGTGTAAACTCCCCTATGAAAGGTCAAATTTTTTTTGATGAATTTGTAGTGATAAAATGATATTGTACTTTGGGGGTTGTAACTTTGAATGTTGATGTGCCATATATGGCAAAGACAACACTATGTAGGTAATTGTAACACCATTCAAAGTAAGAAAATAAAAACTTAGTTACTAAATAGTATAGATTTCTTAAGTCATGAGAGCAACATCAAACAAAATTATCTCAAATATATTGCAATGGTATTTATTTGGTGTAAATTCACACAAAATAAACTAAAGACCATAATTAAGGTGAGGAACTTACCAATTGAGGTAGACCAAGTCATTTCTATCCTCTATCTATTTCTATCATCCTACTTTTGACCCCAATTCTACCGCAAAACTCATCCAAATCCATTCATTTTATGGCAAAATTAGTGCATTATTAGTATCAAGGGGTAATGTGTCGATCCTTTATTGGTGAATACTTAAGTGCCATTAGGTACATGGAAATGCAAGTATGAGTTGTTTAGAGGATGCTTATGACTCCACTCTATGGATGGTTTTATAGTTTTAGGGCAAGTCACCTCAAAAATTTACAGTTTTTTTTTTAACAAATAAAAAATTTATAGAAATTTCAATTTTAATCGATGAATTATAATTTCATTTGGGATTTGATTCACGAAACAAGTACACACCTTTGAAATATGTGCCCCTCTTGGAGTTGGTCCCGAGATATTCGAATTGCAAATGAGGATGCTAATAAATAGGCTTGTTTTCCTCATGTTTATCTCATTGGTGCATAATGTTGTATGAGGGGTCACCAACAAAGTCACAGAATTCATTGTTTTTCAAGAGGTCACCGACAAAGCCACAGTGAGGACTTCCTTTTCCAAGACGGCTTCCTTTCTAGACTATGCCAGGAAGTACTGTACAAAACTTTCTATTATTAGATTCACTGGCCATAATCTAGGAAGGGCTGACATGATCTGGGGGTCACACTTTGGGAAGTAATATCAGTCTTACCAAACTCCGAATAAGGTGGGTAGTCTGGGTACACCTAAAAGCGCCACTTATTCTTACTGTGCCTAGTTCTTGTTACAGTGGAAACACCTAAAACCATCCAAATAAGGAATTCAGCATAGTTGGAGGCAACGTTTTCTAAAAATGATATTTTTCTAGTATTAGCGAGTGAAAATCATGAATATTAAAAAAAAAATTAGATTTTTTGGATACAGTATGTAATTTCTACAAATTTTCAAAGTGTTGGCTTCCTAGACCTGTGGAACCGTCTTGTAGGTGCCCCCAAAACTAAACCCTGCGAAAATCAGCACTCAACCAACCAAATTTCCCTATGTGTCCTTCAATTGTGTCAACAAATTACAATCATACATGTGGCGAACACATTAAGGGAAGTCTACTAACGCATTTGGGTGAATCTACAGTCCACTGCAAGGAACAGGTGCAGGAATGGGTGTTTTGCCCTTATCATGATGTTCAGATTTTTATACAGTCTTGTTGGTGAGTGAAAGCATGTTCCAACGCACCAAAGAACAGAGGATTTGGATACCTTATGCAAAAGTTATTAACGGTCAAAGTCTATTTTTGAAAGTGCCTTCTACAGTCTGGGTACATGACTGATTTTGAAAATGTATGCACATTGTAAATGGCGCTTTTAGATCAGGTGCTATTTGGGGTGTACCTACCTTATCATCAGATTTGTACGAAGGGGTTAGCCTTGAAGCCTATTTTTGAAAAGCACCCACTTGCAGGATGATAAACTCATTGTTTTGAATGCAAAGTGCCACGCCATACCACGAAAGTATGGTTTAGTAAAAAAGAGTGGTAACGTACACTTATGTGCTTTGCCAGTTTGCCCTCTTTTGGCCCTCTTTTGGCCCTCTTTTCGAAGCCAGCGGGATTAGGGCCCTTAGGTTTTCATTTGTCCATGCATGATCCCAGGACATACGGCACAATGGACATCAATTACGTACAAATGCCAATCATGTGGTGCATGGCACCTTGTATAAGTTTGGGTTGCTTTAGCTTTTTGTCATCATTCCTTTGAAACCATTGATTGAGGAAGGTTGAATAAGATTCAACTATTGAACCTATGTTTGAACCTATGTTTGGTAGCATGAAAATAGAATTTTTAAAATAAAAGTGACATTGTTTTCTACTTCTAAGATTTGGCATACTATTAGAGGGGATTTTAGGGCAAAAGAAGCTCGTTTCAGCCTTGTTCCCAAAATTGTTCTCAAGCTGCTCGCCTCTGTCATGCAAGTTGTTGAACACCAAAAAAATAAATGAATAAATAAATAAAATAATTGAGATCCTAAAATTTGAAAAAAAAATCTATTTTTTTTTCAAATTTTTTTTGATGATGTGGCATTCTCTCGACCACATCAAATTCCTATTCTTAGAGTCAGGGAACTCATAGTCTTCTGCAACCCTCAAATCTCTTCTAATGTATGCTTTCCAAAATAAAAGCTATATTTTTTTGTCTTCTAATTGGTTCTATGAAAAACCAATAAACTATCTTGTACATTCTTTTTTAAAGGCTACAAAGGTTGATTCTATACTACACTAAAAGTTATTGCATTTTTCTTTATTGTACCAATAATAGGCAATAAAAATTTCTTAGGCAACTATTGCACTAACAATTAGATGAACTCATAGTCTAAATACTATTTGAAGAAGAATAAGATTGAATTTTTTGAAGGTGATAGTAATGTGCTAAGACAAGTTTTATGAGGTTTCAATTCAACTATGGACTCAAACAAAAAATTCCAACAATTACTAACAAGTTTTTTTTTTATAAAACAAGCCATTGACCAACCTTCCAAAAGCATTTTACATCCAAATGAGGTCCAAGTAGGGTCCTCTCCTACTCCAATAATCCTTTGGGGTAACCCAATCAACTCAAAATCCTTAGAAAAAAAGAAATTCTTCACTTCAATATTTAATAGTTGGAACTTCAGCTAACTTTGCAAGTCAAAATGATTTAGGAAAGAGGGTAGAAGAATCTTGCAAGTGAATTTGAACCTTTTGAGGCCAATGATACGACTTGTTTTTTATTAGGAACTTTTGCCAAAAGTTAGATTAGTCAACTATTGTAGATTTGACTTTCTTTGACTTTGGATAAATTAGCATTGAAATTCTGAAAATATTGAAATTGAAATAAGAAAGAAAAACATTTAGAAATATATATATTTTTAATTCATTTTTCCTAAATACCCTATTTTTATTTTGACTCTTGTTAGTGTTTTCCTATTATAATCAATTTGGTTCTAAGACCTTAGTCTTGAAGCAAGCGTTCTTACACATATAAACATTGTTGATAACTTTCCAAAGATTTTTTTGCAGTGCTTAGTTTGGTGGACACAAAGTCCTACCTAGCTTAGCAATTCATATTAAAAAAAACAATATTTTGAGGTTGTTTCTTGATTTTTATGATTTTATGTTTCATTATTGAATTTTTTTTGTATCTGAAGTGTTGGAGTCTTCCCCTAGTGTGAAATCCCTATATAGTGGCTTGCCCCCCTATTGTGAATTTTCCAAAGGTGTTGTAGAGAAATGGTGTCATTTAAGCAAGGATTTTTCTTTGATTTGATGATTTTCAATACATTAGGAGAGATTTGAGAGCTCTAGGAGCCTACAAGTTCCCATAGCCCGAAAATCGTGTAATCTGCCGCGGGAATGCAATTTTGTAGGAATCCTACGTGGTTGAGCCTGTGCCACATCATTAACTTTTTTTTTAATTTTGTTTTTGGACTTCTTTTCATATTTCAAGACCCCCTAATTTTTTTAATTTTTTTAATTTTTTTAAAGAAATGATGGCCTGATAGCAGCTAGCCGTTTTTATATTAGTTTTGGGAACAATCCCAAAACGGCCTTTTGGAGCCCTCAAATCCCTCCTAACGATCCAAAACTACCTATGACTTGCTTGCACTTGTTTTTATCAATTTTAAAAGTATTTCCCCTACTTATGTAGAGCTAGTCTTCATCGTCATAAAAAATACTATGATGACAAGCTTTGAACTTGTTCATATCATTATGCATTTTGTAAGTCTTTCCCTTTTAGTTTAAACTAGTCTTCATCTTCAAAACCCCTAGGACAACAAAGTTATAAATATTAGCATAAAAAAAACCATACCTCATTCAACTCTCTTTAGTCGTTTTTGGAAGGCAAGTCCAAAGCTCCATGTTTCATAGACCTCAACCACCTTGACAACTAGATTTCCATTTAATTTTCAAAAGATTAGCCTCTGAATGCCCCTAAGGAACCGAAAGTGTCCTCATAGCTTAGAAGTCTAATTTGAAGTAATGTAATGTTTGCATTTGATGTCCAAAATCAATCAACCTTGTTGGTAAATCCACATTCTTTTGTCTAATTTGAGTGGTAAAACTTTCAATTCAATCTAAGATGCAATGATTTTTTGAAGTCATTCTTAATTTATGGGTTCAATTTGAGTTCACCAAAGTCCATTTTGATGGTTGCAACTTCGGATGTTTGTATCTTCTTCATCCAAGTTTTGTTTTCAATAAAGATTCTGGATTATATTCCTCTTGAATCCTAGTTATTGTAGTAGAATTTTCACAACAATCGAAGTTGTTTTTATTATTTAGAAGCAATTCAAAGATCAAAATCCAAATGTTTTTTAATTACAAGGAACTTTGGTAGCTTATTTCTTCTTCATTCAATTCTTGATTCTAATTTTTTTTAAAGTTGCGCATACTAGTCTTCTTTGTGTGGTTAAAATTGCATATCAATCCAAAAGGTTATGAGTGACTAAGATGCATTTTAGTAGAAGGAGGTTCAGTTGTAGATGTATTTTTTGCAAATTTTTTGACATTTCAAATCCATTATGTAGACACAATGAGTCAATTGGATGATATTTTCTTTCACTAATGTATTTTAATGTTAGTTTTGAAACACTTTATAGTTTGAAGTTTTCTTCATTTGAGTAGGTTTGGAAATCAAATTTGACCTCCAAATGTGCTTTTCGGAAGATTTTAGCATCCTTTTTCAACATCAAAACATTATAATCTTCTAATCTCTATAGCCAAATGACTCAAAATTTGATTTGCATCATCTATAGCACATGTACTACAAGATTCTATAGTTGAGATTTCTATACCTTTGTGACATTTAGACCTATAATACTTTAAAACCATCAATTTTTTTAATCCAAAACAACCCTAGGCCTTTAGAGGTTAGTTAGCAATCCCTTGTTCAAATTTGAACCGAATGTAACTAGAGTTTTTAAGTAATATTCCCATTAGTGAAATTGCAAACTCCAAGACAATATCATACACTATTTCTCAAAAAAATGCAGCCCCCCCCCCCCCCCCCCCCTCCCTTCCCCTTTTCTTCCCCTTTTTTGGCATGGAAAAAAGACAACCATTGATTAATTTTGGAAAAGAAAAAAACCATTTTTTCCCTGCCATTGATTAAAATACAATATGTACATATGAATTTATAGATACAAATACAAATACTGAAATATGATACAACTACGGCTATAGAAATATGGATATGGATATGAGAATATGATACAGATATAAAATTCAAAAGCATTAATCCATATTGTTTGGTCTTGAGATTACACCAAATCCTTCAAAATGAGCTATGAACTACGCCATTCAACTTTGAAAAAAATCTACAAAGTGGTCTTTAACTTGGAATTTGATGAAACTGTTGTCATTGGATTTATGATGGAGTCTTTTTTTAGAAATAGTTTTATTTTTTTTTAAATTAAAATTTGTGAACCAGAAGCTCAAAATTGAGAGGCAATGCCCAAAAATGGTTGTTTGGGTCATTAGGGTTTAAGTTTATTAGATATTATGAATTTTGCATACTCTTATTTTTTTAAATTTGAGCTGACAATGTTTTGAATTAAAAGTCAAATTTTGCCATTGAAATAGAAAAAATTCCCCCAAAATAGAGTAGAAGAAAGTACTTAGCTGGATTCATAAAATACCTACTATAAAAATACATCATGTAAATTGTAAGCAAAAGAAATTAAAAAAGCATTAGTACTTTATGGAATTTGAAGAAGGAAAAGTACTCATAGTAGAAATGATAGAATGAAACCAGAGAAGTGATGCTTAGCACAAGCAAGGTAACTCCTTAAAAAATTTCAGTTTTGTTATTTGATTTATTATTTAAGAACGAACTTAGGTTTTAATTTCAAATAGACATTTGCATAGAAAATTTTGACAGGATTCTAAAAGACTTGAAAAACAATCAGAAGTTGATGAAGATGTAGTAGGATAGGGCAATTGCAAGCTACAGTGACCCAACATTTACTGTCATAGTCCATTTTCTTGTTGATTTTACTTTCATTTTTGAAGATTAAAAAAGCACATGGTATAATTTTAATCAAAAGGACTCATTAATATATTGTATACTTAATATATTACAACCTTCAATAAGTAAATTAAATAAGTTTTCAATATTTTATGTATTATGGACTATTTAGTTTTCACCTAAGGACTGTTATAATCCATTGATTTTTATGAAATGACTCTTGAATTTATATAAAAACATAAAATATCCTTTCTATATTTGAAGAATATGAAAACTATATTGGTACAAATGGAATTGTTGTGTGTTTTAATGCAATTTATGTTTTATTTTTTGAAGAAAGGACTTTTATATATCATTATTTCATCAATAATAGTGTTGGTTTTGTGAATTACATTAGACATACCTAAAATCAACTTTATGCAAATCTATCTTTTCAAAATTATTGTAATAAGTATCTCTAAAGGTGGTCAAACTTTCAATTGAGTGGATTTTCATTATAATCAATTCTACAATTTATTGAAATAAATACAAATTTGATGTTATTTTTGAAGATTTTTTTAATACAATTATAAAAATAAAATTTCAAAATAAAATTCATTTATTGCTTTTATAAACTATAAAGAATTTATAGGGAAAAAAATCAAAAGATTTAGAAGTCATACGCAAAAGAATGAAATGGACTTGTATAATTGTTTTTTTGCCACATTTGGGCCACTCTAGCTTGCAATTGCCCGATAATGTTTGAACATTAATTAAACTTGCAAGTTTTGGATGAAAACTCACTATCCATTCCTTAAGATAGGTAGTTTGTTTTGTTTTGTTTGTTTGTCACATTGAGATCTCCTGGCCTATGTGTCCCCCAGTTGTATGTTTGGTACTGTCACATTAGATGTTTTTTCTGCTAGTAATAAGATTGCGAGTTTTCAATTGTGGGAACGTTGGGGAATGCTACTACGTCTGCAATCTGACATGGCTGAGAGACTACTACGTCATATTATAATAATAAAATAATTAAAAAATTGATTTATTTTATTATTATTTATTTTGATTGTTCCAAGCATCGAAAATAGGCCTGAAATAGTCTTTTAATTTCTGAAAAAAACATCTAATGGAAAGCTCTCAATGAGGAAGGGTGTACGGGCTTGATTTCATGGCAATTTGACCTATGGTGTGAAAGTTATGGATTTTTGAGTATTTGTGGTTCTAAAAAATTGGAAAATTACTTCTACTTTGATTTCCAAAAATGAAAATAAAAAATACATTTTTTCTCCAAGTAAATTTATTTCTTTTCCAACAAATTTCATCTTTGGAAAAAATTAATTATATTCTTTACACTTGCGCAAAGTCATCTACTTTGACAACATGTGGAGGTTGAACTGTATAGTATTTTCAAAAAAATTCTTTTTGGTCTTGTGTAACTTTAGGTGAGGTCCTTTTGTGCCAATTTTTAGCTCAAAATTTTCATTTTTGGGTCAAAAATAGGACTAAGACCCCCCAAAATGGCCAAAGTAGACACCCGATTGGGGGCAGTTTAAAAATAGTAAACTAATTTTGAAAAAATTGAAAAAATTACACAAAATGTAAAACTTTTGTAGGCACCTTTATTTCAAGTTTTGAGCCAAATGAACAAAATATGAAAAAGTTATGAGCAAAATACTACCTACTAAAGGTCAGGGGGGACAAAAAGAAGGACAAGTGTTTCTTGCAATCACCCCCCTCATTCTTCTAATCCTTGAGTTTAGTCCTTGAAATTTGAGTGTGAGTGAGCTTGCCAAATGCATAGATGGAAACACATATCCTTACTAGGGTGGAGCAACATCTAATGCCGGAGGAAGCTCAAAGGAAGCTAGATAAGTGCAAAGTGACCCCTAATGAGGGGCAAGTCACCTCACAAGTTGACTTGTTTTGTATTATGTATTCAATTGGATGTCTCCTTTCGCCATTTGGGGAGGGGGGGCAATCCTATTTTTGACCCAAAAAGGAAGTTTTAAGCTCAAAATTGACATGTATTAGGGGAGATTTGAGGCCTCTAGAAGATTACAAGTTCTTGCAATCTAGGAACTCAGAAACTGCTATAGGAACGTAGAATCATAGGAATCCTATGTGGTCGAGAGAGTGCCACGTCATTATTTTATTTTTTTGAAGAGAAAAAATTTGGAATTTTATTCACATTTTAGGATCCAAAATTTTTATTTTTTATTTTTATTTATTTAATTGTTGGCCTGACAGTGGCTAGTAGTTATAGGAACAATTTTAAGAACAGTCCCAAAACGATCCTCTGTAGGCCTCAAATCCCCCCAATGCATAGACATTTGCTAAAGTTACACAAGAGCAGGAAGAAATTTTCTAATAATAGTAAATTGTCCACCTTCCACACGTACACGATTGTAAAGAACACAAAATATTTTTCTCAAAGATGAAAATGATTGAAGAAAAGCATCTTAAGGTTAGGAAAAACGGATTTATTTTTTTATTTTTTTAAATTTTTTTACTATTTTAAAAAAATCAAACATCAAAGTGTTTATTTTCATTGTATTTTTTATTGTGCTTTTTTGTGCATATCTGCTAGAGTTAAATTTTCTTATGCCTGAATTTTAAGAGACACAATATCTTCATTGCTCTTCAAATTATCCATATAATATTTTATTTAAAAAAAGTTTATTCCAAAAGTCACAGGATTCATCAAAATAGATCATTTTGAGACAAAACCAGTAAGTGTTTCTTACAATGACCCAATTGTACAGCTCCAAATGATTTCAATTTTTTTTAAATGTAGACAACTTGCTTTGAAGAATGAATCCAAAGAGTTACAACCATTTTGGACATTTTTTCATACAAATGTGAGCTGGAAAGTGCTATAACTTGGATTTTTGCAAGGCCATAAAAGTGGATTCTTATCAATTCAAATGCTTATATGATATCTTGCAATCTACAAGATGAAAGTTTTTGAAAAAAGTTTCACATCTTTTTAAACTAGCTTACTACAAGATCCTACAATTACATGTTTCAAAATTTCTTTCTCTAAAATTTTGTATTTGTAATAAAAATGGAAGTTTTGTAAAGTTTTTGGTGAAAATATAGTCCAAAACCTTTACAAGTTAAGCAAAATAAATAACTTAAGTAATATGAATAAGAACGTATTGAAATTTCTATCTCTAAAGTTCCAAGAAATGAAAAATCTTCAACTACGTGTCAACAATAGCATAGAAAACATTAAAGTTTGAGATTCTACATCATAGAATAAGATATTATATAGAAAAAAATTGAAGATCTTGAATTTTTAACCCTTGAAAAACCAAGCTGTGTTTTTTTTGGCAACATAGCAATTTTGGGCAGCTTGTCATGCATGGATTTTTTGTTTTTTTTCTTTGAAATTTTCACACAATATGTGCCCAAGGAATAGCTTTAATACCCAACAATTTTCATGACTTTTGAGTACATGGTCGAAAAGTTATTGCATGATATGTCATTTTTATTGGACAATGGGTAGTCCAGGCAACCCAAAAAACTTCTTTAAAAAAAATTTATAAAAAAAAAATTAATTTTAAATTGATTCTTTACATTTATATATACATGGTAAGCTTTGAAAGTTATGAGGAATTTTGGTTTGTGGGTAGGTATGTAGTCTTTGCTTAGCAGTGTGTAGACCACATGCAACCATGGATATTATTTTGGAGGGTATTTTTCTAACCATTAACAATTAAATGATCCCTACTATTATATGGTTTCCTAGTTCATGGTATTTTATGCCCACTTACAATTACTTAGAAATCTAAAGGAGGGGCATTTTCAACACCTTAACTTTATTAAAAGAAAAAAAGAAAGTAAAAAAATAAAAAACACAAAGATCATTAGAGACAAATATACAATTCATGAACCACAAACTCAACATTCATTTAACACAATTTGAAGTACTTAACATAGATTTTGGCCTTCTTCCTCTTGTAAAATAGACAATACATAAGAGTCCTCAAATTACAACCCAAAATAAACAAAGAAGGGACACAAAGCTAAACAAAGACAAAAACAATATTCATGAATTAGAAATTGGAAACTAACAAGACTAACATCCAAAAAAATGTAAGAAACAAAATGAGGCACTATAACCCCATTAACATGGTGATACACCATGCAATACAAAACAACTTATGAAGAAGTAAAAAATGCGTGAAGCCTAAAAAACTTGAAAACACAAAACTAAACCTATAATTTTGAAGTATGTATGGTGCACCAACAATAATAAAATCAATGTGTTTGAATCTTAAAATGTATTTACAATACAATTGTAAGTAAATCAAATAAACCACTACCTTAATCTCTATTCATATATTACATGGGAATCCAAAAAATCTGTATACAGTACATGCACATTTACAAATTCAGAAACCACATAAGCCAAGAGCTAGAATAAGTGGCAAAACTACATGCTAAAACCTCTCATGCACAAGCTATGTTGGATTGTACCTACAAAAATAATAAGCTATGTCAATTTTCACCCCTGGCCATAGCAACCTTAAAAGGTTGCTAACCATTAGAGAAGATTTGAGGCCTATGGAAGGTTGCAAGTTTCGAAACTTTCACAATACTAAAAACTTTACCACGTAAGGAATGTGACATGGCCAAGAGATTGCCAAATCAAATAATATTAATTAATTATCAAATATTTTTTAAATATTTTTTGAAAAAAATTCATTTTCTAGTTTTCTAGTATTTTTAAATATTTTTGGATTTCTAAAAAAATTGAATATTTAGACTAGCAATGGCTAGTTTATAGTATAGAAAACAATTTTAATTTGGAGAAGATACTGAAACAATCTTCTAAAGGCCTCAAATCCCTTCTTATGTTTTGTACAAAATTCCACGGAGTCCTTTCGACTTTCTATTATTGAGGTCTAACAAGAGTAGTGTAAACAAAGCCAAATATAGCCATGATTTTAGATCTTAAATCCTAAACTCCAATAATAGAAACAACATAAGACAACTTGTTTGCTATAAACTTGAAGGTTTAAATTTATCATCCTAGAGTCCAAAGGCCAAATCTTCATTTTGAAGCAAATCTTAAGCCAACAAACCTAAAACTAAGTTTTGAATTTGAAAGAATGAACCCTCACTGTAAATAAAACCACCTAAGTTTAATCTAGAAACCAAATCCTAAACCTTCAATTTAAAGCAAACATCCTGTACATCATAAAATTTCTACAAATCCCTACAAAGTTAATTTATCACCGCATACCTCACACATGATAGCAAACTATAAATCCCAAGTATGAGAAATTGACTATGAACAATAGTAGTGAATCCTAAACCAAAACATGCAAATTCACTATAAGAAAATGGGTTCCTAATCAATAAAAAATCAATGCATTTATATTGATTATGATAATTTTGTTTTGGATTGTGTTCATTTGGCAACTTTCTGAACAACAATCAACATAATTGTGTTGATTTCACAAAAAAATTTGCTTAGTTGATTTGGCAATCCCCTAATTAACATCCTCAAAGTAGAATTTCAAACCTCATTTTGGCATAGTAGAATAATTCTTTTCAAAAAAATTGAATTGAAAAAAATGTGATTTGTAGACAAATTTCATCTTCAACAATCCATTTGAGATTTTAAGCCTCCAATCAAAAGTTATGAACAAATTTTTAAAAAGATGTTTAAAATTGTCAAAGAAAATGTCCCTTCCGCCCCCTATTTGAAATTTGTCTACAACTTTTGTTTACAACTTTTGATTAGAGGTTCAAAATATCAAATGAACTTTTGAATATAAAAGTTAGATTGATTTTTCAAATTAATTGAGTTCAAAGTTTATTGAAAAAAATTATTCTACACTACCTAAATGAAGTTTGAAATTCTACTTTAATCATAACTCCTAAATTTAACTTAACTATGCGTTGAGCAATTGAGCTCCAACTAATTCTAATTTACATATCCTACATGGGTTGTTTTACCTCCAACCACCCTATTTATATAAAGAGCTTGTCTTTCCATCTCTTCAAACACCAAGGATCAAAGAATCTTGGACTTGTAGAGGGCTACTTGATTTTTGGCGAATATACAAATATAGTAGAATAAATTTTATAAATTATAAATATAAGTAATGATAATAATAAATTATTTTGTAATTGAAATTTGATAGGACACACAAGTTGATTGTCATTGCCAATTCATTGTGAGCTAGTTTGGGATAATATTTTTAGTAATGTACATTTTCATGCAAGAAAATGGTCCTCCTAAGACCTAAAACTTTCTCTAATCGTAAGAAACATTCAAAGTTCAATTGCTAATTAAATTGAATAATTTTGAATATAGTGCTGAATTTTTTATATTAAATTTTAATGTTGAAAGTCTAATTTGGGAATTTCAATTATTTATTTGGCAACAATGTGTTGATTGTACCCTTTGGGTATAGTAGTATATATTGATGTAGTAGTCCTATTTATGTGGCAGATTTTGCATATATAGTGGATTTTCAAATAATAAAAATTTGGTCAAATCAAGAAATAAAATCGACAGAAAAGTGTTGATTATTGTCCAAACCATAATGGTCAAATGAGTTGTCTTAACCCCTAAAGCCCTGAACAATGTTTTTTGAGATTATAAATTTTTTGGGCAGCTCATTACGGATGGAGTTTTTGTTTTTGTTTTCTTTGAAATTTTGATACAATGTGTGCCCAAGGAGTAGCTTTAAGGCCCGACAATTTTCATAACTTTTGACTTCATGGTTAAAAAGTTATGGCAGGATATGTTGTTTTCTTTACTCGGCGGGCAGCCCGGGCAGCTGAAAAAACTTCTTCAAAAAAACTTTTTTTTTAAAAAGTGAAATTTCAAATTGGTTCTTGAGGTTTATACAAACATGTGAAGCTTTGAATCAATCCATTCTGATCAATGAGTCAAAAGTTATGAAGATTTTGAGTTTGGGGTAGTTTGCGGCCAGTTACAGAATCTCTACAGTACAAAAAGAGTTTGAAATTCTTCATTTAATTCAATTTTTTGTATTTTTGGAAAAAAATAAAAATAGAAGATGTAGATTGTTTATTACAACATTTTAAACATTGGGATTGAAAATTTTCAATTCCATGAATAAAATGTTCACAATTTAGTATTTTGGCTCATTTTTTACTTCTTTCTACTTACTTATTTTTTCCTATATGTTGTACAATTCCAAATGGTTTGAAATTTTTTGAGAATGTAGCCAACTTGCATTGAAGTATGAATTCAAAGAGTAACCACCATTTCGACTTTTTTTTCACACAAATGTGACCTTGTGAAATGCAGCTGCCCGGATTTTCGCGGGGATAAAAAAACCATTTTTGTCAATTCAAATGCTTATATCTTGCAATCTACACGGTGGAAATTTCTGAAATTTTTTCCACATGTTTACAAACCACCTTACTACAAGATCCTACAGTTACATGAGTCAAAAATGTGTTTGAAAAAAAAATTGCACTTGTATTAGAAATGACAGTTTTGAAGCATTTTTGGTGAAAACATAGTCGAAAACCTTTAGGGGTTAACCAACATATATGAACCAATTATCATGTTCATTCAAACATTGGTTTTTCTTTTAATGATTAAAATTTAAAAAAATTTAAAAATGAAGCACAAATATTGATCTCTAATTTGCAAGGGAAAATATTGAATATGAGCATCCAATTTCACCAATTGTTCTTCACCGAATAGATTTACACTGTAGCCAAGACTTATTAGTTGGAAAACTTAAACTATTGATGAAAAAATGACATGGCCACCTACGTGGCACTACTTCTTTTGACCCCTAAAGGACCATTGTCCCTTAGGGGACAACTAAGATTTTGGGTGGGTACTTACATACTCAATTTTTGTCTTGAATTTTTGAAACTTTTTATGAAGATAGAAAACATTAGTCATCTTTGTATGAATATAATTTGATTTTCAATTGGTGCCTAGGAACAAAAGTAATGCCCAAATAAACTCAAAATAAGGGAGAGGAGGCAACCTCCCAAAAATTTGATTTAAATTTTGAAAAAAATTCTATACAACTTTCATAGATTATATTTTTGTCTACATGGAAAGCTTTGATTCATTCCATTTGGATTTGTTATGAGAAAGTTGCAAACAATCTTGTTTTTCAAACAAATGATATCATCTTCTTGAAAAAATAACTTGTAGAATGCAATTTTGAATGCAATTTTTACAATTCAAAAAAATAAATTATACATGGTTTATTTTCTTGTTGGAACAATCTCATCTTTGGGATTATTTCATTTTAATTCTATCATAGAGATATTAATTATTAAGATCTTCGTTCTATATTGAATCTACTTTTACTTAACAATTTCTTAAAGAATAAAAATGAAGTTTTTTTGGTATTTTTTTCCCTCTAGATTCTCAATTCAATTCTCCACACTATAAATATTTAATGCCCAAAACTTTGTAGTGTAAAAAATTAAAGTCACGAATGTTCAAAGGCAAATAATCTAATTTTGCAATGTACTGGAAAACTTGTTTTTTCTACTTTAAATGTAGATCTCTTGCAATTTATGGAGTTAAAACTTTTGAAACTTTTTCTACACATTTTCATACTAGTCTAGTTCAAGATCCTACAATTAGATGTCCAAAAATAATAATTTTCAAATTTTTTACTCTTCACTGTAGAAATGGCAATTTTAAGTGTTTTTTCACAAAAAAAGGCCTTGGTTCATTAGGGATTGAGGATAGTTCTACATAAGTCAAGTTTTCTTGAGCAACTTCTCTCCTCCTAAACAAGAAACTTTAGTTAGCCTTTAGAAAACTCTGACTTCATTTATTATCTTTTCATTGTGGCATATTTCAACTAAGTGATTGAAGGCTTCTTTTAAGGTGGGAACACCCATTACCACATTCATTCCTAATGATGGGTCCTAGAGTCACCCAATTGTGTTCCTAGATTTTGGTGAATATATCCTCCAATGTTTAATTCTCATTGGCTATCACATGTGTAGGACATGTATTTAATTCTAATTTGTTGATAGTTGAGTTTTGCAAGATTCAAATTTGAATGCACCTATAGGACAATTTCAATGGTCTAGTAGCTTATCCTTTAAAAAATCATAGAAATTACATACACTACCCCAAAAAATACCACCAACTATATTGAATTCCTTATATGAACATTTTTGGGTGCTCCCACCTTTTTTCAAATAGTCCTAGTTGACTTTATTCTTTGATGGGTGGACTCCAATTCATGAAATTGTCCAATAAATTGGTACTTACACTACACATTTGATCAAGACTTTTTATGGCATTATTTTATTGTCTTTTCATCTTCTCCAACACAACCCATGAATTGCCTGAAATAACCATGTCTTCATCAAAACTTCTCCACCAACTAGTGCTCTTCTTAGATATGGATTGCGTGAAATAACCATGTCTAAACCAATACTTCTCCACCAATTGGTGCTCTTCTCAGACATGAATTGCTTGAAATAACCATGTCTTGACCAAAACTTCTCCACCGACCAGTGCTCTTCTTAGACATGAATTGCTTGAAATAACCATGTCTTGACCAAAACTTCTCCACCGACCAGTGCTCTTCTTAGCCATGAATTGCTTGAAATAACCATGTCTTGACCAAAACTTCTCCACCGACTAGTGCTCTTCTTAGACATGAATTGTTTGAAATAACCATGTCTTGACCAAAACTTCTCTACCGACCAATGCTCTTCTCAAATATGAATTGCTTGAAATAACTATGTCTTGACCAAAACTTCTCCACCGACCAGTGTTCTTCTCAGATATGAATTGCTTGAAATAACTATGTCTTGACCAAAACTTCTCCACCGACCAGTATTCTTTTCAGATATGAATTGCTTGAAATAACCATGTCTTGACCAAAACTTCTCCACCGACCAGTGCTCTTCTTAGACATGAATTGCTTGAAATAACCATGTCTTGACCAAAACTTCTCCACCGACGAGGGTTCTTCTCAGACATGAATTGCTTGAAATGACCATGTCTTGACCAAAACTTCTCCACCGACCAGTGCTCTTCTCAGACATGAATTGCTTGAAATGACCATGTCTTGACCAAAACTTCTCCACCGACCAGTGCTCTTCTCAGACACCATTGATAGTGTAAAAGGAAGCGGTGACCCTAATTCCATGATTTTTCTTCCTTTGCAACAAGAGTGAAGCTCCAACACTGTAAGCACATTGGCTGAGTATGACTGGCTAGGGTGGGACAGGCAAGACAGGTATCATAGATGTAATGAATGGACAAGATAGGACCAGTCAGAACTTGTCCTCTGCAATTTTCTCCAGCTGAGATTGAGCAAGCAACTGATGACAGAAGCCAAATCTCATTCCTGTGACGTGGAGGAGGGGATCCCCAAGGAGAGATAAGTTACACCAACTGGAAGATGTGCACCAAGTTTCATCCACAAGTTAAGGTAGAACCACCCGTAATCGATCATTTAAGGTATTTTAGGCATGATCTAGGGTAGTGCAAAGCAAAACAAATATTTTCAGAGGTGTAAAGATAAAAATGATGGGGATTCCAAAAACTTTGGTAATTTTATCACATGAATTGAAATTACTATAAATTTTAGAAGGCATAAAGTGTGCTTGACCAAATACCAATCTGTGGAGTCTTCTAATTACGATCACGCAAAAAACTACATTTTTACTCACTCTTTTCTACTTTTTTGCACACTACATTGGAACATGTACCATGAACTTTTAGTCCCAACTTTAAAAATGAGAAAAAAAAACTCATTGTAGCCTTGGTTGGAAATACGTTCATCAAAAGGTTGACTATGGGGAGCCTATTGGTTATAGGTGGTTCTACCTTAAGTTAGGTCTCTTAACTTAATGCCTCAAAGCCCATTGTCCCCTTGTGGACATCTTGGAGTTTGGATAGGTTCTGATGACCTCAATTTTTAATGAAAACTTTTTAAATTTCCTCATAAGATACAAAAACTGATTAGTTATGTGGAAATATAATTATTATTTCAATCGGTGCTCGGAAGCAAAATTTATACTACAAAAAGTTGAAATTTCAACTTGGGCATGCAAAAAAATAAATCCACAAAAAGTTGAAATTGAAATTGAATTGAAATTTTCTCTTGTAGATTATATTTTTGTGTACATTGAAGCTTGCATTCATTACATTTGGATAAGTTATGTAAAAGTTATAAGCAATCTTGTTTTTTGGGTAGTTTGAGCATCTTCTTGAAAAATAACTTATAGGATTCATTTCTAAATGCAATTTTTACAATTAAAAAAAAATTGCTTGACAAGGTTAAAATTGCTTGCTAGAACAACCTAACCATTGGGGTTATTGTATTTTGATCCCATATTAGAACTATTAATGATTTTGTTTGCCTTTCAATCTCGAATTTAACTCTACTTATTAATTTCTTAAAGAATGAAAACCAAGCATTGTTTTTTTTAAATTTTTTTCTTAGACTTTTAACTCAATTCTTCAATACAAAAAATTCTAATTTAAAGTCCACAGTAAAAAAATAATCAAATGCCAGTCAAAGTCATCTAAAATTGCAAGACTAATAGTGTTCAAAAAAATTATTTTTTTGAGCTTTGAATGCAAAATATCTTCCAATCTATATGGTCAAGCTTCATGAAATTTTTACTACATGATCTCATACAAATATAAGATCTCATGGTAAGATTCCTATTTTTATTTCTTTTAATTTTCTTAGGTGATTGTAGCCAAAATGACAGTTTTGAGTGTTTTTTGACAAAAAATGGCCTTGGGCCTTTAAGGGGTTAACTTAGAGTAGCCCCACAACAATACAATGACACAACATGGTGAAACAAATCAATAGAGGACATTCCTCTTTACATACATAGAAAATCAATGGTACAAAACCTTTAGAGAACAATAACTTAACATAGAGCATCCCTTCAACAACACATTGAAGCAAATCAATGGAGGATATTCCTTTGACATACATAGAAAAACAATGGTACAGAATCTTTAGAGGGCAGTAACTTAACCCCTAAAGGATCAAATTGCATTTTTTGGCAACATAGCAATTTTGGGAAACTCACTACGGATGGAGTTTTTCTTTTCTTTTTTTGAAAATTTCACAAAACATGCACCTAAGGAGTATTTTTAACGCCTTACAATTTTCATAACTTTTCACTACATGGTTAAGAAGTTATTGCATGATATGTGATTTTCTTTGTTCAGTGGGCAGCCTGGGCAACTCAAAAAACTTCTTCAAAAAACATTTTTTTGAGAAATAAAAAATTGAAATTAGTTCTTTAGATTTATATAGATACAAGAAGCTTTGAATCATGTCGTTTGGATTAATGAGATGAAAGTTATGAAGAGTTTTAGTTTGTGAGTAGTTTGTAGAAAGTTATGGAATGTCTACTCTAAAATAAACTTTAAAGTCCTTTATTTAATTCAATTTTTAATATTTTTGAAAAAAAACAAAAAAACATTGGGTGTAGATTGTTTATTATAACATTACAACATTGGGATTGGCATTTTTTAGTTTAAATAATTAATTTTTAACAATTTAGTATTTTGAATCATCTTCTACTTCTTTCTAATTACTATTTTTTTTGTACATGTTGTACAATTTCAAGTGATTTGAAAATTTTCAAGCATGTATCCAACTTGACTTGAAAAATGAATCCAAAGACTTACAACCATTTTGGACATTTTTTCATACGAATATGACCCTTTGAAGTGCAACTGCCTGGATTTCCGAGGTGGTAAAAAAGGGATTTTTGTAACTTCAAACACTATTATCTTACAATCTACAAGGCGGGATTTTTTGAATTTTTTTGTACATGCTCTCAAACTACACTAAAATTGGTAAATAGTGTTGGCAACACTGATTTGTTGAGATAGCACTAATTGTGATTTGCAAGGTTAGTGTTAGAAGATTATTAATTCAATCTAACACTATTTCAGCTCTATAGTAAATTATAGTTTTCTAGGAAACGGACAAATTTTCGTGGCATGAGGCAAAAAATACAGTTTTCTAGGAAAGGGACAAATTTTTGCAATAGGAGGTAAAAATTACAGTTTTGCAGAGAAGGGACATATTTTCGCAATGGGAGGCAAAAATTACAGTTTTCTTGGAAAGGGACAGATTTTCATGGCGGGAGGCAAAAATTACAATTTTGCAGAGAAGGGACAAATTTTTACGGTGGGGGACCAAAATTATAGTTTTGCAGGGAAGGGACAGATTTTTATGGCAGCAATTAAGTGCCCCAACACTATTTACACATAAGTTGAAAAATAGTGTTGGGTTAAGAAATAGAGAACAACACTAATTATCACCCAACACTATTTACCAATTTTAGTGTAGTGCACTCTAAGATACTATGGTTAAATTATTCTAAAAATGTTTTTTTTCTAAAATTTGGTAATTGTTCTAGAAATGACAGTTTTGGAGTGTTTTTCGTGAAAATGTAGTCAAAAACCTTTAGGGGTTAATTTAGAGCATCTCCTGCACCCCTCCAATTATCTCAGCCCTTTCAATTGAGATTGTTGAGTTTAGAGGAAATGACCACTTGTATCTCCAACTATACAATTTACTAATATATATTTCTATCTAATCACAAATAAAAGAGCTTGTAGAAGTAGTAAGTACCCTATCATTTATGACAACAATTTGCTAATCCTAAGAAAATATGTAGCATGTAGAGGGGTTTGTGACCCCTTCAAATATGACTTATTTGGAGGGAGAAAGTGAAGGTTGAGCTTGACACACACTAGAATTGATTGCTTTTCATCAAAAAATTAGAAGAGAAGGGATACTTGGAGGCAAGGTTTTTTTTCAAGAAATTGAATGTCCAAATTCTTCCCCCAAAATGGACAACTTCAAGCCTATAGACAAAATTGAGGATGAAAGTGTTAAAAAATGCCAAATTATAGTCATAGTTTCTACATTGTTGCCAAAATGCTTCTAAAACCTCATTTTGTGTGTCATGCAAAGCCAATACATATAAAAATTGCATACAAAAATTACATTGACTTACAATTGGCCTCTTTTAATTAAAGCCACCCAAATTAACCTTTAAAGGACCAAACTGCATTTTTTGGCAACATAGTGATTTTGGGCAGCTTACTACAGATGGAGTTTTTATTTTTTTTCTTTGAAATTTTCACACAACATGTGCCTAAGGAGTAGCTTTAAGGCCCAATAATTTTCATGACTTTTGACTACATGGTTAAAAGTTTATGACATGATATGTTGTTTCCTCTATTCGGCAGGCAGCCCGGGCAACAAAAGAAACTTCTTTAAAAATTAACTTTTTAAGAAATTAAAATTTGAAATTGGTTTATTTGATTTTTATCTACGTGGAAAGATTTGAATAATTCCATTTTGATTAATGAGTCAAAAGTTATGAGAATTTTTAGTTTGAGGTAGTTTGTAGGTAGTTATAGAATCTCTACACTATAAAAAATGTTTGAAATTCTTTATTTAATTCAATTTTTAATATTTTTGAAAAAAAATAAAAATATTGGGTGTATATTGTTTAACACAACATTACAACCATTGGGATTATCTTCTTTTAATTCTATAAATAAATTGTTAGTAATTTAGTATTTTGGCTCACTTTCTACTTCTATCTACTTACTATTTTTTTCCTATATGTTGTACAATTCCAAATGATCTAAAAATTTTCAAGCATGTAGCCAACTTCAATTGAAGAATGAATACAAAGAGTTACAATCATTTTGGACATTTTTCCATACAAATATGACCATTTGAAGTGCAGCTACCTGGATTTTCATAGTAATAAAAAAATGATTTTTATTACTTCAAACACTAGTATCTTGCAATCTAAGTGGCAAAAACTTCTGAACTTTTTTCACATCTTCTTAAATTTGTGTTCTAAGAGATCCTACGGTTACTTTTGTCTAAAAATGTTTTTTTCTTAAAATTTGGTAGTTGTCTAAGAAATGACAGTTTTGAAGCGGTTTTGGTGAGAACATAGTCAAAAACCTTTAGGGGTTAAGGAGCTATAGGAGAGGGCTCTAAAACCGAGCGGGCATTTTCAACCATCCAATAGGGGCTCTAAAATGAACATGTGAACTTTGGAGAAATAAACTTTGGATTACAATGGAGCTTGATGAGATTCTTTTTACTCCTTCTATGGATGGTTTAACAACCACACCTGGTTCATTCCTAACTAAGTGATTAGGTGTCTACTAATTTAATTATAAATTAGAATTTGTTGTTCAACTACCATCTTACAAGTGTTGAAAAATCTGAAATAATGATAAAATCAAGCATTCATTTCAGATTTAGAAAGGGACTCTTTTAGAAACCATTTCAATTACTTCACACATGTTGGAATGTTAGTTTTTGAACAAGGCCTGATTTTTTTTAAACTATGCATGGATGGGTTTTCAAGGACCTATGATCACATATACGGGACTTATAGCCGATTGTGTTTGAAAATTCATAACCAATTCAATAATGCTTCGAATAATATGAAACAACTTGTGTTAGATTCCTCATCTATTTCTCTTTCACTGAAAAATAAACTAAAAATATTTCCACACCAGCGCTTAGATGATTGCTTTCTGAGCCTCTTACCTTAGCCAACTCAAAACCTTCTTGAAGGCAAGGCCACATAACCGTTTGTCTGAAAACCAAAAAGAACATTAGAGTTATTTGTAAAGTCCAAAACCGGTGTTTTCATGGTGTGTTTTCCTTTGACTGGTAATAACTAAAAGCTTGGATTATTCAATGAACCTTTTTCCACCTTTCTAGACTAATTGAACCCTTACAAATTCAAAAATCTAATCATTTCAGATGTTTAAGTTATACATTAGAAGATATGGAGGTTGAAAGTTGACCATGAGTTTCATGCCCAGTTTTTGTTGTATGAAAAACAATGTGAAATATCGTTCATAAACATAGTAAAAAATTTACATTTGAATTTGTAAATTTGATCTTTAACCTTTCTAAAGCTACTAGAACTTTTACTACTCCATTTTGTGATCTTAGGAATTCTTTTGAAAAAACAAAGCATGAAACTCTTGGAGGCTTCAAAATTGAAGCCTCCAAGAGTTTCATGCTTTGTTTTTTCAAAAGAATTCCTAAGATCACAAAATGGAGTAGTAAAAGTTCTAGTAGCTTTAGAAAGGTTAAAGATCAAATTTACAAATTCAAATGTAAATTTTTTACTATGTTTATGAACGATATTTCACATTGTTTTTCATACAACAAAAACTGGGCATGAAACTCATGGTCAACTTTCAACCTCCATATCTTCTAATGTATAACTTAAACATCTGAAATGATTAGATTTTTGAATTTGTAAGGGTTCAATTAGTCTAGAAAGGTGGAAAAAGGTTCATTGAATAATCCAAGCTTTTAGTTATTACCAGTCAAAGGAAAACACACCATGAAAACACCGGTTTTGGACTTTACAAATAACTCTATTGCCAGGAAAAAAAGAAACAGAAAACCCTGCTTGGAAGGCTGCAGGAGATGCTCTTAGAGTAGCCCCACAACAACATGGTGAAACAACATGATGACACAACATGGTGAAGCAACATGATGGAGCAAATCAATGGAGGACATTCCTCTGACATACATAGAAAATCAATGGTACAGAACCTTTCAAGGGCAGTAACTTAACTTAGAGCAGCCCCACAGGCAATAACAACATGGTGAAGCAAATCAATGGAGGACATTCCTCTGACATACATAGAAAATCAATGGTACAGAACCTTTCAAGGGCAGTAACTTAACTTAGAGCAGCCCCACAGGCAATAACAACATGGTGAAGCAAATCAATGGAGGACATTCCTCTGACATACATAGAAAATCAATGGTACAGAACCTTTAGAGGGCAGTTATGACATATTGTTGTGGAGCTGCTCTTTTAATGTAACGTAAGTTTCAGCTTTTGCATGTCGTTTGTCTTAAGCACAATTAAGCTCATGGGAAAGTTGCAAACAGCAGGTTCAGTTTTTTTGGGCCACCCAACTATCCAGTCTGGTCATACATAAACTTAAGCCCAACTCAGTCATGGAGGTTTTTTTTAGGTTTTTTTCAGTTTTTTTTCAGTTTTTTTAGGGATTGTACACTAAGCTTCATTTTGTTCTGTATGATCAACTGACATGGTCTTTGAACATTGACTTTGCATGTGTCAGTAGAATACAATCGAAATTGAATGATATGAGCTCTGTCACACAGTTGTTTCATTCCTGAGCGCAATGTTGTTCTCATGCAATGCACATGCTCTCAGATATCTTCACGTAGACAAGGGGGTGCAGCTATGCCCTGCCCTGCCACACAGATGGAAGCTTTTGACAGGAGCTTCTTCCGTTCAAAGAATAAAGACAGGTCTCTCACTGTCCTTCCCTGCAATGTTCTACGACATTGGAAGCATGCAAATTAGTAACTTAATCGTACACGAGAGAAACACCCAACACTGTCAATGGAAGCTATTCGTTCGTTTTTCTCTTGTTGCAGTGGGTCCTTCCATTTGTTAAAAAAAGAAAAGAAAAAGTGTAAGCATTTCAGCATACTGACAGCATAATAATAGCTCTTCAGATATGGCATGTATTTCGTGTGAATGTTCAAAGTGACAACTCCCTACACCACGAAAACCATCATATAGGTGGACCTCAAATTAAGGGGCGTTTTCACACTATGGCTGTTCCAGTCGTGAGGCCATGGTTTTCTTAAATATGATTGGTGAAAATCATGATTTCTCAAATCTAATTGGTGGAATTGACGGCTCTTGACTTGGACGGTCACAGTGTAAAACACCCCTACAACTTCACAAAACCAACAATCAACAAATCAGTAAGGGAAGATGATTATAACATGCCAAATGCCATCCAATCCATCACAAGCAAAATTGTATTAATGGTGTACATACCTAAATCTCAAATGTGCTTCACTAGAATATTTCTTGCCTATCATGGGCTCGCTTGCATTTTGTTAGTCATAGGCAAATTTACCTTAATAAGTAAACAGACAATTTAATGATATTTTTATAAGACAAAGTAATGGAAGTCAAAGATACATGAATGGATGCAAAGACAGTGGTGGATGTTTTCACCTTAAGAGCATTTCCATGCCTCCACTTCGAAACAACACTTTAAACATTTTGGACCACTAATCTTCCTTATTCAAAGGAAGATCAGAGGTCTAAAATGTTTAAGGTGTGGCATTTGAAGACCAGGCATGGGAATGCTCTAAAATGTATGTACCTTACTTTTTGCACACCGACCATGTTAATTCCATCTTTGGTAACCTGATTTATTTATTTATTTTGAAACAAATGAAATGCAATTTCATTGCAATCTGAGTGCAGGGCAAACTCAGCTTCCAAGCCGGGTCCGACAGCCACAAGTGGCAAGTGGCCCGGCAGGTGAGAACTGAGAACCAAGACAAGCCAAAGGAGACCACTGTAAGTTAAGGACTGCGGGACAGAGGAGGAGAGTGTGTATCATATCCAAATGCAATCTAGAGCCAAATCTTCGAGAGGGAGAGACTGCTTGTCATACTCCAGAACAAACCACAGCCCTAGAGGGCTGCAGAGAACAGACAGAGCAATCACATGGTGGAGGGAGGGAGAGGAGAGGGGAGGTCCAAAACTTGCTCAGTCAGTCTCTACAAGTGTCCTCAAATGCAGAGGTATACTTTTCAGTCTCATTGCACTTGCAATACAGTGGGAAACACCCAAAACCGTCCAAATAAGGAATTCAGCATAGTTGGAGGCAACATTTTCTAAAAATGGTATTTTTCTAGTATTAGCAAGTGAAAATCATGAATATTAAAAAAAAAATAGATTTTTCGGATACAGTATGTAATTTCTACTAATTTTCAAAGTGTGGGCTCCCTAGACATGTAGAACCGTCCTGTTGGTGCCCCCAAAACTGAACCTTGCGAAAATCAACACTCAGCCAACCAAATTTCCCTATGTGCCCTTCAGTTGTGTCAGCAAATTACAATCATACATGTGGCAAATACATTAAGGGAAGTCTACTGACACATTTGGGTGAATCTACAGTCCATTGCAAGGAACAGATGCGGGAATGGGTGTTTTGCCCTTATAACTTACAAATACACCAAAGCCTCTCTAAGAGCATCCCCATGGATGCACCTTGAAGCAACACTTTAAACATTTTGGATCACTGTCAAAGGAAGATCAGAGGTCTAGAATATTTAACCCTGAAGCGCGCTGATGTCCATATTCTGGACGATGAATAGAGGGCTTCAAGGCCCTATGTCATCCAATTAACCTCTTATTTGTCAAATGTAATACTTGAATCTAGAAAAGACAATCTTCTTTAATGATCAAATTCATTAAATTCTGAAAAATGATATATCTATACAAAGCTATAAGCGAAAATGTGCAAAAATTCAAAAAAGGATTGAGACGCTTAGGGGTTAAAAGAGTGGTGGCATATGAAGAGCAGGCATAGGGATGTTCTAACCTAGTACTAGATCCAAGATTAGTTTGGCACATTATAGTCAACAATAGAGTTCATCTTGAGCTTCTAAAGTGTTGATAGAACCGAGAAGGTTTCATTGGAAATAGTAGAGAAGAAATAAAGCACCAAACTCTATCAGACTTCAATTTTGGTGTTCTAAGGAGTTTTGTCTTGTCTTTACCCCAAACTCCAACTCATGGTCCAACATTGCACATACTTTAAGATTAACTCTATTGGCTTATAGAAGTTTATTGACTTGTAGAGGGTCATGATGGCCAACTTAGAGAGGTTCTATTCTAATCTACATTATAAGAGATGGATACTTTCAATGACCATCCATGGTGTTTCAATTTTCAACAATCCATACCTAGTTCCACATAACTTTGAAAAAATGTGAAATAATTTGAGAGTTAGATGCCCAATTCCATTTGTTTTTGATGGAAAATTTACTAAAAAATATTCCACCCCCAAAGTAATTTTCAATTCTTCATCTCTAAGCTTGAAGAATCCCCCAAGGAAGTCTCTTGAGGGTTTTGCCAGTGTCTATGATCTCAATTTTTGGCATGTTTTTTGGGAAACTATTTCAGGAGAATGGACGACTGGATGTCTCAAGAGCTTTGCACGTAAATAATTTATTTTCAAATCCAACTCATGATTGACAACTTATGACCATTTTTTTGAAAATGGGAGAGAGAGAGAGGGGCAGCGCAAACATGCTGAATCTCTTTGACTCTCACAAGTTTGCTGAAAGGGGCAATAGGTGCATATGTAGACCCATGGCAAGGGTCAGCCATTGGTAGTGACAACTGCTAGACATGAGGTGTGGAGCCATGAGGATATCATATCTTAATAATAGGTTCAATTTAAATTAATTTTCAAAAATTGCCTATCGGGTGTTTTTATTTTGCTATGACTATCATGTTTGGTGGGTGTTGGAATAAAATTGGGTATGTGGATAATTTCAATATAGTATTCTTCTCTCCTTTATTGTTTAAGATGAATTCTTGAATGTAATGTATTTGTTAGGTGCTTTGCTTAGTTTGTAAGTTGTGCTTTTGGTTTTGGAATTTCTTTACATTTCCATTGTTTGACAAAGGCTTGCCACCAATGCTCGTTAATATTGTTCTTGTTTTGTAGGGTTTAAGGTTTTAGAGAAGGAATTTCTAATGGTGCTTGCAATCTTAATTTATTTTAAATCACTGACCTTATTGTTTTTACATATGTTTTTTGTTTTTGACAAAATGTGTATATCAAATCCAAAAAGCTAGGACTTAGGGTTGAGGTCTTTAGAGGGTTCATACACTCAGAACACTAAAAGCAAGTCTCATGTATAGAATTTTGCCAACAAGAAATATAAAGGTCATTAATTGAATTCTATAGAAGACTAAATTCTGATTCTTTTAGGTTTAAGGTCTCTTTATTGAAGGTGTTTGAATAATCAAGAGGTTTGATTACTTTTTTGGGATAAACTAGATTGCTCTTTTTCTTTGATCTAGATGTTTTGAATTGTCTTTATGAATACCTTCTAGGTTTGTGGCTGTGGGAAGTTATTAAGTTTTAATTTAGTTGCATTGGAGTTGTTGGTACAAAATCTTTGTCAAAATTATAGAAATCAATATGATTCTCCATCATAGTTGACTTTCTACCTTCATTGCTTACTAAGGTTGTAGGTCTTTATATTCACTTAAGCACTAGGTCTTAGATGCTTTAGAGTATTTTTAAGCACTCATGTATTGTTGGCATTGACTTCAATTCTTACTTTAGGATTTTAGAATTAGTGTGATGCATCTCTTAACCATAGAATTTTGTTGATGTGCTTGTAGTCTTGGATTGTAGTGCTTGCAAGAGTTTAGGGTTTCCATCAACATCATCTATGAATGAATTTTTGATTATCTCTTACTTCATATGTATAAATGTATTAGTTTATACAATGCTAATTTTTCACTATGTACTATGGGAGATGGTGCCCAAGTCCATTCAAAGCACACAATGAATATGTGTAACTTTCCTTGTAACAAATCTTTATGGTGCCAAAGAAAACATTACAGTGTTTAAATTTTTTTGCCTTTTTTGCCTTTTGGCAATTCTACATAGTGCCAAAATTGGTCACCTACTCCAAACAAATTGTGCAAGATACATATTTTTTGGAACGGACTATTACTAGCATAATTCATTGGAAAAAAATCTAGCCCTCGCAATATAAGGTAAGCCAACACATTTTTGCCAACCATCTAATTTCATCCTCCTACTTTGGCCTTGATTCATCCAAAAACTCATCCACATCCATTCATTTTTCTACAAAATCAATGCATTTACAAAGAAGGGGGAACATACAGTCAATTCTTTAATGGAGAACAATTATATACCATTGGATATATGGGAGAGCAATAATGGGTTGTTTATAGGATGTTCATGACTTCAATCTACATTGAGTGGTTTTGTAACTTCAAAACAAACCACTTTAGAAATTTATAGAAATTACAATTTTGATTGAAAAATTATAGTTCCACTTGCATTTAATCCATGAAACAAGTACATATCTTCTGAAAAATATGTACCCTTCTTGGAGTTGGCCCTTACATCCAAGATATTCAGGGTGGTATTACACTTGTCTACTTTAAAGGTTTCATGTCATCTTTGTTAGCATATATAAGCATCCCCAACAAAGGATTCATTGGCCAAAGGATTTGTTTTGTCTCCTTCTGCAATTAACTTATCTACCTCATAAGTCTTGGAGGCTACTAAACCCGTCCTCCGAAGTGGAACCACCAGGCTCCAAGGATAAATGCTGAATTTTATTATTTTTTGCATAAATTATTTTTTGCAAATTTTTGAATTCATATTTGCAATTAGAGACCCCAAATTAGTTACATAGCATTCAGTAGCATGTTATGGCTCTGTCTTCTCTCTACAATGTAGGGTGGGGCATATTCCACACCCTAATAGCCTTTCCATCTTCCACATGTCCACTTACTTAAGTAGTTACTGATGAAACATTGTTGGGATGTCGAATATTCCACACCTTGCACTGTTGAGAGAAGGCAAAACCAACCAATGCTATTGAATGTTATGTAGATGGGGTCAAGAACATACCTCAAACACACGACACAAAATAGGGGAATTTATTACTTTAAGAGCATCCCCATGCCAGACCCCTCAAGTAGGGGCACCAAATGGGGTTTGATATGGGCTGATGGCTAATGAAGGTGCTTCATGTCCCATGCCTACACTCTTAATTCACTCACTAAACATGTCTCCCGAGCCAAAGAACTACTTTTATGAAGCCAAGTGAAAGATGTCAGGCCAAGTGTTGGGCCTCCGAGCTCCAAATGGCTGAACATTCCTTAACCCCTCACCGCCCCGGGTATCTTGAAATACACTGAAAAGGGGACACATTTCGTCCCCTTGGGCGGTGAGGGGTTAAGAGTGTGCCAGAATTGTAAAAATCAAGATATAGTGAGCCATGAGGAACAAACACAAAAGTTCAACGCCATTGTTACTTTGAAGTGTTTGCTGGCTATATTTTTTATTTGGAGTGCCTGGCATGGGACAGTTTCACAGGGGTAACATGATACATTATCATTTTCAGCCCTTTGGCGTGTAGGCATGAGGATGCTCTTACCCCTGAGTAACACGAGTTTTACCCTGCTGGTCCCATTTTGTGGGACGGATTTACCTTCCTGCATGAGTCCCTGGAATTCCATTGCGTTGTGCAGAATGCAGTGAAGGTTGTTACCAAAATGTTGGTGGAAGTCAAACAGTTTTTCCACTGCGGATCTACATTAGCAGCGGCCGTAATTGACCGCCCCCCGGGATTGACAAGGACAAACAATTTCCAGACCCTGAATGGGCATGGCCTTAGATTTCATTCTCTGGGATGCAATAATAAGTTCGCCTCAGTCTGGACTGAGGCTTCTCGAGGTTCTCGATCAAATGTACGAAGCTTGCCATTTTAATACAAACTGTCTCCTGGACAGACAGAGTGAGCTCACTCTTTTGATATTCAGGGAGGAAAGAAAACTCAAAACGGACTGCAAGGATCTGTATCTGAATCAGGTGAATCCAAGAGTATGGATTTTGTAAGGTATGGGCACCTCTAATTCATGGTCACCCACTTCCAACCACTTAAGCAATTGGGCATATTTGGAGTGCAGGCATATTTGGAGTACAGGCATATTTGGAAATTTCCCCACATATGGAAATAGATTTGAAGAGAATTTTATATTTTTTCAGCATTTTATTTCCACTACACAAAATTAACCCCTAAATTTATTTGACTATGTTTTGCCAAAAACACTCCAAAAACTGCCACTTCTAGTACAACACAGAAATCTTTTTTTAAAAACATCTTAAGACAAATGTAACCGTAGGATCTTATATTAAACTAGTTTGAGAATATGTGGAAAAAATTTCAGAAATTTTCACCGTATAGATTGCAAGATAATAGTGTTTGAATTGTCAAAAATGCTTTTTTTATCCCTACGAAAATCCGGGCAGCTGCACTTCAGTAGCTCACTTTTGTATGAAAAAAAGTCCAAAATGGTTGTTACTCTTTCGATTCATTCTTTTAGTCAAGTTATCTACATGCCTAAAAAATTTCAAATCATTTGGAGTTGTACAACATGTAGAAAACAATTAGTAAGTAGAAAGAGGTAGAAAATGAATCAAAATATTAAAATAGTAATAATTAATTTTTGAAATTGAAAATTTCCAATCTCAATGGTTGTAATGTTGTAATAGACAATCTTCACCTAATGTGTTCATTTTTTTTCAAAAATATTAAAAATTGAGTAAAATAATGGACTTCAAAGTTTATTTTGGAGTAGAGATTCCATAACTTCCGACAAACTACCTTCAAACTAAAACTCCCATAACTTTCATTTCACAAATCGAAATGGAATTATTAAAAGCTTTCCAAGTAGATAAAAATCTAATGAACAAATTCCAAATTTCAAATTTTTAGAACAAGTGATTTTTGAAGAAATTTTTTCAGCTGCCCGGGCTGCCCGCTGAGCAAAAAAAATCACATATCATGCAATAACTTTTTATTCATGTTGTCAAAAGTTATGAAAATTGTCAGGCCTTAAAGCTACTCCTTGGACATAGGTTGTGTGAAAATTTCAAAGAAAACAAAAACAAACTCCATTCGTAGTGAGCTGCCCAAAATTGCTATGTTGCCAAAAAATGCAGTTTGGGCGTTTAGGGGTTAATATCATGAATTTTTTAGCTAAAGATTGAGCTCATCTCACTTTGGTCACATAGGTCTTCCTATTTTTGACTAAGGCCTAGTTGCAAAATTGACCAAGTGCTAATTGTAATATCAAGAGACTTGTAGCCAATCACAATGTGCCAGAACTATGTTGGGAACTACACCATAATTAATCACTAGTCATCTTTATTGCATGGGACAATTGAGAATACCCTATACTAGTAGAATGGGGCGGTGATCAAGAATGGATTGCCCCTGGTAATGATGTCCAACTAAGTAGAGCCTAGTTACTAACTTAGTATCAAACATAATTATCATTTTCATTAGATCTTATTAGCAATTGAAAGATGATTCTACTACACTTTAGAATATATGATTTGGATATAGTATGAATATGTTTTGAATTCTTAGAATGTTATCCCAAGGTGAACCAAAAAATAACACCACACTAGTTCTTCTTTATTCCTTGTTTTTTATCTCCTAAAGGACCAAAGTGCATTTTTTTTGGCAACATAGTGATTTTGGGCAACTCTCTTGACAAATGTTTTTTTGTTTTTTTTCTTTGAAATTTTCACACAACATGTGCCCCAAGGAATAGCTTCAAGGCATAAAAATTTCATAACTTTTGACGACATTGTTAAAAAGTTATTGCATGATACATGATTTTCTTTGGGTAGCCCAAGTAGCTCAAAAAACTTATTTAAAAATCACTTTTTGAAAAAATAAAATATTGTAGTTGATTCTTTAGAATTATGTGTGTGGAAAGCTTTGAATCATTCCTTTGTGATTACTAAGATGAAAGTTATGAGGAGTTTTAGATTGCAAATAGATATGATTTTTAGAGACTCTATACCTACATGCAAACTAAAACTCCTCATAACTTTCATCTTAGTAATCATAATGGAATGATTCAAAGCTTCCCATGTACATATAATTCTAAAGAATCAATTGCAATTTTTTATTTTTTCAAAAAGTGATTTTTAAATAAGTTTTTGGGGATGTCTGAGGTGTCTAGAAATCAAAGAAAATCACATACCATGCAATAACTTTTGAACCATATAGTTAAAAGTTCTGAAAATTGTTGGGTCTAAAAGCTATTCTGTGGGCACATGTTGTGTAAATATTTCAAAGAAAAAAAACCCTATTTGTAATGAGTTGCCCAAAATCACTATTTTGTAAAAAATTGCACTTTGGCCTTTTGAAGGTCTATTGAATTGCCACCATTCTTTGAAAAAATATTAGGAAAAGAAAAACACTAGGCCTTTTGGAGTGCTTCTTAATTTAATCATCACCATTTTTTTTAAAAACAAAAAATTAACATAGTGTGCTTGTCTGCTCTCATATTTTGATTGTATACATCTTGTGTTGTCAATATGTAAGTTTTGTGAGGCTTTTTGGTTCAAATGTTGATTTTTCATTTAGTGTAGTGTTCATTATGAGTTTGCATACCTTATTTTTCTTTTTAAATAATTGATCTTCAATGTAATCCTTCAAATAAACATTATTGATTGAAAATTTCAAAATCCCTATTTAACAATCATAGTTATAGGGTTTGAATATTTGATTATTGTCTTTTAGTAAATGAAATTAGTTCTTAACCTTCAAAGTTTATATAGGATTCAAGTCTCACAATCTAGTCTTGTAAGGTGCACAATAATTTATAGTTTTTCTATAAATGCTAATATCTCCTAATTTTCTTAACCATAGTTTCAAGAATTTTTTTTGTACACTTTCATATACAAGGTCATGAAATTGGATACAAAAAAATAGTTTAAATTTTTTTCATTTTTTTTCTTTGCAATTGAAATGACAATTATTGAGAATATTTTGGCTAAACATAGTTATGTTAATGAATGTATAAGAAAACAAAACATTGTACTTATGAATGTATAAAATAACAAAACCTTTTTGCTTTGAATATGATTGAAAAATCCATCACACAAATAAATATATGAGCAAGCTTGAGTCCTATTAGAATCCTATGTTGTCTTATAGTGGTTAGCTCTATTTACACTTAACAATTAATACTTTCCCACAAAAACTTTTGAAATTCTTTTGACATCACAAACCACAATATAGAAATCATAGGATTTTAAAGAAATTCAATTGTTCACTACCTCCAACAAGTTTCATCAAAATCTAATTGTGGAATCTTAGATTTATGATGATAAAAGACTACTGATAGTAAAAAAGGGGTTTTGAAGCACCAAGCTCTAATGTAAGAAAATGGTTGATGGTTCCCAAAATGCACATGGGCATCAAGTTTGTACGCATATGGACTTTTGGATCCATGCACTTTGTGGTGCTTTGTAACCTCCTTTCCAATAGAATCTTTAAGATTCGTAAGCCTAAAAAGATACGATCTTTGGTTACTAATAGTACAGCCTTAGTAATTTTATGTCACTGCACCGACGAAGAGGATAAAAGATAGTACAACCTCAGTACAACTTTGGTAATTCCAATTCATGTCACCACACTGACAAAGAGGGTAAATCAGCATGGTTTTGAGTTTTTATTTACTTATTTATTTTTTGTGAAACTGAAAGAATTATTTTGGAAAATGGATGCAGCACCAGGTCTTCCTGGAGGTCACCTCCCCCAAGTACTACTCCAGCCCAAAGGCACTCAACTTCAGGCGGTTCTGATGAGACCTGATTTTGAGTTTTTTCCTGTGAATCCATCCCCTCCCCAGTCCTCAATTTATAAAAAACTATTGTAGTTTCTTTGAAGGAAAAAGTGTGTGAACTGTATAATTATGCATGAGATGGATGGGATAGCCAGCCCATGCTGGCGAGGCGGGCGGGCTAAGCTTCCCATGCAGCAAGCAGTCACATGAGGTGCCAGGAGACTTAGCCACGGCAGAGGCTGCAGTGGACATATCAGGTCAGCATGAATGGAGTGTCGTCCTGACCCACCCTCTCATCCAAATGTCTAATCCCACTCTCTTCGATTGCAGCGCTGGTTGCGATCACTGTTGCTAGACACTATGTAACGGTTGCTGCCTGCAGGCCCCCCACTCCAGCTAAGTATTTTTCTGAAGAAGAGGAATCCCCTCGGTGGCAGCATGTCATTGAATTCAGTAGGGAGCTAGGGACGTCAGTTTCTAGCTCGTTTTTTGTCAGGGCTTGGAGAAATTTCGCCGGCAAGAGGAAAAACACACTTGCCCCACCCACCATGATCCGAAAGCAATCTACCTTTTGTAGACTCCAACTTGGAGAATGGTCCACAATTGATATTCTCTCAGCTAATGACAAGGAGGAATGCAAAGGGCTTGCTAGTGTAACGACCCTTTCAAAAGGGCAGGGCAGTGGTGGGGGCCGAGGCCATCATTTAGTGTGGACACAGACACCGAGAAATGTTCCAGAAAGCCTCTTGCCAAGGCTAAGAAATAGTCTAACAAATGGCTTGCAAATGATCATCTCCAGAGAATCAATCTCTCCATGGGTCTGGTCATATTAACTTAACGCATAGATGCGCTCAGCTTTAGCTAGCCAGCCCTAGGGGCAGGGGAGCCTCCAGTCCAGTCCAGTCCCGTTTCACTAGCTGGCCATGGATCCCAAATACTACCTCCCCGGATCCAAAGTCAAATACAGGCGAGGATTCATACGACCTCCTCACTTGGCTGGATCAAGTTTGTTTTTTCCCAAGTCCCACTCACAGTCCATACATAATGGATCGATGTCAATTTACTAATTAAATAATTAATCAGTACTGCCTGCCGTATATACTGTTCCAACCCGAGGCCGCATAGATTGCTCTTATCGAGTTTTGTGTCCAGGGGAATGATGCAGTAGTACCAGGCACACCAACTTCTGTCCCTTGGCCTCTACAGCCCCATCTCCCACGAGATCCAGGAAGAAATTATACGAACTCATCACTGGAGGTCTGTAGCCAGGTCTTTAGCCCAGCCAACTGCTGCAACTGTCGTCGTTTGCCTTCGTTTCACTAGGGTACCCGGATTCCCAAAACTCAAGAATAGGTCGGAAAATATCCATGCATGCAGTCCCTGCCTCGAACAGTCGAACTCCTTCGGCCGGGTAGTACTCTCGCCACTACTCTAGTGGCATATATTGCAGTCTGGCCTGGCCTGGCAGTAACTAGCAGGCGCTCAAGATCACGTCCAGTCTTACTGGAATTAACTTAACTTGTAGCCTTGCCTCCCTGGGATGGAATGGAATGACAAGAGTGGCCTACTTTCCAGGGCCTGGAAGTGGCCTGTATTGTACTGTACAGCGCGCAGCGTCAGCGTTCGTCATGTCCAAGTAACGTGAGCAGGATGGGGAAATGGACAGACGTGGAAGCTCGCCCACTCAAGCCTGCTCGAAGTTATCTGCTCCGATCCCTTGGCAGATCCTGATGTAACGCTACCCACATGGGGATGGGACGAAACTCACAAAAGAGGGACGGTGAAATGAAATGCACCCGAGTCCAGGGTTCATATCAGCGAAACTCACGCCACGGGACGGACTGGACTTCAATGCACCCACCCCAGGAGGAGTAAGAAGTAATACGTTCGTTTTCAGAGCTAGTGAGAACAGTACATGCTAGCTCAATTCATATCTAGTCCTGCCTGCTAGCTGCAACTTGCAAATGCATGAATTCCATTCCTAGCTAAGATCTCGACTTTCACGAACGCATGCCAGCTCGCCTGCCCGCATCCACGAGCCCCTGAAGATTCCAGATTCCAGCTTTGAGGACTGCGTAACGTCTCGTTTGGGCTCCCTCGGTTTGCGTTTTGGCCATTTTACCGCGCACATGTCCATATCATGAACCTGCGTCATCAGTCCGTCGGATTGAAGCTACTGTGGAAATTAACATATAATCTTTTCACGCTTTCATTCTCCAACGCCGTCCGTCGCTATCAAGAGCCCCTATCGCTGGGCCGGAGTGTTCTGCGAATGCCGAGACACAGTCGTCCTGGTTGCTATGGAATCCAGCTGTCGCACTCCCTTATATTCGTCTCCAGGTGCACAAGCTAGCTAGACCTAGAATTGCGGGCATGGAGTTCGCTTTTTCAGCAGTATCGAAAGCGACACACGGCGTGCTGACACGGTCGGCGCCAGTGCGCGACCCGGGTCCTGAGAAAGTGGACAGCGATACATTCTTTGCGGCATCCTCGGCGAACTCATCACCGTCGTCGTCGGCTCGTCGCCATCCGCAGACATGATAGTGCATTCCAACCGACACACTCCACTTGCCCCCATGCAGCTAAGCTTAGCTATGACAATCGACTGGCCCTGGCTGGGTCCACAGATAGCTTCGCTGGCAATATTCGGGTCATGGAGCTCAGTCTCGAGGAATGACGAATGTGAAACTTCCGACGCAGACTCCGCTTTCTACTTTTCCATTAAACTTCCTCCTCTCAGAAGTGCATGGAGCAAACTAAAGATGCATGGTTGGAGCTTCTAAAGATAGTTGTGGTAATGTCCGTCATCACGAGAGGCTGGGTCCACAGTTCGCTTGCACGACGACTCTGGTCAAGCGACTGGTACGTTCATTGTCAAGGAAGGATGTGAGACTTTAACACTGACCAACTGAAAGGTTTGTAATTTTTCATGCGTCTTCGTCTCGAGAATGTGCGGTTTCCAGGTAATGGTTTCACAAGCAACACGGAAATTAACTAATATTCAAGCTTGCATACATGACCGTTGGCAAGGATAGACTTATCTGTATGTGCACACATCCAACTCCATCACAGGTATGATAATACGCAATTCCAGATATCGACATTAAATATGTAAGTACAATATGCTAATTAAGCCACTGCAGAAGTGCTAATTAATTGTGCTCCAAAGGCTTCCAGCTGATCAGCTACAAGAGATCTGCTGCCAAATGCATGCCCAGCGCTATGATAACTTCTAGCTTGCACGGTCTAGTCTTGCTGCGGATGTTCCGCAACTCTCATGTTCTGAAATTCTACCTACAGAAGCTAGGGGAAACAACTGAACACCTAGGTTTTCTGTCTTCTGCTAATCTATCTGGAGAGTGACAGAGGGCGCCAATGGAGAAGATAGCACGTGATTGATCTGAAGACAGAACCGAGCGCGAGTAACAAATTTCAGTCCAGTGCTGAAAAACTGATGATGTCATGAAACGCAGATCTTCGGACCACCTGGTGGCAGTCAAGCAGACTCGCCCGCTGGGCACTCTTTCGCAAACTCCAGTCCGATTTAGTCATGTGCACAGGCATGTAATCACGGCACGGAAAAATCGGCACTCATCAGTCAACGGCAAGCAAGCATTTATCATGCACAAATTGTCGCTACTGCTACGAACAGAAGGCCAACTACATCAGTTAGTGGCATAGCATGGACGGCATATATACATGGAAGGTAGGACCGAGCGGTTCCCGGATGTTTCACTCAACCACAGAGACATGGGAGCTCCCTTCAGTCCAAGAGACGCTAAGCTGAAGATTGGTCAGCTCCCGCATCAGACATTCGGATTCCATGTCCTCCGCAACGACACAGGAAGCCGGAAGCATGAGTCGGCAGCAGTGCAAACCTCAATTTCAGCCACTATTGAACCGAAGGAAGCTCCCACAGCCACTGAGGTGCAAGTGCACCCACCTCAACTGGAAACCATAACATTCACAAACACCGAAACACCACCAATTCTCCTACAGTCCACTCACCTCCATCAAGTCACCAAGCACACTCAAAACCTCCCCAAACACTCATACAAACCACAAAATCACGCACACTCCAGAAAACCAGAAGCCTTCTCGTCACGGCCCCTCCACAGCCACGACGTCGATGAGGATGAAACCAAAGCCGAAGTCGGAGCCAAAACCGAAGCTGAAGATGGGACTGAAACGATACTCGGGTTTATAGGAGATCAAGCGGTGAGAATGAGCGAAAAACGGATGGATTCTCGAACTCATGCAACTGGCAGTTGCCGTAATGAAAGCAAGCTCCACTGAAAGAGGAAAATGGAGACTGCACTGTCTGTCTCTCACTCTCTCACTCTCTCTCTCTCTGGCTGGAGAGCTCTCCCTCTCTCGCAGCGAGACTGTAGTCGAAGGAATGAAGCAACAGGCAGCGGATGCGAGCGGTTGGAATAATTTCAAGGATCGCGGCCAGGAGGATATATAGGAGTCCCGGGGGTCAGAGCATGAGACCATGGCTTACTTTATTGCAGGCCTGGAAAAAAGTAGAGAGCAGGTAAAAGGAAAAGGCTCTCTCGTTGCAACTGCTGGTTTGGGGCCTCTGCAGGTGTGCGAGAACTACCTCTGAAAAGACATGTCTGGTCAAAAGACATTTCATGACTCGGTCAAACGTCATTAGATTTCCACATTAAAATACACATTTTAAAAATCTGATATTTTTCACATGTAATAATATACTTCTGAAATTTAGTGTTATTTTTTCATAATTGAAAATATCAATTTGAAATTTATATTATTTTTGAAAGAAATTTATTTGCAAAAATTATAGTAATTACAAAATTATTAAATCAATATGAAATTATCATGAAAAATATAAACAATAGTGACAAACATGATGGTGTAATTGATGTACTCCTTGATCTCACACCAAAAGAAATTCAATGAATAGGGAAAGTTCAAAAGTAGTATATTAAGAGCTTTCAAGATGCTATCCTCAAATGTGTCACAAAAAAATTACAATTTCAAAAATATTGGGGTGATTGCAAGAAACACTTGTCCTATTTGTTGCGTTTTACTACAATACTTGTGACTTTTTTTGAAGTACTTTAAAATTAGAAAATTAATTTGAAAAATATTTGAAAAATATGAATAATATATACACCTCTAAAATGAAGGTTTTCACTAAAGTAAATTGGGGTTGTTGCAAGAAACACCGACCAAAAAGTGTAGCGTTTTTTAACGTAGTTTTTTTTTCTTTTCCCGGGAGTACTTTAAAATTAGAAAAACAAGTTTTAAAAAAAGCAAAAAATATGTTTCATGTATAAACCTTTAAGAAGAAGGTACCCTAGAAAGGAAAGGCATAGGAAAAATCTCTAAGTATGAAATCCAGAAAAGTGCAAAATCTCATGAAAATTAGTACTTCCACATTTTAATTTGTAAAAAATAAGAAAATCAATTTTAAGAAAAACTAAAAATTGGCCATTTGAGGAAAGTTGATTTTGATGAGATTTGACCAAAAGAACAATCTTAGAACCATCATCAATGTTCAAAAATTGTGTGCCACGGGAAAAAATTTGTACTCATGTGGAGGACATAAAAAAACATATGTTAAAATTTTTATTTGGAATTTATAGGTTTTACACCTATGCAAATAGACCATGAAAGTTTCGTCTTCAAATCATTAAATTTATACACTGCGAACGTAATGATAACCATAAACATAATTTTGTGACGCTCAACAAAAATGTTTTTTAAATATAAAATGATTTTTTTTAATTTCTGAAAAATAAGGGATCTAATAACCTTCAAGTTAGGTATGTTCAATAAAAATTTCATGTTCACTGGACTTATTCTCCAAAATTTATAGTAAACAACAAAAAAGTGGTTCTCATTGTGACATGAAATAGGACCGGTGTTTCTTGCAATGACCCATTGATAGAAAAATTCTCTAAGTAGGAGAACTTAAAAAGCGCCAAACCTCAAGAAAATACATACCTTCATGTTTTAATTTGGGAAAATTAGTAAAAATAAGTAAATTAAAAAAAAAAAAAGTGTCCATTTGCAACAACTCTATGGAGATGGTCATTCATTAAAAAAAATCACTAAAATAATACTTTATATGTTTAAAAATGCAACCAGAAGGAAGCTCACTTTGTGGACTTCTACATGACATAAAAATAACTTTTTTTTAAAATCCCTCACGTGGAGAGCTATAAGTCTACTAGAAGACCATCTCATCCAAATTTCATCTCAAAATCATTAAAAAAAAGGTACTCCTTAGAGTGACTAAAAACCCCTAAATTGCTAAATGTGACATTCAATCACTAGTACTATTTTGAAATCAAACTATTTTTTAAAATTACAAAAAAATTAGAGAATGTGTATGATACCTATGAGTATCTTTTCTATAAATCTTGAGTCATTTGAAGCCAAAATATAGAAGTTATGGCCAAAAAACAAATTAGCATACTAGGTATGACAAAAAATAGGACAAGTGTTTCTTGCAATTGTCCATTGAAAAAAAGTAAAATGAAATAAAAAGTAAAATATTAGAGGGCTCTACATTTGATAAATAGTTAATCTCAAAAAACATTTAAAATCAAGAACTATGTGAAAATTGAAGTTTTAATTTTTTTAAATGCCTACGGTGCTTGCAATGTTGTTTAAAGGTTGAATTTCACTAGAGTGGAAGAAAATTGTCATTGCAATAGAGTCCATTTGTTTGACTAAGAATTGATAGTTCAATTTGCATAACCTCTTATTATTTCTAAGAGGAGCTCCACCACATACAAAAACCAAGACGCAAATGTGACTTCTACTTGAATGCATCAATGCTAAAGGTCTTCCACATTTCTCGTGCAATACTACAAGGCTCTGTCTACACAACTTTCAATGTATTTTCCATCTCAAGCAAGAGCTCACACAATGACTCAGTTCTTCAACTATAAAAGAATTATTCCTTTCATGACGTCATTGATGATGTAAATGGATTTGGATAAGGCATTACAGAGGGGTGTTGTGTAGAATGGAGTAGGGTAGTTCCAAAAGAGAGGGAGATGGAATGGAAAAGTCTACCTTGTGTCTATATTATAGGAAAAGGTTTTCCATTTCTAGTTATATTGAGACTATTGCCCCAAATCCTTAAGTTGTGAGAACATTCGCTATGACCTTTAAAATTTTGACCATTCAAACTAAGAAAAAGTTGCCCTTCAAATTGATTTGCGTTTGAAGTATGCATGATTGAAAACCCCTACTATATGATTCAAATCTTTGACACTTCAATCTACAAAAAGGAAATGATTGTTTGAAGGTAGGAAGACCAATTCAACAATAGAGTTAACATGCAATTACAACAATGGTTTACCTTGTCTTTTTTCTTTTTGAAAGGCTTGCAAAAGAGCCTTAGAGCCCCTGTGTAGGGAAATAATCATTAGAATTCAATGGGCCCATGGCGGGGGCACACTTGGTAGCAAAGGGCAAGAAATGCCATTTGTTGGCAAAACCTTCTCGACTTTGAAATCTTCAATTTTCAAATTGGCACTCTAAGTAACATTTGAAGAATCATAAATGGTGTTTTGAGTTTGCTTTAGGATAATAAATACAATGCAATGAACTATGTTTAGGCTAGGTAAATGCATTGGTCAGATTTAATTATGGATATGGTTTACTTTTGTCATAGACCAATAAATAATGCACTAGTAACAAGATACATGGACAAAAATTCACCTCCAAGAAGATCTATAGATGTGAGAGGAAATTTGTTTTGAAAAAATCAAGAAATTGATCAATGAAAATATTTAAAATATCAATTATGTAATGTTATTTATCCAATTGCAATAGTGCCTAAAACATTGTTGATGACTCAATGGTCCTAGAATGTAGGAAGATATCTCCATATATGACCTAAGGAAGTTAGGCCACCTTGGCTTTGGAAAAACATGCTTTCTTGAATATTTGGAGGGTGAAAGTATAAAACACTTGCATATTGATTTTGTTGCATTTCAAAGCAGTACCCACTATACTATAAGCTTTTGGAAATTTTTCTAAATATAAATCAAATATAGATAATTGAAATAAATTTATAGTAATCTTAGCCATTGAATCAAGGGGCTTTGAAGTATTGCTAGAGTAGCCAAAGAATTTTGGTTGGAGAGAAAAATGATCCTTATTGTCAATCAAAGTGTTGTTGCTTCATCTTAGTGTAGTTGCTTCATCTTTTTGAATGGATATTTTTTTGGATATTTGTGGATGAGTGGGAGGCTGATGATGTGTTTAAAAATAATATGCTATAAAATAATGTATTTCTGAAAAATTAAGGCTTAAGAAAATCAAAAAAAAAATTTATGCACAAGGGTGATTGCAAGAAACGCTTGTCCAATTTTTTATTCCTTTGGCCTTGGACAAGTGGTTCTTACTCATAACTTTTGCATCGTTTGTCTAATTTATATGAAACTTGAAAAGACATTACACATAAAAGTTCCAGACATAATGTAATTTTTTTAAATTAAAAAAAATTATTTTACTATTTTTAAACAGACCCCAATTGGATGTCTACCTTATCCATTTGTGGGATTTAGTGCTGGGTCGTTGCAAGAAACACTTACCAGTTTTGAGTCTCAAAATGGCTCAAAATCTGTGAGTCCTGTGACTTTTGAAATAAATTTTTTGAAATTGAAAAAAATTTGGATAATTTGAAGAAAAATGAGAATAATTTGTCTCTTGAAATTTAGACTTAAGAATTTTTTTTTCTAAATGTTATAGACAATACAATGAAAATAGCTTATTTTTTAATAATTTGGTAAAAATAATAAAAAAATGCAAAAAATGCAAATGAAAAACATTTTTTTTTCTTCAAGTAGAGGTCTTTGTTTTCCAACAAATTTCATGTTTGGAAAAAATTAATTTTATTCTCCACACTTGCACAAAGTCAGCCACTTTGACGACATGTGGAGGTTGAACAATATAGTATTTTCAAAAAATCTCCTCGAGGTCTTGTGTAACTTTAGGTGAGGTCCTTTCATGCCAATTTTCAGCTCGAAATTTGCATTTTTGGGTCAAAAATAGGACTAAAACCCCCCAAAATGGCCAAAGTAGACACAATCAGGGGCAGTTTTAAAATAGTAAACTAATTTTGAAAAAATTGAAAAAATTACAAAAAATGTAAAACTTTTGTAGGCACCTTTATTTCAAGTTTCAAGTCAAATGAACAAAAGATGAAAAATTTATGAGCAAAAAACTACCTCCTAAAGGTCAAGGGGATATAAAAAAGGACAAGTGTTTCTTGCAATCACCCTCCTATTTTTGACCCAAAAATGAAAATGTTAAGTTTTAAATTAGCATGCATAGACATTTTCTAAAGTTACACAAGACTACAAAGAAATTTTCTAAAAATAATAAATTGTCTACCTTTCACATGTGCTCAAAGTGCACTACCAAGGTACACTTGTAGAGAATACAAAATATTTTTCTCAAAGATGAAAATGGTTGAAGAGAAGCATCTTAAGGTTAGAAAAATGGAAATTTTATTTTTTTTATTTTATTTTTTAAATTTAAAAAAAAAATCAAACATCAAAGTGTCTATTTTCATTGTATTTTTTATTGTGTTTTTTTTTGCATAACTTTTAGAGTTAAATTTTCTTAGGTCTGAGTTTTAAGAGACACAATAATCTCCTTGCTCTTCAACTTATTCATATTTTATATTATTTTTAAAAAATTATTTAAGAAGTCACATGACTCATTGAAACCAAACCGATAAGTGTTTCTTGCAACAAACCACAAATAAAGTCAAAGAATTCTCTTAAGACTTCAATAAATGGTTTATTGATTTTATTTTATTTAAATAGTCAAAAATATTAAAAAAATAAAATTCAAAAGTACTATTTTCACCAAAGAGTTTATAACGATATGTTTTTGGATTTCTAGAAATGTGCATATAGAAAGGCCTTCAATTAGAATCTAAGTATATTATGTAGAACAAATAAATTTTTTTAAATCCTCCTTAAAAAATACCTCCAAATTTGAATATGAACTCTAATTTTCAAGTTAAAATCTATGTGTTTGAATTCATTATAAAATAAAATATTCATTCATTTGAATTGCTACAAATTAGAAAAATTGATCAAATAATAGATAATAAATTATTTTTTATAGAAAGTGTACAAAACTATGGACAACCTTAGGCAATGTATCATCAACCCGCTAGTATGAATATCAAGTTTAATAAGTACAATTTCTAAATGTTAAGCATATTTTTGTATTGAGCTCTTAGAATGTGACGCCTGAAACAATAGAAGTATTTCATAACTGTATACTAGACTCTCTTCAATATGGCATTTTTAAAATATTTGAATAATAGGAGGAGCTATCATAGTGTCAAATGATGACTTCAATGAATTTAGGGGTAGTTATCCAATGATAACATTCCACTTACAACCTTCACTTTGTTGGAGGAAAAAGGATTTGACTACCATGACTTCCTTAATGTTATGTAAACTAGTTGTGTCTTTGATAGTCTTCTTATAATAATTTCCCTAGCCTTTGCAAATTCTATTTTTACTTAAGTTGTCAAAAATACATCTAAACCACAATTAAGGAGTCAAAAGATGAATAAGGTAAATATACCTTTATGTGATTCCAACCTTATTGAGTCTCAATATATATCCATCATTCCATCTTCATTTGGAATCTAAATTTGAAGTTGTCATTCATATCTTAACAATGTGGCACAAAACTCATATTAAGACAAGAATGAGTACTATAGATTTAGAATTTGAAATAAAAGAAAGATTTATATAGTAACATGATTATGGAAAGGTTGCAATTGTTGCTTTTATAATGAAAAAGTCCACACTTGATGACTACAAAATACATAAATGTAATTGTAAAAGCATTTATATTCAAACATTCCTTAGGATATTATAATCTTTCCATCTAAATATTTAGCAAACTAGGGAAAGTTTGAATAAAATCACAAGTATTAGAGGAAACTCAAAAAATTAGTAGGTTGTTCTTGCAATCATCCTATTATTATTAAATTAATTTTGGAAAATAATAACATTTACAATTAATTTTGAAATGTCCATATCTTTACCATGAATTTCAACTATACTGAATAATTGTTTTCAAAATTGTGCTTAAAAAATATTTGGTTCAATAAGGTATAACAAACAATTATAAAGTTCTTGTTTGCAATCACTTCATGCATTAATTCCCACTAAGCGCCAAAGGTGTATAAATCACTTGATTTGCATTAGATTTGTTCCATTTTTGTTCTAAAAAATAGGGTCTATTTCTTGTAGCTATTTCATAACCTTCATCCAAAAGAAATTATCTTACCACTCAAGTACTAATCCATAACTTCAACATTTCTCAAAAGCAAATTATTCAAATTTAGGAGACTAGCATGTAATGATAGATTGATCATCTATTGTAGTATTGTATAGACTACTACATAAATAATGTCCTAAATTCAAGTACTTAAACATCTAAATGCCCAAAGCCTTTTTTGAGCTTCTTGAAATTTTCTTGAAATTTAAATAAAATTCAATATTTTGATAAATTTTATCAATTCTTTTGGAATTTCAGATACACAAATTTAAACTAGATATGTAAGAGATCACATGAAAAAGAAAAGATATCAATATGATTTGTGGAATGAAAGATAATTACGTTTGATTATGAGTTGTCAAAACTTTAAAAGTGGTTTGAAGTCTCTTGATCCTCTTTTTACATTTCAAAATCTATAAAATTGGTCATCAAAAAAATATGAGGTTATTAAATGTCATAATATGCATAATTCCAATCAATTTATAGCTTTTCAAAATCTCGTACTCTATGATTTTTCTAAATGAACTTCTAAAGAGATTTTTTTCTCTAAGATCTAATGTATTTGAGGCTCATCTCTAAAAGCCCTCAACATGAAAAAATCAAGATTTGCAATGGACACCCTAGCACAAACTCTTGAATAGAAAAAAATAAACCATTCATTTTCAAAATCAAATTCTTGATGCTAAAACTAGACTTCAAAAAGGATTTTAAAAATACATTAAATATTAAAAATAGTAACTTCATAAGATTCTATTGACACTAGAATTTAGGATTTGAGGTGCTATTGGAATTCATTGGGGTCAAAGCAAGTGGACCTTTGGAATACTTTAACCTATTATAGACAATTATTTGTGATACTAACAATCAAAAATTGGGAAAGTTTCTTATAAAGCCAATTTTGGACAACTATTTTTGAAATAAAAAAACAAGGTGTGAATATGTACTTCCTTAATGAGATTTGTTTTTCTTCAATTGGGTGCTTAAATCAAAATTATGCAACCTTGATCTTTTCAAGCAATCTACTTAACTTCAGGCAACATATATTGATGCCTTTCTCTAATTTTAAAATTTACTAGGTATATAATTTACATGACACAAGATGCAAATGTCAAAATATTAATCATATATGTAGTATAAAATCTCACTATTCAAGGAATTAAAGTTTGTTGGCGTTGGTAGGCAAGATTGAAAAATACATTCAAGGTTGAAACATTATAATCTTTCAATCTATGCAATCAAATTTTCTAAATTTTTTTCAATATATAATGTATTCCCATTGTAATCTTGTACAAATTTGGATAGTTGAATTTTGACTTTTTTTTTTCTCATTGACCTAAATAGTGGAAATTTTTCACAATTTCTATTGGAAATTTGTGTTAGTTTTTAGGTATTGATGACCTTCAATTGCAATGTGAAGAAATTGTGTACTTGAAAAATTCCTAGTAAATTAAGAGAAATTGCACACTGCAATACAAAAAGTCACACTATATACTTGAGGTACATAGACTCATAGAGTGCTTAATTTGCACTAGTTTAACATTAAAATTGAGATATTTGTATTAAAAATTGCACTAGTATATCCAACACTTCTTTTCTATAGATAGTTTATGATCTAAAAAAAATTGAAGACAAATGTATTGTCACAATTTGTTTAAAAATACATTGAAGAAGACAAATAGTAAAAACAATGTTTTTTTTAAATCATGAAATCTAATTTTGAATTTTAAAGTTCAAAATTGAATATAAAATAATTCATAAAATATTATAATTTAGAAATATAATTATTTAAATTGCAAAGAATTTTATGTAAAAAAACTAAAAATGATCTCAATAGTTGTCAATGCCTATATCAATGAGATCTATAAATTTAGTGTATATAATGCATTGTGACAAAATATCCATATAATGTAAATTCACCAATTTGAATACCATGCCCTTAGGTCACAGTTGGCATATTGTTGCCAAATATTTAATTATGAGCAAATTCCAGAGAAGGGTTAGAAGGGATTTTCTTGACATATTCAAATATCCTTTCTATGTTGTCCATCACTTTTTTGTGGAGACTGAAAATCACAAATGATTTTTTTAATATGAAATTTAGATTGATTTTTCAACTTTTTTTTGTTCAAATTATTTTGAAAAAAAAATTCTAGTATACCAAAATAGGGTCTTAAATTCTACATTTAACAAAATTCATGCATTTTCACAATGAGTGGTCAAGCTCTCATCTTCAAATTATCCCATATCCTTTGAGGGTTCATGAAAGACAATAGATTTCAATATGAAAATGGCATCTCCATTCTTAATTCTTACTAAATGTTAATATTGAAAATCCTCCACTTTGCCATCAATATTTTTTTGAAGGTGGGTTATCTTTTGACTTTACTATAGACTTCCTCAAGCCTAAAAATGGACATCTTCTTATCGTTCAACAACTTGGTCAAATAATTATTTTCTTCAAATTTGACAATTTTCCTTTTTTCTTTTCTTTTCTTTTCTTTTTGGCACTCTTAAAAATAACTATTTTATGCCAATTTTGGCCTAAAGCTATAGTAATTCTAATTTAGAGGGGGGTGAGTATTCAAGTATCCTAGTTGACCAGACAAATTAGCAAAAGCAAGAACTAAAAAACCTCTTGAAGGAATTTCAATAATCTATCAAAATGCACACACAAGCCCATATTGGCTACACAGAGCTAAATCCAATAATTCAAACAAACCTTGGAAAGACCCCATACGTGACTTTGAACAATATCTAGATGAAAAAGAATATACTCAACAAAAGCCAATGCCAAAAATTACAAATATATAGACAAATGGATAAACAACAAAGAATTAGACCTTGATGCATCCAACAATTTTTAAAACAATCCCAACATTACAAACAAACAAATAACTCAACCACTCAAATTAAATATGGACAATATATGGGCAGTGCTTGCAAACATTTCCTTTGGCCTAATGAATATACCAATATTAATTGTAGAATTTGTAATACGCAAAATATAGATACACACACGGCTACATCTTCTTCTAGCATGTTCAAAATCAAACATAAAAGGTCTCAGAATAAAGCGCATAAAATGTTGTCTGGTTATTACATGAAATGATTACGAGTAACAAATACTCAAGATGCTTTAATCTCATAAATGTAGGAAAAACAATAGACAAGTCACAAGAAAATACAGTACCTCTTTAGCTACTAACTTGCCATTGCATAGACCCAATAAATAATTGTAGTTGCGGAGCGAAACAAAAACTAGATATACTATTAGTTCTAAATCACCAACATGATAGTCCACCTCCAACCCACCCTCAACCTAATCTAATTATACAATCTATTGAATTCACATATTGCCACATGTGACAGATTTTCGCCAAATATCATCACACACAAAAAAACAAAATACAATACACTACTAACCAATATTAGACAACAAGGATGGAATATAGTATCACCTCTAACCATTACTGTTGGTGTTAGAAGAGCTTTGCACTCAAGATACAAAAAATTACTACATGAAGACCAAAATCCACAAATTAAAATCAACTCTATAAACAAAACACTCCAAAAAATTCACCAAAATGCAATAGGATACCTTATGCATATCATCCTCACCGAATGCAAAATAGAAACCATCAACCTCTACCACCTAATCTTCTATAAAAATACATGTTTAGACCAATGGTATTGATGTTAACATCTATATATATATGTCTATATACACAAAAAAAAAATCAATAATAAAAGATACAAAATATAAATTAAAAATATAGTTAAAAAAAAATTAAACCACATACCCTAGCTCAATATCAGAATAGTACCCATGGCTTAAAAAAATGCAAGTCAACAGGAATCAAACCCAGACCAAAAATTACACACCTATCAATCTCTTGCAACACTTCTCGTATTATATCCTAACTCAATAGGATGACTGACCATTCAAGAATTACACATATTAACCCCTAAATGCCCAAGCCTTTTCAAGTGTGTTTTGACTATAGAAAAAGTGCATTGGCTTGTAGTCATTTCTAATGCAGCAAATTGATTTTTTTTCAAAATCTAATTGTACATATGTTTAAAGAATTTTTTATTAATAAATATACAAATTTTGAGTGCAAAATTGTATAGGAGTTGTGAGATTATAAAGAGAGAAGAGTACATTTTCTATATTTAGTATGTTGCTTTTTCCCACAATGTTTTCCAAATTTGCATATAAATTTTTTTGGGGATTGGAGGTGACATGAACAACTACATAGCACACTAAAATGCACTTCTAAGAAACTTGATTTCACATGAAAAGCTATTAAACTCATTACACAATCTACCTTGCAATTGTTGAAATGCAATTATTTTTTATAAGTAGAAATTGCAAATAGCTCCAAATCAATAGTTGTATGTTAAAATTTTCAATGGTGAATATCATGAAAACACTTTACACTTTCCATTGGAACCATTCTTGAAGCAAATGGATATGTACACTTTCTTAGATCTCATATCAAGTGAAATTGCTAAAGCTACAAAATGAAGAAAAATTGACAAGCTTTATTCTTCACTTTTGGTACATGTATGCCTTTGAAGACCTCTCAATAATCAAATATGTACTTTTTTTCAGTGAAAAATGAAAGTTTTGAATAGTTAAACCTTAAAACTGTTCAAATTTTTTTTTAAATAGTTAAAGGAATTTAACTGCCCGCTTAGAAATGGAAATGAAATTTCAGATCAACCATATATGGTTCACTGGGAAGTTAGGGATTAAGAAATATGGATCACTATTATTTTATTGGTTACAAGTTCATATCATAGACTCTACCTTCAAAAGGAGGCACCAAGGATAGCACTCACTAATTTAGCCTACATGGCTTAAATAATAGAACTACCCCCAAGAGACTCTTTATTCATGCTGGCCAAATGACCAACGTTACTCTTCTTATCCTACTTGACTCTTGTCAAAACGTCACCCTTCACTTCAAGTTCAATGTGTAGTTATTGTAGACATTTTGCAAGTTCGTAAAAAATAATTATCTTTTAGAACATTATGACAAAAAAACACCATTTGATACAATAGTATACAAACACCTTCAACAACTTGAAGAAATGAGAATTTCAAATGCAAACAAATCATTGAATTGTATACTTAAGATTTTAATCGCTTCTAGAATTTGAAAGACACATTAGATTGTTGTAAGTGAAGACAATAATACTTATAAGTAGCACAACTATTTGCCAATGCATTTGAATTTTGTCAAGTTGATAAGATTGCCTCAAATATGCAAATTAACCCTTAAAGGACCAATGTGCCCTTTTTCGCAACATAGCGATTTTGGGCAGGTACGTGTGACTAAAGATTTCCATATTTTGGGACCAAACTTTAATAGAAGGTGTTGACAAGGAATATCTTTAAAGCCCAATAATTTTCATAACTTTTGACTTCATGATTGAAAAGTTATCACGCAATTGAGTTATTTGTAAAGTACCCTAAACTGGGGTTTAAACCCATGAGTTTTGTGAAAAAACCGGTTGACTTAAAAATAAAAGTGGGTATGAAACTTATTTTTCCATCAAAATGGTGTCTATTAAAGGTTTGGTCCCCACTTTTGAAGTTGCATGACATAAGTATCTTGCAAAAAAGTTTGATGCTCCAACTATAGTTGCCTTCTCAACTTCAAAAAAAGTCATGCTCAAAGTGGGGGGACTTTATAAATAACTCAAATATGTTGTTTGTTTCTCAACTTTGACAGTTTGGGCAGATTAGAAAAAATCACTTTTTTTGGAATAAAAAATTTGAAATTGATTTTATAGATTTATATATGCATGGAAATCTTTTAATCATTCCATTTGGATTAATGAATCAAAAGTTATGAAGAATTTTAGTTTGTGGGTAGTTATGGATTCTCTACTCTAAAATAAACTTTGAAGTCCTTTATTTTACTCAATTTTCAATATTTTTGAAAAAAAGTAAAAACATTGGGTGTAGATTTTTTATTACAACATTTGAACCCTTAGAATTGGCATTTTTCAATTCAATAAATAAATTGTTATCATTTTTGTATTTTGAATCATTCTCTACTTCTTTCTACTTACTATTTTTTTTGTACATGTTGTGCAATTCCAAATGATATGAAAATTTTCAAGCATGTAGCCAACTTGAATTGGAAAATGAATCCAAAGAGTTGAAACCATTTTGGACATTTTTTGTACAAGTGTGGCCTTCTAAAGTGCAGTTGCCTGGATTTTTGCAGTGGTAAAAAAAGGATTTTTGTAACTTCAAACACTAATATCTTGCAATCTACACAATGAAAATTTCTGAAATTTTTTCTACATCTTTTCAAAATAGTGCACTAAGAGATCCTATGGTTAAATGTGTCAAAAAATGTTTTTTTTTGTGAAATTTGGTAGCTATCCTAGAAATGACAGTTTGGGAGCAATTTTGGTGAAAACATAGTTGCGGTCCTTTAGGGGTTAATAGAAACTTACAACCCATTTGGCCTATCATTTAAGGAAATTAGCATAGCTCCCAATTGAATTTGGTGGGGGAATTTCTTTTCTCTATGTGCGGAAATAGATTCAAGACTAATTTGAAATTTTTCATATTTTTTAGCCCAAAAATATAACATTCGATGTTTTTTGGGCATTTAAAAGACTATGAATTCCCAAGTTATGGGAACTCTAGGAACGCTGCTACGTACTGTACGTAGGCAATTTGACGCATTTGAAGGACTGCCATGTCATTTTTTATTTTTTTATTTTTTTAATTAATTATTAAATATTCAAAAAATATTTTTTCAGAATTAAAAAATAATAAGTTTTCAATTTTTTCATGTTTTTTTCAATTTTGAAGTTCTTTATTTAATTTTAATTTTTTTTCTTCAAAAATTCAGACTAGCAGTTGCTAGTACAAACCACAAGGAACAATTTGGGGAAACAACCCTTAAAATAGTTTCCTACACAGCTGAAAAACATCTAATGTATTGGGATTTTTTTGGTTTAGGGTCTATAAAAGCTATTCTTGACATATAGGTATGTCTAATTCCAACTATAGACTAGTTTGAAAATTTTAAGGAAATTAATGGCTCATAATACATCATAATGGGTCAATTACTCCCACCTCCTATGCTTAGAAATAGAGTAGTTTAGACTTTAGAGATGGAGTAGTGATGGGAAAGGAGTTGGCTTCCTTAACATCCTAAGTTCTATAATGATGTTTACTCCAAAATTGGTCAAAAATTGCCATTTTTAGTAGCAATATCAATTTTTTTTCTTAATAACAGTTTTTGAGATTTGCAATTGTGGGATCTTGCAGTAAATTGGTTTGTGAACATGTGCAAAAAAATTCAAAGTTTTTCACCGTGTAGATTGCAAGATATTTGCGTTTGAATGCTCAAAAATCTTCTTTTTTACCTTGCAGAAAACAAAGCAGTTGCACTTCAAAAGGCAAAAATCATATGAAAAACAGTCCGAAATGTTTGTGCCTCTTTGGATTCATTATTTAGGCCAAGTAGTGTACTTGCCTAAAAAATTTCAAATTGTACAACATATAGGAAAAAAATAGTAAGTAAAAAAAAGTAGCAAATGATTCAAAATACAAAATTGTTAAGAATTTATTTATGAAATTGAAAGATGCCAATCCTAGTGGTTGCAATGTTATAATAAACAATCTACATCCTATGATTTTATTTTATTTTTTTAATATTGAAAATTGAGTAAAATAAAGGACTTCAAAGTTTATTTTAGAGTAGAGAATCCATAATTGCCCACAAACAAAAGAACCTCAAAACTTGACTCATTAATCAAAATGGAATGATTCAAAGCTTTCCATGCACATATAAATGAAGAAAACTAGTTTCAAATTTCTATTTTTGAAAAAAGTGATTTTTTCCAATCTATTGGAATTGCCTAGTCATGAAAAAAAGTAACACATTAGGCCATAACTTTGACTTGTATTTCCAAATGTCCTGATTTTTAGTACACATTGAAGATATTTGTTGTCCCCACCTTCTAATAAAGTTTGGGCCCAATATATGAAAATATCCACTCACATGTACCTACCCGAAATCGCTATGTTGCAAAATTTTACACATTGGTCCTTTAGGAGTTAAGTAATATAATTCTGCATAATGAAGAGACTCAATATCATAGCATAGTGAATACAAAAGATGTAATCTATGAGAAGTAATTGTCAATAAGGTAAATATGCTTATAATAGGCAAATCTTCCATTATAGGCTCCTAAAGAACTACCTATTGCAGGCTTATATCAAGCTATGACAATTTTTTTTAATAAATGGGAGTACATTAGATTGATTTGTGGTCATCATCAATGCCTTGGGAGATGGCTATAGAGTTATTAGTGATTGGCATAAGACTCTTAGACCTTTCTAATATAAACTTGTTATAAAAAATTATTTATTTTATTCATTCATGTCATGTCCATATTAGGAAATCTTGTAACCATATTAGAAAATGTCGGGCTTGCTTTAGGTGGTAAGATGACCATTATGAAAATATTTATTACTAATTTGAAATAGTCTAAAGATTCTTTTGGGCCAATTGGATAGCACACTATTCTTACCATGCCTAAAAACTAAAATTTTGATACCTTTCTTCATTTCTCATTTGTCTTTGTATGGAAAAAAATTTGAATTTTTTTGCTAATAGCAACAAGATAGACCACTCATTCAACCTATCATAGACAATTTTACTTTAATTAACCTACTTTGAAACATCAACTTGTGAATTTTGAGAAATAGAATAAAAACTTGTTATTTTTTTCCTTGGCAATGAAAAAAATGAAAATACTAATTAGTCAAGAATGCTATATCCTGTTGAAATATTGAAGTCTTAGGAGACTATTGCATAACAATGAGTACGATACATTTGGTTCTATAATGATGGCATGGAACATTCCACATTCAACAATTTCTACTTCCTGCACCTATCTAATTTTCTACTATTGAATATTATTGGGTGTTGAATATTCCTCACACTATTATAGACTTAAGGAAGTGTCAAAGCTTGCTATTGAATATTATGTCAATAATAATTTGAAAAATAGTTGACTTAATAGCCTACAATATAATCTTTTATGGTAAATATTGTAGTAGAATTTGAACAATGTAGCATGATCTTTAATCCAAAATAACCCCTAAAGAATGAAAAGGATTCAAGGAGAGCTTGCCAAACTTTGTAGTTTTCACTATGTTCTTTAGAAATGAAAGTTGAAAACTTTTTTTGAAACTTCAATTTTACAAAACTAAAGTATGACATTTTTCATCCCATTTGACTATATGGAATTATGGATTGGAAGATTACAACATTTGAAGTGAGAATAGTTTGTTTTTTTCTTGCAAAATAAAATCATTAGACTTTAGGCCTTTGCAAGGAAAATCTTTTCTCTATATAACAATGAGGATTTTGACCTTTTGTAAATGGATGAGTGCAAGAGACACTTGTACTATTTTATATCACACTTTGAATGACAGAGTTGTCATGTGCTATAACTTTTGAAGCATCAACTCTTTGAATTCAAAATTTTTATTGGAGATGGATAACTTGATAGTAATCAAAATTCTTATTTTTCAAAAAAATTCAAAAATCATTTATATTTAAATTTAAATTTAGCTAATTTGTCACACTTTGTACTAGGGAGTATCCAAAATTAATGATTTAGAGCTGAGATTTCTAGGATTTATTTCCACACTAGGTAGGCATGTGCCTACGAAAAGTCATTAAAAAAAAAATTTTATGTCCTCTATATTCATGCAAATAGAGCTCCCTTGCGCATGCAATCACTAGAAGAAAATTGCGTTACATTCCTTGAAAACGCGTCACCTTGTTTTTATTGAGTTCTCATTTCAAAACAAAGTGGAAACACAGTCAAACATAGTTTTCTGCGTTTTCCAGCGCTTTTTGCATTTTGACTGCGTTTCCACTTTGTTTTGAAACGAGAATTCAACAAAAACAAGGTGACGCGTTTTCAAGGAATGTAATGCAATTTTCTTCTAGTGAATTGTGAACATTGAAAATGATTTCTTTACCATGAAGGCTTTCCAAATGGACAATCTTTAATTTTAAAAAATTATTTTCCTATTATTTACAAATTAAAATGTGAAACTATAGTGAAAATTACAATTTTCATGAAATTTTGTACTTTTCTAGTTCTCCTACTTAGAGAAATTTTCTACACTTTTCCTTCTTAGGGTATCTTCTTCTTAAAGGTATGTACAACAAATATATTTTTCACCTTTTTTAAAAAAAAATTTACTAATTATATAGTACTTCCAAAGAAAAAAATGAGTATTGTGCAAAATGTTACACCTTTTGGTAGATCTTTCTTGCAATCATCCAAATATTGAGATTACAATTTATTTTAGAAACATGCCTCTAGGCTAACCTTACGTCACATGGCTAACAAGAAAAACACAAAGTTGTCTTGTAGGATGTCTACTAGAACATTAGCGCATTTGCATTGATATCTTTGAAAACATCTACAGTTTTCAAAGTCATAGAGGAAGTTGCCCCAAAAACTTCCTCATCAACATCTGTAGAAGCTATGTCAACCACTTTATCGGTTGCCACATGGCATGCCATGTAATGCTACATCAAGTGCCACATCATGAATAGGCAATGGATGAAAAATCTTCTACATTGGCTTTCCCATATTTAGGTGGTACCCACGTGGCAACCTCTAAAGACTCCATTGACCAATGTTTTTTTTATGTCTAGTGCTAAACATGTGATTTTTTTTCTAATATTTTTTATATTTTTTATGTTAGAATTAATGGCCGTTTATTGATGTTAGTACTAACATAAAAACATCACGCGAAGTGTTTCAATGCAAGAATTCAACTTCGGGAGTTTGAGTATAAAAAAAAGCAGGGGGTTCTTCTAGTCATTTAATGCTCTTGCATTGCAAGGTGATTTTGAGTAAGCTTGTTTTTGCAATTGATAAAATTTCTTGCTCTATTCTTATGTCAATGCACTTTAATAAATTACCTAAAAGAAACTATGGTTGAATTTGTTAATGAAAAAATTAGATGAAGATCTTGGCCTAATATTGGATACAAGTATTTGAAGTAGCTTTGGTCCCAAGACACTATAATCCTTTAGGAGTTAAATATTCTCCAACATATTCTTCTCCAACATATTCTTCTCCAACATATTTTTTGGAACCTCTTGCAAAATAGGAAATTTGATTTTAAATTGAGAAATCTTAGCCTGAGCAATCTACATTATGTTTCAATGGTACATATACTCTACCCTATTAAACCTTTGTCTTGCTATTAGATAATCATATTGAAAGAAACAAATTCTATCTAGCATTTGTATTTTCTATGATGTGAAAAAGACAAACTTTGCATTGAATTTTACATTTTCACATGACAAACAACACAAATATTACACAAAGTTTGGTTTACTCAATATGGTTTTCTAGTGCTTAGTGAGTGGCCAACCTACTATATCTAGATAATTCAAGTATATTCAAATAGCGTAAGCTACAATCAATACTAATTGTCAATTCAATTTCCTTTTGTATAGAGCATGTTCTTCCAAATGACTCTCACAAAGAGATATTTTGGAGCGCTTTGAAAAAAAAAATTAGGCTATGGCACCCAAAAACTCCAAAAACAAATGTGTATGCAATTTGTATGTCAAAAACAATCATGTACATCTTTGATTCTAGAGGATATTTCAATTTTCACCGCTCTATAGTGATCTATGATCATTTCTTTGTTTTGTATGTTGATGATGTGGCATGCTATCATTGGTCATTCTCCCGGTCACTGTGATTTGGTTGGGTTTTTGGAGGATGTTGGTGATTAGCTCCATTTTGTGCTCATTGGTTTCCAAGATTGTGTCCACTACTAGTAGGTTAAGGGCTGGGCTCTAGTTATCATTGTTCTCACTCCATATGTGTTTGATTTGTTTGATTCTTTTTGCCACCCAATTTGCAAACTTGTTGCCCTTTTTTAGTCCCATTGGTATCCCATTGTCAGTGATGATTTATGGGTTTTCAAATAATAGTTGACACATAAGCTCTTATCTTATTTGTAGTTATGTTTGCATAATCCTTGAGCATATGTTGCACGAAGATAGCCAAATAGCTCCCCATAATGTAGAACTTGTTCTTTTCATGTTTGTGGCTAATTTAAGCCAATTATGGCCTAGGGGCCAATGCTTTGGCCTTTCTAGCTATAGGTTATTTACCTAGTGTTGTAATAGTATCTGCCATGCTCCTCTCTCATTTTATAATCCTATGTGGGTGATTCTAACTTCACCCTTGAACCAAAACCTTTTACACGAGTTTTGATGGCAAATTTAAATAAAAAATGTCAGGGCGCTCAAAATAAGCACATTCTAAGCAATGAACACTCAAATGGTGTAATTTGTTTCTACAAAAGTCTAAAAAATCACTAAAGATTGTAAAATGTTACTATGGTTTAGGATTCTTTGGTTAACTAATAAAATGTTAGGGTTTTAATATAAGTTTTAATCAAATTTTACTAATCTTTTCTCTATATCTTGTTTTGAAGATTCTAAAATGGTAAAATAGGTATCATTTGAATATTCCCTTTATAAGTTGTAGTCATGTATATTTTTTTTATTTTTGTCTATTCGCTTTTTCTAGTGTAAATAGGGATAACTAATAGATTGTATTTCTACTTGACCATGATAAATTAGCTGATAATTGATACAAAAAGACTATTTGCAGATTAGATACAAGTAGTCTAATTGGCTAGGATATGAAGTGGGACAAGTAGACAAGTTGAACGTCTAATAGAAGTTAAGCACCTCTTCAATTCCCAATGCTAGCTATTAGACCACTTGTCTTCTATTTTCTTATTCACTCTCACACATTGTACAATCAATAGAGTCACGGTTTGCTTAAGTCAAGTTACTGTAATTCACACAATTTTTATCAATATAAAAATATATTTTAAAATTATCAAATAATCTTGTGCACAATTGGTGTCACATGTTGTGATAAGTTGTCCCAATGAATTTGTCGTCTCACAAGTGCAATTAGTTTATAGTATTGGCTTGCATAGTGTGCCGTAGTTTACGAATTGCTTGTCCATTTGTTTTTACAGGTGGCAAGTATTTTAGTTGCATTAAGTTTGTAAGCAATTAGTTGTCAATTCATTCCATGGTTGGAGTAATAGTGAAATTAAATTGTTTAGATGTCAAATTAATACCATTCAACTTTGTGTAGTCTTAATTTAATTATGTGTAGCTTAGCCACAACTTGAAACCCTTTGAGTCTTCCATGAGAGAACGTCCTGGGAGTTGAAGAAATGATTTATGTAAAAATTATACTACATAAGTATTGAAAACGGAAAATTAACCCCTAGGAAGCCTTCAAGACTTCATCCATTGATTAAAAATGGAAAATTAGGTCAGTTTTGCCTCAAATTTTAAATCATGACCTTCTAATAGAATCTAATTTTTAATCCTAAATTATTATCTAAATTTATTTATTTTTAGAAACTTCATCTAAATGGTTTTCAAACTTCATCCACTATTATTTCACAAAAAAATAAATGAATTTTAGAATGAAAAGTGATTTTGGACTCCTATTTAGATTTTCTAAAATATTTCTAATTAGAATACATTTTAGGTATTTCCAAAAGATTCTTAATTAAAAGATTATTTCAATTAATCTAAAAGTGGATTTTAACTTAAACTATTATTTTGAGGGGTTTTGAGTTTTTTAAGCAAAAGCAAAAAATTATCTTTTTAACAAGGTAGAATATGAAAAATTCTAACTTTCTAATAGAAAAGTTATTAATGGATGAAAGTTTGGTCAAAGTTTAGGGAATAAAGCTTTCATCTATAAATTACTTTCAATCTAAATGAGCAGCTAAAATTCCTAATTAATCTAAAAACTCTAATTCCTATCAGGATTCTAATATTCCTTTATTTAATGCCTTTAGCTGAAAATATCAATTTTTCATTCAAATTTCAATTAAAGTTCATCCAATTATTAAAAAAATTGGAATAAAAGTAAAGTTTTAGTTTTCTAAAGGTTCTATCATATTCTAAATCTAGTACTTTGGCTTTTAAAAATTAATTTTAAATGAGAATTTCTAATCTAAAAAAAAGTCAAATGAAATTGGAAATAAATTAAAGGTTGTTAATATACCTCTCCCATGATCGACTCCATTGTATCTTTGTCAAAAATCATCATGTGGATTCATCTCGTGTAGATTTCTCCCTCCATTTGGCTAAACCATTGCAATTTCAAAATTAATTGCCCTTATTTTGTTGTAATTTTGGTTCTAATTCAAATTTATTACCTAATGGTTATGGAATTTTTATTTATTTTGGTTGTATTTTGGATAATTTCCAATTTTTTAAGCATTAGTTTAATACCCAAAACCATTAAATTCACTAAATCTAATCAAATATAATAATTTTTAATTAATTGAGAATTTCCTAATTGTTCAAAAGATATAAGTTGGCGTTTGTTTTATCTTCTTGGCTTATTAAGCCTAATAAAACAAATCTCAAGTAAGAATTCAGGGCCCCTAATTCCCTTAAGAATCTAATTAATAAATAACCAACAATTTAGTGAATAAGTAAAGGAATAAAATCCAAAGGCTTGACTCTAACTATGAAAGATATTTTTCTTTTCAACTATCCAACCTCCATCTATTGAGACTTCTTAGTTGTCACTTCCAAATGTTGTTATTCATTTAGGGGTTGATAAAATTGATGTGAGGTTGCACTTTTGAGGGATTAGATTTCAATTTTGGAGAATTGTTATTGTTTTTGGAAAATGACAATGCAACTTATGGAATTATTTGATCAATCAAATTTTAATTGTGAAGGCATGAATTTGAAAGGAGTTGGTATGTGAATATACTTGGGTAATTGCAAGAAATACTTCACATTTTTTGCTCAAAATGTTGTTTTTTGGCATAGTATTGGCAGTACTACGCGATCCTGACAGTACAGCGCATCTGACGCGCGCCTGCAAATCTCAACCGTTGATTTCGGGCACTTTCAAATCTAGGCCGTCAGTGTAGTACTATGCAGTATTATGCAGTACTATGGACTACTACAAGTACTTCACAGGCCACATGGAGCAGAAAATAGCAGAAAAAGGGACTGTGGACCTTTTTATTTTTAATAATTCAAAAAAAATCAAAAGATTATTTTTAAAAAACCCATTTTTCTAAACAAAATTGTACACACATTGCAAGAAAAAATTCCCTTAAAAAAGTTTTTTCCTCTTCGTAGAGTTTGTGCAAAGGAAGGTCACTTTGATCCCATGTGGATAATAGACATTTTATTATTTTTATAAAAACTCACTGTCAATCCTTGAAATGTTAGTAGAACTCCAACTTGTCCAATTGGTGGCTTCAAATTCGGATTTTTGAGTCAAAAATAGGACTAAAAACTTCTAAAATGGCCAAAGTAGACAGCCAATCGGGGGCAATTTAAAAATAGTAAAATAATTTTAAGAAAATTTAAAAAATTACACAACATATAAAACTTTTTTGTGCACCTTCATTCCAAATTTCAAGTTGATAGGACAAACGATGCAAAAGTTATGATAAAAAAACTACCTGTTGGAGGTCAAGGGGACAAAAAATAGGACAAGTGTTTCTTGCAATCACCCACTTAGCAATTGATTTGCAACTCTTGGCTTCATTGATTATGTTTTAGCTCACTTGATCAAGCTCTAAATTCAACTTAGTATGTTTTAGCCTGCCAGATTCAAGTTCTAGCTTCACCTGATTCAAGCTCTCGCTCTATGGGATGTTGGTTTGGCCCCTTCCCCCACATGGAACACATGGCAGCCTCTAGTTTGCTAGACTCCTTCCCGCTTTGCCCCGTCACCCTACAGTACTACATAGTGCTTTCTAAGTGGTTGAACCTGTTACCACACTCTTTAGTCGGTTTACTAGCTTCCTGATGTCGCATTGTATAGGCGTACAATACATACAAATTTAAATTGTTGTTAAAGTAGAGGGTTTTTTGGGGAGTCTAATCTAGATCCATATGGAGTGGATTCTACCTTTTTTACCTCTATTAAACAACTATTAGACATAAGTCTAGTTATTTCTATACTTAAAGACATTTAAAGACTTTAGTTTGTGTTTTAAAGTTGTTCAAATGAAAGGTGAAGTTTGTTTTACCTTTCTTTGGGAATTTTTATTGAATTAGAAGTCCACGTAAATGATAAAGGTAGGGTTATAAGGGAAAAAAAGGCCAATAGATGAATTTAAGCCCATGTGGCATTTTAAAGGCCAAAATCCACTTGCTTAGGTGGATGGCATGAAAGATGAGGTGACAGATGAGGTGGAAGGTCTTCTTCTTTTTTCCCTTGGTTTGCTAAAGAGAATTGGGACTTTGAGGAGAAATTGCACATTGTACATGGAGAATTTCGCACTAAAATTTTGTAAGACTATTTATCTTATTTTTGTAATTCCAAAACCTTATCACTCACTCTACTAAGTCTAATTGGAGTTTTTATGCAAAAGTTATGCTTGAGAAAGAAGGAAAGGCAAGATTGTCATAGAGAGTGATAGCCAAATTTTTGAGGGCTCATAACTATGTGGTGAAGAAGTATTTTCTTTTGAGATTTGGCGAGATTGTGTATTGAGTTGTTAAATTTTCAAAAAGATATCATTGACTAGATTTGAATTTAGGGTCAAGAAGTTATGGGTTTAGGAGTGAAGTAGTGAGGAGCTGCCTTTCAATTTGAAGTGAGGAAACTTTAAGTGGCTATAAAAGTCGGACAATATCTTAGCTTTAAATGAAATTCAAAGAGTTTGTATATGTTTTTGTTAAATTTTTAAAGAAACATCACACAATGAGTTTAAAGTTATATTGTGAAAGTTATGATCTTGAAAGTAGAGTAGTGATGAACTGCCTTGAAATTGGAAAGAGAGAACTTTGAGCGGCTGTAGAAATTAAATAATGTCTTAGTTTTAGTTGAAATTTGGAGGGTTTGTAGGATATTGTATTAACTTTTCAAAGTAATATCACACTCTTCATTTGAAGTTATAAAATGCCTATAACACTTTTACTAGTATTGGGTACTTCTTGAAGAGGAGTTTGTGAGGTTTGTGAGAGACTTCAATCAACTTTGTTCAAACTTGTGCTATTTCACTTGGCTCAAATAGAAAATTATGAGGTTATATGACAATGGGATATTCTATATGGCCAATATGCCATTGTATATATAGGAGTTTTATGAGCATCTATATGTACCAAGGTACATAAAACATAGGATCCTTCATTTTCTGGGTCAAATCTAGTTGCAACTAGATTCTCCGTGTTTTTTCAAGGCAAAGCCTCTCTATCCGACACCATAGTAGCAAATCTTGTATGGTTTTGGGTGCCCTTTCCTATTGTCTTGAACCCCACTAGTTTTAGACCTCCTTCTTGCCTTCACGTACTAAGTGACTATTTGGTTGGTCCAATGGTTGGTTGGCTTTACTAGTTCAATGGATTGAATTTGGTTTTATTGAAAATGGATCTTTATCTTTCTATTCTAAAACAAACTATAACTAAAAAACTAATGGCTAAAATATTAGTGACACAAAATAAAGTTTAACTAATTTTCATGAGATGTTTTGGAGTTCTCTCTAATCTAAAGGAAATTCTACTACTACCAAATCTAATGTTTTGGATTTTCAATGATTTTTCTTCAAACAATCCTATCTAAAACAACTCTATTTAATCAAGCATGATGACAAAAATACCACGGCTTAACGGCCTTGAATGTCAAATCTCTACCTACCCAAATTACACCTATAAGTCAATGATTTGATGAAGTAAAGGATTAAATTTTCTCACAAAAATAAGTTTAGCTTAGATAATTATGTAGCAATTCAAGAATTGAACCACTTAGTCTAATCCAAAGCTTGTAATTTTTATGAAAGTTTTAAAGAGGTTCAAAGCTTTGCTATGTAGAAGCAATTCCAAGCTTAACTTTTAAAGAAATTGCAAAGAAGTTCAAAACTCCACCATGTTGGAGTGACCCCAAGCATAGATTCTATATAAGGATAAAATTCAAACTTTATAAAGTTAAAGCTTTGAAGTGCAAGACAACCCCATGAATATATAGTATCAATGGATAAAATGATATATTTTGAGATTTTAAATGCTAAAGGAGGTCCACATGAAAGTTTTTAACTAAACATTAACAATTAAAAACTCAAATCTTTGTTATACAATAAATTTTGAGCAAAAATTAATTTAATATACTTTTGACAAAGTCAAGCTTTGCCGTTTTAAGCGTATTAGTACTAAATGTCATTTCAAGTACCAAAATATTAGTTTTAAAATTTATAAGGAGATTCAGAGTTTTGGAGGTCTATCCCTTTGAAACTCTATAAAAACAAAGATTGTTGAGGCTTAACCTCTAACACTAAAACAAAATCCAATATAAATGCTTTGAAAGGACCCTCTAGTCTTCTAAAGTGACAAATAGAAAAGAAATGGTACTTTGGCTTTGCTAGTAGCACAAATACAAAAGAAATAAGAGCAAAATTTGGTTGTATAAGAATGAGGGTACCTAAATTTTAAGAAAGGGCCTTTAATACTCAGTCCAAGCCCCCTCCCCTTGATAAGTTGTCAATGAATTACATTTTACTTTCAATCTATAGATATTTGCTAAACTACCCTAATATAATGGCAAAATAATCTTTATTTAATGAAAAAAATACCTCTAGAAACTTCTCCATTTAGCTAATAAATCTTAGCCAAATCAAATTCAAAATCTTTTTCTAAAGATATTTTGAAATTAAACTTAATTAATTTAGATATTTAGTGTTTAATCCAAAGATATTCTTAAATTGACTTTCTTTAATTTAAAGTTGGCTTGTTACACAAGAAATAAGATCTCAACCAAATCCAATCTTTCATTTTCCAAAATATATTTGCAGAATTAACCTAGGATTATGAATAATTACGATGAAATGTTAAACCAAGAGTGGACCCTCTCGATCTCTTAGGAAAGAATTCAAAATAAAAAATTGTCTACTCCGTCACGTTTAGAAGATTCCAATTAGTCTAAGGGACCCTTGACCCCTAATTCCTAGGCCGTTTGTAAGCATAAAATTCACTCACGATAATTTTAAAGACATTAGAGAAAATTTAGACTCTCTAGAGGGCCGCCTAACTTTGAGAAGCCGGTCTATATAAAGATTTTTGTATAAGCTTGATTTTTGTATAAAGTGCCCGATTCCTGACAGAAGATGCGATTCAACTTGTGTGCATATCTTCACTGCCACACAGAATATGTCAATCTTTTACAGCTTTCGTTCAATGAAACTGAAGAGCTCATATTTCAAAGCTTTGACGTTTGGCTGCACTGTTGAGCACATGACACTTGTACATCATAGCTATAGGGGAAATTTTTTGCTTCTTTCTAAATAAATGTAATGAGGGGTCCCTTCCGCCACTTCTTAGCGGCCCTCTGGAGAGTTTAGATTTTCTCTAATGAAAAGTCAAAACTCTAACTTTTGGAATTAGCATTTTTCAAAGAATCTATAGGCTAGGATTGTGAAGAATGTTTGTGGAAATAATAAACGCCCCCTTGTTTGATTCATTGAAACATTGTTAATTCCTGGTTTGCCAATCAATTTACCACCAATTCATAAATTCTCTTGAAATTTGTTTTTGGTGCTCATTTTGATAATTAAGAATGTTGAAATGTCTTCAAATTTGACAAGGCACTTTATTAGCATACAATAATTCTATCTTAATTTTTAGTGAGATTTTACTACAATATATGTAATTTCTAAGAATTTACAAAGATATGAATTCCAAAAAAATCCGAAACAATTTGGATAAAATCTAGGACACATCTAGATTCTAAGTGTAAGTTCCACGCTCACTTGCACTTATCTTATTATAGTAATTTTGAAATAATTTTTGCCCAAAAGACAAATTAATTTCCAAAACTGGGGAATCTTGGTTAATTGGCACTCGTGTAGATCTCCTACCATACTTTCACTTCAAAAGCACCTCTTTGTATGCTCCAATACATTTTCTACCATCTTTAATAGATTTATGCTTCAAATCTCAAAGTTACCAATACTATTTTTGACCAACAAATCCAAACTCTTAATGAATTGGATTTTAACCTATTGACTCTCTAGACCTAAAATAGACTCAAATACTTAGCCAAATTGTCAAATGTACTTCTATAGTCTTAGTTTTGCATTGACAAGACAATAGGACTAACTTTCACATCCTCACTTCTCTCAAAATGGCTAATTAATCTCTTTGACTCACAATTAGACCCTAGAATTGGAAAAAGTGGTATTTTATGCATTCCGCAATTTTAGAAATATTTCTCACTATTTTGATGGATACTTCTATCAAAACTCTCAACAATACTCTTTCTATGTCTTTTTTCATAAAATTAATTTGAAAACTAAACAAATTTGGCAAAAACTAGATCTAGAGTTCTAAGTGCCAACTTAAAGGCTCACATCCTCTGACTATGAATTTTGCTAGTAAAGCATGCATTTGTACTATTGGGTCTATTAATTTAAAGCCTCCCTCCAAGAGTGGTGCAATAGCAGTGTCCCATACTACCTTAGTCCTAGTTTTTCCTTCCTTGCAACCAAACTAGACATTGTCTCTAATTAAGCCGTGGGCAATTTTGAGTGTCTTCAGTCTAATATCAGTTGTAAAGGTGAGGTACAAGAGTGATGTCAATATAACCTGGTTGGATACTAATAGCCTCTCCACTTGTAATAGTAATTTGGAGCTCCAACAAATTAACACTTTTCTAATTAGGGTAATAATCTTCTCCTTTCAGACTGCCTAAGGAACCCTAAAGTGGATGGGATTCCTTAATTTATAGAACTCTCCCTACTGTAACCAATTAGCCTCAATTGCTTCTCCCCAAGCCCATAGTCTTTCAATGGTTTCTATGACAACACCTATTCATCGTGAAAACCACTAGCATACATTATGCTTAATTATAATTATCATTAGGATTTTCAAATTTTATATTATTTGAGGGGCAAATTATAAAATTTTATCTAGTCAATTGTCTAAGCATATTGAAAATTTAAATATTTCTAGCTATTCAACATGATTAGGGTATCAAACAATAATCCAAATTCCAAAACATTAGATGAAAAATATAAATGACTTTTTTAGGTAGCTTAGATGATGCTACCTTTCTTCTGAGCATGTGCCAAATAATACACATCAGGGCATTTTCTTGGATTTTTACAAATTTGGATGTATAAGCCACTTTTTTGCCTTTTGTAGATGATCATTTATTCATCTTCAAGTTGTATTGTATTTTTTTTTTGTTCTTGAGACCATTTGCATTATGTACTAGTATAGTTGCCTACTTTGATTTTTATTTCTTCTTGTGACTTGTTGGTGCAACTTGGGTGTAGAGCAACATTGCACATTTTTAAAACAAAGGTAGTGGAATTCTCTTGATTTGATTTTTCTTTATTTCACGTTTATTGTTCCTATGATTGTTGTTTGATTGACTACATTTTAGATTTCTAATCTCTCATGTAAGTTGTAATTGTCCTTGCAAGAAGTGCACCAAGTATTTAAAGCATTTATTTTGCATACTTCACTAGCAATTACTTCAAAAACAATGTAAAACCTACTATAAGATACATTTTAATGTTGGAGTTAATAATTTAAAAATTATACAAGTTACCACAACATCATTTTTTTGAAGCATATTGCATGACAACTAATGTATAGAACATTAATTGTAATGATCCATAGTATATAATTTGTAAATCTACAAAAGGAATGGTTAAAAAACCAAGGAAAAACTTAAATGAAGAGCTTCCATTTTCTATGTGCAAATAGACAAAATAATGAACGTCTCACTTTGGATTGTATAAGTACTTAGTCACAATTTTTTTCCATGTAGAAGCTATCATTGTACTATACCTTGAATCCTAAACTTTGAAATTGATCTACTTTCTTGCACATTTTTCAAGATTTTAGGACCCTAAACTATTGCATTTTAGAAAGCATAAATCAAGCTTAGTCAATATAATATTGCTTATGAATTTTTTAGTTTTTACGTTTTTTTCTCCCATGATAAATACATGATTTATTTGTATAATTCATTTTGTATCAATTCTTTGACATATGATGGTTGTATAAGTGCTATCTGTGAGGATCGTGTTCAAATATAATTAGAATTTACATATTTTATTAATCAACCCTAAAAAAGCATATAAAATTTTAAATTATAGGAAGATCAAGAATAAATGCCTTAAATTTTAGTTTTAATAACTACTATAAGAAATGGGAAAAAAAGTAGAAGTAGAATAAATAGGGACATATTTATTGCAAATTAATAGCTAAATAGCCCTCATAATTAATAAAATTCATGCATGTATATACATATTATAAGGTATAGTGAAGTATCCAAGTGTTCAATGCCAAATTGGATTAGTCAATAGAAACTTTGTAGACAATTGTGAAGGGCATCAATTGGTTGGAAGTAGAGTCATTTCTCCATGTGCACACAATGTGCAAAGACTCTAAGTAGGCGACAAAAATTGCTATTATATGAACTTAGAAGTGTGAGCCCATGAGCCTAGGAGACTATACACCTATGATATATGTGTCTATATTATAGTATCCTTCTATATTAAAAGTGCATATATGCTATAAATATTTATATCTATAAACAATTTTAATGATTGCATGATAGCTACTTATATATATGCTCAAGGCTCACATGCTCATACTTTCATGCTTACATACCAACACTATTGGTTAAATGCTAACCAATGTCTTAAGGTAGATGCACTTTATTGTTTAACTTCAAGAAGAAACTATTGCTAAATTCAAATAATTATACACAGATGGTGGAGAAAAATTTCTTATTAGAACTGTTGAAAAGTACAATGGTTTCATTTTTTACAATTGCATAATGAATTAGGCAATTCTATTGGAAGAGATTTTGGAGAAAAGAGGGCCATTTCAAGACAATTCTCTATGATGTTCCTATAGTAGTGAGGGAACAACTGATTGTTGTCAACTCTCATTGAAAAAAATTGGTCTTGAAATTGAAAAATAAGTCAATTTTCTTTTGCAAAATAAATAAATAAATAATGCAACCATCCTTTGACCACATCAAATTTCAGCAATGGTGTAATTCTCAAAGTTTTCCACTGTGCAAGAATTCACAGTCGTCTATAGAATCAAATCTCTTCTTATACCTTATGATTTATTGTAGGCAAATGTAGACATCCTATCTACAAAGGATTTTTTGAATAAAGTTGGTGATCATGCATTGTGTTGTAGTTGACTTCTTCATGAATTCAAAGAAGTGAAAGGTATTCATGAATTAACCCCTAGAGGACCAAAGTGCATTTTTTTTGGCAACATAGCGACTTTGGGTAGGTTTCTATCATTGGATTTATTTATTTATTTTTCTTTGAAATTTATTACAACATTTTTCCAAGGTGTAGCTTTAAGGCCCAATAATTTTCATAACTTTTAACTTTATGGTTCAAAAGTTATTGTATAATATGTAGTTTTCATTGCTCAATAGGCAGTTTGGGTAGAAAAAAAATTCTGTAAAAATTATTATTTTGATCAATGAGTCAAAAGTTATGAGGATTTTAAGTTTGTAGTAGTTTGTGGCTAGTTATCTTTCTTCCTCACCCTTCAATGTATTCCTCTAGAGTCTCTAGCGCAAGGGTGGATGCATGGTTTGGTGTCTCAATAACCATGTCACAAGGTTGATTTGAGGAGGTGCATGCATTTCAATGTAAATATCTTACAAAGTATTGTAGTTTTTAATGCTATTTTTGGATTAAAAAAACATAGTAACTTGATTAAAAAGACATCTGTGTATTTATTTTGACAATAAATGTCTATCAACATTGAATTATTGACCCTCAAAGATAAATGTATGGATTGTCGCAACAATTAATTGTATACATATGGACTTTTTTTTAAACACAAACACATAGAGATGGTTTATAATGACTAATGTATGAGTAAATGAAAACATCCTTCATTTAAAAATGAATTATTTGGTGCCAATATCATTGTATTTCATATGGTTACAAATGTTTATATAGTGAAATTAGGTTCATTTTTTGAAAGTCATTTTCTTATGAATTTAATTTTTAAATTTTTTTTTTCTGTTTCTTGTATAGTATATTTGGAGTTCTAAGTGGGCATGTTTTCCAATTGACCATTTATGAAGTTTATCTTTAGATATGTATATGTAGACTTATGAAGGCTCTTTTTAGATCACTTTTCTTTTGTTAACTAATGAATCAACTAGTGAGAAATAGTGAGACACAAAACCATGCATCCACTTACAAATGGAAAGCGCATGTTGAAGGCAAGGTTGTCTTTTTGTTAAAGCATTTGTTAAAAAAGAAAAAAGGGTCTTCTTAACCCCCTAATTGCCTGGGCGACTATAGATGGTCTTGCAGAAAATTTCAGCTTAAATCTGAATGGGTAGTTAAATTCTTTTGACTATTTTGAAATTTTTTTGAGCAATTTTTAGTATTAACTATTGAAAACTTTCATTTTTCAACAAAAAAGTAAATATTTGATTATTTAGGGGTCTTTAAAGGCATATATGAAACATTAGTGAAGTGTAAAGCTTGCCAATTCTACTTCATTTTCCACTTTAGTGCGCAACTTGCCAATTTCACTTGATTTGAGATCTAAGAAATTATACTTATCCAAATGCTTTGAAAATGGTCCCAATAGAAAGAATAAAGTATTTTCATGATTTTCACCATTGAAAATTTCAACATGCAAGTGTTGATTTGAAGAATTTTGCAATTTTTAGCTATAGAAAAAAATTGTATTACCACGATTGCAAGGTGGATTGTGCAATGAATTTGATATCTTTTTAAGTGAAATTAAGTTTTTTGAAAGTACATTTTAGTGTGCTAACACTATTTATATTTGTTTATGTCACCATTAATCCCAAAAACTTTAATATACAAATTTCTAAAACATTGTGGGAAGAAGCAATATACTAAAAATAGAAAATACACATTTCTCTTATTATAATCTCACAACTCCTTTGCAATTTTGCACTCAAAATTGATTTGTAGACTAATATACAAGTTCCTAAGACATCTATGTAGTTGGATTTTGAAAAAAGAAAAATTTCCTTCATTGGAGATTACTAGAAGCCAATGCTCTTTTTTCATAAGAAAAACACACTTACAAAGGCTTAGGCACTTAGGGGTTAATTCTTATATTGAAGAACTTTTTTCATCTATAAATTTAAAAAAATTATAAATTATCAAAAGAATTCTATTACATTCAATATCAAAATAATTATATTTTTCAGTACCAAAAGAATCCAATTACATTCAATATCAAAAGAATCATATTATTCAATATTAAAATAATTATATAATTATATTTTCATGGACACACAAAGACTATTAAAAAAGTTGTTTGTCCTAAACTTCAAAGGTACTAGATTTATTGTCATTCAAAGACTTGATAAAGACATTACTTCTTTGTTCTCTGCAAAATTTGATAAAAAATGGAGGTGCTGGTAAGCACCCTTCAAATTATTATTAGGTCCCAAAGTAGTTTAAGGGATGCCTACCAATACACCTACTATTAATCGATCCTTAACAATTAAACACTAAAGGTTCTTCCAACCTTGATCCTATCATTTCTATAAATGTTAAATTACCAAACAATGATATATCTTGGTTACTTCATTGGTTCATCTCAAATAAGCAATTCATCATGAGATATTACTTTGAAAATTGTATTTTATGAGTCTAACTATTACTAATGCCTCATATTGGCTAAGTGTGCAAGAACACTAACATTTTCAAGTAAACTTACACTTTCATTACATTAAAATATTTGGATTCCTATACTAGATGCTTTGTATCAATGGAAATATAGATCAATTTAAAATCAATAGTTAAAATGACCAAAAATGGGAGGAAGGAGGGTGAACCACCTCCAAGACCACCATTGAATCCGATAAAGTTTTGTGGGGTGGCTTACACCCTTTTCTCAATTGAGATTGTCAATCCCAACCAATGCATGTTCATCTATTGCAAAAGTTAAAGAAGCAATCATTGAAGTTTTTTCTCTATAGTAAAGCAATCTCAAAACTGATTTTTGTTGAACATTAGTAGACCAAAATAGGTAGGATAATTTGAATATTTTGGCAAGGTGCAATTAACAACACAAAATTGAATTCAACATCCAAAATTTTTAAACTTCAAAAAAAATGTTTACATTTAGTGATAGGAAAGAAGGGTAGCATGACCCACCTCAAGAACCATTGTTGGACTTGACAGTGGTTCTTGGGGTAGGTCATGCCATCCTTCTTTCTTGTCACTGAATATAGTTTTAATCATTGTTTTACAAAAATGAAGTACTTGTCAATGTTCATAATGAACCTAATACCTACACTTTTGACATGATTTATAAACATATATGCTACTAGACTTCAAATTATTTCTCAATAACATGGTCAAGACTTCAAGCAAACACTTAGAAGCCTCTATACTAGTGTTAGAATTACTGATTCATTGGACTTGGGTTTCATTTGGAAGCTTCCTAATTTCAATACATCGTGAACTTCAATGTGTCTCTGATTAAATGATGCCATGACATTAGAAGATTCCCTATCATATTGTATGCCAACTTACAAAATTACTTGAATGACAATGAAAAAAAGAACATTGCTCCCAAATTCTTAATTTAGAGAGTTCCAACATTGCTTATGACAAAGTCTAAGAGATGATATAGAAATATACTCTAGGACAATACAATTGAATTACAAAGTATATGAATCTCAAGGAGACTAATCTAAAGCAAATCAAGCTCTACATTTTGTACATATAAGAAAGATAAATCAAACTTGTCATTATCAAAGATGGATGACATGCCAATCTGTTTGTGAACATATCAACAATCTAAATGAATAGCCAATCAAAAGATTATACATGTTACAAGGTTGACCTATAGGATGTCTTAATTCTTCTTTGCCATGTCTCTACACTGCTTTGGCTGACTCTATGGCTCCCCCTTTTGGAGTGATTGCGTATAGTGTGCATTTTCAAAGTTTGATCTCTGCAGTGTAGAGGGTGAATGAATCAATTGTTTAAAGAGAGAAGAATTCATTCAAGACTTAGATGAGCAATAAGGGAGCAATGACTTGAAATTTATATACTACAACAAGTTGCGGGATTGTATGCCCTGAGAGCCTTAAATCTCAGCAATCAACACAAACAATTTCTACAAACTAGCATGGCATAAGAATTTTACAATGCAACATCCACATATTCACCATTCATTGTGAATTGCATGCAAGCTCTTACATAGGATGATGGATTTTGAATTTGTGAATTGTGAAACTTCTTATATTGAGTTTAGTGAACAAGTTGTTTGAAGTTGGTCTTTGTGTGACCATTGAATTTCTAATCTCAATTCCTTGACATGTTGGGTGACCTAATCTAAGGAATTCTTTGTTCATGTTTGCTTTCTATTTTTGAGTACAAAATTTACCCATGCACCGTAATTTAAGGCTCTCCAAAACTTTTTGTATATGCTTCCATACCCATCATTGACACTTGAATAGAAACTGACTTTTAACAATTGACCTTTATCAACAAACAAAAAATGAGAGATAAAGCTTCTAAAAGATAAGGTGATATTGAAAGGGTCCATCCTCATGAGTTGTCTTAATGCGGTATAGGTGGGTAGTGGGCTATGTTAATATCAAATAATTTGAATTGCCAACTCATTAATCAGAAGCTTACAAAAAACAAGGAACTATACAATTCAAGCTAGCAATGAAGATTTAATGTGAAAATTTAAGAAATTTAATCTTTATTGGGCCTTCAATCACTCCTTGAATTTTTTTAGATGAATTCAAATAATAATTTCTAAACGAGTAATTATGAGTTAAAAGAATTCTAAACCAAAAATCAAGGCTTTGATATTGTAATGTAGAATTTTGCCTACTTGACAAAAATCACAAGACAACTAACTAGGGGGTTATTTCCATGGAAAGATCAATAAGTCTATTGTTTGTATGACTAAGGTCACTATAATTGTATGTTGAACACTTATTTGTGTCGTTTTTGGTTTTGTTTTAAATAAAATAAACTTAAGGAAAATTTCTAATGTCAAATGGTCTGAGTCTACAAACCCAATGCTATAATATAGACCATATGTATGGCGTCACAGTCCTGTCTAGTATGTGGTTCACGTCAAATCACCGTCGTCAATTTGTCTTGGGTGGTCAATTTGTCTTATGCATGCTCTAGCCACTTAATGCAATATATATAATTATATACATATTTATTTATTTATTTATAATTTAATTCCTCTTTTTGTTCTCTCACATGGCAATTTTATCACTCTTAATTATAATTTTTTAATTTAATTTTAAATTAAAAAAATTCAAATTCTTTCTTTTTTGTTTTATTTCTTTATGTTGTCAATTTGATCCTCTTTAGCATGTTAAATAGTCTCAGCCGTTCCATTTGCTTGAATCATGTCAAATAGTCATCTATACTATCTATTTACTCTAATAAACCTAGACTTTCTTTGTAGACTACTTGATCTAATTTTGTATCCAAAATAAATCCCACCTACCAGATATGCTGGTGGTTTGAGAAACAATTCCAATTTTACATTCCTAACTACTACTTGACTCAATGTATCAGTCAATTAGATTTAATTTCATAGACTTGTAATTTAAACAACATCAAAATGGTCACCGTCTATTAGACTTAATTCAGTTTCTACACATAGTATTCAATCTACTAGACTTAGCGAATTTTGGTTAATAAAATTACTCCAACATTGTATCCAATGTACAAACCAATTTAATAAACAACCTCCATTAGTTACTTCATCTCAAAATTTTCCATTAATCAATTTGACTATATCACAATTAGAGGCATTACAATTCATAATTGAAAGTTTTGAGATTCAATTTTATCAATTCAGTATGTATTAATCTTAGAATTAATTTTATAATGAATTTAATCAACTAGACTTTACAATTTAAGCCTGGAATTCTTCACGGTCTATTGGACATAAACACCATTGCAACAAATAAATTATATACTTAATATTCAAGCTACAATTTATTAATCTAGCATAGGAGACTTCAAATATAATTCCCTATTAGACTTAGTTAATTAGACATAGCAATGCAAGTCTGTAATGTCTCACAAACCTATACATGGTTGTAATTCAAATTGAAATCATTCTATTTGCTTAAGCTATAACAATTCCACTTCCCAACAACTAGTGGACCATTTACTCAATCAACTGGACTTCCATGCCATGCTGGTTAGACAATGGGACATTGAGCAATCCATACATACAAATGCGTGATCAAAGTAGCATGCTCTCATACCATTTGACTATATGATTTCCAAACACATCAGTTAGGATGCAGACATACATCCAGTTAATTTGACACAGTTCCAATTACAAGTATAGTCAATTAGACTTAACTAAATTTTATCCATACTACTAATTAGCAATTGAATAAATTAACAGTTCAATGATCACTCCACTATCATGTAATTACTTTGAATTATTCAATCAACTTGATTTGGTGTAACACACTATCTGCCTAATTGACTTTGTGTTTATTTAGACAATTAGACCATGCTTACACAGATGGGTGGTAATGTTAGATCCATGCTACTAATCAATTTGACCCTCTTGTAGATCCTCTCAAGCTACCACTGTCATGAATAGACATACTTGGAACTAAACCTTTCATATCCTAAAGTTGTACTTGAGAATAGAAAGAAGTTATAACTAAATTAAGAGCTATAGAAAGGAGGAATGAACATGTTGCCTCTAGTCTTGTCAACACATTTCTTGAACATCTTGTATTCTTGTTTCTATCACATGTTCCATTACAATTTCATTATAGCAATCTACTTAACAAATTATATTTAATAATCAAATTGCTTTAACCCCTAAAGTCCCAAAGTCTCCTCGGGGGACACTTGGGATTTCGGGCAGGCTCGTGTGACTTGAAATTTTGACTTGATTTTTTGAAACTTTTTTTGAAGATAGGAAATCACATCAGCATTCTAGAAATATAATTTTTTTTTCAATCGGTGCTTGGGAGCAAAAGTTTTGCCATCCAAAGTCAAAAAAGCAGTTTGGCGGGCAGAAAAAAAAAACCACAAAAAAATGAAAAAAAAAAATTTCAATTTTTTTTCTGAAAGATTATGTTTTTTTCTACATTTGAAGCTTTGATTCATCCTATTTGGACTAATAATGAAAAAGTTATGGACAATCTTGTTTTTCAAGCAATCTAAGCATCTTCTTCAAAAAACAACTTATAGAATTCATTTTTGAATGCAATTTTCAATTTTTTTCAATTTTCTTTTTTTGACAAGGTTAAGTTTGTTTTCAAGAACAATCCCACCATTGGGATTATGATTTTTTAATTCCATCTAAGGGCTATTAACAATTTAGTATTTTGTTCAACTTTGGACCTACTTCTACTTAACAATTTTTTTATATGTGAAAATCAAGTTTTGACATTCTGAAAAAAAATTCCCCAACTCTCAACTCAAATGTTCAAGATAAAAAAATTTTAACCTTATAGTGTGTAGTGCAAAAAAAACACCACAAATGGCCATCAAAGTCACCTGAAATTGCAGGCCGTAGTTGAAAAAAACTTTTTTTTTCAACTTCAAATGCTAATATCTTCCAATCCATACGGTCAAACTTCATGAAATTCTTACCACATGATTTGAGACAAGTGAAGTACAAGATCCTATGGTTAGATTTTAAGAAAAAAGTTTTTTTAGGTTTCTTGAGTGATTGCAGCAGAAATGGCAATTTTCAGTGGTTTCAGAGCCAGAAAATGCCTTGGGAACTTCGGGGTTAATTGTGTCCTGGACAGTTTGACAAGACTAAACACATTGTCGGACAGAACTAAGATTTTGGAAATTGAGGAAGTGTTACATAGACTAAGAATAGAAAATGAAGAATTTTGTGATGCTATTAAACAATTAGAACATGCTCAACCACCTTCAATGGAAACATCATTGAGGTTCAACTTCAAAGAGCCAAAGTTAAGTTTACCTGAGAAATTTAATGGCGATCGTTCAAGATTTCTTAGATTTATTAGTCAAATTAGGTTATTTATTCTCATGCAACCTTTGCGCTATCCAACTTCATCCTCACAAATTGGTTTGATAGGCACCTTACTTAATAGAACGGCATTGGCATAGTTCACCCATTGCTGGAAAAACATTCTCCGTTGTTAAATGATTTTGAAGGTTTCATGGAAGAATTCACAGCTTGTTTTTGGGAGGTTGACAAGAAAAAGATTGCGGATTCTAAAATTAGAAGTCTATGTCAAGCATCCCGATCAGCGTCAATCTATGCTTCACAATTTAGACAATTGTCTTGTGATGTGGATTGGGAGTCAAAGATGGCATTGATTCAACAATTTCAATGGGGTTTGAGAGAGGATGTCAAAGACCTATTGTTAACTTTACCTGATGCTATTACTTTATCAGAGGCTATAACTCAAGTAGTTCGATGTGACAATTGCTTATTTTTACGCAAACATGAAAGAAAGACTAACAACATGTTTGATCTGCAACCGATAGCATCTGTAGGACCAATACCCTCAGGAACTTTAAGTAATGATGTACCATTAGACGACCCTATATAAGTGGATGTCACAAGATTCAAGCTACTAACACCAGAAGAAAAAGACCGCAGATGGAAGGAAGGAGTATGCTTGTATTGTGGGGAGTTAGGACATAAGGCTTCAAATTGTTTTAAGAAATCAACCAAACAACGTATTCGAGGAGCTAAGTTTAATATGCTAGGAGATTCAAAAAACGCACAAGTTCAATCTTAGTAGGGACCTTAAGATTGAACACTCTTCATGTTATGCAACAAGGTCCTTTGGTAACCTCTGATCTTGTACCATGTTTTTTATTGCCTATAAAATTTTTTTAAAATGGCATGGAGATTGAGGTAGATGCTCTTGTGGATTCAGGAGCAATTGCTTCTTTTACTGATGTCAATTTTATACAAAAATATGAATTATCAATTAAGTTTAGAAATTCTCCAGCACAAATAGAGGTTGTAGATGGTAGAACCATTGAATCAGGAATAGTTACCCATGAGACAAAGCTATTAAATTTGACAATAGATGGCTATGGGTGCAAGGTAGTTTTTAACATAATTAAGTCACCAAACAATGTTATAATCCTAGGTCAAAATTGGTTGGAATTTTATAATCTAAAAATAGATTGGAAAAAAAGAAAACTTATACTTGAACATGATCATGATACCATAGAACAAGCCACTTTTAGAAATTATAGTCAAGGTGGACACAAAAAATCAATTAACATGAGAACAGAAGTCAAAGCTAGAAAAAATCATAAAAAATTAAATAAAAAAGGTAATAGACCTCTCACAATGGGAGCTCAAGCTTTTTTACGAGCTAGTAAGGAAGGGACTCTTTTTGCAATTTATGCTACGTCCATCAAAGAAGATTGCAAATCAAATGTTGAACTTCCCATTCAATATAGCGACTTTATTGATGTATTTAAGAAGAAAAAAAGCTGATATGTTACCAAATCATAGACCTTATGACTGTTCTATTAATCTACAAGAGGGAGCTCAGCCTCCTTTTGGGCCAATTTATAATTTATCAAAAAATGAACTTGATGAATTATGCATATATATTGATGAAAATTTAAGGAAAAAATTTATTCAACATTCAAAGTCACCAGCTAGGGCACCTATAATATTTGTAAAGAAAAAAGACGGTATATTACGTATGTGTGTGGATTATCATGGCCTTAACAAGCTAACAATAAAAAATCACTGTCCTTTACCTTTAATAACAAATCTTCTTGACCAACTCCAACAAGCTAAAATATATACTAAAATTGACTTACGTGGAGCTTATAATTTAATTCGAATAAAAGAAAGCGACGAATAGAAGACGGCCTTTTGAACAAGGTACGGTCATTTTGAATATACAGTCATGCCTTTTCGGCTAACCAACACACCTGCAGTATTTCAACATATGATGAATGATGTTTTTAGAGATTTTTTAGATGATTTTGTTGTTATTTACATCAATTGATGACATTTTAATTTATTCAAAAAATCAAAAAGATCATGAGAGACATGTTCGGATAGTATTAAATAAACTTCGTGATATGGGATTATATGTCAAGTTGGACAAATGTGAATTTCATCAATCGCAAGTTGAGTTTCTTGGATACATAGTATCTAGTAATAGTGTAACAATGGACCCAAAGAAAGTACAAACTATTGTAGATTGGATAACTCCGTGTACAGTTCGTGATGTACAATATTTTTTGGGCTTTGCTAATTTTTATTGTATATTTATTAAATCTTATTCTAGTATTGCCACTCCTTTAATAAGCCTAATACATAAAGATAAATTCAAATTCAAGTGGACTGATGAGTGAGATAAGGCTTTCAAAAGCCTAAAAGATGCCTTTATCACTACCCCCATCTTAATCCATGTTGATCTATTAAAGCCATTTTTTTTAGAGACAGATGCATCAGATTATGCTTTTGGAGCTGTACTATCTCAATGTGGAAATGACAATCACCTTCATCCTGTTGCATTTTATTCTAGAAAATTTTCAGCAACTGAAATTAATTATGAAATTCATGATAAGGAATTATTGGCAATTGTTGCTTCATTTGAAAATTGGCGACATTTTCTAGAAGGAACTCAACAACAAGTTACAGTTTATACGGATCACAAAAATTTAGAATATTTTATGAGTGCAAAAATTTTTAATCGGCACCAAGCAAGATGGAGTATGGCATTGTCACATTTTGATTTTATTATAACATATAGGCCAGGTAGTCAATAAGGAAAAACAGACGCTTTGTCACGCCGTGCTTATTTTGTACCAAAAGAGGGTGATGCAGTTTATGACCAACAAAAGAGTATTATTTTGAAACTTGAGTGGTTAGCACTCCACTCTTTAGTAAGTAGCCCTCCAAAAGATTTATCAATTATTGAAGAAATTAGAAAGACCCTTGGACAAGATCCACTTGTAAAAAATGTGTTTAGACAAATGGAAGAAGGTAAAGGGGAAGATTATTTTTGAGTTTAAAGACAACTTATTATTTTTCCAAGGTTTACTCTATGTAACACCAGGGTTAGCCAGACTCAAAGTCCTTCAAATACGTCATGACCTTCCTGCTGTGGGACACTTTGGAGTTAACAAAACCATTGAATTGGTATCTAAAGACTATTGGTGGCCAACCCGAGTGGGGTAAGTAAAGCTAGTTGGATGGCTGAATTAGGGGTCAATTGAGATCCTAATTGGAAGATCTTTTGTGTATCCAAGTCAATTTTTGTTTATGAATTCAAAGTAGTTGGAGGCAGATGACCACTTGATAGTTTCCAAATGGGGTAAATTGGGCTGGCAGCAGTTGTATTGTGGTTCCAATTTGGTTTTGCTGAGCTATTAGGTTTCCAAATCGGGGCAATTTTGCTAACTGAATTTTGAAGTTCCTATTTGTTGGTGTTTTTTAATTTGGTTGTCATCTAGTGCGAGAGTGTCCGCTACAAGTCCCAGTTCAAGTTGGCTGTGTATTTGAGTTTTTGTTTGCATATTTCCAAGTGGAAATTGTGTATTAATATTTGCTGAGTGGTCAGTAAGTGGTGGAAAAGTGATTCCTAATCGGAGTAGTCAGGAGTATTATTATCGATTAGGATGGAGGATAGTAGGTATTGTAGAATTTTAAGTCCACAATTTGGTATAGTAAAATGGAAGCAATTAGGGGATCAGTGGTAGTTGGAAGTTAAATTTTAAACATGATTCCAAATGGGAGATTACGAGAATTGTGGAGTTAATTGAAGAAAGTCAAAAATTTATATTTTTATACTATATTGTAATGGTGATTTAATCACCAATTTGGTTTAAGGAAGAATGATTGAAAATCAATTTGGTGTTTTGTGTTGTGAATTTGGTGTGTAATGTTTGAGAGATGGATCCAGTTAGTGTTAATGGTTACATATATTCAAATTGGAAAAATTTAATTTGAGAATAGAATTGATGTAATTGATCAGTGTTGCAACCCGAGTTGGTGTAAGTTGAAGTTATTAGCTATGGGCTGTGTGCAACTATGCATGTTGAAATGCTATGACATGTATGCCAAATTGGGAATTGTTTTGATGTGATGGGAGAACCCCAATTGGGAGTGAAGCAAGTTGATGGAAGCTTGGAGATGTGGTCCTTTGGAGGAAACAAGTTCAATTTGGTTGGTGAGTGCAATCCAGTGGGAGTGAGTTGAAGATCCAAACCAATGTGGAAATGCTGTAAGGCTGGTTGAAGTTGCAAAGGCCAATCCGATTTGGGTTGCTGTGAAGATCAATTGGTTTGGTGAAGGTATAAAGAAGAATTACAAATTGGGAGAATATTTACCCTTTGTGATTTTAAGAATGGAGATTAATTTGATAATTATTAATTTAGTGTGAGTAAACATTTAATTGTGGATTTAAAGGATAAATTGACTTCTTAGTTTAATTGCAATGACAATTAGGTGTGTTAGAAGCAATTCTATTTAAAAGTCCTCCTTGAATGAACTTTACACTTAGGATTTAGAAATACCAAATAGGATCTAAATGACTCTACGGTCCTTTTCAAATCTTTCAGCAAATTTGTTTATAACTTTTGATTTAAGGCTCATAATCTGAAACGGATTTTGGAGGTGAAAGTGATAATGATCTTCTAACTTTCATCGGTTCAAAGTTTTTTGAAAAAAGTTCATATACTATGTCTCAATGAGGTTCAAAATATTATTTATAATGCAATTCTTGAGTTTTACATATCCCACAAGTTTTGTCTTGCCAACTACTCATTAGGAGGGATTTGAGGGCTCTGGGAGCTTGTGAGTTCCCACAGCCCGAAATCGCGAAAACAGCCGCGGGAACGCAGTTCTGCAGGAATCCGACGTGGTCGAGCGACTGCCATGTCATCGACTTTTTTTTCCGAAAGTTTTTTTTTGGAATTTTTTTCATATTTCAGGACCCAATTTTATTTTTTTTAAATGCTAACCAACGGCCAGCCGTTCCCAGACCCTGTTTCGGGAATAGTCCCGAAATGGCCCTTTATAGCCCTCAAATCCCTCCTAATGATCCTACCTCTATAAAAAGCTTGTCATTTTTAAATTCATACCCACACATTAAGTTGCTTTAGAATGATGCATGGCATATGGTGTATGATGTATTGTATATAGTGAATTGTGTATGGCATATGGTGTATTGTATTTGATGAATTGTGTATGGTGTATTATATGTGGTATATTGTGCAATACAAAATTATTGTGTATGGTGTATTGTTGTAAAATTTTGAATGTATTCATATATGATTGTAGAGTGTCTACTTCCCATATAATTATTAATATATTTTTTTGCACACATTGCCACAAAATAAAATTGCATTTAACATCTTTATATAGTGATCTCAACCCTAACTCTAAATTACTTAAAAAATAATAGTGGAATGATTGCGGAATGACTTCATTGCCACTAATTCTTGAATGACTACATAATCACTTCACAATGACTTCCTTGTGACTTTGACGTAGATGTCCATGTCAACAACACTCAAACTACATTACAATTGCAAAATGACTAAATAATGAATTCACAATGACTTCACAGTGACTCTGACGTCAGCAACGTACGGATTATTTATAATACCGAAATGACTACATAATGACTTCATAGTGACTTCCACGTGACTCTAACACGGATGTCCACGACTCCACGTCAATAGTACTCGCATTTGCCAATGACTCCATGGTGACTACAGAGTGACTCTGAAATTGCTAACATCATGCTACTTCTCTAAAATTTTAGATTGGAATGGACAACTGCCCACAATTTTTGAACAATTGCCCAAAAATCACAAGTGCCATGTAGACCTTGTCATCTCTTTTTCATCCAAATGTGTGATAATGGGTCGTGGCAAGAAACACTTACCGGTTTTGTCTCAAAATGGCTCAAAATGAGTGCGTCCTGTGAGTCATGTGACCCTTTGAAATAAATTTTTTTTAAATTAAAAAAAATATGGATAATTTGAAGAGCAATGAGAATATCATGTCTCTTGAAATTCAGACCTAAGAAATTTTTTCTCTAAATGTTATAGACAATGGAAAATACAATGAAAATAGTTCTTTTTCACTAATTTGGTAAAAATAGTAAAAAAATGAAAAAAATGAAAATGAGAAATCCTTTTTTTCTCTAAGTCAAGGTCTTTCTTTTCCAACAAATTTCATCTTTGGAAAAAATAAATTCTATTCTCTACACTTGCGCAAAGTCAGCCACTTTGACAACATGTGGAGGTTGAAAAATATATTATTTTCAAAAAATCTCTTCGTGGTATTGTGTAACTTTAGGTGAGGTCCTTTCATGCCAATTTTCAGCTCAAAATTTTCATTTTTGGGTCAAAAATAGGACTAAAACCCCCCAAAATGGCCATGGTATACACCCAATCGGGGGCAGTTTAAAAATAGTAAATTAATTTTGAAAAAATTGAAAAAATTACAAAAAATGTAAAACTTTTTTAGGCACCTTCATTTCAAGTTTCAAGTCAAATGAACAAAAGATGAAAAAGTTATGAGCAAAAAACTACCTCCTAAAGGTCAAGGGGACAAAAAAAAGGACAAGTGTTTCTTGCCAAAGCCCTAATACACTAGGTTTCACTACAGTCACATACTTGTCTACAATGACTCTAGGGCCGTGAGTCATTTTTTAGTTGAAAATGTCCTAAATGATTGCTATGGAGTCATTTATCGTAGTCATTTAGGACAGGAATTTTTTGTAGTGTAATAGTCATACTAAATGAATCAATTGTAGGTGAACAAAGCATTGTTCAAAACCAACAAATATATATGGAAGAGGTTGGAATACATGCACATGCACGACAATTGATGGGTGAACGAGTTGCACACAATCCACAAGCCAATGTTGTAATCAATAATATAATTGACAGCAGGGTCCTAAACAACTTAACATATGCTGACTACAATAGAAAAATACCAATGACATTGAGTCCAATATTAAGTCCAATGCAAGCCCACAAGTTAGCACTTGGAACTCTGAGTTTATTTTTAGTGGATGTTTTGTAAAATTTAGTAAAAATATAGAAGAAAAATACATAAAAAGAACGTTTGGTAGCAGTTTCTATCAAATTGGTGAAAAAAACACTTAGAAGGTGGAAAATTCCTAATTCAAGGAATTTTTATCATTCTAAGTCTTAGAAGTGAGTTTGAGGGAATATTTAGTAATTCTGAGAGATGTGAGAGTATGAGACTTAGTGAGTCCTAGTGTTTGTCTGTGCAAAATCAACCTTTTAGAAATGCACATGGCATATTAACTAAGCCAATAGAGTCTATTATAAGTTTAGAGAGTTTGCCAAAGTCTAAATCCAATTCTAGTGTAAATTGGATTTGGAAGTAAAACCTTTACAACCAACTTTGAGAGTTGAAGTATTAAGACATTGAAGATGGTGGAATTGACAGTTGAAGACTATAGAGAGTTGTTCTAGGGTAGGAGCATGCCAGGAGCGAACAAGAATCAAGCAATTGTGCAAGATTCCTGGATATCGAGAATTAAATTGTCCAATTGGGCAAAGTAATTCCAAATTACTAAAAATAGACAAGTGCAAGGTAGCGTAGAATGTACACGTGGAATCTCAAAATGTCCTAGATGTTACCCAATTTATTTCAGATTTTTTTGGAATTCCACGTTGACTCAATGGGAAGTTAACTACACATAAATATATTTGTAAATTCCTAGAAATTACATATATTGTAGTAAAATCTCACTAAAAATTAGATTAGGTTTTTGTATGCTTAATAAGTGCCCAGTCAAGTTTGAAGACATTCCGACATTCTCAACTATTAGAACCAGCATTGACATTGAATTTCACGAGAATTTACAACTTGGCGGCGGATTGACCAACGTACTAGGAGCGAATGATGTCTAATTGACGGGAATGAGGAAACAATCCTTTCTCTCACTAACATTCCTAACAACCTTGGCTTGATAGATTCATCAAAAAGTGCAAATTCTAAAAATTAAATTTTTAACTTTTAATTGGAATTATCGTAACTCCAATTTGCGCCCACAAATGGCCTAGGAGTGAGGGATAAGGGGTCCTTCAGGCTAATTGGGGTCCTCTAAAGACAATGGTGCAGACGGATTTCTGTTTCGGGTTGTTCCCTAAAAGATCAGCTCTTTGTTTGACTTTTTAATCGTTAATTGCGGTTAATTAAAAGTGATTTTGGAAATATCTCTTAGAAAATCAAAGATTGGATTTGGTCAAGATCTCTTTCTTGTGTAAAAAACCATCTTTGGGCTAAAGAAAGACAATTTTCAAAATAACTTTTGGTTAATTTGCAAAATATCTAGGTAGATTAGGGTTAATTTCAAAATATCTTCAATTTGATTTGGCAAAAATTTTATTAACTAAATGGGGGAGGTTCTAGAGTTTCCCACCACTAGACAAGTATTATCTTAAAAATTGTTGATTTTTTTAATGTCAATGTTTTTTGATGATATTGACAATGATGATGGATTTTTTTGGAATTTGGGGCAAAAATATGGAAATTTCTAGTCACACGTACCTACCCAGAAAATGCATGTTGGTCTTTTAGGGGTTAAGATTCCAATATTATAGTTCTACAAGTTTTCCATAGGCAAAAGAAAAGGTGTTTTTTCCACCACTATATATATATACACACATATATATTGTTGTAGAAACTTATTCCCTATTCTAGGATTATTACAAGGAAGACTATTTAATTTTTGTAGCATTTTTATGAAACTTTGCAATTTTTGCACTCAATATTATGAATACAATGACTACTTTCAAATAGAACAATCTTAGCCATTGATCTAAGAAATTGACAACTTGCAGTATTATTGTGAGTACTATGACTATTTAAAAGTATTGAAACAATATTATGCAAAAAAAAGTTAGTATCCCACAAAAACTAGGTACAATGAGGTGTAAACTAATAATAAGTAGAAATTTATAAATTTATAAATTAAAAATTGGCAATTTGTTAGGATTTAATGGTGATTAGATTTCACCAAAAAAATGTAAATAGAAACCATCTTCAATATTCAAAAGCGTACATGCAAAGGAGTCCTATTTACATAAACACACATGCTACGAAATAATGTATTTTTAGATGTCCCTTCGTAGACACATGATCACCTATTACAAATTTTTTAGCTTTAGGTTATTAATTTTGGATAGTCTCCAAGGCCATTGCAAGAGACACTTATCCATTTTTTTTGTCACACCTTATGTTGGTTGAACTATTCTTTGGCTATAACTTTTGTGTTTTTGATCCAAATGACTCAAATTTTATAGGTTACACACTCATGACTATTATGTACCTCATCAAATCTTTGTTTGTAATTTTCAAATTTTTATTGTCCAAAGTTAGGCCTCAATTTTATATCACACTTGCTAATTTGGAATGTTTTAAAGTACTATTCACTACCTCAAAAAATAAATTTTGAGCTAAAATTTAGAAGATATAGTCTTCTAGTAGACTTGTTGCTAATTTCCAAAGGATACTCAAAATAATCAAGTGTATGTGGTGTAAAAGTTCACAAATAAGCTTCTTTCACCTTGCATTTTGAAACATATAAAATATTATTTTGGTGTTTTTCTTGGCAAATGCCCATCTCTAATAGAATTGTTACAAATGGACGATTTTTTCCGATTATTTTTTTTCCCTATTTTTAACTAATTAATACATCATAGTATCTATTTCTTCAGATTTGATACTTTTTAGTTCTCCCACTAAATTTTTTATCCTATGAATTTCCTTTGGCGGTTACCTTCATCTTAAAAGTTTATACATTATCCATAGTTTTTATTTTTGAAAAAATTATTTGCTTTATTTTAACCTCTAAAAGACCAGTTTGCTAAATTTAGCAATATAGTCATTGTGGGTAGGTATGTGTGATTGGAGATTTCCATATTTTGGGCCCAAATTTTAATAGAAGATGGGTATGAAGAATATCTTTCATATGTACTAAAAATCAGGACATTTGGAAATACAAGTCAAAAGTTATGGCCTAGTATGTTTGTTTTTTCTAATTGGCAAGTTTAGATAGATTGAAAAAAATCACTTTTTTCAAAACAAAAATTTGAACCTAATTTTCTACATTTATGTGCATAGGAAGCTTTGAATCATTCCATTTTGATCAATGAGTCAAAAATTATGAGTTTTTTTTGTTTGGAGGCAATTATGGATTCAATAGTCTAAAATAAACCTTTGAGGTCCATTCAATACTTTTTGAAAAAAATAAAATTACAGGATGCATATTATTTATTATATAACATTGCAACCATTGGGATTGGGATTTTTCAATTTCATAAATAAATTCTTAACGATTTTGCATTTTAAATCATTTGCTACTTCTTTTTACTTACAAATTTTTCCTATATGTTATACAATTCTAAATAATTTGAATTTTTTTAGGCAAGTACCCTAGTTGGCTTCAACAATGAATCCAAAGAGACACAACCATTTTGGAATATTTTCATATGATTTTTGCCTGCTGAAGTGTAGCTGCCCTCTTTTCCACAAGGTGAAAAACAATATTTTCAAGCATTCAAATGCAAATATCTTGCAATCTACATGGCAAAAAACTCTGAAATTTTTTGCACATGTTCACACACCAATTTTCTACAAATCCTATAGTTACAAATATCAAAAAATGTTTTAAAATTGGCATTGCTACTAGAAATGGTAGTTTTGACCATTTTGGGGGTAAACATAATCAAAGAACTTAAGGGAATAAAGTAATTCAAAAGAAAATCATGAGTGCTATGTAAAAAAAATCAAGAAGTGTTTCTCGTAGTTACACCTCTATAACAAAAAATCCTAAACCTCAAAGTGTGACAAATCAAAAAAATTGACTTTTAAATATAAATTTTTTTTTTCAATTTAAAAAAATAAAGAATATGATTACAATCAAGTTAGCCATCCCTCATAAAAATTTCAAGTTCATTGGGTCCTACTTTCAAAAAATCTAGTAGAAAACAACTCCATCATTCTAATTGCAATGCAAAATAGGGCTAGTCTTTTTTGCAATCACCCTTTATACCAATAATGTTATATTTCATAACTTCTACAATCTAGTTTGGATCTTTGATTTCAAACCAAATTTCAAAATTTTCCAAGTTTTTCATCTATGCTTAAGAATTTGTTTATGTGTTTTCCTTGAGATGAAAGTTTATAGTAGAGGCTCTCTACATTTTTACACTCCCAAGAAAGCTAACAAGACTAGTGAAAAGGATTTCTTCTTTTCTACTAAAGTTAGAGCATCCAAAATTATCAATATAAGCAATTCAACATAGTTGGAGGCACCTTGTCCAGAAAATAATAAAATTTATGTAGTATTAGCAAGTGAAAATCATGAATATAAAAAAGAAATTAGACTTTTTGGATGTTGTATGTAATTTCTATGATTTTTCAAAGTATTGTGTATGAAAACCATTGAATTTGTCACCCGGGTGCATCCAAATCTAAACTCTGCAAAAATCAACAATCAACAAATTAGAGTTAAGTATATATATATATCTATCTGTGTGTGTGTGTGTCCTTGTAATGCATCAGTGGATTAGAGTTAAGCTTTTGGAAGACACATTAAGCAAAGTTTAGTGACACAATTAGGTATAGTCTATGGTACAAGAGTAGAAGCATGTATTGGAATGGGTGTTTCTACCTTAGTGAAGACTAACTCATCTTTTAGAAGAACATTCTTCCTTTGATATTTGGACTCCCTTCAAGATAGATGAAGATCCTTCTTTTTTCAATGACAACTTCACCCATTTTTCACTTATAATTTTAAGTATTAAGGTAGCGAGTACAAGAAGTGAGATTCATGGAGTTAAACTTTGATGAAAATTTCTGAATTTTGGAGGCTGATTTGATATGAGGCCACGTTCCATGAGAAAAGAAAAACATGTGTGGCTCCTTTCACATATATAACATTGTATGACCAAGCAATAGTCCTCCCCTTGCAGGGAAGGTAATATGCTTTGTTAGATACCTAATAAGAGGGTCCTCTCTCCCAAGTCAATTATTATTTCAAAGATTGGGGGGCCGGGGGCGTGGGCAGTTGGCCGAGGAGCCCAATAAGACAATCATGTCTACTGTTCCGGGTGCCCTTTTCAAGGAAGCACAAGGGCTCCCTGCCCCGTTGTTAGGCCTCCCCATTGTTTTGAACCTGGCGCCGGCGGGCGCTTGTGAAGTTGGGAAGTGAGGATGATGAGGCAGTAGCCCAGTACTCCAGTAGACCTAGTGCCGTTGGTGTAAGCTTTAATAAGATTCCTTCAGTTGCCGCAGAGCGCAGGTCTGTCGCCACCCTACCCTAAGTAGCCTTTTGGAATTCGATTCCCTACAGCAACGAGACAAGGAGAAAAGACAAAGCTTCGCTGTGGATGAGGCGCCCTGGTGGGAAATTGGGAATTGGAAAGGAAAACCCAAATCGGCAATTCCGGGTTGTGACTCCGCAACTGAACTGCAGCCAAGAACTTAATTATAACTGACAAACCTCAACTACCAGTAGTACTGTACCGTCCCCCTTCTCGTCAACTGAATTTGACCGGATTAAGGTAATGCAAGGTAATAACAATGCGGAACACACTTACTTAATTAATAATAGGTGGCTTCACAGAGCATACCCACCGGAGCAGGACTCAGGAACTCCTTTACTAAGCTGAAGTGAAAACTGGTCATGTCGAAACAGACCGACTTCTTGATCTACAGTTTCGCCCTTGTTTCTTGATCTCAGACTTAATTCGCCTTTCTTCACGTGGTTATCATCCTGCAATTCGCCCTTGTTTCTTGTTTCTTGATCTCAGACTTGATTCGCCCTGATTCACGTGGTTATCATCCTGGGCTCTGCGACTAGAGGCCCTCGCACTCTAGATTCAGAGAGCTTGCTGAGCCGCATTGGAAGGAAAGAAAGCTGAACTCTCAAAGGAGCTGTGAGTTTGATAGTAGAAGGAGTTAGTGGGTACACCCAACAGCGCTACTGAGCTTAAAGCATCATCTATTGTCTGTGTACATTTTCAAAATCAGTTATGTACCTATTTGGATGGTACATTTCCAAAAACAAACTTTGACCCTTAATAACTTTTGTTTATTTGAGTTGTTTGTAAAGTACACTAAATTGGGGTTTAAGCCCATGAGTTTTGTAAAAAAACCGGTTGAGTTAAAAAAGTCGAAATAAAAGTGGGTATGAAACTTATTTTTTCATCAAAATGGTGCCTAAAAAAGTTTGGTCCCCACTTTTGAAGTCGTGTGTCATAAGTATCTTGCAAAAAAGTTTGACACTTCAACTTTAGTTGCCTTCTCAACTTCAAAAAAAGTCATGCCTAAAGTGGGGGGGACTTTACAAATAACTCAATTGTATCACCAAATGATACATTCTTTGGTGCATTGGAACATGCTTTCACTTGCCAACAAGACTTTATAAAAATTTGAACACCTTAATAAGAGTAACTAGACATAGCACCAATTTCTGGTGCTTTTGGGTGTACCGACCTTAAACCACATGAATTCCTCTATGCATTATATAGTTCAAGGGTTAATGAATGAATCTGTGAGGTTAGTTAATTTCTTGTTATTGGTCCCCATTTCATCAATGAACTCTCCTTGGTTTGTCAATGAACTTTGTCATCGGTGCCCTATATCATCTCTACATTGTATCTACATTGTGACAAGCAAGAATTTTTTTTTCCATTTTTTAAGAAGTGCTATAGTGGCAATATAAAATATTATAGTGATGGTCCAAATTGCAACGTTCATCCACTTAGTGGAAGTATAGTATGGTTTCCATCCACAATCAAGCAATTTTGTCTAATATTTTTTTATTTCAGTTTGACAATTTCATCTAAGTTTTTTGGCATTTTAAGCCATATTATTTGTTTGGTGCAATTTGGCATGAAAAAGCAAAAATAAAAACTAACAAGGGGAAGCAAACACATAGAGGGCTCAATATTCTTCTAATGCCTCAACCTGTTGAGTAACTACACTAAATGATGCATGATTACCTCAAATCCTTCCAATGATCGTGGCATTGAATTGAATGTCTTTGTATCTCATTCCTATAGGCCTTGGTGGAATGCATTGGTGAAACATGTTGGAAACGACCTAAATTATGTAAGTTGGGCCAGGTTTTTTTAAGTGATTTAGCTTTTTTTGAAGTACTAGCGATAATTTTCGATGAACTTTTGATGAAGTGGCTACTTATGCTCATTGTAAGGAGAAAACAATTTCACTAAACACATAAACATGAGTGAATTTTGACTACACATATATTTTGATGATAAAGCAAAAGTGACAACATATCCATTTGTGTAGATGTACACCAGTGAGACTAAAAATGTATCTAATGATTAAGATTTGGCCACTTTGTTTGGAATATATAGCCATAATGAGAGAAATATAGGCAATTATAAACTTTGTGCTTATCGAATTTAGTGGCGATGTTATCTTTTGGCATGAAGTAAGATGGCTACATACAATTAGTGGATAGTGAAATTAGGCAAAAAAAATACAATTATTACTCCTCAAACTCCTATAGTAAAATCAAAGTACATGGATGGTGGGTGAATTTTGGTGATTTTTAGCCAATAAAAAAAAGATTGAGTTGGGGCTCTACAATTGCTAATCAAGTTGCTTTGGTGTTTTAATACCATACTCTCTTGATACCAATATAAGGATTAAATTGTATTGAGCTCTGATTGAAGATGCTCTTAGTCTTTACTATGGAAGTACTGTAAGTTGAGTTACATACATAAATTGAAGCAAAATCCATAGGACAAAGGAATAGGGATTCCAAAATAATCACTTCAAGTTCAATAGTGACCTTATTTTTGGTCCCAATTGTACTCTTTCACATTCTAATGCAATGGAAATTGTAAAAGTATGACATTGCAAGAACTTTTAATGTGGAATTGGGTTGAAAAAACATATTTTATAAGTCCAATGAACATCAGCACGCTATTCCTATACATGGTTAATCCGTTAACAACTATGGTGGATTTGAGGGGTAGATAGGGCATTTTGTAATTGTATGGATTTAATTCTTATAAGTGATGAAAAATGATGGTAGCCAAAGATCCAACCATATAGATGGAGGCATTGTCCACAGTTTACTATATAGTGGTCAAGTTTGCAACAAACTATACTCCTTTCTAAATTACTATGAAGCATCTCTATAGTTGTAGGTATGTAGGTGTGTATATGACCAATTAGGGTAGTTTTGGGGTTGTATTTCTTTTTGAAAAATTATTTAATGTAATCATGAGGCTATGCTTCTCATCTTTTATTGTAATCATGGCAAGCACGAACATCACAAGGTTTTGGAAGTGCTAAGGTAGAGTTCCCAATTCAAATCTTATCCATAGGCAAATGCCAACATCAAAAAGTTTGGCTAAAGTAGGGCAGTTTAATTACAACCGTACAAACAAAACAACCACGCCACAAACCTTGTGTGTAAGGTCAACAAGTGCTCACCTAATACTAGAGAAAATCTATTTTAAGTACTACAGAAAATCTCAAACTCTTGGAACTATAAATTGAGCCAAGAACCACAAGAACAAATCACATGGATTGATTGATTAACTTGGATCAAATTGGAATTTAAAATAGACATCTAGAAATATAAATAAATATCTTGTCTTGTTTTGCTATGCAAGTAGTAATGGTATATTTGCCCTCACAACCCTTATTCTCCTCTTCCTACTCAAATTGCCAAATCCATTCTTCTCGATTGCCAAATCCAAGAGCAAATCTTATACAAAACCACACACATAACATTGTCTTCACATCGCCTAGATCCATGGAAGGGCTTTTGTAGTATGCAAATCAAGAGCATGCCTTCCTACAAACCCGACAAGTGGCTATGTGAAAGTAACTCCACCAAACCCTAATCAACCATATTCCACATCAAGACACACCATAGCCACATCACATGCAAAGGCAACAAAAAACATTGGAAACTTACATGAAATGTAGATAGTTGCAACTCCAAGGTTTCATGTAATGCTTGAGTGTCGTCAACCATATGCAAATTCTTCCCATCGCACCTTGTGCCTTAGATGCACTACACCCTTTGTTGAGCTTTGCACTCATCTTAAATGGGACTTAGATCTGTCACAACTCCACCATGTTATGAGAAAAAAGATGACATGTTCGCATTCATCCACTAGATCCAACACTATTTCCAAACCTTTGTTATGGGTTCCCAACGCCGCATCCTTTCCAAAGTAATGCTTTGTTAGCATGTACAGAGTACCATCTTCTATACATTTATGGTTGTCTTTCTACATTCAATGTTGTATTTGTAGCTAGAGCTTTGTAGGTTTTTTTGATTGATTTTCCACATGACTATTCAAATTAGCATGATTCTTGTTACATTAAGTGGGATTTGGAATTATCCACATCTATCCTTTTTGGTCTAGATCTCAAAATTTTGTACCAATTTGACCCCAAACTAGAAATGTACTAATTTTGACCAAAATTGGTTGACTAGCCCTTATTCACTCAATGGATTAAAGGTTCATTCACTATTTTACAAAATAAACACATTAGAATTCCAATGGACAATAGTAGTTACAACAATAAGAAGCCAGATCTTTTTGTTTTGAGCACCTATAATGTATCTTTCATATTTTAGTAACAAATTTATTTGCTTGAAATACTTGTGAAAAATGGTCTAATTTGTCATTCTCATGCAAAAATAATCAAACACTATAAATCCAATCAATTGAGATATGTGCAAAAACAAAGGGAGTTCATTTTATGGTGAATCAGATAATAAAAGGAAATTGAAAGGTGTCATTTGGTGGCACAAACAAGGCAAAAGTAATAGTTATCTTTGTTACTTTAGTTCATGGTAATTTAGTTAGTGTTTGGAAAATATTTTCAATTTATTTAACTTTCCATTGAAACATTTGTGTTGAAAGGCAATAATATCCTTATTTAGTTTACTATAGAAAACAAAGATATAGACAATTTGACTTCTTGTCCACAATGACTCCCAAATGATTGTTTTGCACTCATTGTAGACAAGGATGATTCCTATATAGTCATTGTGAACAAGTCATTTATACCCTCATTTTTTTGTAGTGATTGTCAACAATATTCAACCAAAAAAAGACTAAAATACTAAATTAGATGCTATAAAAATAAGATCATCAATTCATTGTATAATTTGTGTATGTTTTAAAACTGGAAGGATGGAAACAAATTGCATTTTGCCTAAATTAAAAATAAATTTTGGCAAAGTAATTGCATCATCATGCTTAAAGATACAAAGTTAGTCATAATGTGAGGGTCAGGTAGCAAAATCTAGTTTTGATATAGAAATATCTATTTCACAAAGTTTGGTTATACAATACCTTACATTGGACTCTTTATAGATCGTATTTTTGTTACTTAATAAGGTTTTCTTTTAACATGAAAGATGTGCATATGGATGTATCCTACATATTTTTGCAATGAAATTTGAGAAAAAATTCATCATCAATTTTTTTTCAATCAATTATCACATAAAACCATGAATATTTTATAAAATAATTTACAAATAAAAACACAGTTTAAAAAATAAATAAATTGGAGTATGATATAGTTGATTGGGATTGCATAAGAATTGAGACAATTATTAAATAAATATGCAAGACATTTAAAAAATGGGAGTGCTATTTTATAAGCCTTAGAGTGTAAGCTTGGGAGATTGGGAGCCTCTAATTTTTGGTGAAATTTTTAGTGATTTTTAGGATGTGGACCTATTATTGTGCTTTAGAAATTTAGGATTTTTATAGCTAGTAACTCTCTTGTGGTATTTAAAATTTGCGACTTTCAAATTTTTTTTTAATTTCCATTTTTTTTCCATTTTTTTCAGTTCCTTTTCCATTTTTCCATTTTTTTTTGCAACTCCATCATTCTCCAAAACCCCTCTCAATATTGAGAAGCCCCATGGAGGTAGAGGGACTTAGAGCTCTCAAAACTTTTGTTTTCATTTTTTCAAATTTTTTTTTCTTTTTTTGCGATTGTGTCACTAGTTTTACTTTTTTGGTGACTTTGTCACCCCTCACATCCTCCTCTTGGTACCAAGAGAATAATTGGGTGGGAGGGTAATAGAGTCATGGAAAAAGTAAAAATAAAATTATATATATATTTGGCAACTCCATCACCCTAAAAAAATACCTTGTTAGATTTTGGATTTTTGACCTCAAAAAAAAATCGCAAATTTCAAAGTTTCTTTTGGAAGGTATTGAGAGGCCCTTTGGAGATTGTAGGATTTGAAATTCTAAAATATGCTAACTACACTTTCATGGTCATAGGTCCATGGTCATAGGGTTGGAAATTTTATTCTAAATAGAAAATTTTTTAAATGGCTTTTCTTTTTTCTTTTTTAGCCTAAAAAATTCAAAGTTTTTTTTGGTTAATGTTGTGGGCTCACAAGCTCATACTTTTAGGCTCACAAACTAGCATCATTGCTTGAAAAATGCCAATTGTATTCTACATTATGCAAAATTCTTTGCATATTTCAATAGATAGTTCAATTTGTGAGATTATTATAGTAACTAAGTGTATAGTACAATGGCTTCTCCTCACACCATAAGCATTAGAGATGCTTATTGAAGGAAAGACGTGCGTATAGATGTTTACAACATATCTATGCAATTGAATTTTTAAGAAAATTCTTCACCAATTTTTTATCAACATGCAATTATGTAATTTCAATGCAGACTACATCAAAAGTTTAGAGAAATTATAGTTTTGATCAAAAAATTATAATTCCACTATTGTTTGACTCATAAAATAATCACACACCTCTATAAAATATGTGCCCCTCTTAGAATTGACCATAAGACAGTTTGACTGCAAATGAGGGGGGTAATAGGCTTGTCTATGCAAAATTCTTTACATAGCACAATGGTTTTGAGATTATTACACAACCCAATTGTTTAGTAATATACAATGGCCTCCTATCATCTTTCTTCTTCTCTAGGTTGTCTTTTATTTATGTTACTTATAATATTATTAAGCACTTAGTTTGGGAGGTCCCCTATTACTTCCTCATATCTAGGTATTCCTCTAATATTACAATTGAATGTCTTTCAAAAATTACTGTAGATCATGAACCTCAACCAATCTCAACCATCACAATACAATTAAAGGACGTTAAATCCTACCTTCAAAGGTAGGCCTAACATGATAAATTTTGGATTTTTTGGAATTTAAGTGAAAAAATCCTCATATTTTGTATTGTATCCAGGGTATGTTCAAAACCTATTGTATGTAATTTGGGGTCTCTGATTGCAAATATGAATTCAAGATTTTCCAAAAGAAATATTTGTAAAAAATGAAAAATTCTTGCATTTTTCCCTAAGATAAATCTACCATGCTGGGCCCACCTTCAAAGGCAAGATTTAATGTCCAGTCAAATCAAGAAGGTATCTTCAGAGAGTTATACTCGCTTCTAGGCTTGGGAAGCCATAGAGGCAATATACAAAGTTATATTCTCTATGACTAGTGGGATGTTAACACCTAAAGAACCAAACTGTGTTTTTTTGACAATATAGTGATTTTGGGCAATTCACTATAGATGAATTTTTTCTTTTTTATTCTTAAATTTTTTCACAAAACATGTGCCCAAGGAATATCTTTAATGCCCAACAATTTTCATAACTTTTGATTGCATGGTTAAAAAGTTATTGCATAATATGTGATTTTTGTTGTTTGGTGGGCAGCTTAGGCAACTCAAAAACCTTCTTCAAAACAAAAATTTTTAAGAAATAAAAATTTGAAACTGATTCTTTAGATTTATATAGATTCCAAAAGTTTTGAATCATGTCATTTGGATTAATGAGATGAAAGTTATGAGGAGTTTTAGTTTGTGGATAGTTTGTGGGAAGTTATGGAACGTCTACTCTAAAATAAACTTTGAAATCCTTTATTTAATTCAATTTTTAATATTTTTGAAAAAACAAACAAACATTGGGTGTAGATTGTTTATTACAACATTACAACCATTGGGATTGACATTTTTTAGTTTAATTAATTAATTGTTAACAATTTAGTATTTTAAATCATATTCTACTTCTTTCTAATTACTATTTTAGTATTTTTTTGGTACATGTTGTACAATTCCAAATGATTTGAAAATTTTCAAGCATGTAGACAACTTGACTTGAAGAATTAATCCAAAGAATAACAACCATTTTGGACATTTTTTCATACAAATGTGACCCTTTGAAGTGCATCTGCCCGGATTTCTGTAATGGTAAAAAAAGGACTTTTGAAACTTCAAACACTAATATCTTGCAATATACAAGGTGGAATTTTCTTAAAAAATTTATACATCCTCTCAAACTAGTATACTAAAAGATCCTGCGGTTAGATTATTCTAAAAATGTTTCTTTTCTAAAATTTGGTAGTTGTTCTAGAAATGATAGTTTAGAAGCAATTTTGGTGAAAACATAGTCAAAAACCTTTAGGGGTTAAACCCATCCCACAAAGTGAGACCAATTGGCTAGATTTATCCTAGGGATAAAAGCTGAAATTTTTTAGTTTTTGCAAAATTTTCTTTTGCAAATTCTAAATTCATATTTGCAATCAGTGACCCTAAATTCACTACAAGAGGCTAGAACATACCCCAAAACACGGCTCAAAAATAGGGGACTTTTTTACTTTCACCCCACACAAGATGAGTTTTACCCTCTTGGACTCACTGTGTGGGATGGATTTGACGTCCTGCCTATCACTGCAGCCACTGGAGCTCGGAACGACATTCTTTTTTAAAGGCCCCTGTACAGTCGCAGTCCAGTACACTAATCTGTGAAAGTTCCATAATTGTAAGTTCGCTTCTCAGACACTAGCCGGGCTTTGAAAAGTTTCAGTGTGCACCTGCCTTTCCTGGCTGCCTGCTGAGCGAAACATTCGGAGTACGTCCGGATCGATCCATGAGGACAAAGTTCTTTGCAGTTCGATCCAGCTAGTCGTCTGCCCCCGGCCCGGTGGATCAATCGATCGATCGATCGAGCTGTGCATTTCTCAGGCGCCGCGGATCAGACAACTAATCAGACATGCATGCATTGGAACCACAACTATTCCACCGGTACGTTATATAACTTGCAGGCGACTGCATGCATGCAGGCAGAGCATGGCACTGTAGTGAGGGCAGCGCACTAGCTGCGCGCTGTACTGGCATGGCTCTGTCGTCGATCTGACGGATCGGAGATGGAAAGGATGAAAAGGGCAAGGGAGGGAAAGCGGCAACACTGTACTGGAAGCTAGATACTGGACTAGTAACTCCGTCAGCAACAGCACTCATGAAGCCTATCCCGGGGCGACTCTCCGATGCTAAGCTCAGCCTTGTTCACGACAGCAGATTTGCCGCAGTCACAGCCTTGGTTCCATTCGGCCTGGCCTTGCATGCTAGCACAGGATTCGAGCACAGCCTTTCCTTTCTGCATGATCATAAGCCGGAGCAGCTCACGTAGAACCACCTATTCCTGATAAGGACCCATTCCCAACTTAGAGGATGCATCTATTTCCAACCATGGTTAGAAGAGATTTGCAATCAAAGCTTGGAATGTACATTTTCCCCGTTTTCAAGGTTGGGACTAATTAGGTCATGACACATGTCCCAATGTGTCTTGAAGTGTGTGGGAAGTACCAAGTAGGAAAGTAGTCTTGGCTGTGATCCAAATTGGAAGACTACAGACATTGGCTACGGGTTCAATGCACTTTTTGGATTTGAAAAGTCATAGTAATTTAAGTTTTGGGAATGAAAGTACGAAATATTTGCAATCCCCATATTTCCTATCTTTCTACATGAGAAAAATTTGCATAGCCTCATACTCCTCATCATCTGTTCTAGGAATTCTTAAGTGATCCAGTTTAGGTGGTTCTACCTTAACTCAACTTAATTTGGGAGTGCGTACCAATGACCAAGACCAAAGAAGCGAAAATGAAACTAGAAAAAAAAGAAAGAGAGATATTCATGCCACATTAGCTAATAAAATAGGAGAGTACATATAGAAGCTATAGTAGAATTCATTGTAAAAGTGTATGAATGAGGGACCGGAAGTTGGGGTAAACCCTCAACTGACATCAGTGCCATTTTGTGGCATTTGGTTGATAGTCATAAGAAGAGATTAGAAATAGTTTTTTCATCCCCTTTCTTTTTACAACCTTTCATATGGAGTTACAAAGAGTATCCAATTGAATTTCTACTCTAACTAAAGTTTATTTTTGTGTAGTTGAGAAGTAAGTAAAAAAAACAGATGGCAAAATATGCCATTTTAGTGTATTTTGAGAAATTGTGTAAATCTGAAATTTCTCCACAAAAATGATAATTTTTGAGTTTGAGCCCAACTAATGAAATGAAGGTCCTCTACTCTAGTTTCTACTCCAAGTGGAAAATACTTTTAGTGTATTACCACATACTTGGAGGGACCGAGCCATACAAGTCATAACCTATTGAAAAGAATAATATTGGATGATTGCATGAAACACTTGCAAATTTTGATTTGAAAATTGGCATGCAAGGACCTCTACTAAAGTTGCTTAAGTACAAAAGATATTTTTTTGAAAATATTATATTGTCCAACTTCCACATTTGCTCAAAGTGTACTACATTTGCACAAGTGTGGAGAATACAATTTATTTTTCCCAAAGATGAAAATTGTTAGAGAGGAGCATCTTTAAGTTAGAAAAAATGTATTTTTGAAATTTTTTAGTATTTTTAAAAAATCAAAGAAAAAAGTTTCTATTTTCATTGTATTTTCTATTGTCCTTTTCTTGTGCATAACTTTTAGAAGTAAATTTTTTTAGGTCTTAATTTTAAGAGACATAATATTCTCATTGTTTTTCAAATTATACATATTTTATTTTATTTAAAAATATATATTCCAAAAGTCACAGGACTTATGGAAATAGGTCATTTTGAGACAAAATTTGTAAGTGTTTCTTGCAACAACCCTATTGTTGACCTCCCTCCTAAAAATTAAATGTTGGATAGCATCTACAAGAGCCAACCCATTTCCAACCACTTAACCTATTTATACTAGGAACGTAATTTTTTGGAATGCAAAAAAAATTCCATGTACAAAAATAGAGTTTGGACATGACATTCAACATCAATCATTGGCACTACCCTCCTCCAAATGGAATGGTGTAGAATACTCAATACCCAAAAGAGACTTTAGTCAAACATTATCAAATAAAATTAAATGTACTCAATTGGGTGCGTAGGTCGCAATTGCTACTAAGTTTTAGTAGCAAAGCAAGCCCTATTAAATTAAACTTTTAGCTAAAGAGAATTTAGTTCACTTAGATCTATAAATCCATCTCTTCAACTATCTCTATTTATTGTGAAATTTATTTATAATTGGTGTCTATATGGAAAAGATAATTCTTTATATACCTAATGGGGTGGTAGGAGGTAAAACAAACAATGTGCAATATATAAATGAGAATTAGCAGTAGCTTAACCACTCATAGTTTAGTTAGTTCAAGTAGGATTTGTATTTGAAGTAGAATTTCATACTTCATTTAGGCAGTAGACTAACTTATTTTTTATAAAATTGAACTAAAAAAAGGTGGAAAACCAAGTTAAAATGATATCTTGAAAAATATGTTTGAGAATTTGAGCCTCCAACTAGAAGTTATGAAGAAATTTGAGAGAGGGGTTGGAAGGAATATTTCTTTGACATTTTCAAGCATACATTTTGAATTTTGTCCATAAATTTTTATTGAAGGCTTTAAATCTCAAAAAAAATTGGAGATGAAAGTTACCTTGATTTACCAACTTAGTGAAGCCAAAAGTTTTTTGAAAAAAGTTAGTCTACTATGCCTAAATGAGGTTTGAAATTCTACTCGAAACATAATTTTAAGTTGATCTTAACAATGAATAGTAAAGCTCTCATGTTCAATTATTCCATATCCTTTAAGGATTTATGATGGACAATGGATTTCAGTATACAAGTGACATCTCCACCTTCCATTTTCACCAATGTTAGTGAAGCTACCCGTTTTTAATACCATCAAAATTTGATATTGTTGAGAGATGGTTGAATTTCATTTGTATATTACTCAATGGAATTTTTGTATTGTTGGCTAACCATCTTTTTTAGTTTACAATTTTTTATTGATTAGTATATTTGGTCCTTAGAATTTGAAAAAAAAATGGAGCAGACTATAAATGTATTGCCACTATCTTGATTTTGAAGCTTACATTAATGATGTGTAGATGAATTTTGTAAATGAAAACTCTAGAGAGAAAAAGGCAACATAGTTGAAGGCTATTGAATGTTATCAAAGGATTGTATATTTTTCCAAAATTTTATTATACAAAATGTAATTACTATAAATTTTTTAGCGAAAGATTTTCTTTGACGTATAATGGTGATATAGACATGGTTCAATTTGTGACTATAAGCTAATTGAAAAATCAACCAAGGACTGGTCACAATATTGAGAGCCTTACAACCAATTGTAATGCACCACAACTGCTCTAGAAAGTTTGCCACAACTTCATGAAAAGAGAGCAATTGTAGGTTAGAATTAGAAGGTGATAAAAAGAAATGGATCAACTACTATATACTACAAAATAGTGCAATTAGATTTCTTTGACCCTTAGGTGCTCTAATGTTCAATTTTTGGACAATGAATAGATTCATACTCTTGTTTCTTTCTCATTATTGCTTCGATGAAAGTCATTCTAATTTGTAGAGATACTTTATTAAGTTGTTGTATCTCATAGTTGAATTTGGTGTCACTAAAATACAAATTTTTTCAAAATTACAAATGTGGAAGCTGTATATCAAGTAGTTGACCAAGCCAAATTGCATTGACTCTAGTTCAAATCTAGAATTGAAAAATGAGATTATAGATTTGAAGATCACAAAATTTCAAAAATCACCAATTCAAGAAAGCCTCATTTCAAATCCACTCCAACAAATTTTACTCAAAAAATGATTGTATTTTGATTGCAATTGAATTTAGAAGGAATTTAGAAATGTTCATTTTAATATTTATAGAAAAATATTGGTAATAGCATTGGTGAATCTAAAACTTCAGTTCTACAATTTTGATTTGTGTATCAATTTAAAATATTTTTCAAATAGTACTTTATGATGATTTTTTCCAAATTGTCATATCTAAAGAAGACTTTGGGTGTTTAGGGGATAACAATTAGGTTGCCTTATCCCTTAAAAGCTACTTTACTTTCCAAGCCATCATAATCAACAAATATTTCTACAAGTCTTTTTATGTGTACACATGGAAGTTTATGAGTTTCAATTATAACAATTGCTAAATCAAAATACCTATTTCTAACAAGCTTCCTATGATGGTTTTATAGGGTCATCTTTCTTCATTCTTTGCCTAGAAAAAAGTGCCAAAGCTAATAGAATTATACAAGTCTAACACTAGACTGGGTCTAAAAAAATCTACATTTAAATTGAAAAAAATATTCAATCTTGATAAAAAAAAAAATGTTATCTTTCTGCATTCTTCCTTGTCTTTATGTTTGCACACATTGAATTTGATTTCTCAACAAATTTCCCATATTATGTAGGTTGAAATGCTTAAGCTATCAAAAATAGATACTTCTACTTTAGTCCATCTTTTTATAGTATCAATAAATATTTACATAGTGTCAAATGTTAAGAGAGTAGTATAGGGCAACCTAATTTCACTATTCTGTGTAGTCATCGAAAGTAAGTGTGCTTTTTAGAATCAAGGATAAGATATTGAGTTCAAAGTTATATATGGTGTCAAATCACATGGAATATATCTATACTCAAAGTTACACGAGGTTTAGGAGATGTTGTATGGGAACTACATGTTTCATTAGTACAAAACTTCACAAGTGCAACAAAACTTCATTACATTGAAATAGGAAGTTATTTGAATCAAAGTGGATCACAAGTTTTGTCTACTTGTATAGCTCGTTATATAGACTTTCTATTAATTACAAGTCTCCTAGTGTGTAGTGGTAATATTATTTGTCATCATTTATTATGTCAATGACCTAATTGTAGATGAAAAAACAAAATTTGTCAAAGTTTTTAACTCCTTTAAAATTTGTTTATTTAATGCTAATAAAAAAATCTAAGGATGTTGGAGCATTAAATACGCATTTTTCATCTAGAATTTATTAATGTTAGGAGTAGTATGTTCAAAGAACTTGGCTAATTATAGTAAAATTGAGTGTGAGACACTAGTTTTGAGTTTTTCAAAATTCTTCCCAAACTGCAACAATATGCCTATATCTTACTAATCCATAGTCATGTACAATACAATTTCTAAGATCTCATTCATCATACTATCAGGTCATTGGAAGAAAGACCTACCGGAAAGCATAGCATTTTGCACAATATTCATTATTTTCTTTGGAAAAATTGTATAATTAGTAAATCAATTTCTTTTTAAAATAGAAAATATGTTTGATGTATATACCCTTAAGAAGAAGGTACCCTAGGAAGGAAAAGCATAGAAAAATTCTCTAAATAGGAGAATTAGAAAAGTGCAGAATTTCATGAAAATTATAATTTTTACTATAGTTTTACATTTTAATTTGTAAAAAATAGTAAAATAAATTTTTCTTAAACCTAAAAAGTGGACATTTGGGAAGACTTTATAGTGAAGATATTTTCAACATAATAATGATCTCAAAACCATCTTGATTGTTCAAAAGTGCATGTACAAGGGAGGCTTGTTAGCACACATAAGAGGAAAAAAGATAATGATTTTTAAAATTTCCTTTGATAGAAACATGTTTGCCTAGTGTGGAAATAGATCCTAGAAATCTCATCTATAAATAATTAATTTTAAGTACTCCCTAGTGCTAAAGAATCTTGAACTGCAAAGTGTGATAAATTATATAAATTACAATTTAAATATAAAATGATTTTTGAATTTTTTTGAAAAATAAGGGTTCTAATTATTATCAAGTTATCCATCTCCAATAAAAATTTCAAGTTCAAAGAGTTAATGCTTTAAAAGTTATAGCACATAACAACTTCATCACTCAAAGTATGACACCAAATAATACAAGTGTTTCTTGCACTCACCCTATCTTTTTTTAAAACATTATTAAATTTCTATTAAAAGAACCAATTCATTAGAAGGGATTTGGGAGACCATGAGTTTGTAAGATGTTCCTATGATCCCACCTTTGTTGGTAGCTCTTGCACGAACGAATTTTATGTAGTCGAGACACTTCCACATTAAACAATGAAATTATTGTACAAAACTAGCAACATCAATATAAATTAATTTAAAACTCAAAAAATATGTAAAATATATTAACAATCCATTGAGTGGGTTCCCTACCTATCATTTGACTATCTACCACCAAGAAGTTTTTGGATGCCTACTCAATAAATGAATTCAATTAGATTTAGTGAGATTAAAGGTTAGAGATTTTTTTATATAATGAAATACATCATTCATCATGAATCTAAAAAAAAATGGGACAATTTGAAGATGAGAATTTGATTTCTCATTTTCAAAATATAGGAATTTTATTCAAATTTGAATTTTAGATCTCATTAGGTAGAATAGAATTTTTTTTAAAAGGCTTTGAACTGAAAATAGTTGGAAATTAAATTTGAGTTTCATCTTCAAAACTTTGTTAGTAATTTTAAGCCTTCAATCAAAAGTTGTGGATAAGAGCCAAGGAAGATGTTTGAAAATGTCAAAAATAAATGTTCCTTCCAACCCTTTTCTAGCTTTTACTCATAACTTTTAATAAGAGGTTTAAAATCACAAATGGTTTTTTGAAAATGAACTTAAATTGATTTTCCATTTTTTCTTAGTTCAAGTTTTTTTGGAAAAATAATTCAATTTTGACCAAGTGAGATCTAAAATTCAAGTTTGAATAAAATTTTAGCATTTGGGTAGTTGCAAGAAACACTTGTCCTTTTCTTTGTCCCCTTGACCTCCAACAAGAAGTTTTGTGCTCATAACTTTTGCATCTTTCGTCCTTTTAGCTTGAAATTTGGAATTAATGTGTGCACAAAAGTTTTATATGTTGAATAGTTTTTTCAAGTTCTTAAAAATTAGTTTAATATTTTTAACTTGCTCCCTATTAGGTGTCTACCTTGGCCATTTTGGGGGGTTTTAGTCCTATTTTTTACCCCAAAATCTAAATTTGGAACCACAAATTGGATAAGTTGGGGGTCTACAAACATTACAAGGATTGATGATGAGTTTTTATGAAAATAGCAACATATTTGTTGTGTACATGGGGTCAAAGTGACCTTCTTTGTGTAAAGGCTATGAAGAGGGAAACAATTTCCTAGAGGAATTTCTTATTGCAATATGAGCGCAATTTTGTCTAGACAAATTTTTTTTTAACTTTAATTTTTTGTAATTTTTTTAAATCACTAAAAATGAAAAGATTTACAATCCCCTTTTCTACTATTTTCTACTACCAATGGCCTCTATAGTACTTTGAAGCAGTCTATAGTATTGCATAATATTGGCTGATGGTCCACATCTGCAGGCATCTGAAATTGATGGTTAAGATTTTCAAGCGCAGTGTTGACACACAATACTACTAGTATCACGTAGTACTGCCAATCTTGTAGCCAAAAATTGCATTTTTGAGCCAAAAACATGAAGTGTTTCTTGCAATCACCCATTTTTGAATTAACCATGAGCAATTGGGATCATCCTAATCTTAATTGACATATCCCCCATAGATTGTTTTACCTACTACTACACTACTTGTATAAAAAATTGTTTTTTCCTCCCTACACACTTGAAATAAGAAGCTTTTGAAATCACATCACATAGTTGGTGAATTTGTTTGATTTTCTAGAATGTAAAGTTGATTTTTGATAAATTATATTTTAATATGCCAAAGCTTGATAAATAGGCAATTTAGTAAGAGTGTAGCAAACCTACTAACTGGGAACATTTGGTATTTGTGAAGCTAGAAAAGATGGAAATGGGTTGAAATAGTCTTCTAGAGCCTTTAAATCCCCTCTAATGTATAAGCTAGCATACAAAAATAGTGATTCTCCAAAATGAGTAGGGCGGCCATTTACTTTAGAGACAATGCTCTCCCTATAGCAAAGAGCATGTATAGAAATTCTACTCAAAAAATTAGCATAGTCATTGTAGAGCAAGCTAGTGTCAAAGACACAAAAGGCCACCAATTCCGCAATTGCTCTTTTTGCTAGAATTTTTTTTCTTACAAAGTATTTATTTCATTATGGACAAGGATAGAAGGAGATGTTGAAGGGGGAGGTAATAGAAGAAGTCATGGATCCTTTTCAATATCTTAGGAGTCCAAATATACATAATGAGAATTCTTCATTTTGCTCTAGAAATCGAGGAAGTGTCATTGACAACCTTAGAACCATGAAGAAAGAGTTTAAGTTTGAATTTATTTACGGTAGTGTCTTCTCTGTCCAAAAGAAGGAAAATATGTACATTTTCAAGAATGCTCACCAAGGGATCTAAAAGTGGAGTGGACCTAGTGAAACACATGCAACTCAGAAAGAATCTACATAATAGATGGGTGATATTTGACCACGTCAAGCAAGTGGATGAGTGGACCACAATGGCTTTCCACTTATATGATCCAGAGTATAAAAAGATAATGACTGTTGCAACATGTGACATATAATTTCAAGATATTGAGGTCTAAGTGTAGTTTAATTTTGGAGGTTTCTAAATCCTATCATGGCAAGATACAAAGTGAAACATTCAAACTATAAAGGATTTATGGCAAATAGTGCTATGGCCAATTGGAATGTGGTTTGTATTGTTTATGACAATGGGGCTACAAATGAGAAAATGGAAAATTGTGAGAAGACATGTTTGTTGCATTGGAGCACTTCTCTTTATAAGCACACCTAGAAACACATCAAAGAAGCAATCTAATAGCAACATATTAAATTGTGCAAACAATACAAAAATTTTAAGAATATAGAGGAGGCGGAGACATGTTATATTGCAATACAATTGTGGTATCTATCATCCAAAGCTACAAATAAAAAGCACCTCATCATTTAGACCATGGGTTAGTATATTAGCATTTTTTATACCGCCAATGGAGAAGATTTATGGACATGGTAAGTGCCTCCCTTTTTTGAATTTATTTCATTATTATTTACTATTATTATTTTTGTGTAAAACATATTTATTCATTTTGTTTTTGAAGTATGCATACATGAGTTAAAAAAAAATTTATTCATGAATTCCTATCTTTTTTTTTTCTGTAATCTTAACCATATTGGACAATTGCCATGTTTATGTTAAACCCTAAAGGACCATTGTTCTCTCAAAGGACAAATTAAAGTTTGGGAAACGATACTAGTATGTGGACCAAAACTTTAGAGTAGCAACCTTATAATCCTAAAGCCTCAAATATGAGTTATTCTTTTTGGTTTAGATATTTACATTTCTTTTAATAATATTTAAAAATAATTCATAGTAAATTATAGGTCTTATGACCACAAATTCAATCCTAATACTATGACCATGGAGTTAATTTTTTTACTTTTTTAGTTTTCTCATCACAATATAAATGTTTAAGCAATTAAAAAATTCTACTTTAAGACAACAATGATGTTAGTATGTGAGCATGAAAGTGTGAGCCAATGAGCCTTGAGCCTAAGTATAAGTAAATATCCTACACTCATTGAAGGTGTTTATAACATTAACACCTAGATAATATAGGTGTTTAGAACATAGATACACTATAACTATTGAGGTGTCTATAATATAGATACCTATATTATAGGTGTATAAAATTCTAGGCTCATAGGCTCACACTTTGTTTGCTCATATATTAGCAACCGTGTTTAAGACAATAAAGTACTATTAGTACAGTATATTTACAAAAAATGACTAGAAAATAACTAGCCACTATTACAACTAAATTAGATATGCTCTTGTCATTTAGTTTAGAATGAAAGCCTCACAAGATACAAACTTGGGCCATCAAATTACAATATCATTGACCTCTCATAAATATATTCCAATCTAATGGAGTAACAACCTTGTTGAAATCTAAAGCATCATAATGTGCAATACATTAAGCAATCCACCTAAAATACAAAGGAAAGAAATCCCCCCCCCCCCCCCCAAAGAATCAAAATAATTTGATTACCTTGTTTTCATATGTATTACTAATTTTTAGGTTATAGTTGTTGGTCTGCACCATTAATGTATTGTTACTTCAAAGCATTTGATTAAAGAAACGTAGTCTAAATGTCTAATATAGATCATGAACAAAAAGATATTTTCCATTTAGTTTGGTTCAAGGCGTTTAACTCTAACAATTGTAGAACATTATGCTACAAATGATCTACCTAAAAAACCAATGTCATGCCTATTCTAAAATAGTAATGATTTCAACTTGAACAAGAAAAAACTTCAATTCAATGAAGTTAAAACTCGAAGAATGAATGAGCTTGTCTTCATGGATATCCATCTTGCAAAAGTACATATTCAAGCAACACAAGTGCTTACAACTCATGTACTATTGATAATTTTTAATTGTAAAAATAGACATCTTTACAAAGTTAGGGCATGTGCATGTTGGTACCTATAAATGAGTTAAGTTTTAAATTTTAAGTCTAGCTAATTAGCTTCTAGGTGGAAAATTGGGAATGTAGTCTAAATATTTATCTATTTCCATTAATATAGTGGAAATGGAGATAATTGACAATGTTTAATCAAATAAGGCAATTGGATTGTAAGAAATCTAAGTTGGCAAATATAGAATGGAACAAACTAAACATTGAATTTTCAAATTGAATAGATGTCTTTGGTGATTAAAGAATATAGACAAGTTGAAGTCATCATTTTTTTCCCTTGTGGTTTGAGCAATTTTAAGAAAATTCTTGTATGTATAAATTTTTTTATTGTGAATTCCTTTACTTTTATAATATATTCTATTTTTCAAATTGGCTTATCTAAGTTTTCAATATATACACTTGTATCTAGTGTTTGAAGGGTGCGGTGATTTATTAGGTTCACAAAATAAAAAGAGTCTAAATTGGAAGTCCCTACCTTAAACTATAGGTTATACACACCCCTAGTGTCAAATAATTTCCTTATTACCAAATCAACAAGTCAATCCTAATAGCTACACATCAGCTATGATTTTTAAGAATAAATTATGTATAATATGGTAATACATAATAGTGTAATATTTGTATGAGTGCATCTTATGATATATTGGTGTCTATTGTAGTCTTTGGAGTCCATAACCTTCTCTATGTCAAAAAACACTCAATATTACCATTTCTACTACAAAGAAGAAAAAACTATAACAATTGATTTTTGCATATCTAACTATAGGATCTTGAACTAGAATAATGTGGAAGAAATTTTAGAAACTTGAGCCTCATGTATTGCAAGATATTTGTGTTTCAAGTGAAAAAAATGGAATTTTCTGCACTATGCATGATTAGATTAGAAGACTTTGAACCTTTTAACTTAATTTTTTGCACTATAGAATTTGAATATAAATTTTGTTATCATATAAAATTGATTTGAATCTAAGAAAAAAAATTAATATGAAAACATTTAAATTTTTATCTTAAAGAAAATTGTTAAGTAAACATAGATACAAGACAAAAGGAAAAAAGAAATTGTTAATACCTCTAAGATGGAATTGAAACATACTAATTCCAATGGTGAAATTATTTTGGCAAACAAACTAAACTGTATGAATTCTTTTAACTATGAAAATTGAATTCAAAAGCAAATCTTACGTGTTATTCTTTTAGTAAGATTCTTTGAGTGCCTCCAGGACAAGATTTAGCGACCATAATTAATCCAAATGGAATGTATTGAAGCTTCCTATATAGACAAAAATTTAATCTATAGTAAATAAATTTTCTAATGTTGATTCCAAATTTGTATGTGGATTTCTTTTGCTTCTCAACAAGGTGAAAATTGTGCTTAGGATGGCATAACTTTTTCTCTTCATTACTAATGGAAAATTAGAATTATGTATCCAAAAAACTAATATACTTTTCTATCTTAAAAATAAATTTCGAAAATCATAACAAAATTTGAAACCATAGGATTGTGCTTGAAATCCATTTTTTCTTCTACAAGGACTTTGGTCCTATAGTAGATAATGTAGCAATCCTTATACTAGTAAATGTAGTGTAAGATTTATAGCATCAATCTAGTTTGTAGAAAGTTCCAGATGTGGACATATTTCACATTATTCAAAGCTAGATGCTTAGAATAGATATCTTTGAATTCTTTGTGATTTGAAGGATTTATCTTTGGTTGTCCAATAGAATTCTACTCATATTATCTTTACCTCCAAAAAACTATCGTTATCTAGGTATCCCAATTTTTTTTGAAGGCCTATGACATTACATATCAACAAGATGTTCAATTATGGATGAAATTTCACCGTGATGCCACGCATTTAGAAGGTGCAAGATAACTAAATTCAAAGAATACTTCATATTGAATGCAATTATTTATATATATATATAATGTGTGTGGACTATGGAGTTGTCTTCATTTAAAATAGAAATTGAAAAATCTAATAAAAAGAAAGATATTTTTATTTGACAAAAAGTACAAATTCATTTTGAAATGGTACAATTTGGCTACATGGTTTAATCCCTAAATGCCTAAGGCTTTTTTTGGAGCTTCTAGAAATTTGCTCTAAATTGAACAAAAAATCAACACTTTGATAAGTTTTATCAATTTTTTTAGAAATGTAACTATACAATTTCAATCTAGAAGTGTTAAACATTACTTAGGGAAAAAAAACACAACAATATCACATATGGATTGAAAGATTATAATGTTTGATCATGAAGGTGTTAATACTACAAAAGTGAATTGAAGTCTTTCAATCCTCTTTTGACAAGTCAAATCTATAAATTTGGTCCCAAAAAAGATGTCAAATTAAAGGGCCTAACATGCATAATCCCAATTAATTTATGGTTTCTCAAAATCTAATCTACATTTTTTTGGAATGAATTTCTAATGTAGTTTTTTCTCCAAGATCTAGTGTATTTAACCCCTAACTACCTGAGCAACTATATATGGTCATGTAGAAAATTTCACCTCAAATCTAAATGGGCAATTAAATTCCTTTGACTGTTCTAAATTTTTTTTCGAGTAGTTTTTAGTGTTAACTATTGAAAACTTTCATTTTTTACAATAAAAGTAAATATTTGATTATTTAGGGGTCTTCAAAGGCATGTGTGGAAACATTAGTGGAGAGTAAAGCTTGCCAATTTTACTTCATTTTCCACTTTAGTGCGCAACTTGCCAATTTTACTTGATTTGAGATATAAGAAATTGTACTTATCCAAATGCTTTGAAAATGGTCCTAGTAGAAAGAATAAAGTATTTTCATGATTTTCACCATTGAAAATTTCAACATGCAAGTATTGATTTGAAGATTTTTGCGATTTTTAGTTATAGAAAAAAATTGTATTACCACAATTGCAAGGTGGATTGTGTAATGAATTTGATAGCTTTTCAAGTGAAATTAAGTTTTTTGAAAGTACATTTTAGTGTGCTCTTACTATTTGTATTTGTTCATGTTCCCATTAATCCCAAAAAACTTTAATATACAAATTTCTAAAACATTGTGGGGAGTAGCAACATACTAAAAATAGAAAACATACATTTCTCTTGTTATAATCTCACAACTCCTTTGGAATTCTGCACTCAAAATTGGTGTGCAAACTGATATGCAAGCTCTTAAAACATTTGTATGGTTGGATTTTGAAAAAAGAAAATTTGCTTTATTAGAGATTACTAGAAGCCAATGTTCTTTTTTCATGAGAATGACACACTTGCCAAGGCTTAGGCTCTTAGGGGTTAAGGTTCTTCTCCAAGAATCTTGAACACTACAAAAAGTCAATTGCAAGATTGCAATTGACACTCTTGCACAAAATCTTGAATAGAAAAATTATAATCAATCATTTTCAAGATCAGAATTTTGATGGTAAAACTAAACTTCAAAAAGAAGTCTCCAAAAATATAAGCTACTAAAACAGCAAGTTGGTCAGGTTTTACTTAACCCCTAACTGCCCCATCAACCATATATGGTTGATCTGAAATTTCAGGTCCATTTCTGAATGGGCAGTTAAATTCCTGTGCCCATTTAAAAAAAAAATTCGGGCAATTTTAAGGATTAACTATTGAAAACTTTCTTTTTTCATTGAAAAAACTACTTATTTGATTATTGAGAGGTCTTCAAAGGCATACATGTAGTATAAGTGAAGTGTAAAGCTTGCCAATTTTACTTCATTTCCTAGCTTTATGCAATTTCACTTAATTTGAGATCTAAAAAATTGTACATATTCATTTGTTTTGAAAATGGTCCCAATGGAAAGAGGAAAGTGTTTTCATGATATTCACCATTGAAAATTTAAACATACAACTATTGATTTGGAATTATTTGCAATTTCTACTTATAAAAATAATTGCATTTCAACAATTGCAAGGTGGATTGTGTAATGAATTTAATAGTTTTTCATGTGAAATTAAGTTTTTTAGAAGTGCATTTTAGTGTGCTAACACTTTTTGTAGTTGTTCATGTCACCTCAAATCCCCAAAAAAATTTATATGCAAATTTGAGAAACATTGTGGGAAAAGATAGCATACTAAATATAGAAAATGTACTCTTCTCTCATTATAATCTCACAACTCCAATGCAATTTTGTACTCAAAATTTGAGTACTTACTAATAAACAAGCTCTTTAAACATCTATGCGGTTAGATTTGAAAAAAAATCAATTTGCTTCACTAGGGATGACTACAAGTCCATGCACTTTATTTATAGTCAAAACACACTTGAAAAGGCTTGGGCATTTAGGGGTTAACTTCAAAGTTTTGCAAACACCAGATTTGAGACTCATTAAGGGATTTTTGAGGCCACTGGAAGATTGTAGGTTCCCGGACTGCGAGAATGCAGTTTTTGTCGTGCGAACAGGAATCCTACGTAGTCGAGAGTGCCATGTCATTAATTAATTATTTTAAAGAAAAAAACAAGGCATTTTTTCATATTTCAGGACCCCCAATTTTTTTATTTTTTTTTTGAGAAATGCTGGCATGACATGGAAGAAATCTTTGTCGAAGGGATAACTAAAATTCAAAAAGGTAGTCAGTTTCCACTCGGGAGCTTCCGTTGCCGGGACTCGAACCCGGGTCGCTCGGGTGAGAGCCGAGTATCCTAACCATCTAGACTACAACGGAGTATGACCGGCCGCCACCTCTACCGTCCTCGCAGGACGTGAAGAGGCGGGCACCCAGTCAGCCGCCAGATGTCAACCCATGCACCTGGAACATATTTAAAGAAAAATATTTGTTCCTTTGATCGAGATAATCAGCTAGAAATCGGAAGTCTGTAACCGGCAGATCAATGACAAGACGTGAATTTCATTTCTTCGGGGGCAGTGATCCCAGAACTGTTTTTGAAATTTAGTGCAGTATGTTACCTTTCAAGAGAAACATGCATCAACTTTGGCTATCTTGAGAGTGAGTAGTATCCAAACAAAATAGAAAAGAAAGGATATTGCAAGTTGTGAAGGATGATTGGGAATACTGTAAGACAAAACTAACTAAATATATGTTAATTCTATTATAGAAGAGGTTACAAATTGGTTATCTAATTTTATTGTTTATTGTAATTTTGACTAAAATGGCTCCATTAAAGACCCTTTTTTACAATGTAATAGTAGCGCAAGGATTTTTTTGGTTAGAAACCGAGCAAAATTTAGCCAGTTTCGGAACGCTGCTTCGGGCTTCTCAATCAGCAGGCGTGACGAAATTGCCCCACGATACTGTACAGCGAGGATGACCCCCACGTTTCAGTTCATGCGAAATCTAGAGTTCCCTACGGCGAAATCCGAGGGACTTTTCTTTCCGAACGCACCTTCCACTCACACATCTGCTTTTAGAAACCCTAGACCTCGACATGCCGTGACCCAGCAAGAAATCACTACCACACAAGGGGTGTGGCACGAAAATGACACACCGTGGTGAAATGCAAGGACGTACAACATGATGCATGCAAGCACAACCCCAATCGCCCAGTACGCAAGTACGCAAACGAAAATCACAATTACAGCGTAGACTGCCATACGGCCCCACGTCCTTCTACACTACTGCCGAAGCTCCAACCTCAGGCGACATTCGACTTCCTTCCATTCCGAAAGTCCAAACAGACAACCTTGGCAGACCCGAGAAGACACGTTTCAGTGAAGCATCCGAACGCACATAACCTAGAGTGTTACGCTACCTTACTGTCTTCCCCCGCCACACGAAGTAAAGCCCATCGTCCAAGCATACGCATAGACGAACGCGCGGGTCCGAGCCTGACCATCGCCGCAAGAGGAATAGATCGAAAAGAATAGAAATTCGGCAGTCTCCAAACTGCCATTCCATACCAGTTTAAATATGGCACAGAAAACTCCTACTTCCATCTGGGAGCCGGTGCTCCCTCGGATTGTCGCTTTGGCCGAGTGGTTAAGGCGTGTGCCTGCTAAGTACATGGGGTTTCCCCGCAAGAGTTCGAATCTCTTAGGCGACGAGTGAGTGTTACCTGACTACGCGACATCCCCTTTTCCCAATTTTTTTCTTCCGTATTTTGGTTGATAATTCAATTTTGTTACAGTTAATGCAAAGAACTCCCCTTTGAAAGGGGCGATTTCTTCTACAATATTTTGATAAAGGTCTTTTTAGTTCATAATTCAATTTTGTCACAATTAATGCAAAGAATTTCACTCTGGAAGGGGGGATTTCTTCTTCAATTGTAGGAAGAGGCTCATAAATCACCTAGGCATTTTCAATTGCCCACATTAAGGGTAGTCACGGCTCTTCCTCTCGGTCAAACTTCGCCACCGTTTTTCATCATGGCAGCTTAGGGTTGGCTCTTGCGAGACGGCATGCGACAGAATATTCTTCGACGGCGAAGACTTCACTACGTCGTTTATTCTACTCTGGAGGTGAATAAGCGGTGTGAAGAACCGTTAGTGAGCAAAGTTGATACCGGAAGCTGCCGATCGCACCGTCAGAGTTGCCGATCTCGCACGATTCTGATTCTACACACTCACCGCACTCGAAAGGGGTGTCACAGCTCCTTCATCCTAATCGACTCCTAATTGAACCTTATTTTCCCTCATTCTTCTGCGAAATCTGGATGCTCGAAGGAGCCGTGACTACCCCTATTAACCTTCCTTCCAAATAATGCATGATGGTTTCAAAAGTCGACAATAGTTTTTGAGGTCAAAGAGCATAGTCACATGTGAGTGGTTTTAAATCAAGAGCAAGTATTGGGGGGTAGTATAATATTTGAATCTTGCTAATAATTGTGTTTTGAAATCCATTAAGGTAAAATATACATTCATGTACTTGTTCATGCTAAAATTTGGATTACAAATGTCAGGGATTTGAATGAAAACATGATTCAAATTTTTGATATGCATAAAATGCATTAAGGACCTTTTATGAGCATCTTGACCTTTGAATTTATCAAATATTGGATTAAATTGTTCTATTCAAATATACTTTAGAATTCATTACTACTTCAATCTATAGGCATATATTAGAAATTTTTTATTACAATTGGCACTCAATTGTTTTTCATTTATCTTTCAACCAAAAATATGTAAAAAAATTTCATTGAACACATTTTCCTATAAAGTTGTATTTATGCTTAGATAAGCAATTCAAGAGCCTTCTACCTTCTACTAAGAAATCCATACATTCATTGTGGACCATAGAAAAAATAATAATATTATATTACCTTTAATTAATTAAAATTTGGTATGTGACTGTTGACCAGTTTGAAAGTTGCAAAACTACAAAACATTAAAAAAAAATTTAAAAATTGCAAAATACCTCCCAACTTGTACAGACATAATTGTGGTGGGCCGCATTTAATTTTCCCACCTATGATTTGAAGCTAAAGAACCTCTTTGTTTTGGCATGAATCCCAACAAAATGGTGTTAAGGTAGGAGGCTCTTAAATGGAGCATCTAAGGAAAAAGAGGCCTCTCTTGGAAAAATCATTGGAGGTAACTATTTGGGGAAATTTGTGGCATAGGAAAAAGTGGCAAAGCAATTAGTGGTTGATTTTTCTAAAAAATTTCAAGTGAAACTGAATTAATTACAAAAATTTTAAGTGAGTATGCAATAGGAGGCTATTAGTGCTCATAGCATGCCTTTGAATTGAACAAATGCATCCAAAAAGTTATTACAGTGGTGCTTCTTATGGTTCATGGGAGGCTTAAAGTAAATTTCACGCACTTCATTAATTGCAGAGTTTTCTTAAACTATACTAACAAATGACTACACTACTTCAAGCTATGCTCATGAGAGCAGAAAATATGAAGACATTAACCCCTAAAGGACCAAGGCCTTTTTTCTGTCAAAAACCTCTCAAAACTGCCATTTCCGTTGCATTCATCCAAGAAAACAAAACAAAAAAAATTTGAGAATCTAACTGTAGGATCTTGTATTTAACTTGATTGAGATCAAGTGGTAAAAATTTCATGAAGTTTGACTGTACAGATTGGAAGATATAAGCATTCAAAGTTGGAAATACAAGTTTTTTTGAACTGTGGTTTGCAATTTCAGATGACTTTGACTGGAATTTGTATAAAAAAATTGCACTATAGACTTTGAATTTATAATTTTTTGTGTTAAGAAATTGAGTTGAGAGTCTAGGAAAAAAATTTCACACAAAAAACACTTGATTTTCATTCTTTAAAAAATTGTTAAGTAGATGTAGGTCCAAGATTGAAAGAAAAACTAAATGGTTAATAACTCTAAGATGGGATTGAAATACAATAATTCCAATGGTGAGATTGTTCTAGAAAGTAAACATAACCTTGTCCAACAATGTTTTTTGAAAAATTGTGAAAATTGCATTCAAAAATGAATCCTATAAGTTATTTTTTCAAGAAATTGTTTAGATTGCCCGAAAAATAAGATTGTCCATAACTTTCTCATTATAAGTCCAAATAGAGTGAATCAAAACTTCACATGTAGGCAAAAATATATTATTTTAGAAAAAAAAAAAAAAATTTTAAATTTTGACTTTTTGAGAAAAAAAAATTCTGCCCACCGAATGAAAATTTGGGCTTTTTGTGGTATAACTTTTGCTCCCGGTCACCAATTGAAATAAAAATTACATTCCCATGAAGCTAATCAGTTTTCCTATCTTATGAGAAAATTTCAAAAAGATTCATTAAAAATTGAGGTCTACGGAACCTGCCCGAACTCCAAATTGTCCCCCGAGGGGACAATGGTCCTTTAGGGGTTAATGTCCTCAAAATAAACATTACTATTGCCCTTTCTTGGTTGTGGAAAAACTAACCCATTTCTAAAACCTTCTGGTGTGGTTTATACCTGCCTATATGGCCCATTGAAAATGACCCTCAGAAATTTGAGCCTCAATTTTAGTGTTTGTTCTTGTGAATTGAAATGAGACGGAGAATCCAAAGAAAATTGGATAAGTACAATCTTTGTTAAGATCCTTAAAAGAAACAAGAACAACTGAGTGTGTGGAACTCGCAAGTATTAGTCATATTTTAAAATATTTTAAAAATTGTTTTCCTAATTTTATAGTATTGTTGAAGGAAATGCCCAAACACTACACAAAATGGATGATCTTTCTTGCAATGATTCATTGCAAATCTACATGTCTACTACATTGGACAATTTTGTTTCACATGCATGTTTAGAAATTTGTAATATTAAACTTCCAATACTAATACAATGGATTTGCAAGGAGTAAAAAAATGCCCAAGACATGGGAAGAAGAGACAAGATTTTTGCAATTCAAGTTTAAAGTTTATTATGAAAAAAGAACAAAAGATAGGATTCAAAAGTTGGATCTTCCTAACAATCTTTGAATAATTTATAATAAGTGGTTGTAGTAATCAAGAAATCCTAAAAACAACTAGAATGTGGCTACAAACAATGGTTTCATATGTGCCTTCATATATAGGTGACAAATTTCTAAACATACCTATGTAGATTTGCATTTAGGAATGGGCCTTTTAATCAAGAGTTGAAATTGAGAGCTACTTGTGGAAGTAGAGATCCAAAGAAGTTGATGGCAACTTTGAACCAATTAGAGTAGTTTCATAAAATGAAAGAACAAGGTGTTTAAAAGTTTAAAAAAAAAGTTGAACCTTCCCATGATTGTGTCAAATGGCAATTCACATTGTGTAGACAAGGTGATTTTTTTGCACATGTGAGTTCAAACTAGGTCTAGATTTGCTCTTTCTTTTGCATAAAAGTTAATTTTGATCATTGTCAATATTAGAGAGGTTCTAAAGGTTACTTTGGTGAAGGTATTAGATTATGATGTGTCACAGTAGTACATTGTAAGAATCTCTCACAAGTCAACTACAAAGTGCCACATCTAATAGCATGAAACCAAAAAAAAACCTTGTTTGCATTGCAAAATGGCATTGACTACGATGGCACTCCCAATTGTAATGTATATAACTACAAAAAATAATATAAATCCATTAAGGTAGTCATCTTTGACTTTTGGTTCTATTTGTGTGGCATGGAACAATGAGTGATGGGATTGCAATGCTCATGGGTTCTAGATTAGCTTAAGATGCTAGAAGTTTGGCCAATTTTCACAAGCACAAATCTCACTAGCCAAGAGATGTTTCTCCTATAACATGCACACTTTTTTATGCAAGCATTTAAAGTTGTATCTCTACATTTACCATGTTGAATTTTTTGAGCCTATTACAATTGAGCATGGACTACAAACCCAAACTAAAATCCAAAGAATTGGAATTAAAAAAATATTTGAAAGATCTAGAATGCACCAACAATTGAACTTCAAACACAAGGGGAAGAGTACTTGAAATATAAAGAGAAGCATTGTTAGTGTTACCATGCTACCATTTCAAATATATCTCACATTTTGATTTGCATGTTCTTGGAATGCTCTAACCCCACTTTTGTTGACACGGTTGATTAGTTGTGGCTACATGCAATACATGAACTTCAAGCACCTATATTACTTTTTAGATATTTCTACAAGATGAATTCCAAAGAAGATAAGTTCATTCATACCCTTCAAGAAATTTGTTTGGAGGTTAGTGATATAAGACATATTATTGAGGATTTATTTAGGAAGATTAGGAATGGAAAGATTTTATAATTTTGCAATCATTAGTGAATTTAAAGTCTTTAATCTCCAAACTAGATTCTAAGATGGAATAAGCGTCCAGTGAAGTATTATTTGAATTGTTTGAACAATTAATCTAAAGACTTTGCTAAAGTTTATCAAATTTGGTATAAGTAAATTATTTTCTATGGTTATATAATACCTATATTTTCTATAGTCATAGGTAATAATTTATTTCTAAACATTACCACCTATTCTCAAGATAATCCCTATATTTCCATTTTTTTGGATTTCCAAGCCACTCAAAGCTTAACCAAGGCTCAAGGCTCATAAACTTGCATTTCTAGGTTCACACAACTAGCACCTTGGAATCTCTAACCACAAACTTCCTTATTTTGTGGATTGGTTCATTAGAAAGCTAGAAGAAATCACCACTTTCCATCAAAGTTTTAGAAAATATTGTTGAAATTGCACTCACAAGAGCCTATGTAAAAATGCAAAAAGCCATTTTGATCATGGGAAGACGTATATTTCACAACCTCTCCTAACTTGGAAAATTTGAATGCATAGTCTCGATCATACTACCATTTAAAACGAAGCGATCAAGGTAACAAACCATATCAGTGTCACTCACTTAGTTGTAGACATGTGTGGGACCCAGTATGAACAAATTCTTCATTTAAACCACGTAAGAACGCATCTGATGAAAGTAGATTCAGCTTAAATTTCTTGCGATTACCAAACCTATGTCAAAAACTCAGAATACATGCTGTACAACATAATCTCCGAATCTAAACGCTTCCTTCAGCCTTAACGCTGCTGTTCAATATTTGACTGCCTTGGAAAGCACCACTGAGATTCTGCAGGCAGCAATTGTATGCCCGGTTTGCTCAGAGCCGCGTTTCAAACATGTCAAAAAAAAGGAAAGCGGTCATCCAACTACCTATCATCAATTCACCACCTATTTCCTACAAATGATCCATCAATTCGTACAAACTACTGTACATATCTCCCAGCAGTTGGTAACTGCTAGAAACTCGAGAATCAAACTATTTCATCCCACCTTCCCTAGGCCACAGCATTGAAATTCAAGCCGCAAAATTAGTCTTCTCGGAAGCTGGGGCCGCTACATTGGAAACCGTCGGGCTGTCCACTGCCAACCCCATCGCATGTAGCCCATTGTCAACATAGATCAATGTCCCTGTTATAGCACTAGCCAGTGGTGATGCTAAGAAAGCAGCTGTGTGTCCAACATCATCTGCACACGTATCAACCAATTTTGTTGACAAGGCTATCAGAATAAAACTTGAAGCAAGACAAAGAATTAGAGTACAGCAAACACTCACAAGGCCAAATCACAAGTCTACAACGTTGCAAATTTCTATCATACTATGCACAAGAACGGGGTAGCGCAGACGGCATGATGCAAGGCTCACCAGCTACTAGCTCCTTTTGCAAAGGAGCATTGGCAGTGGAGTAGTTAATCATGTCGTCGATAAATCCAATAGCCTTAGCTGCTCTGCTTCTCAAAGGACCTGCACAACGACGTCGCAAAAGACAACGCATATTTCGGCTAAATTTTAGTTGCAGTACTCAAAAGCCAAACATCTACGTTATATGAGCGCATCTGCGTGGCAACCAAAACTCACCGTAAGCAAAAGATCCAAACATCGCACACGATAGTAAGACCGGAAGGACACGTAGAACACATAAAACGCCCATCGGAACTAAGGAAAGAATGAAACCAGTAAACAGGCGCAATCTCGGTAAGAGTCTCCAAAATTCCCTACCTGCTGAAATGGTATTCACCCGAATGCCGTACTTCCGGCCCACCTCAAACGCCAGAACCTGTAGCGAGCCAATTAAAAAAAATGATCTCAGCGTACGAAATCTCTCTTTTAAAGTAATGTTATCCTACCAGGAGTTTAACAAGAACACAGCCCAAGAACAAGATTATCAAAACAAAACATTTTGAAGAAAAGACAGACAAACAATCTCACTATCTTACCGTGAGCTCTCAACAACCCTCGAGAGGGATTCCTAGAACAAGTATATCGGATGAATATATTCTACAGATCAGGGGCTTACACGTGTATCACTCTCCAGTGCAGCTTTGGCAGAGCTCATCCCACCCCCATATCTGTCATAAGCAGACAACCTCATTAGTCAATCATTTTATCTGCATGAGGTACAGGAAAGGCCATACATGGTCCACAATGATGTGCTCACACAAACGACTATTCAATCGCATGCAGCAAATGCATTCCCTAACGAAAAACATCAAGCAAAGAAAGTAAGCAGTGACAAATCTGGCAGAGGGACGAACTCAACTCCAAGCAATTTGGGAAATATTTTGTTTGAATTAAAACCCCACAGTAACTAAATTCCAACATACGAATCAGAAGCATGCCAACGTGAATCATCATCAAATTATGGGAGCACAAGTTCATACATCTCACAAGACTCTCCGAGTCTTACCCAGGGATGATCTTCTCAGATGCCAAGTACGTGAGAGAAAGAGAAGAACCACCTGCAGACATCCAATGTCATCCGAGTCAAAAGAATTGCCATAAGTCTTAGGTCACCAAATTGAAATCAGTAAGATATCTAGCGCTAAATCTTCTCTCCTGATTACTTCATATCCAGAATAGTACAATCGAATCCTCGGCAATAATCACTGCTTCACAAGAAGCAAATTAGAAGGAAATACTCCAATAACCCAGGCAATACTTCAAAATGACTACCATACAGAACCAAAGTTATACCTGAAAATAGAAACTCCTGAGTAGCCCAGAATTAAGGGGATATATGTGCAAACGGTCTCACTCCACAGTATCGAACAAATGGCTTCCGCATTCAATTCGTACCTGGGCTCATCAGAGGAGCAAAGTACTTCAAAAGCGAGACGTAGGAGTATGTGGAAGCTGAGACTGCTGCCAGGTAACCCTTCCGAGTCGTCTCCATAAGCGGCTTAGTTACCTGGAGACAGTGATACACTACAAATTTAGCTCAACACCAGCCCATATTCCCATATTCTGTCGAAACACGAAGTTAACAGCTCTACAGACAGAAATACAGTCGAGAACCTTGAAGAGGAACAAAATCAAGACCATGATTCCACCACTTACTAGGTGGTTGAAATCCTTACTTCAGGTCCATTGGCAAGTGAGTGCACCAGGATGTCGACGCTGCCAAAGTCGGCCTTCACGGCATCGGCACATTCCTGCGCAATACCGAGGGAAACATAGTACCAATACCAGTGTACAAGTGACTTCATGAAATAAGTTTGTATGTTTGTCAGACAATCATAGGGACTGCAGAAACTTCCCTTGATATTGAGAAATATGAATCAAGGAACGCCTATGAAGATAGACACACAAGGGGATTCTACATATTATTGGAACCACATAGATCAAAGACAAAAACAGAACAGAATTCTTACCTGCACGGTCCATGCGGATGACCCAGCGTATCTCTTGTTGTTCTTGATCTGCAAAAATCAGTCCCACAAGCTCATGAGTGAAACTCGATTAAAAGATAACTCTACTGCCACAGTGGATACAATATAGCACCTTCGGCATGTCAGGCTCGAACCCACTGTGTTGAAACTTGAGCTCTGCAATAAAGCGAGGCATGCTATAAACGGGATGAGCAATAGTATAAACAAGAATAGCTCTTCACAAAACCTAGAAATTCGACTGCAACGGAAACAAGATTCAACTATCAAGTTTAACAGTTCACAATGACCATAAGCAAAGCAACCGCCAGTACCAAAAAACTTTCGACACAAGCTCAGAGGTTCACTTACATCCTCAGGCACATCTTCCGGAGTGTCAAAAACAGCATCCAACGGATACACCTTCCTGATCTCCAGGAGTCCTCCGTTCGGCAACCTGCACAATCCAGCAAAGCCAGCACGATCACGCAATGAAACCTATGCTCAGCGTGGTTAAATGAATCGATCAGATATTTATCCCCCACAACTCCAATGCCAACCTACCCAAACATACAAGACTATTCGAGTGATCCTGACGCATGCACTCACTTCCGGGACTCATCGAATTTGCCCCTCCTCAGACTGCTCTCGAAGATGTTCAGGGCCTGCGGACATTTTCCCACACCAAGAACAATCAAAGGCCATACAATCACGAAGTAGCCCTAAACCACCACCACCACCACCACCCCCCCCCCCCCAAAACAACACAACAACAAACACGACAACAACGCAATCCACTCGGAACAATCCAATTCAAGCAGCTTATCCAAGCAGGCTGATGGCACATACTGGAACCCACGTCCCGACCAGAATCTCAGCTCCCGCGGCTGCCAGAGCTTTCGCAATGGCCCACCCAAATCCTTGGTCATCGGCCACGCCGGCAATGAATGCTCTCTTCCCTACAATCCAACAAACAACATCAGAAATCGACGACAGAATCGCAAAAATACCCAACATACGAAGCAAAAATCATAACAATTAATGGAGTGACAGCCTCAATGACGATCACTCTCACAAACCTCGGAGATCGATGGGGAGCCCTCCAGGCACCGAGGCACCATTGGAAGACGCCATAGCGCGCACGCCCGTCGCGGCCCTCGACGGATTCCTGTTCTTCTGCACGAAGCGCAGCAGCTGCGTGCCTGCAGGTGCAATGGCCGCAGCCATGCCCAGTCCTCTCACTCCTCCGCGCAGCTCCGCAACCATGGCGCGGCTTCCCAGTCGTTGCACATTGGAACAAGAGGCTGGCGAGGAAACAGCAGTTGCCACGGCCACTGCGCGCATCGACATGGTGGCCATTGTCAACACTTGTGCACAATGGAATTCAGACACACTTGGCGACTGAATTGCAGAAACGGAGAGCGGACAGAACGAGTCTTGGTGTGATGTGCAGAAGACGAAGAGCGTGGTTCAAATGGCCTTGTCGCAGTGTGAACACGGATATTTCGATTATTGTGGGTGTTTTTCTCTCCAAATCTTCGTATACCCATTATGTACTACGTGATATTTCGTAAATATACCAAAAGACCCTTGGATGAATGTGTGTTACGAAGATGTCTTGAATATGAGAACAAGGAAAATTAGCATTATATCATATTGGTCATATTAACTATCCTCTAAAAAGATGCGACCCACCCTGGTTTGCATTTGCCCCTCCCCGTCCCCCTCCAAAAATTACAAGCCGTTGATAAATTTTTTATAAAAATGGTGACCTTTGAAATCACTGTCAATTTTTCAAAAATCACAAGTCATTGATCTTGTGAGATTTAATCTCAGCCATCCAAACAGAGATATAGATATAGATACAAAATATGGATATAAATATTGAATACGGATACAATATTGGAATATTGGATATGGATATAGATATAGTATTGAATATATATATATATATATATATATATATATATATATATAGTATAAAATATATATACAATATTGAATATGTATATAATATTGAAAACATATACTATGTTGAATACATATATTGTATTAAATACATATATTGAATAAGGATACTGGTAAAATCCTATATTGATTGTCAATCACATTGGCTTCTCAGAAGTACTAGAGATAGAGGGGGATGCAAATTTAAAATTTTAAAAATTAAAAAATTAATATTTGTTTTTTGTTTTTTTTTGTTTTTTTGGGGGGGGAGTTGGGTTGAGTTAATAATTTCTTTTGGGTGGGTAGTGAGGCATCACACCTCACTATGCATTCAAAAGACAAGTTACAAAATGATGACTTCTAAGCATCCAGACTCATCTCCAAAATTGACAATTTTTGGAAAAAATCATTATAAAGTACTACTTGCAAAAATGTTTTGAAATTGAGATGCAAATAAAAGTTGTGGAGTTTGAGTTTTAGATTCTATCCATATGAATAGAGTCAATAGACTTACCAATGCTATCACTAATATTTTTCTATACATTTTGAAAGGGAAAATTCTAAATTCCTTCAAAATTCAATAACAAGCAAAATATTTGTCATTTTTTGACTAAATTTTGTTGAAATGGATTTCAAATGAGGTTCTCTCGACATGGGGATTTTTTGAATTTTTGTATTCTTTAATTCTATGACCTTAGTTTCGAAATTTCCAAGTTTGAAATAGAGTCAATGCAATTTGGCTGAGTCAATTGCTATGAAAGCCAAAAGAGGCTTAGGGGGCAACAACCCCTTTACATTTGGCTTGGTCAACTACTTGACATACTTCTATGTTTGGAGTTTTAGAAAATTAGATGTACTCTAGTAACACCAAATCCAACCCTTAGATAGGACAACAACTTCATAAAGTATCTCTAAACATTAGGATGACTATCCTCCAAATTATAATGAAAAGAAATCTAATTTTCAATGTGTACATTGCCTAGAAATTGGACATTAGAACGCTTTGGGATTAACCCTTGAGCGCTTGAATTCTCTTTTGAATTTTGGCATATTTTTGCTTATGGTTTTACAAATATATATTATTTACTTCAATTTCATCAAATTCATCATATAGAGGGTGTGGTTTTCAAAAAGTCAATTTTAATTTGGATGAATGAGAAGTTTTGTGGTCAAAAAAGGCCTTGGAACCTATTTGTTCTTTGTACAAATTTTGGACTTTAGAGTACTTAGAAGTTGATAGTGAAAAATAAAAGATCTATTATTGGCAAATTAGACACCAAAAATAATCAAATTAATAAATGAATCAATAACAATTGTATTATTCATTTCTACAATGATCTTGAAACCCATCTTTTGGTATAATTGTCCTTCAAAAATTAAGTGTCTATTTTGAAACCTTGAAGTGCTCAAATTGAAGGAATAAGACTATTTTAAAAAAATTCATATAAAAGATTATTGTGCCTTCAAAATACCTCTAACTTTGGAATTTTGAAGTAACTTTGCAATTAAGATATTAATGATGTTGTTAGATGGAGAGGTTTTGCCTTGAGAAAAACAAAGTCTTAGTTGCTACTAGTATTAGTTGAGGACATGAAAGAACTCATAATCACACAAAAAGTAGAAACGTAGTAAATATTTTCTACGTATATGCATATATTTTATAAAAGTATTTAGAAATATACACACATACATGTATTGTTCAATGTATATTATATATATAAATAATATACACACAATACATATAAATTGATTCTATTCATATCTATAAATATAATTTATTGTGGACATATATGTTAAATATAATATAATATATTTGTATAAAAATCACATTTAATTTATAATCCTTTACAATTATATACTAGTTGTAAAAATAATACATAATATTATATCCTTGTATAAAAAAAATAAGTTGGGTATAATATTGAGCTAAATACAAAGGATATAAAAAGTCTTTGATAGTATATTCAACATTCAAATGAGTGCCAAGATTTCAAATGAAGAGTGTGACAATGTTTCAAAAGGTAACAAAATTTTTTATATACATCCCAAATTTCAAGTTGAAATTTCATATTTTTCAATTTTTATAGATGATTGAAGCCTTCTTTCCTAAATTTACTAGTAGCTCAACATCCCTTTACTTTCTATAAATTAAAAATATACATACATTATCAAACTATCAAATTCAATACATTATCAAAATAAATTTCAAAATTAGATACTTCCTAACCAAACAATGACATTCAAAAATTTACTCTCAAATTTTGTAGTAGTTGATTCTTTTCATTTCATTAAGGATAATTTTTACATACAAAATCCAAATAGAGTAAGTTATATCTTTATAGAACTACAATACCATATGTGAAGGTCTAATTCGGCACAAATGTGCCGAAAAACTTTACTTCAACGTGCAAAAGGTTCTGGCAAGTAAAATTCTAAATTTTTGGGTTTCGATAGTCTAGTGTATGACATTTTTTTTCCGGAAGCCTGTGAGTTTAAAAAAAATATTTTTATTTACTTATTTAGTTAAAAATAAATTAAAAATAAAAAAAACCCGACTAGGATCTGCCCCAAGCAGAGACCCCCAACTTGTGGCTTGCCAAGGGGTCCGCCTAGGCGAGGGGCCCTCAACCAACTAAGAGTCCGCCTAGGTGGGGTAGGGGGCCTTAGAACTACAATTGTAGGAGGTCCATAAATGGTTTAGGATATTTCAAGATGTCATTGTAAAGTAGTTAGATTAAGGGGGTGGAATAAAGGTCAAAGTTAGCAATTGCTCTTTATTACTTTCAATATTAAATTGATGATATCTTGAACTTTTAGACTTGAAAATGAATTTTTTTTTGCAAATTTTACAAAATTTTGAAATATTCAAAATTTTAGATAATATGCATGAAAAATTTCTACAATTTTTTAGACATTTTACTTGTAATATTCCAAACATTCAGACTAAACCAAAAATATTTAATTTATGTCTCAATCTAATCTTCACATAGGGTAAGAAGGAAAAGATACTTCCAAATTTTCATTCTAAAACTCATAATATACAACTCGCTACAAGTCTTCAAATATACAATAAACTATTAAAAACTATATCATGAAAGAAGAGAAGGTGACCTTTTCTCTTCTTCTTTGTCCACCTAAGCAACTGGATTTCAACCATACATGACACTACATGGATGATATTCATCCATTGGTAATTTGTTTTCTATCCATAACTTTATTTATATTTTCTTAATGGAATAATAATCCTTGAAAGTCCAAAAGAAAGGTAAAATAAGCTTCATTGCTTCTATTTCAACAACTTATCCAAAGCTAATAAAACATAAAACTCTCTCAAAAGAAGGAAAAGAAAATCAAACATCAAATGTTTAGTCAATGTACAAAGACAATAAAATCCATGTGAAAGCAAAAATAATTGCCAAGTTGTAAACTTGGTTGGCTAATTAAATTTATAATACCTTTTTTAGTCTAGGTTGAAGCCCCATTGATTATTGAGCAACATAGATGGCTTGTAGCTTCACAAATACTAGTGAAATAATGTAGGAAAGTTGTACCCACCACCTATTTCCCTACTTGTTATATGATTTCAGACATTTTAGATAAATTAATAACTTTTGTCATTGAATTAAACCATATATTCTTACATAATAGAAGAACAAAACAAGATTTACATGATTACAACATGGAAATTTAAGAGAGCTTAGGGTTAATTTTTGGTACATCTATTATTAATCCTTTGAAATTTTATAATTTTTTTATACAATATCTAAATAAGGAAATGAAGACCATTGTCAATACAAATGAAAGGACCTCTAAAATAGGATTGATTGACGTAGTGGTGTACATTTTAGAACTTGAATGTATACCATCATTATAATTTTGCCCACAATAGTCATGATTAACTTAATGGTTGCTAAAGTGAATTGAAATCTTTTACAAATTAATAAGAGTAGTTTGTATTTTAATCATAATAGCCACCTTCAATTGTTGTTAATGATGATTAGAGGTTTATATACTAAAGAATTTTTTTTTCCATTGTTGTATTTTATAAATTTTTTTCAAACTTTTTTGATGAAAAATAATTGAATAAGTGCATTTCAAGACATTTGTCATCCAACTAATCAATGAATATTTTGTGAGTAAATACTAATAAATGGCAAACGTCATTATTAGAGGTGTTTGACCTTTCAAAATACTTTTGATTAAATGTTAATGTCACATTAAAATCTTTCCATCAAATTATGTGAGCAACCCACACAACAAAGGGAATTGCTTCTACATATTTGAATAAATATGTAAAACATATTAGACTAAAGAATAGATTCAAGGACCTCACTTATGTGAAAGTCATTCAAGGACCTTTCTTTCTTAGAAACTTGAAGTGTAAATTGCAAATTGGCATACAATATCTTTATTAAACATATTTAAGGTAAAACATTGGAACTTATAGTACTAATTCTACAATTCTAAAGTCAAATTCTTTTAGATGTTTTAAAATTGACATTAAGTTGTTAAATTCTGAAATTGCCACTAAACCCAAAAAATTGACCCTAGACCCTAAAATTATATGTATAATTTTTTTATTTGTTGTTTGGCACAAATTGAAAAATCAATTGCAAGGAAGAATTAGAATTCGGGAGTAATACCATTGGAAGTGCATTAAAAAACCCACTTAGAATAGATAGAAGAATATCCGAATTTAGACACCTGAAATAAACCCCTCTCAACAGGAAGCTAAAAGACAAACTGTAGACACCTTGACAAACCACGCACAAGGCAGGGCACATTATAACTGTTAAACCACAATGCGAGTAAACTGTTCAAAATGAGCCATTATTTATCCCTCAAACCACAAAGCTGCAATATAACGTGAAAAAACAAACTGAACCATAACCTTGTGAGTAGAGGTTATTTGGAAATTCGTACCATTTATAACCATCGATAATACTCGAGGTCAGTACTTTGGCTCCAACTACTGAAGGCACGTCAGGGATAAGTATTGATGCTCCAGTTCAGCGTCTTTTTGTTAGCAACATCGACACTGCGGAGACGTAACAGAGATGGACTCCCACAAACCACTATCTCCAAATTGAAATTCACGAACAGAAATGTATACTACCTCTATTAGGGGTCCACACAGGTGAACAACTAATTGCTCAAAGCTGCATAGTGGGCATTGCCAATACAGACCCCCCCAAAATGAAAAATTACTCAGAAATAAAGATACTCAGCTTCTTACAATGTTCCATAACACCTCAACTAGTACAAAACAAATCAATCAGCAGTTTGAGAAGATCTGTTACAACTCCCAGTCTTGGGCCACAAAATTTGGAATTCAAGCGGCAACATTCGCCTTCTCAGGAGTCGGTGCAGTTGCCTTAGAAACCGTTGGACTGTCTACAGCCAAGCCCATCGCATGTAGTCCGTTGTCAACATAGATCAAGGACCCCGTTACAGAACTAGCCAGTGGTGATGACAAGAATGCAGCTGTATTTCCAACATCATCTACACATGCACAACATGATCAGAAATCAGAATTAGAATGAAGGAAAAGATTCCAAAACAGTGCACACCTGAAGAAATAGACGAGACAATGTCACGCACAAGCTTCCACCACTCTAATGACGTTTAAATGAAAATGATAGCATGGAAGGCGTATACAACTTACCTGCTTCTAGCTCCTTCTGCAAAGGCGCATTGGCAGTAGAGTAATTAATCATGTCGTCGATAAACCCGATAGCCTTGGCTGCTCTGCTTCTCAAAGGACCTGCATAACAGATATGCAACTGTCAATATGATCCAGAAATTCCTGAAAAGATACCCTTCACCTGATTTTGGTTGCCACAACTTCAAACCCATTTATTAGCTTCTTATACATGCAACTGACTCCAACAACCTGGCACAACGCAGTTGCTAAGCATCCAAAAATCTCCATACAGTGTGTCACCAGAAAGACCACCACATCGTGCGGAACAGATTATGACAGTCAGTCTCAGGATACCAATAATAAGCTTCTCGATGTTACCATACCTGCTGAAATGGTGTTCACCCGAATGCCATACTTCCGGCCCACCTCAAACGCGAGAACCTGAAAGGAAGTCAATGACCAGTTTGAGCCTTAAGTAAGGAACCTCAACTCAGCACCAATATCATGTTACAGGAACTTGACATAAGTACACAACCAGTGGAATAAGATATTAACTACGCTAGATGCTTGGAAAAAGGACACAGCTATGTAATATTCTCAAAGCAATCTTTGGTGAAATTCTCCACATATGATCCTGGAAGCCATCCTTCCATAGTAACTTACACGTGTATCACTCTCAAGCGCAGCTTTGGCAGAGCTCATCCCGCCCCCGTATCTGCCATAAGTACAGACCATCTTACTCTTCAGTCCTCGTATTTGCATGAAATACTAGGAAGGATGAATATAGCGAACAAAGAAATCTCTAGATCGCTACCAACACATTCCTGTGCTCTGATAGAAGAAGTTTGAACAAATACGACAAAAATATCTTCGTGGCAGGCGCACGACATAACAGGCGAATAACAAGCGCACGACATAAGTTCATGCATCTCACAGTCTCTCCGAGTCTTACCCAGGGATGATCTTCTCAGATGCCAAGTACGTGAGAGAAAGAGAAGAACTACCTGCAGCCATCCAATACCATCCGAGCCAAGTCAATTGCCACGGAAGGTCACGTGCTAAGTTATCTGCTAGAAATATAATGCTAATCTTCTCTGTGTGTTACTTCATATCCGAACGGCACCTTCGTTTCATGAGCCACTGTTACTTCTTCAAATATAAGAGATTAGCAGGACATTACGTTCAGCCGGGCGACACTCTCGCATGACAGCACCAAATAGCGTAAGTCATACGTAAAAATAAAAACTCTTAAGTAGCCAAGAATTAAGGGGATATATGTGCAAACGGTCTCACTTCAAAGCATCTCACGATTGGCTTCCGCCTTCTATTCGTACCTGGATTCATCATAGGAGCGAAGTACTTCAAAAGCGAGACGTAGGAGTATGTGGAAGCGGAGACTGCTGCCAAGTAACCCTTCCGAGTGGTCTCCATAAGCGGCTTAGTTACCTGGAGACAGTTATATACTACAAAGTTAGCCCAACAGCAGCCTATCATCCCAAAAGTTCTTTTGAGACACGAAGTCAAACATTCCACAACAAAATTTTAGTCGAAAATTTTGAAGAGGAACAAAACCACGGTCACCATTCAAAAATATATTCCGTGAGCCCTTACTTCAGGTCCATTGGCAAGTGAGTGCACCAGGATGTCGATGCTGCCAAAGTCGGCCTTCACAGCTTCGGCACATTCCTGCGCATTAACGAGCAGACCATTGTATCAGTCACGTACATTGTATCAGTCACGTACCCGCGGACAAGCCGTGACCTCTTAAACAAAGACAAACATATAAGAGGAATGCCTTTCAGTCGTATATACAAGAGAAAATTACAAGGATCAACGACAAAGAGAGAGAACAAAAACTTACCTGCACGGTCCATGCGGATGACCCAGCATATCTCTTGTTGTTCTTGATCTGAACAAATCAGTCCCCAAAGCTCATTGGTGTACCTCAGTCAAAAGACAAACCTACTGCCACAGTGGATACAGAAATAGCTCCACCCACACTATCACGAGCAAAGCAACCTCCAGTAAGTAAAATACCAGAACTCTTTCGATACAAGCTCTAAGGTCCACTTACATCCTCAGGCACATCTTCCGGAGTGTCAAAAACAGCATCCAACGGATACACTTTCGTGATCTCAAGGAGTCCTCCGTTCGGCAACCTGCACAATCAAGCAAGGCCAGCGCGATCTCACCATCAAACCAATGCTCTGCGTGATTAAAATGCATCGATCAGATATTCATTCCCCATACCCCTAAATGCCATCCAATCTACCCAACATACACACAAAACCTCCAGGACTGTTTTGCTCCACTCTAAACACAGGCGCCACATTCTTCGCCAACTAAAATTCCAAATCACTCGTGCGGTCTTCACAGATTAGACTGGAGGTTCGTGCACATAGACAAACCACATTCTCTAGACTGACATCTCCGAAGCACCATTCACGAAAAAATTCAGGCGACGCCGATGCGTAACCAGTCAAGTGATCCTGACGCGTGCACTCACTTCCGGGACTCATCGAATTTGCCCCTCCTCAGACTGCTCTCGAAGATGTTCAGGGCCTGCGGACATTTTCCCACACCAAGAACAATCAAAGGCCATACAATCACGAAGTAGCCCTAAAACCCCCCAACACAACAACAACGCAATCCACTCGGAACAATCCAATTCAAGCAGTTTATTCAAGCAGGCTGCTGGTACATACTGGAACCCACGTCCCGACCAGAATCTCAGCTCCCGCGGCTGCCAGAGCTTTCGCAATGGCCCACCCAAATCCTTGGTCATCGGCCACGCCGGCAATGAATGCTCTCTTCCCTACAATCCAACAAACAACATCAGAAATCGACGACAGAATCGCAAAAATACCCAACATACGAAGCAAAAATCATAACAATTAATGGAGTGACAGCCTCAATGACGATCACTCTCACAAACCTCGGAGATCGATGGGGAGCCCTCCAGGCACCGAGGCGCCATTGGAAGACGCCATAGCGCGCACGCCCGTCGCGGTCCTCGACGGATTCCTGTTCTTCTGCACGGAGCGCAGCAGCTGCGTGCCTGCAGGTGCAATGGCCGCAGCCATGCCCAGTCCTCTCACTCCTCCTCGCAGCTCCGCAACCATGGCGCGGCTTCCCAGTCGGTGCACATTGGAACCAGAGGCTGGCGAGGAAACCGCAGTTGCCACGGCCACTGCGCGCATCGACATGGTGGCCATTGTCAACAATTGTGAACAATGCAACACGAATCAGAGAACACGCCAATGTGTGCAACGGAGAGAATGTTCGCAGAGCTTTGGAAACAACGAAGCTTACACCGGGAGAGGCAAGCACCTAAAACCCCAGACGATGAAACCGAGGGCGTCGCTGCCGTGTGAACGCGGCGTGGTAGTTGGAGATGATGTAACCGAGGGTCATTTAGGACACCAGGGCTTTTTTTACATTTTTCTATGAAGTGCAAAAGGAGGCAAAATAAAATGTTGAAATATTAGTGGTATTATGCAAATTTCAATATTCATCCACATATTGGATAGGAAATATCACATTAGTACATATCACATATTCATAATTTTATTCTCATACATAATTTGGTGATTTCATTCAAAAGTTTTTTTAATTTGAAGTTTTTTGGCAAAAAACTTTGTGGTTCATTACCATTTTTTTGTCAAATAAATATTTTCTAATTAAATTTAGAACCACAAAACATTAAAAATAGTCCTACTTCACACTATCACCAAAAACAAATAATTTGTTGATTTCAAGAATCAAATTGTTGAATTTTTGTTTTTTTGCAAACTGATTGGTAGAAATAAACAAACTCTCAACCTTTGGCCATAATGCAAAGTATCCCTTATTATATTTATACGTTTTGAGATAATTATTTCGGATGATGGAAAAAATGATCTTCAATAGAGTGATGAAGGTATCTACATCTATGGATATAGATAAAATATGAAAAATGTTAATGACAATTTATTTGTTCATTCAAAAGTACTCACATTCATTTGAAATAGAATGCTATTGTCTTAAGATTTTATAATAATTTAGTGTATTTTTTCATTGAGAAAAGAAAAATATGTCAACAAATAATTGTTCAAATTTTAACCTTTTTAATGATTTTTGAGTATTTTTTGTTTAAAAAAATCTTTTGAACTTCTTTACCAATGAACAACAACAATTCCTATGAATTCATCAAAGCAAACTACAATAGGTGTAGATATCAATTGCAATATGAGGGGATAATTGAATCTAATAATCTCATACTCAAAATATCTTGAATTCTTAATTATATTCAATTTTTTTTAACTCTCAAAGGATATAGGGTGTTTTTTTAAGAGAAATTGTCAAAAACTAACACTTTTGCCCCAATAAATAAATTTTAAATATTTTTTTTTTGTGAAATACTAAATAGAAGAAAAAATAGTAGACAATTGTATCAAATAGTGCTAAAAATTTTAACCATTTGACCATATAGATTGAAATATTGTAACATTTAAAGATTTTTATTTCAAAAAAAACTCATACCTACTTGATAGGGACATCAAAGTTCATGCCCTCTTGAAGTAAAAATTTTGGTCTATATGAATTTGTGCTTAAACACTATTGACTTTCAAATCTTATTAGGTATATTTATGCAAAATTTCAAAAGCAAATATGAAGTCTAACTTATTTTAAATTGCCCTAAAATAGAAGGAGGTTAAAGAACCAAGTAACATGTGTTGGCCATTTTTATAGTAATTTTTTTTGATATATAGATAGGATTATTTCTCCTTCTCTAGTATCCATGGTTTCCATGATTTTTTTTGAAGTGAATTCATGCCACCACTCGAAAATTGCTTTGACTTCCAACATATACTTGTTTTTTTGTGAACCACACAATTCTATGTTGTGAGTGTGACCCTTGAGCCTTTGAATGAAAAATACAACTATGTGGTCTCCAAAAGAAATTGAAGTATGCACAATATAACTTGTAATATAAAATAAACAAAATTGCCCCACTTTTTGACTATCTTAAAACAAGTGAAAAATCATTTTAGAGAGTTATACATTATTTTTTTCTAAATGCAAGGGTATAGTGGTATTTTTCAAAACAACCTCTATGTGCACACATATACTTCCTATTGCAATTGCTATGTATGAAAGTGGGTGTGATAATTTGGTATTAGAGTGGAAAAGTTGTAAGGATGAAGAAGATGCTTATGATTATGAAGGTTTGGGTGGTTTGGCAACCCCAATAGTATAAGAATTTTATATGGAAACGAGAGTTGCGGAGTCAACATTAGTTATTTTATTGACTAGGGCATTTAGGTCAATTTTTTTGGAGATAAATTCCCAATCATGATGCCATCATTCAAAATATTTTGGTCTTCCCATATTTTGTATTCAATTAGATTATAGACCAATTGGTATGTTAGGAAAATTGATAGATATAGAAAAACCATAGGTGGAAAGAATTGAAAGAAATGTTATCTTACCATGATTGATGATGGAGAACTAATTTTCAAGGGTAGTTGCAAGAAACACTATTGATTTAGTAGCATTTGGGTAGTTTTCATGTTTTTTTGAAGTAGTGTAAAATTTCAAAGAAAAATTAATAAAAAAATATCTCTAACATATACACCTTCAAAAAGAAGATAACCTCCTAAGGAAAATGATAGAATTTTTTAAAGTAGGACAACTAGAAAAGTGAATTTTTTAAAGAAAATAGGTATTTGAATTTTTAATTTGTATAAAATAGGAAAAAATTACAAAAAAAATAAATTTAGCACTTTTTGAGGACTTGATGGTGATGAAATTCCGCTAAAAGAATGAACTTTGGTAAAACATGACCATACTTTTAACATCAAAAATCTTTGTCTATTAATTTTCTTAAGTGAATTGGGCAATCCTAAAGTAAAATATTGAAAACTTCACTTTCTTTCTTGTTTTGATTTACAATGTTTAGATTGGAGGCAATTATAATAAAAAAACTCAAATAGGATTGAGTTGCCACATATATTTTCAAAAATTCTAAACAAAAAGATATTAGACTTCTATGGTACTTGTCCTTTATAAAATTTCTAGATCTAGTAGGGCTTTGATTCCTCAAACAATTATCAAACAAGTTTGCATCAAGCAATACCTTATATAGATTAAGTCTAGAATTGTTTAATAGATTAGAGGCATTGCCAAAAGTAGGGATCTTGTTTACTTTGACAAGTCTTAATTTGAGCTAGTATTCAAGCTTAGCATCATTCACAAAGGAGGTGGAGAATTTGTCTTCTTTGAAAAGTCTAAATATAAGACAATATTTAAGTTTTAGCAACATTGCTAAAGAAAATGGGGTATTTGTCTTCCTTAACTTCTTGAAGTTTCATTGTTGTCTTTCAGAACAAAATGGATTTTAGATTGGCTCCTACAATCCTAATCTTTGTTGTAGTTTTTAGAACCTTTTTGTAAAGATAGAAAATACATAGCTTTTGAAAAATTATTTTTTTACAATTGGTGCCTAGGAGCAAAAGTTACAATACGATAAGTTCAAATTTTACTTCAACAAACTTGAAAAGAAATTAAAAATTAAAAATTAGATTTCTATAAAGTATATTTTTTTAATCTTTACGGGAATCTTTGATTTATACCATTTAGATTTGCCCTGTGAAAGTTATGGACAATCTTGCTTTTTAGGCAATCAAAGCATTAATTTTCTTGAAAAGCAATTTTTGGGATTCATTTCTAAACTCAAATTTTGCAATTTTTAAAAAAATATTTCAAAAGCTTAAGATCTCTTACTAGAAGAATCTCAATGTGTGTTTTGATTCCATCTTATAGCTATCATTAGTTTATTTCTTACAAATTTTTGAATGAGTGAAAATTAAATATTTTTAAAAATGGACTTTTAATTTAATTATTGAATACAAAGAATTCAAAATTCAAAATCAATAGTGCAAAACTTTGAAGTTGAAAAGATTTCAAAGCCACAAAATATAGTCAAAAAAGATACAATAAAACTTGTTTTGTTCACTTCAAATGCAATATCTTGCAACCTACTCATTCAAAATTTTGAAATTTCTTCTACACATTTTGACAATAGTCTATACAAGATTTTATAATTAGATAAGCAAAAAACAAAAAATTTAAGTTATTTTCTTTCTGCAATAGAAATGGCAATTTTGATTCATTTTTAATGGAAAAATGGCCTTCAAACCTTGAGGGTTAACAAGTCTACATTTGAATTCATATTCAAGCTTTGCAACATTGCCAAAAGAAGTAGCAAACTTGTTATCTTTACAAGTCTTAGATTTAAATGCTTATGAATCTATGTGTAGAAGCAATAAATAGGATTGTCAAGTCATTTGGATATCCTTCCGTGATTTCTTTTGAAGAATATCTTCCATTTGATGTAGTCAACATATGTTGATTGTTTGTCTAGGTAAAAAAGAATAACATAGATTTATCTTATATAGTTTGAATATTGAAACCAATAAGAACTTTTGTCAATATGATAAAATGAAATTTTTTGTCGTTTTTCCAAATACCTCTACTAAGTTCAATCACCAGTAGAAGAGATTTGAGCCTTTAGAGGAATGCAAGTTCTACAACATTGGGAACAATGTAGGAACCCTAAGAATGTTGACACATCAACAATGTAACGTGATTGAGCAACTACTATGTCATATAATATTAAACAGTTGATTATTTTAATTAGTTGTTAAATTTTTTTTAAATCATTTTTTTTGCTTTCTAATACATTCTAATTTTTTTTTAAATTTGCACATTTAGACTATGAATGGTTGGTCCATAGTATTAAGAACAATTTCAAGGAATGTCCTTGAAGAAATCTCTCGGAGGCCCAAAACTCTTCTAATGAAGCTTCATGCCACTTCCTGTAGTTAAATTAGTTCCATCTTCTTTTTCAAGTTTTGAGTTAAAAATTTGTTAACCTCTAAATGCCCAAGGCACCAAAATTTGGTGTTTGCAAAACTTTGAAGTGAAATAAAACCTAATCAATTTGCTATTTTTAGTAGTTTATATTTTTGGAAAGTTTTTTTAGAAGTCTAGTTTTAGTGTCAAAAATCTAATCTGGAAAATGAATGATGGTAATTTTCCTATTCAAGATTTTGTGCAAGGGTCCCCATTGCAATCTTGACTTTCTATAGTGTTGAGAGCTCTTGAAAATGAGCCTCAAATATACTAAATCTTGGAGAAAAAATCACATTCAAAATTCATTTACAAAAATTGTAGAGTAGATTTTTAGAAGCCGTAAATTGATAGGAGTTATGCATGTTAGGCCTTTTAACCTCATATTTTTTTGGTCACCAACTTTTCAAATTTGACTAGCAAAAAGTGGATAGAAAGACTTCACATCACTTTTGCAATTTTAACACCCTCATGGTCAAACATTATAATCTTTCACTTTATAAGTGATATTGTTGTGTTTTCTTTTTTAATGCAATCTCTAAAATGTCTAGTTTAAATTTGTACAATTACAATTCAAAAAGAATGATACAACTTATCAAAATTTTGGCATTTTGTTCAACCCCGTGTTCAACTTAAAGCAAATTTCAAGAAACTCAAAACAAGCCTTGGGCATTTAGGGGTTAATCAAGTCACATGTTTTTTCCTATAAAAATGGCTATACAAAATGATTGTGGTTGTATTTTGAGACTTATATGTGTTGATAGAATTATCAATTTTTTATATGATCCAAAACAATTCAAAATATTACCACATAAAGATCAAAAGAAAACCTTTTTTGTGAGACTTAGGGACTTTACATACATAGACAAAACTCCTTACTAATGGGAGAGGATGAAAATGGGCAATTTGTTAAATAAAAGTATGGTTTAGGGTACAAAATGTAGTAAACAACTTCAAATGTCGTTGCAATTATGTATTCATTATTCAATTACATCAAAATCTTTGAATTAACTCAATATCATTGATTGTGACATTGTCCATGGAAAAATCCACAAAGATGTATTTACTAAAATGCAAGTTAATACACCCCTATTTATGTATCAAAGACTAGCATATGCATTGACAATGGCCTTCAAGTTGGCTACAAATATAGTTGATATTCTTTGTGATTGCAAACTTGACAACTATCTTGATTTCAAAGACTTTTGTGACCATATTTTATTCACTTATATCTTTACAAGTTTAGCCTTGAAAAATGAGGTAGAATGACTCATTCGTGAACTTAATTTTTTTATCCACAATCAACCTTTTCCATTATTCAATTCAAAAGAAATTTATTGACCTTCTGAAATATAGATGGACTTTCATCCTTCAAATTCCTACTTTTTGAAGAGCAATTCAAGACAACTCTAAAGACACTAATAGATTCCTACTATTGTTTTACTAAAAATCTTTATAGAAATTCAAAAAAGATAAATTTAAGATAAATATCTTCTCACTACAATTTCTCTATTGACTAAACATCCATGAATAAAATATGACTTTTGAAAACAAAAGGCAAATTTTTCAAACAAATTGAAATAGGTTCAATAACTTAAATGCAAATGACATAAGCCTACATGCCTTGTATATACCACATAAGGAGTCTACTTTTAAATAACCATATAAGAATCAACTACCTTTTCAAAGAAGCTAAACTCTTTAAAACAATTGTCAATACATTTTTATAGGAAGAGAAATAAAATTGGACCTTCATGAAATGAAACACAAATTCTTGAAGTTGAAAAGCAAGTCATCAAAACCAACAACCTTTGGAATGGTAAACCTCTAGTATATTGAAGAATGCAAAATATACCTCTATGTCATGATCACTTTTAGGAGTCTTTCAAATGGCATTAAATTTGACACAGGTGTATAAAAGACTGAAACTCAAAATGATGACTTCATCAACTTCATGAAGGTTGTGAACTTTGAGAACGATTTTGGAAAGGGACCCAAAACTAGTGGCCTTGGCTTGCAACACCGCAAAACTAGGTCTCCGAATCACACCATCAACGTCATAATCATAAAAATGGGGAGTCCAGTGAAAATGATGTAGTCTCAGTTGCCTCACCGAAACTTCACCTTCATACAATTGGTAGTTTCAAGGATTCAGGACAACTGCACATCGCAATTTCACAAATATGACCAACCACGACTTCTAAACATTACCGAGAGACTGATGTCACAAAAAGAAAGGTAAGAAAGCAAAATAAGGTCCGTCTTCGCCTCAATGCCTTCAGCTGTTCACTTCAACAAGTTACACATTCAACCTTTCGAGAACAAATCACGCACAGAAATCACACCATAGCTCAGAGAGAAGAATAACCACAAGACAGAGAATACAATTTAGCAGCTTCACTAATGCAATTCCCAAAACTTCAGACATATTATTGCTAGTGATGATATTGCACTCCTTAAGGTATCTCGTCTAATGACAAGCTCAGTAAGTTAACGGGTCAGCTTTTATAAAAACCAAGCTTCATTACACAAGGCCACGCAACTGTACGCTTCCCTTGGAATCCACAATAATTCTTCCATAGGGAAAGCTTCAGAAGGTTATTACCCATAGGCAGCCCCTAAGACGCTCGTGTAAGTACAAGTGGTTGAACTTGGGTCACTGTACAGGCAGGGATACAGTTCGTATGAACAAACGCCTGCACATCTCGTATGAGGATATTTAGTCAAAAATGGGTGAGATCGTAAGATTAAACCTAAATCATCAACTACAGTAGCGCAACAGAGAGAATATAATTTACATGAATTCTTTTTTGAATTCATGAGCAGTATGAGTTTCATCAGTGTAACGAGCAACCTGAGAAGTTTCAGTAACTGGGGTAAGTCTAATATCGGTCCATCCGATCCTTGAACGACATCTCCCTGCTAGGCTCCCGCAAATTCCATAACTTCAAATGAGACTCTTGAATGGCGCAGAAGAGTTGTGGAAGGGAGACGATTCCATTCGATATTAGGTCAGGAATGTCCAAGCCATTCTTATCAAGCGCATCAGTTGAGGTGGAATCCACGGTAAAGAGTTACAAGAAGATAATCCTGCGGCATGAATCACAAAATGCGGGGCAGTGGAGAGCGGAGCATGTTCGCATGGTCTCCATCCCCCGTCCAAATGGCTCAACGCTTCCCTGCTTTCTTTTTGGGCTTCCCTTGCCGTGCCTCCGGTGGTTGCTCATTTCCGTCTCTTTCAGCATAGAAAATGTGAACAACTAATCTGCGAGGATTCACGAGCTCAAATATGCAACAATCTTGATCTCTGAGATTATTATCTATAGAAAAGCTGCGCCATCCACCGCTCAATCCCCCCTTGTAGGCCAGATACACGCATTCCCACTCCATGTCATTCGCTTCCAGCATCAACCGTGCATCCTCAATCGGCAAGTGCTCCTTGCAGAAGACACTCGAGAGACCCATCCAAAACCCTCCCGAGGTGTGTGAAGACACCAACGACTTAATCATGGCGGGATTCCGAAGACCCTTGAAAACCTCCTCCGCAGCATCAACAGCCGCCATTCGTCGCTTGTCCGATAAAAGATGCCGCTGAAGTCCATACCTCGTTTCGATCCTCTCCATCTTCTCTCCTTTGTAGACGGGAGCGTCGTTGTAACTCACGGCTGGCTTCGCTGCAACGCGAGAAGATCGTCGCGCTTCCAATCCGAGCTCCTCCAGCGACGGCATCTTGCGCTTCACGGTCTTCTTCGGAGACGTTCGGCCTTTGATGCTCTTGGAAAGCTCGAATAATCCGAGTTCGCCCATCATCTTCTTATTCTCTTCCATCCGCTGCTGCCTCAACGCTTCATACGAAGGCGCCGTCTCATCCTCCCCTGCCATTGTTGCTCCCTCCATTTCCACTCAAATCCGAATCAATTGCTCTCCACTATGCAAAACCACTCAAGTTCAGAAAGTACGTCAAGATGTTGTCTCTTCGAGAGCAAGTCGAATTCGACAATGCCACTAGCACAGACTGAGAGGGAGCAAAATGCAGGGCAAGCTACGGCGGGAGCCCCCCAATTGAGCGTTGGCGGGAGCGCCAGTTGTTCAAATGAACTGAAGAGAGACGAAGTGATGGATGAGAAATCGATGAACACGCACTCTGTCCTCTTTAATATCACTGACCTTCTCTAGTATCATATCGCCCGTCCTTGCCAATAAAGCGAACAGAACGGTAGTGCGACGCCCTTTTTTATCCCTGAGGAAAATACAGGAACGTTTTATTTGCTCATGATAAAATTTGTAAATTTGCAATCAGAGGCCCCAAATTAACCAGGGGAAATGTCATAAGAGGATTTTCAACTGGTTTACAAGACTGCGAGTTCCCAAACGCTAGGAATGCATTGGGAACTCTGGGAACGCAGTGCTGATGTGGTCGAGCGACTGCCACGTCATAAAATAGTAATTAATTAATTATTTTAATTAATTATTTAATATTTTAAAAATATTTTCTTGAAAAAAAATCATTTTTTAAAATCATTTTCTTTCTTTTTTAAACATTCTGAAATTTTTTGGAAAAAAATAATTTTAATTTTTTTTTTCAAAATTCAAAAATTCAGACCAGCAGGGGGCTGGTCTGCAGCAGTGGGAACTGTTTCTGGGAACACCCCTGAAACAGTCTTCTTGGGGGCCAGAAATCCTCTTATGTGACAACAAAATTAACACGACTCTAAATAGGGGAGCTTTCTTTTACTTTCACCCTTGCTTGGGCTCTGCAATCAGCTCGTTGCATTGCTATAGACGTGACTAATGTAAGCTTATATTATGAACAATTGAGGTAGTTACACCTTCTTCCCTACTTGACAAATCTTTGAAGAATGAGAGAAAAGAGGAGCCAAATAGGAGCCACGAATCTTGAAAAAGGTGTGACCCCCCATTTTTGATGTTTGGAAAACAAGACAGAAAAATGCTTACAAGATTTACAAGCACCAAACATGCAACTAGTGGAGATACAAGAAACACCAAAAGTGCAATTGAAGTAGAATACTTTCCTTTTGCAGAGGTCCATTATTTACCTCTAGAAGAGAATAATAGATGTTGAGAATCCTTTACAGTAGAAGAATATTTTGCCAATAAGGGCCTCTTGGAAGCCAACCTTAAGCTACCACTTTTCCATTCTTTAAAGAAATTTGAAGAAGAACACAAGGTGTAACTATTGTTAATATTGTTTCTTAGAGGGCAACTTGGAGAATCCCATATGAAGTTTTGGAACGAGTGCATGACTACTCAAATATGTCATCAACTAAATAAATGAAACCAATCAGCCTAGTTAGGCACCATAGAAACAAGAGGAATTTTTGTTCATTTATCATATTGTTCAATGTGATTCTTCCTCTCTATATAAAAGTAGTGTCTCTAAATTATATAGGATTCAACCTTTAGATGGATCAATCTCCCTTTTGCAAATCAAAAGTTTTGAATTGTATTGCACCAATGTACAACATGATCCTTATGCAAGTATGAAGACAACAAGACTACCCAATCAAAATTAAGGAACCATTGACCACTACATTGACAATTTTAATTATTTCAACACATGAATGCCCTAAGGGGATGGAAGGTCCTTTTATAGTTAACCCTAAATCCTACAAGGCTACAACCACATAGGCAAACTTTAATATTCTCCACTCTAGATGCTCCATGTCTCTATTGAAAATGAATGGAGTTTTATATTTCCATTTTTCAAATATGAAATCACATGTCTTTTATAAGTGGTCAAAATCTCATATTTTTTGTGAAATTTTGAAATTATCATAAATTTTTTAAAAAAATGTTAAAGTAAAATAAAATATTTTTTTATTTTAGAAAATCCAATATTTTTACTATAAATATGTATTATATTGTAGAAAATTAAGGTATAAACCAAAATTTTGCATGATTCTACAAACCCTAAAGGACCAAATAGCATGTTTTGGTAACACAATGTTTTTGGTCATCCATCAATTACAAAGAGATTTTTCATTTTTTTTTCATTTTTATAGCAGAAGAAGTCAAAGATTAGTTTTAATGTACAACAATTTTCATAACTTTTAACTAAATGGTATAAAATTTATTAGACAATATGTTGTTCTTTTAGAGCCTATTAGTGTAGGCAATTTAAAAAACACATTTTCTTAAGAAATACAAATTTGAACTTGAAATAGGTTCTTAAGATTTATATATTACATTGAAAGCTTTGAATCATTCCATTTCAATAAATGTGATGGAAATGATGATGAGTTTTAATTTATGAGAAATTATAGAATTCTTTATTGCTCTAAAATAAACTTTCAAGTCCTTTGTTAACTCAATTTTCAATATTTTTGAAAATAAAATAAAATCATAGGATATACATGGATTCTTATAACATTACAAACATTGGGATTGAAGTTTTAGGATTCTAGAACTAAATTCTTGACAATTTAGTATTTAAATCACATTTTACTTCTTTCTACCAACCATTTTTTTCAAGTATGAATATGAAATAATTTTTGTTGATACATATAATATGTATTTCCTTATTTTTTCCACATATTATGGAGAGTTGCAAGTTGAAGATCCATACACTTTTTAGTTAAAGTTTTAAAAGATGGAATCTAACTATTTGAAAAGAATTGAAAACACTTCAATTTAAAATTCAAGCATCATAATCTTACATTTGATAAGGCTGAATATTTTGAAATTTTAGAAGGGTGTATTTTTTCAAGTTCACTAAAAGATCCTATTGTTGAATTTGTTGATGAATATAGATGAAGATTTTAATATTGCTTTGGATTTGAATAATTTAAGGCAATTTTGTGTCTAAAATCTTTATCTTTGCAATTTTTTTTTCATTCATCCATGAATTGTTTCAAAACTTTATACAAAAAATTATAAATACAGAGGGACTATGTGAATCACATTATTGAAAAAAAATAGCATTAGGAGGGATTGGAGGCCTCTATAGGGCCATTTCAATGTTTGTTCTTGAAACAGTGTAGGGAATTGTTGGGTTGCTGTCAGCCAATAATTACCCCCCCCCAAAAAATATATATATATAATTTTTGGATCCTGAAATATGAAAAAGATCAATTTTTTTTTGGTTGACTTGGCATGGTCTCGGCCACTCTAGAATCCTACGTTTTGGGGTTCCCGTGGTAGTTTTGGTGTTCCTAGACTATGGGAACCCACAGTCTTATAGAGGCCTCCAATCCCTCCTAATGGCACAAACTCCTTTTTCAAGATACTTAGATAAGGTAGGGGGTTGTAATTGCAACCCTGTCTCTAAAAGCGATCAAGTAGATTTTACCTCTAACAAGTACCAGAAGTGTACATTTCAAGAGGGGGTTACTTTTAGAAACCACTGTGTTTTCAACTTCAAAAATTTATAACTAATTCCATGAAGGTCCAAAAAATATGAAACGACTTGGGTTAGATGCCAATTCCATTTTTCTTACCATGAAAAAATTTACTAAAAATTGTCTTAAGGAATTTAGCTTCCCAAAATGAAAATCAGCACGTAAAGGGTCGCTTTTACAGCCCCCTACCTTATACTTCATCCCTTTTGTGTAGCTCTCACATCAAGCTATTGAAAACATCCCGTCCCATGGACGCCACAACTCTCCGGAGGTTACGAGGCATGCATCGATGAGTTTCCGTCCTTTCCGAGATGGACGGACAGAAACTATTCGTCCGCGGCCCAAAACCCATCATCGGCGGAAACTCCCTATCCAGAAGCCAATCCTGGCCTTCAATTTTTCTGTACACCCTCGCAGAGCATCGCTGGATGAAGGTGGCAGCCACGGTTCATCAATCTCGTGCTTCTTTTTGGGTTTTTTGTTCTGTTGCTACGAGTGGTGCACAACTGCGAAGATTGCTCCGCTGGTGAACCATTCGACATGGTAGGAGGAAATTAGGATTCCAGATTCTTATGCAAGGCCAGCTTTCAATGGGTAGGATATTCTGGGTTGTGTGTGGGAAGCACGAGTCAAGAGCTTCACACGCACGCATCGGAGATTCAAGAGTTGAATCTGGTTGCGCATTGCCGCAGCATTTTCACTTTTGCAGAAATTGACGCTCGTGGCGTTTGATGGGGAATTCCTAGCGGTGGACTTGGGGATGCGGTGAAGGGGGTTTATGGAGATGTGTGCACAACCGTCATTGCCGGTTGTGCCGGACAATTCTTCTTCTGCATCCTCTCGCAGTGGCAATGGCGACAGTGACCGGAATGAGGCGGGGGCGAAGAAACCTGGGGTGGCATTAAGTGGGGTGAAGAAACCTTCGCTCGTGTTCGCCGGACCTCGACCTCCTGTGAACAAGGTTCGCCTGCAGCCTCCGAAGAAACCCGATCAGAAGGTTTGCTCTTCCTCGCAGCATTGCTTACAGTCGTATTACGTGGCTGAGGGGCTTGAGAATTGAAATGCTTTGACGAAATGATTTGGTTTCTGGGGATTTCAATAGTTGCAGTCACAGAATTTTGCTACAAGTAGACTAGGTAATGGCAAGCAAGGACATGGTAATCGAATATAATTCGCAAGTTACTAAACTCGAACCTCTTTAATTTGACCTTCACTAAACAACATTCTGAAATATCGTGCATAGGTGACACACTTATGTGGCCGAGGGGCTTTTCAATTGAAATGCCGTGACGAAAGGTTTTGGGTTTAGGGTATTTGAATAGTTGTAGGTCACAGAATTTTGCTGCAAGTGGAGTAGAGGATGGCAAGCAAGGACGTGGTCATCAAATATAATTCGCAAGTTACTACACTCATACCTCTTCAGTATGACCTTCTCTAAAACAACATTCTGAAATATTGTGCACACTTGACACACTAGCATTGACTGTAGTTCACTAGGCGCACATTTTTCACACATTCAAAATTTGTCGGTGATACCTAGTGTGCAAATTTCAACCATAGGATCTTGAAGAGCATGGTCTGTTTGTCATATTCCGCTATGCTAAAACTCATAACAGTCAAGCTTTCAAGACTTCAAAATTCAGCAATACACGTTGAGTGTAAGCTGTGCTATGAATTTCATTAGTTGCATAATCTAATTCAGAATTTATAGTGGGTTGTAAGTGTGCGTGCTTTAGAAGAGCTAGCATTATGAATTTTTCAACTACGCTTCAGAATCTTGCATTGGCGACATACTTACCTGCACACGGACGATGGTTTTTGCTTATACCAGACTCGATGTACCAAGTGTGGGAGCAAGGCTCATCCTACCTCCAAGTGTATCGAGAATGTGCGCAAGTGTGCTCGCTGTTCTGATGTCAATAACACTCAACAATGTCAAATTGTTGTCATGCGGACACGCCTGATGAAGACTTTTCGCAACAGGTAAGATTCATCATAAATTTGATCAGTTTTCTGTGCTGCAAATAGATTTGCCTCTAACTAAAATAGAATAGTAGAATAGTATATTATGAACTTCCGTAATCTCTGTTGTATCCCATGAGGTAGCTATATAATAGTTATCCTCATCATTCTAGGCACGAATCAATCTAGAGAATGAGGCAAAATCCTTCCAAATTTCAACTTCAAAGTTTTTACGTCCATACATATAGATGAGTTATGAGGAGATCTAGCGTTTGTTTAGGTTTCAATAATTGATTGTAACATTGGCATTTGTGGATTATTTTGTGCTAAAAAGGGAACCCGGAGGAGGAAACCCATCATACTATAGGTGTCTTCCTCCAGGCCCGATGCTTAGAACATCCCTGATCCTGGCTTCAGGGTGCTTTTTGAAGACCATCATACAACAAAATTTATTGACTGATATGTGATAGGCTGGAAGGTTTTATGCAGGGCTGTCCTGCTTAGGGTCTGAGGCTTTTAATACAGGAAGAGGGTCCTCTACGGATTGATCACAATGACTTTTGGTTTTAGAATGGCACAAGTATCCTCTATACTTTTGATAGGACATAATTTCCTTCCTTACCCTATAGAATGCCAGGTCTGCACGGTGGGTCCTCTATACTACTCCTGTACCATGTTGGGTATTTAATATTTTATTTTTCTGGTGAATGAGCAGAGGCGACCATCGGCAAGTTCAGTCGACTCTTCAGGGTTTAAGGAGAGATGGGCACCGTCCTGCAAAAGAATCCTACACTTTGCTGTTAAGCAGTCTCATTGCGAGTGGGAGAATGGGGGAAGGGCCATTGTTGCTTGAGCAAATGGAGGAGGACAATGTGGTTCCAGATGCGATCTTCTTTAATACTCTACTCAACGGCTACTGCGAGGCTGGAAAGATGATAGAAGCCGAGGCGCTCATACTTCAGATGAAGGAAAGAGAATGTTTTTTAACGACCATCACGTACAACACACTGATCAAAGGGTATGGGCTGGCTGGACAGCCAGACGAGGCCATGAAAATTCTACTGGAAATGGGGAAAAACGATAGTTCGAAGCCCAATGACCGGACTTTCAATTCGCTTATCAAAGTGTGGGCACAGCATGGGGACTCTGAGAAGGCACGGCATGTGATATCGCTGATGCGGGCTGCTGGTGTTGGTCCTGACGTTGTCTCCTTCAACACTCTTGCACAGGTCTTTTCCTTACCTGGATTTAGTGCTAGCATGTGTGTCTACTTTGCTTTGCTTTGCTTTTCAAAAACTAGAGAATGTTCCAAAACATTAGTTGGTCAATTTTGTTGATTTCTACCACTGAGTGCCTTTTCAGACTGCACTGGTTGAAGTAACAATCTTAGATAACACGTTTTCTCTGAACCAAAATCACGTGCAAATAGGGGTGGGATAAGAAGCTTTAAGGAAATTATTGCTGTTATGATATCTTCAGATGCTTTTGAGGTAACAATTGTCTAATCCGCTACAAATAGGTAGTTTGAAACCTTGCTATCTCAAATGTTTTTAGCATGCCACGTAGGCGCCATGTAAGCGCCATCGCCTTCATGCTTATTCTTGTTACTTGAGCTAGTGGAAGTTGACATTGAACAAAATAAAGGAACATGAAAAGAAACATTGTATTTGCACCAATCAGGGTTGAGGATTTCTTGACTTGTTGCTTTGGCGAATGCAATCTAAAATGAGCCTGAGATTGGAATATGGTCTTGAAATTTCTAAATGCTCACGTCTAAAGTAGATGTAATCCGGGATTTTTCTCTATGGGTTATATGCGCAGCTTTTTGCAAGACTTCGCAAGCCTCGGGACGCGGAAAAGGTGATTGCGGAGATGCAAAACGCATACCTTCGGCCAAATGAGCGAACTTATGGCATTATCATCAACGGGTTCATAGCTGCGGGTCTTATTGAAGAGTCTTTATCTTTACTGGAGCGCATGAAAATGGAAGGCATAACTCCAACTGTAGCGGTATTTAATCATCTGGTCAAAGGATACGCTGAAGCCATGCAACCCGAGGGAATTGAAAAGGTTAACTGTCCCAATCCAGATGGCATTCAAGCTTCAATACTTTCATTATTTTCAGTTTGGTGCTCATTTTACAGTTAGTCAATATTATGCATGCGTTCCAATAACCAGTGCGTGCTGCATCTAACGGCTTGAATCTCTAGCAATTCTGTTCATGTTGGTCCTACCTCCGTTCTCATTGCTCTGTGGTATGTCCTACAGGTTTTTGAATTGATGAAAACTTTTGGAGTTCGTCCGGACGTCCAGACCTTTGGCCTCATCATGAACGCCTGGTGCAACGCAGGTTTCATTGATGAAGCCAAAGCTGCCCTACTGCGGATGAAGGATTATGATCTCCAACCTGACGTCATGGCTTACTCAATTCTTGCCAAAGGCTTCTCACGGCAGGGAAGACCTGAAGAGGGGGAAGCTCTTCTGAAGGTCATGCTTGATGACAAACTGACTCCCAATGTGATCACGTATACGACAGTGATCAGTGGCTACTGCAGCTTGGCCCAAATGAACGATGCAATGCGAGTTTTCAAGGAAATGCGGTCGCGGTGTGTCGTCCCCAACATGCAGACATTTCGTACTCTCATATGGGGTTTCAAGGAAGCACGCTGGCCTCGCCGTGCGGAGGAAATCTTAGAGTTCATCAGGAAGGCAGGGTATACTCCCGACAAGGAGTGCGTTGAGCTCGTTGCCGATTGTTGGCGGTCCATTGGTGTCCACGAGGAGGCAGAGCGCGTGTTGGCAGGTATTAAGCCAAAGGATTTGGATGACACCGCTAATGAAACCGGCGAATCCAACTTCCCTGCTGGTGGAAAGAATATCACTAAACCTCAAGCCTGCTGCGGCTCCTCTGTCAACTCCATGCAATCTTGCAAGCGTGAATTATCTTGTAAGTTGCTCAAGGAGTGGGGTATAGATTTAGGATTTGGGAGTTTTATTTCTCCCCGCTTGTCATCATCTCGGCATTGTCATAGGTCATCTATCCAGTGTTCTGGGGCACGGCTTCGGACAGAGGGTGGGAGCTCTGTTGTCAGGATATTAGGGTCTGCTTCTGAGAGTAGTTTGCTTTGGAGTTGCCAGTCAGGCTGGAAATTAGGTCAGATTGCAACTGCTAGAAGTGGACTTAGAGGCCCAATGAACGCAATCCTCTGTAGTAGAATTCTTGGAAGGGTGTCTTGAGTGGTGGGTCATGTAGTCCTGCGACCTTTAACACTGCAAACCCTTGTATTCTAAAGTCGTATGTCATTCATGATGGCAACATTGCCTCTTACTAGAAATTGAAAATTAATTGCATTGCAGGTTTGGTTCTAACTTATTTTTGGCAAACGTCTTGTGAGGTGGATTGAGTAAAGCTCCCAATGCAAGTACAGGCTCACTCATTGTCGTTGCAAAACAGGTTAATTTTCAGTGACGAAAGCTTAGGATGTTCTCATTAACCAAGAGTTTACAATCTCGTGTCAGTTTGGAGTCCCGCCCTTGCCTGTCTTCTTTTCAGGATGAAATTACTTTTATTTGTGTTGAAAAGAAAACAGAACGAAGCTGAAAGTGAAATCCTTTCTGAGTCAATTGAAACTGCAAGTAAGCACAATAATTAAGCATGCACGAGTCCATGTCACAAGATTATCCCAGTACGCATACAAAATCTCCACACCCAACACCCTTCCATGATTGAGAGAAAACTCTACAAATGCGGTGTAAGGTAAGCATAACAATTATGAACTCTTCAATTGTATCCCCTTCGTACACTTGTCCAAGATTTTGGGGCTGAAACATTGGATAGGTATAGGTAGGGGATGGGGAGAGGGCCTACAATGGGTGTGCATTCCTAAGAGTTTTGAGATCCATACTAGACTCTGGTCCCACATGGTTGAAGACTATCTTGGACACAACCATAAATAAAATTAGAATATCCTTGTAAAGGAAGATTAGAATACCTTGGGTGGGAATGCAAGACCTCCAACAAATCAATCATTGCTACATCTCAAATATAAGGTAGACCAGCTGAATTCCATTTGCAACCCATTTCCGTCATCGTATATTTGGTCCTATTTCCACCCATTCTACCATCCAAATTTGTTCATAAAAAACAACCAACTAGTACCAATTTGACTACATCACAAGCTTCACACACTACAACTTGTACCAAACATGTCCTTAATACACCTACCTCAAAATCATTACTTAGCCAGGACACTTTTCATCATTACATCCTATTGAAACTTTGCACTAGTACTACAACACGCAATGACACAACAAAAGTTATCATAGAACCTCATTCTTAACCATGATACAATTATTCATTTGTAAAATATACACTAACAAATTTTAACTTGAAAAATAGAATATTTCATAAATACGCAAACAAGACATTCAAACATTTAAGTATACATTTTGATCATTTGAAGATAAATGACATGATAAATGACATGGCAATATAATAAACTTCTTGAAAAGAACTAGACTTTTTCTTTATAATTAATTCATTTGGTTATTACCAAAACATTTCTTATAAAAAATTTAAAACAATTTTGTTTCGTTAAAATCCAAAAACACTCAAAGTAAATCTCTAATGTGATTTTTCTAAAAATTTTGAATAATATTTCCATTTCAAATAGGCAAAGTGAAATAATGACTACAAAAGTCCTATATCTAAAATTGTAAATTGAACACAAAGGCAAGTACCAAAGGCCATTCACTCAAGCAAAAGCCTTCATGACCCAAGTCAAATCAAACTCTCATTCTATCAAAAGTTTGTTGTACAAATGCAATAATTGAAAAAACCTCAAGAAGATTAACCATTCACACCATGCCATATTAGCTAGTTGCAAATAAGTATGCAAACTTGAAAAATATTTCAAGTTTCATCTCATAAAGACTTTTCGGATTCAATAGTAGGATCTTGAGAGAGCAAACTCTCATTTACACCAATCCTCCCTATCCTTTACAGGTTCAAGTTTCTCATTCTCTTGCATCTTGTAAACTTTTCTTCAGCATGCCTATGGTCAAAGAGCATAACTCAGAAGGCACCACGTGTAACAATTCCAATGTAGATCCACACTTTTTAGCCTATTTAATGTTCCCTCATGAATAATATTGCCATGAATTGATAGAACCAATGTAAGTCACAAAACTTTTGGGGAGACAGTCATTCGCTATTGGAGGGTTACAACAATTGTTAACCCGCCGACACAACACAACCACTGAATTGGTGTGGTGGTATCAAAAACTGTGATCCATACTAAATAGAATGAAGTGTATAGTTAGAAAAGCTACCCAAATGGCGCGTCCTTCACTCCAGCCTTGAGGTTGGAATTGTCCGTCACTCCTTTTTCTTCTTCAGAATGACCATTGCAGTTGCCAAAGGATGACAGCCAACAATACATTCCAAGCTTTCGGCCTTCTTCAGTGATTCTGGTACTATCCTGGCTCGTGGAGGCGACTCTGCCTTTCCCAGAGGATGGCATCCCTCAGGACATCCCACACCATCCCAAGGCTCAGATGGTATCTCAGGTGGGGTACCTAGCTCCTGGTCAGACCCGCGTTCCATGTAAAGGTCCCATCCATCTCCAAAGTAATCACAAGCATTGCAGATAGATGGTGGAGGAGGTGGTGTTGGATTCTTCCTTTTCTCCTCTAATCTTTCCCTTTCTGCTACCTCCGCACGTAAAATCTCCTCAATGTCCACAAGTGGATCCCTCCAAAAGGCCAAAATAGGATCTTCAAAGAGTTCCTTCACCTTCCGAATACCCTTCGAAGTTTCTCTCCCAACTCTGAGTTTTAAGCACAAGGTATTTAAAAAGTGAGTTATTTTTGCTTACGTTTGTATAATCGCACTCATCCAAAATTTAGATTCTCATGATGCGACCACAAAAAAAAATTGGAAATAATTTGGGATGGTGAAACATACGGTAAGCCATAATCAATCGGCTTTGGTTTGGGAGGTGGAGTCTTCACCTTCACCCTCCTATGCCAGGCCCGTAATCTCTCTATGCTTTCCTTGTTTTTTCTATAGTGATTCCTTGTGTGTTTGAAATCTAGCTCAAGGCTGCACCAAACAGAACCCAGAATTTGAAAATCAGTTGAAAAAAACTTCCTATCGAACTTCAACACATTGCGAATGGAGTTCACTCACTACACCGAAGTCCTAATTAGTTCTCATTTTTCACCGATTGTTTGAGTTCGTTTCTGCGAGGGAGACTGGATTTCAGAAGATTCGTAGAAGAGAGCAATTTATGACTCAGCATACTTGTTCATCCACATCTAACTTAATATGGATTTTGGTGTTGTAGAAATCAAGTCATATTCTAGACCGAGAGTCCACCGAAGTTCGGCAGATTTGGTTCCTAGTGACCAGTTCCAAGTAAAGCTGGGTGGACTCCTAAGCTAGAATGGGTCGTAATTTCTACAAGCACAATTCTGCAAAGGGTCATATTCAACAATCAATTGCACTTTCACATCTAGGTGACCAGTCGTACCGTTCTACTGCTTTAAACTCAGCAATTTCAGGCTCCTCAGGACCGTAATTGGTATACCAAGGAATTAACTGTCGTTTCCATGTTTCTGTCCACCGCCACCTTGTGTGTTGTCTGCCAATCTGCCTAGCACAAGACATTCCAATCAATCAGCTCCGGCTCCTAGACCTTACGTAAGTGATCCTGAGTGGTGTCCGAAGCTCTAGCGAAATGCATAATCAAGTTTGAGGAATTGCAGCAAACGTGTTGGTATGCTATCATGAGAAAAAAATCCAAAATCATCTGATCCCGAAGACTCTCCGTTCCAGGTATTCAATCCTGTTGCACAATCCTGGGGAACTTTGATTTTGAATGATGACGAATGTACTAGGAATTAAAAAAAACTTCTTGCTGGCAAAGACTCTAAATGGCTTTTTGCCAAATGCTAGGTCAACTATTTTACGAACTGAATGAAGCTCAGGGACCACATCTACAAAGTTCTCTGCTTATGTGATAGGAGGTAGTGGGATTCATAAACTATGATAAGAAACCATTTAACTATTATTGGACAATCAAATGGAAGTATAATAAGAGAAACAAAAAGAGAGGTTTATTCATTTATTCCACTAGGTGAGCTGTCAATGACCAACTGAAATAAGAGATTTGACACGGACAGGAGTTCCACGTAGAATTAAGAACTGATTTGACAAGCAAATCTCTTGCAGTAATATAATCTCTCATCTATCATTCAGTTTCTGGAAACCACAATCGTTGCGTGAGCATCGTTGGATCCAATCTGCACCATGTTTATTTGGCTATTCACTCCCCTTCTGGACGTGAGATCTAGCTCCCACATTCAAAGGCGAACGAGGGTTTCGCAAGGGAGGTCTTAGAATATGCGAATTGCTTGAACTCTTCGGAGTCTGAGAAGAAATGACCTATTTGTATCAAATTTCAAAGGTTATGTAAAGTGCAGTCATTGGATTTCATTTCACGGATCCCCTCTCTTTATTAGAAAGCTCATTTGACTGAAAACATGCTTACTGTTGCAAAGTTTTACTCTCATGATTTATGATTTGTGCGTCCTAGAGTTCAATGAAACCTTAATATACTTTGATAGCATTTTGCAGTCGTTCTATGAGTCCAGGATATATTTTGGATGAGAATAGTGTGCAATAGCATGCTACATCTACTTGATCACAAGTGTCAATCCAGGAGCTCCTGTGAGGAGCTCCTGAAGTGATTGATGTCAGAGGCTTCCTTCCTTCTTGCCCTGAACTGGTCGCAAAGACGATTCGTATCAAAGAGAGATGTCAGATAATCAGAGCATCTTTTATACTTTGATTCTTCAATAATTGGCCAACTTGTTAGAAATTCCTTTGTGTTCTGGTCTGAATATCTGAACTTGATGCCTTGCAAGTTTAATTCTAGTTTTAGAGACATTTGCAAATGCAAGAGTGAGAAGGAAAAAAATATGAATACCTTCTTAGTAGGCAAATAGAAATTCCTCTCAGCACGAATCTTGGGAAGTTTCGGTAAGAAATAACACTGCAGCCTTCGAAGCTCCGGCAGCAAGAAAAGATTCGTGATGGTGCAAGTGTTGTTGAGCAAGAAATGGCCATCCTCTCGATTATAGAAAGGCCGAGGCGGGCGCTTCTTAAGACCGGCAGGATCCCACCTTCTCGGTGGCTTCAGGTCGAACTGGTTCGGATCCCTGATGTGGTACCACACAAACTCATGCGCTGGCTTAGCCTGCGAAGAGAGCCCCAACGAAACCATAAGATTGCAGGACTATGACATTGCCTGCAATTCAGAAGAAGTCAATTCCGGAACCAAACCCTCATTCATCAATGTGGGAGTTGGGAACGTGGTCATCAAACGTTAGCAGCTGAATTAGGCCTCAGTAGATCTGCAAACCAAACCTTCTACATGCAGATTGTAGGAATGCTGGAATTCAGTAGTTAAGGAAACGCGTTGCAATAATAAAACCCTGGTAGTACAAGTACGGCAGGCCTAAATTGCAGGCCAACAAAGCATGTAGGTCAAGGACCAGATTCAGTAACCCATTAGCCACTCAAAACCGAGGCAATGAAATGAGTACTCACAGCTCAATTGTTTGTAAATTGAGTCTTTTTTTTCTAGTATCATACTGTCTAAAGAGGTGTAATTCTCCCACTGAGTCCTTAATCCAAAAAATAGTAAAACGGAGTTTGCATGCAATTTGAGTCGAAGCGGTCAATTTCAGATCATAACCCGGAAGCAACCCAGCTTTGCATACGCACGGTAGTAATTTGGGGGGCCCACGATTCAGATGAGGAAGGAATCAGCATAAAGGAATGGCATGTGGTGAGCTGGAGTTCGTCTTACAGCGGGCTTTCCAAACTGAAGGTCGCCACAGACGCGTTCATGGCGTTTGAAAGAAGTCCGCCCTCTGTTCGCTCGGCCGGTCTTGGCCTTGACAGGAGCCTCCTGCCTTCGAGCATGCTCTGCAACCGCGCCATCCGGCCAGAGAGGGTTCTTCGAGCAGTCTCGGAAACCCGGGTAAGCGCCATATCGAAATTGATAGTTCTTGAAGACTGGCAAGAAAAGGGGCTCCGGCAGAGCGTCTTTGCTTCCATCCCACTTCGGAGGCTCTGGTGTTCGCGGGTCGCGCTCGAAAGGAGCCACGAAGGGCGTCGTCGGTGCACTCGTGGGCGCTTTGCCTGCTGTGGAGCCTCGCTTTGACGTCGCAGAAGAATTCATCGCAGGATTCGATAGACCACGCCCGTGAACTCGAAAACCCTTACGTCCGGAGTAACCCTAATTCAAATTTTCGACATTGCAATATATCTTAGACACAGTGCGATATATCTTCCGGTTGGAATCCATCGTAGGACTTGAAAGATTGGCCACGAAAGCTTCCAAATTCGGAAACCCCGAACGTCCATGGAAACCCTAATTCTCAATTTCCCAATCTCTCGAAGCTTTCACTCGCCACCATTGCAATCCATCTTTCGACAAATCACTTGGTCTCGCAACAGGAGTCTCTCGTCACATATTGCAATTCCTGCGATGGATGCGAGGAATCTCCATGCTGAAGTCGCCCTCCAAATAGGGTTGAATATACATGGCGCGTGGTTTTTCTCCACTTCGATTGCTGCAAAAGGATTCAATTTGTCAACAACAGATCAACGATCAAAGGTGAGCAAATCCTATCTCCCGCCAGCAAATTTCGATAAGGGTTATATTTTCGAAGCACAGAAATTGTACCAAATCATGAATTTCAGTGAGAAATCAGGATGCTTGGGAACCACCCAAGCGTTCCAAAACTGTCGTGAGACGAAGCAGTGCAATGGGAAGGAGCGCCTAGACTCATCTGCAGAATTGACGATTTCTGAAAAATCATTATAAAGTACTATTTGGAAGAATACTTTGGAATTGAGAAGCAAGCAAAAGTTGTAGAGTTAGGGCTTTAGATTCTATCCAGAAGGTTAGATTCACCAATGTTATCATCAAAATTTCTCTATAATTTTTGAAAGGAATTTTTTTTTAATTCCTTCTAATTTCAATTAAAAAAATATTGTCATTTTCTGAGTAAGTTTTGTTGAACAGAATTTGAAATGAGGTTCTCTTGACATGGTGATTTTTGGGATTCTGTAACCTCGTTTTTGCAATTCCAAGTTTGAACTAGAGTTGATACAAATCAACCACTTGACATACTTCCACATTTGTAATTTTAGAAAAATATGTGTTTTGATAACACCAAATCCAATCCTTGGATAGGACCATGACTTCATAAAGTATCTTTAAAGTGAAGATGACCTTCATCTAAGCTATAATGAAAAAGAAATTTGATTTTCATTTTGTACATCGTTTAGAAAATAGACGTTGAAGTATTTCAAGGTTAAATGCCTCATTTCCTATTAAAAAAAAATGGTCAACTTCAAGCCTATAGGAAAAAAAAAGGAAAAATGTATTAAAAATGTCAAACAACAATATAGCCTTGCACACCACAATGTTTCAAAAATCTCATTTCATCTATTGTGCAAAGCCAACATATGCAAAAATTGCATACAAAATTACATATTCAAAATTGCATACTCAAATCTTGCCTCTTTCAATCCAAGTCTTTAAAATGAAAGAGCCAATAAACTCTAAACCTTCTTGAAAGAAAAGCCAAAAAACCATTTGTCCGAAAACCAAAAAAAAACATTGCATTGAAGTGAAAGGTTTTCACAGGATTGCCAAAGCACTTTCCACCAAGTCAACTTATTATTTAACTTACTAAATCTAGTGGTTATGGTTAGCAAAATTTAGTTTTCTAAAAGCAAATGCCAAACTTCATGGAATATTATTATAGTTTTAAAATTTTGTGGGATAAAGTAAATCTTTTTATTTTCAAGTATTTGACAAATCACAATTTCTAACTTTTAATAACCTCTAAAATCTGCTCGACATTAAATCGTACCATGAAAGGTGGGCCCACCTAATGTGGCGTGTGGACTAGACCAAGGGCCTAACACATAGGCCAGCCTACCCCCAATGGCTCTCCAATAGAGTGGCCCCAACGAGGGCACTTCCATTATTAGTGAAAATTAAACGTGGAATTGACGTTTTGCAACCCTCCCAATGTGACGTTCAAAGATTGTTGCAATTATTGCTAGAAATGGTTGAAGGCTTCATCTTGCTAGTCCTATGTATTGCTATTGTTTCTCTCGTGCTTTTCTCATGTTGTAGCAACTTCTTACATCTCCCATTGTTTGTAGCTAGTTTGACATCTGTCTTTGGCTTAAGGGTTCAATGTTACATATTTTAGGTATGGCTCTTGCATTTTTTTGTAGGGTTTAGAGTTCTTCTAATTAGTTTTCACTATCATGCCCTTATTGCACCTTCGTTGCACCCTTCTCTACATTTGCGTTGTGCATAGGTAGCCTTTTTTTTTTCTAATTAAGTTTTCCTCTCTGCTTGTGGCTTTTGTTGGTGTCATGTGGGAAAAAAACTCTCTTCCCTTTTGGGTTAGGTATGTAGGCCTTTGCTTGGCGCTTAGCCCCTTACTAGCATACTTCACCATTTTAAGGTAATTACACGTGGATTTTAGGCATTTTTTTCCATTCCTACGTACCCTAGAAGTTCAGGGTATTGTAGTTCGCATTGTAGGGTCCTAATGGTGCGTTCAATGACATCTAGTTCCATTGACAAAATAGAAGAAGAGCACTCCAATGGCGACTACAACAACGATAGTGAGCTCTAAATATTTTTTAAGTAGAAAACAATGCCCACCAAGTCTACTACTGCAAAGACACCTCAACCAAAGAAAGATAAGAAGCTTGTGACTACAAAAAAGACCTACTTGCATGTACTTGAGCTTTAGGATGCCAACGGGAAATATTTTTATACATATGATGATTATGATATGGCACGCTAGCTAGAGAAGGACACCTTCATTGATGTCATGCGATACAATCCAACTAAAGTGGTGCCAAAAGTGTGTACAACAAAAACTCATCACATCCACTAGTACTTCCACTTTCAATCTCTATATTGGCTTTTCAATTGTAGTATTTGTTGTTTCAAAGATACTTCATGTGGTGTTGTGCATTTGTTGAGTAATAAGGCCTCTAATGTCCTCTAGAACTTTACAATTTAGGTAGCATTGATGTGCTCTTCCCTTTGTTGTTTGTCAATGGGTCCTATGTGTCCTACATTGCTTCCACAACCTCGCCTTTTATGTCGTATACTTAGACAATTTTTAATACAAATGTTGAGGGTTCTATCCTAATGTCTTCTAGCCTTCTTTTGTTTAGTAAAGAGTGGCAGATAACGGCAACTTACGCTTATATAAAAACACCATGATGCACATGAGAAACAATGTTGCTTGTCACTACATACAAAAAGAGTATGAGCGTCTGGCTCTAGAGGTGCACATCACTAGCAAGGACAAAAAGGTCAAAAAACTATTTGGAGGGTCACTCACCCTTTATTTTCATCTATTGCAAAACATCGTGCAAGAACAAGAACATGTTATCTTGGCACTAAATGATGGGGAAGTGTCCAAAGAATCCGAAAAACACATTTAAAAAAATGTATCTGACATGGGACAAGAATGAGGTCAAGGAGCTTAATTGAAATATAAAAAAACCAATGCAAGGTGCTACTCAAACATAAAACCACGACCACCGCACCCCAACACCAAAAGTAGGCAAGTCAAAAAAGAAGGCGAAGTACATTGTGGAGAAAGGTCCTGCTCTCGAGTGTTTTGCGTTAAACACTCCCAAGAAATTTACCAAAGATATTGCTCCTCCTCAAAAACCCTCTTCAATCCTTCAAAACCCTCTTCGATTCCTAAAAAATAAGACCAATCCCAATTAATGTTGCTAGCAAAGGTCAATATCCTATTGTAACCTCCACTACGTACCATAGAAACAAGGTTAGCAAACCAAGCTCAACTAGGCAATGACAACATCAAAGAAAAGGGTGATGACCTACAATCTTGGAGTATTAAGATCAGAGGGAAACATTTGGATAGAGCAATCATAGCCTAGGAGTAGAAGAGTCCAATGTCATCTAATATAAAACACAAGAAAAAGCCTAAAAACGTGACAATGGAAGATAAAAAGCAAGTGCACGACGACATGAGCAATTGAGCACTACAATACATCCCCAAACATGAGCTAAGGTTGAATAGAAAACTAAGGAAAAAACAAATTTTTTCACCCTCTAGGACAATGGTGGATTGCATCTTCAATAAGAAGAGGTGAAATGGATAGGAGCGGATTTTCTAATCCATGAAACCGGATTGGTTATAGACTAGTCAATGTTGTAAGACCTACAACTGATAAGCATGCATCTCTAGAACATGCATGAATTGGAAACACTCATGAAAAAATTCTATGAGGTATTTCAGTTTTGGTATATTACCAAAAAAGACAAGGTATGAGCTTTTGCCTTCCTCTCCTAACTTTATATCTAATGATCTATAGTTTTAGGATTGCCCTCATATTATTATCTATGTCATGTGTTTGCACTCTTGATCTTACCATGGTATGTATTGTCAATTTTAATTTCCCATCCACTAATTGTCTTTTCACAAAGGAAAATTCTTATCACTGTCTTTCACTCTCCAACTCTTGTCATCTCATATCTCACTTCCTAACATTGCTTTCAATGTCTATTTTGTAAGAAATGTCCACAATAGAACAAGTAAAGATGTCAATTCGAGCATCTAATCCTAAACATTTTTCAAATGGGTCAGTGACCCTCTCTTTATCCAAGGAGATCGAGCAAATTGTCCTATACCTAATGTACCGCAGGGATATAGATAAGTTCATAGCTAAGTGTAGTCTAGATTTTGCCTAAATCCCACAAAACCCAAGACTATAGTATAGGGGTTCAAATTTAGGGGAATGGTCAAATAGTCTAACGTATTATGACTAAAGTCACATGTAAGTTAGAATGGATTGAAATATACTGCTAATTTCCACATATGAAGACATTTGGATGGGCAATTTGGGGTTTCACTTTTATTCCTAGGAAATAATTTTGTGATCAGTCCATTAATAATGCTATGGATGCATGAGTGTTGTCCCAGTCCTGGACTGGTGTTCTAAGAGGATATAGCAAATTGTCAAGGGTATGTAGCAATTTGTCACTTGCATGCACTATCCGACTTAATCATTGCAACAAGTTATATATATATATATATATAAAATATTCTTCGGCCAATTCCTTAATTACCATAAAATTCTTTTACCATGCAATTTGTCTTCTGTCACTATATAACTAGCCTAATTACAAATTTAGATGAGTATCAAACCGATCCCAGTCCTAAGGCAATTTGTCCCTAATTAATGCAAGGCATGAATGTATACGCAATTGTCTCCATTTCCATGCTATTGCACAAATCCATGTCAATTGGTTAATTTTGATTTTACCTTAGAACAATTTATAATATGAATGACAATTTATCCCTCATCGTATTAACTAAAATAATTTATTGGTAATTTTACAAACCACAAGGCAAATTGTCATTTTGTTTCACCATAAAAAATCAAGGCAATTTGTCTTTTTACTTCATCATCAAGACCAAGGCAATTTGTCATAGTAACTTCCTATGGACTTAAGACTGTGGTTTCTCTTCAAACGGATTTATCAAGAATTTAATCTTTTGAATAATAATAATTTAATTAACTCCTTTTGAGAGTTAATTTAATTTGATAATTTATCAATTTCAGCAATTAGACTGTAATTTAATTCCATCTGCACATGATCAAATTGTATTTTCTATAAGTTTGGCATTTTTCACAATTATGATAATGCAATTTATCAACGCAATTTTATTTTAATTTTAATTATAGAATTTTTCTATAATCAAAACTCACAACAATTTTACGAATAATTTTACTATAAGGCTTCAACAATTGATAGCAATTTGTCAAAATTTATAATTTAATTATTCATTTATTCATTTTCAATTATATAACAATTTACTATCATAACAAATGCAATTAGACATAATATAAAACTTTTAATATCAATTAGGCAAAACTCCCTGGTTGACACTTGATGTCAATTTGCAATTCAGCCAAGTCGCTTATGTTTGGCAATTCAGGTTCCAATTTGTATTTTGACAATTTGCCAAAATTTCTCCATTTTTTTAATTCAGCATCGATTTGACTCCAGCAATTTTGCTACAACTTCTCACCAACCGCACCAATACATGCTGGACAATTAGTCTAATTCTATTGATTCACTCAAGCAAATTGCTAAAAGATCTCTCTTAATTTACAATGAATCAGACAATTTGATTTTACAATTAAGCTTCAAAGCAATTCGACTAGAGGTACGATTGAATGATCTGGTTCAACTACTCCATCACACATAGACAATTTGACTTACACATCACATGTATCCAATACATGAACAATTACCATACATAGTCAATTTGTTAATTCAATGGCAAATTGCACATACATATGACACAGTGACAATTAGCTGCATTATTGGTTTTTAATAATTTTCAATACTTCAAAACTAAATACAACTCAGGCAAATAGACAGAACACAAAGACAATTTGACTCAACAATTCACACATCATCACATAGTAAATCGCAATCACACAACACTTAAAGTATACACAGCAAATTGCTCAAACACTTACAAAATCAATTATTTCCAATCACTGAACTTAAGCAATACACCATAAAATTTATAATTGAGTTCAGAGGCAATTTGCTCTCAATGCTGGCCCAATCACTAGTGCTCAATCTGGCAAATTGCTTAACTCTCACACAATCCAATCACTGGATTAAAGTTATACATAAAATAATTCTTCAATTGAGTTCAGACTTCAGAGGCAATTTTCTCTAAAAACTGGCCCAATCACTGGTACTCAGTCTGGCAAATTGCTTAACTCTCACACAATCCAATCACTGGATCAAAGTTATACATAAAATAATTCTTCAATTGAGTTCAGAGGCAATTTGCTCTAAAAACTGGCCCAATCACTGATGCTCAGTCTAGCAAATTGCTTAACTCACACACACACACACAAATTCAATCACCGGATCCACAAAAACACATACAAAGAACTACTTCCAATAAAGTCAAATTGCCGTAAAAGTTGGCCCCATCGCAAGTACTCAGCTAGCAACTATACAATGACGATTTGCTAAGTAGATATTATATTGAATTGAAGAAATTCAGTGGTACATGAAAGACAACAAATAGTCTATCTATAAAAATCGAGTATGCTATACAAGTAAAAATGGAAAATTGACTGAGTATATGACTATGCTGAAAAACAACCGTTCATGGAAAAACTGCCAAGTCAATTTGCTTTGCTTCATATCTTTGAATACTATGTCTTTTAGAATCTAAAATGACAATTAGCCTCTAATTCCTTTTAAGTATAAACTTGACCTAGCAAATTGCCTCTATTCTCACTACACAAGGCAATTAGCAAAAATAAAAAATTTTGAGTGACTCACACTAAGAAAGACCATGCCTAGAAAACCTTGGATGTTCTTCAGGTAAAGTACGTACATCATTGACAAACTGGTCACATTTGACAAAGTTGCTTGACTTGTAGAAGAGCGTGAAACCTAGGAATGGTTCTTCCTCTATAAGATGTTGACAAATTGTCTTCCTCAAAATTGGCCATTTGCCCCATAGGTACCTATACCTAAAAAGCTAGACAAACTTCTTGACTAGTTGGTTGTAGACTAGCCCATATAACAACTTTCCTTGAAAATAGAGTACTCACATATTTTACGAGTACTAAAGATTCTAGTCCACCAAACACATGGAACAAACAAGCCGATATCACATCTTGTGGACAATCTTACTGAGCCCTTAGTTCTACAAATTATAAAATCTAGGAAAAATTTCAACTGCTTGAACATAATAGTGTAGGACCTCATTTAGTACAAGTGGATATACTTCTCTACATTATACACTATCAAAAAACCATAGATCAATGCAAAATACATTTACTAGGGTTGTTTGGATATTTGGCTGGATAATAGGATTTTGTAGCAAGAAAGATCCTTACCCTCGTATATTGTCTAATTCAAAGAGTGCTCTTGGACATAATCCGTACACAACGCCAACTTGAACTTGGTACATTGTGGCATGTTGACACCAGGTCAATTTGCAAAAAGTCATTGATCTAAAGATACGACCACTTCTACGTAATTTCACTATTTTCTATACTTGCCAGCTTAAGTTGAGTCAATATTGTTTCTTGCTTTGTCCTTTAATCAATTTTTAGCACTATAGTGATATGATTTCACTTTTGCTAGGTCTACCTTCAACACATTTCAACACACTTTTACTTTTTCATTGAACTTGAAGCAAAACAATTTTTTTTAAATAATGTGTTGAGTTGCATTTGAGAAGCTCAAGTTTATTTCAAGTAAACCTCAAGGACATTTTTATGTTGTCATTGATTTTGATGCATCCACACACTTACAAGGGTAAACTATACAAAAGCACAATAAAAAAAGAGCTAAGACCTTAAACCTCCTTAGTTGATAGACTTGAACTTCTTTTTAACTTCTCCTAAATTTTTTAATTGTTTTTCATATGTTGAAGTCATTGCCTTCTATTCATCAACCTTTCCCATGGCCCATTTGATGGCCTAATCAAAAGCCCATCTAAAAGCCATCCGACGGCTTGACCTAAAGCTTGACTGAAAGCCCACCCAAAAGTTGTCCACCCACCCACCTATCCGAAAGCCTATTTGAAAGTCGTTTGATGCTCCAACTAAAAGCCCATTGGAAAGCCTTCCAACCGACCATCCAATGGCCCATCCACCCTTGCCCACTCACTTGTCCACTTGACCACTAGACATACAATTTTTTGAATGTCTAATAACATCTAGAGGGCCACAGGCATTGACGCTAAACATCCAAGCATCATTTCAACCATGTTGTTTATTAATACTTCTTTGAGTGGAATGAGGGTTGAACTGCAAATCGGTTCAACTTATTATATGCATGACCCATTCTTCACAAAATAATGCAAGCACGTAAGTGCAAATTACTACTACCAAGCTTTTCATGTGCATGCGATGCCTTCTCTTTGTAATTTGTTGCTATGAAACTTATAAATTCTAGGTATTTCTACCTTCTTTCATGACTTTAGGTTTAGTCATCATATTGATTTCTTTATTGTTTGAACATACAAATGGACAAATAAAAATCAATCTTCTCAACGACATCTTTTACAAGTTGCCTTCAACAATGAATAGTACAAAATTCATTTTGTTTAAAAAGACAGAATTACATCATATACTCACTAATATATATTCATTTTGTAAAGACACCAACAAATTTATGTTGTTTTAGGCACTCCCATTTTTTGTGACCAAGTCAACAAAAATTTAACAAGTTGTATAACCTCTGAAATCTATATTGTTTGTAGATTTCTAAAATTTAGAATCGTTTTAGATGTCTGAAATCTGAAGTGTCCTAGATGGTTTGGATTGCATGGTCTAAAGTCTAGATATATCTTAGACTTTAGAAATCTAAACACCTTATAGATTTTATGTATCTCATAGTGACTCATATTTTCAATTGACTCATAGTGTATACAAAATGACTTAGAAATGTCAAAAAACAAGAAAAGTTGCAAAAAACACATCTAAGGTTGAACCTTCCTCTACTAAAATGTTGCTCAGTCACTCATAACTCCTTGGATTGATATGAAATTTTTATCACATGAATTAAACTTGTATGTGCAACTTTTTCTAACAAGTTTTATTGAAAACAAACATTGTATGAGGAAGATATAAGCCACCAAAGTTCATTGTAATCTAAAAATGTTTAGATTTTAAACTCTGAATGGCTTCCAAAAATTCAAGACAACTTGGATTGATATGAAAATTTTACCGCAATAACTAGAAATTAGGAAGAATAAAATCCAACAAATGTTATTGAAAACAATTATTTTATGAAGAAGATACAATCCCCCAAAGTTGCAACCATCAAAATGTAGTTTTGGTAAACTCAAATTAAAACTGTAAACTTTGAGTGTCTTTCAAAAAATTAGTATCTATTGGATTGATGTGAAAATGTTACCATAAAAACTAGAATAGTATTTGCAACTTTTCCAACACATTTTATTTCATCTGGACATTGAATGTAAGAGTTACAACACTTTGAATTGTACTTCTAAACTATGTGAGGACACTTCAAAGTCTCCTTAGGCAATGAGGGGATAAGTAACAATTTTATATCAATTTTAAACATGTAAGTTGAACCTTGGTGTAGTGGTTAAGTATAATGGTTTGTAATTGACAAGTCTTGAGTTCAAACCTTGACTCCCTCACTTGCAATGCAGTTTGACCAAATTGATGACATGGTAGTCGACCTTGTTTGATCAAATTGCTGATGTGGCAATTGACTTTTCAAATTTGGCAAGTTTTGGATATTTAAAAAAAAATTGTTGTCCAAATTAATAGAAGTGGACAACAAATTTTTGTAGAATATTAACTATTATAAGTGTACAACGCAACCGAATCAACCGAATTGGACAACAAATTTGTGTTCAATTTTTGTTGTTTTAGACACTCATTTTCTATTGGTGGAGCTTAGGAAAAAATCCCAACACCTTTGACTGCCCACTTTAGAACGTTGTTGGCCTAATATCTACCTATTTGTTCTTGATGGAGTACATTTTTAGACCTTTTGAAAAGATTGAAGAGTGAACATGTATAGATGGATGGAGATGTAGTGCAATGTGCAATGATTGACTCATTTTCTACTAGTGGGGCCTAGGAAAAAATTCAACGCCTTTGACTGCCCACTTTGGAACGTTGTTGGCCTAATATCTACCTACTTGTTCTTGATGGAGTACATTTTTAGACCTTTTGAAAAGATTGAAGAGTGAACCTGTATAGATGGATGGAGATGCAGTGCAATGTGCAATGATTGAGGCATTCATCTATCGCCTACAAAACACTACTCAATATAGTGCGTTTTGAAATGGACTTTGAAATGGATAGTGTCTCCAAATGAATACTACGGTTATTATAGTATAGAAGCCTCATGTGATAATGAGTGACATTTTAAATTAGAATTTTTGAAAGAAGATTTTATGTGTGAAATTTTGGGTTCTAATCTATTCTTCAATATTTGTGAACAAACCCCTAAAAATGGTCAGAGTCTGTGTATATCAGAAAGTAGGACAATTCAACCAAAAATAAAGGACGCATTATAATCCGGCACTAAAAATGACAACATTTTGCATTATGGGTTGAAAAAAGGTTAATTGTTTTAGAGTTCAATTTGTCTTGTAGTCCTGCACCATTACACCCAATCAACTATTACTAACATTCAATTGTCTTACAAGCAAAGTGCAAAATTGCATTTGTAGATGTGTGTAAGACCATGACCTACAATTTTCAAGTGTCACGCTAAATAGGTTGTTCATTAGAGATTCATTAATCTAAAGCATTCTTGTTTATTTTGTAATGAAATATTTTTAAAATGGAGTTTAACAAAAAAGGGTTATAAAGAGAGAAAAAAGTGTACAAGAAAAATAATGGAGAATAAGGGAAAAAAATAGGGAGTGAAAATAATAAAGAATAGATAGGGAATAAAAATGAAAAGTACAATTGAAGCGAGGGTTTAGGCAAAAAAGAAGGTTGTAAGAATAGTAACGGGGGTTAAGGGAAAAAATGGTTGTAAGGATCATAACCGAAGGTTAAGGAAAAAAATAGTATGTATGGATAATAACTAGGGATAGGGGGGCAAAAGGATGTAAAGTACCTAATAGGAGATATATCAAAAAAATGAAAAAAAGATGAGGTATTAACCCTTTAGGGCCTAGCATGCCAATTTTGGTTCTTTTAAATTGAATTTTGGGAATTGGAACACTTTCTTGGCCTTAATTCCTCTTGGGGTATGAACAAGATGTGAGGGCACGGGTATCCTGCTTCCAATGAGCCATTGGCCATCAAATTTGGAGCAATGATGATTTGTCTATTGCAATTTGAAGTTGGAAATTTTAGAGTTTCAAAATGCACTGTGGAACATGTTTCCCTATTGAATTTATTTGTGTATAACTAAAGAGAGCATGCCAACTTCACCATAGTGTTCTATATAATGAACTCTATTTTCAATAAAAATTTCATGGGAAATTGAGCTTTTTTGTAATTACTACGATTTTTCAAAGGCATAAACTTTAAAAAATCATATAAATTTCATTTTTTTCTCCAAAAATAAATTAAAAATCACATTAGATAGAAGATATGAATTCTTATTTGTAGAAAAATAATAATTTAAATTAAATTATAAAATTTTAATATGAAAATTTGATTCTAGAAGAATTCAAGAAGTTGCTTGGGGCTCCTTAGGCCCTAAAGGGTTAAGGAAAAGACCCCCCAAAATGGAGTGCATTAGGTAAAAAAATAAGAATACTTACAATAATGAATTAATAAGGCAAAAAAAAGGAATACAAGTCATAATTAGGGATAGCACAAACTGTTGAAAAGTATCGAAATCAAAGAGGACTAAGAATAATAATAAGAGCAGAAAAAGAAATCCTACATAAAATTGAAAATATGTTATTAACATTACATTACACAATGTTGTATGAGAAGATTTCTCACACATTATTCCAACTTCTAGAATTTATGTTTTGTGTTTCATAATTTACAATTAGAAACTATTATTTCCTAATTTAGATTTATAGCAATTTGTGTTTACATTAAAAAAAACAATCTCAATAGTCAAAGAAGCAAAAACAAACCATTTGAGAAATGTAAGTTAAAGCATACTCTTAAAAAGAATTTAAGAAAATAATCCTCCACCATAATGAGAAAAATAGCAACTATTGTTTTATATAATTTTATGAAGATTAATGTCTTGTAGCAATGAAATCTTTATAATTAATCTTGCTATATATTTCCGGGATACACCAGTAACCATTTATGAAATTGATTTAAGAAAATTCCTTCTCTGGAACTCAAGTTGTAGCTTATTTCAACATATAGAGTTTAGAAACTTTGAGTTTAAAAAAAGGAAGCGTGTATGGAAAAAAGTGATCATTTCAAAAAATAATAGAAATTGAGGATGAAATAGGGAAATGAAAGAAAATGAAGTTACTAAAAAATAATGAAAAAGAAGAAAACAAAAAATGTGTGTTGGAAATGATTTGAGAATAGGAAAAAATGGAGATAAGAAAATGAAGTCACCAAAAAATAATGAGAAAGAAGAGAACAAAAAATGTCTGTTGAAAATTATTTGAGAATAGGGAAAAATGGAGATAAAAAAATGTAAAAATTTGTCACAATTTTGTAATTTGTAAAGAACTTTAACATCATTGCTTTAAGACTTATGTATTATTCAAAGTCATGTATGTCAATTCTATTATAGAGTCTTGTTAGCCCTCGAGATGGCACTTAGAACTCTGGATCCATTTTTCGCGAATAATTTGTGAAATTTAGTCAAAAATACAAGAAAAAGGCATAAAAAAAAATCTTGGAAGAGTCTTGGAAGAGTCTTGGAAGAGTCTTGGTAGTAGTCTCTACCAAAACGATGAAGAACCATCTTAGAAGGTAGAAAATTCCTAATTCTAGGAATTTTCATCATTCTTAATCTTCAAAGAAGATTGTAAAGCATATTTCGTAAATCCGAGAGATATGAGAGAATGAAAATTAGTCAGTCTTAGTGTCTGTTTGTGCAAAATCAACCTTCTAAAGATGCACATGACATACTGACTTAGCCAATAGAGTTTACTGTGAGTCTAAAAGACTTATCAAGGCCTAAATTTGATTTTAGGATGAATTGGATTTAGAAGTAAAACGTTTACGTGTGACTTGGAGAATTAGAATTGTAAGAAATGGAAGATGAAGGTATTGGAAATTGACGACTACAGAAAGGTGTTCCAAGGGTAGGAATATGCCAAAAGCGAACAAGAATCAAACAATTGTCCAAAATTCCCGAGCAATCGAGCATCGAAAATTAATTTGACCAATTGGGCAAAGTAATTCTAAATTACTAAAAATAGACAAGTGTAACATCGCGCGGAACTTACATTAAGAATCTAGAAGTGCCCTAAATATTACCCAAATTATTTCGGATTTTTCCGGAATTCCATGTTGACTCCATGGAAAGTCAACCGCACATAGAAATATTTGTAAATTCCTAGAAATTACGTATGATGCGGTAAAATCTCACTAAAAATTAGGATAGATTTTTGTGTGCTTAATAAGTGTCTAGTCAAGTTTGAAGACATTCCAACATTGCCAACTACCAGAGCCGGCATCGACATCGGATTTCAAGAGAATTTACAATTTGGCGGTGGGTTGACCGGCGTATCAGGAGCGAATGATGTGCAAATGATACAAATGAGGAGACATTCATTTCTCTCACGGACATTCCTAATGACCCTAGCCTGACAGATTCATCAAAATGCGCAAATCCTAAAAGTTAGATTTTTAACTTTTAATTGGAGTTACCGTAATTCCAATTTGGGCGCGTAAACTATCTAGGAGTGAAGAGAAAGGGGTCCTTGAGGCTAATTGGGATCTTCTAAAGACAATGGCGCAGACGATTTTCCATTTCGAGTTGTTCCCTAAAAGATAGAGAGGGTCAGTTCTTAATTTGACTTTTTAATCATTAATTGGGGTTAATTAAAAGTGTTTTTGGAAATATCTCTTGGAAAATCAAAGATTGGATTTGGTCAAGATCTCTTTCTTGCGTAAAAAGCCATCTTTGGGCTAAAGAAAGACAATTTTTAAAATAACTTTTGGTTAATTCGCAAAATATCTACGTAAATTAGGATTAATTCCAAAATATCTTGGATTAAGATCTTGGATTTGATTTGGCCAAGATTTCATTAGCTAAATGGGGAAGTTTCTAGAAATTTCCACCATTAAACAAGTATTATTTTGAAATTACATTAGGATAATTTTAGGGTAGAAGTAACAAAGTGTTTTCACTAGCGACTTACTGGTGAGGGCCCGGCCACGGGTATATAAGGGCCCCCTTCAAGGTTGCCAGTATCCTTTTCTTTTGTGCACCAACACTTTGTTTTTCTTTCATACTATCGACATGGTCGGAGCACCACTTGGACCAAAAGATCTTGGCCAAGTTCTATTTGTGTTTATTGAACTTTGAAGGCTTAGGGCCCCTTCAACTGATTCTCACTCCTTCTTACATGAAAAAGGCTAAGCCTCAAGTTCTGGTTAATTATTGTGTCGTGGAAATTTCAAGCACTGAGTACCAAAGTTCGATTCAAACACTATCATGTGTACCTCCTTTGATGGCAAAATCTTGAAATACTAATAAATTTTAAGAATTTAAAGTGAAAGTTTGATTAAACACTGTCATGTGTACCTCCTTTTGCGATTAAAGTTCTTAGAATACTATTGAATAAATTCTTTACGGCGAAGCTATCGCCCTCCCTATAAAATTTGGAGACACGGTGGAAATCCAATACACCATAATCACCAAATTCAACTAAAAGGCTATATGGGCAAAATTTGTCTAACCATCTTGGCTTTCCACGATTTCCACAATTTAGAGAGTTAAAACATTGATGGTTTAAAGGTTTTAATCCCCCTTCCCACAAAACTATACTTTGGTGAGAATACTTCTCTTCCAATTGTTGTATTCAAGTGATAGAAATTAGTCAATTTAGGATTAGACACTAGCCTAGTATTCACATCATAAACTTTTGTTTGATTAGAATATAATTTAGATTAGATAAGTCCGTGTTTGTTTTAGTTCAAGTATCTAGTTTAGAAAAGGAAAAAAAAACAAGTTTACACCCCGCTGGAGCAGCCTAAAGGCCCAACCGAGCAGCCGAAAGGCTTTGACTGAGCAGCCAAGGCTCGACAACTGAGCAGGCGGGTATCAGACTGAGCCGGCAAATATCGGCCTGAGAGGCTCTGACGAAGCGGACTGAGAGGCTTGGCAACTGAATGGGCTGGGGAGTCGGGAGTCCAGCGGTCCAGCAGTCTAACAAACTTAGTGAGTTCAAACTCACAGATCATGGTTATGAAATCACAAAAACTTGATTTTACAAAAATCATCGGGTTGGTAGTTGTAGCCACAATCCTACAACCTTTTTTTAAAATTTTCACTCAAAATCTAGTTCTTGAGATCTCACAAAATTCTTCACTAAAACTCCACTCGATATTCCAACACCATAGCCATATCTCTCTCAAAAACATTGCAACACCTCTCAAAGCAAGAATGAGAGAGAAGGGAGGGAATTAAGAGAGATTAAGGTGACGGGATACTCACACGTGAACAAATTATATTAAAAAACTAATTTTTAAGGAATAACACTATTGAATTTGATACTTATTCTTAGGGGTTGATCCTTGAGAATAAAAAATCAATTTCCTTAGAATATTATTATTAGGATTATTTCCGTTCTTTAGGAATGTTCTACATTCTTTGGTAGTTAGTTATTAATTAGATTCTTAAAAGGTTTGAATTTTGTTGTTTTTGTTTTATTAAGCCTAATAAGCCAAAAAGGAAAAAACAAATTGACAACCAATTTTTTTAAGGTTTTGAAGGAATTAAAAAACTAATTAGATTTGAAAAGATTTTGATGGAATTTTAGATTCTTTCCTAATTAAATATCCTCAAATTTAGAATATTAAATTAAAACAAAAGGAAAACAAACAATAACAAAAATTAACAATTCAACTAGAATTTTCCATTGATTTTTCTTGCATTAGAATAGATTTATTTACTAGGGACTTAACCAAGTAGGTAGACTAAGTTAAATTGTGGTATTTTCCAATTACCGGATGGTTAAGAATAAACGAAAATATGCAAACAATTTAGAGCTATATCACCATTAGTTTTTTTTAACCAGGATAGATTTAATTCACTAACAACTTGAGAATTATTATGGATTAGATGGAGAGCCGTGATGATTTCAATGGCGAGGTCGTGGGAGACTATCTTTACATGATGATGTTTAACGACGGGACGATAGAGATTTATGCGGAAGAGGTAAACCGATCCCATTTGATTTTATTCTCATTGTTTTACTATTAAGTTTCTTTTTACTGAATGCTTAAAATTAGGATTAGACAAAATTACACTTAACAAAATAGGATAGGATAGGATAGATTAGTTAATTTTCAAAATAGAATTAGGACCATCTACCATGAAGGCTTGAACTATCAATGAAACTTGGTAGTAACATTAGTACTCAGAAGACGTAATTAAAAGAGTTCATCGCTTGGAAGTCACTCTTTGAACACTCATTTAGAGAAAAGTACTTAACTAGACACAGAACCCATGTGATAGATTTCTAGCTCGAGGGTGGAGTTAGAAACGCTTACAAGTCTTCAATACCAAAAATTTACAACAAAACAATTTTCGTAACTATGTATCAAAAATCCAATAACTAAATAAACCAAAATACATATTTAACATTAATGCTTTAAAAAATTTGACAACACAATTATTTTAAAATAATGTAACAAGTTGTTGATATTCAGTTGTAAAATAGTCCTTATACGTGAATTTAAATCTTTCTAAATGGATTTATTTAGAATTTTGATTATTTACATATGATATACGGAGTAGAAGACTATATAATTATCAAATTACAAGTATTGTCTAATAATTTTTTTAATTAAAAGAAAATAATTTTAGTCTTATATTCCTACAAAGGCTAGTCTAATGCAACAATAAGTGAAAATATTGAAATGGGTAATGTTTTAATATGCAAGTCCTCAAGTATTTATTATTATATACTATTGGGTTGGAATGAGAATTTAAGTATATTTTTGTTAAGGGACTATTTTTGCCTTTTTCTATATAGAGATTTCAATGTTATAGTATTTACCAATATTTTAATACAATACTATACAATATACATATACACATAGAAAGATATGAAAAAATTATCAAACAAATACACATGCTTGAAAGAACTATTTTTGAAAAGATAATCATTATATCTTATAATAAAATATCAAAAAATAAAAGATATTTATGTAAGACCTATGTATGAAGAAAAACAAATCTACGTGTTTGTTATTGTATGTGTATAAAACTTTTGATAGTAATTAAACTTTACAATTTTGAAATTTAAGAAAAAAATGTTGATGATGATTGAAGCTAATAATTTTTGTATTTCTAAAGAACTATTGATGGAAACTAGACTTTATGAATCCTGTATTTTAATGGAACTATTGATGTTCAATAAATATTTTTGTTTTTGTTTGTCCAAAAAAAAATTTAAAGTTATTATATCTTATTATTTTAATATTTTTGAAGAATTATTAATGATGACTAGACCATACAAAGATGCACAAAAATTTATCGACAAGTGTATAAGCACCAAATCATGTCTTTTGTACATTCTTCACGGTTTCACACGTATCAACTACATAATTAATGATGATTCCTATTCTTGAAATTAATAAAATTTTATTTTTATCTCTTTACAATCTACAAAATATTGCTGGGTCTTTTGTCTTTCAAAGCAACCTTGACTCCTCGGGTTGAGAAGTGTTGGTACGGGAACCTTCAACATGATGCTCGAGTGATGATAATTTTGTTCACTAGTAGAAAAATATGTTTTAGTAAATAAAACAATGTTAGATTGTTTTCGTTGATTTGTTCATTGAAAACGTAGAATTTTGTATTTCAAAACACAAATTTTTGAATTTTCAACAGAAAAGTCAATAAAAGCAATTCAACATTGTTTTGTTTATTAAAACATATTTTTTTAATAGTAGTTGTAAGTTGGATGAGTCGAACCTAACACCAAAGATGTGACATTTGAAAATTGCTTCGAAGATCTTAATGACTATTAGTATTTTTGTATGATTAAGCCTACTAAAGGAAATTGAGGCCATGAATGTTGGTTAGAAAGTCCAATCAATCCTCTACCTAAAACAAACCATGCAGAATATGTTGCTGCAATTGTTAAATGCATCCTCACATTTTTACAAAGGGAGTGATGCTCTTTTTGAAAATCTAGTTTTTTAATCTCTGAAAGAAATATTGAATCCTTATTACTTTAATTTTCTTATTTGATTACATTTCAAAAATTAATTTATGTATTTGAAGTTGTAGGAAAAAAGAATGAAGACAATTTATCTTTTAGTAGAAATTTGAGGCTTTCAACCTTTAAGGTTTGAATATTAAGTTAATGGTAGGATCTTATATATTAGTCAATGGTTGTTAAGATGTCTTTCGATTAATGTATGGGATGATGTTTACTTATTTGGATGATAGAGGTTGAAGATAAAGTGTGGTTGAGAATGGGAATTTTTTTCTTCCTTCTTTAAGTTGTTGATGAGTTGATCGAGTGTTTAGAGAGTCATAACGTGTTATATTTTGTAAGTTTTATAATGAAAATTTGAGAGTATGTTTTCTTTTTGTAATTTTATGAAACTATTATTTGTTGTATTTGGAATTAATATGCAAAAGTCATACTTTATAGAGTGGAAGAGGTTTATTTATTGTAGAATTTGAGAACAACCGTGAATATTCGATTTCATCATTAATGCTCAAATTGGTGGTTCTCTATTATTTTAGAATCTTTTAGGAAAAAATTCATAAATAATTATAGATCTTATGTGTTTTAATATTAGGTAGTTGGTAGTTGTAAAGTTCAATAATGACTTTTGAGTCAAATGTTTGTAAATTTGATGAAAAAAGTGATTTAAAAGTAGGTAGGTAGAATAGAAGTGTATAGTTAAAAACTTAGAGGAGAGAAGGATATAAAAATCTAAGAATATCTCTTACATATAAGGTGTAAGAGGAATAAAAAAGTATGTAAGAAGTAGGTGAATCAAAATTCAAAGTTATTACATGTAAAATGTAAGACGTATTAGATATAGGTGTAAGAAGAATTAGAAAGTGGGTAAATCAAAGTTTAAAGTTCTTACTTATAAGATGTAAAAAGTATTATAACTGTTAGGTGTAAATGTAAGAGAAATAAGAAGTATGTAAGAAGTAGGTGAAGTCAAAGTCTAAAGCTCTTATATGTAAGATATAAGAGGTATTAGGTGTAGATGTAAAAAGAATTAGAAGAAAATGAGTGAAAGAATAGTGAAGTCAAAGTCCAAAAGTTCTTGTAAATGTAAAACATAAGATTTAAGATGTAAGGCGTAAGGCGTAAAGCGTAAGATGTAAGAAAAAAGGAAGTGAATTGATGGCCAAAGTTAAAGTGAGATCTTGAAATTAAGGCTTAAAGAAAAACTAGTTTTTGTGGTACCCAAAAAACAACAAGGAAACTTCTAGTTGTACCCAAAAGTATCTAAGGTACAAACGGTTTTAGAAATCTCACAATAATAACAAACAAAAAGTAGAAACAAAACAAACAATCTAATTCAAATCAACCAGAGTCACATAAGCGGCGCTTGAAAATGATGCAATGCATGTAAATGAAGAAGATTAATACTATAACCGTAATATATAAATAAAAACAACAATGAAACTATTGTGATTACGACATAAAATGTTGTAGTGTTAAAAACATAATGACATATGTAATTCTAATGCTTCAAAATATGTCACAATGCAGAAAATAATTTTTTTTTAAGAAATTTTATAGTCTAGTAAAAAATGGCAGTAACTCCCTTGCCAGCATTCTCGTCCTGCAATGTATAGAAAAGAATGAGAATATCTTCATAACAATCAACAGAAATCATGAAAATTAAATGAATTTAAAAATTGCATGAAATAAAATTTACAATGCATATGTTTGAAGAACTTACGCGCTCATCAAGATAACGCTTTTTTGCTTCAAAATATCTTTAAGCAACTTCTCTACCATGATTCTTCAACGTTCCGCTCAATTTAAGAACAAGAGGGCGAAACTGAATGAAAGCCATCCCCAAAACATCCACAGGCTTCGAAGATGTGGTGCAGTGCACTGTCGTATTTGCGTTGCAAATGAATGCTGCACCATTTCCACAGTGGAAATGGAGCTTATATTCGGGAAGCCAAAACAACAGTTGTTCTTCCACTTCCAATTCTCTACCTTCAAAGATGTCAACTTTCACATCATTAATTATATTTTCATTAAACATTTAGTAAGCTTTCTCTAAGTAAAAAAAATATGCATGTCAAGAAAAATTAACTCTAAGTATTATAAATTGACATGCATTAAAAATTATAACCAACTTAAAATAGCTTACTTGGATAAAGCCACACGATGATGCCAAATCCATAATCATGGGGATCATCGTGCGAAAGGCAACTATAATCTCTTATAATGGCAAACGACATGAATGGAGTGCCCCCGAAATGACCATTCATTGTATTTAAACCTTCATCTGTCAATATCTTCTCGAAATTCTTCATGACTTCAAAGAATGAATCTTCAAAGTAGTGAACCATTTTCTTCACAAATTTCTCCGATAAAAAATAGAGCTTCGCATATGACTGTGTAAACCTATATTACAAAATATAAATGAAACTCGCATAAGGCCGTTGCAACAAAAGAAATAAGTTCAAAGATTCTCCACAGACATGAAAACAAAATAAACCGGCCCGTTCCCGAAGTTCCCGGTTCAAGCTCTACGCTGCAGTTCGAGTCATTGGAGTGTAAGCGTCTACCAAGGGGCCCATAAAAAAAGGATGGCAAAAAATTAAAGATGAAAATTAAGAAAAATTATATAAATAATGAATAAGAACAACAAAGACCACCCATTTTTTTGCTAAATAGCTTACTTACATATGTATTGATGATTATGTAACTCTCTACAAGCTCACTCTACATTTCCCTCTTTTTCATCTTCAATCCAAAGTTGTTTAAAGATAGTAGATGTTAAAATTAGGAAGTGAGAGATTTCTTCTATCAATCTTTCATTTTCTTTCATCTATAATTTCTAGAGAGATTTTTAATAGAGAATGAAACTTGGAGGATAGAAGTATTATATTTTTAACTCTTTAAAAAGTTAAGAATCATCTGAATTGGTTAAGTACTGTAAGAGTTATTGAGGTTTAAGTAGAAGGAGATCAACTGTCAATGAGTATCATTGGCCAAAACTTTAAACAAACATAACTTTTTATGTACTATCTTTTTTAAATTAAATTTTTTTGAAGGAAATAGAAATTGCTCTCTAGTTTCTAAAATGATTTAGTTTGATTCATTTGGAGTCACTAAGAAAAAATTACAAGTGTTTGAGTGCCTGGACGTTTAAATTCTTACTACGGATTGTAGTATAGATTCTTTTTTTTTAACCTTCATTTCTCTTCTATATTTCTTAACTCCTTATAGATATTAAATTATAACGTGGTGAGAATCTATGAATGTAAGTAAAGAATACAAAAAGTCAAACTAATCCTCATTTAGCCTCAATACAAATTTGTGAAGCCCATTGAAATGAAAAAAAGTCAGTTGTCCCTCTTTTCAACAATGATAAGAGCTCTTATCTTTCTTTTTTTCTCATTGTATTGACACAAGGTACATTTGTGCTTTTGATTTGAGAAAAATAAACATAAAAATAATAATAAGTTACATGAAATAAACAGAAATTGAATATCGGTTAAGTTTGAAAAGCACTATTAAACATTTAATAGTGAAACAATTAAGAAATAAGTAAACTGTCATTTAACTTATTTCTTATTATAAGACTTCTATATATTTTTTTAGTTTTAAATATTTATAAAGAAACTTCACTAAAAACTTGTATGCCAACTTCTAATAAACTCAAAAAGAGAGTAGAGTATTTAGAGTTAACAGTAACCTCTTTTGAACACCTATAGTTGTTATGTTAAAAAATATTTGAATTTAAGATTTTGTATATTTATATATTATGTTATTATCTTTCTAAAGAGGTATCATATAGTTCATTTCAAGTAAAAGAGTGAAAGTTATGTACTTGAGAGTAATATAATAGTATATTATTTCTGTTTTGGACGAAAGTAATTTTTTTGTTTTTCTTAAATATATGGCCTTCAAGAGTTGCAATCAGACTAACAAAACACAACAACCAAGACAATCTAGCGGAATAATTTGTGAATTACAACTCCTTGGATATCTCCATTAAGAACAAGTAGAGGTACACCAACTTTCTTCTCATGCACCAGTTGGAAGAGCCCCCATATAAGCAATGTTAGCATGGGGAGTTAAATTAGGGACCTTATGAATTTCAATTGATGTCCCTACCACTTGTTATATTACCAAAAGTAGTTTAAAGTCATTTTGAACTAGGAGAATAGTTTTTGAATGACTATAAAAGTTAAACAGTATGAGATTTAGATTTGAAACTTTGAGAGTTTGTAGAAATTTGTATTATCTTTCTAAAAAAATCTTACACTTTTGATTTGAAGATATAGAATGAAAGTTATGAGTTTTGAGGTGAGAGTATGTACAACTGCTTTTGAAATTGGAGCTATCAACTTTAATAAGCTATAAATATTTCAAGGACAGTATTTTTTTGGCATTGAAATTCAAAAGAATTGTGCAAAATTTTATTGTCTTTATATGAAGCTAAGATTCATCTAATTTGAAGTTTTGAAGAAGATATAACACTCATTCAAAGTCAGACTTTTTTGTAAGATTTTATTGACACATATATAACATTTTATATATTTATACGATATGATATATGGTTTATATAGTATTTATATATATTTTCTATACTAATATATATCTATATGTACAAAATGATATATTATTTATGATTTATTTATGGATATTATACAACAAATGATATATTTACTTTAATTTGAAGTAATTCATCCTCTTTTTTACTCTACTATATTTTCATATATTTCTTTATTGTTTGAACTAAATTCAATTGCAGCTAAAAATTTTGGATTTTTCAAAGTAAATTTTTTCACTACAACACCAAAAAGTCCTTTTTAGGGTTGTTGCCAATCAAAGGTGGGAAGGACGCTAGTGTGATGTATGAAACACTAATTGTAACTCTACAACAATGGAGTTTAGACTTGCAAAGGTTTTTAAGATTTGGCAACATTGGTGTCAGCATCAAGATGGGCTCTCTCACCGGATTGGCAACATAGCTGAAGAAACAAGTAAACCCTTATCTACTTATTGTACATTGTATAGCGCACCGTACAAATTTGGTGACCCTCAATGTTGCAAAGTTGCCTGCATTTAAAATACTTTCAAGTAAATTTGATTCTCTTTTGAATTCAATTGGTTCTTTTTTCTTCAAGTCATCCAAGCGAAAACATGCTCTTATTGCCCTACAAGAGAAACTTTTTTATACTTAAAAATGTATGAAATAATATCACAAAATTAAATGGTTGTCTTGTTGGGAGGTTATAAGTATCTTTTGTGACTCGTTAGAGTTTATCTTATGTTATTTTTTATTTTTTGTGATATGGAAGATAAGAATTCTAGTAGTGCTGCATCAATTTTAGGAAAACTGTCATAGTTCAAAGTCATTTATATTTTATTCTTTCCTTACTCACATTTTGAAATATTTGGCTATGTTGTTTAAAGTCTTTTAATGTAAATTTGTAGATGTTACCTCTATAGGCAATATAATATATATAGAAATAGTATAAATTTAGATGTTCTTCATTGTTGAATCCATCAATTTGAGTGCTAATACTTTTAATGAGAGTACATGCTTTCTAGGTATGGCTTTTTTAGGAGTCATTTGGGAAAGTTACAAGCCAGATACAAAAGGAATATGTTTCATGACATTGCAATGTCTAGGTCTAGACTAGGAATCGATTTTAAAAAAGCTCTTTAATTTAAGCGCTCATTTTTTAAAGCTATTTACGAGAGTTTGGAAACTCGATTTCAAGATAATGACTTGATTTCTTGCTTCAAAGTGCTTAATCTTTCTAATATGCCGTCGATGCAAGTCAGATTGGAAAATTGGAGGTCTCAGAGTTTGAAAGACTACTATACATGTATAGAGAAAACAATTCACAATCAAGTTTTTCTTTCCCCTCCTTTATTGAGGTGCATGCTTGTAAGTCGGAATTTTTGTCTTTCAAATTGAAGTGTACCACTGAATGGGGAGAGAAAATCTTTTGGGATTTGTAGAAGATGATTTTTTAGAAGCATGCCTATAAATCCAGTATCTTAATTTGCTTATTTTTGCTAATATAGCTAGAATACACTGCAATTCTACAACACCTGTGAGAAAACTTTCAGTATTTAGAATTTAATTAAATTCATATTAGAAATTGATTGGGAAGCAAAAATCTAGAGGCTTTGCTTATGATTATTTAAGAGGAACCGGAAGATGAGTATAATGGTATAGTACATGATGCCATACCATTGTAGAAGCATGAAACAAAATACAATAATCTTTATGCTAACCTTTTTATTTATTTGTTTAATTTAGCCACAAATCTTAGTGCAAGCAATGCATCTTCTTTGTATGAAGATGTCCATCAGCAAGACTTGTTGTGTTGACAACTTCTTGTGACTTGTATGCTCTTGTTGCCTTGTTTGTTGTACATGTTTTTTTATTATCTTCAATGGCATTGTATATGCATGTTGATTTGTATGTCACTCATCCTATTTTTTTGGTCTCAAGTTGTTTTGTTTCTTGTAAATAGTGGCTTGTTTTCACTCCTCTCTCCATTTTTTTACTCATCATCTTTTGATCCTAATAAATGTGAATGTTGTGAGCATGTCATAGTGTCATACTAATCAACCTCTTAAAAATTCATGGACCCTCTTTTGAATCTGTGCATTTTTGGAAGGTTTAATCCCTGGCCCTAAGTTGGTAGGGGCAATGTCAGGTTCAAATCTTGTTAGGGATAATGCTTAAAAACCACTTTTGAAGCAAAACAAAGTCACTTCAAAAAGAAAACAAATAAAAATTACAACTGGCCAAATTCTTACCCTCAAGGAAAATTTATGATTAGAATTGGACAATGGCAGCAATGCCACTAGGAGAAAAACATATTCTAAGAAATTGACCAGCAAATTTTACAACTTCCCAGCACACTTCCGACTAATTTAAAAAAAAAGTAGGGTGGATGAAAGTCTAATGGAAATCCACCATTTGGCCTACAGAATTCTTTGGACTGTGATTAGATTTAGTGGATTTAATTGTTTTAGACATTAAAATAATTCTTTAAAAATTAGAAATTATCCAAAAATTACTAAAATAACTAAAATTCACATAATTATTAGGTAGCAAACTTAAATTAGAACCAAAAATACAACAAACAATGAGAATTGATTCAACAATTCAGTGAATAGAGGGAGAAATCTACAAGGAACAAATCCACATGATGATTTTTGACGATAGTACAATCTCGTCAATTGTGGAAGAGGTATGTTAACAACTTTTAATTTATTTGATTTCCAATTTCATTTGATTTTTTAAATTAGAGATATCTTTTTTAAATTAATCCTTAGGTCAAAGTTCTAGAATTAAGATAGCATTGTTTTTAAGAAAATCACCTTAGAAAATAAAAAATTAACTTTAATTTTGGAAACTCACCAAAACTTAACCATTTACAATTGGATGAATTTTATTCGAATTTTGGATGAAAAATTGATAGCTTCATCCCAAGGCATCAAATAAAAGAATATTAAAATCTTAATAGGAATTAGAGTTTTCAACCTAATTAAGAATTGAAAAACCTTGTTTAGATTAAAAGTAATTTGTAGATGAAAGTTTATTCACAAAACTTTGACCAAAACTTCATCCATTAATAATTTTTTTGTTAGAAAGTTAGAATTCTTGCATTTTGCGTCATTAGATAGCTAATTCTTGCTTTTAACATAAAACCTCAAAAACCTTAAAAATAATAATCTTGCTTAGAATTTATCGCTAGATCTAAATAAAATAACCTATTAACAAAGGAACTTTGGAAAAATTCCTAAAAGATATTCCATTTGAAAATCTCTTAGAAAACCTAAATAGAATTCCAAAATTAATTTCCATTCTAAAAATCATTCATTTTTTGGTGAGATAACAAGGAATGAAGTTTTGAATCCATTTGGATGAATTTTTCCAAAATAACTAAAAATAGACAATAAAATTAAGATTGAAACTTTAAGTCATTAGAAGATCAAAAATAAAATTTGGAACAAAATTGATCTAATTTGCTATTTTTAAACAATGGATGAAGTTTTAAAGGCTTATTAGGGCTTAATTTTCATCCTTCAATAACTTTTGAAGAGAATCTCCAAATGCAACCTACTTATTATTTTAAAATCTTAAAAATAAGATCTAGAGATAGAATTAGAAAAAATTTGATTAAAACTCATAACACCTTAACTTTGATTAGTTCACAAATAAACCTTAAATCGTACTAACCTTAACAATCTTTAGTTATCTCTCAGACTTTTGTAGGAATAAATTACATCATTTGAGAGTTCATTGCTTAGAAAGCACTTATTTTGATCACCTTAACATTTCTCAATTGAATTTGGGATCAAAACTTGTGTGTAAAGTTCTAGCTTAAAGGTAGAATTAGAATCGTCCATAGCATGGGCTATAATATGTTTAGATTTTTTTCTCTAGTGTAGAATAGATATTGCTACGTTACGTAATGCTCAAATGAAAATGAAATCAAAATGTAGGATCCCAAACTATGAGTGTAAAAGAAAACGAAATCGAATTGCACAACCTTGAACCAAGAATGTTAAAGGACTTGATTTTATGATTTATGCAAGGAATGTTGCATGTGGTCTTGCCAACAACCCAAGACGATTTGTCTTTGTTACATGGCGGTTGAATGTTATTGGATAATCTTTGGTTTGTTCCTACCTCAACACAAAATCTTGTAATCTTGCCCCATACAATCACAGCAATTTCAAAAGGAACGACACATCCCTTTTGAGTGATCGTGTACAGAAGCCATTGAAGATCAACGTAGTTGATAAGACTTAAACTCGGATTCTGTATTGTGTCTCACAACCCTTCCATGAGCTTCGTCTCCCTATGCATATTATATTGTCCATCATCTTGTGGTTCCTTTACTTCAAGACTTGAGACTTCAATGCTTCATAAATGTCCATTTGTAATATTTAGCACACTGTGAGAAAAATTAATTAGATGAGAGTGGTAGGAAAAGCCTCTTACGTCATGATAGAAAATCTCTTTGTAATACAAATTTCTAATTGTTGCTAATGTTTAAATCTATACGATGAACACTCCTAAGTAACTTAACATTTACATGAAATTGAAGAAGCAACATACGCTTGAGTCGTACAGAGCAATGTAATTAGAGCACAAAGAAGAAGTTAATTCTTAAACATAACAATCATAAATACTACAAGAGAAAGGGGTGTTTTTAAGTATAATCCTAAAGATAAAATTTTAAATAATGATTTTTTGAAGAAATTTTAAGTAAAAAATATGTATCTTTTCAGTAAAATTTTATACATTGAAGTCTGTTAAAGCATCCTATTCACGAAACTTGAAGCACTTTTGAATTTTTCTTGCAACATGTCATTGTTTCTTCAATGGTCTCTTAAGAGAAAGTGCAAAACTAATAGAATACTAAAATAGCCACCTTTTAAAGCCATAGACACTAAGAGCGTTGGGAATGCACTTATTGAGATCACCATTGAAGTAATTGTTAGGACACAAGACATTGGATCTTAGCCACGGAATTTGTAGTATAAGAACTGTGACAATTTTGTTTAAATTTTTCTTGGTGATGGTAATTTCACCCATTTTTTTATAGTATTGTAATATTTTGGAGGTTAATTCTCTATTGTTGTTAGTCCATTTGGATTATGGTGGTATTTCATCTATAGTATTAGTCAATGGATGAATGAGATGCGTTTAGTTGAAGGCAGTTACAATTGGAGATGAGAATTATGGTTAAAACCAATTGTCAACAAAGATGGTTGGTAGTTTAGAAGAAAGATCCAGAACTCTTGTGATAGAGAAGGTCGGCAGTGTGTAGAGCGATAGTTGTTTTGTGGAGCCTATGTGTGAGAAGTTGTAGCATCTATAGTGCTAGTCTTAATGTACATGTGCTGAATCAATAGTTTTACAAAGTGAGGCTGTAGTAATATACTGTAAGGATCAATTATAATTTTAGAAATAGAAATATGAGGGAAAGATCAATTGTAAATTTGGTGTTTGTGTATATTGTGTGTGATGAGATTTAATGAGCTAAATTGATGAATTTGGTGTTAGTGGAGTTAATTGTATGACGATGGATGGTTATGTAAAGGAGTGCTAATTTTCTTTTGTGCTAAGCCTTAGTAATTAATGTATTAGTTTGTGTATGAAACTATAGTACATAGAGTTGGTAGCTTTAGTTAGGTCTATAGATTTTATTTTACAATTGTATAAATCTAATGGATGGGATGGGATAAATCTATAGATTCAGTGGTTGAGAGGAAATTCTATAGATGTGAATTAAATTATATTATTGAGAATTCCTATTGCAGTCGTGGTGATATTTTGAATTTTTGATAGAATCAATAGGATAATGTGGAATCAATAGAGCCAAGATTGATGGTATGTTCTGTAAGCAATTGAGAAGTGCTATGGTGTATTTTCCGTTTCGAATTGAATATTGATCTATGGGTTAGTAAAAGTGAATATCAATGAAGAGTAATCCTATGGATGAGAAATTAGTGGAATTGGAGAAAATGGAGAATCTAAAATTGAATAATGAAGTTCCTAAATTAGAGACAAATAAATGCAAATATTGCCAAAGAGGAAAATTTGTCATTTTTAGATGTAAAATCCAAAAAGGACTTGCTATAGAAAAAAACAAGGTTATAGAATCAATTGAAGAAAAGCTAGAGGCCAATAACGAAAGCAAACCAATAGATACCATAAAGATGGTGCTTTGAGAATGGCCAAGGAGGTGTAAGCGAAAGTAATTGTTGATGTTGTTAGAATATGGAAAAGATTCAATTGAAGACCATACGTGGTTGGTTGATGAAAGCTAAAGCTATAGCTATGGAATGAAGATAGAAAGGAATAAGTTTTCCTAACTTAATCAATTGTAATAAATCTTGAATTATATCTATGATGAAATAGGATTACACATTTTCCTCATTCTCAATTGTGTAATTCATAGGAATTGACATCAATTGTCATTCCTTAAGGTTATCATAGAGTATTTTCCTTCCTCCTTGAGAACAAACCTATCTATAGGTATATTCAATAGTTTAATTATTATTAAAATGTCCATTTACAGAATTCAAAGTGGATTTGAATTTTTGATGCAGAACGTCTACCTATCATAGATGGTATATTAATAGAAGTTGTAGAATGTTGCAAGCCCTAATTCGCATCTATAAAATAATCCTAATGCATTGAGGAGACAGTTGTGCATTATGTTTGTGAGACATTTGACATTGTGAATGATGCTGGACTTTTTGTCTAGGACATACAAATTGATTTGAATTTGAATTCCTTTTATAGCAAATATGTATATGCCCATTGTTGATTTGATTGATATATGTAGAATTTTATAACTTCTTTATTCTTAACTTAACATGCCTATATAATTTTATGAGTTTTTGGATACATTATTTTCTTAACCCTTAGTCTAAACTGCTGAACAACCTCTGAACTAGTATTTATTTTTTAAATCCCTAAAATAGTTAAGTACTATGCATCACATTTTGTGATCGGGCCACATATGTTCTGTTTGAATTGAGGACTTTCCATCTTGCGCAGGGCATCTCTACTATTTGTAAAGTGACAGACTTTCGTCTTAAGCGTTGGCGATGGAGGCATGTGGTTGCTTCACTATAAAAAAAAAACGAATTTTGGGACGTAAAAAAAAACGTGATTTCGTGTCAAACACGATGTCACCTAAAATCCGTCAAAATGGATAAGCAAAAAACATGGTGGAAAAAACAAAAAACACTTTGTTTTTTTGGACATCCTTCAAGATAAGTTAATTTGAAGACCCCAAATAGTGCCATTTGGCAATGCGGGAAGGTCCACATCAGCAACTTTTTGGGGTGCAGTGCCACATATGATTTTTTTTCATCCATTGCCTCATCCATGTTTTTTGTGACGACTGACGAGGACTCCCGAATTATGCTGGCATAGGCTTCTAAATTATGCTGACGTGGACTCCAAATTATGCTGACGTGAACTCCAAATCATACTAACATGGACCCCAAATTATGCTGATGTAGTATGCTTTGTCAACACACTTTTGGGTCACTTAAAAATTTTAATGGTGTTTTCTAAGATGTCAATTTAGATGTTTTTTTGAGACATCAAATTAAACATCAGTTAGTACATACTATATCTACAAGGCCAAATCAAAAAACAAATAATATTAAATTAAAAAATAAAACAAAACAAAACAATAAAATTATTAAATTTAAAAAAATTTAAAAAAATTATCATTTATTTTCTTGAGAATTTTTGATGGCAAAATGAAAAGATCACTTCATTTAAAGTTAATGAAAATGAAGGAGGGAAAGAGTATACTTATATCTTTTTTTAGCCCTAGGTGAGACAAAAAATATGGGATTTGAAAAAATGGCAACTTGACAATTGAATATATTGATGTCATTTGAGACATGTCACGTCATTTTAGACATGTTGATGTCATTTCAAACATCGAGATGTTTTCTTAAACATCTCAACATTATTCTTGCATATCCCATATGGATTGTCTCTCCTGCTACCACTGGACTAGTATAAAGACCACTTTTTTTCATCCATATTATGCATCCAAATCATCCATCCATTCCTTTTTCCTTTACAAAACATGCCACGTGGCTGCCCTTTCTCTAAATTTTTCACTTGTGGTCAATTTTTTACTACATACCATAAAAAAATTTATTAATTTTTTCAAAATTAGAATGAACTCTTTGTTGACATAGCCATCTATGTTTTCTTGGATGTTTGAAAAAATCTTACCATATTCTATGTGACATCCAAAAAAACATCCCTGTCTCAATGGACATATTCACATTGCACAAAAAACATGCAAAGTTTTGAATGACATCTAATAAAATCTTGTGTAATCAAAACTAACAATTGCGAGAAATGTCGCGTTTTTTAAAAATATAACGTGTTTTTATTTTGACAACACAGAAAATGCGAGTTTCTTATAGTACTTTATCCTCGTATTAGTCTCTTAACTACGTTGAAATCACTCTATCGGGGAGCCATCGGGTTGGAGCGCCGTTAGGGATGGGCCGACTGGCACGTTGGGCCCGTGGTCCAATCCGAGCACCAAGTCAAGTGAGTCCACCTTCAATGGTAGGATTTAACATCACTCCTAAAATCCCAAGAATTCCGTTATATTTTTTATTATTAGAATTAATTGTAAAAAAAATCCCAGTTTGAAACATAAAGGTTACAAAAATGTATAATTGAAAATACTAGAAAGGAAATATAACACCAAACTCCTTTGAGCCTTATATCTAGTGCTCCAAAGAGTTTTAACCTATATTTTATTCAAACTTGTGCTTCTAGTTTCCCATTGGACACACTTTATGATTAGCTCTAATGTAGTCAAAGTTTTTAAAATTTCTTCTAAACATTCCCATAGTCCAAAGATCCTATGGTTGCATATCCAAAAGAAAAGATGCTCCAATTTTTTTAATTGCATTGAAATTGCAATTTTAAAAGTATTTTGGTAGAAAAATGGTCATGGACTTTAGGGGTTTATTATTTGATGTTGACTATAATCACCAAGTATAGTACAATGATTTCTCCTAAAATTTGTTTGTACTATTCTACCAAAGCCTGATTTTGAATTAGGGGTCATTGCAAGAAAGGGCGTCCGTTTTTGTAGCATTCTGGATTTGGACGCTTTTTTTTCCGGGAGTACTATTTAATTAGAAAAACAATTTTAAAAAAACATGAAAAATATGAAAAATGCATATACCTTAAAGAAGAAGGTTCCTATGAAGGAAAAGATTTGGAAAATTCTTTAAGTAGGAGAATTAGAAAAGTGCCAAAACTCATGAAAATGGGCATATTTAGATTTTAATTTGTAAAAAATAGGAAAAGTTATTTTTCTCAAATCTAAAAATTGTCCATTTGATTAGAGTTGATGGTGATGAGATTTTACCAAAAAAATTATCTTAGTACCATCATCAATGTTCAGAAATTGCATGCAATGGGATTGCTGTTTGCATGCATGTGGAGGACATAAAATAATGTATTTTTAGATTCCCTTTGGTAGGAATATGCTTTCCTACTATGCAAATGCACCATGAAAATTTCAGCTTTAGATCATTAAATTTGGGGACTCCGAACGTAGTAAAAACCCCTAAACCTCTGTTTGTGACAAATTAAGAAAAATTATTTTTAAATATAAAATTATTTTTTTTAATTTCTGAAAAATAAGGGATGTGAAAACCATCAAGTTAGAGAGGTCCAATAATTATTTCATATTGTTAGATCTTTAGATTCAAAAGTTATAGCAGAAAAGAATGATGTCACTCCCATTGTGACGGAGAATAGGACCGGCGTTTCTTGCAATGACCCTTAGTGTAAGTTGACATATTACTATATTACATCAATTTCCAAAAATATATGATTTTTGCGGTATCAGTAATATTTTGCAAATAGGTGACATAGTTTTCATTCTTTACTAATAGGACAATGCAATATACACAAAAAGACAATAAAACAACTCATCAGCCGCATGTGGAACAATTTTTTTTGTGCAAAAATGTAGACCTATTTATCATGATATAGTGGATTGGTAGAGTAACATGCAAAGACGTGGCCAAAACTTGGTAAAAATTAGTGAAATTTTCATCATAAGGAAAAACATTGATTTTTTGTGGATTTAAGGATGATAAACATGTTGCTTAGTCTATTGATTTATGTTATTTGTCATGTAGACACATATCACAAGTGTTAATTTGTGTTAATATAGCATTGATTAGTAGAAACGAGGTCCGTTTGGGCACTAAGCTACTACAATACCAAAGTTTGATTTTATGTGCCAATATGGGTACAATCTTGGTACTCATTTGAACATGTGGAATTAAATTCTTATATTATTATCTAGCTCTTAAAGACCCTCCTTCCTAATTGTGTAGGATAAATCACAATAAAGAGTTTTATAGAAATTTATTGTGAATGAGGGAATAATAAAATTTGTAGGTGTTTATTCTAGTCTTTAACTCAAGTACGCAACTCTTGTATTATATGTAGGGGTCATCAACACAAAAATGGCTTAGAAGATGGCTTTTGTTAAAATTATATCAAATAAAAAAGACTAAAAAGTTAGATGAAGGCCAAATTAACCCCTAAAGGATTGCAACTATGTTTCCAGCAAAACTGCTCCAATACTGTCATTTTTAGGATAGATACCAAATTTCACAAAAAAAACATTTTTTGACACATGTAACCATAGGATCTTTTAATTCACTATTTTGAAAAGATGTAGAAAAAATTTCAGAAATTTCCACCTTGTAGATTGCAAGATATTAGTGTTTAAAGTTACAAAAGTCCTTTTTTTACCATTGCAAAAATTCGAGTAGCTGCACTTCAAAAGGCCACATTTGTATGAAAAATGTCCAAATTGTACAACATATACAAAAAAAATAGTAAGTAGAAAGAAGTAGAGAATGATTCAAAATATAAACATGGTAACAATTTATTTAAATTGAATTGAAAAATGCCAATCCCAATGGTTCAAATGTTGTAATAAACAATCTACACCCAATGTTTATATATATATATATATATATATATATATATATATATATATATATATATATATATATAACCAATTTCAAATTTTGGATTCTAAAAAAAGTGATTTTTTTAATCTGCTCGAATTGCTTGAGTTGAGAAACAAACAACATATTGTGTGAAAACTTTTCAACCATAAAGTCAAAAGTCATGAAAATTTTTAGGCTTTAAAGACATTCCTCATCTGCACCTTTTATTAAAATATAGAAATATCTAGTCACACATACTTGCCCAAAATCACTATGTTGCCAAAAAAGGCATGTTGGTCCTTTAGGGGTTAAAAGAATATTATATGCAGAAAATGTTGCAATATATACATTTTAGAAAAAACACTCTCAATATATATGAAGAATTGAAACACCTATACATAGTTTTTTTAAATCCATACAAGAAATTCCCTCCAATTAAAATTTAATTTTTATTAAAAATCCTCCAAAGTTGGGTAGTTTGGCCATGATACATGTATTAAACAAAACTCATATAATTAGATTTTTAATGCTAGTATTGTCCTCAAAGAATATCCATTTCATATATATAATTACATTTTTGGATTCCTTGTTAAAAGGGCTACAAAAATTTCCTACATCAAAGCAAATTATGTACTTTAAGAATAGATTAAAATGCATTAAAAGTGATTATAATCAAGGCCATATAATATGGGATTTGCCTACCGAAGATATTTATTCTATAATAGATTGTGCACTCATTGCTTACTTCTTATTATCAAATTTATGACAAAAAATTGAACCGTCTAAGAATAAGACAATCAAAATTTAAACAACACATAATTGCAAGCATGTCTTAAGAGTCATAATTTTTCCTTCCATCTAATTTTTGCACATTTCATATTAGATTTCTATTATTTGTATCATGTAGTACAAATTTAGAAAACTTTGCCTTCCAAATATATATTATATCCTATAGGATAGTGAAGGTCAAATAAAAATGTTATTGAAAATGTATGTCTAAAATTTTTAGATATTACTACTATAAAAAAATGAATTCTCCTATTTTTTTCATTTACAAAGTTACATTTGCCAACTTTAATCCCTAAAGAATAGTAGTAATTGTAGGGCCAAAATTGCTTCAAAATACTCATATCCAAGGCAAGGGTACATTTTTTTCTATATTTATTCATTAATAAATCCAACCATGAGATTCTTTATTTAAATTTTTAATTTATTAAAATGAACCTTCCTAAAATTTTTAAGTAAGAAACTTTACCAATTGCAAGATTATAATATAATGCTTGAACTTCAAAAAGAAGAATTTTTAGCTCTTTCCAAATTGTTTACCCAAAAATGTGTGTGTCCTAAAATTTGCATCTTGTATTAAATTCAATAAATAAGTTAGAAATATATATTAAAAAATCTAACAAAATATATTTTATATTAATTTCATGCTTGAAAAAATATAGAAAGAGATTAAAATGCTAAATTATTAGGAAATAAGTTATAGCCAGGATTGAAAGTTTCAATTGCAATAGGTGTAATATTGTAATAAAACAATCTTCATCCTGTATTTTACTTTTTTTTTAATTGAAAATCATTGTTTCTAAAATTATTGAAAATTTAGTACACAACAAGACTTCAAAGTTTATTTTTGAGTAGAGATTTCATGTATAATTGTTTGCAAACAAAATCTCCTTACAACTTTCATCTCATTCATTGAAATAGAAAAAATTGAAGCTTTCAAATATAAATATGTAGAAGACCAATTTGAAGTTTTGTTTTTTTTTAAATTGAATTTTTTTCAAACTAAGTTGCCTAACTTCAAAAGAAATTACAAATCTTACAGTATTTTTTAAACTGTTTAGTCAAATTTTATGAAAATTGTTGTGCCTTGAACCTATTCTTTACCCATATGTTTTGTGAAAATTTCAAAGTCCATTCACAAATAAATGACAAAAATGCTATGTTGCCAAAAAGTTAGTTACTCTCTTAGAAGTTAATCTATAATTCAACAAACAATGTTGAACTTGACTACTAGATACAATACTATACAAAAGGTGCATAATTGTTGTACTTCAAAAATTAACTTTCTTAACTCTAAATCAATCCTTCAAAATCATCTTGAATAAAATAGTTAAATTTAAAGGTATCTTGAAATGACCAAAATTAGAATTTGATGTTTTTAACATAGTGCAAAAAATCTTCATTAAAATTACAAATATTTAATCTACAATTCATTTTCAACAATGCAACTACACTAAAATTGGTAAATAGTGTTGACAACACTAATTTGTTGGGATAACACTAATTGTGATTTGCAAAGTTAGTATTAGAAGATTATTAACTCAATCTAACACTATTTTAGCTTTATATTAAATTACAGTTTTCTAGAAAAGGGACAGATTTTTGCAGCGGGATGTAAAACTTACAGTTTTGCAGAGAAGTAACAGATTTTTGTAGTGGGAGGCAAAAATTACAATTTTCTTAAAAAGGGACAGATTTTTGTGGCACAAGGCAAAAATTACAATTTTGCAGGGAAGGGATAGATTTTAATGGCATCAATTAAGTGCCCCAACACTATTTATACATAAGTTGAAAAATAGTGTTGGGGGTAAAAAATAGGGAACAACACTAATTATCATCCAATACTATTTACCAATTTTAGTGTAGTGTAGTCATTCAATGGGTCATAATTACTATACAAGGTTTTCAATGACTTCATACATGTATGGAAAGATTAAAAAAAATACTTGCAAAATAAGATATGAAGTCTAGATACCATTCTTGCCACAATTTATATTGCTTATAAAGTTCAAAGTCTACACTAACCTTTCTACCATAGACTTTTAGGGGTTGACAATGCACTTAAGAGGCAGTCAACCTCATTTGCCATTGGTTCCCTTCCCCCTTCTCTCCAAAAAAACTAAAGGCTTTTGATTTTTTTTTAAAAAATTTTCCCTTCAAAAAAGCCGTTGATTTCACAAAAAATCATAAGCAATTGATCTTCATGAGATTTAATTTGAACGGTTCGAATATGATTACGGATACTGGTACCATAAGAATATTGGACACGGATACCATATTGCATACAAATACAAATATAGAAATATAGTGCTACATATAAATATGGATATATGGATATGGGATGAATTGTTCCATATTGATTGTCAAAGAAATTGGCTTCTAAAAATTACAAGAAGGGGGGGAGGGGAGGATAATGTATAATTTTTAATTTAAAAACTTAAATTTTTTTGGAGTGCACAATGATACAAAGTGTCACTCAATGCACTCAAAAGAGGCAATAACTACTTGCCTAACTTGTAGGGGTTGACAATACCTATGTTGTATATTCAAATGATGTATTGAAGTCCTTCCAAATGAAGAATATAAAGGAGGCAACCCATTTTTGACAACTTAAGCAATTGAGTTTATCAAAAGTGTAGATATGTTGACAGGGTTGCTAGCAGGCGAGCCTGGGAGCGTGAGCCTGTGAGCCTGTGAGCGGGAAAAAAAAATTCATAAAAAATGATGAAGGGTCTATGACCGTGGATGGTCCTATGACCGTGGTTTCCAAAATATACATTGTCTGTCACTTATTTGTTCATTGTTTAAGAATTTGTTTTAGAACAATTTAAATTCATTGTAAGAGTTTAGGGTTTAGGGTTTCATAGGAATAGCTTTGTCCAATAAGACAACTAATTGATTACGCTTTATATGATTTTCTACATGACAAAGATTAAATATTATTTAAATAAATATAAATGAAGCAATAAACATTTTTATGCAAGAAAATGAAATACATCAAAGAAGTAGCCATAAAACACACAAATCCAATCATAATAAAAATCAATACACAATAGTTTGATCCAAGAGATTTATCAATCTTCTGAATCTAAATCGCTGTAGACTCTGTTGCATAATCTGAACCTGTAGATGACTCAGAGGACTCTCTACCCTCACATGCAGACACATCTACAAACTGCAAGACATTTAGAGTATAAGTATCTTTACGGCGTTTTGGTTTGGAACAACCAAACTCCGCAAAGGCACTTGCCAATTGCTCAGCATAGATAGGGAGCTCAAAAGTCTTCTCCGGGCTGATGAGAAGACTTTGTTTTGGAATGATGACAGAAGTTGGCATCAATCCACGACCTCTGCCAAAAAATAAGACATGGTATTAGTCTTCTTGAACACAAAAGAGAATCAAACATACCAAAAAAGAATTTAAATATTGCCAACTTACTTACTAGATTTCCCCTTGCGAACAAATTTGTGAGGCACCACAGGCATGTCCTCCAAATCCTGTGAAAGCTCCACCACCGGCGTTGACTGCACTGTTTTTACCACACGCTCGAGTGACTTCTTCATCGGCTTGAGGATAGCATCATAAATGTCTTTGTTGCCCTCTAAAGCCACAATGTAGCGTTCAGTGGCACGGCAAGCTGTAATGCATGCACCTATTGCCAATGAAATAAAATGTATTAGTGCTTTGATTGAATTTGTGAAATACAATTATAGTGTAAAAGATTTGAATTAAACACTGACCTGTAGATGCTGTGCAATCCAATATCAAATCCCCTTCAATGCTTGTAGCTTCGAGGAGGATGGTAAAGAACCTTGGATCTTTTTCGCGCCCACCCCGCCAAGGCCACTCCCCATTCATGGCCATGTCATATGGATGGGTGTAGTTCATGAGCATGTCATCCTCTGCAACATCAACACCTGCCTTTGCCATAATATTGGTTTTCTTGAAGGAAAATTTGGATGGTCCCTTGGAGCCAAGCTTCTTCACAAGCAAGGTGACTCCAAACTTCTGTGTCTGCACATTTAGGCCAAATGTACATTAGAACGCTTAAAATGTAGGGAATATACAATTTTGATGAAAGACACTAAAAGTCAATTGAAATTACCGTCTTGGTCTTCTCTGCAGCCGAGGTAAGGTACATGCGGTTCATCCCCATCCACTCCTTCTTCTGCACCAAGTCATACGCCTCACAAACTCCAGCAATGTCTTGCCTGGACTTCATACTGTATGAGTGAAACACTATGATGCATCCATCGTCTTGTAGATGCTCCATGGCAAAGCTACAAGTTGATTGTAGTGCTTCCGCCTCTACATCTGCGTTCCACTCTGGCACATCGTTTGGTGATGAAGAAAGCCCTGGCACGGGTAAGTTCTCAAGGCAATCAATGAAAATGACGTCCACCCCTACTCGCACATTTGGCACACCTTCAAACATGCGAGTCTTCCCATTTGACATCTGCAAATATGTAATACAACTCAGAATTAGTTAAAAAATAAAACAAGAATCAAATGACTTGAAATTAAAAAATGAAGTTCAAAAATGACAATAAACATTGGTACCTTCTCTAGAAATTGTACCACGTCCTTGTACAAAGTCGGTTTGTCATCCTCCATGTCGTCTGCAAGGTCTTGAATGGAGAAGTTGAGGATTAAATCCTCACTCTTCACCGCATCATCTTCAATGAGGACCATACCTTGTGTAACATGTGTGATGATTTCTTCGGTGAGCTGGGAGAGAGTGACCTTTCTCATCACTTTGGATTCCATCTGTGAACCTTGATCCACTGTAGAAGATGGCACCCCTTGTGCCCCTGCTTCCTCCTTCTTCTTACCTTTGCCTTTGCCCGTTTCTTCCTTGTCCTTGTCTTCCTTGTCCTTCTGTGCTTTCTTTGCTGCTCGCTCAGCCTCTTTTTTCTCCTTGTTCTCAAGATGAAGTTGGACTCGAGCTGCTTTCTTTCTGTCAACTGCATCCCTCCTTGCAATGGCCCTCCTTCTTGCATTCTGATCAAGTCCAACAAACTCATCGACGTCACAGTCCACGACCCCTTTTCCATCCAAAGACCTCCTGAGCTCAATCTCTGATGGTGGAGTGAACTCGAGTGTACAATCAAGGTACCACCCTCCTGAAGTAAAATGCGCCGTAGTATAAGTGCGAAGTTGGTGCGCACTAAACATGCAAGCTGAAGAACCACGATCAAGGAATGATGGCAGAAACGGAGGGAGGTCTAAGCATGTGATTGCCCCTTTCCCTTCAAGCTCAAATTTAAAATACCTGCAATACAAGAATAAACATTTTTAAGGGACATTTTTGATCATGCCAATATAACTAGGAGAATAATATTAAATTTCAAAAGCCCATTAATGGATAGGTCTAAAATTTTGACAATATTAGAAGCAAATAAAAGTTTAAAAAATAGAATACAGTTTCTTCAAAAAAGTACATTATAATTCATAACTGAAGTCCTCATCTTGTAGAACTCAATGATATCCGACTTAAAATGTAGACATGTTTGCATGTGAATTTAGCCTTAACAAATTAACCTCGTATAACAAAATAATAATATCAACACATGAAATGAATCACTTCAATTTCTAAGTCATGGGTTTCACATAACTGAACACTATCCATAATTTGTATGAAAAAATAGAATAGTACATACCGGAAAAGAACCCTACGAACTGCAGCAGCTGAACCTTCGTGCGCCATGAAGGAGTCACCCTTCTTAAAGTAATTTTGGCCCTTGAAATAATTCATAAAACCATGATCCCATATAATGACCCTCCACCTCTCAATGTACTCTACCAAGGACTCTGGTTGTGTTGGGAGCTTGTAATTGATCATGATGTTATCTTGCTTGACAATCGAATCAAAGTATTCCAAAGCCGCATCTTCAATCTAAAAAACAAATTGCACACCAAAATGCACACTTCAATATTTCATTAAGTGAATATAAAGGCTAAAATGCCATATTCAATAGATATAATGGAAAGCTACAAACCAATGTACACAATCAATTGATTACTTACCCCTGCAAACCAAACGCATTTGGCAAGAAATTGAGGAAGGAGAAGCTCGGAAACAGGTTTCGGTGGGAACTTCCGTGCTTCACGAGATGGAATAGAAGAATTCCACCAGCTCAAGATCTTGATCTTGTGCGTTGAAGTCATACTACACATGGCCACAAGTTGTAGTTTCTCCAATGTCATCTCGGGTACTTCATTGGTGCTCCAATGCCTCTCCACCTATGTAAGAAATCTTCAGATTTTTAGTTTCGAATCCATTTATTGAAAGACCAACACATAATAATGCATCACATGTAAACATTAGTCACCTCCTCAAGAAAGCCAGGTCCATTGTAAGGGTTAGCCACTGCTAGCAGTTTGCCCATCTTTCCCATCAAAACTTTGGTTTTCTCCCTAGCTCCTTCCCGCATGGCCTGGGCAGCCAGTTCTGCCTTCCTATCGCATTCTGCTGTAACATCATTATACTTTCTCACTGCAGAATCTGCAGCTTGAGAAATCTCTTGTTGCACAATAAACCGATTTTGGAAATTAGTAAATCCAAGACTTCAAACGTTTGTCAATTTGAACAATTTATAATTTCTATAGGAAAAAAATTCTTACCTTGAAAATGAAGGACGTGAAAACCTCCACGGGTATGCTGTACCATTTCCGAGAAACCTTGTTCTCAAGACACTTTTTCTTCTCTGAGGGCCTCAGTAGATCAGCAAACCTCTCAATTGGTAGAAGTCCATACTTCTGCACTTGGTACAAAGTATGTACCAAGTTAGTCTTGACATGAGAGTCCTCCACCGATCTGTAGGTCATCAATGACAATGAAATCAGTGAAAGTCTTTGAAATTTATATTAAAGAAAGATAAAAGAGAACTAAAAACAACTAAAATCTTGAAAACATTTGAATTGGAGAACTTACTTGTTGATATTATGCATCACTTGCATAACAAGCTCCGTTCGCCCTTTAGTGTCCAAAAGAATGCTATCTACAACGTAGTGCCACTTCGGAATCAAAGCATAACACCTATCTATGAGATTCATCCAGGCTATTCTTCTATGATTTCCATCGCAAATGAAGAACTTCAAGTTCTTCAGGGACTTGAGTTCAGGCCTGGATTCTAGGTGCCGCTCAAATACCTCATTCTTTTCTCTCCAAATGGGGTCCCATTCACTCATTTCAGCCTCTGTGAACTCAGAGCTATATCCTTCCTCATTCGTGATAGACACATAGAAAGCAGCCGCTCCATCCTGATATCCACCAGCGAATTCTTGCTCCAACTTGACAATATCAGAAGCTAGGGTAGGCCTTACCAAGGGCATGGCTACTAGCTTGCAAAGGGGAATGCGAAGCCGATAAAGCTCTTTGGGCTTCATACGAAGTTGGGAGAGAATGTCCACTGAATCGCCCTTTTGAATACGCCTCAAGTCGTCCTCCAACATTTTCTTCTCCTCTTCATCATAAATCATATCCATTTGAAGGTCCTCCTCTCCTCCTTCAATAAGGGGTTGTCTTGTCTCATCTGTTTTTGGTGTCTCAAAGATGGTTTCCACTTGAGTTTCCTTGATAGGTGAGACATCCATCTGGAAGTACAAGTTCAAGGATATTATTGATTGAGAGCAAAGTCAACAAAAAGAAATACTAATCGTATAAGCACATAACAAAATTTGCAATTTTAATTGCTTTACTAATATAAAGATTTTTCTCATTTGAAAAAATGCTTTGGTGAGATTGAGACAAAATGAGCCTTTATAAGGCTTTGTTTATGGGCCATACAAAGAAATATTGCTAGGATGATTGAACCTAAGGAAACCAAATCTACCCTATGATGTCAACATCATCATCCTTAGAGTCAGAACTGAGGATGATGACCTTGTAAGTGTAAAATTTACCAGTATGGTTTGACTCATAGGCTTCCTCAAACGGAGGACTAGAACTAGCGTTGGAGAGCTCTATAGCGGAGGAATATTCCATCTCAGAGCTCTCTAAAGAAAACCAAGGACCAGGGCCACGGTTCCAACTCAACCTATCACCATCAAAATCATTGGCTGCTCGCTCGGCAGCATCCATTATATCTGCGAAACTCACCAAAGTTTGTTCTTCATCGCTAGAATCACTTGAGAGTGGTACGCCAGGCTGTGGCGACTTCTTTGGCTCCGACGGTCCACCAATGTTAAGAGCTGGAAAAGATTTCTCTAGGGGAGGTTGCTTCTCAGTAGATGAAGTCTTCAAACGTTTACCTCTTCAACGCCCTCCCTGAAAAAAATGAAGAAATAAAGAGAAATCAATATTTAAAACAATTCAGTAACAAATGAAATAAGGTATTGGAGAAGAATGAAAAATGAAATTACCATTTTAATAAGGTTATCTACCTATATATGATCAATAATATCATACCAATTCATCCAATCCATATCTTTAAGAACCTCTATGAAATCTATCATTGATGTCTAGGACTCAATGACTTCAAGAATTTTAACTCAATGACATCTTTTGTCCTACTTTTTTAAAAATTCCAACAATCGTGCATAATACGGTAAAAATCACTTATAAAGAAGAAAATAGTTGACCCTTTGAATGAATGAAAATGTAGGGTACCATGAGGTATCATGGAAATGACCGTCGGATCCGACGGTCCTATCCGTGAAACATCATGGTACCCCTTTGATTTAAACACCTTGAGAAGCTTGATTATTTTTATTGATAAAAATTTTCTTGTGAAAATTTTAGTCACCATCTATACACACCAAAATAATTTTGTGGCCTTCTAATAATATTTTTAAATATAAGAAACTATCTCACACTCATGGAAAGGTACAAGATTGAAGGAGATGAGTAATAAGAAATCAAGACAATAAATCAATTCCTCTGTCCAATTTCATGAATTGTGACATGGAGAATACTTCAAGAAATACAAGTTCAAAATATTCACAAGAATATTCAAGGAGGACAAACCTGGTCAGAGTTACTCAGTAGAACATCGGATGATGTTGGACCAGTTGGAGGAACCTGAGGCAGAAACATGAGACACTAAAACTTAAGAAATAAAATTAATGGTCTTAGGGTTGGTTACCAAATTGAGGGTACCCTGACATGCTGAAGATTATAGCGTCGGATCCGAAGGCATTTTGGACGGTATGTCCTGGTACTCCAGTTTTCATCAATGAAACAAAATTTCAAATAAAAGACCTATTTCCTACGGTGCATTACGAATACGAAACTGGAACTGCTTCACCTGCTCACCACTATTAAGTGCAAAACTAGCTCTTCCCAAAGATTGAAGGTACTGCCGAATTCAGTGTGATGATTTGAGTGGAGATTAGAATCAAGGTGAACTACCATCAAGAAGGTTTGCAATTGAATATGAGAATGGAATCATGAATCGAAATAAAAAACAAGACGAAGGTGGAGCCTCGATGCAACAATTTCTGCGGTACCGTGAGGGACCAACAGAACCACCGTCGGATCCGACGGTGGTCGTTGGGGAACCTCATGCTACCCCGAATTCCGTAGTTTTGACTAATCCCGAGACGTATTCTAAAGCTATATTCGGAGTTTGTTGACAAATGAGACTCACTTAGCGATATTTTGAGTTTTTTGAAGCATCTTCAAGGATTCAGCCGAAATTTCTTTAAAATTCTACCTCAGCCTGGCAACAGTGAAGCTAACGTCCTAGAAAGCATGTGAATGAGCCATCAAATCTGAAGTCAAATTTCTCTAATTCGGTAAACTAAAATGTAGCAACAGAATCTGGAAAATTGAAATCCACGAGTACTACGGGAGGAGCCCGAGAATGGCGTCGGATCCGACGGAGGCATCGGTACTACGCTGCGGTACCCACAGAACTGACCTATCGGGAGAACAGACTGAAAAAAAAATGTGGACACTTCTAATCTTGGGTGCCGTGTCTCTACACCCAGGTGCATTCACTGAGATTGCACGCGCCTCCACGGGTCTGAACAAGAGCTCAGCTCCATTGATCGAGCGCGCAAGACACTGTGCTCCACTGATCGAGCCTGCTCAAGAACTGAGCTCCACTGATCGAGCGCACAAGACATTCAAGAATTTAATCCTGTGTGCTGTGAGAGGACCTCAAGAGTTCCAATCCTGCACGCCGCGGCAACTCCCTTGGCATCCCATCGTTTCTATAAATTGTCGGGCCAAATCATGGAAGCTTTGAATCCATGGGTACCGCGACAGGAAGTAGAAGTTCCAGTCGGATCCGACGGAGACTCTCGACCGGGGTCACGGTACCCACAAAACTTAGACATCGAGAATTTTCTTTTTAAAAAGTGCCGGCATGGCGTCCTGCAAGGCATGCGGCAAGTGATCGTTGAGGCGTGGCCGTTTGAGCTTTGGGGCGCGGCGTGACTGGATCTGTCGTGCACTCCGTGCCACGCCCCCAACGCCGCGACCCAAGCAACGCGCGCGTAGCTTCCTCGCGCCTCTCGCGACGTAAGAAACTCAATTGGCATCCCATCGTGCCGATAAATTTTCGGGCCAAATCATGGAAGCTTCAAATCCGTGGGTACCGCGACAGGAAGTAGAAGTTCCCGTCGGATCCGACGGAGACTCTCAACCAGGGTCGCGGTACCCACAGAACTTAGACATCGAGAGTTTTTTTTTAAAAAAGTGCCGACATGGCGTCCAGCAAGACATGCGGCACGTGACCGTTGAGGCGTGGCTATTTGACCGTTGGGGCGCGGCGTGACTGGATCAGTCCTGCGCTCACTCGCACCCCTGTGCTGCAACCCGAGTGCCACGCACCCAGCGTCGCGACCCAAGCACAGCTTCTTCGCGCCTCTCGCGACGTAAGAAACTCTCTGCGCCAACCGAGTGGCGTTCGCATTCTGGGAGCTTGCAAGGAGGGTCGTACATTCTAGCATTGCATTGAGACGTTGAGAGGCTGTGTGATGAAGGAATTCTTACCTCAAGAGCGGTGACGGATTGCGGCCTTCTTGAATCCCCTGCATCGCCTCGACTAGCCTCCCCTTGTTTTGCGCGACTTCGCGTGGCGCGTGTCATCCTGGAGGGAGTCTGCGGAGTCAAGACACAATTTTCAGCTACAGCAGCACCACTTCGAGAGTGAGCACTCGCGACGCAAGCAAGCACAACCGTGGCCAGAAGTGCAGAAAGTCTCTCTTCTGCAAGTGATCTGAAGCTGAGCAGGGTTGTGGAGGTCGGTCCTCCTCTTTGGCGCTCTGCTGTTCTCAAAATCCGAGGTAAAGATTCCGGACTCCATTTTCGGAATAGTGACAAGAGGAATTACTGTAAAGGCAACTGGAAGTTGCGGAATGAACTTCCGATCCTTGCAATTCGGGACAACTTGACGCCTGGTGACTCGTCAGTGATGCAGCCCTCGGAATTCGAGAAACTTTATGTCAATTGAGAACATGGGATTCCAGAAGGCCGCAGGTGGTCAAGGATTTCGGGAAGTGAAGCCGCGAATCTTTCAATCAGATCCAGGACATGCGGCTCAGTGTATTGCCAGGAACCTTGATTTGCGTTGATCTGATAAAGTGTCTTACAAGCCTACGAGTTAATTAGATCCACTCCTCCTGCTTACTGACTTGGATATCAAGATACAGAATGAGAACATTTTGCTTCATGGACCTCGCGTTGCCCCTATTATGTGAAGTTAAAAGAGCTCATTGATTTCCAGCGTTCCTCGTGACTCTAACAGAAGGGTGAATTTAGCCTGAAGTACAAGAAGGATGGCGATGTTTTCATTTTTTCGTTTGTTTTTGGACATTGCGGATACTGGATTCGGAATCCAAAGTCATGACACTTTCATCTTTGTAACTATCCCTTAAGGTTGTAGAGTTTCGTTTTCCATAGAACCCTTCTATTGGCCAAAAAATGATGAAGCATGTGGCACCATGTTTTAAACTTTGTCAAACAATCTATCATTATTGTCCTACCTGAACTTCAAGTATTTGAAATGAGCATTGCTTAGGATTCATCATGAATGACAAGAATAATATTGAAAAAGAAAATACAGAACATGGACTTTCACAAAAACATACAAATGACGTATTTGAAATAGCTCATTTCATTGTACTCCATGAAAGATCAAGTGACCCTGGACATTTGGAAATTAAAAGCGAGACAATAATTGTAAATGAATGTGACTTCCAGAGAAATCTTTCCAGTACCATCTATAGTCCTTTATTTTCTATTGAAATTGAATAACCTAGTTGTTTCACTATATGAGTAATTGGTCTAAGCTTCTTACATCAATTTGATACGGAAGATTAGTCTATGATGGCTCCTCTTAAACGAATTGAGTATAATCTAAATCTTCTACTTTCAGTGTATTTCACTTCAAATTAGAAAGATTTTGAAATGCTTCTAACTTTCCTATAGAGCTTGATCACCGTAATCTTGGATCTGTATATCCTAGTTCTAAACTATGTTTCAATGTAAATGCTACTCTTTCAATTGAAAGCATTTCATCGTTATTGATTCTAATGACAATGATGAACTCTGCAGAGATGAGTCTTAGTCTATCATGGCTCCTATTTTCATCCTTATTCAAAGAAAATGCCCAGATGATGAAAGGCAGTAAATGGTAAAGGAGGTGGAATAGACTACAAGTTTCTTACATTCTCAACTTCATCTGTAGGTGCATGTTCGTCAGCCTCCAAATTGGGGTTGAAATCTCCATGCCCCGCCTCCAAATCCTTGTGCTCAGCAATCACAGAGGCGTTGCTCGCTCCACCTTCAAAACCAAGAGTCTTCCGAGTATCAACAGCTCCTGAGTCGCTCGACTTAGAAAGAGCCCTCTTAGCCTGTGTCATCCTTGCCCTACGGAGAGATCTATTGGAAGAAAAAAGAAACAACCTTCGCTTCTTCTTCTTTCTAATAGGCTGTGAATTCTCAACAATATAAGAATGGCCCTCCAAGAGCATAAGTATAGAGCATGAAGGTCCTGAACTACGGAAGAAAACAACCTTTGAGACAACAAGCTGCAAGACAACTTGAAATGAACATTGTTGGTGAAGGGGAGGATAAATAGGCTTCTACTATGGAAGTTGCCATTAATTACACATTCGGCGGTAGTACGTTGGTCTGTCCAGCACTGTGCCCAATACTCATAAACGTGCCGTCTTTGCCTACGTCCGTCATTTGCCATCATATCGCATGCCGGCATAGATTTCCGCACATCAATGAAATCCAGCAATGATATTTCCGTGTGCCGCCAAATCTTGAATGAATAAACTATGCATGTATTCGCCGTCATAGAATCCAAAGAATTTAATTAGTTTATCTAAGTACTATTTCAGAACTAAATGTGACACACTTAAAGGTACAAAAAGCATACAAGTACTATATAATATTTTAAATTTCAATGTAATTACTATATACAGATTTCACCACTTCAAGATTGAAAGCATTAATACAATGTCCCATAAATTAGTAATTAAGAGCAAAACCATTTCAAATTCGCACTAAGCGGCGGCTTCAATAAAGGACGTTAACAATGAGAAAGAAGCTCCTACCAGCATTGAACTTCATAGTAAAAGTAATGAGCTCCATTGTTCTTGCCACATAAATCATTTGTGGTGACTGTCGTGACCCCTTCATACCAGAAACTCTTCCTTATAAATTCTAAATAGTCTTAGCGGAGTCTCCCTTTGTAGTATTAGATTGGGTTGGTCTATTGCTAAAAATATGGCTTCCATACGTGTTGATGGTCAAGAGGTTCCCTTAGTCTTCCCACTTGATGAAAAAGGGTATGCTACTGTTTTTAGCCATTTCCTTCATGTGAGGTTCAAGTTCGTTGAGTCATCTGTCTATATTGAGGAAGAGAGAAAGTCTGAGACAGGTGAACTGCTACAATCTATTCCTCTTGTAAAGTCACTGTGTGAAGGAGGACATTGCTGGTCTTTGGGTTCTGGAAATTATAGAGTGTATGGTCTCCCTCTATCGATGCATCAGTTGTCAACTGAAATAGGAAGTCGCCAGTCGGCCAACTCATCAATGGACATGCCCTTTGTGGCTAAGGCAACTATACCAAGTCCTAGTACTCGCAGTCATCTCCCAATGTTTGCTACGAATGAAAATGATGTTCTTGTGAAGGTAGAGAAGTTGGATACTATTGTAGATTTATCTAGCGATTCGGAAGGACAGTTTCTACCCTCGTCTCTTAATCCTAAACCCTCCATGATTATAACTGATTCAAGTGAAAAGGCCACCCCTCACTTTGACAGGAAAATGGAAGGTAGTTTAGGGTCCCAGTCTTTGCTTTCTACTCCTTTGCCAGAATCAAGCAGTGTGAGGCCTATCAGTATAATGGATTGTCTACATAGACTTTCTACTCTTCATCATTCTAGAAGTGAACTGTCTACAGTAGACCTGAATATCATGAAACATCATCGGGTAGCGTTTCTACCACCTGGATACAATGGGGACTCCATTTTTGAGTTACCACCTTGTCGATCCTCATCTTCTTCATCAGCTGCCAAGAACCTGGAGGGAATGGATAAGCGCTATGACGGACATCCTTGGTGCAAGCTGGTGACCACAAACATCCACAACGCAGACAATCTTAAGTTTCGTAAGTCATACTGCGCTGGTCATCTTGTTTGTGAGAATACTGAGTGTGAGTACTTGAGGAGGGCTTCTAGAAAGAATGAAACAGAGTGGATAGGGTCTACTATTTTCCCTTTTGTAGTAGGAGAAGGTCCTCCTAAAGATTGTAGGCTTATTTGCAAGGTCTGCAAAAATATACCTACTTGCATTGGCATGTGTGACGCTAGGATGTACTACTGCTACAGTGATAATCCCGAAATGACTAGAGCTGCAATTCACTTTGGAAGTCATACTCACCCAGTAGCTAAAGGCATGTATAGAGACTCCGCCAAGGAGATTAGCAAACTCATTGAAGAACAAGTGGCCAAAACTCCAACAGCTACAAACTCTGCTATTGCGTTGTCTGCTAGCAAAGACTTCTTGACAAATCATTTATTTCACTACGGAACCGGAGAGAAGGAGTTGCTTAAAGGAGAAGAGATGGAAGAGGTCATGGACCGCTTCCAAGTTCTAAGCAGTCCTAGTATACGGAATGTCATCTCCTCTTTCTGCACAAACAATCGAGGAGGTGTTATCGACAACATCATGACTATAAAGAAAGAATCCAAATTTGAATTTATCCACGACAGCGTTTTCCCAAGCCAAGGCAAAGAGAAGGTGTACATATTCAAAATGCTTACCGAAGGACCTGGAAGTGGAGTCGACCTCGTCAAGCGCATGCAACCCCAAGGTGATCTTCACAATGCGTGGATGATGTTTGACCACGTGAAGCGCGTGAAGGACTGGACCACGATGGCTTGCCACGTGTATGATGCGCAGTACAAGAAAGTGATGACCATTGCAGTATGTGACATGCAGTCTGAAGATACGGAAGTTCAAGTACAATTCTGGAGGAGTTTGAATGCTGTCATGGCTAATCATGGTGTGCCTGACACAAACTTTAAAGGCTTCATGGCAGACAGTGCAATGGCTAATTGGAATGCAGTACGTATTGTCTTTGGTAGTGGTTCTCCGAATGAGGTCATGCAAAATCGAGAGAGGACATGCTTGTTGCATTGGACTTCTTCTCTTATCAAGCACACTCAGAAACACATCAAGCAAGCATTCCAACACCAACACAATATGTTGTGCAAGCAATACAAAGAATCGAAGACCATGGATGAAGCAGAGACACGCTATCTTGCAATCCGGTCATGGTGGTTGTCATCTGGAGCTGCAAGCGAAGAGTCTCTTCATCACTTGGAGCATTGGCTGGCATTCTGGCATTTTCGGTATTTACAATGGGGAGGCTTTATAACAATGGTACGCATAATAATGATTTCTTTGTAGTTTCTTCTTATATTTGCTATAAAATGTGGAAGGTATGTAATTCAACTTACAAATAGAAGGACTAAGTCTTTGTATTCCAAGATTTGTTGTGTGAGTATAGAGCACTAGAAATTTCCTATGAAATTCTTCTTGGTCTCTGAAGTATGTGAAATGGGATTGCTTTGAGGCCACAGATGTGGTTCCGTCGGATCCGACGGAATCATATTGGTTGCCTCAAAATAATAACATTTTGGATATTTATCACTTTTAAATAATTTTGTACATCTTCTTGTTAGAATTTTCAATCTTCATTTATCTTGAAAATTGTCCTATAGTAATATTTAGATTATTTGGAGGAGAAGGATGCAACCTTCAATTTTTATTTTGAGGAATATTGTGTCTCTAACTCATATCACTAAATTTTCAGGGATTGAGTTTGGAAGAGATGACAGATCTACCTTTCTGTAATTTATCGGAAACGATTCATAACAAGTGGCTGCAAATGTCCGGAAAACGTGCAAACAATTTGTTTAATGCTACTTGTGATGATAGTATTCGCGCTTGGATGCAAATGACAAACTATCGTGCATATCTCAAAGGACACGCATCTAGTTCAAGCCCATCGAAGGGGGAATTGAAGTTGAGAGCTGCAAGACGTAGCGGATGCCCTAAGAAAATAACGGAAGCGTTGAACACATTGCCAGAAGCTCATGGTGTGGGAACTCGAGTACCACATTTAGAAGGAGAAGAAATTTTTGGAAGCACTAAGCGAAAGTTGGATGTGCCTATTGGTGATGATGGAGATTCGCATAGACCAGACAAAATGAACTTCTCTCAACCCCGTGTCCGGACAAGGTCAACTAAGATAGTAGAAGAGCCATTGGAAGTCAATGCATCACAAAGTGAGGTAAATCCCTTTCAATTTGTGACTGTAGCATTTGAAAGTGACTGTGACACATCAAAGTGGCACATTGCTAGGATCAATCAAAAATCAAATGCTAGATGTTCGGCTCAGCAACGAACATCCAACATCAAATGTACTTGTAGGATTTCCAAGGGGAAAAAGGGAACCCCTGCTCCCACGTATCGTGGTAGAAAAGAAGAATATGGCTCTAAACGAGAGGTGGTGGTAGACTTCTGGTTTTATTGGGATGATATTGAACGATGCGTCAAAGGTACCAAGCGGAAATGGGTCATTGATTGGCCAGAGGTTCCTGAGGTTTGGCCTATTTTGAGTGGAACAAACCTCAATCGAGAAGAGACTTTGTTGTTGCAGCATGCAGGCTTCCATCTCCAAGAGAAGCTGATATTGTCACCACGTAAGCTCTTTACCATGTCTAAGATTTTCACGCCTTTCCTTCTTGACCAACCATCTCCACCTAATGCGGATGTACATCCAACAGTGAGAAACAACCGAACTATTATGAGACTTGCAAATGCCCCAACTGTAGAGCAACGAAACAAATGGGAGAGTGCTGGGAATATTAGAGGACAAATAGTAGAAGTTATCCTTCTCCCTTTTCCAGGACTTGGTGCAATAGTAGTTTTGGAAACTGGGACGGAATCTACAAAAAACATTTATCGAGTGACAATGGGTATGTTCCCTACATGTACATGCCCAGACTTTGTGAACATGGTTGTATCTGCTATTGGAGGGCGAGCACAATACGTGAACTGCAAGCACTTGTACTATTTGTACAGGTATTTTTGCAAGATGAATATTCATGATGATAAATTCATTCATGCACCTAGTTATAGCTTCAATGAGTTGAAGGTACTCCTAGTCCGTGCAGGGATCATTATAGTCTCGAAATAGGCATAGCTTCTTATTTTCAATGTATCTCATCCATATTGTATCGTTGGACATATTCTGTGCATGAAATCATATGAAGATGATGGAATAGAAGGAAATATATTTATCTCAAAATACAGGACCCTTAACCCTCAAAAGTAAGGGAAATGTGGGATAATTTTTTCAAATGCATATGTACAAGTTCAAATTGTATCTCTCATCATGATAATGCACATGTGAATATGAAACCCATTTTTCTTTCTTGAATCATTTCCTAAACCCTTGTATTCCTAAACCAAAAAGACAAAATTCCTTTTCTCTTGTCTTTTCACCCCCTCGTCCATCATTATTTGGTTTTAATTTTGGAGATGCATTTGTTAAGTATTTTCTTTTCAATTTTCTTCAATTGTTTCCATTTATCCTCCAATTTCAAAAAAGATAGACTTCCCATTTTTCCCATTTTGAACCCATTTCTACACCTTTACCTTTTTTTCCCCTTTACTTCCGTAAGGTTTCCTTTGAATTCCCAATTTTTTTTTATTTCTTCATTTTTCTTTCAGTTCCTATTTTTTTTCTATTCCTCTCATTCTTTGACGTTCTCACTTTCATCACTTCTCTTGTTATTTCTTTATAGGATATATTTTGTATCTTTTATAATAAAGTTCTTTGTGTCTTTTTCAACTAATTCGAGCAACTACTTACATGTGCTATGTAATGACAACCTCAAGCCACATTCATACCCTAAACCCTAAACCCTAAGTAAATTTCTTTACAAAGAATTGTTAAATGTCTACCTCAATGATTCACGTAGCACAACATCCTAATCTTGAAAATTGTTTACTAAACCCTTACAAGTACTCTTGTACCAGCACATGTCCCAAATCCATATTTGTATAGGATAGTTATAATTATGCTTCTGTAAATCAAGTTTTTTATTTGATACTTCTACAAAACTTTGGAAGTCTACACCTAAACCCAAAACAATCTATAGCTACTCAATATAATTTTTCATGACAATCCACGGTTATAGGGGGGCACGGTAATAGGTCACAAAACTTCATAGAAATAGTAAATTTAGAAATATTTTAGAATTATTTTGGCCGAATTTTTTTTTCCAACAACTTCTTCAACATTAAAGTCTTCTTCACGCTCACCGCTCACAAGATTCACGCTCACAGCTCACAAGCTCACCGCTCCACGCTCGAACGCTAGCGTCGTTGGATATGTTGAGGAGAATTTTTTTTCCGTGTACAAAAATAGATTTGAAAAGGACTTTATATATTTTTTAGAATTTTGTATTTTCCCAAAAAAATTACCATGATTTTTTAAGTGAAGATTTTTTTCATCACATACAAGTCATGTAGGTCATCCTATTTCCAACCAAAGTCTATCATAAAGTAAGAGTGCTTCATTACTATGATAGAAAAATTGTAACACCAATCACAAGTGTTTGATTGCCATGTGCCACATTACTAATCTAAAGTAGTGTTCCCAATTATATTTTTATGGACCAAGGGATGAAATTAACAGAAGTTGATAGTTCAACTAATTAAGAAGAAATAAACCAATTGAAATTTTTGGAGAAAACACAATAGCTGGGAATTTATTGCATTTATTTGTAAATACTCAATATGATTTATTTTACTAGGAATGTAGTTGCCTAATACCCTACCTACCTTAAACTACAACATTAACACTCTACAAAATGTATTCAAGAATGTATTGCAACTCAAATCAAATGGGTGACACATTTTTAAGGTACAACCACCCATAACCAATGATTAAAGGTATTCTAGACATGATTTAGAGAGGTGCAAGGCAAAACAAATATTTTTGAAGGTGCAATGATAGAAATGATAGGGATTGCAAAAAATTTGGTAATTTTATTGTATGAATTGAAGTTACTATGAATTTTGAAAGGCAAAAAGTGTATTGGACCCATAGCCAATTTGTAGACTCTTTTAATTCCGATTACACAAAAAAGTACCTTTTAACTCATTTATTCCTACTTTTTTGCACACTAACGTAATTGACCCCTTTCTAATGAGTTCCCTACTTCCAAAGTCTAGATTGTTCTATTTTTTAGCATAGAAAGTGGGAGGAACCAAACCATTATGATGCATTATGAGCTATTGATTTCCTCTACATTTCTTGACCAACCTATAATAGGAATTAAAAATACTTATATGTGAAGAATAGGTTTTAGAAAATGTTAACGCAAAAAATTCATAGTAATTTTGTTTTGAGGTGGAAAAATATGAAGTTTTTTCAAATTCGTCTTAAATCTATTTTTCCACATAAGAAAAAAAATTCTCCCCACCAAACTCAATTGAGAGCTATGCTGAATTCTTTAAGTGATGAAAAATGGGTTGTAAGCTTCTACTTTGGAACATGTGCCATGAACTTTTAATCCTAACTTTGAAAAAGAAAAAGAAAAACATTCTACCCTTAGTTGGAAATATGTCTATTGACAAATTGGCTATGGGGTGCTAATTGGTTATAGGTAGTTCCACCTTATCAATAATAAATCCAAAGGCAAAGATTATAATTGTTTAAGTCTAATGGGATTGGATTTTAGTAGTACTTGTAAAATGAATTAGCTAGCCAAGTCAATTTATTGAATTCACTATTAAATACTTCTACTTTGTTATTTCTATATTGATGAAACCTCTATCTAAACTTTAGCACTGCACTTTAAAATACTCGTACAATGTAATCATTTCATCCTTAAATTTTTTTTTTTGTATATGCTATATTTCTCATTTAAAATGGTATTAGAGTTTTGATGTAAATTTTCTTTCAAGGATCTTTTGACATATCTCTTCAACATGCATTTTGATGCTAATAATTCTCTCTTTGAAAAGCTAGTCACAACAAACATTGAGCTTTCAAATGCACCAATTATCTTCTGAATTCCACTTGTGCACATGCAATATGGCATGTAATAAGCCCTTGTGTCTTATACCCATATTGGTGGGTGTTTTGCATAGCTGAATGGACTGCAAAAGTGGCACTTTATGATCCAATGAAAGTTCCTTGAAGTCCATATTCAAATTTTAATGTAGTCGGGAATGTAGTAGCCATTTCACATGCTATGGTGTGCTACAAAGAGGGAAGAATCTGTACATTTGAATTAGATGGTTTATGGGTACGGGCAAAGTATGCAAAAATTGTAGGTAATAAAATTTTTATTAGAGTTTCAGTTTACAATTTGGGTGTTCTAAGAGGTGGAAAAATTCTAAATATCTACATTTTAGAATGATCTGATATTCACTTATAATATTCCATTGAAAAGCACACTCATGTAGAAGTTTCTATATCAAAAGGATTAGTTTTAGAAATTGAAGAAATAACAAAGTAAGGCTTTGAAAGGCACATTTGAAAATAAACTCCATTTTAGGTGACAAAAAGACCTTTATTCACGATTGCAATTCATTAACAATAGATGAAACATCAATTTTGAACACTTATTATCATATGTATATATATAAATATATATATATATATATATATATACTACAAATCCCCTTTTTTCTTATAGAAGTTTATATGTTCAAAAGATAAACTTAAAATAAGAGTATCGACAATAAAACAATCCATAATAATCCATACAAAAGTCTCCTATACTTAATGTAAATGATTCCCTTAACATGAATTATATGGTTATATAAGCAACCATATATAGAATAGAATGTATGATTTTTTAATTAAGAAAAACGCGTTTTTATCATACACAATAGTCTTTATAGTAGGAAGAAGTTCTAAAAAACGTCATTGTAATAGTGATTGTCATTCATTCAACTATGCATTCACGTAGATAGAATCTTATGAAAAAATCTACAAAACATCTTTATTTAGTACCACATTGTCAGGTTGAGGGGAGCGTGCTTAGGGAACATACGGGATGTTTGGCTGCAAGTTGTTGAGTATCAACAAGAATGTCTTGAAACTCGAATCTTCGCTTGATTCTTCACTTGATTCTTTACTTAGTCTTACGTTGACCTATCTTGTGTGAATTCTAAAGGGCCAAGGGTAAGGGGGTGTGATAAGAAACAAGTCCTCGGACAGGTAAAATGGGATGGCCAAACCATGAGCTGAGCCGTCCGAATTATGGGCTCCTAAATTTCAAACCCATGGTGACCAGAGAGAGCCTTTCTCCAATGGGAACAACAAAAAAAATTGACCATGTGGGTGATCAATCCGACGTTGTCACCACAAATAAGAAATGGGGCTAATAATTGTCATAAAAATGACTCTATTGCTAGCAACAGGTTTTACAAAGTAGAAAAGAATTTGCAACTAGCCTCCAAAATCGGATGGGAATAACAAAATTTGAAAACGAGGCACAAGCCACAATATACTTGAATCTTCAATGCTCTTCAAATCTTCTTAATCTTCAAAAAAAGAGCAATACAACCCCAAACTAACTACACTCAATTGAAATAGGAAGGCAATAGACCTTCCTTCGCTTCACTACCTATAACTTTTGTTATTCTTCTTGAAATTGAGATTTCAATAGACATACACAAATATAACAAGCTCTCCTACCTTCATTCAAAAATTCACTTGTAAATAGTTCTCCAAACTAAAGTTATAACCTCTCAAAGTTTCAGCTTTTAAACAAAAGTTTAAAATAAAGGCAGCAGACCTTCTTCTACTCTCACATCCACAACTTTTTCATAAATACTTCAAATGAGATGAATGATACCTTCATAGAAAGCTAAGAAAATTCTCTCCATCCTCTCTAAATTTCATTACAAAGCAAGAAATTTTATGTCCTCTATGGTTGGTCAAAGTTTCAGCCCTCCCTCATGAAAGGCAGTAGACCTTCCTCCACTCAAACAAGCTCAATTCTCAGATCACAACTCCAAATCAAGCAGAAAAAAGACAATTTGGAAGCTCAACGTCAAGATACAACACTCCTCTAATTTTCATTTCAAAATCTTTCATACACAATTCATAATGGTCCTCCAAACATTCAGATTCTCTCCTAAACTCACAACACAATAATAATGAGGAAAAAGATGCCTACCAATCGTATATGACCCTAAGTTAAGTGGGAGATGCCCAAATGGACCTCCAAACATCTATTAGCCAATGCAAAAGAATAAGAACATAAGTTCAAGTTCACTCTTCAAAGCCAATGAAACTCAAAGGTCAAACTAGGAGATAAACTATTTCTAACTCCTAACTTTATCTTCTAAACATATAAATAGAATATAAAATTAAAATTAGATATTAAACTTCAACCAAACTAAATAGAGGTAAAAACTAAAGTAAAAAAAGAGTCCTAAGACTTTAGATCTCATGACTCCATAAAAACCCTCCAGTTCAACATTTTAGTGTTGAACTTCAAATCTAAATATAGATTCTATAACTTGAATTCTAAAACCTAATTTGAATACAAAATATGTATACATTTTAAATAGTATACGCATTTACATCACGACAACGTTATCTCCTTTAGTATATGATACTACCCATAACTAATACAAATTACTCCACTTGAAGTATTGAGATTGAAATGTTGTTAATGTAATCTAAAGTGTAGATTGTAGTTGATGATACAAATAAAGGCTCTTCAAATGAAGAACATGGCATTGCATATTTGGAACAAAATACTTTATTTATTTTTTAGATAAATAGAACAAATTTAAAAAAAATCCAAAGTATGAATTGTACATGCTTTTTTTTAGTATTCTATTATCAATTAGTTTTTAAAATGTGAATAAATTGAGGAGATTTGGAGTTTATAGTTCAAATAAGACAAATGTGCCTAATCCCTATGAAAAATAAACAGAAAAAAATCCCATTTGTGTGAAGTTACAAAATGGAAGCATAAAAAAGATGGACTTTAAAAAAAAAATTTAACACATGGACAATTTCCTTCACAAAAGATGGACTTTGGAGTGACCAAATGAAGTCTTGGTTTGGTCTTTTCAACGTTAAATGCCCTTAAAATAAGGTAGGGAGCTGTAATTGTGACCATGTCTCTAAAAGTGATTTGGTAGATTTTACCTCTAACATGTACGAGAAGTGTACATTTCAGCAAAGGGTCACTTTTAGAAACCATTGTGTTTTCAACTTCAAACATTCATAACTGATTCCATGAAGGTCCAGCTTGACGGGCGAGTCTGAGGTTTGGCAGTGGAGATGCACTTCCAAGTTCCTCCTCCCAAAGTGCATTTGCCGCATCCCAAGGAAGTTGCTTGTGCACTCCCTGCACAACCACCTTTCGAGTCAGTTGCAAACCTGCAGTGTGAACCACATCCATTTCTGTTTTTTCTATAAATAAGGACTCATTTCTCAACTGGTCTATACGCGGCAATTGAAGGTTCCAAACTTCCAATGAATTCCAGCAAATCACATCCAATACAGTCATCCAAAACAGTACCAAAGACTGCATCTTCCAGTCTTCCAGCTAAGCTTACTAGAAGCCAGGTCTCATGAGGATGAGAAAGAATGAGATTTCTTATTGCGACCCAATCCAACTGTTTCCGAACAATTATCAAACCTCAGTCATACGCCATCGCCTCGGAGCTTGGAGCTTTTCTGCCGGATCGTCGTGTCGGTGGCTCCGTCCCGAAGCCTACCCGATCGAGTCCAACCCGGTCACACAACTTTCTGAAGCTAATAACTCCCGCAATGATCTCTTCTGCGAGTAGCACCTAGCCAGTGCCATTAGAAAAGTGTACATATTTTCATAGATCACAACAAGGGCGTCACTGGACCACGGTGTTGTGTCCCCAATTTTTGTGGTTGGAGGGCTTGCTGTTGGCGTTGGGTTGGGTGGAAGAGGTAGTTGCAATGGATTACCATTCTCTGGTTGAGAAGACGACCACTCTGCGTGGTCGATTGACTAGCAAGATGGGTAGCAAAGAAGTCGGTGACGAGGCTACCATTCAGACTTCGACCTCAAGGTACAGTACAATGCATTTGTAATTGTTTTTACAAACCCACCACACTAGCATCATTTGGAAAGTTATCATACTAGGATTTGGGCAGATTTTTTGGACTGGGGTTTACGGTTCTGCAATATGTAGTGCCTCTCGCTCGCTGTTGTGAGTAGCGTGTAGTAAGCGCTCGGGATTTGACAATGCGTGATTGGCGATGGTGTCCAGTTTGAGCTTGAGCGGCTTGAAGGAGAGGCTGAATGGACTAATGAACCGGCCGGGGTCCGGAAGCGAAATCGGCTGGGCTATGGACAGTGTCGTTGATTCCGTGCAAGATGAGACCGAACTGTTCTACAGTCTTTTCGAACAGCTCAAGTGAGTAATTGTGAAAAAATTTATTGGTGCCTTGGAATAAATTGTTTCTTCACTCGCCAGTTTCTGTACCATTCTTTAGAGACCTCTGTTGCATCCCCAAGAATCTGAATCGATCATTGCGATTGTGCGAAAAGTTTTGGCTAAAATTTGTGCTCTATTAGTTACATTGCGTAGAGTCAAATTGGAGTTTTAAGGGTTACAAGAATGCTTCGTAATTTAATACAAATTTAAGAATCTAGTATGTGATTTCAGCTGCAAGATTGTCTAAATTCTTGAACCCTAGGATCTTGCGTCCTCACGTAGAGTTTGCAAGTCTAGTTTGAGAATCGCCTCGAATCACAGAATGCAAATCTTGCACTTCGTCACCGCCTAATGTGATGTTGATATTGATTCTTACAACGAAAAAGGTGCATGTTTACAAGGACTTAGAATGTTGTTTTCAGTGGCTATACTTTTCTTTGAAGCTAATAACCTCTTATCATTTGTGTTGGCCAGGACGCAGAACACTTGTAATGAGCAGATGCTGAATCATTCCTATCTTCTGGTACCAGGTAAAACATGGCGAAATGAATCAATACTAGTTAGGGCTGTTGAATTGCTTTGCTCTGAGTTGCATATTTTGTGGAAAGAATGCACTGCCGAACATTTGAAAAGGGGTTTAGAATGCCAGATTGATTCATACGGTGCTACCCTTGTGCTTCCAGGGCTTTTTTGTAACTCGTACCCCACGTATTTTCGGGAAATCCTTGATTATTTCAATGATACCCTCAGTGTGCAATGTGAGTTTGCACACATCAACACTGAGGTACGGAAACACTCTTCCAGCATGGCCACTATCATTGCATTTCCCAGGCTCTATTTCCCAGGTAACCCACGTCCGAAGCCTTGTTGTGGGCAACACTATTCACCGAGCAGCTTGCTTGCTTCCAACTAAATGTATTTTTCCATAACCAGACTCTAGATTTGAGTTACTAAGTAGCATGATCTCATTGACGGCGTTACACAATTGTAGGTGAACTAACGTTGAAGCAAGAAATTTTTGAGTGTCAGAATAGAAACTGGAAAACAAGAGAGCGGCAATCCTGCAATAGCTTAGAAAGCGGCTGTTTTTCTTGATAGGTTTCCCTTGAACCACATATTGATTTATATAAGTCCTCACTGAGATTATGATTTCGTTGAGGGCGAAACGTTGTGATCCTTGCTCCGCGATTTGCTTACGAAATTGGACACATTGTGTGGTTTCTTCTTTCTTCATAGTCGCAGTACTGGTTCCCCCTCCTTGTGTTTTGAAATGCAATTTTTCCGAGGGCTAGCTCTAACTCCCCCGATATTCTTATTTTCAATGGCTACGTCCAGGGTGCTGTGAAAGCCAACGCCACGCATATAAGGGACATAATCGTAGCACAATATGCGAAATTCGGAAAGACCGTTGTATTGCTGGGACATTCCAAGGGAGGCACGGATGCATCAGCTGCGTGCGCAATGTACTGGAGTGAACTGAAAGATAAAGTCCGCGGATTGATCATGCTGCAGTCTCCGTATGGAGGGACGCCCCTGGCTGCAGATCTTCTGGGTGAAGGCCAGTTTGGAGCTTTGAATTCGGTGTTCTTAGGAAAGCTTGCCAGCTTTTCCAACCCAGACGTAAGTACTTTCACTGCTTCTGCAGGCGCAACCCTCCATTTGCACTCCCTGTCACACGTTTTCAAAACCTGTCATGTGGAAGCTGGCTAATCAGAAGTGTGCGCAATATGAATATTTCAGGAATGCCGAGAAGTAGCATTAAGCTTAACACAAGTGACTAACATTTCTTCTGCGTAACAACTTCATCACGCTACAAAATTATACTTTATTATAGCTCTTCTTACATCTCCTACAAACAGTGGAGTCACTGCTGGTTTTAGTAATTACGAGGTATAATAATTATTGCTAAATCTAAAGTATGCAGTGCATTTTTTGGTAAAAGAGTAAAGTGAAGAACCATTACGTCAAAGAATACCAACTGGTTTGCTGAATCACTTACAAAGAGTGTCATTCAAGAAGGTTGAGAGTACCAGACCAATTTACATGCACCAATTCTTCTCTTTTCTTAAGTGGAACTGAATGATTTTTGTGGAAACACTTAGTGCAGCCAAGGCCATGGCCTGTGTTGGCCGAAGTTTCTTAGAATGGGTAACAAAAGTAGAGTCAAATGAGTTGTGGGAAATCGAAGTGTGCAAACATGGCCATGGCATGTGTTCATCAAGACTCTTTAGAATGGGAGTCTGGAAAACTGGAGCCCAATGTGTTTTTGTGGGAAGTCTAGTCAGTGCACCCATGGCCCCGGGATTTCTGTGTTGCAGGGCACGGTGGACGCAGTGAAAGACCTGACTTACAAAAACCGCCGCGCCTTTCTGGAAATGTACCCCCTCCCCCCGGACGTCCCGACTCTCTGTTTCCACTCCAACTTCCCCCCGGACTCCATCCAGCGCTTCACGAAGTACATGATGAAGGAGAGCTTCCTGAGCGGCCGCCTGGCGGTGCCACTGGAGATGCAGCTGGGCAAGCAGCTGGCCTTGATGTCCAAGTACATTTTGTCGCGCTACCCGGGCGTACAGAGCGACGGGCTAGTGACGCGGAAGGACGCCGAGGTCCCCGGCGCAGTGGTGGTGAGATTCAAGGAGGATCTGGCCCACACGCTGGTCATCCCGGAGGTCTTCCCGGACCGGTCTTCCCACAAAGGGGCGGGGGGAGATGAGGAGCCGCAGCCGATACCATTGAACGCCATGCTTGTGTGCCAGGCTTGCGTTATGCTCCTCCTTTCCACCAGAAAATGACTTGCAAGCCCTGATTTGACGAACTGGGAGCGAGGAGGAACTGGACTGAACTGGCTCCGGCACTCGCATTCTGCATTCTTGTACTATATGATGATGTTTGAGTTCAGCTTGATCGAATTGCGGTGGATCTGGGCTTTTTGCTGTTTTGAGTACAGCTTTCTACCCTTTGATGGAATTGCGATTGATCTGGGTTTTATGCTGTTTTGAGTCCAGATTTGTACACTTTGATCGAACTGCGGTGGATCTGGGCTTTTCGCTGTTTTGAATTCAGCTTTGTACACTTTGATCGAACTGCGCTGGATTTGGGCCTTTCGATATATGTTTGAGTTCGGCTTTGAACACTTTGATCGAATTGCGGTAGAGCTGGGCTTTTTGTTGTTTTGAGTTCAGCTTGGTACACTTTGATCGATCGAACTGCGGTGGATCTGGGCTTTTTGATGTTTGTGAGTTCAGGTTGGGACACTTTGGTCGAACTGCGGCTGAGAATTGCCGTCAATCTGCACTTGTTTCGGCACTTGCGGCTTGGCCGCAGCGACATCATGTTGGCTTTTCATTCGCATGAACCACTGCTTTGCATGTGGATAAACAATCTAATCTTTGAGAAAAAAATTTAAAATTCGATTTTTTTTTTTTTTTAATTTGGTACTGTGTGGAAAATTGTTTTTTGAATTAGGGTGGCATAAATTTTGCTCTTGGATAGCAATCGAAATTTAAAAAATTATATTATGAGAAAGCTAATGTGATTACTTATCTTCAAGAATAGTTTCAAAAAATTATATCAAAAATTGTGGTCATACAAGTGTAGATGAAATCACAATCTGAATCTTATGAGGGGACTTTGGATATATAGGGGTTAACATCATAATTTGAACTAAAACTTGTCTCATTGAAAGTAAGGGCCTTTCTAAGAATCACTTGTAAATGAGTGAAGAAGAAAATTTTGTAAATTTTTTTACAAGATGTAGAATCTTATAGTATATGGGACGTGAAATATACCTCAAAGTCTCATGTATACATCATATGATATTATCCCTTCATATGGGACATACATTGATCTTATCAGTTACTTAACTACTTGTACAAATCATATATATAATTGATTTACTCACCTACCCATCCAGATTCAACCTCTAAATTTTTTTGATATTGTACAATGTGTATATAATATTTATGCATATAATATTTGGAATATAGATGTGTTATACAAAATATAGACATGATACAACTCATAGGTACAAGTGCAAATATAGGATATGAAATCTTGTTAATTCCATATCAATTCTATTCTATTATGTTCAAAAAAATGTATAGAAATAGGGGTTTGTATAATAATTCTTCCACTTATTAGATGTAGAGCTATGTGAAGTGAATTCATTTGATATCCTTTCAAATTGAAGGACATCTCCACATATTATACTATGCACTACTACATTAAAATGTAAAACACAAGGATCTAAAGTTTTTAGTCCTTGAAGGACAAATTGGTGGCTACGGAAATCATGCATTTTGATTCCATATAACATCTTCTATTTTGAACAAGCCAAATATATTCATTGGAAGTCAAAATACAATAGAAGATCTCCCCTTTAAATCCCTAATACCAAAGATGAATAGTTGCACTTCTACTCTACAAAGAAAGATTCTTCATCATTCATCGGCCACAAATACATCCTTATCAATGTTTAAGGGTTAATCCTTGAAAGATGCTAAGGCCAAAAAGTAGTGAGTGGATTACTTCATTGTTCAATGCAAAAATAAAGAAATCACCTATTGGCTCTGTAATCAAAGCAATTTGGGTGACTAAGGTAGAAGGTTCATAAATCAACCATCCAACGATAGGAACTAAATTTTGAGGAGGTGAAACATTTTGAAATATTTTTCAATGAATTTTCCTTGAAAGATACACTACAAGAGAAAGGGGTGTTTTAAGTAGTGTCCTAGACATCACGTCTTTTAAGTAATGTCTTTTAAGTAAGATTTTAAGTAAAATTTTACTAAAAAGACTGTCTTTTTAGTAAAATTTTACTTAAAATCTTACTTAAAAGACATTACTTAAAAGACGTGATGTCTAGGACACTACTTAAAACACCCCTTTCTCTTGTAGTGATAGCTAGAATAGGCATTTAATCCAAGTCATTTCATATTTTTTGAAGCTTTGTAAAATTAGTTATGAATTTACAAAGTCAATATGGCATAGGGCTCCAAAATTGCCCACCCCCTTAAATATACACTATTTATACATCACTGTAAAGATAAAAAAAAAGCAGCATATACCAACAATGTACATTTAGGAAGGTCAGTGTTTTTGGAGCCCGAGTGGTTTTAGAGCCTCCTACCTTACCTTAATTATGGGGACACATTCAAGAGTTGATGAGTTCACTATTGAACACAATTCCTTCTCATGTTGTACAATACTAAGGTAGTCGGCTCTAAAATGGAGCGGGCATTAAGAATGGACCCTATAAAAGGCTGTAAAATGAACAATAGGTGGTTCTTAAATGGACCTCCACATTTATTGAATGAATTAAGGAAAGATGCATTGGGAATAGTGAGGGCAAATCATACTCTCTGCTTTTTCATCTTTCTTTAGAAATTGCACGTGAACCATTCATGGAAGACCTAGAGACATAAAATAGGGACCTACGGCACATCTCCTTTGAAAATTCATACCTAATTAAAAAATGCATCAAAAATTATGAAACCACTTGTGTTAGATTCCGCATCAATTTTTCTTTCTCTGAAAAATGGGCTAAAAATATTTCCATTCAAGAAAATACATGAAAAAGGGGACTAGCCCTTAGATGCTCCATTACAGAGCCGACTACCTTATAGTAAGGTAGAAGGCTCTTAAATGGAGCGGGTTCTAAAATGGTGCCCTATCTTAAATGTACGGTATTTGTACATGGTACTTTTTCATAGCCTTCAGCAGTGTACTGACAGTGTACATTTTAGCTAGGGCACCATTTTAGAGCCTTATGTCCTTTCAACTTCAAATTTTGATAACTAATTCAAAAAAGCTCAGAAAAATATGAGACGACTTGGATAAGATGTCAATTCTACTTGTCTTTCAAGGAAAATTTACTGAAAAATATTTCTAGAAGTTTTACCTCCCTGAAATTCTGTTTCAGCCCTTAGATGCTCCATTATAGGACCTCTTACCTTACAGCACATGGTGTGCTTACCTTAGGGAAAACCCTCTTCAAATTTCAAAAACCAAACAAAAGTTTTGCGTCGCAAATTTCAAAACTCAAAGAGAAGAATACCGAGTGAAAAGAGGGGCGCGGTAACCGAGCCTTCATAAGTAGCCGTCCATACCCGTGGTCGGTCTGTCACCAGCTCACCAGCAGATGATGGACGGATGAACTAACCCATTCATGACGGACCTCCGTCAGAGCTGATAATAACGCTTTTCACACGCGACCCGTGGCCCACCCCCACCCCCACCCCAGAGCCGGGGTGAACTGACCCCCTCGCTCCGCCACTTGGAAATTTTTATTTCTCAACCATGAAAAAATTTGCAGTTTTTGATTTCATATTTGCAATCAGACACCCCCAATTAGCTGAAGGAATTTAAGAGACAATTTTTTCAAGTCCCAAATAGGGAACTTTTTGTTTCACTTGCACCCTTGAGATGACTTGGACTAGTTGAGTGAGGGGGTCAATTCACTTCGATCCTTCTTTCATAGGACGTTAAATCCTACCATTGGAGGTGGGCCCAATAGGGTGGATTTACCTCTACATTTGTCTTAAGAAAAACGAATGAATTTTTTTCTTTTAGCGAATAATTCTTTTTACAAATTCTAAAATCATATTTACAATCAAAGACTGCACTCTAGTTGCTACAAGGCTAGAACCTATTTCAAAGATGGCACAAAATAGGAAGCTTTGTTTTACTTTTATTGTAGAGAACCCAAAATTTACCTTGCCAGGCCCACCTTCAATGGTAGGATTTTACACCCTGCCCCCCTTCCCTGCCTCTGCCTAATCAGTTGCAAGATACTAAATCCTTTGTTTAAAGTGGGCCCAATAGAATAAATTTTGGGTTCTCTAAGATAAAAGTGAAAGAAAGCTCTCTATTTTGGGCCGTAAGTAGGGTATGTTCTAGACCCACCTATTCTAATTTGGAGTCTCTAATTGCAAATATGAGTGAATTAAGAATTTGCAACAAACAAAAAATTCTTGCGTTTTCCCCCGAGGTACTGTAAAACCACTCTGTTGGGCACTTGGGCCCACTTTCGAATGGAGGATTTAGCGTCCTGCTGATCAGCCAGAGTGCCGTTGCGACGTCGATCCTTGCGCTCGACTGAGTGAATGCCATTTTTTTCTCGCGCAGCATCCCCACCACCACCTGTTTCCCGACCAATTTTCACTGTCCCCACTGCCAAAACCCAAAATGGCGAATTCCTCGCAGTTCCTTCCATTTTCTACCATTTAAAAAATAATCTTCACAATATTTTTTTCCTTTTGTGGGTATTGTTTTTCTTTTGATTTGCCCCTGTTTTCCCCCTCGGCCGCGGTTGGTTTCCATGGCGCCATGTGCGTGAGAGGGTTGCCCAGCTGCTGCTTCACTGTTGTTTCCCTAGTTTCTGCAAGAGAAGGAGGGCAAGCGAGACGACGGAGAGGGCGAAAGAGAGAGCCAGCTCGGTAGGGTGCTTCGGTTTCCAACCGTTGCACAAAACCCTGGGGTCAGCCTTAACTGAGTTGGAGATCATGTTGTAGCTTTTGTGGCCTTGGTCTGTGCTTCTCCTCAACTCCAGATCAGCAGCAGCAGCAGCAGCAGCACAAGCACAAGCATAGGGGGGATCCCCTAAAACCAACAAACCAAAGGTTTGGTTGGAAGTCGGTATGGATCGGAAGAAGCACCATTACGAGCACTATGAGCACCAGGGCGCCAGTAGTAGAGAGAAGAAGCATGTGGATGTGAGTGAACGCTTTCGTTTGATTCTCTTCTAGTTCCGTGCCAGAGTTCGTGGCCAGTTGTGGCCATGTCGGGATTTGACTGAATGTCGGAGAATTGAACTGTGTTTTAGAAGAAGGGCTGAAGGCGAGGGTTAGGTTAGTTCGTTTGGTTGCGGTTTCGAAGTACACTTGGTTAGTCGTTTGTGATTTTCTGTACCTGCTGTGGAGTGGATATGGCTCGATCCCGGGTTTCCCGGTTGAACAGTATCGTGGAGGATTGAGGTGGATCGATTTAAGGATTTCGTTGTCGCGTTGTATTTCATTACTGCAATTGACTTGGATTGTGTAGATGGGGAATTGGCGTGTAGACATGGGATTAGCTACTGTTCATGTCGGCAATGCAGTTGTGAGCCCCGTGGGATGGGGGGTGTGGGGTGGGGCGCTTGACTTTCTGGTTAGGGCGAAGTGCTACGGCGGGAGAGGCCCTTTTAGGAATGACTTGAAAAGACTTGATGTGGAGAGCGTGGGAATTTTGTGATTTGATTTGGATTAGGCACGTGTACTTATTGTGCATTTGAGTTACTGAAGTGTGAATGTGTGGCAATTAGGAGCATTCGGAGGCTGAGAATGCAGTTAGAGCTGCAGCTGCGAAGGTGGACCCTATACTGGAGTTTCCCTCGTTTCGCACCTACAATCGGAATGGTGAGTTTGGCAATTGTTAGTCTATGTATTCAGGTGCTTGTAGCGTTTCTTCAATTTTCGGATCCAATTTGCGACATTTAATGCATTTGTGAACCATACGTAGGAAAGTTCTGTTATTGTAAATTAAGAATGTATTCAGGTGCTGGTAGCGTTTCTTCAATTTTCGGATCCAATTTGCGACATTTAATGCATTTGTGAACCATACGTAGGAAAGTTCTGTTATTGTAAATTAAGAATTGAGTCTCTGGAGGGATACCACTGTGGGTACAAGAGGCAAACTCTCTAGAGATCAAATTTTTCTCACTCGATGTTAGAATTTCTTATGCAATCATAATAATTGGGAGATGTAGACCGCTATAACGGACCCCGGGCAACCGTATTTCAAATCATGGGGCTGTGACCCTAGAAATTTAACCAAGTCATGTTTCCATCATTTGCTAATTGAACCACTTACTAATTAAGTGCCGAATTGATGTGTTGTTGATGGTATCAGCGGTCAGTGCAGTAGACGCGATTAGTCCCCCTATCGGTTTTAGTGTCCCCTATCTTAGTCTATAATCACATCTATGCAAGTGCAGGCAGTGTGGCCTTCAATTTTTATTGTATGCCTCAGTTTGGGGGTCACCAGAAATAATGGAGTTTAGTTGCACGCGGTGATTGATTGATGCAGGTCTAAATTTGACTTTGGAAGCTAGCTCTGGTGATGCTTTAACTGCCTCCGTGCAACAATATATGCAAAATCTGATAATGGTCAGGCATCGTATCCAACATGTTGTGTTGAAAGGCAACATAGTTTATTCTTTCGCAGCTATGAAATGCTTGTCGAATCGTTCAGACTTTATCACGTGGGACTCATGGCAGTTGCCTTTATGCAGAGCAGATGAATATGGAAGTATTATTTGGGCCCCATGAATGGCCAGCTGAAGAGAATATGAAGCGTTGGGAAATGGTATCTCCTGAAGCACGCTTTATATTTGTCAGAAACGGCTTTGCCGCTGTTGAAGATAACAGCTCAGCGTCTCGGACGGGCGAAGGTGGTCAATTGGTGGCATTTGTTCATTTCAGATTCGGCCTGGAACATGAGGTTCCAGTCCTGTATATATATGAGACGCAATTGGAAAAATCGGTGCAAGGCAAAGGGCTCGGCAAGTATTTGATGCAGTTTCTCGAATTGGTTGCTCGGAAGGTGCCCTTCTCCACCAGTTTGAGCTTCTGTTTATTCTTAGCAACTTTGCATTTATATTGAAGGCTTATGTTGTATGCGTTTATTCTATACCCAGATCTTCGTGGTATACTCCTTATTCATTTGTATTTATTGTTATTGTTTCTGGGCACATAAAGCATCTTTGAAGGCCCGATGACAATTGTTCAAGTATCTCTGACATTACCTTCGTGTTGCAGAACAATATGAAAGCAGTGCTCTTAGCCGTTCATAAGCGAAACACAAGGGCACTAGCGTTTTACTCTGGTCGCTTAGGGTAAAATCTTGAACATCCGAGATTCGTTTTTTCTTTTATCTCATTTTGCTAGACCACGAAGTAGAATCATATTCGAGTTTGGGATGTCACATCTTTCTTCGATTAGAGTTGCTAGCTTTTTGAATAGGACTCGATGTTCACTGAATCTCATTCAAGTTTTCAAAGTTGGTCTTGATATGATTTTACTTAGGCGCACATAATCTCATGTCCACACCAGTTTTTGGATCGGTTTAACACCATCCTTTCTCGTCGTGGATTTCTCTTATGGCGCATTCTGTGCTGTAGGTACACTGTGGCTACTAGATCTCGGTCAACATGGGAAAACTCGCAGGCAAGTATATACATCTAAGGTGTTTTAGATAATGTATACATCTCGAATTCAGTTTAGCCAGTACTGACTTTTATGAGTACTTCCTTATGAGGGTTTTTTCTTGCTTTTTCAGACTGGTACGGAGATGACGTATGAAATTCTATGCAAGAGCTTTGATGCGGCGGGTAGAGCTGGCGTAGAGGAGAGACAGGGTGATATGGACTGTGAGTCACATCATGATTACGACAAGGAAAGCGCTGGCGACACCAGTTGCCAGACTGTGGAGGCAGAGAATCAAGTTTTGGAGGACCGTCGTCCGGATATGGAGTGCGAGTCTCGTATTGGAGACGTGCCAGAAACGACACAAGAAATGAAGTATACACAGTACAATGTCAGGGGGGACAAGTTTGAAGTCTACGATAAGTATGTTATGATTGGACCCATTGGGCATGGAGCGTATGGCGATGTCTGTGCTTTCACGAACAGAGAGACAGGAGAGAAGGTTGCCATAAAGAAGATCGGCAACGCTTTTCAGAACAACACAACAGCGAGGCGCACGCTTCGGGAGATTTTGTTGCTCCGGCACACAGAGCATGACAACATCATTCCAATCAGAGACATTATTGTGCCCGCCAATATAGAAGATTTCCATGATGCGTACATTGCAAATGAGCTCATGGACACAGACCTTCACCAAATTGTGCGGTCCACAAAACTCGACGAATACCACTGTCAGTTCCTGCTCTACCAACTCTTGCGGGGCTTGAAGTATATCCATTCTGCCAATATATTGCACCGTGACCTGAAACCTAGTAACCTTCTCATTAACTGCAACGACTGTCTACTCAAGATTTGTGATTTTGGCTTGGCTCGAACCTCCGCAGAAGATGACTTCCTTACGGAGTACGTTGTTACTCGACCCTACCGAGCTCCTGAGCTCTTGCTTGGGAGCCGAATGTACACAGCCGCTGTGGATATGTGGTCAGTGGGTTGCATATTCATGGAAATGCTCACGGGGCAACCTTTGTTTCCCATTAGGTCAAGGCAGGAACACCCTGTGAATCACCTGAAACTCATTACAGAGCTTCTAGGAACTCCTGATGCTTCAGACCTTTCGTTCCTGCAAAACCCCGATGCTCGGCAAAGGATACAGATGGCGTTATTGGGTCAGGAAAGGAAGCCTTTGGTTTCGAGGTTTCCGCAAACTACAGCAATAGCGTGTGATTTAGCTGAGAAGATGCTGCGATTCAACCCATCCAATCGGATAACTGCTGAAGAGGCTTTGGCTCATCCATATCTAGCAGCGCTTCATGATTTAAGTGACGAGCCCACCTGTCATCTTATGTTCGACTTCGATGCCTATTTGCCCAGTCTTACTGTCGATCATGTGAAACATCTCATTTGGAGGGAGGCTGCACTTATCAACGCCCATTAATTTTCATATTAGCACTTCCGCTCAGCTGCTGCCGCTCTTATAGGGGAACCCAGGTGTTTAAGGTCAGAATCCTTTTCTGAAGTAGTTGATTGTCGTTCATTCTCAATATCTTCTATTGCTGTTGACGATTTTGTGCTTGTCATTGCCATTACATCCTGTTGAGCCAACCCTGCTTTGGAAATTCATAAATTCTTCAGCGCTTTTATGTCTGCTCTGGAAACGAAACCTGTGCGATGTGAACATTGAGAATGTGGAAGACAGGTAGACTTCCTGTCTATGTCATTGAGACATATTCTCGACACGCCTTTCGTATTCTCAATATTCATTGCGTACAGCTCGATGTTCCTCAATTTCAACCAGAGAGAAGATATGCCGTGAGGAAGTAAAGAGGGAGAGAGGGAGGGGGTTGCACTAGAGTAGCAATTAATCTTCTTGTTTGTTTGTGTTCAGGGCTTGGAAAATGCTGTTCATTTTTGGATGAGTGTGTACGGGAAGAATCTTCTGTTTGCGAGCGGAACGCACAATGTAGCTGATTTGTAACTATATTTAGATCTCTCAAGTATCAAAAGGGCATTCATAGCATGTCCATCTATACATCCTTTTTGGTGTAGCATAGTTAGGGTTGAGATCCAGAATGGCTTTGGCATGTCATGATATTACTTACAGCAATTTTAGACAGCAATCTGCATATATTTCCAGTGCCCAATCTTAGGAGTACGATATGCAGGGTAAATACTTGTCAGTAATAGAATTCTCCATACTTTTTAACACACCAGTGTAGGTCTTGTTCATCTTGAACAATTCTTTCATCAATTTATTATCATGGTCCATCCCTGCTGTTTCTCATTACAGATTAAATTATTTCAGCCGGTATCTGCAATTGCTCTGTTTCTTGTGTAGGTGCATGATGGTGTTTCTTGTTAAGTCCTTATAACGAGTTCTCCTACAGAACTTTGCAACAAAACCGCTGTAAGTACTTTCTAGATCCAATTTCAATGTGTCCACCATGAGAGCTCCTCATTTCCAAAAGATGTCATGGATACCCCTAGTGGGTACGGATTTAATGTAGAATGAAATTCACAGTCCGGGAAGAAATTGTAGCTTAACCGGCTGTCTGCTGTGTACTCTCGGCTAGGTCTTAAGAAAATAAAGAATATTCTCTCTTTTTTCCTCTAAAATGATTGGGTTTTCTCCTAAAATTTTGAACTCGATTTGGAAATTCTAGATTTCAACCAGCTAACTTGTAACTAAACGCCGGTACTCCCCGCTGATTGGGATGAATTATTCGTGTTTTGACTTTTGTGACAGCTAGGCTCGGAAGTCTTCAGTGCTCTCATTAGTAGGCCTGAATTGGTGAACGACTTGACTTTTGTGTATAACCAATGGGACCTACAAGCTGAATGGGACCAATGGGATATTCTTGAGACTTTTTTTTCTTTTTTTTCTCTCTTTTAAAATAATGAAACAGTATTTCATTGATACTCGAGACTTGGAAATTTTTGTCACCCTCGGAAGAAAAGTGGAAAAGCCAACTGTTTTTTAGTGGCTTGTTGATTCCTACTGCCGTGCAATTGAGGTTGCAACGAAGGTTTAGGGTTTAGGATAGTGTATATCCTTCGAGTTGTGGACTGTTGGCAGCGACCTGAAAGAGAGAACTGATTTCACATCCTCTCATCCATTTTTGCAGTTGATTTCATTTTCATACATGAGAAGTTCAGTCTGTTTTTGTTTTTGTTTTTGTTTTGCTTTCTCTCTAATCACGTTTTGTTTTTGTTTTTGTATTTCTTTTCTAAGATCAAGTTTTGATGCAGGATAACAGTCGTTGTACAATTCATGTAAACACAAATTAAAACTTCAGTCCTTTCCACTTCCATTCAATGTTGAAATTACATATATCTTCTTGGCTTGGCACCGGTGTAACCCTTGTAGGCATTACTGTTACTGTTAGTGTGTGGACGAAGTCTCAATCAGAGTGGGTTTTTAAGTTTTATCTTTTGGGTAGTTCCTTTTGTGGAGATTGTGGGGTAAGTCATTAATTTATGTCCAGTTGGCAAGGTTGCAGAGGCAGTTGTGAGGGATTGGGAGTTTTAGATCAGAGCCCACCCAGGGCAACAAAATGTTTCATCCAGTTGCGAGGTTTCTTTGGGAAGGTGCATAGATAGATGTCCTTAAGGTTTCCCAAGAATTACCCAATGAAAAACAAGAATGAAAGAAAAATTGTGTGAAAAAATAAACACGACAATAACGTGAGGGATTACACCAGGACACAAATTGCGCTGAATATAACAGGTACGACACTTTTTTCATGGCAACAACTAAGGTAGGAGGTCCATAAAGCGACCATCTAAGCGCTGAAGCTGGATTTTGGGAGGGAAAACATCTTGAAATATTTTTCAATAAATTTTCTTTGAAAGACAAGAGGAAATGACATCCAACCCAAGTTGTTTCATATTTTTTGGAGCTTTGTGGAATTAGTTATGAAATTTTGAAGTTGAAAGCCATAGGGCTCTAAAAGCGACCACCTCCTAGAATGTACACAATTTGTACATTTTGGAATATTGTAGAAAGCAAAATGTACCTATGAGTCATGTTTGGATCTAAATGCCCTATTGGAGTTCAAGCCTCCTACCTTAAACTTCAGTGGACGTCACATTTTGGAGTTACTGTAATATAAAGTAGAAAGATACCTATAGTCGATCACTTAAGTGATTTTAAAGAAGATCGTGAGTAATATGAGGCAAGTAAAATTTTTGCCAAGTAGGAAGATAGGAAATATGGGGACTATAATTTTTTCAAAATTTTATTTCTAAAATTGAAATTACTATCATTTAGGAGCCAAAAATTGTTCAGACTAATAGCCAATGTCTAGACTCTTCCAATTCCAATCATAAACTAAGTACTTTTCTACTCACTTTTTCCTACTTTTGTGCTCATTACTTTGTGACATGTGGCAAGATCTTATTGGACCCTACCTAGAAATGGAAGAAAAAATGCATTCTAAACTTTGATTGAAAATATGCTTCAACCTTGAACGGAAATAATTGCACTCTAGAAATTGGGTATGGATCCATCCTTGGTCGGGAATAGGTGGTCCTCCCTTAGTTAATTTGCTTGAGGAGTACTAAATTCATTAGATGAAATTTGAGGCCTCCAAAGGGTTGTTTCAAATCTGATCCCAAAACAGTCTCCAAAATAGTTGGCTACTATTAGGCTAGCATTTAAATTTATTAAAAAAAATTCAAAAATTGGATCATGAAATGCAAAAAGAAGATCAAATTTTCTTTTAATGATGTGACATAGTTGCGACCACATTAGATTCTTGCAATTCTACAGTTTGTGCATTCCCAGACTATGAGAACTTGCAGTCTCTTGAAGGCCTCAAATTTCATCTAAAGTAGGTACACCCAAAATGGCACCTAACCTTAAAGCACCCTGTACAACGTGCATACATTTTCAAAATCAGTCATGTACCCAGACTGTAGATGGCGCTTTTAGAAACACACTTTGACTGTTAATAACTTTTGCATACGGCACCCAAATCCACTGTTCTTTGGTGTGTTGGAACATGCTTTCACTCATCAACAAGACTGTAAAAAAATCTGAACAGCATAAGGGCAAAACATCCATTCCCGTGCATGTTCCTTGGGATGGACCATAGATTCATCCAATTCTGTAAGTAGACTTTCCTTAATGTGTTTGCCAGATGTGTAATTACAATTAGCTGACACAGTTGAATGACACATAGGAGAATCAGGTTGGTTGAATGCTCATTTTCGCAGGGTTCAGTTTTGGGGGCACCTACTGGACGGTTTCACAGGTCTAGGGAGCCAACACTTTGAAAATTTGTAAAAATTACATACTATATTGGAAAAATCTTTTTTTTTTTTTGAATATTCATGATTTTCACTCACTAATACTAGAAAAATGTCATTTTCAGAAAACACTGCCTCCAACTACGCTGAATTCCTTATTTGCACGGTTTTGGGTGTTTCCACTATAATAACAGGAACTAGGCACAGTATGAAAAACTGGCGCTTTTGGGTGTACCTACCTTAATGAGTAAATTCTGCCTGCCTGCAGTAGACAGCCGGCCTGAGTGGGCTGGAATTAAAACGGTGGCATTTGTGCTTTTGCGTTTTTCACACGGAAAGTGAGTAGATGTGTTTCCACGTTCTGAGAGATGCCATGAATATTTTGCATGACCTGTTAACAGTACTTATTAAGAATGATTTTCTAATGGACTCATGGGGATTTACTTGGGTAAAAGAAGTTTAGTGGGTGGGGTTGTAATAAGTTCCTCAATCTGTGCTCCACTAAGATAATTAGCTTAATTTGCATGCGGTGGGGTATAGACGGTTGGCTAACCCAGCAAAATACCCAGTTTGAGCCATATTTTGAGCTGCAGTGGGGATGGTCTCAGGACTTCTCCAAATGGTGTTTACACTGGTCAAGACTTCTCAAAACATTATTTTATTGTCTTTTCATCTTATCCAATATCTTGTCGGTTGCCTCAAATAGCCATGTCTTCGTCAAAACTTTGTAACTAAATTAACCCCTAAAGGACCAAACTGCGTTTTTTGGCAACATAGCGATTTCGGGCAGCTTACTACGAATGGAGTTTTTATTCTTTTCCTTTGAAATTTTCACACAACATGCGCCCGAGGAGTAGCTTCAAGGTCCAACAAGTTTCATAACATTTGACTACATAGTCAAAAAGTTATTACATGATATGTGATTTCCTTTGATCTCTGGGCAGCCTGGGCAGATATAAAAACTTCTTTAAAAATAATTTTTTGAAAAAATGAAAAATTGAAATATTTTATTTAGAATTTTGTGTATGCAGGAATCTTTGAATCATTCCATTTGGATTAGTGAGTCAAAAGTTATGAGGAGGTTTAGTTTGAGGTAGTTTGTGGCTAGTTACAAAATTCCTACACTACAAAAAAAGTTTGAAATCCTTTATTTAATTCAATTTTTAATATTTTTGGATAAAAATAATTGCAATAGGTGAAGATTGTTTATTACAACATTTTAACCATTGAGATCAAAAAATTTCAATTCCATAAATAAATTGTGTACAATTTAGTGTTTTGGCTCATTTTCTACTTCTTTGTACTTGTTATTTTTTCCTCTATGTTTTACAACTCCAAATGATTTGAATTTTTTTCTGCATATAGCCAACTTTCCTTTAAGAATGAATCCAGAGAGTAACCACCAATTTGAACTTTTTTTCTTACAAATGTAACCTTGTGAAGTGCAGCTGCCCGGATTTCCGCAGTGGTAAAAAAATGATTTTTGTCACTTCAAACACTAATATCTTGCAATCTACATGGCGGAAATTGCTGAAATTTTTTTCACGTCTTTTTAAAATTATGCTCTAAAATATCCTACGGTTACTTTTGTCCAAAAATGTTTTTTTCTTAAAATTTGATAGTTGTCTAAAAAATGACAGTTTTGAAGCCGTTTTGGTGAAAACATAGTCAAAAACCTTTAGGGGTTAACCAGTGTACTTTTTTTCTACAGTATAAAGCAATCTTAAGTCAAGGCTCACCAATCAATGAAAATTATATATCATACAATGTTCTTTTATCATGTAATTGAAAATTACAAAAATTGTTGTGGCTTAAAGCTACTCCTTGAATGGATAAGGTAAGAGGTCCTATAATGGACCATCTAAGGGCTGAAACAGAATTCCAGGGAGGTAAAACCTCTAGAAATATTTTTCAGTAAATTTTCCTTGAAAAACAAGTAGAATTGAAATCTAACCCAAGTCGTTTCATATTTTTTTGAGCTTTTTTGAATTAGTTATCAAATTTTGAAGTTGAAAGGGCATAGGGCTGTAAAACGGTGCCCTAGCTACAATGTACATTGTCAGTACACTGCTAAAGGCTATGAAAAAGCAACATGTACAAGTACTGTACATTTAAGATAGGGCCCCATTTTAGAACCCGCTCCACTTAAGAGCCTTCTACCTTACATGTTGTCTAAAAATTTCAAAATTTCAAAATAAAAAAAAATAGTTTGTAGTAAGCTTTCCTAAGTTATTATGTTGTCTTACAATGGTTGATGATGACTCTCAAACAATAGTTGTAAAGAATGATTCATAGATTGTATTCATATACATAAATCAATTAGTACACAAAACAATGTTTTTCAACAAAATTTCAAGATGAAGATTGAAAAATTCTTTTAAAAATCAATTGTAGATTGAATATTTGAGATTTTCACAAGAATTTTTTTTCTTTGAATTTCAAATTGTTAAGCTCTAATTAAAGCAAGTTTTTAAAGGTTAAATTTTTTTAATTTAAATTGCTTTTGTAAGATCTTTAGATCTTTAAAAGCCCAAGAGGCATTTTGAAAGTCAAACCTCAATTTTGATACACTTAATGATTTCTAATGTTTTAAATGATAGCTACAATACAAAGTGTAGCTATAATAATCTAAATTTGTTTCCATTTTTTTTTTGGTCAAAATGATAGCTTTTGTAAAACTTTGAAGTTAGCATCTTTAAAGCTTAAAATACACCACTTTTGAACTTTTTCTATTGAATTCCTCTTTACATAAGCTCAAAAAGTACATTAGAGACACTATAGATTTTGGTCACTATGGTCACTATTTTTGCATTAAATTTTTTTCTATTTTAAGCATTTAATAATTATTATATTTTTTACAAAAAAGTTGCATTCAAAATCATATTAAAATTTGTTTTAATGTTTTCAATTATGAAAGAATGAAGATAAATTTCAGTGCATGAAAAAAATATCAAATATTTGAAATGTGTTGTGTTTTAGTATAGAAAATTGATGGAGTTTGACCAAGTATATACATGAAATCTCCTTTTTGAAATTGATCCCTAAAAATTCTTGCATGAAATGTACAACCTCTATTCAAATATATATATATATATATATATATATATATATATATATAAATGCATTAAAAAAAATGCATTATAAAGAATCTAATTTATTATTTGACACCCAATAAGAACCAACAAGAAAATTAAGCAAATCAACAATTTGAACCATATCCAATTGATTATTCGGATGCAATTAGATGTAGTTATTTTACCAATACTTATAAAAGAGGGAGTCAAGGTATTTGAAAGTTAGTAAAATGTAAAAGACTTGGATACTTGTGAATCCCATTCAGACAATTTTAGATTTTCATGAGTTCTTTTGCAACAAGGGTAGTCACAACTTCGGCATGACAAACTTTTCCGAAGAATGAACAATTTGTGAGGAAAAATAGGAGCCAATGGAGAGAGCATTTGGGTGAGGATGGCATGACATTCCTTTGGTATTGTGTAAGAACTTCTACAAAGTATGGCTTGAAGAATCACAAGTATTTTTTGTTGCTCAAAGTGTAGAGGCTAGTGCTATGGTGAAACGACAGTGTATAGGAGAGCAAGAAAATATTCCTTGCTTGTGAAGTCTCCCATACCTTAGTTGTTCTACTCTAGAGGAGAATAATCAACATTGCTAAACCTTCACGATAGAAATATATTATGTCACCAAGAACTTGCTACACTCCAACCCGGAACCTCAACGTCTTGATTTTGTGGAAAATGAGAGTGTAGTAAAGAAGTTGTGACTACCTCTAATGTCTACAACAAAAATTATAAAAGACTATGGTAATAACTTTTGATTATTCTTTCTACCTTTTGATTCTTGTCTAAAACATGCTTCCATCATTCATGAGATTTTAAAGTCACTTTATTTTAGAAACTCCTATTTTCAAGACTTTGAAATTTCATAGTTTAATCATGCAATTAGTATATTCTAAGCATATGTGGAATCCCATTTTGATGATAATACCAACAAGACGTCATTAAAAAATCTCAATATAAAAATGGATGTATTAATGCGAACCATGGTGATTGGTGAATTACTTATTAGGATGCTTTTTAAGTGTGGGCCTAGTTACTTTAGCAAAGAAATGGATGAATTGGATGAAATGTTGTCACAATGCAGGTCATAATGCATTCAGTTGCAGATGTACTGCACAGATAATAATTTCAGAAACCTTTTCATCTGTTCATCAGTTGTTATTCTGTCGCAGGCTTCAGACTCTCTGCCAGTGTTCTTTTGAAGGCAGGACAATAAATCCTCCATCGAAGGTGGGCCCAGCTGGGTAAATTTTGGGTTCTCCAAGGTAAAAGTGAAAAAAAAACTCATAGTTTGTATCAGGTCTAGGGTACATTCTCGACCTCTCTTGGGTAATTTGGGGTCTTTGATTGCAAATATGAATTCAGAATCTGCAAAAACAAATATTTGCAAAAAATCACCTTGAACCAAAGAATCTATAGATTTCACAGTCGAAAGACTACATAGCAACTCGATTCTTGTGAAGGGAATCAACACACAACCACTAAACAACCAAAGGCAAAGAATTCAATCCAAAACTATACAAAAATTGCTAAGTCTGACAAATTTCTTGTTAAGAATTTCTTGGAGTTGAATCACAAGACATTGTCAAAAATTGGATATGAGGACATCAACATGACTATTACAACACCAACATTGTTCAATAGATGATTACAATTAATGCTACAAAAGCAATTTGAAAAAACAGCAAAATTTTATCACTTTCACTATTTGTTTTCAACATGTGATGTTTCACTTTTGACTTCCATTCTTTCACACCTATTGGAGTTTGATAGAAGCTACAATATCTTTGCAATCCCTTGAAAATAGCTCATGCATTGATCTTACCATTTCTAAGATATCCTAGATTTATTTTGAGACAAAAGGACTATAAACAAATTTGTGAGGGAATATTGAGCAACAAATTTTCTCATTTTTAATGAATGATACCACTCAATTGCTACATAATCTAACGACAATATCACTTTATTATAGATGACTTTACACATCTATAGATAAATACATGTGTTTTTATACATCTTTTTCATATTTCATTGATACTAGTGGATGTAAATAACTTCATTGTTTCAATGCATTGTACATCACTTTGTGCATTGCCTAAAAATAATGAAAAAATATTGTTCTTTGTGCAACTAGAGGAGATAACCATCTTTGGGTGAATATATGTATTTTACAATAACTCAATGCAAATCAAGCTTTGCCATTGGAAATAGAGGTTTCAAAATCACAAACTAGGACTCTAGGATTAAGTTTATAGTGCAAATTCAGATGAAAATACCCCCAAAAGCAATTCAAATATAGTTGGAGGCACCTTTTTCAATATTTTTTTTGTAGTACCAACAATTAAAATGGTGTATTTATATATATATATATATATATATGAATGCAAGAAACACTTGTACTATTTGTTGTATTTCGTCACACCCTAGTTTTTTCTTTTTCTTTTAGCCATAAATTTTGTGTTTTAGCTCCAAATGACTCAAAATTTATAGGGAAGCTACTCATAGCTATTATTTATCTAAAATGAATTTTGGAAAATTTTCAAAAATAATTTATTATTTTTAAATAGCCCAAAAAATTTCTCATAGTACTTGATTTAAGGGTTTTTAGCACCCCGTTTCTCCAAAAAAAACGAATTTTGACCTAAACATTGTAGAGCATGGTCTCCTAGTAGACTTATACCCATTGTACAAAGGAATTCTAAAAATACTTATTTTTAAATGTTGTATAAATCTACAAAGAGAGGTTCATTCTGCATTTTTTTCCAAAGATATAAAACATTATTTTGGTGAGTTTTTGGGTCAATTCTCATCACTAAAAAGTTTTTCAAGTTTTGTATTTTTATGTATTTAAAAAAAAAAAAAACTATTTTTAACAAATTAAAATGTCACAAGTTGTATTTTCTTCACCGGAACTTTGGACATAGAATTCTCATAGAATTCCGGTGAAGAAAATACAACTTGTGACATTTTTATTTGTTAAAAATAGTATTATTTTTTTGAAAAATACATAAAAATGCAAAACTTGAAAAAACTTTTTAGTGATGAGAATTGACTAAAAAACTCACCAAAATAATGTTTTATACCTTTGGAAAAAAATGTAGAATGAAGCTCTTTTTGTGGACTTCTACAACACTTAAAAATAAGTATTTTTAGAATTCCTTTGTACAATAGGTATAAGTCTACTAGGAAACCATGCTCTCCAATGTTTAGGTCAAAATTCGTTTTTTTGGAGAAACGGGGTGCTAAAAACCCTTAAATCAAGTACTATGAGAAATTTTGGGGGCTATTTAAAAATAATAAATTATTTTTGAAAAATTTCCAAAATTCATTTTAGATACATAATAGCTATGAGTAGCTTCCCTATAAATTTTGAGTCATTTAGAGCTAAAACACAAAAGTTATGGCTAAAAGAAAAAGAAAAAACTAGGGTGTGACAAAAGGCTTTAAGTGTTTCTTGCATTCACCCATATATATATATATATATATATATATATCTGTGTGTGTGTGTTTAAAACATGTCTTATTTAATAAGGCATTTAATTACTATAAATTTTTTAAGTAGAACCTCTATCACTAGTAAGAATGCCTCAAGGTTGTAGTGTCTTCTAATTTAGAAGTATGGCGTTTTTTGAGAGCACATTCTATATAAATTTGCTAAAGTAGGTAGTATGTGGGCAACTATGTATATGTGGACTTTATAGATTGAATGTAAAGATGTGGCATTCAAACATGTACATTGACAACATGCAAAATTTATGGAGTGCATTTGGCTACATGTTAATTGGCTACAAGTGTGAAGAATGGGAGTTGGTATATAGGCTTAAGAAGGGCGAGGATAATTATTTGAAACAAGCCAAAGACTGCTTCAAACTTAGAAGTGGACCACAACAACCTATTTGCAATGATGATAGATATTTCTTCCAGATGATTAAATGTTTTTACAAGTCTTTGAAAGATTGTTTTGGGGTTGTTTCTTCAAACTGTTCTCTATACTATAAACCACACTACTAGTCTGAAATTTTGAATTAAAAAGTTTAAAATTGAAAAAATTGAAAAAAAAAGTTTAAAAATTAATTAAAATTATATTATATTTTTTTATTATTATATATTTTAAAATTAAATTATTTAAAAATAAATATTTGAATAGTTTTTATTTTATTTTAATATTCAAAAAATTATTTAAAAAAATTAAATTATTATTTTTAATTTAAAAATACTTTTAAAATTATATTAGTTAATATTATCTCACATGGTAGTCTTTCCACCATGTCAAATTCTTTACGTGGCAACATTCATAACTTTCTCAAAGTATGCCTATAGTCTAGGAACTCATTCTTTCAGAGGCTCTAAAATATCTAATGTAGGTCTTTATAGGTTTGTGGATAGGTTTCATTTTCTGATCGCTATAGGAAGTTGGTACCAATGTAGGCAACCCCTACTCTACTTGTTGGGCATTGTTTTTGTAGTCTACTTGTATTTGTGCCTTGCTTACATCACTTGTCTCTGTCCCAAGCCACTTACAACTAGATTCTTGTTTCTATTATGGGTGTAGTAAGGGTTCCTTCTATTAGAAGTTCCCTTGGCTATTAAAGTCACCACCTATCATAGTCATAGTCATGAAACCAAAATCTAGAGAAGCAACAGTGAACTAATGGCAATTAACCTTTAAAGACTGTTATCTTATTCTATACGCAAGTGATTTGGTTTTAGAAGCTTCCTTTTGTTGACTCTTGTATTCACATATTTCTTCTTAGAAACTAAACTAAAGTAATTGCACCCAATGGTGACTAATGATATAAAAATGGATTCAAGGTTTTCAACCAAATGTTCATTTTAAAAGATTTATTTGAATTTACACTAGGGGCATGAAGAAATAAAGTAGCAATTGAGTAAAATTTAGCTAGTTTTGGGATCATTGATGGTGACATGTTTGCAAAATGGACTCCTACTTATTCTTGCCAAAAATGTCTAACTTCTATACATGAGAACCTAGAGTTGATTTTGGATATGTCTATTTTTCACTTTTTGAAAATTCATGGTTTATTCAAACAATGCTCAAAATATACATGCTAGGAGAATCTAGAGTGTCTTTTAGCTCCTACAAAATCCCTATTAAACCTTGGATAGCATAACAGTAGGAACCATTTTGAAATGCATATTCAAAACTTTTTAGGTCTAGTTACATTAAATTCTCTATACCCCTTAGGGTGCTTTATCTAGTCAATGGATTTATCATGAAAGCAAAGTTTTAGTATTCAAATTTCATTATAGTAAGACCTTTGAAACACTATATTTGTTAATTTAGAACTTTCAAAGATCCAAACCTACATTCTCTTGAACCAAATTGATTCTTCTTCAATCTGAATATAATGTACATGTGTATTTCTAGCATAGAAGATCCTTTACAAGACTATAGAAGCTATTAAGAATACAATTTTCCCTTGAAATGTATGACATTTAACCCTTTAAATTCCTTGACTATATTTTCTCCAAAAATTCTCTAAAATTTCCATTTCTAATACAATTATCATATTTTTGAAAAAAAAATCTTCTTCAAACACATATAATTAAAGGATCTTCTAGTATACTCACTTGATAGGATGTCAAAAAAATTTCAGAAATTCACATTGTATGGATTGCAAGATATTAGTGTCTAAATTGACAAAAAAGAAATTTACATTGTATGGATTGCAAGATATTAGAAAAAAACAAGACAATTGCACTTCACAAGGTCATATTTGCATGAAAAAATGTCTATGTTGTTGGTGATTCTTCAAATTATTTTTTTAATGCATGTGTCTACATGCTTGAAATTTTTTACTACATTTGAAATTATTTAGTTGTAGAAATGAAAAAATGCCAATCATAATGGTTGTAATGTTACAATAAACAATTCTAGGGGAGGACACCTCCCGTTTTTTAATAACCTACGTGCAGCGGAATATAGGGTACATTTAAATAATCTTAGGTAAAATTTATAAGAAATTTACATATAAAATAGGGGACATTAAAAAGGCAAAGTGTTTTAAAAATAAAATAGGGATGATAATATGGCTGATTTTTCCGCTTTATAGTAAAATAGGGCTCTTTTAATGTTGCCAAGTAATGATTACAAGTAATTAATAGCCCCCCTAAAAATACCCCACCGCCGCACGTGGGTCCCCCAAATATACAAGAAGTGTCCTCCCCGGGAAACAATTTGAATTCCATAATTTTAGTTTTTTCAAAAAATATTGAAAACAAAGCTAAACAAAAGACTTTAAATTTTAATTTAGAGTAGAAAATCCATAATTGCCTACAAACTAAACTTCATTGTAACTTTCATCTAATGAACCAAAATGGAATAATTCAAAACTTCATGTACATATAAATCTTGAAAATCAATTCCAGTTCTTTTTTTTAAAGTGATTTAAAAAAAAACTACCTAGATTGCTTAGCCAATGAAGAAAAATACATTTCATACAATAACTTTTTAACTATGTAGTCAAAATTTATGAAAATTGTTGGGCCTTAAAGACATTCTTTGCCTAGATTCTTTGTCTCTATGTTATATGAAAATTTTAAAGAAAAAAGAAAACTTCGTTTGTAGTAAGTTGCCTAAAATTTATTATGTTGCCAAAAAACACAACTTGGTCCTTTAGGGTTAAGGTGTTTGAGATACATTAGAAGAGATTTGAGGGGTGTAAGAGACTATGAGTTCCCACAGTCTAGGAACGCAATCAAGTATTGAATTGTAAAAATCCAATGTGGTAGGGGCATTGCCACATTATTTATTTTTTGAAAAAATAAATTTTGGACTTCTTTTTACATTTCAAGACCCCACCACTTTTTTATTTTTTATTTTTTTAAATGCCGGCCTAACAACTCTTGGTCGTTTCGGGAACCGTTTCAGGAACAATCCTGAAATGGCCCTTTAGAGGCCTTAGATTTCTTCTGATGAATCACCTTAAAAGGGCTTTGAAGTTCCAAATTCATGGAAAAGCCTCAATTTATTCTCTCTCCCTACTTTTTAATGTGGTCTTTGTTCATACATTATATACAATAAAGAAAACTGAAATCAATACTTTTTTAAGATTTATATATTTAGAAAATCTTGGAGGGTAATAGATTTATATATCCTATAATATACAAGGTTAATAATTGATTTCCTTATTACTTATCATAGACAGAAATGAATTTTTAGTCCAAATTCTCATTTTGGAACAAGTCTATAAATTCAAATGGATGAATTTTAATGACATTTGTTGTGGACACGTAGTTTTCTACCATCTTCAATCAATGATGCTAGTATATGAGCATGAAAATGTAAGATTGTGAGTCTTAAGTCTATATATTAGTAGATATATAACAACTGTTGAAGTTGATTATAACTCAAAAGACCTATAATATGGGTATTTAAAGCATAGTTGTTTTATAATTATAAAAAAAATTCTATACAATAGACACCTATACCATAGTTATGTAGCCTTCTAGGTTCATGGGCTCACACTCTTAGGTTCACATAATAGCAACCCTCCATCTTTAACCTCTAAAAGATAAGATTGCTAAATTTAATAATATAGCAATTTTAGGCAAAGACATGGGACTAGAGATTTTCATGTTTTGGGCCCAAATTTTAATAGAAGGTGGGGATGAGAAAGCCTCCATCTTTTACATGTGCACTAAAAATCAAGACATTTGAAAATATAAGTCAAAAGTTTTGGCCCACTATGTTATTATTTTTCCATAAATGGACAATTTAGGCAAATTGGAAAAAATCTCTTTTTTGAAAAACAATAATTTGAAATTGGTTTTCTAAATTAATGTATACTTGGAATGGTTTGAATCATTCTGTTTTGAACAATGAGTCAAAAGTTATGAGGAGTTTTTCTTTGCAAGTACTTATGGATTTTCTACTTTCAAACAAACTTTCAAACCCTTTATTTTACCCAATTCATAATTTTTTTTAAAATCTTAGGATGTAGATTTTTTATTACAACATTGGGACACTTTGGGATTTTCATTTTCCAATTCTTGAACTAAATTTTTAACAATTTCATATTTTTAATCATTCTCTACTTCTTTCTACTTACTATGTTTTTCCTATACATTGTTTAAATCCAAATGATCTGTGTTTATATAAGCATATAGACGACTTGCCTTGAAAAATGAGCTCATAAAAGTACCACCATTTTGGATTTTTTTTCCATCCAAATGTAAGCTTGTGAAGTGAAGTTGCCTAATTTTTATAGGTCCAAAAATAGATTTTTGTAAAGTCAAATGCTAATACCTTGCAATCCATATCATGGAAATTTCTAAATTTTTTTCACATGTTTTAATCTAAGCATACTACAAAATCTTATGGTCACTTCAGTTAAAATTGTTTCTTTTTTCCAAATTTCGATTCTCATATTTAAAATGGTAGTTTTGGAGCACTTTTGGTGAAAATATAGTAAAAGGAACTTAAAGGCTTAAGGCCTATGTTTTTTACACCATTTTAATACAACATTTAGAAGTTAAAGCCAAAAACATCCTAAAGAAATTTTGAAGTAGAAGTAGGCCAAACAACCCATGAAAAATGCATTTGATTTTCTATGTTTAATCATTCTATTTTAACTAATGAAATGGATCCTTGAATGGGTCTTATGAAGATTTCCATTTTGTAGGCACTCATAAAATCTATTTTCAAAAAGAGAGTTAAAGTTTCATTTTTAAACTCTGTTTTTAGCCTTTTAGAAAAAATATTCTAAAAATAAGTTGCAATTTTTTTTCTAAAACATTTTACCATTGATATTGACATTCTTCAAATTTAGATGTAAGTTATCAACAATTTGATGTTTTCCATGATGTTATATATCTTTCTACTATTGTTCTAATATTTTTTAGGAGGACAAAGCAATTTTGTTGAATTTCTATTTAAGTGTATTCAAAATCTATGTTCACAATACAATACAAGTTGTAGGAAGTATAAATTTTAAAATATTTTATAGAAAGATGCCACCTCACTACTTGGAAGAGTTGAAAAAAACTTGTTTCTTTTTATACTAATATCATGCAATCCACTACATAAAAAAACCACAATAGAAAACAACCAAATCCTAAAGGAGACAAAACAAGTGAAAATTAGTGAAGAACTAGAGCTTAACTTAAAATAGGAAGGCAAAGCTCTAGGCCCTTATACTACCAATCTACAATTGTTTTGAAATTTGGCATGATTATCAAATGTCATGTTAAAATTCACCTTCAAAAAACAAAATGCAAAAAGATATCTTGTGACAAGTTTTATTGCAATTCAAAGGCAATGAAGCTAAAACCTAATTAGGAATTCCTTACATCCCTTCATTGCACAATGTGCGGTCATTAGGCGGTGATACAAAATTTGGTTTCCATTACAATTGAACTGGTAGATGAACTATAAGGTTAGTGTTGGTAATTGAAAGAGTTTGTTGTGTGGTTTTTGGATCCATGTGGTAAATGGTTGCTTTACTCTAGCTATTTCAAAAATTGAAGTACCTTATTCCTGAGTTGGTTTCAAATTTTGTCTATTGAAAAAGATTAATTTTGAAATTCAAGCTATGAAATAGTTCTTTCTAATTTTCAAAATTTTATCAAAGAAATACTAACTCTAAAAATTTCAAAGCTAATGATTGTCTGAAAAGATGAATTTACAAAAGAAATTGGATATTCATTCATATACTAATTTATGAGAATTTAGACATTATTCAACTTTTGATTACACCATGAGTGCTACAATCTTCTTTAAGGTAGAACCACCTATAATCAATTACTTATGATATTCTAGACATGATATGGTGTAGTGCAAATTCAAGGAAATATTTTCAGAGATGCAATAATAGAAATGATGGAGATTGTAAAAACTTTGGTAGATTTATTGCATGAATTCAAATAACTATGAATTTTGAAATGCTAAAAGAGCACTAGACCCATTGCTAATCTCTAAACTTTTCTAATTCTAATCATTCAAAAAACTATTTTTCCACTTAGTGCTTTCAACTTTTTTGTACACTACTTTGGAACATGTGTCAAGAACTTTTAGTCCTACCTTTGAAAAGGAGAAAAAAAAAACATTCTAGTCTTGGTTGAAAATACTTGAATCTATAGATTGGCTATGGGGTGTTGGTTGGTTATGGGCAGTCTACCTTATGTATTTTTGCACAATTTTGTTTATGACCTTGAGTAAATATATGATTCATCTTAGTTTTATCCAATTAATTACAAACAACAATTTTATTTTAAGAACTCAAATAGTACTTTGAATGAATGAGAAGTTTTTTCAACAAAAAATGCCAAAATAATCTTGCATCTTTGAGTTTATGTAGCTTGAATGCTCAGATGTCGTTTACAAAAATGTGCAAGACATAGGGTACTTGCAAATATAATATAATATAATTATAGATACAAGTCATGAGTAATTATAATTGGTTTATCTATTTACTAAAGGTAATCACATCCAGAATTGTTAAAATAAGAAATTTAGTATAGGTGAAGATAATTTTTTGCTAGAAAAAACTTTTTATATTATTAACAATTGAAAATTACAAATTTTCAAAAAAATTGGACAAGACATGGAAGAACTATGGATTTTCAAAATGGATCCTCCTACACAACTAAAGCCATCACATAGCTTGGTCATTATATTACTAAAATTTAAATGATCAATAGTCAATCAATTGCATTGTATTAACTGTGAAAATGGTTTAATTGCACTTTCGGGATACTTTTGATAGAAGTCTATTTGTTAAGAACACACAAATGTTTTTGGGTGTTTTCATTTGACATATGTAGGTTCACATAGAACTTCCATATTATTGTTTGCCAATGAGGCACAAATCCCTTTAGCATACTTGAAAGAGGGGCCTTTGTAATGAACAAAATTGTCTTGTGTAGCTCCTCGATCACCCTCGATCTTCAAATTAACTAATAAGTTCCTCTCAAGGATCTAATAAAGCATAGTAACCTTCGAACATAAGGAGGACCATTGCTTGGTTGTATAATGTTATGTTCAATGAGTGCATAACATTGCTAACCAACATTGGGGGGATCCTTTCTTGCCTCTACAAAAAGTGAGAGATGCCAACATGACAACTTCCAATGACATCATCATTGCAATATCGTTACCCATTACTAATTCTTCATATATTACAACAAAGTTCACTCCCATATATGTAGAGAGGTATTATTTTTCTTCGAAGAAGGAATGGTTTAGCTTGCTTAACAATGTTTAGACATCACCATTGATCTTAAAAAACCAACCTTAACCCCTAAAGCACCAACATGCCTTTTTTGGCAACATAGCGATTTTGGGCAGGTACGTGTGGCTACAGATTTCCATATTTTGGAACCAAACTTTAATAGAAGGTGTGGGCGAGGAGTATCTTCAATGCCCAACAATTTTCGTGACTTTTGACTACATGGTTGAAAAGTTATCGCATAAAAAATTGTTTGTTTCTCAACTCGGGCAGTTTGGGCAGATCAGAAAAAATCATTTTTTTTGGAAATAAAAATTTGAAATTGGTTTTATAGATTTATATATACATGTAAAGCTTTGAATCATTCCATTTGAATTAATGAGTCAAAAGTTATGAAGGATTTTAGTTTGCGGGTAGTTATAGATTCTCTTCTCTAAAATAAACTTTGAAGTCCTTTATTTTACTCAATTTTCAATATTTTTGAAAAAAAATAAAAAAAATAGGGTGTAGATTGTTTATTACAACATTTGAACCATTGGGATTGGAATTTTTCAATTCAATAAATAAATTGTTACCATTTTTGTATTTTGAATCATTATCTACTTCTTTCTCCTTACTATTTTTTTTGTACATGTTGTACAATTCCAAATGATATGAAAATTTTCAAGCATGTAGCCAACTTGAATTGGAGAATAAATCATAAGAGTTGCAACCATTTTGGACATTTTTGCATACAAATGTGACCTTTTGAAGTGTAGCTGCCCGGATTTTCGCAGTGGAAAAAAAATGATTTTTGTAACTTCAAACATTAATATCTTGCAATCTACATGGCGGAATTTTCTGAAATTTTTTCTACACATTCCCAAACTATTGCACTAAGAGATCTTACAGTTACATGTGTCAAAAAATGTTTTTTTTTCTGAAATTTGGTAGCTCTCCTAGAAATGATAGTTTTGGAGCAGTTTTGGTGGAAACATAGTTGCGGTCCTTTAAGGGTTAATAGCAAATAAGTCAAGTGATGTGCTAGGTAATCAACCAACTAATATACCCACCTAGGCAATTCAAGACATCATCGATGATTATTTATTTAAAGTCCAAAAGCAAGGTTAGACAAGACTAAAATTTAATTTATGATATTTAGGCAACGATTCGAAATTGAACAAGGTATAGGTATTTGGGTTGGTGTAGGGATGGTTTTAAAGAGGATAAGAGGCTATTTGTTCATAAAATGCATAAAATATTTATCCAATCTTGCTATAAATGTCTAGCTCATGTCCCGAGAGAAGGATATTGTAATTTATCTTCAATTAATTGCAATATCCAAATACCAAACAAGATAAGGGAACAATCTCCTAAAAAACTAGGCAAGAATTATTAGAATGATTTATTGATGAATGAAGCTACTAGTAAGATACAATAGTTTGTCAAGCATGTTTTATTGCATGCCATATGACAAGCTTGAAAAAACAATATTGTTTTTCACGTCTAAAGGGCCTACTTGCCTTGCAAATTGGGTGACCTCTGAAACCTAGAAGGATGCCATGGCCACAAAGTGTCCGATGGATGACAAAGAATCCTTCCATGTAGGACAGAAGTATAGATGTTCACCGTTGGAATTTTGTGTGGAAAGGGAAGATCTTTCACAACGACCTTGCTCATACTTCCGTCTTGAGTTAACCAAGGCATGGCCAGTTTGCAAGGCGGGCATGCTCCAATCCCTCCACGGGCATGCTCCTCCCTCCAAGTGCGATTTTTCCCGGACTCCACATGTAAGCCAATGCCCGTGGATGTACGGTGGCCGCAACTTTTTTGACAGAAAAGCCCCCACCTTTTCTGACAGGAAACGGGCGCACAATGTGTCATGTTGGCATCATCATAGAGTCCTTGTCCCACATGACTCCCTAACAAGAGGAATCCTGACTAAAAAGCTAATTGACTGCAATCTAGCTGCATCAGCAACGAGATTTGCTTTGCTCAGCACCCCCACCATTGTGCTGGCCCTTTGGGGCCCATGGAATCATTCCCTCCCTCGCTTGTGCGCCTCTGACACAGGTGACTGTTGTCAAGTCTGTCATGGCGCGACAAGGGAGGGCCAAGACATTGACTGAGGTAAAGGAAATCCAGTACGGGAAGCATGTATGTCATCAGACATCAAAAGGGGGCCCAAAAAAACACCCAAAAAGTTGGATGCGGTCTTCTTGCACTGTTCAGCATGATTAGAGCATTGAACTGATTTTTATGATTTTTCTATCCACTATTATGTAGTCTTGACATGAGGGTAAAGAGGAAGAAAATTCTTGAACATGCAATAATGGCATGACGAGAAAAAAATTCTCGCTTGATTTGGGGTGATTGGACCTTCAGATAACTAAACTACACCAAACTGAGACAAATACTTGTGCAGAATGTGTAGGCTTTTCAATGATTAAGTCACGTCAATATGTCAGGATGAAGATGCAAATTGCATCTTGCAAAGCAGCAGAAGAAAAAGAACTCCACAACTGTAAGTGCATCTTGAATGCAAAATCTGTTCGGTCCAGTTCTACGTTACTAATTAAAGACAGAGACTATTAAGAAACCCTACATAACAAAAACAACAATATATTCAACCTTGAGGCCATAATGAATGGAGAGGACTACTCAGTAGTATGTAGGAGGTTACATGGACTCTTCCAATCACTGCCAGATACGAGTCAACATTTTCGTGAGCAGCAAACGATTTTCACAAGTCATTTCAATAAGGTGGAATAAGTTCGACTATGTGCGTGACATTGCAGATTGCAGAGATAGTGAAACTAAGGTTGGTGAAATCACTGGAAAAAATAAAAGTGCACCTTGTTCAGTGCAATCCTAGGTTCCCCCAAAATCTTTAGACATGAGAAAGCTAATGTTTCCAATGTTCTGTAACCTGCTGAATTATCACCACAGAACCTTCGTTCTGCTCCGAATCCGATACCAAACAGCTTGAAAAACCAGAGCTCTTGGGGCTCTGATATGATTCACCCTACAGATGAAGCGAATCCTTCTCTTCCTTTTTTCCGTTCCTGCACAACTCAATTCTCAATTTATCTTTACTCACGATCACCAGAGAGCTCCTGACCAGCAAATCATATAACATAGGGTTCGGAGCGGGGCGGCTGTGGAAGCCGTTTTCCAAGGTGGTCTGTAGTCCCAGCCTCCCAGGTCACTTAATCGACCCAACTCTATCTTGCATTTGTACAAAGGTTCATATCCAGAACCAGGCCGGAAGGGGAAAAAAGAGTGCAACCAACAAAATCCTCTCACCACGAGTGTTCCTAAGTAGTACCTCATGCCAGGAGACATCCAAACGCTTGACCTAATATTCATTCGGCTCGGCCTGGCAGTTCTATAAGCAACATCCTAATCCCTCATCTCAGAATCGCTGTAACCGACCATCCCCTCCTTAGAGTTGATGGATGATTGACTGCACAAGGGCATGGGTGACATCCCACTGTTTCCCTTCACGTCTTCTGCATCACTTAGAGCCCCATCCGAAAGTGCTGGTCTCTTTGTTGGTTGGCCTTCAGAGCATGATGCTGCCGGTCTGCTCCTGGTGGAAACACAAACTCTAATCAATCTCTATTCACTTAAAAACTGTACTAATCAAAAACATGGAATATACTTGAAACCTCTGTGATACGAACTTAGTTTGTGCAAATTCAAAGGAGCTTTACCTTTTCCTTGAATCCAGAAACCTGGCCAACGAGTTCTTTCGCGCATTTGGCAAGGCTGCAAGGCAACAAATCAAGCATGTGTATTCGTCAATCAATATGACACACCATTTTTTAACACCCCACCACTCATCCACTCCAAGACGTTGTTCGCATCCCACAAGAGCATACAGATGGTTTCTTCAAACTACATTAGGAGGACAGGGCTTGTGACTTAAGACCCTCTTGATTTCCAGGACCACGAATGGACCAAAAAAATTGAAAGCAAAGCAAAGCAAAGAATTACTCACGTTTAGCCGTCACTTGTTGCCTATGATGCCGAGACTTGTCTTCAGTGACGGTAATCTTGACAGGCACTGGAGACAATTCAGCTGGAACCATCTCCGTCGAACTCCCAAAAGGTATTATTTGTTTCGAGCTTGATCCTTCTGCATGGTTAGATGACGGTGCTAAGACGGAGGGAACAGACGACGCCCCCGCAGCCACTTCTAAGGAAGGCTTGGAAAGCTGGAGTTCCTCTTCTCGTCGAACCATTTCTGAAGAAGGCTTTGAAAGTGGGATGACATGAAGTGAAGTATCTGTAAGAGCACTCGGTGCTTGCGCATCGGGTGAACTCCCTGCTTTTTCGGCAAACAGCATAATAAGGCGTGCCTGTAACATCAACCCAACAACATAAAATTGTCAAAAACTTGCACATACAGTTCACAAATACATGCAAATACAACTATAGTGACACACAAATACAAAGGAAGCTAACTAGATCAACCAAAGTTGTTTACCTTGTCTTCAGGAACATTCTCGCACACATTCACAGTGCCAGCGTAGAAAATTGTCAATGGTGCGGTCCGAGATTCGGAGGAAGTGACCTTGGGGGCAGCCCTGTTGAAATATAGCACAAAAATAAACATTAGAACATAATCATGGGTAATATCTCTCAACGCAGTACATATATACGATTAGATGTAAAATCAGTTGGCTGATGGAAGTCTTACGTTTCTTGTGAAACACAAACGGGCACTTTGGCTAACGAAGAGGGTTGTTCCACAAGAGCTGCTAGAGTTCGTTGAGTTGATTTTGAAGCAGGCTCTGGAGCTTTCGTTTTCGCAATTTCCTGTGACGTCCACTTGGGAGCGAGCATGCCTCCAGCAGGTCGGCCATGTCGATCCGGAGTCTGGGCAAGCGCTTCTAAGGCCCGACTAGCGAGAAACCGTAACGAGTCCTGTCCTAGTTGCAAACCCTGTACACGCTCATCCTTGGTTGAGCTTCGATCTTTCACCGCTCCTTGCTGCCTCCACATAACACACCAAAACGCTCAGCAACAGGAAAGGTGATCATAAAAAAACTCAATACATGACTACACTTCCACAGTCTCAACACCTTGAAAAATCTGTACTTAGTCGGAAAGAAAAAAACTTACAGGTGCTTGAGTTGCCATTGATCCATTCCAAGCAGGCCACCGCGACCCTACAGAAAATTACATGAAGAAAAACTCCCATAATAAATATCTGTAAACAAACAAGTCCAGCAAACCTGGCCCAAGTCGCTGCATCGAAGCCTGATCCTCAAGTTCCCGACGGCACAATACATCTCCTCTTCCTCTACCCAGATCTAACACAAAGACCTGACGGACTAGCTTTCCTTGCAAGATACCATGCACCCCATATTCACAAAAAAATTAAATCACATCCATGAGTTATCGTTCCAACCTCAAGAAACTCTCCCAAACGAGTCTTCATCCAATCTTTCAATAAGCTTCACAGACCATGCTTATCGTTCCAATCTCAACAAGTTGTGGAATATAAGCGTCCATCCAATCTTTCGACACGCAAGAAGTTCACAGATCATGCTTACCTAGTTTGAGAATCAGCCTCCAGCATTCATCTGGCGTCAAATTCTCCACATCCGTCTGCAATGAGTGTTCGACTTTGCCGGCAATGCGCGAAGAAGACGCCCCCGGAGTCCTCTCCTCATTTTCCTCCTTCCCCAATCGCAGCTTCATCCCGGGTAACAACAAGCTATTTCTTGCACTCCCATTCCCACTCTTGTTCGCACTCGCTCGATAGAATCCTGTGAATCCCCCGCCCGTCACTTTGCTCGACCCCCCCATCGCCAAATTCCGCAAACTCGCCAGACTCCCCACAGCAGGCGGCTTGAGACTGAACCCCCCATTGGAGCCCCCCGCCAACATACTCAAGCCATTCCTTGACAAGGACGACAACATCCGAATACTGGAGAACGCGTCCTCCCCCACCACCCCGCGTCCCGACACGCCCTCGCTCCCACTCGCACTCCCACTGCGGCTACTGCTGCCGTGACTCCCCAACGACAAGAAATCACGAACCCCCACCCTGTCCTCCCCACCGCCCTTCATCCCTCCCAGCCTCAATTAATTGTCCCCCCCAAGAACACCCAACACTTTCAAATCCCGGGCACCACCATCATTCTCACGGCTCCTCAGTTCGCAGTTCTGCTCGGTTCTCCCAACACCCAGCCACACAAGCTCCAGTACATTCCCATCGTCGCCTGCTTGGCCTGCTTGGGCCCTTTAGGTCGAGATCGAGCGGAGGAATCACTCCGGCTCCTGCTCATTCTTCCAGGGAACCAAGCGCGAGTGTGTTCTGCCCAAGCACGACATGGTGGTGGACGACGAGGGTGGTGGATTGGCAATTGTTGACTAGAGATGCACTTAAGGTAAGCTCACGATGTAACGCAAGTGACGAAGAGAGTGATGATGTTTAAGTTAGTTGTAGCGATGAGTTGGGAGAATTGCGGGAGGATTGTTGGGAGGAAATTGGGGGCAGGAGACGGAGCAGGCAAGCGTGAGCGGGTAAGTTAACTGAAGTTAAGGTAAAGCTGAGATGAGTTAGGAGCAGACAGGGTGGAGGAACGGACAGGACAAAAGGCAAGGCCGTCACGGGGCGGGGAGGGGCGAGGACGGGAGGGGCAGAGGGTGACGTCGTCGGGGAGGTCATGCACGGAGCAGGGGGGACGTCAGCAGCGTCAGCAGGGAAGGGATATGCAGGATTCCACGCGAACGGCTGGGTCTGCAGGAATGGCAGTCCTGCCTTTCAGTTCCCCTGCCACCGGGATCCCCAAAGTTCGTTGGGGGTGCTCATCCTAATAAAAGAGTTTGGCAGGGGCTTTTTTTTTTTTTTTTTTTTTTTTTTTTTTTTTTTGAAACAAATGAATTTGGCAGGGGCTTTTGTTTCTTTTGGAGCACATCTGCAAATACAATTTCTGGGGATGGGAGAGGGGGACAACAACAATAATGGTATTTAGTGTGACGTTATTAATAGTGTGACGTGAGCGTTTATCACACCCACTTTAAATTTCAAGTGGTTTACATTCATTTTTTTTAGAAACCAATGAAATGGAATTTCATGGCAAAGAAGAATACATGACACCCAACCACAAGCAAGGTTTTTTTTCTGGTGATTTGGTGCAAAATTGCACCAAATTTTTTGGCCTAGCACCAAGCCTATAAGAAAAAAAACAGTGAAATTTTGGACGAAATCACCAATAAACTTCAATTTTTTTTAAATAGTGGATGAAATCGCCAAATAATGGATGACAATAGAATGATAGATATGTATTATGTACTAATATGATACTTTCTATGTAATATATGGATGATTGTTGAGATTTAGAGCTCCACGATAAAATGAAATATCGCCACTTTGTCACTTCACAAGAAATGAAATAAAATAAAATAAAATAGGCCACAAGTAGTCCAACGGGACCGACTGATAGAGTAGACTAAAACCTACATAGACAGGACAAGACCAAGCAAGGACTGAGGGTTGTGGTTTGCATTTAGAGTTGTATTGACCACAACTTAATTTTAATATTTAGGTTTATACTTTTTACATTGCAATTTGATGAAATAATATCTAATATCCATTGAAAGTATTGTAAAAAAATTATATTCAATAGTTGACAAATAGTGTTTATGTTGACATTTAGTGTTGATAATATTAGTAAGATTGATGACATTTAATGTTGTGCTTTGTAATTGGTGTTGCCACCACCAAATACCATTATTAGTATAGTTTTGAAGAATTTAGCTATTTATAATGACACACCAAACTAAGGGGTGCTTTACATCTAAAGGCCTGACCATTCCCTAGAAGTCAATTGCACAAATCTGGATTAGAGGCCTTTTACACAACAAAATTGGCCTACCATTTAGGTGTAGAGCATCTTTAGGTGGAAATTTGAAACTTTCTCTATTCAACAATCATGTTGTAAGCATCAATGCACAAAGTCCAAAAGTAGATATACTATAATTATAGTGTTTAATGTATAATACATTACTATAGAAGTTTGTAGAAAAAGTTGGTTGTCATTGGGGAAAAAAATCTAATTTCAAAGTTAGTTACATTTAAAACTTGGTTTCATGCTCTATAATTTGGAATCACTTTATTATTGTTTTTTTCCTATCACTCATAAAAAAAATTGTATCTTGGCATATTATCATCTTGGATTGTTGTACACAAAATACAAAGGAAGTTGACATTTATAATATTCACAATTTAACAAACAAGCAAATGATGTTGAATCTAACAATATATAAAATTTAGGGGAGAATTGGAAGCATGGAATTTCATTAGCCATTGACAACATGAAATGCATTAAATGGTTCAATGCATTCAATTTGAATTTTTGAGTTGTATAATGCATTTGTAGGTTCAATGTTTTTGTACAAAGAATAGAATTCATGACATACATAATTGACTCAACAAATTGATATACATATTTGATGTGAAGATTTGGTATACATATATGGTAATTTGATTAATTCCTATTGACCTTTGTGACCATTTTCTTGGTTGTTGTCCCTCTTTCGAAATTGCCTCCATTTTAAAATTTTGAATTTAAAAAAAAATAGTAGATTGCATCATGAATCCAATGGTCATAGTGTCATCAAATTCCATGTATACACTACAAGAGAAAGGGGTGTTTTAAGTAGTGTCCTAGACATCACGTCTTTTAAGTAATGTCTTTTAAGTAAGATTTTAAGTAAAAATTTACTAAAAAGACTATCTTTTTAGTAAATTTTTACTTAAAACCTTACTTAAAAGACATTACTTAAAAGACGTGATGTCTCGGACACTACTTAAAACACCCCTTTCTCTTGTAGTGATACAATAGTTCACAGCTCATGTTTTACTCAATTTAGGCATGGACTAAAAAGTCAACCAACCAATGCAATTAGTGTCTACCTCATATAAGATAGATCCAAAGAGCTTTGTAGAAGGGAAGTGTGCCATTCTTGTATTCCTATAAAAACTACTTTCATTTTAGTGACCACTATGCATTAAAAACTCCACCATAATTTGCAATATGACTATAATATTAGGAAATTTTAGGGGAATATTTTGAAGTTTGTAGTCTTTCATTGAGTACAAAAAGGTCATCTCTTTAAAATATTCTCATTGAGTTATGATCCTTCTAAGTGTACCATCTTATTTTTCCATTGATCCATACAAAAAATCCAACTTAAATACCAATAATTCCTATCATGTGAGCCTAGGAGCGTTACTTCATGAATCTAGATGTCTACACACCTACGTTATAGGTGTTTACACTGTAGAAACCTTCGATGATCATAGTGTAATTATGTTATAGACACTTATCTTATGGGTGATAATATTCAAAGCACCTTCAACGGATGCAAGATATCTACTTAAACATATGCTCAAGGGTCACATGGTTACATGCTCACATTTTCATTCTTACACAATAGTATTGTATCTTAAATATCTAATAAATTGTGTACTTAAATAATTTGAATTTTTTAAAGGTGCTCACTTTTAGTGAGAGCTTAAAGAACCTAATGTACCCTCTATTTCATCACAAGAAAAAAATGAGAAAACAAATTTTTCAATTTTTTGGGTAGTTTCGGCCCACTTTGAAAGTGCACTCCTCTTGTATCATCAGAGGGTTAATAAGACAATTTAACAAGACTACACTTAAATCATTATCCCATACGATCTCAACTATATATTACAATGATGTACTATTCAATATTGTAGTTCTAGTTGTGCTATTGTAGCATTCATAGTGTGCAACGATAGGTTGGGTTGAACCAATCCCTTCACTTGGCCCCTCCAAGTCATTCTGTAGGTGCAAGTAAATTAAAAAAATCCCCTTATTTTGCGTTTGAATAATTTATCTACTACACTCTACCAAATTGCATTTGAAGTCATTGATTGCAAATATGAATTCTAAATTTGCAAATTTCATAGTGTGTGGGAAATTTTAATAATTGAATGTTTTCCCAAGGGACTAAATGAGGGGTTAGTTCACCCAGGCCCAATGATAGCGTTCCTAGATGCTAGGGTGAATTGAACCCCTCACTCAGACACTCAAGAAAAGTCTCAAATTTTTTAAATTTTTCACGCATGATAAAATTTGCAATTTTTTAATTCATATTTGAAATTAGAGGCCTCGGATTAACGAGGAGAAGTGCACTGATTAAATTACTCAGGCACAAAATAGAGAGCTTTCATGTTTTACTTGCACCCCTGGAATGACTTGCTGTGGTAGAGCAAAGGGGCTTCTTAGTCACCCCTACCTTCCTAAGGTAGAAGGCTCTTAAATGGAGCAGGTTCTAAAATGGTGCCCTATCTTAAATGTACAATAGTTGTACATGTTGCTTTTTCATACCCTTCAGCAGTGTACTAACAATGTACATTGTAGCTAGGGCACCATTTTACAGCCCTATGCCCTTTCAACTTCAAAATTTGTCACAAAAATATGAAACGACTTGGATGAGATGTCTATTCTACTTGTTTTTCAAGGAAAATTTACTGAAAAATATTTCTAGAGGTTTTACCTCCCTGAAATTATGTTTCAGCCCTTGGATGGTCCATTATAGGACCTCTTCCCTTAGTAGATTGGGCATCCCAAGTAATTTAATTCTCACCCCGGCCACAGTAAATATCCACCCACACTATTGAACAAATCCCCTTGCCATTTCGGTGGAGTCCGCGGCCCTCCTGATCTACCGGTCCCTGTAGAATACTCGGCGGGGCCGGGGCCGGGGCCGGTGAGACCGTGAGGCCCTACAGTAAGGTACAGTACAGTACAGTACAGTGGTCATCAGTCTCTTGCTGATTCAGCAGCATGTGTTTTGGGTTGGGGGCAGGCCAGTGCGGGGCCCAGGCCCTGACTGACTGACTACTGACTGAGGGGCACTTGGGGGTTCTCCCGGAAGTGATTTCCTGCGCCCCGCTGGGCCCTCCCTGGCCGGAATATCAGTTTAAAATCCTCTCCCCCTTTTTCAATCCCACTCAGCAAATCCAACGGGGGCTGTAAGAGTCCCACGGCAGGACAGTGACGTCACCCGTGATGGCTCCCACAGGGCCATGCGCCAGGGTTGGTGAAAACGGTGACGAAGCCGTGACGTCACCCTTCCTGATATAACTCCCTAGGGTGTGGGCATGGGAAGGATTCGCGGGGGGAGGGGCAGGGAAAGAGGGCCGGAGGAAACTTCCGGGAAAGCCGGGGGGAGTCCGTCGGCCCTGCCAGCAAGTTGGAGGGGTCGGGGAACGATTCGGGGGCTGGGGGGCCGGGCCGGGCGGGGGTTACTTAGGGTACACGGAATTTATTAACGAGTTGGGAACACAATTATGGTGGATACATGCATTTCCACATTATCTTATAGGTAAGGAGCTAGACTAAGTGACATGGAAATGGGCGTTGTCTTTGTAGAGTAGGCACACTTTTTGGAGAGGGTATCTACATAATTAATTAGCTTCCTTAGGGGCAGTTTCTATTGACGGCTTTGAGGTCAAGGAGCGCGAGGGGGGCCGGAGAAAAAAAAACGGCACAAAATATGGAAACGAGGTTGGATAGATTGGTGGTGGAGCACCTCTAGCGAGGATCTTTTCCACTAGGCGTATGAATAGGCTTGTTTCGGGAGTTGTAGTTGGAGGCTTTTTGTTTGTTCTCACGAATAGGCCATCCAGTCATTCGTCAAAGCCCTTTAGATTTGTGAATCCCCTCTTCACGGATCAGAGGTTGGAAGGTGGACTAAACATCTAGGCCCCAATGGCAAGTGATTGCATGGGTCCGAGCCTAGACATCTAGGCCTTAATGGAAACCACGTCTCAGAGTAGCCCTAGAACAACACAATGAAGTAAATCAATAGAGGGCATACTTGTAACCTCGGCTTCTTTTTTTCTGTAAAAATTCACTAGATTTTTAAAATTTTGACAAACTAGCAATCATCCCTTCAAAAATTGGCCTACGAAATAAAGCCAATATAAGGGACACTGGTAAAAAAACAACCTCTTTATAACATAGGAAATCAATGGTATAAAACCTTTAGATGGTAGTTATTGTGTACTGTTGTAGGGTTGCTCTTATATAGAGCTTCAATAAATGCAACTTGAGCTTCTTTCATTCTTTCCTTGAAGTTAACCCCTAAAGCCATGAGCTACATTTTTTGGCAATATAGTGATATTGGGCAGCTTACTACAAATGGAGTTTTTATTTTTTTCTCTTTGAAATTTTTACATAAGATGTGCCCAAGGAGTAGCTTTAAGGCCCAACAATTTTCATAACTTTTGACTTTGTGGTTAAAAAGTTATGGCATGGTATGTTGTTTTCTTTACTTGACAGGTAGCCTAGGCAGCTGAAAAACGTTTTTAAAAAAACTTTTTTTTTAAAGTGAAATTTTAAATTAATTCTTTAGGTTTAAACAAATATGGGAAGCTTTGAATTAAGGAGTCAAAAGTTATGAAGAATTTTAGTTTGTGGGTAGGTATGATTTTCAAAGACTCAATTTGAAATTTCATTTTTTTTTAAAGTCTTCTTTTACGAAGTTTTTTCAGTTGCTCGGATTGCCCGCCAAGTAAAGAAAACAACATATCATGCCATAACTTTTTAACTACAAAGTCAAAAGTTATGAAAATTATTGGGCCTTAAAGCTACTCCTTGCGCACATCTTGTATAAAAATTTCAAAGAAAAAATATTGTTCACTTGCAGTGAGCTGCCTGAAATCGCTATGTTGCTAAAAAAAGCAACTCAGGGCTTTAGGGGTTAAGAACCAATAAATAATGTTCATGACATAAAAAGTAATGATTTATTTTTCATACAATACTAATGTATTCTATGGTGTTGCTATGACAAAACTAAAACTAAAACTAATTTTTCTTAAACTTTGAAATTTGATATCTTCTATGCATAGGGGAATGCAAGGGCTTTGTTGTAGAGTGAGAGGATGTCTTCTTAATACGAATAAGAAGTTTTATGCACAAAGGAGCGCAAGGGCTTTGTTTCATGACATTTGGACACATTATGTGAAGGTTACGGGGGTTTCAAAATGAAACATGATTTAATTCAATTTTTGAATTCATGTATTTTAACTTCATGGTTAACTACTAAAGGACGAAGTTGCATTTTTTGGCAGTATAGAAATTTGGGAAAGTACATGATGTAAGTAGAGATTTTATTATTTTTCTTTGAAACTTTCTCAAAACATGTGGACAAGAAATATCTTTAAGGCCCAACAATTTTCATAACTTTTGACTACATAGTTAAAATATTATTGCATGATATATTGATATGTTGTTTCTTTCTAAACTTAGGCATTCCAAACAGATATGAAAAAATCAGTTTAGGGGGAAATAAAAATTTGAAATTGATTTTTTAGACTTATACATATGTAGAAAGCTTTAATCATTCCATTTTGATCAATGAGTCAAAAGTTATGAAGAGCTTTTTGTTTGTGGGTAGTTATGAATTCAATACTCTAAAATAAACTTTGAAGTCCTTTATTTAATTCAATTATCAATATTTTGAAGAAAAAATGGTGGTTGCAAATTATATATTATAACATTACAACCATCAGGATTGATATTTTTTAATTCTATAACTAAATTCTTAACAATTCAGTATATTGAAGCATTATCTACTTCTTTCTACATACAATTTTTTAGTGCACCTGCCCAATTTTTTATTGGACCCAAAATAGTGGTTCTACAAATTCAAAAGCTCATATCTTGCAATCTACGAGGTAGAAATTCTTGAAAATTTTTCCACATCTTTTCAAAACCAATACACTACGAGATCCTATGGTTATATGTGTCAAAAAATGTTATTCTTCAAAATTTTGGTACTTGTACTAGAAATAACAAATTTTTTGGACCGTTTTTGATTAAAATATAGTCAAAAAACTTTAGAGGTTAAAAATTATTGTGTGAAATATAGTCTATTTTCTTAGCCACATAGTCTCAGTAGATTTGAAAAAATTCGATTTTTTTTATAAACAAAAATTTGAAATTGATTTCCAAATTTTATATACTCATGGAGAGCTTTGAATCATTCAATTTTAAATAATGAAATGAAAATTTCAAGGAGTCTAAATTTATGGCTTGGTTTATGGGCAATTATAAATTCAATGTTTATAGAAAGTCTTTTATTTAATTCAATTTTTAATATTTAAAAAAAATTCGTAGGATGTAGATTGTTTGTTACAACATTACAAACATTTGGATGAGGGTTGCTATTATGTGAGCTTAAAAGTGTGAACCCATGAGTCAAGAAGACTATACATTTATAATATAAGTTAATATATTATAGTAACCTTCTATGATTATAGTGCCTATATGTTATAGATACCAATATTATAGGTGTTTGTATTATAAATACCTTCAATGGTAGTATAATATCTACTTATATACATACTCAAGGCTTACATGCTCAAACTTTTATACTGACATATTAGCACTATTGGCATTTGGATTGGCATTCTTCAATTCTGTAACTAAATTTTTATCCTTGATTTAGTATTATGAATCATTTTCTACTTTTTCTACTTACTATTCTTTCCTAGTAATCTAAAATTTTCAAGTATGTAGCCAACTTGCCTTGAGGATTGATGAATCTAAAGAAGTATTATCAATATAGACATTTTTTCATACAAATGTGACCTTGTGAAGTGTAGCCATCCTATTTTTTGCAAGGCCAAGAAAAGGCTTATGTCAATTCAAACACTAAAATGATCTTACAATTTGCATAATCAAAATTTTAGAAATTTTTCCCGCATCTTTTCAAAAAAAATGTACTTATTTTTGTATAAAGAGACACATATTTTTTTGAATTTCACTTCATTTACCATATGTTGAACTGAATGGACAAAAATCCAATTGAACAAAATATAAATGATTTAGTATCCTTTATTTATATATATATACCAATCTTATTAAAGAAACTTAAACCTAAAAGCAATTATGCTTTAGGAGTAAATGAATTCTAAAGCCAAACACCTATACATAGTCAATTATTTCATGGATATTGATAATCATTTTCCAAAATCACTTATACTCCTTTTTCAAGCCACCATGACTTCAATATTTTATTGCATGTTATTGTACATCATTTAAAGCCTATTCCTATTGGCATTGTACAAATTTGATATACATGTGCTTGAAAAATAGAGAGAGAAAGAAATTATAGGTGACGTTAATTGGAGTGGCATTTGAAGATCTTTAAATAATCAAGACTTGAGATCTCACATAAGAGGTTTTTCGGGGTATTGAGAGACTGTTTCAGCCTCGTTCCCCATTTTGTGAACCAGCCACTACTGGTCAGAATTAAAAAATATTTAAAAAATATTCAAAAAATGAAAAAATGAAAAAAATGAAAAAATAATAATAATAAAATAATAAAATTTAATAAAAAACATTTTTTTAATTTAATAAAATATTATTATCTGATGTGGCAATCTCTGTGCCACATCAGATCTACTGCTGGGACTGTTTCCAGCGAGTTCCTACAGTCTAGGAACTCGCAGTCTCCCAACATGGTGAGAAAACCTCTTATGTTTCTTTTTATCATAGATGATATATAGGTTACAATTCCAAATGTTATTGCATTTACTTTGAATAGATTTGAAGATATATGTTCAATTACACAACTCGTATAAATAGTTTTAATTTATTTTTAGCAACCAAAATTATTATTTTCATAACGATCCTTTCAAATTCAAGGTGTTTGTTTGCAAAAGCATTTACATAGTACATTTATTTGGATTGTAGGTATTTTTCATGATATAAAAACAACAATTTGGTACTTAAATTAGGAGATATTTTAAATTATACACACTTTAAATTTCAAGAATCCCAATAATTTACCATACCAAGGGGGGACTTGAATGATGTAAACAACATACAACAAAATATTGAAGTCATTGCATCTCAAAGTAGAGGCATATAGGTGATTATAAAAACATGTAAAACAACTAAGTCTCTGTTGGTGTTTAGATTTAGAATTCATTTATTTCCAAACCATAATTGCTTTTGTATAAGATACTATAACATTTAGTTTTTTCATTTATATTTTTTCCATTGATTTTTGACACATGGTACTAGCAATCCCAAAATTCCTTTTGTAGAATTAGCTAGTACATTATAGCCATGGTTGAAGGAGGGCTAAGACCATGATATAATATTTCTGTGGTAGAAACAACCCAATAAATCAAGGAAAAAAATGTCAAATATTTTATATTTTTCTTTCGTGATCAAGAAAATGGATGTTGCGATATTAGAGGAAGTTTGATTTTTCATACATGTCTATTTTTGGTCATTTTGAGGGGTTGTCTTTACTAAGTATTTATAAGATTATGCAAAACAATGGCTAATTTCAACCATGGCTAAAGAAATGAGAACTTTGAAAATGTTCTATGGCATATTTATTCCAATATATATGTCACAAAATGAACTTGAAAAAAATAGAATTCAAAAATTTAACTAACTAACATTGTCAGTTTGTCACTAACAAGGGAGTTGAAACCTTCTAAGACTCCTCATTTGCAATGTTAGTATTCTACATACAACACTAAATAAAAAAAGACAAGTTAGAAGTAGAGAAATTAGATTATTCAAACATCTAGAAGGTTAAGTGCCAAATACCACCCAACAATCCTACAATCTAGTTTGATTTCTAGCTTTTCAAAGTATGCATCAAGGAGTGTTTTCTAATTAGGTACATTTGTGAACTAGTTCACACGCACACTAAATGTAAATAGCACAATCTAAAGTAGTACTTAGAGCACCTTAGTATTTTTAGAAATAGGTGCATAAGAGCCCTTATCCTCAAGATATTATTGTCTCTAGTTGTGTTCAGTCATTTTCTAGTGCTAGTGCAAACACTACAAAAGAAAACAAGAATATAAATGACTTGTTGACAATTATTGTAAGGACAAAAATGATTGCAAAATAGTCATTTTGTAGTCATTATGCAATCATTGTTGTCCTTACAATAATTGTCAACAAGTCATTTATATCCTTGTTTTTTTGGCAATAAAAGGTAATGTAGTTGCGCTATGTAAATCAACACTACTAATATTGAGATTTTGATTTATTTGCTTTGTTTAGTGTAGTCAATTGATTGTACTTCAATCTTTCACCTTGAATTTTCTTTTTTGTAGCATCACAATTGATGTTTAATCCTTTAGATATTCATGTTTCTTGTATAGTATTGTGTCTAATTGGTACACCAAAAAATGATTTCTACAATGACCAATCCGAAATTCTAGGATTAATGTCAATCAAAGGCAAACAACTCTAATAACTTTAAATAAACTACACCTAAAATTGTCTGAATAAGCATTTGAGCATGGTTCCAAATTTCAAACTATCTCTCTTTGTTGCATCTTGTTGGCAATTGGAAGTGAATCTTTTAGTCTTTTAGAATAGACTATTTGTGATATTGTACATACAAATCATAAATTTTCAAAATATTGAAAATAGGTGTTCTTAAATTGGCCCTAAACTCTCGTGGTTAGAAGGTGTATTAGTTAGGCAAAAATTTGTAGGGTTGGTTTTAAAAATGAGGTCAAAATTAGTTGTAGTTACGTTACTTCTTTCCTTGTTTTCCCAAGGGAAGAATCAACCTAGGTTAGTGTACTCTTAAAGTGACCATTTAAGAATTGATTGTCTTTTCAAGGAAACTAAAGTCCTTGAAACAATTTTCAATAAATTTAAAGTAGGAAGAAAATAGAATGAACATCTTTTTATATGTTGTTTCATATTTTGTGGACCTTCATAGATTCAAATATAAAATTTTGAAGTTCAAATATAGTGGTTATTGCAAGCAACCACTTCCTAGAATGGATGTTGTTAGTACACAGAAGAAAGCAAAATGTACTTCTATGTCATAATCACTTTTAGAATGTCGGTGCTTTTAGAGTAGACTACCTTTTTTAGATAAAAATAGGAGGTTTTACAAGCGCTTAGGCTCTAAAATAGCCCACCTCTTTTGAAGTATACTAGTTGTACAAGTTTCTTTTTTGTTGTACCTATAATGCACAAATAGTGTATATTTGAGAAGGTGGGCAATTTTAGAGCCCTATGCCTTTTTCAAATTCAAAAATTCATAACTAATCCTTCAAAGCTCCAAAAAAGATGAAACAACTTGGGTTTGATGCCAATTCCATTCATCTTCCAAGGAAAATTACTTCATTACAAGAAGTTTCACATTGCTAAATTCTGGTTTCAACTTTAAGGTGGGTGCTTTGTAGGCCTCCTAACTTAATGTTTTACAAGGTGTTTCAACTTAGTCCATGCCTAAGAATATCTTCTTTTTTCCAAGACTCATATAAATCTTGAAAATATCTATACAGTAAGGAAGCTTGGTATATTTTGTTTTGTTTTGTTTTGTTTGTCACATTGAGATCTCTCGGACCGCACATCCCCTAGTTGCATGCTTCATGTAGTCAAAAAGCTTTGGATGAGGAGGGGTGCACGAGCTTTGTTTAATAGCATTATGACCTACAATGTATAAGTTATAGATTTTTGAGTTATTGTTGGTTTAAAAAAATTATTTTGTTTTTGTTTGTCACGTTGAGATCTCCTCAATCGTGCATCCCCTAGTCATGAGCTTTGTACCATCGGAAAGCCCTTTCGCGAGGAGGGATGCACGGGCTTTGTTGCATAGTGTTCCGACAAACGGTGTGATAGTTATGGATTTTTGAGTTATTTTTTATTTTTAGAAAAACTAGAAAATTACTTCTACTTTGATTTTGGTCGCAATCTTGGTACTGTCGGAAAGCCCTCAACGAAGAGGGGTGCACGGGCTTTGCTTCATGGTGTTTTGACCTCTGTTGGTAGAGTTACTAAATTTCAAAATTTTTAATGCATGTTTCATTTGTTTTAAAAAATAAAAAAATAATTTTTTTTTTTTTAATGCATTCAAGAATTAGGAAATGATTGATTTTGGCTGTGGCAGCGACACAGAGCACAGTACTGTAGCTCCCATGAATTCAACTGAACTTTTCCACCAGTCTTGAGGAAGGAAACTGAACTGAAGGCCCTTGGCTGGCTGCTCACCTGCTACTAATAATGAAAAGGAAAACATCATGACTTCAGTGCTGGATCATCACACCTACCGAATTGCCAGCCAGCTGCTGAGGAATGAATCAATTGATAGTGATAACAAGGCCAAGAAACTGCGGATTTCAAGCAATACTATTGGTTGAGAATGTGGACCCCATCAGTTGAGAGCAATCTTATTGGTTGTGTGGTTTTCTAAACTTGGTTTTCAACTCTGGTTTAAATCCGGCCTAAAAAAGTCTGCTCTTAAGGTGGGTACACCTCAAAGCGCCACTTATTCTTCCTGTATCTAGGTCCTGTTATCATGTTGCTCACATTTTTGTATAGTCTTGTTGGTGAGTGAAAGCATGTTCCAACGCACCAAAGAACAAAGGATTTGGATATCGTATGCAAAAGTTATTAACAGTCAAAGTCTGTTTCTAAAAACACCATCTACAGTCTGGGTACAGTCCGGGTACAGGTCAAATCAGTCCTGTACCCAAACTGTAGATTGACAATTGGGAAAAAAATATCTCAAAGTACCATTTGGAAGAATATTTTGGAATTGGTATTCAAATAAAACTCATAGACTTTGAGTTCTAGATTCCATTTGTATAGTTAGATTCACCAATGCTATTTCCAATATTTTTTTGTATATTTTGAAAGGAAAATTGGAATGGATTTAAAAAGAGGGTCTCTTGACATGGTGATTTTTTGTGATTTTGTATTCTTTAAGTTTGACCACATTTTTGCAAATTTAGTTTTGAACCAAAGTCAATGTAATTTTGGCTTGTTTCCCTAGTTGACACACTTCTACATTTGTAATTTTAGAAGGAAAAAAATACAAATGCTAGTAACACCAAATCCAACCATTAGATAGGACAACAGCTTCCTATGGTATCTCCACAGATTAGAATGGCTTTCACCTAAGTAGCAATGACAGAGAAAATTGGTTTATAGTCTCTTCATCATCCAAAAATTGAACATCTAAAGCCTTGGGAGCTAAGGTCGGTACACCCAAAATGGCACCTGACCTTAACCCCTAAAGTTCCATGACTATCTATTCACCAAAAATGCTCCAAAACTGCCATTTCTAGTACAACTACCAATTTTCTTCAAAAAAACAATTTTTGACATATGTAACCATAGGATCTCGTAGTATAATGTCTAAACAACATGTGGTAAAAATTTCAGAAAATTCCACCATGTGGATCAAAAGATATAAGCATTCAAATTCACCAAAACCATTTTTTCAATCCTGCAAAAAACCGGGCAGCTGCACTTCACATGCTCACTTCTCAAAGAAAAAATGTTGAAAATGGTGGTGCTTCTTTTAATTCAGTTTCCTAAACAAGATGGGGATATGCTCAAAAAATTTCACATCATTGGGAATTGTACAACATATAGGAAAAAAATAGTAAGTAGAAAGAAGTAGAGAATGATTCATAACACTAAATCGTTAAGAATTTAATTGTGGAATTAAAAAATGCCAATCCCAATGGTTGTAATGTTGTAACAATCAATCTCAATCCTAGGATTTTATTTTTTTCCAAAAATATTGAAAATTGAGTGAAATAAATTACTTCAAAGTTTTTTTAATAGTAGAGAATCCATAACTGCCCGCAAACAAAAAAACCTCATAACTTTTGACTCTTTGATTGAAATGGAATGATTCAAAGCTTTCCACTTGTATATAAATGTAGAAAACAAGTTTAAAATTTTTATTTTTGAAAAAAGTGATTTTTTCTAATCTGCCCGGACTGCCCAGTTACGAAAAAAAGCAACATATTAGGCCGTAACTTTTGACTCATATTTCCAAATGTCATGAAATTTGGTATACATGAAGATATTCCTCGCCCCCACCTTCTATTAAAATTTCAGCCCAAAATATTCAAATTTCCAATCACACGTACCTGCCCAAAATTTCTATACACCCAAAAAATGCATGTTGGTCCTTTAGGGGTTAAAGCGCCATCTACAATGTGCAAAATGTACCTTGGTGTTAGTAGTTGCTTTTTGAGCATCCTATACTACACCTTAATTTATAATATACAACTTGTTTTCATAAGAGGATTTCTAGCTAGTTTACATGACTGCAAGTTCCCAAATGCTGGGAACACAATGTTGATGGGGTCGAGCGATTGCCATGTCAAATTTTTTTAATTATTTATTCATTTTAATTAATTATTAAATAGTTTTTAAATAGTTTTTAAAATCATTTTTTTGCTTTTTAATACGTTCTGAAGTTTTTTTTAAAATTTTTTTAAATTTTTTTTTCAAAATTCAAAAATTCAGACCAGCAGGGGGCTGGTCTGCAGCAATGGGAACAATTTCAGAAAACACCCCAGAAACAGTCTTCTGGGCCCAGAAATCCTCTTATGTGACAATGTTAAAGTAGCATGTTTTAGCATATGTTTGATTGAACAGTGGTGGTCATGGTCGGACAATTTTCTCCGGTTAGGGAACAAAAATAAGGTAGAAACACCTATTTCCATACATGTTCCTATTCTTTGTTCTTAGACTCACCCAGTTATATCTCTAGACTTTGATGAATGACTCTTCCACATAAGATAGGTACACCCAAAATGGCTCCTGACCTTAAAGCGCTCTGTACAACGGGCATAGATTTTCAAAATCAGTCATGTACCCAGACTGTAGATGGCGCTTTCAGAAACACACTTTGATTGTTAATAACTTTTGCATACGGTATCCAAATCCATTGTTCTTTGGTGCGTTGGAACGTGCTTTCACTCACCAACAAGACTGTAAAAAAATTTGAACAACATAATAACAGGAACTAGGCATAGTAGAGAAACTGGCGCTTTTGGGTGTACCTACCTTACTAAGCATTGATTTGCTGACACATTCAAAGGACACATATTCAACTCTGATTTGTTTACAATAGATTTTTGCAAAGTTTAGATTTGGGTGCATCTATGTGACAGTTTCAGTGGTCTAGGCAACCAATACTTTGAAAAATTGTAGAAATTATATACAACATCCAAATTTTTCTTTCTAATTTTTTTTAATATTCATGATTTTCACTTGATAATACTATAAAATATTATTTTTAATAAGAAATGCCTCTAACTATACTGAGTTGCTTGAATTGACGGTTTTAGGTGCTCCCACCTTAATGAAGATTATACTATTTTTTTTGCTACTTTCTTTCATCAAGTTTGGAATTGGTATAAATTATAACAATTGCAAATTATAGTGCACTTTGTTCTCATTGTGAAGGCAAACTATAGGAGAGGGCTCTAAAATGGTGCAAATTTATTTTTTTGAACAAATGGCAAATGGTGCAAGCTCTTTTAACTATCTAGTAGGAGGTTGTCAAACGGATACTAAATTGTGGGAAAATGGACTCTTGATTACATCAAAGCATGATAAGAGTTGTTCTTTAACTTCTTCAATGGATGGTTTAAGATTAAAAAATGGATTCATTCCTAACTAAGTGGATAGGTGTCTACTAATTTTATTCAAAATAAGAATTGGTAGTCCAACTACCTTCTTACAAAGAGTCTTTTTATGTGATAAAAAACTAAAAGCACCAAAAAATTATCTTCCACACCAAGCCTTTAAATTTTTTTTGAGGAAAAACAATTTTAAAAGCTAGATGTAAATCTTCAATCACACCTTGGTAGCCACTACCTTGACAATGACTACTAGGATTTGTCACTTTGACGCCACCTATTTAGATGTTGATTCAACAACTTTACATTTGAAATCGCCTAAAATTTACCAAAGTTGGACATATAGGTAGAGACTATAGCTACATGTACAAGGGCACCTTTGTCCTATCACCAAGTTCTATCATGTCCTTTGAAGCTACAATTTTCTTGTTCTCAATTTTACTCAACTATTCCTATGAATTGCAATCTTTAAGGTTGCATTTTTGTTGTAGAAACCACTTAAAACTTCATGCACATCAATTAGGAAGGTAAAAGACTTTGAAGTCCAAGTACATGAATGAGGTGTACTTCATGTGCTTGAACTTATGAGTTGTAGTTTTCATAATTCATGTGCATCTCATTTTGCACCACTCTTCAAAATCTAGTTGCCCTATTTTGCACCAATCTAAGACTTGTAGTAGGTAAAGATGTTTTGTGGTTTTTTGTTCTAAAGCCATACAACTTACACTAATTCCTAACTAGGAGCCAAATTTTGCACCAAAAGTAAATTTGAGTGTCGCCTAAACTCAACCACTTACTTCTCACCTAGAACCCAAATCTAGATTCCCTTCAAATTAAAAAACAAAAAAAGACACTGCTTACGAATGTTAAAAGATTTGAAATACTAATTGATTCAAGCATTCATTTCAGATTTAGAAAGGGTTGCATTTTGAAACCATCTCAACTACTTTTTACATGTTGCAATGTTAGTTTTGTTTTTTGTTTTTTAAACAAATGAAACGGAATTTCATTGCTAGAAATAAAGGTACAAGACACCAACTACAAGTGGCCTGGTGACACAAAAAAGATCAATGTTAGTTTTTGAACAAAGTCATATTCTTTTCCAAACCAAGCATGTGTGGGTTTTCAAGGCCTACTAATCACAAATAGGGCCCTATGCCAAATTGTGTTTGAAAATTCATAAGTAATTCATAAGTAATTCATAAATGCTCTAAAAATTATGAAATGACTTGTGCAAAATTCCTCATCTATTTCTCTTTGACTAAAAAATGAGCTAATAACAATCCCATCTAAGAAAATACATAAACAAGATAGACCAGCCCTTAAATGAGCGGTTTCTGAGCCTCCTCCCTTACTTTCCGGGAAGTGCAAAACTAAAAGAACTAAAAAAAAAGCTCATCCCAGCACCACGCAGAACGTTAAATCATACCATCGAAGGTGGGCCCAACAAAGTAAATCTCATTTTACTACGCGTCGACAAGGGTTTGGGGTTTATATTTGTGTTGGGTTTTGGGGTATTTCTATGGTCCTCCTCGCTAATTTGGGGTCTCTGATTCTGAATTTGGAAAAAATAAAAAATAAAAAACATAAAAAAATTCAGCGTTTTCTCTGGGGTAAATCCAGCCTGCGGGGCCCACCTACCTTGGATGGTATGATTTAACGCTGCGCCAGCACCCCTTCATTAGGTGTTAAGTCAATGTGTTTCTTCGTCCTACAATAATGAAGTCTGTCCCATACATTCATGTCCTGAGCATGAATTATAGGTCACCCGATCTTGTGCAGATGGGGCCGCAATGAAGAGTTCCTTCGGTTTGTCAGTCAGTGAAGGGGCCGTCCCAGTAACTTTTAGGGCCCTGCAAGCGGCCTGGCATTGAGGAGTCCCATGAGGCCATGATACGAGGGGAAGTGCTGTTGACAGGAGGAGATGGTCTGGCTGCCTGCCTGCCTGCTTGGGCCTTGGCCTTCCTTCTGGAGCAGCCGATAAGTTATGTGTTGCGGTTGTACTGTGGAACGTATGATGCTTCTGTCACCTGCTGTTGTCACGCTCCAAGGCAGGAGCTTGCGTTGCTGCTTTCAAGTTAACTGAACTTCACTTTCAGAGGGGTACACCCAAAAGCACCAAAAAGTAGGATTGTGCCTAGTTACTAGTATAAAGTTGGTGGTAGTCTTGATGGCAAGTGAAAGCACATTCCAATGCACCGAAGAATGCAACATTTGAATACAACATGCAAAAGTTATGAAGGGTCAAAGTTTGTTTCTAGAAGCACCATCTACAATTTGTGTACATAACTGATTTTGGAAATGTACATAGACTGGAGATGGCGCTTTAAGGTGTACCCACCTTATGTAGGGGAAAAAAAAGGAAGGTACAAGCACCAATAATTAATTATTTAAGCTATTTTGGAGCACATGGTGAGGAGTAGGGCTTCTTTTTTTTAGGGCATGTGTCCCCTTTGTTGGCTTCACAATATAGGCCAATTTCAAGAAAGACAAATCAATGAAGGTTAGAATTTTTTATTGATTTGGCAAAATTTTACTGAAAGTAAAACCTTGGGATTGAGGAAGAAGAGTTGGTGGAAAATTTTCCTGTATAGGAAGATGTATAGGAAATATGGGGATAGAAAATTTAGCAAAATTTTAATCTTGAAAACTAAAATTGAAATTATTGGAAGTTTTTGAGGGTCAAAAAGTACTTGAAGACCAACAACCAATCTCTAGAGTCTTCCCATTCTTATCATTTAAAGAATTATTTTTCCACTCACTACTTCAAGACATGTGACATAACATTATTAGTCCAAAACTTGGAAAGGACTAAAAAAACACATTATAAGCTTGAATTCTAGCTTAAATTTAGAAATAGCACACCCTCTTGATTGGGGATTGGGTGTGGTTGGGAATTGGTACTTCTATCATTCAATTGTTCTACTAGTAAGGACATGTTCTTTATCATGATGGACTCCCTTAGGATGTTGGGGTGAACTAATTCCTTCTCTTCTCTTTAACCCCTAAAAGCCCAAGGGGTTAGGACAAAATACAAATGTGTTATAAAATATAAGTGTTACAACTTTTTTGAAGTTATTATCAAAGAAGATAATGTAAAGCACCAAAAGTAGAAAGTATCCATACAGTCAAATTTTAAAAATTATTTTTAGATTATTTTAAAATGAATTTTGAAGATATAACTTCAAAAATTCACCAAAAATACAATTTCTATTTTTAGAATTTGAAAAAATTTTGGATTGGTCAAAATTATGTTTCTTACTGATTCATAAAAGAATGCAAAATATTCAACCTCTAAAAGCCGAAGAGATTAAGACAAAATACAAATGTGTTATAAAATATAAGCTTTACAACATTTTTGAAGTTAGCATCAAAGAAGATAATGTAAAGCACAAAAAGTAGAAAGTATCCATATGATCAAAATTAAAAAAATATTTATAGATTCTCTTCAAATGAATTTTGAAGATATAACTTCAAAAATTCACCAAAAATACAATTTCTATTTTTATGATTTGAAATTTTTTTTGATTGGTCAAAATTGTGGTTTTTATTGATCTGTTAAAAAATAAAAAAGTATTTACTAATGAGAGCATCAGTACTTCCCCCAAATAGTAAGTTTTTCAACACTAAGCAATTTAAGACACTTTGTACTATTTCTCCTTTTTTTTGCTATAACTTTATTTTGACCGTACTGATCTTTGTTTTGAATATCAATGTTGAAAGAAAACCCAATTTTTTCAAAACTGAAAAAAAAAAATTTGAAATTTTTTTTTTTTTTGCCTGAAAATTCTGCCCGACAATTTCTATTGACTAAAGGAAAAATACAACAAACCAAGGGACATGTCCCTACTGGGAAATCATTAGATGAAATTTGAGGCCTCCAAAGGGTTGTTTCAAGATTGTTCCTGAAATAGTTCCCCAAACGGACAGCCGCTGTTAGGCCAACATTTAAAAAAAAATAAGGGTTCTGAAATGCAAGAAGAAGTCCAAATTTAAAAAAAAAATTACGTGGCATAGTCGCGGCCACGTCAGATTCCTACAATTCTATAGTTTTATGCATTCCCAAATTGCAAAAACTCAATCTCTTAAAGCCTTCAAATGTCTTCTAATGATAATGAAACAAGATTTCATTTCAAAGAAAAGAAACAAATGAACCTAGCAAGGGACAAGAGCCCAGCCTTCTTGTGGTAGAGGTTAGAAACCAACCGAATACTTATTTCTAAGACTTGAACCACACTAAATAGGGATTTAAAGGGAACCTGTAATAATTGATTGACATTTTACATTAAATAAATATTTGCCTTTGTTGTACATCAATAGTTATTGAAATGTTTAGGGAATGTAAATCATGTTTCAAACATTTACATTTTTTTCATGATAAGTCCCTTTAATATTTTGGTCTACTTTAAACCCCTATTTAGTGTAGTTAATTTCCAAATTGTGATGTCATGGGACGTCTCAAAGAAACAAAGCAAAGGATACATTTCCTCTTGGATTTGCTAACCCTTTATTTCCTAAGAATGCATGATTTTAAGTTGCAAATTTTGATTGATCATATTGTAGAAAAGATAATTTAATCCCTAAAGCCTTGAAGTTTGTTATTTGGCAATATAGCAATTTTGGGCAACTTATTACAAATGGAGTTTTTTGTTTCTTTTCTTTGGAATTTTCACACAATTTTTTTCTAAAGAATACCTTTAAGGCCCAACAGTTCTCATAACTTTTGACTACATGGTTAAGAAGTTATAGCAAAATATTTAGTTTTCATTGCTTAGTGGGCAACCTGGACATCTAAAGAAATTCTTTAAAAATTACTTTTTGAAGAAATTAAAAATTGAAATTGATTCATTAAATATATATATCTATGAGGAAAGCTTTGAATCATTCCATTTTAATTGATGAAATGAAAAATATTAGGAGTTTTATTTTGTGGTAGCTTGTGGGTAGTTGTAGAATTTCTACTCTATAAGAAGTTTTTAATCCTTTATCTAATTCAATTTTTGATATTTTTGAAAAAAATTAAAATATTAGGTGAAGATTGTTTCATACAATATTACAATAAGTGGGATTGGTACTTTTCATTTCCAAAAATAAATTGTTCACAATTTAGTATTTTGAATCATTTTCTATTTTTTTTTACTTACTATTTTTTTTCCTATATGTTGTACAATTCCAAACGATCTGAAATCTTTTGAGCATGTATCCAGCTTGTATTGAAGAACGAACTCAGAGAATAACCACCATTTTGAACAATTTTTCATATAAATGTGATCTTGTGAAGTATAGTTGTATAGATTTTAACATGATAAAAAATATTTTTGTCAATTCAAATGCTAAAATCTTGTGTTACATGTGTCAAAAATGATTTTTCTAAAATTTTGCACTTGTATTAAAAATTGTAGTTATGAAGTGTTTTTGGTGAAAATATAGTCAATAATCTTTAGGAGTTAAATGAATTTTTTTGTAATATCATTAGCTTGATCGAAGAATATTTCATGCATTAGTTGAAGTAATTAATAATTAAAATAAATAAAAGTCCCTAAATAAACTCTTCCAAATTGCTTAAAAAAACATGAAGCCTAATTTCGGCTTCTTGGTCATTAGAGGGTTAATCTTCAAATGGTGTTGTCATGGTATGGTTTCCTAGACATAGAAAACTACTCTCACTAGTGGTAAAAGTAGTCTGGTGGCAAGCCTAAGTTAAGTATAGGAGGTGGCTTTAAAAGCGCCCCTCTTTTTCAAACTGCCATGTAGGGAGCTCTGTAATGAGCAATCAATGGTTCTAAAACGAACTACCAATAATGTGAGAGTATAATTAAGACTTGTCATATATTGCTTCATACTTTGCCAATGGATGGAATAAGAGTCAAGGAGGGTCTATTTCAAAGCTAGGGGGGGTCTACTTAATTTTAATTTTTCTGAATGAAAATTAATTATCCAATTGCCTTCTTCAAATGTCAAAATAATGTACAATTCATCTAAGTTTAGTAAGATCACATTTAGGAACCTCATGTATTACTTTTTTGATGCAACAAAGATTATTTTTAGTCAAGCCATATCTTTTTTCAGATCACATATGTGTGGTTTTTGCAAGGGCTAGAAGTCAAGAATAGGTATCTACTACAGAATTCTTTGAAAACTCATAAGTAATTCATAAATGCTCCGAAAAATATGAAACCACTTGGGTTAGATTCCCCATCAATTTTTCTTCAACTTAAAAATAACTGAAAATGTTTTCGGGCATCGGAAACCCATCAAAAACACAGTACAGCTCTTAAAGGGTCGCTTTCTGAGCCACCTCCCTTAAGCCTGCTGGCTGCTTTATCTGCACAACCAAAAATGACGTGGTTCAGACCATTCCAAAGTTCTTAACAAAACATTGTTGGAGAACCAGGCAATGGTCCTTCCAGTTGGGGTTGAACTGGCCCCTGGCTTGCATCAGAAAAGTTGGGGCAGACTGTTTTAGTGCTTTTTTGACACCAAAGGTTGCATTTTGACAATATAGGTGCCATTTTCTCCTTACTCAGTTGGTATGGGGGTTAGCACCAAATTTACTTGATTGCATTTCAATGCACCATCATGACACCATATTCACATGCCATGAAGTTCTTGATGTGGCCACACCAAGTCATTCTAGGGTGCAAGTAAAGATAAAAGTCCCCTGCATTTTGTGTCCAAGTAATTTACCAAATTCCCTTCTTCTAGCTAATTTGGGGCTTATGATTGCAAATATGAATTCAGAACTTTTATCATGCATGGAAAATGTTGGCAAGGCTGGGCTTTATCTACGACTTGGGATTGGCTGAGGAGTCATAGAAGACAATTATGTTCATAGTAGGGGGTTCCTTTTTCATGGATGCAAAAGGGAGCCTTGCCTCATTGGTAAACAATGGTGCATGGTGGTAATAAGGATTTGGGTGAACTGCCCCCCTTGCTCGGTACTTCGGGAAAACCCTTGAGTTTTTTTTAATTTTCAACACATGATAAAATTTACAAATTCTGAATTCATTCTTGCTTTCAAGCACAAAATAGGGAGCTTTTTGTTTTACTTGCACCCCTGGAATTACTTGGAGGGGCCAAGGGAGGGGGCCGTTTCAAGCAGACTGTGATAAGTGCATTGTTGAGGTATGTGGCCGTACAGTACATCTCAAACTCAGAAGGTCACTGGAAATAACAATATAATTCCACATGTTTTACATGGGGAAAAGGGGTTTTATTGTTCTTATTTGATCAATTTGTATGGGAAACCAAGTGACCTTCATAGTTCATACAGAGTGAGAGTGCATTTGTGGAGTTGCTTTTTTCCCTTTCTTTTTGTCTTTTCCTTTTGTAATGCATGGAGATAAAAGTGAACTTTATGATTGAGAACCTTGTAAATGGTTTCTTTTCAATATCCTTTGGCTCCTGTAGAAACTAACGGTATCACGTTGTATCCCAAAGCTAGATTCTCAGAAAAACGGCCTCCTGTACATTACACATTGACTTGGGGTCTTTGGGTGTGGGACCTCAAACAAACACACAAACAAACTCTTAAGATTTAATTCATTTAAGGCTGTAAGTTCATCTAAGTAAGTATAAGGGCAAAACATCCATTCCTGTACCTGTTCCTTGCAGCGGATTGTAGATTCATCCAAATGCGTCAATAGAGTTCTCTTAATGTGTTCGCCACATGCTTGATTTTAATTGGCTAATGCATTTCAAGGACACATATAAATATCTGATTGGCTCACTGCTAATTTCAATAGAATTCAGGTTAGGGTGCACCTATAGGACAGTTTCACAAGTCTATGGAGCCAACACTTTGAAAATTTATAGAAATTACAAATTGTATCCGAAAAATCAATTTTTTTTAATATTCGTGATTTTCACTCGCTAATACTAGAAAAATATCATTTAAAGAAAACGTTGCCTCCAATTATGCTGAATTCTTTATTTGGACGTTTTTAGGTGTTTCTACTGTACTTCCATAATTTTTTTTTGCCCAAAGATGCAGACTTTAACCCCTAAAGGACCAACATGCTAAATTTGGCAACATAGAGATTTTGGATAGGTACGTGTGAGTGGAAATTTTCATATTTTGGGCCCAGATTTTAGAAGAAGGTAGGGATGAGAAATATCATTGATGTGCTCTAAAAATCAGGACATTTGGAAATATGAGTCAAAAGTTATGGCCTAATGTGTTAACTTTTTTTTATAACTGGGCAGTTAAGGCAAATTGGAAATTGGTTTTCGTCACTTATGTTTGTATGGAAAGCTTTTAATAATTCCATTTTGATCAATGAGTCAAAAGTTATGAGTTTTTTTCTGTTTGCTGGCAATTATGGATTCTCTTTTCTAAAATAAACTTTGAAGTCCTTTATTTCACTCAATTTTCAATATTTTTCAAAAAAAATCGTAGGATGTATATTGTTTATTACAACATTGCAACCATTGGGATTGGCATTTTTCAATTTCATAAATAAATTCTTAACAATTTTGTATATTGAATCATTTGCTACTTTTTTTTACTTACTATTTTTTCCTATATATTGTACAATTCTAAACAACTTGAAATTTTTTAGGCAAGTACCTTACTTGGCATTAAGAATGAATACAAAGAGGCACAAACATTTTGAATCATTTTTTATATAATTTTTGCCTTCTGAAGTGCAGCTGCCCTGATTTTCGTAGGGTGAAAAAAAATTTGAGCATTAAAACGCAAATATCTTGCAATCTACAAGGTGAAAAAATTTGAATTTTTTTTGCACATGTTTACAAACCAATTTACTACAATATCCTATAGTTACAAATCTCAAAAATTGTTTTTATGAAAAAATCGATATTGGTACTAAAAATGGCAATTTTTGACCAATTTTGCAGTAAACATAGTCAAAGAACTTAAGAGGTTAACCCTGAAGGATTGAGGCCATTTTTCTGTCAAAACCACTCAAAACTACATTCATCCATGAAAACAAAAAACAAAAGTCAAATTTTTTAGAATCTAATTGTAGGATATTGTACTTTGTTTGTTTGAGATTATGTGGTAAGAATTTCATGAAGCTTGACTGAATAGATTGAAAGATATGAGCAATCAAAGTTATTATTTCAATAACTAAGATGCTAAAACTACTCAAAAAACAACATTCTCTATAACTTTCTCATTACTAGTTCAAATAGAATGCATCAAAGCTTCAAATGTAGACAAAAATATATGCTTTTAGGAAAAAATATTTAATTTTGATTTTATCTTTTTGCAATTTATTTTGGATATCCACCGAGTTTCTTTTGAGACCCTTTTTATTAAAACTTTTGCTCCCATGCACCAATTGAAATAAAAATTATATTCCTACAAAGCTCATTATTTTTTCTATCTTATAAGAAAGTTTCAAAAAGTCTCATCCAAAATTGAGGTCATAGGAACGTGCACAAAATCCATTCTGTTCTCGAAGGAACAATGATCCTTTAGGGGTTAAAAGAAAAATTAAAAACTTTCAAGAAACCTTTTAATCTTGTCAACTACTCTATAACTTACAACATATCCATCCCCGTGACTATACTTGAAGCAACACTATAAACGTTTTTGACCGTTGATCTTCTTTTGACAAGGAAGATCAGTAGTCCAAAATGTTTACAATGTTGCTTCAAAGTGCATCCATAGCAGGTTGTTCGATCCGTCCCATGAAGTAGGTCCAACAGGGTAAAACTCATGTTACTTCAAGATAAAGGTAAAAAAGCCCCCTATTTTTGGGCCATATTTTTGGATATAATTATGACTCCTCTAGCTAATTTGGGGTCTCTGATTCTAAATTTGAAAGAAGAATTTGAAAGAAGAAGAATTTGTGCAAAAAATTAAAAATTTCAACATTTATTCTTGAGGTAAATCTAGCCCACTATACTAAAATTTGTAAATAGTATTGGCAACACTAATTTGCCGAGATAACACTAATTGTGATTAGCAAGGCTAGTGTTAGAAGATTATTTACCCATTCTAACACTATTTTAGCTCTATAGTAAATTACGGTTTTTTAGGATAGGGACAGATTTTCGTGGCGGGAGGCAAAAATTATAGTTTTATAGGGAAGGGACAAATTTTTTATGGCATCAACTAAGTGCCCCAACACTATTCACACATAAGTTGAAAAATAGTATTGGGGGTAAAAAATAGGGAACAACACTAATTATCACCCAATACTATTTACCAATTTTAGTGTAGTCTCACTTCGTACGACGCATTTAACGTGGCGTGCATGCATGGGGATGCACTTAGTAAGCTTATTTGCCATGATCTGCAATTTGAGCACAATCATGAAGGAGGGCAGGATTCCTAACGGCAAGTGGCAGCTAAGGTTCTCGACTTCTCGTACAGGCCTACGTACGAGACCCCGGCCCTAAAATAAATTCATTGTTCAATGAGTGGTGAAGCTCAAATTGTACCCTTCAGTCAATGAATGAGGATTGTGCGCTACAGTGCACCCAAAGGACAGCTGCGACACTCCTCTTCCCCAAACATCTTGGATAGTGGTTCATTTCATTAAAGACATATGTATGTTTCATGCATATGTCGCATAATATATTCGCATAATATCTCCATTTCGTTGGTCATCAATCGTTGGTGAGAATCTTGAGTGATACCAATTCAGCGACGACGAGGAAATCTGTTGTACGGCACCTGTGTCCATTCTATGTGGCCCTGCGTTGAGTAAGGTGGGTACACCCAAAACCATCACTTTTTGCTCCTGACACTATTTACTATTATTACACTGGTAAGATTTTCACATGATCTTGTTGGCAAGTGAAAGGAGGTTCCAACACAACAAAGAACATGGCATTTGGACCCCGTATGCAAAAGTTATTCAAGGTCAAAGTCTGTTTCTAAAACCGCCATCTATAGACTTTGTACATGACTGATTTCGGGAATGTACAGAATGCATAGATGGCACTTTAAGGTCAGCAGCGATTTTGGGGGTGCCTACCTTAGATATTGATCGAGGTCGCCCCTCTTTTGTAGTTGAATTGGAACCCAATTTTCAAGGATCAGTTACTATGGTCAAAGGCTTACTTAGGCAATGCATGTCAAAAAGATTATGTCCACTTCAGCTTTGGATTTCACTAGTAACTCACTAGACTTATTTTATCCTATTAGTGAGGGTGCAAAATTTTTGGGTTTTACTGGTAACTCAGTAGATTTGTTTTATCCTAATAGTAGTGAGGGTGCAAAATCAATACAGGATAAGGTAGAATCACCTATAAGCAATCAGCCCCCCGATAGCCAACCTATTGATGGATGTGTTTCCAACCAAGGCTAGAATGTATTTTTTTCTTGTTTTTAAAGTTGGGACTAAGAGTTCATGGCACATGTTCCAAAATAGTGTGCAAGAAAGTAGAAAGGAGAGAGAGTAAAAAAGTAGTTTTTTTGTGTGATCAAAATTAGAAGACTCCACATATTGGCATTTGGTTAAATATACTTTATGCCTTCCAAAATTCATAGCAATTTCAATTCATGTGATAAATTTACCAAAGTTTGTATAATCCCCATCATTTTTATCTCTGCACCTTTGAAAATATTTGTTTTGTGGCTTGCACTACACTAGATCATGTCTAGAATACCTTAAACGATTAGTTACGGGTGGTTCTACCTTAGCGCATTCAAAAATCGCTCAAGCTCCAAAATTGTCTACTGTCTTAAATGTACACTATTTGTACATTTTGTTTTTTCAGAGCTTTCGATCAGCAATGTATAAACAATATATACTTTAGGAGGTGGGTGATTTTTGAGCCCTATGTCATTTCAACTTCAAAATTTCATAATTGAATCCACAAAGCTTAGAAAAAATGAATTGACTTGGATTAAATGTCAATTCTACTTGTCTCTTAAGGAAAATTTATTGAAAAATATTTCAAAATGTTTTGCTTCTCCAAAATTCCATTCCATTCTTGGATTAAATGGTCAATTTAAAGACCTCCTAGGTTAAAGTATGTATTACCTTAGTCCTTGAAGTTTGATGACTATTTTTTCACTAAACATCTTCTAAAATGACCATTTCTAGTATAAATACCAGATTTTAGGGAAAAAAAATTAGACACATGGAACTAAAGGATCTGTAATGCAAGGGTTTGAGAAGATTTGGGAACTTTTTTAGAAACTTCCATTTGGTGCATTGTGAGATACTATCATTTGAATTGACAAAAAATAATTTGGCATTGAAAAAAATAAGATAGCTGCACTTCAAGAGGTTAAATTTGAATGAAAAATGTCTATGTTGTTGGTGCTTTTTTGGATGCATTTTTCAAAGCAAGCAAGCTACATGCTTGGAAAAATTCAAATCATTTGAAATTGTACAACATATAAGAATAAAGTAGTAGGTAGAAAGAAGTAAAGAATGATTCAAAATATGAAATTGTTGATAATTACGTTACAAAATTGAAAAATTCCAATTGCAATGGTTGCTATGTTATATTAACCCTTAAGTTCCTTGAATTTTTTTTCACCCTAAGGACAACAAGGCAACTACCCTTCAAAAGGCAAAAAACATATGAAAAATGATTCAAAATGGTTGTAACTCATTGGATTCATTCTTGAGGCTAAGTAAGGTACTCGCCTAAAAAATTTTAAATTGTTTAGAATTATACAACATATAGAAAAATAATAATAAGTAAGAAGAAGTAGCAAATGATTCAAAATACAAAATTGTTCAAAATTTATTTATGAAATTGATAAATGCCAATCCCAATGGGTGTAATGCTATAATAAACAATCTACATTATATATATAAAAGGATATACTACCACCTTTGAAGGTGTTTATAGTAAAACTACCTATAATACAGGTGCCTATATTATAAATATACTCTTATCATAAAATGTTTCTATAGTATAAGCACCTATACTATAGGTGCATCATCTTCAAGGCTCACAAGCTTACACTTCTATGCTCACATACTAGCAACCGTGTTTTTTTTCAAAGAATATTGAAAATTGAGTAAAATAAATGACTTCAAAGTTTAGTTCAAAGTTAGGAATTCATAACTGCCCACAAACTAAAAGTCCTCATAACTTTCATCTCATTAAAAAAAATGGAATGATCCAAAGCCTTCTATATATTTATAAATTTACAAAACCAACTTCAAAATTTTGTTTCTCATAAAAAAGTTAAAGTTTTTTTTTAGACTAGACTATCTAATCTAGGAAAAAACTACATATTAAACAATAACTTTTTAACAATGTACTAAAAAAAATTATAAAAATTGTGGCATCTTAAAGAAAAACCTTGTCCACATGTTGTGTGAAAGTTTCAAAGAAAAAAAAATTAAAGATTCCCTCTGTAATGACCTACCCCAAAAATTATATGTTGCAAATAAGGCAGCTTGGTCTATTAGGGTTAAGAAATTAGTGTAGTATATCACTTTAAAAAAAGTTCATACTAATATACTTGAATCTACCTATACACATGTGCGGGTCTAGAAATAATTCTTGAAGAAGGCAAGTTGATGAAAGCTATTATTACTTTCATGACACTACACTATTTGTAGAATGTAGATTCAAAAGGAAGATGCTTTGCATTGGGAAAAAAGGCACATTGACAATGAATTTGATGAGGTTAGGATGAAGCCTCATTTAATCTTTAAAATTTAAGGTATTTTATTCCATAAAACCACTCAAAACTACCATTTCTATTGCAAAGAGCAAAAAACTTTTTAAATAGCTATTCCTTATGTTTTTCACATATTTAACTATAGCATCTTCTATTAGACTGGTATAAGAATGTAAAGAAGTAATATTAAAAACTTTAAGGTTGTAGATTTACATTTAAAGTAAAGAAAAAAAGTTTTTTTACTCCTTTTACTAAACTAGATATTTTGACTTTGAATCTTTTGAGCTTAATTTCTTTTGCACCCATCATTTTAAATCTCTATTTTTTATATTGAATAATTTTTTATATTGAATAATTGAGCTCAGCTTCTCAAATTTATTTAAAAAAATATAGTGTTTTACTAATTAAAATTTCTTAAATAGAAGCATGTTTAAATTCAAGGAAAAACAACACTATTAATAGCTTTAAGAAGAAATCAAAACAAACTTATCATTCAAACTTTTTCTTAGAACTTCATGTTTATTCCAAGACAAGAGATCCTAACCTTATAAAATTTTAATTTTTTTTCTATGAAAAAGCCTGAAAAAAACTAATTTAAAAAATGATCCTTCCAAATTATTTTTTCAAGAAGATGTTCTAGTTACCTAAAAAAGAAGATTGTTTGTAACTTTATATCACTAGTCCAAATGGAATGAAACAAAGCTTCCAATGTAGATTAAAATATAATCTATGAGAGACAAATTTTTAAAAACTTATTTTAAGCATTTTTAGTTTTTTTTCCTATATGTCAATCTAAAACTTGGAATAATTGTGCCATAACTTTGGCCATCAATTGAAATAAGAATTATAATCCTATAAAAAGAAATATTATTCTATCTTTACAAAAAAAATCTACAAAACCATGATGAATATTGAAACTTTAGAAGCTTGTTCCAAATCCATTTTGGCCCTTGAAGGCACAATGGGACTTTAGGGGTTAAAAAACCCCAATGTAATAATGCAAGAGATACATACAATGTTCATGTTTTCCAATTAAATGTGTAATATACTATCTTGTAGGTTTGATACAAATTTGAAACACATTTATGGATTGGTAGTTACTACCACTTTTGGGTACATTGTGTGTGAACAATGTACCACAAAGTGGCAATAACTACCAATTCTAAAAAAAATTTAATTTTAATTTAGGTTTAGTACACTTGGCATATTTTTACAGGCCAAAGAATTTAAAATTTAAAAATTAAAATTTTTTTTGATGCACGATCACTATGCACCCAAAAAAAATTTAAATTTTTAAATTTTTAAAATTTTAAATCTTCATTTTTCTCCCCCCCTCTCCTCTTGTAATTTTTTGAAACCAACTGATTGACAAACATTATGGGACAAGTGATCATGTATTCAAATTTGTATTTGTATTCGTATTTGTACATGTATCTATATTTGTATTCATATCCAGACCATATTTGGACTGTATCCATATCTGTATCTAAATGGTTCAGATTAAATCTTACATGATCAATGGCTTGGGAATTTTTGAGAAATCAATGGTGATTACAAAGGTAAGTTTAAAAAAAAAATTAATGGCTTGTAAATTTTTTGAGAGAAGAGGGGGGGATAATTAATTGACCTGGATGGTATGCCACTTTTTGTCACATTGCACATTGTGAGATGGTTATCACTAGTAAGGTTTAAAAATTTGCATTAAAAAAAAATCAATTCAAAGTCTAAAACTCCAAAGTTCCAACAAGCTATTTGTTGATTTTAATTAGTATTCATTCATTCCTCTCTTTTTAGTCATATGCCCTTGCCTAAGACTAGATAAATTAAATCAAGTATATCATTTGAATTAAAAATTCATTTACCATAAAACAAAACATTTTGGTATAATATTAGAAAAGAGTGATGGTAAAGAAACTAAATGGTAGTCATTTCAGAACCATATTCACGTAAATGACATGACCAAGTTTTGATAAACAAATGCTAGTAGCATCTACTATATTATTTTTGGTTATTCAATGTAGGCTAGCACAGACATGTTGCAGTGTAACATTGATTGAACTTGGGAGAAAATGGATTGGATGAAAAGTATTTTGGATGAAAACTTGACCGTTTTTGTGACATTGGATCGTGACCATCTATAATTAATATAATAGATGATATCAGAAGTAGAGTATCTAGGGATTTAGAACTCATTTGAATGAAGACTAGATTGGTAATGGTTTTACTTCACAAATGTGAAAATGTTGTGGGCTAGATTAATTATGAAAAAAACATTTTTATTGCATCAAGGTACCACTGTAAAGTAACTAGCCTTTGGTTAAAATTATTATCACTTGTATTGGTATAAAATTCATAACAATTTTATACTTTGTGAAAAACAAAAATTAAATTGTTCTCTCTATTCCTCACATTTGTCTTTATGAAAAAAAGATTAAAAAATTACAACAATGCTAATAAGTGCAAACCAATCATTCTTCTTTTCATAGAATTAGATGAAATTTGAGGGCATTAGGAGATTGTGGGTTCTCGGACTGCGGAAACGCAGTTTCTACCCTGTGAACTCGAATCCTACATGGTTGCAACCCTACCACGTAATTTTTTTTGACTTAGTTTCATATTTCAGGACCTAAAATTTTGTTTTTTAATTTAATTTAATTTATTTTTTGATTAAAGATGGCCTGACAGCGGCCAGTTGCATTGGAAGTCGTTTTGGGAACAGACCCGAAATGGCCCTATAATGCCCTCAAATTTCTTCTAATGGTTTTTTTTATTATGTTCTGAATGAAGAACACTTCAAATACAAGTTCCTCCCATGCCTTTCATTCTCAACGGTTTGGTTTTAAACAAGCATACAATCATCAAATCCAATTCTACAACCTTCATAATCCATAGGCTACAAGTGCTAGCTATATGAATTTGTGTGGTCTCACTAAAGTTACTGCCTTCTAGTATGCCGATTGAAAAAACACACAATATTTTTTATCATTTTCTTAAGTACAACTCTACAAATCAAGGTATTTAATACAATTCTTTGCAATTGAAATTAACAAACACAAAGCAGCCATTGAGTGGTTCTAATCTTTGATTGAACTACTCAAGAAGGATTAGCTTAAATTTTTTCTTAAACATTGAATCAATGAAACTTGCTCAAACAAGAACTCTTATGATAACAATATGTTTGGTTATAGTGGTATAACTTTTAATCTATAATATGATACAAAGCTTCTCATTGTATTTACTTCTTGACTCTTTTGTCAAGTTTGGTTCCAATTTGAGGTATTTAGATTCTTTTGATTCCTAAATTTTATTTGGTAATGCTTGGCTAATCATAGTGGAAATCATCCTTCTTGACATTGTATGACGTCATGTACTTTTAAAAAGGCTCGTTGAAAGTCAAAGCATTGTGCATAATCTCCCCTATTTGTACAAAATTCTAGAGATGAACAATTGTACTTTTGTCCTATAAAGAAAGATTCTTTATCATTCATTGGCCAAAAAACAGCTACAATGCTATTTAAAGGTTAATTGCATTGTAATGTAAACTTCATTAATAAAAAATATTCTAAAACAAAAGAGGCCATTCATGTTTTAATTATTGATTAATGGAAATGTTCAAATAAGTCAATTTTGTTTTAAAATTATTATACGATATTTCAACCTCTTCTTGTTTACTTTATTCTTCGACCAATTATTGGAGCAAAAATTGTAGGAATATGCTTAATTTCAAGACTTTTTTTAATGCTACTTTCATAGTCAATCTTTAAAATGTTTCACTGTTGACATTGGTAGCTTTGTATGATAGAAAATTCCATTCATTTATTAACCCCTAAAGTTCTTTGACTATCAAGGCTTTTTTTTGGCTTTCTAGTGCCAAGTTGCACCAGAAAAAATAATGTGGCTAAAAAATACTATAAAAAATGCCAAAAAATTGGATGAAATTGTCAAACAACTTTGAGATTTAAAAAAATATTAGATGAAATCGCCTGATTGTGGATGAAAACCATAATATACATCCAATAAGTGGATGAATGTTGCAATTTGAAGCATTACTATAACATTTTATATTGCAATTATGACACTTCTTCAAAAATGAAAAAAAAAGCTTTGTTGATTATGTTTTTATCAAAAACATTCCAAAACTGCCATTTCTAATACAAGTACTAATTTTTAAAAATTTAAAAATTTTTAGACACATGTAATTGCAAGATCTTGTAGTATGCAAACTTGAAAAGATGGAGAAAAAATTTCACCATGTAGACTACAAGAAATTAATGTTTGAATTGACCAAAATCCTTTTTGTGGCCTTGCAAAAAACTAGATAGCCACTCACATTTGTATGAAAAAATGTTTAAGATGGTGGTGCTTTTTAGATTCATTCTTGGGGGAAGTTGGCTATATGGCCAATCATTTGAAATTGTACAATACATAGGTAAAAATAGTAAATAAAAACAAAAATAAAATGATCCAAAATACTAAATTGTTAAGAATTTGTTTATGAAGTTGAAAAATGCCAATCCCAATGGTTCAAATATTGTAACAAATAATCTACACCCAATGTCTTTGTTTTTTTTCCAAAAGTAATTAAATTTTTGTTAAATTAAGAACTTCAAAGTTTATTTAGAGTAGAGAATTTGTAACTACCCACAAACTAAAACTCTTCATAATTTTTGACTGATTTACTAAAATGAAATGATTCGAAGCTTTCCGCATTTATATGAACCTATAAAACCAATTTCAAATTTTTATTTCCAAAAGAAGTGATTTTTTTTCAACTACACAAATTGCTTGAGTTGAAAAAGAAACAACATATTATGTAATAGCTTTTTAACCACATACATAAGAGGTTTTTTGGGTGTATTGGAAGACTACAAGTTCCCAAACTGCATGAACTTGTTGAATTTTGCCAAGAGGTTGTCACATCAGATAATAATATTTAAATTAATATTAATTTTAAAAAATATTTTTTTGAATATTTTGAATATTTGAATATTTATAATTATTTAAAAATTATTTAAATTTATTTTTTAATTATTTTATAATCCGACTAGAAATGATTGGTTCACAAATTGGAGAATGGGACTGAAACAATCTCTTAGTATAGTGCCTTGAAAAAACCTCTTATGGTGAAAAGTCACAAAAATTCTTGGGCCTTAAAAGATGTTCCTTGTCCCATCCTTCTATTAATTTTTTGGCCCAAAACATGAAAATCTCTAGACACATATTTGCCCAAAATTTCTATATTGTCCAAAAAGGCACTTTAGTCCATTAGGAATTAATTAATCAAAGTTAAAAGAAAATGAAAACTACCCTACAAATCAAGACCCAAATTTCAACACTTTCAATGGTAGAAATTCTTAAGCAATTATTAGTCTTGCCACAGACGGCTTCACGTTCTCCTTCACATCCTCCAAAGAATTACAGAGGGTCACGATTCATGAATTCACAATTGATAAAGGCCACTTCACACTACAACCATATAAGTCAAAAAATTATGGTTTTCTCAAATCTCATTGGTGGAAATCATGGTTTCTAGAATCTGATTGGTAGAAATCTGCAGCCTCTTGATTTGGATGGCCAAGTGTGAAGAACATCGTTCACAAAACTGGCTAAATTTTGCTCCATTGCTACTAAAAATTTTCAGCAACTAAATCTCTACAGGAAAAAATTCTTGAAAAAATTAAATTTTAACCGAGATTTCAACAACCAATAGAATTTGATAGCCAATTTGTTACATACTCTACATTGGAATTAGCATCTCTATAGTTAGTTATGGTTATTAGTACCCCCCATTATCCTTTACAACTTGCAAAATCCTTTCTTTTCTAATTTTTTTAATGCCACTTTCTCTCAAGATAGCTGAACTTGATGCTTATTTATCTTGAAGGTAGCAAATTGCACTAAATCCCCTGAACTAGGTAGCATATTACACTAAATTCTATAAACTAGTTCTAGGATCACTGGTGAAGAGTGAAGATCAACAATGGATTCCAATAAAAGTTATAGAAGCAACCTAAAAAACCATATATTGTATGAATGGAGGAGGATTTTCCCTCAGGCTTTGCACACTGAAGAGGATCCTGTAGTCTAGTGGTCAGGTCATTAGACTCTGAATCCACTGAGGCAGTTCATCATTTGCAATCGCTTCTGTCATAATTTAAGTTTTTAATTTTTAATTTTTTGACACTTTTTGTCATAATCTTCACTACAGTTTTTATCGTTTCTGCATTTAAGCTTACATAGCTATCCTCATATGCATCCAAAGACTTCAGTTCCCCCCTGCTGGGAAAAGCCTGTCAAAAGTCACACTACCAAGGGCTTCACATGCACGATATCAAACCCTGTAAACTGCAGAAATCCCAAGTCTTAAAAAGCTTTAAAATCACACACTTTTGTATTTAACATTGATCCAACTTCAAAGCACTGGTTGACTGGCGCATGCTTGCATTTAGACCTGTCTAGAAAAGACCATATCAACGAAGCTTCTCTCAAAGTTTCAGTGTACCGTACTAAGACTGCCTACAAACCCCAAAGTACAAGCACTGTGAAGAATTACGGAATTGAAGGCGAGCTCTCTTGCAAGCCAGAATCCATTCTTGTGGCTCTCACGGTTGGTTTCCATCTTTCCAGAAAGATGGACTTCCAATTGGCTCAAGAATGTTATGATACAATTGTGCTCCTCTCCACAAAGTTCTCTTTACAAAACGCGTGTTTACTATCCTGAGCCACAACTAAATAATCCACTGCTACAAACTACCGGAATGAAAACCCTAAATGATACTTTCCAGGCTTGGTCTTCAAAACCCTAAACAAATTCTCAAGACAAAACATGTACAACACAACCTGAGTCAAAATCTACCCTGCACTGCTACAAGCTCCCCGGAAAGAAAAGTCTAAAGCCAATACCTCAAGGGCTTCGGCTCCAAAATTCTACGTAAATACCCAAGACAAACATGTGCAGCATATCCGGAGTCATTGCGCTACTATAAACCACCGGAAAGCAAACCCTAAAACGGTATCTTCCAGGCTTGGTCTCCAAAACTCTGTAGAAATTCTCAAGACCAAGCCTGTGCAACACATCCAGAGCCAAAACCGACCCTGCAGTGCCGCAAACTCCCTGCAAAGAAAACTCTAAAGCGGATGCCTATGGGACTTGGTTTCCATGATTCTGTACAAAATACTCTTTACAACAAAGACGAGCAAACTATCCTGAGCCCAAACCTAACTATGCACTGCCCCAAACACCCTGGAAAGAAAACCCTAGAATCGATACCTCAAGGTCTCGGTGTCCAACAGTCTCTCCAAAACTGCGAGAAACCCTATTTGCGATTCACGTTCTGGTCCTTCTGGTCAAGAGATTCCACAATCTCGTCTTCTTCGTCTTGGGATTTGGTTTCGGAGTCTTTCGTTTTGGCTTCATTGGCCACTTGCTCCACCAAGAGCACCGCTGGGTCCTCCTCCATGTCCACCTCTTTGGGCTGCAACGACCTGTCCAAGGCTTCACGACCCGGATTGAGGATGCCTCCCAATCCGAGTTCCAACGCCGCCCAGCCAAGTGCAAGCCCTGCCGCTCCAATTACTGCCGTGACCAGCATGTTGCCCTTTCGTTCTTCCTTCCGGTTCGCCATAGGTGAGCTCTCAAGCTTACAGAAACCTAGCTCCTCTTCTCTACTTTTGCGATTTCTGCAAAGCTCTTCCCCGTTGTCGCGATTCCTGCAGAGCTCTACCCTGTCGCTGCAAATCCTGTAGAGCTGTTCTCAGTTGCTGCAATTCCCGTTGTCAATCTCTTCCTGTTGCTGCAGATTCTGCACATACTCTTTCCTACTTCACTTTCGACTGTGGCAATTCCTGCAGAGCACTTCCACAAACAGTATTTCGAGGGATTTTCTGACTAAGATTTTGGGGGTGACTGTTGTTTGTGAGAATTTGGGGGGGTTCAACAGCTGCCGTGTATAGATATGGACTATCTTGTGCCAACTGGCAGACAAGTGCACTGGGTTACGTGGCAGCATCTTAGAGAGCCCTTAGACCGGTAAGGTAGAGCGACCTTTTAACCCTTCGTCTCCGAAGGGTACGAAAAGTGTCCTCAAATACTCTTGCAGATCAATTTAAAATTCTGTAACTTTTGCATCCAATGTCAAATTCAATAAAAACTTGCTGGAAAAGTTGCACATACTAGTTTAGTTTGTGTGGTAAAATTTTCACATCAATCTAAGATTTAATGATCATTTGAAAGCCATTTAAAGTTCATAAGTTCAATTTGAGTTCACCAAATTGCATTTTGACAACTTCAGCCTCTAGGGGCTTGTATCTTTTTCGTCCATAGTTTCTTTCAATGAAACTTGTGATATTGTGTTCTTCTTAAAGTCTATTTTTTGTGGTAAAATTTTCATGTCAATCCAAGTTGTTTTGAATGATTGGAAGCTATTCAAAGTTCAAAATCTAAACATTTTTGGATTACAATAAACTTTGGCAGCTTATTCCTTCTTCATATAGTACCTATTTCCAATAGATTTTTTTGGAGAAGTTTTGGATACAAGTTTAGTTTATGTAATTAAAATTTCATATGAATCCACAAAGTTATAAGTATTTGACAAGTATTTTATTATAGGGAGGTTCAACTACAAATGTGTTTTTTGCAACTTTTTTCATTGTTTTTGACATTCCAAAATAATTTTGTTGACACAATTAGTGAATTGAAAGACATTTTCCTTCACCAATGAATGTGTTTGTATGTTGGTTCTAAAGTTTTTTTAGTTCAAAGTTTTTTCATTTGAATAGGGTTAGAAATTGAATTTCATCTCCAAATGTGTTTTTAGGAAAATTTCAACACCTTTTTTCAACACTAAGACATTATAATCTTGCAATCTATGTAGCCAAATGACTCCAAATTTGATCCATGTCATCTACAACTTACATACTACAAGATTGTATGGTCGAGATTTTCATAGATTAGTGACATTGAGAATTATAAGGTTTGAAAAGCAAAGATGCTTTAAGATTCGTTTGGCCTTGGGCATTAGAGGAGTTTTTGGTCTCCATGACACAATGTGGGGAGTTTTATAGAGGAAATGTACAATTTCCTAGCTTCTAGGAGGTGGCTTGGATTTTTCAATTTTTACCTAGAAGTGGGCCTAGAGAGTGCAAGTTTTACTGGTTGACATCCCTAATTTCCTAATGTATTTAGGCAATTAGCCCATATTTTTTTTCTTTCAAGTGTTTAGGATTAAAATATGTTGGCATTCACTCTCTATTTTTTTGTCTAAAAATTATTCTTGGCATAAATTGAACTTGGCAAAGCCCCTACTGTCTTAGAAGCAAGGACATAGCCTTTGAAAAATACAAGGATCTATAAAGGGTCTAAGTATTTTCTGGAGGCTAGTTAGTATGGTTAGTATTGGAAGTCAAAAAATCTCCGTACCACTATTGTTAGTATCAATTGTCCCAAACAAACAAGATGCATCACTCACACTCAATCCATTAGGAAAATTCAAGTAAGAAGAGGGTTTAGTATACAAAAAATGGTACTTGTCATTCTTCCAAATTGGAACAATGTTGCTAATAATGTCATTTATTGATTCATCTAGCCCTTCCAAGGCAATTCACAGTATTGCCTTAAGATTCTTTCAAGGCAAATACTTTCAAAGTTTCAATATTTTAGTCTTCCAAGATATCTAAGGCATAGAGTAAGAATGCACTCAATATAATCAATCTTCTACTACAAGACTGCACTAATTCGAAATTGATCATTGATTCTCGCCATTTGGTATCATAGCTTGGTAGTTGGTACAATAGAATACTATGCATGGAATTAAAACAAATTCCTAAAAAATATATGCCTTATCAGGTGCCTACTATGAAAAATGCCTTTCAAACAATAATTTGACATGGACACTCCTAGGGGAGCTTACTTAACCCCTAAAGGCCCATTGTCCCCTCAAGGGACAATTTGGAGTTTAGGCAGGTTCTGTAGACCTCAATTTTTAATGAATATTTTTTAAACTTTCTCATAATATAGGAAAACTGATTAGCTTTGTGGTAATATAATTTTTTTATTTCAATTGGTGCCCAGGAGCAAAAGTTATACCACAAAAAGTCCAAATTTTCATTCGGCGGGCAGAAAAATAAATCCACAAAAACTTGAAATTTAATTTTTAAATTTTTTATCTTATAGATTATGTTTTTATCTCCGTGTGAAGCTTTGATTCATTCCATTTGGATTAGTTATGTGAAAGTTATGAACAATCTTATTTTTGGGCAGTTTTTGAAAAAATAACTTATAGGATTCATTTCTGAATGCAATTTTCACAATTTTTCAAAACAAATTGCTTGAAAAGTTTTAATTTGATTTGTAGAACAATCTTACGTTTGGGATTATTGTGTTTCAATTCCATCTTAGAGCTATTAACGATTTAATTTTTCTTTCAATCTTGAACCTACCTCTACTTAATCTTTTTTAAAAGAATGAAAATCAAGTATTTTTTTCTTGAAATTTTTTTCTTAGACTTTCAACTCAATTTTTAAATACAAAATTTTCTTAATTCAAAGTCCATAGTGTAAAAAAATTCAACAAATGGAAATCAAAGTCATCTGAAATTGCAGGACAGTGTTTAAAAAAACTATGTTTTCCAACTTTGAATGCTCATATCTTCCAATCTATACGGTCAAACTTCATGAAATTTTACCAAATGATTTCAAACAAACAAAGTAGAAGATCCTATGGTTGGATTCTATAAAAAGACTTTTTTTTGTTCTTTTGGATGAACACATCAAAAATGACAATTTTGAGTGGTTTTTGATAGAAAAATGGCCTTGGGCCTTCAGGGGTTAAATGCCAACATTTTTTTTCTTATTGGCTCATATATGAAAACCTTGATTTTTATTCCAAAACCCCTTCCTAAACATTTCTAATTCATTCAAAATTTTTCAAAATTAACTATCTAGCTTGTAAATAATTACTAACACTCTCCAATCATTGTTCCATTAGATTCTTTTAAGGTCATTCCCTGAATTTGTTCCCAATAATACAGACCAATTGTTGTTGGTTTGAATTTTCAAAATTATTATTTTTTAAAATTTCACATTATACTAGAAAGCAAAAAATTGATTTAAAAAAATATTTAAAAAATATTTTTAATGAATTAATTAACATTAACTAAAATGGTAGTCCACTGATTACATTAGATTGCTTATGTGGTAGAATTTACAATGTTCCCTCAATGTTCCCAAAGTTTGTAAATTCATAGTCTTCTAAAGGCTCAGATCTTTCCTTCTACAATGAAGGGTTTGAAGTTGGTTGCATTTAGGGAAGCCAAACTCCTTTAAATAATTTGTAGTAAATTTTCATAGGAAGAAAAAATGGAACTAGCATCTAATCCAAGTCATTTCATATTTTTTGGACCTTTGTGGAACTTATTATGAAATTTTGAAGTTGAAATACATAGTTACTAAGAATGACCTACATTATTGGTCAAGTGCATACTATTGATACATTGAAGGAAGCAAATTTTTTTTTTTTGTGAGTGGTTGTTTCTAAAGTAGGGTTTCTTTTAGAGCTCCCTACTTTGTGCAAAATCTTCATGAATGTCAGAAGTTTAGGTTGCTTGTTTAGAGAATAAATCTCTTATTAACACCATGCTTGCATTTTACAATCTAAAGTAGAAGTATCTACAAAAATTCATCACTAGTTTCTTTAAGAGTTCTCACAATCTAAAGTAGAAGCATCTACAAAAATCAATCTCTAGTTTTTTTAAGAGTCTTCACAATCTAAAGTAGAAGTATCTACAAAAATTGATCTCTAGTTTTTTAAGAGATCTCACAATCTAAAGTAGAAGTATCTAAAATAGAAGTATCTATTTGGACAACCTTCCTTTAATGGCTTCATAGACTGACCTATTTTGGACAACACTTGGATGCACTATATTGAAAAGATTTTTGTTTGTACCTTTTTGTTCAATCATCTTTCTTATCTTTCTTCCTTTCTTGCTTAGGGAGAAGTGTCAAAGCAACCTATAATAGGTGAGTCTATGAACCAGAATGGATCCTAATGAAAAATCTACATTTATATTGAATAAAATATTCATTTTTGAGGGTGTTTTTTCTCCATAGTTCCTCACCCTTGATGTTTGTATACATCAAGCTCAATTTCAAAGTGAATTTCCCACATCTTACATGTTAAAATGCTTAAGTTATTTGTTATAGGTACTTCTACATTACAAAGGTTTATCTATAGTTTTTTTAAAAAGCTACTATATATTGTAGTTTAAGGTCGTGTTTCCCCCAAAAAATTAAAGATGAATTTTTTGAAGTATAGTAGGGTTCCAATCAAAATAGTGTTTTGGGATCCACAGTGAGAACAATTTTAGCTTTGCTAACTTTGCTAGCCTCCCGAGAGCTTAAAAATTGATATTTTACTATGAACTTTTCTTACAACATCATCTCTAAGTTAATAATATGCATGCTAAATTTCAAGGCCAAAAGATTTACAAAAAAGAAAGATATTCAAAATCTACCAACATGTGTAGCGTTGAATAAAATTTCACTACTTTCAACTTTGATATCCTCCCAAGGACTGAATGTAATTTTTGCCATGAAATAAACTTTATGTTCTTAATATGTGTGAAAAATTTCAAGGTTAGAAGATTGATTTAAAAGAAGATATTTGAAATCTCCCAACATGTGTAGTTTTGAATTTTTTTTCACAATTGCCAACTTTGACACCCTCCCAAGGGCTAAAAAACTGGTTTCTTATCAAGAACTATTTTTGGTGAAGTCATCTCTATGTTTATAACATATGTTTCAAATTTCAAGTTGAAATGAATTGGAAAGAAAAAGATATCCAAAATCTCCCAACATGTGTAATTGTGAGGATGAGTTTTTGAGCCCTTAGTATAGTGTCATTTTGTGGGTCAAAGTTTGACATGGATGTAAAAACTCATCCTCTGAACTACACATGTTGGGAGATTTTGAATATCTTTTTTTGAATAAGTCTCTTGAGCTTGAAATTTAGAACATATATTATCAACATAGAGATTATCTCGTGCAAAAAATTTCATGGTAAATACACAAATTTTCAGCCCTTGGGAGGGTGTCAAAGTTGGCAACAGTGAAAATTTTCTTAGAGCTATATACATTGGGAGATTTTAGACATCTTTTTTTTCTAACTCATTTCAACTTGAAATTTGAAACATATATTATAAACATAGAGATGACTTCGCAAGAAAAAATTCATGGTAAGAAACTAATTTTTGAACCCTTGGGAGGGTATCAAAGTTGGCAATTGTGAAAATTTTCTCAAAACTACAGATGTTGGGAGATTTCAAATATCTTTTTTTTAAATCAATCTTCTGACCTTGAAACTTTTTGCACATATTAAGAATATAAATTTTATTTCATGCCAAAAATTTCATGGCAATAGAAAAAAATTTCAATCCTTGGAGGGTATCAAAGTTGAAAGTAGTGAAATTTTTTTCACCACTACACATGTTGGTAGATTTTGAGTTTCTTTTTCTGTGTAAATCTTTTGGCATTGAAATCTAGCATACATGTTATTAACTTACAAATGATGTTGTAAAAATATTTCATAGTAAAATATCAATTTTTGAACTCTTAGAAGGTTGGCAAAGTTGGCAAAGTTGAAATTGTTTTCATTGCAGATCCCAAAACACCATCCCAAAACACCATTTTGATTGGGACTCCACTGTAGAATGGTTTTGAAAATTAAATAAGACACTTTGGTTTTTAAGTTTATTGAAGTAGAAAGGTTTTGGCAATTGACAAGACACTTTGCTAAATCCACAGAAAATTGAACATGAAGAAAGTCAATGTTGGAAAAGGTGCTTGTACATCTTGATCCCATGACATCCAAATTCCAAGTCACCGAACTTTACTATGCAAAGTTAGATGAAAGCAAAGACTTCATGAAAAGAAATGAGTTCATTGAAATCCATAACTAGCACTTTCCTCTACTACGAAGCAAGCCGTTCAACTTCCAAGATTAATTATACGTGGCAAATAACAAGTTCCGGCGATTTTCCCCCGGTAGAAAATTTCAAAAGACCTAACGTACTGTAGTCTAGGCCTGGCCGTTCCTTCGAAAGTGCGATTATAGCATAAAGGACAGAGTCCAGAGTATAGTCAGTATACATCCAATTTCAAAATAAAACGCAAAATTGAGTACAGAATCCAAGCACAGGTTTCCAAATAAGCCGTCGCTGGGGATTTGGAACTGTATTCGAGTATAGTGACAGTACAAGAATAGCATCTGCAGGATCAGACATAGCCACATAGGGTAGAGGGATTATTGAAAATCAAAACCCCCACACCTGATGAAGAATAAACGTCTGAAGTCTAGTGGCAGTGAATCCCATAACTATGCTACAAACGAAATGCTAGATGTTACTACAATGGGAGTCCCTGTCTTGTGAGCAAGAAACATGAGATATTTCATGTTGAGCAGGCTCACGACTGGAAAATCTGAATGAAGTTCTCAATTGGGGGATGCTACCGAGTCTGACTTGCATATGCTCGTGTGTTGTCTAGACTATTTTGTACACGATGGATGAGTCTGTGAGGGGGTAAAATGACAAGATGAGGAAGGGACACCTAACCTGTCAGTATTACTAATGCCGAAGGGAACCCAGCACAAAATCTCTATCTTGCCTGATGATACAGCACACACCAAAGACAAACGGCATGTCTTGGCGGAGAAAAGGAAGGCACGCAGAGAAAAAAATGCCTTCTCACGATAAACAAGGTTGCTCGGCTTGCTTGAAGAGTAAAAGCCTTAGGAAAAAGCTCACAACACCGTGTTGATATGCAGGGCTTTCAGAAGAGCAGTAGCCACTTGCTTCACAAGCACTTGCCCACCTGTTCGCTCTCCGTCACGTCTTTCTTCAATGAGCTTCTGCAATCTGGATGGCAAATCGTGCTCGACTATGAGCTGCTTTGGTCGTGGATGGTGCTCATACACAGCCTGCAATGATGATCAGATTTAAGAAACAAAATAACCTCAAGTTTCTTCAACATTGCAATCCCGAAAAATCTAACCTCCTAGAACAACTATTCTTTGAACAGATCACGCAGATTAGCACGAACATCACTTACTGACATTGTCCCTCACATGTCCTAAAACATCAGTTTGACATTCTGAATATACCACATCACTTTGACTATCAGGAATTCTTGCCACAAGACTCCAGTTCAGTCTGGATCGTATTAGATACAAAACCATTATCAGTCTTGTCACATCAGAACAGTAAAAACAGTTTTGATGGGAATCGCACTAACCTTGATCATTTTGAGTAATAAAAGACGTGCAATCGCCTCCTTGTGATCAAGACGCCCAACAAGTAGAGGCGTCAAGCCTGAAACTGCCAAGGCTGTATTCAAGCGAACAGATTTGCTGCAACACATATTTCCAAGCCACAACCAATTGAGAAAGTAGAAAAAATGGATGATTTACCTATTCTGCCAAATGAATGTTAAGAAGAATCAACTTAACAATGGCAGGTTCAGGGATGTTACACACGTGATCATTTTCAGAAACGGCTCAAGAATTTGTACAAAAGAGTTTCCACTACAGCAACGAAAGAACTCCACCAACTTCAGTAAGGATTCTGGCTTTAATAGCACAGATTCCACCTTCCGCTGATCATTGTCGTGAGCCAGACACACCGCAAGGGAGTCTATTGCAGTCACATCCCAGTCCTTATCATCAAGGAGGCCAAGGTAGATGTCAAGGCCCTTGTAAGCTCTAAGTTGCTCCCTGCCATAATCACAGGTGAGTAGAAACTCCAATGGAAGAAATTAGACCCATTTCACTCGAGAAAATTCCAAAGAATGAATGTCAACCTAACGAAAATTACCTTGTATATCGAGACGCATGAGCCATATCACACAATAGTGGTAAAGCATACTGTTTGAGAGGAGAATCGGTCAATATGAAGCGCATCAAATGAGGAATAATGCCACTCTCTGCAGCCTGCTCTTGACGACGTTTGTTGATTTTACACAAGTTGTGTAACGAGCTCAATACCTGGCGCATGAAGTGTATTAGAAGTCAAAAGCATCAACAGTGACTGGGAGCAGTAGGGAATGTAAATGTGCTCCTTCACAAATAACTAGAGACATGCCCATGGACTAGGTCTCAAAGAATTGATTCGTTTATTCGCCATCTTCTCAGGCTGCAAAACATGATCCCAGTACCCACCCGAGCAAAAAAGACATTTACCTCATTTTGTATCATGTCCACATACAAACCCTCTTGCTGCTCTAGGAAAGGCACGAGATGCTTGATTGCATCTGCTCGTTGCAAGTGCTCTAGAGTGTTAGGCTCCACTGACAGTTGGTTTATGCACCTTAAGATCTGATGATACAAAAACCGGGTAGTCAATGCCGAAGCTCGCTATCAACTTCCACAATACATTACAAAATTGAAGAGAAACTCTGACTAACATTGAGCAGGTATGCATATGAACTTTCCAAAATACCTATAAACCAACAATTAAGTGTTGAACGGCTCATCATCAACAGAACAGATGCTCACGAAATTTGGTCAATTACAGGAGCTGAAAATAAGATGTCATTCAAAAGATTCTGCTATCGTACCTTGACAAGAATAGGTGGTTCCAGCTTATTCAGCATCTGAAAAAGTCGGATTAAAAGGCTCAAATTGCACATATGCAACTTCACAACAGCGTCTCCCGCAGAAAACTCTACGAGTAAGTCACACACTTTCGTAGAGTATTCACGTGCCTCGTCAGGATTTACTGTTGATTGCGTGCGAGCAAGAAGACCCGATGAGGTGGTACTCCCGACCCGCGCGTTTGGATAGCCCGATGCTGATAGTGTACTTGAGGCCGTTTGCGAGGTAAGAGCTGAAACATTTGTTGAAGGTTCACCCTGCAAATTACATACACACGTTGCATACAAAGGTGCCGATTCTGTCAACTAGACGCTTCAAATATTTGTCACGAAGTACTAACCTTATGAGACCACTATGCACGAGGGCCTGAGGCTTCAGAGTGGCAACAGTGCACGAATATCTACAGGAAGTCACCTGACTTCCGATACCTGTCTAGAGTTATAAATCGGGTCCAGAAGTAAACGTAAGCTAATAGAGACGCAGAAATTCAGTACTCTAATTCAATCACTAAACCAATCAAGGCACATACCGCATTCCAAAAGCCTTGGATATCGAGTCTCCCAGATGGGGACGGTGAGAGCCTCGCGACATTCCTAACAATCTTCGTAGGGGGAAGTCCAACCGTTTCTTGGCTAGCATTATCCCTCTCCAAATCTAGATCGGTATCGCAAAATTAGATTGATCGTCCAAAAACCGTCCAAGCATTGTCACTTAGATACAATCGATTTCAAGTACGAAAATAATAGACTTATTGGTAGGAACAGTAATCAAAGCACGGCGATTTTGAGAAGACTGTCACCTGAGTCAAAACTTCCATTTCTTCGTGCATGATGTAGAAGAGGCAAAGCACTCTCGCTCCTGTCGGAGGGATTTCTTACATGATCAGGCCGTCCAGGAACAGCCTTAGAACCGGAGTCTTTATCCACCAATAGATTGAAGAAGGATGCCTGTAATCATCAGTAAGAAGAAGTGAATACACCGTTTGGTTCACGTTCAGGAAAACAGATATACAAAGAGTAAATAAAAAAGATCTTTGATATCACCAGGGCAGAGAAGCAACATTTAAAGAAGGTTGAGATTATCCTGGTGAGCATTAAGCCAAAATCAGGCCAACAATGGAATTGCATAGAAACCTGGGATGGAGGATCAGCAGGTACGTTTCCATTGCGATTGACTCCATCAAATAAAGCCCAGGAATCTTCTGAAGATAGAAGAGGTCTGGTTGAATCACCAATTGAGCGCGCATCGTCTTCTTTTCCAAACCGAGCGTGTTCTGTTAGCCACGTATTTGTGTCCCCATAGTGCAGAAATGGATTTGTCGATTGTCTCCAGTTGTCGACGGCAGCAACTTTTGGTTGGTCAAGCTGGCCTGAATGAGCTCGTGTCTGCTGCTCTACTTGACCTGGTAGATATCTCAAATAGTCTGGAAGACCAGTAGACTTATGTGGTTGACCAGGTTGCAACCTGGACATCTCAATATCAGAAGGCCCCGTTGCCTCTGTGTGGACGGTTCTTGTGACTTTTGAAGCGTCCAATTGGCCAGAGAACGGACGAAATGTTTCAACAGAGGTTACTCTAGATTGATCTAGAGGGCCCGATTGAGCTTTCATATTCTGTCGCTCCAGAGACACTGTCAAATGAATATTCACAAATCAATACAACCGAAAATCGTGAAAGAACGTATAAATACATTGAACAAAGAGAAGGTCTACAACGAGAGAGAAAGATTGCAGAACGTTGACGACTTTTCTGTATAAGCAAAACACACCTTCCCGTCCCCATCTAAGCTCTTTCTATGAATAAATCTATGATACATCTCGTGTAAATCTAGTACATAACATCACCATGGACAAAAAGCTTCAGCCACAACAAAGTGGATACCTGCAAGCTTGTTTGCAAGATTCTCTACCGTGGTTGTACTGGTACTAGAAGCCCCAGGTAGTAATCCAGTCCTTGCAGCTTCGTTGAGATTATGGAGAGTATTCACTAAGCGAACAAGCACCCCACTCTTCGCAAAAAGGCGGCAGAAGTCATTCTTGGACGTTGGCCCTTGTAAATCAAAAACCTGCCACATCCCATCTATAGCCATATGCACCATATCTCTGCACCCAGTTCCCCCAATGCAATTTCCCATCAAAACAAGACATTGGTTTAAAACTAACAGGAGTAAAAAGATCTCACTGGGAGTTTGAGGATTCCCGTGGATGTAATTCCAGATACTTGAATATAACAACTACTGCAGTAGTCGCTTAGAATGCTGCGTAAAGCCCCCTGGGAATATAATGGAAATAGGTCTCGTCTACGCTAAAAGATGTATTTCATCAGCCCACTAATGCTGAAGACAACAAATGCTACTCTTACAAACGTGCTTTATGTAGTAGTGCAATGTAGAGGAAAGGAAGGTCTACAAGGAAATATCAAAAGTATCAAAACCTCGGTATGAAAAATAAGTGTACCATCAAAGAATAAAGAGATAAAAGACCGATGTCTGTAATCACAGTACCTATAATTTGCATAATCCGGCTCCAGGAAGCCTACTAACACAGGAAGACCCCGACAACCTATGAACATCTGCAAAGTTGTAGGACTGCATCAAGATGAGATGACAAAAGTTAGAATTTAAATTGAGCAATAGTTTTCAGACGAATGGAAACTAGTCTAGAATAAGCCACTTCTTGCAAGAACCGATAATAATAGATGTACTATACAAGCATACTGGTTCACCAAAAGAATTACCTAGTTGCTAGACTTTCCTCGCCATACTATTAAATACAATCCTTGAGAAAATGACACACATGCCAGATGCAGGATAAAGGCACACGTTTCACATCTGAAAATGAATATTGACCTTGTTTGACAGAGCTGTCGCACAAAATACGCAACCTCCATCCGAATGTCACGCATCCACTCCGTACTGGAAAACTTCGTAACCAAAGGTATCTGTAGAAATTGATTTCATGAGAATAAACAATACATGGAAGATGTCCTCAGTGAGCATCTATTTGTAACTCAATAGAGTGCAAGACGGATATTTCATCCATACAAAAACGGGTATTTCAGATAGAATATGTTGAAGGTTTTCTCAGAAAGACTTGCCAGGCCAATAAGGCAGGCATTTTCCTGCAGGTTGGAATTGTCTTGAATTACATGGTTCAAAAGTCTTAAAACTTGATGTAAGACCTGTTCAATTTCAACCCCAAATTATCATGAGTACATTACCATAGCATCCTCAAAAATAAAGAACGAAAAGGAAGCAATTGTGAAGATCAATCAGAACACATCTCAAAATCAAACAAAGATACTATCTGATTACCAATTTCATGCTAAAATTAGTAGGATTACTCAACTCCGAAAATGCCAACCATATGCTCTCTAGTAGAGCTTAAAATTATCAGTCACATCACATCTTTTCAACTCACTATTACCACGAAGCCTCAGGATTAGAAGAAAATAATGCAGCCCCAAGTTCCTTACTCTGTTACTGCTAGTGTCAAGCATGTCCATCAAGGGGATGAGACCATGGCGGCTGATGAGGCGTGATTTCTGATTTGGAAATTCACGCAAGATAAGGACCAGCCTCTGGCAGGAAGACATCACAAGCTCTTCATGATTTTCGAGCTTGACCATCCCCATCAACCTCGTAAATTCTGAGGACTGATCCCCCATTATCCAACAAACATTGCGTATTTGTGTTAAAGATGTCGGAAAAATTGACACGGAGGGACCTCAAGTATTGCAGACAATGACTGAAGAAGCTTTACATAATAAGTTACTGCATGAAAAGGTGAAGTACCTGCTTGGAGAAGTACTCTCGTGCTTGTGCATTGGTCTCAAAGCCCTAAAATAGCACAGTTCATGAGGGTAAGAAACTAACAGGTTAGTAACACTGAAGTAGACAAGCTAATCTCCCTCAACCATCATTTCTGCTATTCTTGAGCTCTTAACGTGAGGTTTAACGCATGAAGAGGACAAGCTAAATATCCAGACCGCAAAACAGCAACATGCGAAGACATGCAGTGAACACTTTTCACGCATGAATGTTGGATAACAATGCTCAGATACGACTACAGTAATGAGAAATACTCTCCCAGATATGCAGCAGTTCCTGCAGCTACAGTCACTGGACATGAGTCGAGTTACGAATGTACCAATTCAACAATGTCAAACTCGTTCTCATCACCAGCAACGAGTGGTCTAAAGGAATCTGAGCGACTTTTGCTCCGGCTCTCTGACTTCAATTTCACTTGCTTCTGAGAAATCTGGGACTTCAACTTGGCTCTATTTGGTGCAAGAGGAATAGATCCCCCTGGAGGAGGAAGACTTGTTTGAGCAGAGGTTGAGGCTTCTTCTCCACGATTCTGTGAATCGTCAAGAAAATCTTCCATCATCCCATCCAAGGAGAGATCCTTGAACCTACTAAATTGAGCTCCACTTTCTGAGCTCGCTTTCAATCCCTGAAGGTGACACAGCAAATAAGTCAAGGATGTCAAACACAAAGATAAGGGAAGTCAAATCGTAAAAGGAAATATTAAACATGCATCACAGGGATGCAAATGATAAGTCAGAACATCTGAGCTTAATCACTTCCTCTTGAGTGCACAGAAAACCAAGTGAACGCTATTGTAATTTCGTGCCTGATATATCAATATAATAATCTCTACATCGATACATATGACTTTATAACTCACCACGTCCAGTGGCATATAGAAGAAAATGAAAATCGATCTGAAAGTTTACCTCTGAAGTAGAGAGAGCTCCGTTTAAATCCGGCTGAGACTCAATGTCCTGTTTCTTGCCTTCCATCAAGTCCTTCATCTCGGCATGCTCATTAGTATAATTTGAGCCCAGATGCAACTTTCCTGATGCAGATCTAGCTCCGTTCTCAACCCAGCGCCCATGCATATCAGCTTGTAAGTGCTCACCAGCCAGCCCTACATGACCATTCATTTCCAGTACACTGCTGACTTCTAGTCTGGAAGAAACAGAATCGGGAGACTCGACTTGAGCCAGAACAGAGCCTCCAATTGAGTGCAGATTAGTGAGTGCAACCAGATGGGTTTGTGAGCTTGCATCATTCCCAACAGGTTCAGCTTGACGTGAATTCTGAGTGCCGGACAACCTTTGAAGATGTGAGACAGCATGACGAGGTATTCGTATGGGAGCCCGGCGACCCATGCTGTTGCTCAGACTACTACTTGCACCACTTGCTTCATTGCTCATCGTCGACGAATTTGCCTTCAAGTCATCGTCCTGAATACATACACTCTACCAGTCACCAAAATCGCCAGGATGGTAAGGAAGGAGTATGGGAGTACTTGACACAATAGCACCCAAAATTGAAAAGTACACTGGAAATCATCAATGATGGCATGAATTTACTGATGACGATCTTCTGCAACATTGCAAAAGCCGACCAGTGACATAAAGTTCTGACCTTCAATCTCACTACGCAATGAATATCTGACAAAGCGATTGCTTGGAAAGATCTACTATTTAGAACGCCTAATCAAAGAACTTCGCCAGAGAGCCGACATAAAACTACAATAACTCTGCAAACACGTTCTCTGCGTTCGTTTCATTTCTGCATATTACAGATCAAATTGTTACAGTATTCAGTATTATCCTCCGCAGAGACATACCGAGCCTGACTCAAAGGGGTCCCTCATAATAAGGGATTCTTCTTGTGATGCAGCAGGATCCTGCTTTTTCTGGTCCTCAATTGTCCTCTCCACAACTGTTGACACAACCTGTGGAATATTGCTACACCGTAACAATGACGACAAATAAGTTAGAAATAATTAAGTTTCGCGTCCACCTCAAGTGAAATTTAAGGCAAATGAATGTAATCAATGGTGTAACTCACCACCTAAGCACAGAAGAGACATTCGAGATACTACATAATTTGTTCTGAAGTATCATTTCACTCACGAAGCTACGGATACATTGCCTCAAAATATCAATCTACACACCACTGGACATATAGACTTGTTAGGCATCTTATGCACTAGTGGTTTAGCCCTTTCAGCTTATGGTTACTTAAGTCCGACGGAGGTACAACTCCCTTAAAGATTTCATACACTCTTGGATTGTTAATTACGACAGAGCAGCTAATTCCAACTTTTAAACATCATGCCTCAGATCTCCCGCTACAGTTGGCTAAAGCTGCGGAAATACATGCGGTATACATACCTATCCAGTGTGCTTTGCAGATTTCGTCTAGAACTGCGAATCCATGGATGATTTAACAGAGTTTTTGCATCTGGCCGTAACTTTGCATCCTGTTGACGAAATTAAGTCAATGAGAGTCGAGAACAACTTACCGAGCATTCACCAGAGTATAAATCAAGTAAATTTAGCCTATATGAGGTTCTCTATTTCATGCTTGCTTCAATACTCTTCAAGTACCAAGCCCAGATTCCTTTCACTCAAGAAAACAGAGTATTTGGTTAGCCCAACCTTCTGAAAGCACTTAAGAAGGAAATCCCTAATTGGTTCCGACACATGCTCAGGTAATGGAGGGCGTGGATCCTGCATCCACAGATCAACAACCCCAAAACAAGGTTAGTAACCCGCCACCTAAAGGAAAACATCTTCACAACTCAGCACACCTTGGAATTCTAGCACCAGCTCATCAAGCCTAAGAAAAATTGCATGCTCTCAAAGATGGCAGAACGGTATAGCTAAATATCGTTACGAGGCAGTGTGCAGAAGGATACTGGGAGGTTTGATAAAATGGATGGAACCCAAAGACAAACCTCTGGAAACTCTTCACATGTTTGGGGAATGAAATATGACCTGAACAATACGGTAAAGAGCCGGCATTGGTTGCAGCTCGTAATAAGGTGGTATGCATGTTAAGAGCTCAATGACTGTGCACCCGACACTCCAAATGTCTGATGCTGCACTAACTCCTGACATTTCAATCACCTGGCAGCAGAACAAACATCATTTAGTCCAGCATCGAATACCACATCGCTCCATAAATGAGATGATTCTATCAAAACGATTCATCTAATCCGTGAAATTGTCTATACAATGCACGGCATGGTTACTCATTCAAGACATGGAATTCTTTACACCAAGACATCATCGCATAGATTACAATAGAAGTCCTGTAGAACTAGACAGACCAGCACTAAATCCAGGTCATTTAACACGGGGCATTTCCTCACAACATATTTAAGAAAAAACCCCGTCATTCCTAGGATTGGTGTCGACATGTATAGATCTAAGGTGCTGTGAAGGGTTGAAGAGATGGTTGAAGACTTGTTCTCATTGAGCACATGATATAACTAGCACTTCAGAAATCCACTAGATTGTAGAAATGAGACCTCTGGAGCCATCCAGTAAGGCGTTCCAACAACTGAATGCGTGTTCATGTCAGCTTCTGTCAGCTTGGTCGCAACTCCAAAATCAGCCAGCTTCACCAACCCCTGATAAGACAGCCCCAGGGTTAGGTTCGTGATACAAGAAATCCACAAGCTGCGAACCGTGTATTCGTCTGAGTAAGACGCAAAATGTAGACAAGGTAATGTTGCTGGTGACGGCCTACCTCTTTCGTGGTGAGAATATTAGCGCCCTTGATATCTCTGTGAATGACTCCTTGTTCATGCAGATATACCAGTCCTTCCAGAACCTAGAGAGAAGGAAAAATGATTTATCAATAGTGCAGAGTTCATCCTGAACGTTACTACAGATCGACATATAGAGCGTGGACCACATAACAGGAAAAAACGGCCAATTACATCATTCGGCATGGCTTCAAAAGTAAGGGAAATTTCAAAATCACATACATACATCACCAATCTAAAGAGGCGCTGCAGATAAACTAACCAAAGACAAAACCTGGCAAAAATTATTACACGCAACCAATGATGAACAACAACCGGCACGTAAACGGAAACATGTGTTCTCCATATGCACCCACTCAAAGAAGGTAGGAAACAGACATGGTCATATTGCCTAGAGGTCGATATAGTGTGCAAACGCACCTTGCCTACTACAATGAACTAATCAACAGCCTTCTCAACATATTTCATATCTACAGATATACAATCTTTCATACATCCCCCCTAGCATTGCCAAATAGATACTTTCTATGACAAACAAAACATGCATGACGCTGAAGAGTGAGCCGAATATGGTACAAGCAGAGGTGTAAACCTGCGCAATGTACACAGCAACCAACGATTCTGGAAACGCCCCAAATTTGTTGGGTTTGATGATGCTTGCCAACGATCCATTTTCCACAAACCTAGAAAACCAGTATAATGGATCAGCAGTGCTTGGTATTGAAACCGCACAAGCTCCAAAAACAGTAAAATGTCAGAAGCTGAACCGGCTGAAGCAACGAACGTACTCGAGAATGATATACAGATGCGTTTTTGTCTTGAAGGAACCCTGGTACTTGACGATGTTCCTATGATTCAGGTTCTGGGCACAAAGAGGTACGGTTCTTGGGTTTTCAGCATCATACAACAAAGGAAAATAGTAACCAATGTCCACAACTCTAGAAGATTGATAGCAATAGAGCACAGTGATGTTTTGCTTTCGTGGTCTAAAGCCAATTGAGAGCTATGGAGAAAAAACATGACGTCATGATATGGCGGCTCTTTAGACGATACACAAATTAAAATCATATATCCAGGAGGGGATAAAAATAGAATACCTTGAGAAGATCAATCTCTGACTGCGATATTCCCCGATGAACCCAGCAACCCAGAAATAATCCATGCGTTAGCTAGATGCTGAGGAGGATACATATAAGGATTTGCTGGTCAAGGGTCAAGAGGACTTGAACAGTCACATTACAGCAGAAGAAGCATCACACAAACATTGCATGTACCGACTTCAACTTGTAACAAGAAAGTTTCGTTACTGCGAGAAAAGAACACCCACCATAATGCTGGCCAGATCTTCAGAGGGAATGTTCTCCAGCGAAACCTGTTTGATCGCCACGAAGTCCCCATTCTCCAAATCCAAACCCTTGTACACTCGCCCATATGCACCTTTACCAATTTCATCTCCCAACAACTGCCAACCATTCCATAACATTAAATCTCAGGGAGACATTACGACCACCAGATTACCAGCAACTGGAAACACTTCCAAAATCTTCATCCTATTAACAAAATCCAGCTTTCAGATGATTCTGCCAGAATAACAAACTCAAAATCCGCCTTCGGACTTACAAGAGTGCAGGTTCCCCGGGAAGTCATTATATCATTTCCTAATCGAAAGATTAATTGTTCTAAAAGATAAGACTCCGACGAAGTCAAAAACATAGTGGCAAGGAAGTGTCTCATAAGAAGTCAGATTTTTCGGGTAGAATGAGATGAAAGGGCGAACGATAGCGATGGCAAATAATAAAAGCCCTGGTGACAAATGCTGAGTTCCTGTATTGCAAGCTAGGGTAAAGTGCTGCTCAGGAGGCACCCCGTGCTGAGAGAATGTGCCTGAGGAGTACATTCCAAGTGGAGGTGTCACCTATGCAGCACTACCAGTCCCCCAAGCTAAACCTCAGTTAGACTGCCACTGCCACTCGCGCCAGTAAAGCTACAACTCCAGCTACACTACCAGTGTCCTCCTGATCAACTTGTGAGACTTAAACCCATTTCAAAACAGGTATACAACACTACCTCCCACCCCCAGAGGCTCTTGAAAAGCATCAAGAGATTCAGAATTCATGAAAAAAGGGCTATTAAAAAAATATCCCCCTCGATCTGAAAATATTTCAGCCTCTCATGTTACATGTTGCTTCAAGAGAGGAAGAGCGGCTCACATATTTATCATTCAGGGTTTTGGATTTGTGAAAGTGAGAGGCTCCATGACGAGACATGGTGACAACAAGATCTCCTCAACAACCGAGGCCCGAGGCTGGCCTGCTGCTCCCTGAAGTAAGCCCGTTTGCGCAGCCTTCATTGTGCTCTCACCACCCCACCCGCCTCAAAATGCACGCCACCATGCAGCAAGGACTCAAATTCAGTCTCCCCCAATGCCCCATTCTCAACCCATTCTGCCACCATCGGTACCTCGCCGGCTACTACTCGCGGAATCTCTCCAACAAAACCGTCATGGCATCCCCTCTCTCTCGCTCTCACCTAAAAAATTCCACGCTGCAACTCAACCCTAACTTTCCCAATCACTCGATCAAATCCAAATTACTAATTCGAGCTACCAAACCCTAACCCTCTACAGAATCAGAAATCGCAGCCGTCAACGACGAAGCTCCCCCCTGCTCCCCCTGCAGTGATAGTCTGGCGCCTTCCAAGTTCCAAAACCTCGCACAAAACGAACCTGGTTCTGTGGGTGCAGAAATGCTAGTACAACATAGGCAGAAGCGTTGAAATGCTTGCAAAAAGCCAGAGATCTACTACAGTGCCAGTAGTGCTAAGGACATGGGCGAAGGTCGTGAAAAGGAAAATTTGACTTCAGGATCGAAGCAGCGGCAGATCTGGCTGGCAACGAAAAACAGAAAGCAGAAAATGCGCACGCAATGAGAACGAGACGACGACGACAAAGGCAACCGGCAACGAGGGGAACAAGCAGAGCGAGCTCGGTCGTAGGGGGCCCAAGCTTGCTGGAAAGTCATTCCGCCGGCAGGCCCGGCACTTGGGAACTGTTCCCACCAGTTCCTTTCACGTTCTTCCACGTTCCCTGATGGTTCTTTTCTTGTTCGCGCCAGGTTTCCATGTGGTTCCCTTCCTGTTCCCTGTATGCGAAGGCCCGGGTAGGATCACGAGGCCTGTGGGTTGGGAGCACCTGATCCTGACTGGGGACTCCAACAAGTTCTGGAGTTCACTGAACTTTTGATTCTAAGGTAACTAACTTACACCTAAAATTGCACAAATAAGCAATTCAGCATGGTTCATGTTCATGAGTTAATCGTCAAGGAATTTCTGGTTGTGTCAGAAGGAGGTATAACTGAGAATAGTAGAAAAGAAATGTGGCACCAAACTTTTTTGAATCTTAGTTTTGGTGCTTCATTGAGTTTAGTCCTGAGTTTTTTCTAAACTCCGGCTCTTTGTCCCCCATTGCACCCACTTTACAATTAACTCTAATATATTCAAAAGTTTTTGTATTATCTTGTTGGCAATCAAAAGGGGATTTTAAAGTCTCTTAAAATGCATTTTTTGGATACCATATGAATAGACTAAAAAATTTCAAAGTGCTAAATAGGTGTTTTTAAAATTGACCATAAACTCTCATGACTAGTGGGAACCTAATTTAGGCAAGAATTTGTAGTGTTTGGTTTTAAAGAGCAATTTAAATTAGATGCACTTATCTTAAGTGGAGAAGAAATGTTTGAGAATTCAAGTCCTAAAACTTGTCACTGTCCTTATTATATAAGGATTTTGCAATTCATTACAATAGTCAAAAGTAGAAATTTATGAAAGATTGTTAACCTTCAATACAATGTATTATGAAGTGTTATGAAGTGAATGTAGTGTTAGGCAGTTCCTGCCTCTTTTAGGTACATTGTTAACCTTCTTTTGGGTAGATAGTGAGGCAGAGGTTTTGCTTCACTATCCACCCAAAAGACTTTTTAATTAAATTTTTTTTAATAAATTTAGTACTGCCACAAAAGAAAATTATTTTTAAAATTTTCATACCCCTTCCCTACCCCCCAAAAATTTAAATTTTTAAATTTTCATCCCCTCTTCTTTCTTCCCCCCTCCTCTTATAATTTTCAAAAACCAATATATTGACAAACAATATGGGACAATTCCCATATCTCGTATCCATACCTGTATTTCATATTCATATTTAGTCTTGTACAATATCTGTACAATATCTATATTTATACCAAGGAGATGCATGGATGACCATCAACCATCAAAAAAGATCAATGGCTGTTCTTTATTCCCTCCCCACCACATCAACACTAGGGAGGGGGGTTCTTTTTTTTATTCTTTAATCAACGGTTGTGATCAACTCAAGCAGGGGAGGAAATTCTCCTAGGTGGGTGCCATCTTTTGCTAGGATAGTTAACCTAGTAGTTAACCTTTAACTTGAAAAGATAGGTCACTGGCCTCAAACATTAACATACAAGAAAACAAGACTTGAAGCAACAATGTTTTGTTCATTTAGATGTCTTGATTTGGACATTTTGTACATAACTCTATTGATTCAAATGTAATGATTAGGAATTTGTTTTCTACCCGTAGAAAAAATGGACTACAAAATTTATATTCTTTATATCTTTTCATGTTCTAACTAATTACTCTTTGAAAAAATTATTTTTCTTTTTCAAAGATGAAATCACATGTCATTTGTAAGCCATAAAAATTTTAGATTTTTTTGTGGAATTTGAAATTTTGTGATTTTGAAAGAAAAAATGTGAAATTTTTTACACCAAATACAAAATTCTCTCAAAAACACTTAGAATTCTTTTATAGACAAGTATATAATGGTGTAGAATATATCATGGTGTAAAAATATTTACTATGTCTTTCTATCATTATAAAATGAATAGACCATGGTTATAGGCCCACAATTCAAATTCAAATAAATTTTTTAATTTTCCAAATATTTCCAAATTTTAAGTAGAAACTACACTTAATTAGCCTTATTTTATTAGTAGGGCTTGAATTCAAAAAAGATCAATTTTTATAGGTCAAATTCATATCAAGCATTAGAGGGGATTTGAAGGCTCTCTAGGGCTATTTTGGGATTATTTCCAAAACTGGTCTGAGAATGCTCGGCCACTGTTAGGCCAACATTTTTAATAAAATAAAATAAAATAAAATTTGGGTCTTGAAATATGAAAAAAAATCCCAAATTTTTTTTAAAATAAAATAAATTTTAATGACGTGGCACTCTCTCGACGACATAGGATTCTTGCAAAACTGCGTTCCCATGGCAGTTTCTACGTATTTGGATTGTGGGAACTTGCGGGCTCCTAGAGACCTCAAATCTCCCCTAATGATTGCTAGAGTGTAGAGTTTAAAGTTGCCAAATTACATTACATGGTGATCCTTTGATTAAGCATCATCTAATGTAGAGTAGTGAACAATATAATAAAGTAAGAATATTCAACAATAACAACCTTCTACAAAATTGATTGAAAAATTATTTTTTCTATCTCAAAAAAATGCGAAAGAGCTAAATGATATCTAAAGGGCATTTTCTAACCACCCAAGCAATTCACATTTGGATATTCACAATTCAAGAACCATAGAGCTACAAAATGGCACTTGGATATTTGAAGTAGAAAAGCATAATGAAGAACTTCAATCTAGTTTGTTGTTTACAAGGTTTTTGGATGTATTTGTTTAATAGAACAAATCACTAGAAGATGTGTTTTTAGAGTACTTTCACAATTTGTACCTCTTTTTTGTAAATCTCAATTTCAAAACTATAATTTGTATTAAATTTTAACTCTACTCATAAAGAAAATTAAGTCTAATTTCTAATCCAACTTGAAATTTTCAAAATTTTATAGAATTAAACTATTTAAAGCTAATTTAACTTCAATCCTATAATCAAAGTATTTTAATCTTTAAATTACAAAATACCAAAATTTAGATCACACCATGATGTTTTAATGTTTTATACTAAAACTAAAATACACATCCGTGGTAAAAAAAACCAAGCATATATTGTATTTGATATGGATATTTTCACTCTTATTTGAAAGCTCACAATAATTTCAAATTTTTATTTTTTTATGCTACCTTTACTAATGAAAAGTAGTAAATTTGATAAAAAAGAAACACAAACTATAACATATTGACAAAATTTTGGTATGAAATAATTGTTGTCATATCATACCAAATTACCTACAATCCCAAAAAATGTACTATGTAAATGCCCTTATAAACAAATATTCTAGATTCATAAAGGTTGCGATGAAAATAATTGTTTTGGTTGCTAAATACAAATTTAAATTATTTATATGAATTGTGAAATTAGACAAATATTTTGGAATCTACCCGGGGAGGACACTTCTTGTGTATTTGGGGGACCCACGTGTGGCGGTGGGGTATTTTTAGGGGGGCTATTAATTACTTGTAATCATTACTTGGCAACATTAAAAGAGCCCCTATTTTATCATAAAGTGGAAAAATCACCATATTATCATCCCTATTTTATTTTTAAAACACTTTGCCTTTTTAATGTCCCCTATTTTACAACGGTGCTAGTATGTGAGCATGAAAGTGTGAGCATGTGAGCCTTGAGCATATAGATAAGTATGTATATGCAACCATTTGAAGGTGTTTATAACATAAACACCTATAATAGTATAATATAGGTGCTTATAGCATATATACACTATTAACAAAGAAGGTTACTATAGTATAGACACTTATATCATAGATGTATAGTCTTTTAGGCTCATAGGCTCACACTTTTATGCTCACATAATAGCAACCCTCCCCTATTTTATATATAAATTTCTTGTAAATTTTACCCAAGATTATTTAAATGTACCCTATCTTCCGCTGCACGTAGGTTATTAAAAAATGGGAAGTGTCCTCCCCTAGGGAATCTATGCAAAGCAAATGCAACAACAAGCCAAGTTGCAACCTATCAATCATCTATGATAGTAAATGGAATCTCAAATCTTTGATTCATTTAGGATCTTCAAATTCTATTCTAATTAATATTATCTACAATTTCTCTGTATATTATTTTTTTTCAAAGCACATATATGTCAACTATTTACAATACTAATAGGGGTGGGTCATAATTGATATACAACAATATGCAATTAAATATGGAAGTCATCATAGCTCAAAAAAAAGAAGCAATTTTAGAAGTAATTAAGGTAGGAGGTCCTTAAATAGAATGTTTAAGCCTACCTACGTCATCAATAACAATATTAGATATTTCAATAAGCATGTCATTCTTTCCTAGATAAGATAGGCACTTTATTCCTACCTTTTAAATAATGCAAACACAATTAGTATCTAGTGTTGAAAATAATCCTATAGGTGTTTAATATCAATCCAAATATGCCTTTCAAGCAATGAAGCTTTGTTAGTAGTGATGATTTCTAGTTTGGTATTTTAATAGTAATTAAATTATTGAAAAATACCTATAGAGAAGTTCATTCTTAGGGAGGAAAGAAAATGCATTATGGTAACTTTAAAGAATGACAATTGATGTCAATTCCTATGACTTGCACAATTGAAAATGAAGGAAATGTTTAATCTTACTTTCACCATAGATATAACTCAAGATTTATTACAATTGAGCTAGTTAAGAAAACTTATTCCCTTCTATTTTCATTCCATAGCTTTAACTTTAGCTTTTACCAACCAACTTCAATTGGATCTTTTCCGTATCCTAACTAGATTAACAATTGCATGCATTCTTCTTTTTGTACCCCATTCTCCCAACATGTCTTCCAAATTCTATTGAACTTGTAAATCTCCTTCCCTAATTCACCAATTGATTTCTTGATTCCACATTGCTCCTATAGAAATTCCTTTTCCTCACCATTTACTCCAAATTGGCTCCATTGATAATAAATTTATTAATTCTCACATGCAATTCCAAACTCAAAATTCCATTATCATAACACTCAGTGCAATTGATCCAATTAAATACAAATTCTAGCACTACTGATTTCCCTCAATAATACACCATTATAGCAATAGAATTTTCCCTTAGATAACAACTATAAATCCAACATTCTTCTTTTACAATTAATCACATCCATTATTCACTTCCAAGCAAAATCTATAGGCCTAACTCACAGTTCAACAATAACACTTACTATAGATTCACATCAATCCTAGCACATAAATCACCATGGTTTAACACAATAGAAAATCAGCACTCCATAACATAACCATCCATTGTTAAACAATTAATTCCACTCATACTAAATTCATCAAATTTAGCCTAGTAAATCTCATCACATACAGCATACACCAACTCCAAATTTACAATTGATCTCCCCCTTATATTCCAATTCAAAATACACCAACTCCAAATTTACATTTGATCTCCCTCTTATATTTCAATTCAAAAATCACAATCGATCCTCACAGTTTGCAAACACAACCTCACTCCGTAAAAACTATTGATCCAGCTCATTCACGTGAACACCAATACTATAGACACTATGACTCCTTACACACATGCTCCACTAAAAAAATTATAGATCCTATACACTATCGGCCTTCACTATGGTAGGAGTCCTAGATATCTCTTCTACACTGCAACCACCACCACCTGATAGTTGATTTTGACCATAGTTTCTCACCTAAACTATAACCGCCTTCAACTGATCGCACCCCATTCATCCATTGACTAAAACTATAGATGAAATACTATCATAACCCAAATGAACTAACAATGATAGAGAATTAACCTCCAAAATACTACAATACTATAGAAAATGGGTGAAATTACCATCACTAAGAGGAATTCAAATAAAATTGCCATAGTTCTCATACTACATGATTACTTCTATTGTACCTAATTGCACTTCTGAAATCAATTTAAATAATTGAATAGAATACAGGTGAATTTGGCTATGTTTCCAAAACTCTAAGCTAATGAAAGTTGATTAGGCAAAATAGGTTAGAAGTTCAAGTTTTAGAGATCTGAATGCCTTTTTTCAAAAAGATGAAATTTGTAAAAATTGACTTAAGTATGTGAAAGATATTTGTAGATGAAGTTTTGTTTTTTAATTAAGGTATAAAACTTCATTTATTGTTTATTTCTATTCTAACTATCAAAATTTAATGGAGTTTTTTATAGTATTTTTTACTTTAATTCTTCTACTTTGATTTTGATTTCGGAGAATTTTTGTCAACTATAGTGTATTTTCATCCAATTTGACTTCAATTTCATCCAAAATTTGATCTTGGTCTGACTCTTTCAGTATTAATTCAATTTCTAGGATTAAACTATTTTTCAAAAGTTAATTTTAAGTTCTATAAGATTCTAATCTTAAGTTATTTCTAAGATTCTTTTCAAAGATTTCTTTCTCTATTCTATGACCTATACTATGTTCTTTAAATTTTTAATTTTACAAACTATTTTTAGGTCTAAGTATGGATAAAATAAAAATTTATGAAATTACCTTTCTATAAAGGTAAAATACTTTCACTTTTGACTTTCCTATACAAAGTTATTCACAAATGAGGTTTGACCAACAACTAGTTCATTAAACTTTCATCCATCAATATCTTTTACTTTTACAATCTAAGTTGAATTTTTTTCCACCTTCAAATATTGTTTTTAATTTAGATTCTAATATTTTTTGTTTGATTCCTATGGATGAAATTCTAATTTTTCACCCAATTCCAAGACAAATTTTCATCAATGCATAATTTCTAGAGTTTTCATCTATTTTCTATGTATAATATCTTCTTAAAAAGTAATTAAATTTCCTAGTTACTTTAGAATACTAATTCTAAAATTTAAATGATCGTACTGTTCAACTTTAATTCCTAGCTTCTAAGTCTATTGTTTTTAATTTAATTTAATATTTTTGTGAAAAGGGAAGTAAATAAAAGAAACATTTAAAAACTAACATCAATAACTGCGGCATCCACATACCTGTGCATTGTGATGATGTTCTTGTGGTGTCCAATTTCAACCTTCATTTCTATTATCTTGTATTTGAATGCTAGATTGAATGCTCTATTTGATAAGCTCATGCATTGGCCCCCATATTGAAAACCCTCCTTCTTTCATCTTCTATTTTCTTTATCTTTCTAAAAAGATTTGATTTTTAAAATGTTTTTCAAAGTCAAATACTCAAATCCTTTAAAATCTAATATAATCTAATCTTCAAACTATTTGCAAAATGGTTTTAAGAGTCAATATTGCCTCAAGTTAGCTTCTCCAATAGGGAGGTTTGAAGCCACTAGAAGCTTGTTTCAAAATTGTTCCTGTAATTGTTGACCGCTGTTAGTCGACAATTATTAAAAAAAATGGGACGTCCTGAACTCGAGGAGGACACTCTCACTACATTTGGGTGACCCACGTGCAAGAGGGGTATTTTTTGGGGGCCTATTTAACTCCTAGGCAACATTAAAAGGGCCCCTATCATTACCTAATGCAAAAATTTCCTATATAATCATCCATATCAATACTTATAATATGTAGGTCAATGCAATTTTTGTAGCCTATATTTTTTGTAAGTAAAAAAACTAAATTAAAAACTAATGAGAAAGTAAAAGTGACAAGAAAAAAGTTCATAGAAAAAAAGGTTAAATTTCTAAAACACCAATTAGTATGCATGAATCAAACACAAAACATTGGAATTGAAAGCCATACTCAACAATTAGAAGCCATATGAAGAATGTTTCAAAAACACAGAGCTGAAGTCAATGAAAGTACTAATTGTGCAAAGTACTAAAAATGTGCTTCAATGTCAAAATGCAAATAAGAAGAAATGCCTACTAGCAAATGAAAAAACTATAGCAGCAAAACCCTGCTATATTTCTAATAGACACTTGCACATTTGAAAAAAAACATTCAATTTACCATTTGTCACCCAATAGCTACTTTAAAACTCTAAGTCTATGAAATTGCACCTTCATCCATTGATTTGGAGTTTCATCTTGTAACTCTAACATACGAGTATCCTATGCTCCGGTCAGATTCGTAAAAAATTAATTCAAAATTAAATAAGTATGGCATATGATGAAATTTTCAAAAATCATAATGTGACAAGTTTGATAGTGTAGAAAAGATTAATGAAAACAATTCAAAATCTTCAAAAAAAATTTGATGAAAAATCCCCTTATGAAGATACGTTGTTTGTTTGTTTGTTTGTTTGTTTGTTTGTTTGGATGTTTGTTACATTGAGATCTCCCGGACCGTGAGTTCCCCGGGTGCGTGTTTGGTACTGTCGGAAAGCCCTCAACGACGAGGGGTGCATGGGCTTTGATTCATGGTGTTCCAACCTACGGCACAAAAGTTATTGAATTTTGAAGTTTCTATATATTAAGGCTTTAAAACATAGTATGGCCTTCATTATGAAGGCCATAATTATGTTGTAAAGCCTTAAGACTTGATTGTTAAGCCTTGATTTTAGCTTAAGAATTGATAGTATGGCCTTCATTACTCAAACCTAATAACCAAGCTTTGATTAAGCTTGAGTAGAGCAAAATTTTGGAAAGCCTACCTTATTTTAACCTTATAAAACAAGATTTTGTAAAGCTTCTATCACGTTGAGCTTGCAATGTTGTAAAGTAGGAGGGCTATAACTACAATTAACAAAATATTCCCAATCACAATAAACCAAATCCTAAAAATTCTAAATGGGCTGAATGAAAGGGAAATTTAAGTAAAAAGATTAGATTTTGTTGAGTATGTGATGAATTTGCTTTTAACGAATGGTACTATACTATAAGTTTGATATAATACTATATTGTAATTTTGACTTAGTATAAATGAGTAAATACAATTCCTTGGATCTAATTCTTTTGCCCCTAAACTACATGTACCTAAAAATTAATGGACCATATTTTTTGGCTATCTACATTACTAATAATGGACTTGCCATTTTCATGTCCCCTATTTTATATATAATTATTTTATAAGTATTTATAAATATTACCCAAAATGAATTAAATCCATCCTATATTCCGCCGCATGTGGGTTCCTAAAACGCGGGAAGTGTCCTCCCCGTGGTCCTGAAATGTGAAAAAAAGTCCTAATTAAAATTTTTTTTTTCAATAATCAATGATGTGGCACTCTCTTGACCACGTTGAATCTACATACTCGTGGCAATTTCTATGTTCCCATAGTCTAGGAACTTGCAATCTTCCAAAAGCCTCTAATGTCTTCTAATGCAACTTTTTTCTATTATAGCTAATCACTCGAAGTTTTCACAAGTCAAACTATTCGCTTTTGTATTTTTCTATTCATCTTGTAATCAAACTAAAAAATGGTTTAAAAAATAATATTATACTTAATGAGTGGCATGCATTCTATTAAAAATAGTATTCTATTAATATGCTCTCCACTGTAATCCACTATAGTTCTGTATAGTTAACTGTAGTTATAAATACAACTAGGGATAAAATAAAAATCCCTTGGATCAATAGTAGAGGAAGAGAATCTATTAATATTCTCTCTCCATAGTATATAAGGAGATACCTCTATTGAATATATGAACTTTCTTCTTCTATTCTCAACACGTTATTAGCACGCTCTTTCAATCTAGTTTTGTCTTTGATTTAGTTTCTAAAGCAAGTTTACAACTTGTTTATCAAAGCCCATGCTCTTTGGACCATCTTCTAGTTTTTATTTTTTTTGTTTTGAAGGAGGTTATCAACTCACTATTAATACCTTTTTGTTTAGAATTTCATAATTATGTTTCAAATTTTGATTTTGTTTTTTGAAGGAAGTTATACAATTCCTTTGTTCAACCTTTCCGCTATAGCTCCGTTTCTCCAATTAAGCTCTATTTTTCCTTTGGAGTTCTATCTCTTCCTAAACGATGTTCTTCTTATCATTTATCTTCTTGCTTTAAGAATAATTTACACCTTACATTTTTTCGCTATTACATTTTACTTTATATCTTTCATTTATTTGATTATTATTTATTATTATTTTTAAATATTATCTTTGAATACTTTGATTCTTTTCATTGCTACATTTTGCAGCAATATGAATGTATCAATTCAATCTCTATTGTAGTACAATAATCTTCAAAAGCTCTTGATCGGAACTCTTGAGCATTATTCATACATAAAGTTTTGATTGGATAATCAAGAAAATGAGCCTTGAAATGAATCAACATTGATAATAAAGTAGCAAAAGCCAAGTTTCTCGTCAGTAATAACAAGACATGAGATTGTTTGTCTGATGCATCAACCAGAACCATACTGAAATATTGAAACGGTCCAGATATAGGATTTATAGGACTACAAATGTCACTGTGTAGCTTTAATAGCATTGGTGGTGACTCATTATGAAGTTGCCATAAAGATGATTTAGGAATGAACTTGCTTTGCACGCATGCTTAGCATAATGTCATTGAATTGACATCTATTGGTTGCAAATTATTCCTTATATTGCTGAACATAATTTGCAATCAGTAGATGTCAATTCAATGACATTATGCTAAGCATGTGTGCAAGGCAAATTCATTGCCAAATCATCTTTATAGCAACTTCCTAATGAGTCACCACCAATGCTATTAAGGCTACACAGTGACATTTGTAGTCCTATAAATCCTATATCTGGACGGTTTCAATATTTTAGTATGGTTTTGGTTGATGCATCATACAAACAATCTCATGTCTCGTTATTATTGACAAGAAACTTGGCTTTTGCCACTTTATTATCTATGTTGATTCATTTCAAGGCTCATTTTCCTGATTATCCAATCAAGACTTCATGTATGGATAATACTCAAGAGTTCTTGAAGATTATTGCACTACAATAGAGATTGACTTGAAATATTCCGTTCTATATGAACATACTCAAAATGGATTGGCGAAATCTTTTATAAAACGGGTTCATCCTATTACAAAGCCATTACTTCTTTAAGCAAAGGTGCCCACATCTATGTCAAGTTATGCTATTTTACATGCTACAACTTTAATTCGGCTTCATCCTTCATTAGTTGATATTATTTCTCCACTAGATTTTCTTTTTGAACGTGTATTAAATGTATCTTACTTGCGAGTATTTGGCTATTATATATAGGTTTTTATCCCTGAACCTCAACGTTATACAATTGGAGCTCATTGACAAGAAGGCATTTATGTTGGATTTGATTCTTCAAGCATTATTTGTTATATCAATCCCTCCACTAGTAATCTAATAGGTTGCTTTGTGCTTGCACTACAATAATACAAGGACATAAATGACTGCAAAAAATGACTGAAAATGAGTCATTTTGGACTGAAATGACTGAAAAATGACTTTAAGCCTTATAGTCATTGTGGACAAGTCATTCTTTAAATGATTGTGATTCTATTATCACCATTCTTTTTAGCTTTGGATGAAAAATTGATGAGGAAGACAAGCAAATTTTTTTTTAAAAGAGGGCAATTGTCCATTTTCAAAGGAAATTTTTATAATGTGAAATTGTGGATTTCCAAGTCAGCCAATAATTTAGTTATTATGTAGTCATGATATAGTTTGGATGTTGTTGAAGTGGACCTCTACGTCAACCAATTATGGAGTCATTTTGTAAATTTGTAGTCATGATATAGTTTGGGTGTTGTTAATGTGGATGTCTACATCAAAATCATGTGTAAGTCATTGTGAAGTCATTATGTAGTCATTTTGAAGCTGTAATGAAGTTTTTGTATTATTGAAATGGATTGCCATGTGGCAAGTCATTTTATAGTCATTTTTAAGTGCTTTGGATTTTAAATTCAAGTTACTCTCTAAAGACATCAAAAGTCATTTTCTTGTCATTTTCAACTTGTAGCAATATGTACAAAAAAGATTGTATTGACAATTGTATAAGGAGTAGTCATTCTATAGTCACATATGAATACATTCAAAGTTCCACAATGATACACCATATGTCATATGTAATACATCATGTACAATACACTATATGCCATACATCATTTCAAAGTTCAATTAGTATGTAGATATGAATAGATGAAATGACAAGCCTTTTATAGAAGAGGAATAGTAGTAGGCAAGACAAAGCTTGTGGGATATGTAAAATATAGGAATTGTATTACAAGTAGTATTTTTAACCTCATTGAGGCATAATAAACTAACTTTTTTCAAAAAACTTTGAACTAATTAAAGTTGGTGAATCAATCTCACTTTCATCTCCAAAAATTTATTTTAAATTTTAAGCCTCTAATAAAAAATTATAAGTAAATTTGCTAAAAGGTTTGGAAAGGATTGGCATAGGAAGAGTACTAGGCTCAAGCACCTATAATTCAACTTTTTCTAAATAAATATGTATGTAGCTATCCTTCAATCTCCTCACTTCATACAAAGAAAGTGTGACAATGAATGTATAAGATTTTTGCAAATAACATAATGATTCATAGTGCACAAGGTGCCAAAGTAGACAAGTAGTAGTAGAGTAGGTGCATAGTAGTCTGAAAGTTTTGAGTAGTCATTTGATAGTTACAAGAAGTCATTTTGTAGTAAAACCAAAGTAGTGGTGGTGGTATTTGCACAAGAAAAAAATGGGACTTAACAAATGTCATTGAATCCATCTAAATACCTTACTGTATGTTTATTGGAACATTTAGTAATTCAAATGTAAAGCATATGAAGTGTTCAAAAGTAGTGCATTGACAATAGCACAAAATTTTGAAAGTCATTATTGGCATAATGGCATATAGATAGGAGTTTAAGCAAATCATACAAATGGATCTTAAGGAAGAATTTTTTTTAATGCTAACAAAGACAAAGGCTACTTGGAATGCATTATTTTTTTAAAAAAAGACAAAAGTATTCTATTGGAAAAAATGTTAAAAAAAAATGAAGAAAATAAACAAGAAGTAAAAATATTGAAAAGACTAAAAGAAAAGTTATTAGTTCAAGAAAGGTATTAAGATACGAATGTTAGAAAATCGTAAATCAGATGAGTATAGTTGCATCCTAGTAATTTGAGAATGATTGTTGTCTACGTTAGCATATTGTCTTTACTACAAAAAAATGGGAGTATAAATTAAATGACTAGTCCACAATGACTACATGGGCAACAATGACTACATAATGACTGCAAAATGACTATTTTGCAATCATTGTTGTTGGTGCAGTCATTGTGGACAAGTCATTTATACCCTCAATTTCTTATAAGGAAATTGCAAGAAACACTTGTGCTATTTTTTGTCACACCTAATGTGCTGATTTGTTTTTTGGCCATAACTTCTATGTTTTGGCTCCAAATGACTCAAGATTTGTATGAAAGATACTCATAGGTACCATACACATTTTCTAATTTTTTCATAATTTTCAAAAATAGTTTGATTTCAAAATAGTACTAGTGATTAAATGTCATACTTGGCAGTTTAGGGGTGTTTAGTCACTAAAGAGTACCTTTTTTTTAATGATTTTGAGATGAAATTTGGATGAGATGGTCTTCTAATAGACTTACAGCTTTTCAAGTGAGGGATTTTGAAAAAAGGTATTTTTCTAACGTGTGGAAGTTCACAAAATGAGCTTCCTTCTAGTTGCATTTTTAAACATATAAAATATTATTTTAGTGATTTTCTTGATGAATGACCATTTCCATAGAGTTGTTGCAAATGTCCACTTTTTATTTTTTGTATTTACTTATTTTTACTAATTTTCTTGAATTAATAAAATAAAGGTATGTATTTTCTTGAGGTTTGGCGCTTTTTAAGTTCTCCTACTTAGAGAATTTTTCTATCAATTTCTTTCGGTGAAAACCTTAATCTTAGAGGTGTATACATTATTCATATTTTTCAAAAAAAATTCAAATTAATTTTCTAATTTTAAAGTACTCCGGAAAAAATCACGAGTACTGTAGTAAAACGCAACAAATAGGACAAGTGTTTCTTGCAATCACCCTATAGTGTTTTCCATCTTGGGGGCAAAAATTTTCAACATAGCCCTACAAAAGACTTTGTAGTAATTCTTAAGTTGCATAGTAGTGAAGTATAGTTGCATTTTTGAGGAGCTCACCTAGTGTATCTATAATAGATCATGTGCGAACAAGTCATATTTTGACTTCCTAAATATATATTTTTTAATAAATTATAATTTCAACCTATAATTTTGAGCTTTGTCCAATAATGACTATAGATTTCTATTGCCAAAAAATTCCCAACTCAAATAATGTATGAAATTTTCTTTAGAATAAGTTGAGAAATCAATTAAAATGGCACAATTTTCAATTCAAATATTAATTGAGGATACATTTAGATGACCATTGCATCAATAATCAAGAAAAATGAACTTTCAACAGTAAGAGAGTTATTTTCAGAATTAGAAAAAAAAAATTAGACCATTTTTTCTTGTATAAAATAGGGGTGTGAAATTATTTTCAGAATACAATGTATTTTTTTACTTCAAAAATTTGTAATCAATTATATTTGATAGATAAAAATATCAAAAATTCAAAACATAAAATTTCAAAGTAGGAAAATCTATTTATATTTTTTAATTTGAATTTTTAGATACAAAGTAGAGGTTCTAAAATAATTATTTTTCATTTTATGCCCATATTTAGAGCAAAACACTATAACATGACCCTACAAAAGACCTTGCAGTTATTTTAGAGTCACATAGTAGTAAAATACAGTCGCATTCTAGTAGCCCGAGAACAATTCCTATCCACGTCAGTAAGCTGTCCTACTTGTCCTTGGCCTAAAATATGGAGGTATGGCCTTTTGTAACCTTTTAGTCATTTTTGAATCATGAAGTAATGAAATTAAGTTACAATCAATAACTATGTCATATTCGTTAATGACTCTAGCATCTACTTTGAATTTTTTCTTCCTTTTGTGCTCTTATTCATGACAGTTTGAATGAAAAAATGTAAATGAATCTAGCGGTCTGTCATGTCTTCATCCTTCAATTACACTCACGACTGCAAAATGACTATTGGAGTATGCAAATTGAGCTAGGTTGATGCAATTGTAGAGGTACCTGTCACTGTCGAGTCAAATTGGAAATTTAGTCATCCTTGAGTCATTCCTCTACATTCAATTATATCCCTATTTTTTGTAGTGTTGTTTTTTTAATTGTTGATTTGAAGAAAATAAATTTTCATCTTTTAAAAGAAGAGTAGCTGAGCAGCTGTTCAAAAACAATCCAAAAGTATTATGTTCAAGGCACTTGAAACATGTATATTTAATCCTAATCCTCACACATCTTTGGTTGAATCTAAGGTTGTAAAAATTTTGCATTTACAAAAGATTGTGAATCGGACACCTGATCGCTTCAACAATGCACCAAGGATATCAAGACTTCATTAAATAAAGCTCAAAATGTTCCTACTCAAGTTCAAATTCCAACAACTATTTCTATTCCACTTTTTCAATCGTTGGGCAAACAAACTCGTGCACCTAACAAACAACCATGCAAGCGCAAGACAATGTCTAATAATATTTCCTCTATATCTACAACAACCACTTGTACCTATCTGGAATCTTTGTGCAACACAACTACAATTCCTATGAGAGGAATTCTTGATTGCGAGTAAAAAGAGTCCAAATTGAATACAGAGTTGTCTATGATATATTGAAGTACAGGTGATATTTGGGATATAACAACTATTGAATTAGATGAATAATTTGTTTTCATGATTGCAAAAAATCTTTCGCGGTCACTATAAGAGAAAGGGGTGTTTTAAGTATAGTCCTAGAGATAACATTTTAAGTAATGACCTTTTTTGGAGACTTTAAGTAAAAAATAAGTGTCTCCAAAAAATGTCATTACTTAAAATGTTATCTCTAGGAGTATACTTAAAACACCCCTGGGTGGAAGCATGTTAATAAGAGCCACTAGTGGACCTTAATGGACTTCCTTGAATACTGATTTTACACTTAGAAGGTGCCACCTGTTATAGTTAATGGTAATTAAAAATGCTAGAACTCGTTACCTGACACGTAGTACAAGACTTTAACGCTGGTGCGTCAAAATTTGAAATCTTTCGCGCTTCATTGAGAACTCGTCGTCTCTCTTCGCGAACTGGTCCTGTTCCGCTTCTGTCTGTGTTTTGGAACTTGGTTTGAATTTTTTTGTTGTGGCATTGGGTGATTAGGGCTTCAGGCAATTACCTTGAATTGGGCTAGTGCTGTAGATGCAATGGAAGAGACGTGGGTGCGTGGGAAGAGTTTGGGCAAAGAAGAAAAACGAGGGCGTCGAGAGAGTTTAGGGAAGGATTCTGAGAGGAAAGTGAATTTCAAGCCAGAGATGAGTGTAGAGAAATGCAAAGAAGAGATCGCTTTCTACACAGCACAGATCGAGAGTTTTTTTGAGGATGAGCGGGGTTTAATAGAGGAGGACTGAACCCTAAATTAGCTGCCGATGTTGCTTTCGTCACTGACGCAGATGTGGAGGGTTTATTTGGAAAGTGCACGAAATTGCGCACCACGAATACATTCTTGGATCCCGATGCGAGGAAAGACTTAATGGAGCTGTATTGGAAGATTTACGGATCGCATTCAGTTACCAACAACGAATTTGTTGGATGGATCGTGAAGGGTTACATTGCGAACTTGAGAAAAAAAAAGGTTAATTGGGCATTGGCAGCTTCAACAACTGCTTTGGAGAAAGCAGATCGAGCACAGAGGCTCTTGTTGAGGCTCATGAATCCAGAATCGAGTGACGAAGCTACTGCCTCAGGATTGAAAGAGGGATATTGCACATCCCATCGAGACGGGATTAGCAGTCGTTTAGGAGGAGCGACAGTCAAATCCAAGGGAATCGAGGTGAAGCTCGGGAGCACCTCCGGGGGTTTAGGGTTTAGCACTTCTTGTCCTTATGGGGTGTCACCAATTGATTTGGAAGTGGTTAGGGATGTTTGTAAGCTTCAAGGTGAGATTCTTGTCACAGCCACAAGCAAAGTGAAATACGTTGAGGCAGAGTACAAGAGAATATCGGACAGGCTGGTCGGATTCAAATTCACTATGGACGATCGCCACATTACTACAAAAGAAGATGAAGAGAAGGTTTTGCAATTCCAAATTCAGTTTGAGAGAGCAACCAAGGCGGTTGAAGAATTGGATCTACAAGTAAACTTACTATTCTTTTTTGAATGTTTTGGACACCTTACCTGTTGTGGATTTCCAATGGTGCGTTTAGGGTTTAGGGTGGATGCTCCACTTAGCTTGGCGCTCACTGTTGCCTTGCTTGGTTGGTGTGCAGGCTTTGGGCATTTCCACAGACTCTGTTCAACTCAAAGATGTGGAGCAGAAGTTGAAGATCCTACGAAGTCAGGCAAATCTGGTTGAAAGAAAGCTTGAAGTTTCCAAATCTGTGGCAGATTCTAGTCGGGAGAGGGCTATGAAAGGTCAAGATTTCTATGAAGACATTGAATCCGAGCAGATGAGGGTAGAATCTGATCTCCGGATTTTGAAAAGGGAGATTGTGGACCTTCAGCGACATTCTGCTGTTGTTGTAGATCAGTGTGCCGAGATGCAAAAAGGAGGTGGCTTGTCATTGTGGCCCAAGCCAGCCCTCCATCCAACTATGCCCAACGATGGACATGTGAACACTCCGATCTTGCAGCTGCATCCCTGTGTGTTTTGTAATAGAGGTTATCCGTTTTTTGATATCGTCATTACACCTTGCCGTCACATGTACCACATTTTTTGTGCAGCAGCACTTGCCAAAGCTGACCACATGTGCATCCGATGTCATGAAGTTTTCCATCCTCATTGGTGGCAAAGTTTTGGCTTCTAAGCTGCATACTCAGGGTTTGAAGAGGAGAGTCTGAGGTTGAAATTACCTACAGAAGTGGAAGCCGTAAGGCAATCTTTGAAGGACAATGGCAGCCGTCAAATACTGAATTGTAAGTGTTTTCTTCCTTTGATTTGCTTTCTATGTTTTCTACTGCACCACTCCTTAATTTCTGTGATTGCTATGGAGAATGGCTGATAGCGATATATGTGGTTGCTTGAAGTGGTGAAGCTCTTTTTCCGATTGAATGAAGTTGCTCCTACTTGAAATTCTTATGAAAATGGTTGGCCAAAAGTGCTCAAGTACCACTGTAGCTACAGATGTCCAATGCTGCTTATGAATAGGGCCATGGCTGCTTAGACTTCAATTCTGAGTTCCTTACATAAGGACTGTCACTGCCGAAAGAAGAAGGTGCTGTATATCGTTGCTTATTTGTACTTGGTGGTAATCATTGTTCTTTTGTGGTGGTTATGTGATACCTGTAAGTGTTTGGTGGTGCTCATGGTTCCTTTGTGGTGGTTATGTGAACCAGGAAGTGCTTGGTGGTGCTCATGGTTCCTTTGTAGTGGTTATGTGATCCCTTTGTGGTTATGTGATACCTGCAAGTGCTTGGTGGTTTAGGGTGGTAGTTCATTGTGCTTTGTACTACTTTAGTGTTCCTTCCTGCTTATTTTGTAAGCACTTCATTGCTATGACTGCTTCGGTCATAATGCATCGGTGCTACCTGCTTGTTCCCTATGTGTGAGTGCTACACTCTTTTGGAAGTGCTTTATGACTCATTGTTGCTTATGTCCAGGGACGCAATCAAGTTTGAAGCACTCAGATTTGGGGTCATGTGGGTCCGAAGTGGATGTGATTTGGGGTCAGCAGGATCCGATTAACGGGGAATGTAGCATACGTACAACAGGCGGGCACAGGCTGCCTTCCCGTGCTAGTTACACTCCATTTGAAGAACCGTTATGCACTGAGGTAGAGCTGGGTGTTTCAAATTCCGAAGGAGATCAAGAAGCCGAGTCGCCAGTGAAGACTCGTGGTGTGGAATGTCATGCAATTGGTGCTACAGATGTCATTGCTAATCCAGGTTTGGGTTTGAAGGCATGTTGGTTGTGTAATTACTCTCCCCTTGGTTTAGGCTACTAGAAATTGCACCCTGAAATGTCAGTGATATTGATGTTATGATTCTTTGGATTTAGATTTGCAAGAACCTTTGGGGATGGCACAAGATGAGGGACATGGTAAGCTTGCTTAAAACCTACTTCACTGGCTTGTTGTTCATTTTGAGGGTCCTTCAAATTTTTGCTTTTCAAGTTCTGTGCAAATGCCTACTGTGCAATGCCATTGCTTGAGGCTTTTCGGGTGACTTTCCCTTGGTGCAGACAAGTCAAGACTTAGCAATGACTGTGAGCTTCTTGGCATTCCAAAGTTCAGATGCTCTCTCTTGAAGAGACCTACTGATCTCTTAGACGGCAATGAAGACGGGAGGAAGAACATAGCTTTGAGTAGCTTAGTACAAAGTGGACCACTTGTGGCAGTTGAATCGGATCCTATCGTACAATCAAGTGGCGAGGAAACAATTAAGCATAGGTCTTTAAATTCTGTCAGTCCCAAGGGAAAGGCCAAGACAAAGAATTCCAAGAAAAAATCCCGTGAGGCCCTTCCATGTACACTTGCAGGCAGAGTTTCTACTCGAGCTGAGAAACAATGACAACAGATCACAGTTGGAGCCCCCCGAATTTGGAGCGGAATATGGTATTTTTAACACCATCAGGTATTATGTAATCAATACGTTGAGAGTTTACCATTCTTGATGTTTGTCATCGTCTTAGTAAGGCTAAAGAATTGGAACACACGTTAATGAGTCTCATTCCTTGTATTCAGTTGGTATATGGACATGTAGATGTGCTAGTCTGTATAATTTTTACAGATACCATACGACAACGGACATGTATATGTAACTCAAACTTACACATGTGTAGTATCACATGTCGGAGAATTACGATTTAACAACTTCTGAATGCAATCTGTACTCAATCTTCTCGCAGAAACAGAATAAGCCATTCTGACGCGTGAATGACTCCTGGGTATGGGTTGGGGTTTAGCGATGGGACGCAGACTGTCTTTTGAAGCTTAGAAGAATCGCTTGTGATGGTGAATTTGGATTTGGAATCTACTGACTTCACTTACAAGTGTTCTGTGAATGTGAGAGAGAGCTACATGTACTTCCTTCTCTCTTAACTACAAGCCTACTAATTGAGCGTTGAGGCTGAAGAAGTTGCCACTTTCAGGGAGTTTGAGTGCTATACTGTTAGTCAAGGTTCTTGTCTTTGAGTTTGTTTTCTCCATTACCATGTCCTCCTCTGGCGAAGATAGAAACACGTTGTGGAACCTAGATGGGAGTCGTGTAGACTTGGGCCAGTTTCCCAGCTTTGAAAGGGAGGTCAAGAGGTCAACATTGAACAGTGTGGTGCGTTTTTATAATCTTGTGCTTCAAATGTTGGAAGTAATGGTTGAATTGTTGTGTTCTTTTTTTATTGAAGTTTGTCCTTTTTGTAGCACTGTAGTATGAAGAAGGGATTGCGTTATTTTTAGGAAGCAGTCGTCCCATGCAGGTTTAAAGAGCGGTTTGTCTTGAGGCTCACGTGGTGTACATGAGGGACTGCTGTTGACTGTTGTAGGTCTCTTGGACATTAGTGTTTACTAAACTTGCTCAGAGAATTACAATTTAAGTGTGTAGAAGCAGCACTTGACATTCAGTTGACTTTGTGTTGTTGTGGCTTTGCATTTGTGGCTTTGCCTTGTAGATGCTGCCAGCACCTTTTATGCGTGACTATGGAGGGCAAATTGGGAACTCGGTACACATCCAGTCTGATGAACAAAATTCACAGTGGGAAGTGAACGTGAATGTGCAGAACAAGGAAGGAGAGCCCCAAGTGAAAATGGGACACGGGTGGAAACAGTTTATGGCCTCTCATTGCCTGCAAGAAGGCGACCAGTTGACATTTTCTCTCACTGCTGAATCCAACTTCTTTGTGTCTATAACACGAAAGAAAGAGTTCTTAGAGTAGAATGTAGGGTGCCATAGTGATTAAGGTTTCATGTAGGATAAGTTGCACTCCTTGCTATGGAGCCAAGTTTTGAGTACATTGTGAAATGTACTGGTTGCTCCCTAAACCGCAGCAGTTCACTGTTTTTTTTGGCAACGCCCCTTTCAATAAAAATGTGGTTCCATAACATCACTTAGTGTATTCATATTCTGAAAATTAGAGCTCTACGCTTCTCCTTTGCCCTTCAAGTGTTGTTTTGTGAAGTGTTGTTTAAAAAACAAGTTAATTCAATACATTTTAATCCAATGCAGTTTCTATGATTATAGATGCTTTTTTGGTGTGTAGTTGGAATGATCCATGTCTTTTTAAGGTAAATAAGGGAAAACATTGCACATGTAGTCATGGACAGGGTTCCAAGCACTGACTCCAACATCCAATACAAGGTCCTTAATCTGTCTGTGAAAGTTAGTTAAGTATTTGGCCTTAACTTTGTGCACTAAGGGAGAATCAAAAACAGTCATATGTATTGTGAATTTGTGAATGATAAATCAAACTGAATAAAATGTAGTCACATAAATTGTATTAAATAGAATTGAAACCCAATACAACCACAAAACTTGGGGTAAATCACATTGAGTCCATTCATATTCATAGTATGTCAAAAACCTGCTTACAAAATGGTATTGTACCTCAACAACCATTCCTTAAAGAGCTAAGTACAGAAGCTAACTCTAAACCGCCCAAACACGCTCCAAAGTCATTACCATGCACCTGTTACAAGTCAAGAGTTCATGTAAGCCTGGATTTCAGTAAATAATAGAGCCTAAATCCAAGTATTTCTTTAAAGCAAAGTGGCCAAACTTCCATCCCAAAAGATGAGGAATTCACAACCAAAAGAAAGCTTACTATGTCAATCCAAGTTTGGGACAATTGGAGTTCAGCCTTCGTGAAGGGAAACTGGGCCATCCTGATTCAGAAAAGGCTTTCTAACGTCAAGGCAGCTGAGGTAAGCAGAGCTTTGCAAGACCCTAATCCTTAAATCCAGACACCCTAAAGTCAAAGGAACCAATACAGATAAAACAAAATGTGAAGTTCTGTGAATGTGAAGATTTACAGATATTTGCTAGAACTGCGGTCCTAAGTCCGAAATGAACACAAACACCCTCTTATAGTTGCTTTAGAATTGAATGGAAGCAACAAATCATTAACCACATGACAATGTAATTGAAACTTCCAAATTGAAACACATACCTCACATACGGAGGCAACAACTGCTGAAACTTGGAGTAGTTACACATAACCACAATTCAAATTTGTTCAAGCACGGTGATTGCATCTGATTCTCTTGCAAATGTGGAAGACTAAACTCGGTTCACCATCAGGTCAACAGCGAAGTACTCCTCAGTCTTGCAAATCACACCTCAACTTTAGCAAACCGCATGTCAAATGCAAGCCAAAGAGAAATCCACATAAATGAACTACGTAGTGCTCAAGGAAGGAAATGCACGGTTGGAAAAATGGGTGCTTACATTTCTAAACGGTATCACCATGAGGAAATCCACTTCAAGCAGAAAGCCCCCTAACTTGTAGCCTCCGCATCTAGAAGAGACCCAATTATGGAGTCCAAAACGGGCACTTGTAACTCATAACTCGCAAAATTTCCCTTTACAGAATGTGCTGTAGGAGGCATCCCAAAATCGGAAAGTAAAACAGCATGGCTATGTACATATGCAAATGCCTTATCATCTCGGAGTAAATAAGTTCTGGAGGCAGGTGCATATTGTTCGTACCAATAGCCTTGAATTAGGCTTTCACCCGGCACAAATTCATTCTCGTATTCATCCTTGAACGCCAAAGCATTCACATGCTCTCCTTTTGTCACCAACATTATCCAGAATGCTTCACCATTGTCTGAGTCAGCCTTCACAGCAATGTTGAAGCCAACTCGCACTTTCTCCCCTACAATGTCGCCCCCAACATCATCTTCAGTGTCGTCCCAATCGTGCTCAGGTAGATTACGCAAGCTTCCTCTGGACTTCGGACAGATCCTTCGTAGTGTCCAATTGGGCACGTGGGCCTTCTGGTAGCAAGGTAAATCATAGTTGGAATCAGAACAAGACACACAAAAACAAGTGAGTTGCCGAAATTGGATCAAGGTTGGGTCCTTGCACGACAAAGAACGGCATTGGTGCATCCCTCGACTCCCAGGAATCGTTTCCGCCTCAAGTTTGTCCACCCTGCAAATGTCCCCTTCTTTGATTTCCCAGAAAATTTTTGTGGTTCTCTGGCGTTCACCTAATCGCCCTGCATGAAACTTATTACTTTCTTCCTACAGAAAACGAACAACATGAGCAGCGCTTTGGAGCTGTCTCCCGTTAGGTTTGAGTTGCTCCTTATACAACTCTCGTTTCAAAAGTGCCCTTGCCCCATCAACTTCACCTTTACCATGTCTAGATGCAAAGTAATTCCATGACATTTGACAACCTTCAAGCAACTCGTCACTCATTGTCAAGCTAGGGAATTGACTTATGAAGTACCAAGCTCGGGCAGACTTGAACTGCCCACTGCAACCATTGCTCCACACAACATGATTAGTGGGTTGAAATCCCTCTCCTTTCAGGTAACCCCAGTGCAATGAGAAGGCATGTTGAACATATAAGGAATCATGACATTTGTCATCTGAAACATAATAGTGAACTTCCTTCAGTAAGTAAGGCTCATCACCCGACAAGGTCCAATCAGGATTCAATCGATAAGTAATGTGGACCAAAATCGATACTTGTTGACTTCGCCAATGCATAGACTGGATTTCGTTTTGAATTTTCATAGAATAGTTTTCAGAGAAATCCATACAAGATATGAGAGTACCATGAGGGACTGAAGAGAACAATTCTTTGAATTGCAAGTCCTGCCACGAGGCAAAAAAGTTGTGCACAATGAACTGTTCCAATTTCGGTTTCAAGTAATTCAGGAGTTCAGAAGGGGGGGTCTCACAGTAGATGACTTTGATGGCCTTCTTTTGCTTTCCCTCTTCCCCCACACCGATTTCCTCATACCCTGTGCGTTTCCACTTCACTAGCTTCTCAGAAGAAACTTCGCCAGGGCAAATCCGCAAATTTTGGACACCACAATTCTCACAATCACCGAGAATGCACTCCCGCTTGTACCAAATCTCGAATTTACCCTTTTGGCACAAAACTGAACTCCACAGATGCGTTAGTCGTTCATAAACTTCATTATGGGCATCACATCCAGTTCCGACTGTTTCACAATCACGAATAGTAGCACAAACAATGCAATCACAGGTGCAATCCTTATGTACACCCAGCAAATCACACCTCATAGCATTCAGGCCATGTCGGAAATCTGAAAAATCTTGGTGGTACCTACAACAACATGTATTCCATGTTTCCAATCTCCTTACCCACCAACATTTTAATGCCTCAAACGTCCTTAATCCACATCTCAGATCTGGATACTTCTTTTTGAATTCGGTGAAGAATTCCAACTGCCACCAAAGTACATCTCAGACCTCAGTTGGTTAGTCTGAACCACAAAGGACCCCCGAGGACTTTCCAAACAGTGCTACGCTCCTTATGAAAAGGACCAAAAAAGACCAATCATCCCAAAAGCAATATACTCTCATTATCTACTTCAAAAATAGTACAACAAAAGACCTCTAAGGACCAAAGCAATACAAAGTGCTTAATTGCTATGTGATCTAATACAAAGTGCTAAACCAAGGACCACAAAGGACCAAAGCAATACTAAGTGCTTAGTTGCTATGTAATCCAATACAAAGTGCTAAATTCAGGACCACAAAGGACCAAAGAAGCAACCCCTCTTGATGCTCCTATGAAAAGGACTATGAAAATGTAATGGAGCCATTATCCAGAATGCTTCCTAAACCACTTACTTATCTTCTTATAGCAAAGGACGGTAAAGTAGGGAAGAAGTTGCCCTAAACACCTAAGCACATGTTGTTGACTATGTACTCTCTTGTGTTATTAGAAGCATGAGACTTCAGCACAATTCCAGGGCCTAGAGCCCCAACAACACTTGGCAATCTCTCTGAATGACTAAGGAACGAATTGAACACCCTAAGCCAACCTTGAATGAATGAAAGTGACCGAAATTGACACCATAGCAGCTGCCACTCCTACCAGTACCCTATCACCCTAAAGCATAGCTCCAAACTGAAAATTGCAGATGTACCTGGGAGATTTGAAGATAGTGAGTAGCGTGCTCAATGTAAAGATTCCGCCCAATCCACTTTCTAACGATGTCCTTCCGATTTGGAGAAACTGTAGTCTCTTCTTCCCACCACTCGCTAATAATCTTCTTTGTTGCATCTGAGAGAGCATCTGAGCGGACTCTTCTTTGATCTTGTAGCCAAAACGCATCTTGTTTTGTGTCCAGCAAAATTCTCCTCACAAACGCCTTCTTGATACTCCTCCGATCCACTCCAAGTAAACCTGCCACACCCCTCCCACTCCCAATTCCTGGTGCAACAACAAAAGTAGTGACAATGTTCTTTGCTTGAAGAGTTTTAGCTTTCCGGAGCCCCACGAGGTGACTCCCTAAACCATCTCTCAAGCTACCAACAACATCATGTCGCAATTTCACTGCAACAGGATCCCTTAAAAAATCAGGGACCATGCTCGATAGTATCGGTTGCCCTAAGATCTTCATGACGGTCAGGTGCTGAACCTCCGTCTCATGGTTCTTCATCTTCTTCGCTGCATACAAACTGATGTCTCGAGCAAGAGTAGCACTAGTCCTATGAGCTTGTTTGTGATTTGTAACCAAGAACTTAGGGTCTCCGTTTAAGCTTCTAGCAGAGACCAACTCGTGTTCACTGTAAGATTGAGCTTTCCGAGCACGACACCTACGAGTCCTCTCTCGACCATTTGCTTTACGCTTTTCGGACAACCAAGCACCTAAACCGCAACCTAGTACAGGGAACTCTGGCAGTTCTTCAACAGAATCAAAACCAAACAAATTCGCATTCGCCCCTACCATTTTGATCAACCAATGTTACGACTACTGTTCACACACAAATTAGAGTTAAACCCTATAACCTAAACTGCATTACCCTCAAACCAAGAACTCCGAACTCCATCCCCCATCCGCTTAAACCCAAAACCCCTAACCCATCAGTAACCGCAAATGAAATTCAAAATGAATGCGTACTCGCTCTTTAGAATTCTTCTGCTACAACTCGAAATCATTGTTTTCGGAAGTTAATTTAGGACCCGGAGAGAAACATACGCGTACAGAGATACCTTCAACCCCAACAAAGCACATATGATTCCAATACTCACAAAAAAATCAGGACAGGTAAGTTTTCTAACCGTCACCCGTCACCCTTAAACCCTAGGAACTCCTAATGCCATCCTAACCGCACCTAAACCCAAAATGAATACCTGATCGCTCTCCATAATTCTTTGGATTGAACTCTAAATTGTTGTTTTGGACGATTCATTTAGGACCTGGAGAGAAACAGACCGTAGTTTGGCGCCAACGACACCTCCGCACCTTCAACTCAGATTTACACGGAAGCATAGACGGTTCCCACAAAACTTGATCCAATACCCTATCATGCATTTCAAGCAGGCGATCTGCTTTCCTAACGGAATTCAAATTGTTGCTACAATTGCTCTGTGAATCTTCTAGACCTAAATGTCGTGGGCTCTGAGGTGGTGTCCAAAAAGATTCCTCGCATAAGCTTTCTTCTTCGTCATTTTCGATCTGCTTCAAAGTTTTCCACACTGCAGTGCTAACTCGTTGCCACACCGTACCTGGACGCCTTGAACCGGGGCCACCATACACAATTGTGGAGGCAGTAGTGCTCATGATCAAACCCAAAACCCTGTTTTTTACTTAGAACCCTAAATTGAAACTACATTATCGTACGTGCTTGAACCCTTCAACAGAGTACACATTGCTGTAAAATTGCAAGGTGCACTTGGACAACATCAAACCCTAAACCCTCAATCACAGGAATCTTGCCAACGTTCACAAAGCTGCACGAACATTTTGCGCTCAACCCTAACTGCCGCCAACATTCAAAATTCAACAAACACCGCGAAAAATCGGACCCAAAGCTCAACAGCTCATTCGAGGATTTGGTAGTAAAGAGAAGATCAATCCATCTCTGACCCACTGATACGCGATTTGGGGTTCCAGCGATGATGTTGACGAATTGTTCCTTCCATCCACAGTTTTCCAACGACATCCATCCAAGTTTTATAGCAAGTAAGGACAAAAAGGACCCGTTACATGTAGTATTGTGTGGTTATTTCAATTATAAACATTCTACAACACACAAAAAAAATTTAGCCAAGGTACATGTGCTATATTTGTACAAGATTGTCAAAAAAATTTAAGAGAATTCAAAATTGTGTGACTACAAATAGCAATTTCACCCCAAAAAAAGGAGGCGTTACATCCAAGTTGGCTCCTATTAACATGCTTCCACCCCCCTTTCTCTTGTAGTGGGTAGAAAAATGATCTTGATTCATGTACTATTGATGAAGCAATGTGTCGCTTTGATTGGTTGAAGTAGAAAGCTACCATCGAGGAGGAGAATGCTTCTTTGCAAAAGAGAAGTTTTTGGACCCATTGTCAATGATCTCACTTCTCGACCTATTAGATGTAAGTTGATTTTTGTGCGTAAACTTAATGAAAAAGGCGATGATCCTTATCGCCCTTGTGAAGAGGAGGAAGAACCATTGGATAAACAATACCCATACCTCACTACAGTTGAAGCACTTGAAGTCAAGAAAATTATTTCAGCATATAATCTTGCAGATTTTTTTTACCAAGGCTCTTCCATTGAGTATTCATTGTTGACGTGTCTAAAGTATTGGAATGTAGTGATTTAGTACTTTGAAGCAAGAGATTTCATAGTTATTATAAGAACCTTTGTTTTTTTTTCCTTGGATTTTTTTCCATTGGATTTTACCATGAGAATGGACTGATAAAAGTATTGTACTCTTTTTCCTTCATCTTTGATTTTGTCGTTGATTCTAACCAAGGTTTTTCAAGATAAAACTTTAATGAGGCAACAATTGTATATTTTTTAAGATTACAGTAGTTTTAGTAATATATATTATGTTGAACAAGGAGGAATGTAAGGATAGTATTCTATTAATACACTCTCTATTGTAGTTCACTATATATAATTCAATATAATTAACCCCTAAAGTCCCAAAGTCCCCTCGGGGGACACTTGGGATTTCGGGCAGGCTCGTGTGACTTGAAATTTTGACCTGATTTTTTGAAACTTTTTTTGAAGATAGGAAATCACATTAGCTTTCTAGAAATATAATTTTTTTTTCAATCGGTGCTTGGGAGCAGAAGTTTTGCCATCCGAAGTCAAAAAAGCAGTTCGGCGGGAAAAAAAAAAACCACAAAAAAATGAAATTTTTTTTTTTCAATTTTTTTCTGAAAGATTATGTTTTTGTCTACATTTGACGCTTTGATTCATCCTATTTGGACTAATAATGAAAAAGTTATGGACAATCTTGTTTTTTGGGCAATCTAAGCATCTTCTTCAAAAAACAACTTATAGAATTCATTTTTGAATGCAATTTTCAATTTTTTTCAATTTTCTTTTTTTGACAAGGTTAAGTTTGTTTTCAAGAACAATCCCACCGTTGGGATCATGATTTTTTAATTCCATCTAAGGGCTATTAACAATTTAGTATTTTGTTCAACTTTGGACCTACTTCTACTTAACAATTTTTTTATATGTGAAAATCAAGTTTTGACATTCTGAAATTTTTTTCCTCAACTCTCAACTCAAATGTTCAAGATAAAAAATTTTAACCTTATGGTGTGTAGTGCAAAAAAAATCCACAAATGGCCGTCAAAGTCACCTGAAATTGCAGGCCGCAGTTGAAATTTTTTTTTTTTTTCAACTTCAAATGCTAATATCTTTTAATCTGTACGGTCAAACTTCATGAAATTCTTACCACATGATTTGAGACAAGTGAAGTACAAGATCCTAGGGTTAGATTCTAAGAAAAAAGTTTTTTTAGGTTTCTTGAGTGATTGCAGCAGAAATGGCAGTTTTCAGTGGTTTCAGAGCCAGAAAATGCCTTGGGAACTTAGGGGTTAACTATAGTTATAAATATAACTAGAGATAAAATAAAAATCCCTTGGACCAATAGTAGAGAAAGAAAATCTATTTATATTCTCTTTTTATAGTATATAAAGACATACCTCTATTGAATATATCAATTTTTTTTTCTATTTTCAACATATTCAACCCTAATCTTTTTTTTCTAACCAAGTGCTAATTACAAATTCATAAGTTGGTGATTTGGTTAATATGGGACTTTTGAAAGTTTGGATCCAACCCAAAGTTTGTCCAAATAACAAAACCAATATATAAATCAACGTTTTTGAATGTCAAGACTCTGGAGGGATGTTCTACAACAAGAATTGTGAGAAATTATCCCACTCAAAGAGCTTAGATAGAGATGGTTAGTAAGCACAAATTCAAAATGTAAACAAAACAACTTAAAATGGTTAATAATTGAGACTCAAAACACAATAGAAAAAAATTAGCTCCAAAGGAACTCCCTTATCTTTTGGAAAGAACTCCAAGATCATGCAAGAGACCTTAAATGATGGCAAAAACTTTAAATTGTAAGACAACAAAGATTTTTAGCAAAACGCAAAAATCTCAACAAAGTGGTATATGGCTTAAACAAGAATGTAAGAAAAGGGGTGAAAAGTAAGAGGAAGGCAAGCCTTCTATACATTTCCAAGACATTCATGTATTAAGAAATCTTCATGATTCAACTTTACCAATGTGCTCTTGGCATGCCTTTACGCTAAAAACACCTTTCTCTACCCTAAAGTTGTGAATTCTTTGTGTTCATGAGATTTCACATACTAAATGTAAGAAAATAATTTTTTTTAACAACCCAATCCTTGCAAATAGGATGATGACTTCTATGACATCACTTTGACTAAGTTTCTAAGACCTCAAGGGATAATTTCTATTTTGAGTCCCCAACTCCTATAATTCAACTATCTAATATATTCACTCAAAGGTTTTATCCATTTTTAATTTGTATTAGGTGTTAGGGCTATTAAGCCTAAAATCACTCAAAATTCTTAAATTTAACCTTTCTAACACCTAATTCGGACACTGAAGTATGGAAAGGGACATGCTTAATGCACTTTTAGGGCTAATGCAATATACTTCTAGGGACTTCTACAAAATATAATATAAATACTCTTTTACTATTATCTTTACTCAAAATACTAATAAAACCAAGCGTAAAGCAAAAAAAAAGAAATTTTGAGGCCCAAATGATAACTATAGGGCTAAATATAGGAAATACATTTACAACTTACTCCATTTAACTCGGGCTCAACGCCTACAAGGCTCAAATAACGCCTTCTTGATTTCAAAACCTCAATTGGGTGTTTGAATCTAAGTTGCAACTTGTCCAATGTGAATTGCAGAGTTATAGAATTAGGACTAATCATGCTAATTGTAAAGTTGCCAAACCATTGTATTGCAAGAATTTTGAAAAATCATCAAAATTTTCCAAAGGGCTAAAATGAAGACAAGCCCCGAGACAAGCAGTTGGTACACTTTATCCAAAAAGTGACTTGAACAAGTTGATGACTAGGCAATTCTAACTCCACTCTTGAGCTATAACCTAACACACGGAATTTAATGGAAAATTTTAATATTGGATTCTAAGGTAATGAAAGTAAACATCTTCCAAGCTATGGACACTCAACTGATGTGATTTTGTTCCTAAAAAATAACAAAAAAGCGTGAAAGTTAGTCTAATTTAACAATTAATGGTTGGTTAATCAAATAATAAGGTTTATGTATTTCTATCAAAGTTTTATCTAATCTTATCTCTAGATTTTTTTTTAGGTTTCTAAAATAGTAAAGTAAGTTGAATTTAGAGATTCCCTTCAAAAGTTATGAAAGGATGAAAAACAACCCGTAATAAATCCTTAGAACTTCATCTATCGTTTAAAAATAGCAAATTAGGTTGATTTCATTCCAAATTTTATCCTTGGACTTCTAAAGAACTCTAGTTTTAAAATTAATTTTATTGTTGATTTTGGGCTAATTTTAGAAAATTCATCTAATAAGGTTCGAAACTTCCATTACATTCAGTAGCAGCCTGTCATATTGTCTCTCAGCGGATGAAATGGTGTGGAATATCCCACACCATTCCATCCATCACCAATGGTATTCCTCACCATTCAGTAACTAAAGTTGCAACTCCAAGAAATGTCTGATGAAATTAGGTGATGGAGACTTCACCAAAGGGAAGGCAATCCTTCCATGGGCTACTGAATGTCACTATAAGAAACCCATGTTTTTTTTGGTGTTTGGCCAAAAACATAACATGTTTAAAAAAACATTATATGTTTTATGGAACATTGGGATGTTCAATGAATGAAGGCTAAAAATAGGGATGATTTAATTAAATGTTATAAAAAGCATGCTAAATTATTGTCACAACAAATTGGTGTTATCCAAAACAATGATATAGTTTAAAATATGGTTGTCAACATAAAAATGTTTTTAAAATCATCCAAGAAAACATTAATAGCCACCTCATCATTGTTGGTCAAACTTAATTAAAGTAATTAACAAAATGTCAGTTTGGTTAGAGGTAAAATGACTGACCGTGATAAAAAAGATGAAAACGGGCAGATGGTGTGGAAAATTAGGTGACATGGCATCTGACGTGGACCAATGACGTGGAAATTACATGACGTGGACATAGTATGTTGACGTGGCATGCCACGTCAACAATCATGACATACCTATGTTACAACTTTGAATGTTTCTTTAACCATCATACTAGACATAAACTTAAGATGTCTTTAAAGACATCACTTTTAGCAAAATCGTTATTTACTATTTGCAATTATAATATCAAAGCAAATGTTAATCACTGTGAAATTCATAACATCAAAAAGGATGAGCAAACCTTATGCAAGCTATTGGAGATGTCTTCTTTGTTGTATGCATGACTATAAAATGACCATCAACAAAGGCTTTCATGTATTGTGAACATTCATATTTTTTCTCTTTCTTTTTGTTGAGTATATTTTTTACTTCATAAAAACATTTTTTTCCTTGTAATTCCAATTCCAATAGTTTTTGGTAAAAATAAGAATTTTTTCAATTTATTTATGACATTATTTCAATTGAATATTGTCATTAGGGAACCTAGGACACTTATATTTTTTATATTATTGTAGTTGAGTATTTCTCTTATCACAAGATTAGAAAATCCCATTTTCTCATTTTTTTTTTACTACAATTGCATACAAGGGCTCTAATGAAGAATAACAACACAATTTGTATTTTTTGCACTATTAATTACAATAGCATATTTTTCTTGCACTAATAAGAACATCCATATTTTTTTAAATCAAAGGTAAGTATTTTCTTCAATATAAGATTGGAGAATTTCAATTTCTTTGTTTGTTACAATAGAAAATTCTCTTCAAATGAATAAGCACACAATTCATATTCTTTTCACTATTTGAAATTCAATATTGTCTCTTTACAAATCTAAACATCCTTGTTATTTTTTTATTAATTACATATGAGTATTAGTAACACCTATATTTTTTTATATGCAATAAATTTAGTTTATAAGATTAAAATCATGTATGCCTTTTTCAAAATTTCAATACATAAATTAATTTCTTCAAGTGAATACAATAACACCTATATTTTTTTTATTTTTTAAGGCAATTTCTAGGGCAATTGATCTTTTTTGTTAGAAGAATGAGGGGATCCAAATAATATTTTCATTATTGGAGTTTGGCTTTTCCTTTAGAAAATACCAATATTCATTCTTTTCTCATTGTTACAATTGGATATATCTTTACAAGACTAAGACACACTTTCTTTGTAATGAGGATGGAATAGATTTCTTCTACAAAATATTAAGACTTGCAATATTTTTTAGTCTTACAATTGACGAAATTTACCTTACTAAAATTATAACATTTTATATTTCTTCCTTTTCTTAGATTTGACAATTAACTACAACTTGGGGAATTGGGGGGAAGCATTGTTGGAAAACATAGGAACAATGTGTAATAAAATATTGGGTATAATATATTCATTACACGTAAAATTTGTAAAAAATTATATTTATCATAAGTTGCTTTAAAATTGTGAAACATGCATGATTACATAAACTATAGAGTTAGACATAATATGATAAATTATGTGAAGAGTACATATAAAATAGTATATACAAATGTGAGTAACTAAAAAAAGGGTTATAGATTACCATATGAAGCTTTAAATGTATTCATAAATGGGGTGATTTATCATAAAATTTTGCCCATATTCTAAATAGAATACTTCATTTTAAGGTACATATGGTATATGCAAAAAATACTTTAAAATTTATTATCTAAGGGAAAAATGGGGTGTAATCTTGAAAAGCTTGGGGTCTATAGGAAAATAATGAGGTATAATTCCGAGAGAACCAGGGCTTTATTTTTTATTTAAAAAATTAAAAAAAAATTCTATTTCTATAGCAAAGAGTAAAAAAATTTGAAAGCTATTTGTTCTACAAATCTAATCATAGTATTTTTATTATGAGAGTGTGTGGAATAAATTTCAAAATTTTGAACAACATAGATTGCAAGATCTTTACATTTAAAGTGAAAAAACAAATTTTTTTAGCACATCGTGAGGTTTAGTTTTTTTGACTTTGAGCCTTTTTAACTTTATTTTTTTGCACTATAGAGTTTTGAGCTTCAAATCTTTGAAATTTACAATTGAGTTGAGATTCTAGGGGAAAGAAAAGTACAAAAAAACTTAATAATTTTTATTCTTTAAAAGAGTGTTGTATAGAAGTAGGTATGAAATAGAAGAAACAGTTAAATAATTAATATCTTGAAGGTGGAATTAGAATGCACTAATCTCAATGGTAGGATTGTTCTAGTAAGAAAAATAAACCATGTAGCAATTTTTTTTTAAATAGTAAAAATTTCATATGAAATTGAATCCTACAAGTTATTTTTTCTTAAACTCAAATTTTCAAAATTTATTTTGTTGCTTGATTTCCCTTGTTTTGAGCAATTTTGGATATAACTTTTATCCCTAGGCATCAATTGAAAAAATTATATTCCCATGAAGACAATAAATATTTCTATCTTCAAATTCTTAAAAAAAATCAGGATAAAATTTGAACTTGTAGGTACCAATGTACGGGAAGTGCCAACAGTTAGTAGCAAGTTGGCCAGTTGATTTTGGGGATTTCCGAATGAAATAGAAAAGTGAGGAAAGTGATTCCGAATGAAAAAAGAAGATTTTCGGAAATGGACCGGATAGGAAAAAAAATTCTTAGCAATAAGACCGTCCACCTTTGGAGTATTTAGGAAAATTACCGTTTTGCATGCTTTTTTTAGGACGGGCAGCTGACAAAGCATAGAATTTCTAGGAAATTTTTAGACATAAATATAGAAAATTTTATTAGTATACTAAGTTTTGAACAATGAATTGGAGATTTAGAGTATTGGTCTATGGTAATGTCATACCTTTGTCTATAAGCATTTGAAGTAATGGGGGGACCAAGAAATTCTATGAATCTGGCTTTTATGGTCTTATACTAGTTTTGGATGAGTGCAACAAAAATGGCAGTTTTGAGTGGTTTTTGATAGAAAAATGGCCTCGGGCCTTTAGGGGTTAAGCCTTTCAAGAATTTAGGGGCCTATTTTAGACTTTGATTTTTTGAACAAACAATTGTGATGGAATTTTTTTATCTTCCTATTAGATTTTTTTTCTTATAAATAAATACAATGATTGCTTTGAATGGAAGATAAATTTCATAGACTAAGAATAAATAGTTATAAAAGGATGTCTAGGTTAATATTTTCTGTCAATAGAGACAAGCAAGGGCAACAAGAAGATTGTATATTTGAAGTCTCTTATAGAATCCAAAAGCCAAATTGTAAAATGAATAACAAACTTGAGGAAGTTGTGGGATACATAAAACTTTGATATAATTTTTTTGAGAAAATGAACTTTGCATTTGCAAAGTTATAGTAAAAAAAACTTTGCTTTTAATTTTCAAATTCTAAATACCTTAAAAAGAAACAATAAGAAAAAAATAGGGAGTATAATTAGTAAATGCCAAAGATACCTTAAAAGGAAACAATAGGAAAAAAAATGGGGAGTATAATTAGTAAAATGCCAAAGATACCTTAAAAGGAAACAATAGGAAAAAAATGGGGAGTATAATTAGTAAAATGCCAAAGATACCTTAAAAGGAAACAATAGGAAAAAAATGGGGAATATAATTAATAAATGCCAGAGATACCTTAAAAGGAAACAATAGGAAAAAAATGGGGAATATAATTAATAAATGCCAGAGATACCTTAAAAAGAAACAATAGGAAAAAATATAGAGATTGAATACAAATTCACCAACAAAACAAAAAAAATCGACCCCATTTTTGAAATTTAGGATAGATACCAAATGGAAACAGAAAAAGTCAACTAATAGCCGAATTACATTAGAAAATGGGGGACATCAACCAACTAAATTTGCACTTTGTAGGCTTACTTCTAGATAAACTTTGAAAAATCCGAGGTACCTTCAAGAAGCTAGGAAATTCTCCAAAATTTTTATAGAACTCCCTGGACTCTGGTAGGTACTTGCTCAAAATTCCATTTGTCCCTCAAAGGGAAATGGTCTTTTAGGGGATAAGTAACATATTATATTTTAAAATGACCACCAAAAGTATTACAATTACCAATATGATGCAATTAATTAATCACCAACATTTATCTTTAATTTAAAAAATACTATATCTTTTCATGAATTTTGCAAGGTAAATAGTCCCCTTTTAAATAAGTCATTATTGTAGGTATATGCAAAATATAAGAGAGTGCCACTTCTTAGGACTACATAAGTCTTCAACAAGAATAAAAAAAATTCCACATTGTTCTCTTTTTTCATAATTATTTTGCAATTGATTTTTAATAGAGAATAATTTTTTGCAATTTTTTGTTCTTGTTTATAACAATTTTTTTATCTAACTTAGTAATGTACGAGTGTGTTATTTTTAATTCTATAGTGTATTCCATTATTTCAAAAATTTGTAACTCATTACATTGAACAAAAAAAATATTGATAATTCCAAGCACAAACTTTCAAAGTTGTAAAATCTTTTTATATTTTTAAAGAAGGTAGATTGCTTAAATGTTATGTAAATTTACACCACTAGTAGAAAATTTGTCCGGTTCTGTTGTTTTGGACGCATTGATGATCAACAAATATTTGTTAATTAACAGAAATCCATTGATCATCAACGTGACCAAAACAACAGAACTGAATAGATTTTCTACTAGTGCATGTAGATACATATATATAGATACTTATACATAAGGAGTATTGATTTTAATGCTTGAAGAAAACATAAAGAGATTTTACTACTTTGAAAGTTTATGTTTAGAATTATTGACATTTTTTCTTCTTTACAATAATTAATTACAAATTTTTCAAGTTAAAAAGATACATTATAAAGATAAAAATAACTTCTTCATCCCTATATTATACAAGACAAAAATGTTTAAATATTCAACAAAACATTCTAAAATGTAACTTCATATTGAAAGTTTATTTTCCTTAATTGTTGATGCAATAGTCATCTAAATGTGATCTCTATAACTATTTGAGTTAAAAAACATGCCATTTCAATTCATTTTTCAACCTTTTTAAAAATAAATACCACTTGTTATTTGAGATGAAAATTTCTAGCAATAGTAACTTATAGTTATTATTAGATGAAGCTCAAAATTGTAGGTTGAAATTCATGTTTATTAAAAAGATATCTCTTCTAGGATGTAAAGATAAAAATCTAAAACAAATGCCTTTGTTTGAATGTTGTGAACAACATGAACATGTCCATTGAGACATCATGTACAACATTGTAATAAGGAATGGCATGTCTTCTACAACATCACTAGTTTTGAAAGGATGTTAGATTTTATGTCAATGAAAATGTCAAGAAAATGCCACAAAAATTGCCCCTTCTAATCATCCTCTTAAATTTGCCCATAACTTTTAATTAAAGACTTGAAATCTGAAACAAAGTTTTGGAGATGAAACTTAGCTTAAATCATCAATTTTTTTTAGTTTAAAGTATTTTGAAAAAAGTTGCTCTACTATACCTAAATCTAGTCTAAGAAGGCACTTGTAACCTTAATTTCTATATTTTAGCACAATGTCCCATATGATTTGTCTTACCTTCTACCCTCGAACATGTATAAAGATCTTGAGTTTTCCTCCTTACATATTCATAGGCAAATGCCTTTTGAGGTGAAATATGGTGTATATTGTAATGTGTAAATTGTATGGAGTATTAAGCATGGTGTATGACGTGTGTATGATGTATTGTATATGATATATGGAATATTGTAAGTGATGTATGGAATTTTGTATGCAATGTACAGTGTATTATATGATGCTTTAGTTGACATGACATGCTTTAGTGGACATTATACTTGCATTGCATATGTACTTGGTGATTATTTTAAAATTCATATGTGCATTAGGGTGGAGAGATGGGACTATGCATATTGACACCATGTTCTGCATTGCATTCAATGACTAGGATGTCAAGTGTGACATCATTTTTTTCACATGAATCAAATAAGACGATCCAATATGCATTTATAAAGAAATATCAACATTTAAGTTAACATTGCAAAACATCTCGATGTTCAAGTTGATGTCTCAAAAATCATCTCATAAAATGTGTGGATGTCTAAGCTAACATCCCAAAGATCATTAAAATGTCTAAGTTGACTTCTCTAAAATAGTTTGACATTTTCAAGTAGTATAAAATTGTGCTGACGTGGCATGCCACCTCAGCATATTTGGATGCCACATCATCTAATTTTTTGATTGCCACGTGGCATGCCACATCACTACCATATCATATGCCACATCATTGACGGGCAATGAATGAAAAAAATTCCATGTTGGCATGCTTGCACTTAGGTGGCAACCACATGGCAAACTTTGAGGCCCCCGTTGACTTGTGGTTTTTTTTATGTTCAAGGCTTACCATGTCATGTTTTCATTAGCATAGCATGTTTTTGGCAGGTTAAAATTAACACAAGTAAATCAATGCCCGTTTTGACGTGGTAAAACATCACATGTAACATTCCAATGTCAAATCTCTCGTTTTTCTTGACACCAAAAAAAACACGGGTTTCTTATAGTGTTTTGGCATCCGTTTACAATTTTATTACAAGTTCTTTTTTGAGTATTCCTTCCATGTTGGTTTGGCCACCTACCGTTCCAATTTCTCAATAATGGCTTCATGTTATTTACAAAAATTAGTAAGTTGCTACGGTAGACCACAGTAGAAAGTGCATTGCACACTTTGTAGAATTTCCACACATCGTGAGACTATGAGGGCTCCGAAAAATTTGTCGTTTGTCTAAACACCATCAGAACAGTTCAAATGCGTCGAGTGTGATTCTGAAGCATTCTTCCAAATTCAACTCACACCGTATGTGGTGGATACGGCTCCGTAGGAAGAGAGCCCGATTGACGTTCAGGGGTTAAGTATAGTAATACCAAATACTATTGCAAATACCACGGAATGTTAGTCTTAAAAGTTTATAAGTAAGTTAGAGCTTTGGAGGTTTATTCTTCCAAACTCTTTCAAAATAAAGATAATTGAGGCTTAGCCTCTAACCAAAGCGAAATAGAAGTACTTTGAAGGGATCCTCTAGTCCTTCAAAGTAGACAATTAGCAAAAAAAAGGTGTTATGATTCTTGTCGATAACACAAAGCAAAGAAATAGTGCTCGGACTCTCGTTATTATCACAACAAAGAAAATGAGAGTAGAATGTTGTTGTATGAGAAATGATGGTATTGACAACCTTGAGGGAGGCCATTATATACTCATGCCCGGGCCCCCTACAATAAGTTGCTAGTGAAAAACATTTGTTATTTTTTCTAAATACTTTATAATCTACCTTAATTGTAATTCAAAATAATACTTCTTTAATGGTGAAAAAATCTAGAATTCTCCCCATTTAGCTAATAAATCTTGGCCAAATCAAATTTAAGATCTTTAACCCAAGATAACTTGAAATTAACACAAATTTACTTAGGTATTTTGCAATTCAATCAAAAGTTATTTTGAAGATTGTCTTTCTTTAGTTCAAAGTTGTCTTTTTACGCAAGAAAGATATCTTGGCCAAAAATCCAATTTTTGATTTTCCAAAAAAGTTTCCAAAATTACCTCTAATTAACTTCAATTAACGATAAAAAAAAATCAAACTAAGAACAAACCTCTCTATCTTTAGGAAACAACTCAAAATAGAAAACCATATCTGCCATTGTCTTTAGAAGACCCCAATTAGTCTATGGAATCCCTTACCCTTCATTCTTAAGCCATTTATAAGCTTGAATTTGAATTACAGTAACTCCAAATAAAAGTCAAAAATCTAACTTTTGGAGGTTGTGCTCTTTGATGAATCTATCATACTAGGGTTATTAGGAATGCCTGTGAAAACAAGGAATCTCTTCATTTGCTTCAATCGAACACCGTTAGCTTCTGATACGCTAGTCAACCTGCCGCCAAGTTGTAAACCCGGGGAGGACACTTCTTGTGTATTTGGGGGACCCATGTGTGGCGGTGGAGTATTTTTAGGGGGGCTATCAATTACTTGTAATCATTACTCGGCAACATTAAAAGAGCCCCTATTTTACCATAAAGCAGAAAAATCAGCCATATTATCATCCCTATTTTATTTTTAAAACACTTTGCCTTTTTAATGTCCCCTATTTTATATATAAATTTCTTATAAATTTTACCCAAGATTATTTAAATGTACCCTATCTTCCGCCGCACGTAGGTTATTAAAAAACGGGAAGTGTCCTCCCCTAGGTTGTAAATTCTTGTGAAATTTGATGTTGATGTTGGTATTGGAGTTAGAAATGTTGGAATGTCTCCAAATTTGACTGGGTGTTTATTTAGCATGCAAAATCCTAATTTAATTTTTAGTGAGATTTTACCGCAACACATGTAATTTCTGTGAATTTACGAATATATTTGTCCGCGGTTGATTTCCTATGGAGTCAACATGGAATTTTGAAAAAATCCAAAATAAATTGAATGATATTTAGGAAACTCCTAGATTCCAAGTATAAATTTCATGCTCACTTTGCACTTATCTAAAAATAATAATTTTGGAATAACTTTCACCAATTGGAAGAAATTACTCTGATACTAAGAAATCTTGGGCAATTGGCTCCTATGCTATGCTCTTGGCATGCTTCTATCCTAGAAATACCTCTTTGTATGCTCCAATTGCCAATTCCACCATCTTTGTTGTTCTACTACTCCAAATCTCAAAATTACCTGTATGATTTTTTACTTTTAAGCCCAATTCTTATTGAAATTGGATTTAGACTCTTATAGACTCTCTAGACCTAAAATTGACTCTATTGGCTTAGCTAATATGTTATATGCATCTTTAGGAGGTTGATTTTGCACACACAAAACACTAAAACTGGCTAACGTGCATATCCTCACATGTCTCGGAATTACTAACTAACCACTTAAACTCACTATTAGAACTTAGAATTTGGAAAAACATTAGATTTTATGCTTTTCTAGCATTTAAGATGATTCCTCACTATTTTAGTAGGAACTACTACCAAAACCCTCTTCAACCTTCTTTTTATGAGTTTTTTCTACAAAAATAGACAAAAATCAATAAAATATTCGGAAAAACTAATCCCAGAGTTTTTGAGTGCCAACTTGAGGGCTTACAACTAGCAATTGAGCACTTTGGTTGAATTCATTGCCTTTGAAGAAATTGATGTGCGGCTTGTGAATGCAAGCAAGCAACAATTGGATTCATTGGTGGGTGAATGCAAGAAACACCTGTACTATTTGTTGCATTTTACTACAATACTCATGACTTTTTCTGGAGTACTTTAAAATTAGAAAATTAATTTGAAAAAAATTTGAAAAATATGAATAATGTATATACCTCTAAGATGAAGGTTTTCACCAAAGGAAATTGATAGAAAAATTCTCTAAGTAGCTGAGAATTTAAAAAGTGCCAAACCTCAAGAAAATACATACCTTCATGTTTTAATTTGGGAAAAATAGCAAAAATAAGTAAATACAAAAAATAAAAAGAATCCATTTACAAAAACTCTATGGAGATGGTCATCAACTAAAAAAACCACCAAAATAATTTTTTATATGTTTCAAAATTCAAGCAAAAAGAAGCTCACTTTGTAGACTTCCACACCACATAAAAATAACTTTTTTCAAAATTTCTTATGTGGAGAGATGTATGTCTATTAAAAGACCATTTCATCCAAATTTCATCTCAAAATCATTAAAAAAAGGTACTCCTTAGTACTAAAAACCTCCAAATTGGCATTTGTGACATTTAATCACTAGTACTATTTTAGTATTAAATTATTTTTTAAAATTATGAAAAAATTATGTAAGGTGTATGATAGTCATGAGTACCTTTTCTAGAAATCTTGAGTCATTTCAAAAAAAAATGAAAAAGTTATGGCCAAAAAATAGATCAGCACTTAGGTAGTGACGGGAAATAGTACAAGTGTTTCTTGCATTTACCCTGGTATCTAAGCCCAATCCTAAGCTCATTGATGTGCAAGATGTGTAAACAATCTCTAAAATTGACAAGTAATGAGGTAATTTAGAAGTCTTGGCAATTTTATAAAGATGAAGAAAAATTTTCAATGAGAGGTTGCGGTTGGAGAAGTTGGTATTGTTCATAGGTTCAATAGAGTTTGGGTGGAAGTTTTGGTTCAAGATAGAAGCTGCTACAATGTCAACTTTCTGTTGTATGTTGCCACAACAACTAATCGACACTCACCTATAGAGGTTGACCAATCCTTCAAAAGCACTTGCTCAAAATTGATTCAATGTGTGCATCTTCACTAATCATCTTCCAATCATTGTTGAAAGCGCATCATACAATGCTTTTAGGTGCTTCTTGGTTTTCTTGGTTGATTGTGCAAAATAAAAACAATGGATAGCCAATACTTGGGTGGATATTGCACAACCAATCAAACAACATGTATAGTAGGAGTTGTACAAGTCTTTTCTACTGACCTTGTTTTGCAATATGGGCATGTGATCTACACTGAGAGGGCCGTCATCTATGCCTTGAATATCCAATCATCTTGAAAATTTCCAAACATACTAGCCTTGACATCTTATATATTCAATTTTGGGGTCAATTTGATCCCTACAACAACCGCATTCTATGACCACAAGGAAGGAAGTACTACAATCAAAGATTTTGGAGATTATACTTGCAATAGATCAAATGTTATAGGCTTTCAATCTATGCAATGGATTTCCAAAAAAAATTGATTGTTGGATTCCTTGTAGAGTGTAGATTGCAATTCAATGGTACATCCTTGAGATACTTTGTAGATCACACCCTACACTCTACAAATTGAACAAAGTCAAGAAAACATGGTCCGTGAATAAACACACAAGGGCATTAAGAGGTTAAGGACCTCCTACCTTACAAAAACTACCTCTACAATTGAGTCTGTAGGGTGGTTAGCTCTTGAATTCATTTGCTTTTGAACTGTTATTTCTTCTTATTTCAAGCTTTTTAAGGATTGTAGCAACAATAGGATACTACAACATTTAGATTTTGTACATTTATTTTCAACTTATGGTGCAAGTAAGACTTGTCCTATTTTGTGTCGCATGTTGTATATTGATCTATTTTTTGGTTATAACTTTTGTGTTTAAGCTCCAAATGACTTAAGATTTTTTTGGAAGGTACTAATGACTATTATACAACTTCCCTTATTTGTTGGTAATTTTCAAAAATAATTTATTATCCAAAAAAAGGCCCCAAATTTATGTCACAATTATCAATTTGGAGGATTTTAGTACTATTGAGTACCTTTTTTAAAAGGTTACATTATAAAATGGCTAGTGAGTGCTTTCTTCTATAGAAATACAACTTTTTAGAAGAGGGTTTAAAAAATAATTAATTCTATGTGGTATGGAAGTGTACAAAGTGAGCTTCTTTCAGCTTGCATTTTGAAACATATAGAATGTTATTTTGGTGGGGATTTTAGTGATTGACCATCTCCATAAAGTTGTTACAAATGGCTATTTTTTATTTTATATATTTATTTATTTTTACTATTTTTAACTAGTTTTTGAATCAAAATACCTATTTTCTTGAGATTTTGCACTTTTCAAGTTTCCCTACTTAGAGAATTTTTTAACAAATTTTCTTCAGTGGAAATCCTTGTCTTAGAGGTGTATACAGTAGCCATATTTTATATATTTAAGAAAAATTAGTTTTCTAATTTTAAAGTACTCTAGAAAAAGTCATGAGTATTGTTGCAAAACACAACAAAAATGACATATGTTTCTTGCAATCACCTAGGAGTGAAATTAAACAAATTGTAGACTCAATTTTTTAGAAACACTATAGTAAATATGTCAAGGGATTCAAATTTTACATCTTTTTACTACTTTTACCCCAAAAACCTTCTCAAGAAAGCTTACATCTTTGAATAGATTCTTATATTTCAATTTTGACATGATATTTTAATTTTTTTCCAATTTTAATAGGAAAACAAATTATCTTTCAAAAAATCCAATTTATAGATCATGTCTTGCCATTTTTGAAATGATAAAGCACTCTTGAATTAGACTTTTTAAATAATAGTTATGTATTGATGAAGTTCTACCTATATACGAAATGACCTAAGAAACTTCATCTATCAACATCTACTAACCTGTTGATCCAAATTCATTGAGATCAATACTAACATCTGCTAACCTTTAGATTTTGGGAATCAATTTAAAGTTGAATCCAATTCTTGCATATTCAATTGTACTTGAATTGAATGGATATTTAATATTTTCATCTAAATCTAAATTTATTTAGGACCAAACATCATCTTATATCATCTTCTTCAATTTTGACCTATAATTTATTAATTGTGAATAAGTTATATAGTCTTCTAAAGCTTTCTTTAATTATTTTGACTTCAAATTGTTCCTTGTTTTTTTTCAAAAGATTCAAATTGATCATCTAGTTGTTCTCTAGTGTAAATAGAACTTTGAAAGTAACAATTATCTAAGAAATAAATTATGAGGAAAAGATCAATAGTAGCATATAAGGATATTAACCCCTAAAGGTCAGAGACTATGTCTGCACCAAAAACACACTAAAACTGCCATGTCTACTTCAAGCATCAAATTTTTGAAAAAAAACATGTTTAGACACATATAACCGTAGGATCTTATAGTAAACTTGTGTGAAAAGATGTGGAAAAAATTTTAGAATTTTTCACCATATAGATTGCAAGAGAATAGCATTTGAATTGACAAAAATCCTTTTTTTGTCCCTACAAAAAAGCGGGCAGCTGCACTTCACAAGGTCACATTTCTATGAAAAAATGTCTAAAATGGTGGTTACTCTTTGAATTCATTTTACAATTCAAGTTGGCTATATGGTCAAAAAATTTCAAATCATTTGGAATTGTACAACATATAGGAAAAAAATAGTAAGTAGAAAGAAGTAGAAAATGTTTGAAAATACTAAATTGTGAACAATTTATTTATAAAAAAGAAAAATGAAAATCCCAATGGTTGTAATGTTGTTACAAACAATCAGCATCCAAATTTTTAATTTTTTTTCAAAAATATTTAAAATAGAGGAAAATAAAGGCTTCCAAAGTTTATTTTAGAGTAGAGAATCCATAACTGCCCGCAAACTAAATCTCTTTATAACTTTCGTCTCATAAATCAAAATGGAGTGATTCAAAGATTTCTGCATATATGTACATCTAGAAAACCAATTTCAAATTTTTAATTTTGAAAAAAAAGTTTTTATAAGAAATTTTTGGGCTGCCCGCCGACCAATGAAAACTACATATCATGCAATAACTTTTTGACCATGTAGTCAAAAGTTATGAAAATTGTTGGGCCTTAAAGCTACTCCTCGAGCACATATTGTGTGAAAATTTCAATGAAAAAAAATAAAAACTCCATCCATAGTGAGCTGCCCAAAATCGCCATGTTGCCAAAAAACGCAGTTTGGTCCTTTAGGGGTTAAGATTAAAATGATCTTTAGTCTTCACAATACAATACTTGAATTTTTAGCTTCTTGCTCTAACTCTTCTTTTTGTATTATTTGAATTTAGAATCCAATCTTATCTTGAAGAAAATCCATTTTGTCTTATATTCACAACAAAAGTACTATCTAGTGAGCCTTCGAGTGTGAGCTTATGAGCTTAACCCCTAAATTACCAAGGCATTTTCTGGCTCTGAAACCACTGAAAACTACCATTTCTGCTGCAATCACTCAAGAAACCTAAAAAAACTTTTTTCTTAGAATCTAACTGTAGGATCTTGTACTTCACTTGTCTCAAATCATGTGGTAAGAATTTCATGAAGTTTGACCGTACGGATTGGAAGATATTAGCATTTGAAGTTGAAAAAAAAAGTTTTTTTCCACTGCGGCCTGCAATTTCAGGTGACTTTGACGGCCATTTGTGGATTTTTTTTGCACTACACACCATAAGGTTAAAATTTTTTATCTTGAACATTTGAGTTGAGAGTTGGGGAACAAAATTTCAGAATGTCAAAAATTGATTTTCACATGTAAAAAAATTGTTAAGTAGAAGTAGGTCCACAATTGAACAAAATACTAAATTGTTAATAGCCCTTAGATGGAATTAAAAAATCATGATCCCAACGGTGGGATTGTTCTTGAAAACAAACTTAACCTTGTCAAAAAAGAAAAATTGAAAAAAATTGAAAATTGCATTCAAAAATGAATTCTATAAGTTGTTTTTTGAAGAAGATGCTTAGATTGCCCGAAAAACAAGATTGTCCATAACTTTTTCATTATTAGTCCAAATAGGATGAATCAAAGCTTCAAATGTAGACAAAATTATAATATTTCAGAAAAAAAATTGAAAAAAAAATTTTCATTTTTTTGTGGTTTTTTTTTTCTGCCCGCCGAACTGCTTTTTTGACTTCGGATGGCAAAACTTCTGCTCCCAGGCACTGATTGAAAAAAAAATTATATTTTTAGAAAGCTGATGTGATTCCCTATCTTCAAAAAAAGTTTCAAAAAATCAGGTCAAAATTTCAGGTCACACAAGCCTGCCCGAAATCCCAAGTGTCCCCCGAGGGGACTTTGGGACTTTAGGGGTTAAGAGCCTATAAGCCTCTAATTTTGGGTAAAACTTTTAGTGATTTTTAGAATGTGGACCTATTATTGTGCTTTAGGAATTTAGGATTTTTATAGCTAGTAACCTTCTTAAGGGATTTGAAATTTGTGACTTTCAAAACTTTTTTTTTCAAATAAAAAAATTCAACTTTTTTTCAATTTTTTTTTTCCAATTCCATCATCCTCTTAAACCCCTCTTGATATCAAGAAGCCCTATGGAGGTAGAGGGGCTTGGAGCTCTCAAAACTTTTGTTTCCATTTTTTCAAATTTTTCTTTTTTTTTTTGCAACTGTGTCATTGATTCACTTTTTTTACAACTTTGTCACCCTTCACACTTTTTGTCGAATACTGAGTGAACAATTGGGGGGTGATAGATTGGTGGAAAATTTTTAAATATATATATATATTAGTAACTCCATTACCCTAAAAAATTCCTTGTCAAGTTTCAGATTTTGGACCTCAAAAAAAATTTCAAATTTCTTTTTGGAAGGTATTAACAATTTAACAAGCTCTTTGGAGATAGTAGGATTTGAAATTTTAAAACATGTTAACCACACTTCTATGGTCATAGATCCATGTTCATAGGTCCACGGTCATAGGATTGAAATTTTACTATAAATAGAAATTTTTTTAAATGACTTTGCTCTTTTCCTCTTTTGGCCTAAAAAATTCAAATTTTTTTGGTTAATGCTTTAGGCTCACAAGGCTTATACTCACAACTCTCAAGCTCATGCTTTTAGGCTCACAAACTAGCGTCATTGTCTTCACAATGTCTATAGCATAGTCCAATCATCTCAACCTAAACATGTAAATATTTTACAAAAATACAAAATTTGGCAAATGCTAAAATCAAAAATATTTTGGATCTTCTTACATATGCATCTATATATAAAAAAATGATTTTATTGTTGTACAACCACCTTAACTAACTACTTTGTTGCATTAACCCCTAAAGGTCAGAGACTATGTCTTCACCAAAAACACACCAAAACTGCCATTTCTACTTCAAGCACCAAATTTTTGAAAAAAAACGTTTTTAGACACATGTAACCGTAAGATCTTATAGTACACTTGTGTAAGAATATGTGGAAAAAATTTCAGAATTTTTCACCGTATAGATTGCAAGATATTAGCATTTAAATTGACAAAACCCCTTTTTTTGTCCCTGCAAAAAAGCGGGCAGCTGCACTTCACAAGGTCACATTTCTATGAAAAAATGTCTAAAATGGAGGTGCTTCTTTGGATTCATTCTTCATGGCAAGTTGGCTATATGCTCGAAAAATTTCACATCATTTGGAATTGTACAACATATAGGAAAAAACTAATAAGTAGAAAGAAGTAGAGAGTGATTCAAAGTATTAAATTGCTAAAATTTTATTATAGAATAAAAAAAAGGCCAATCCCAATGGTTGTAATGTTGTGACAAACAATCACCATCCAAAATTTTAATTTTTTTTCAAAAATATTTAAAATTGAGTAAAGTAAAGGCTTCCAAAGTTTATTTTAGAGTAGAGAATCCATAATTGCCCGCAAACTAAATCTCTTCATAACTTTCATCTCATAAATCAAAATGGAATGATTCAAAGCTTTCTGCATATATATACATCTAGAAAACCAATTTCAAATTTTTAATTTAAAAAAAATGTTTTTATAAGAAATTTTTGGGCTGCCCGCCGACCAATGAAAACTACATATCATGCAATAACTTTTTGACCATGTAGTCAAAAGTTATGAAAATTGTTGGGCCTTCAAGATACTCCTTGGACACATTTTGTGTGAAAATTTCAAAGAAAAAAAATAAAGACTCCACCCGTAGTGAGCTGCCCAAAATTGCTATGTTGCCAAAAAACACAGTTTGGTCCTTTAGGGGTTGAAGTGAATGCTTAGCCATATTGACACAAAATATTTTCTCCTGTAAAATAAAATCTAGTTTGGATGATGCACTAATGGGGGGTCTTTGTATTAGTTTTTAAGAACTATAGGATAAATAATTCTCTTTCTAAAGGCCTTTGATCAAGAGATTTGATCAAAAGTTAGTTTTCTCATCCATTGGTGCCCTGCAGTAGTGTAAATTGAACAAGTATCAAAGCAAAGGGGACGATTGATTTAATTTATTTTCAAAGAAGGTATATTTGATCATTTACTTTTTTCACTTGTTTTATATTTCTTCTTCTCTCTTCTCTTTGTTATTTTTTTCCTCCTTTTTCTTCAATTTAATTCTCACTTGCTAGTAGAAATTCAGCAATAAAGATTGCAATAGAAGAGAAAAAATGAAAAAAAATGAAAAACAAATTTCTAACTTAAAGAAAACTAAGTATTATTTCAAATACTTTGGTCACCTTCTATAGTAAAAAGCATTAGGCAAGATTTGAGGGCTTTGCAAGACCACAAGTTTTCTTGAGTTCCCAAACTACGGAAACATGTCACATTAGCAGTTTGACGTGGTTAAGACATTGCCATATTAGAAAATAATATTCTTAAAAATTTTAACCCCTAAAAGCCCAAGGGGTTAGGACAAAACACAAATGTGTTATAAAATGTAAGTTTTGTAACTTTTTTGAAGTTAGCATCAAAGAAGATAATGTGAAGCACAAAATGGAAAAAGTATCTATATGGTCAAAATTATAAAATTATTTTTAGATTCTTTTCAAAATGAATTTTGAAGATATAATTTCAAAATTTCACTATAAATACAATTTCTTTGTTTGATATATGAAATTTTTTTGATTGGTCAAAATTGTGGTTTCTATTGATTTGTGAAAAAAATGCAAAAGATCTACTAATGAGACCATCGATACTTTTCCAAAATAGTAAGTTTTTCAAAACTAGGCAATTTTAAAGCTTTTTGTACTATATCTATTATAATTTTTGTTTGACCGTACTAATCTTAGTTTTGAATATAAATGTGGAAAGAAAACCTAATTTTTTCAAATCTGAAAAAAAAAATTTGAAAAAAGTTTTTTTTTTACCCGAAAATTTAGCCCGAAGTCGGGCAATGACCAAAAAATGGTCATTTGAGCGCTTAGGGATTAAAATAGTTTTTTGAATTTAAAAAATTCACTTTTAGGTTCCCTAACACTTTTTTAAAGTTTTTAGTTTTAAGAAAAATTTAGTTATTGTAGGCTAATTTACTGTTTCAAGACAACACAAGGAATAGGCAGGAGAACAACCCTAAAATGGCCCTCCCTTGCCCTAAAATTTCCCCTAATGTAGAAAAAAACTATATAGATGACATTATTATTTCAGTATGTTTTTAAAAAACCAAAAAAAATATTTTTTCTATTCTCCACTAAAACAAAATCAACAAAATTCATCATCTACAACAAAATTACATTCTAATATCCAATAGGAATTCTATTCATGCAAGCCACAATAATTAAACAATATTTTCAACACTAATCTACATCAAAAAAACAAAAAAATGAACCAAGTAGGCAAGCACCATTTTCTAAACAAAACAATCACCCTAATAATCCAACAATAAAAAAACTCAAGCTTCTCACCACAAAATTTGTATGACTATAACCTTTTTCATTTCACAATATGTTGAATCACATCTCATATTGTTATTTTAATCCTAGCCTTGATCACTTGGTCCACCTTCACTCCCAAAGCCACTTAACTCTTAACCCATAGATGCCAAAGGCATATTTTAGGCAAAAATTGTGAAAATTTGTCACTTTATAAGGGCAATGAAAAAAAGGGTTTTCCCAAAACTTAGCCACACAAATTTGTACTAGACTACTATAGAAATGTGTAAAAAAAAATTTGGAAACTTTGATCACTTGGATTGAATGATTATAATGTTCAAAGTAAGAAACAAAAGTTCTTTATTAACCTTACTTGACAAGGCCAGAAGCCCTTAATGGCTTTTAGAGTGAGACTTTTACACCAAAGAAGATTACTTTTTTATACATTTGTATTATATAAATTGCATATCTATCAAATTTCAATTCTAAAAGAGATAAACCTACCCATTCAACAAATAATTGTCCTTTAGAGGTTAAACAATATTTTTTGGCTTAGTAGATAATTCTAGAGGAAATACAAAAATTTCTTTGAAGCACAATACAAGGCTTGTTCCTTCTCCAAGAATTGTATAATTCAAAAATATATAATCAATCAATGAATAAAGCTTTGACTTTGCAATCTAACTTATAAGGATTTACTTCTAGAAATGTACATTATTATTTGTTTCATTGATGGTGCAATGAAAAAAGCAAAATATACCTCTACGTTACAAAATGCTTTCAAGATTGAATGACTTTTAAACCTCCTACTTCATTACAATCCCAATTTCCAAGACACTTAAGACAAACAAATTCAAAAGCCATTCATGTTTCCATTGAATTTGTCTACAATAGTCCTAAAAGTCTTCTAAGAAAGGGTGAAATTTTTTTCCATTTTATTATGGATGTAAAATTAGCCTTGTATTTTGGGCTATCAATTGTGTATCTCAAGACCTCTTCTACCTTATTCAAGATTCAAGATTCAAAATCTAAAATTTTATCATTTTGTTCTTTTGTTTTTCCTGAAGTAAAAAATTTGAGTAAAGCTCCATCTTTTTATTCTTCCTAAGAGGATCACAACACTAATAAAGAAAAGTGCATTTCTTCTTCTATTTGTACTACATTGATAACAAGCCTAAACCATTTTCCCTTGAAAATAGGGATAATCTTTTTTTGAATCTTTGAAATTTAATTTCATTTAATTTGAAGAAATTGATTGGCTAGGTAGAAAGTTGCATTGCTAGTGTCATTCACTAAATGGAAGTTGCAATGTTGGAGGCTCCTACTTTGTGGAGGAGCAAAAGGGACCAAGAGCATTGGTTAATAATTTTATGTCAAGCATCACCACTTGTTTCACTATAAGGCCTCAACAACACTACTCTAGACTTATAATTCTTGTGCAAGCAAAAATGACTTTGTACCAACACCATATCACATTTAATTTAGTCCCTAAGCGCCCTAAGGGTGAAAATATTGCCTCTCAATTTTGAAAGATATCCTTGTTTAACTATTGTAATCTTATCAATGGTGCAAACAAAGGACACTTCCCTTTCCATGTACCTCTCGACATGTTTCTACTACCAATCAATATAGCCAGTTATGTGAATTTTTTCTTAGGTGATAGTTTTATTGGAATGAATATAAAAGGGTTTGGATTTGAGTGAATATGGACTGGGTGCTCAGGGATTGAAAGTTGTGCCGTTCTTCTTGTCACTCCCACATATGTATGGCAACTAAGGGCCTTGGAACAGATAATTTTACATTCACATCAATATAGTCAACTTTGACTAAGGCATGAATGGTAGAGGTGGAGGCTAATAAGAGAAAGGAGAAAACTTTAGTGAGGACTATAAGGGGTGTTGATTCGGAGTATCAAAGGACTTGAGTGCACAGACACAATTCAAGAGGAAGAAAGTGCCTCACCACTTCTTTATACATTGGTCCATTCATACAAAAAAGTGTGGAACTAGTGGCGATGCTCTTTGAGCATCTCTATACCAAAGATGGCAAACAAGGTGCCAAATGGAGAATTTTTTTGGATTGGTGAGCTTTTTTTTCATTTGAAGAGTTACATCTCCACCGAGAGACTCGTCAAGTGGTCGAACTTCCATTAATAACTATTAGTTTATTAGTTCAAAAAAACTCTCTTCACCTTTTCAAATGAAGCTTTCTAAAAGCTAATGCAAAAAGTCTTTTATACTTAATGAACCACTGCAAACACTCTTCAATTGCCCATATGTTCTTTAAATTTGGCCATGGCTGATCATGATTTTGGCTTTCGTCCCCATACTAGGAGTGGGGCAATTATGTTGCCCGGGCCCAGCTACTCCTCGTATTGCGCCTCTTCAAAAAAACTCTCTTCAACGTGTATACTCTTACCCTTTCAAACCTTTGGTCACAATAGTTCCAAGTACAATAAGTACAAAGTGCTTCTTAACTCTTGAACGCCGTAGACAGAAATGCAACTTTTCATCCTTGGTATTGAGGTGAAAAGGGAAGATCACTTTGACTTACAATGCATATATTTGGCTTTTTCAAAGTAGGTGATGTCACACGGTATCAAATGCGTGGTTTCCGCGGCCACCGGTCCGTCCTTCAAGGGTTAAAAACTTTTAAGTTACTGTATTTATCTCTTCGTGTCTCTCTCTTCACAAGGCCAAGTAGTCGTTTGCGCTTGTAGTTGTTATTATCCCATGGCCTCCGTCATTGCAACCCCACCTCGAGCTTCATTCTTCAATTGCAAGACACCAGCAATTCCTGGAGTTTCCAAGCGTTCGGTAGTTGTATTGTCGACACAGACTCCAGGGAGAGTGCCAATTCTTGAGGAGGAGAGGATTCCACAAGTGAGAGATGGTGGGAGGTCTGGGAGTGTGCATTCGGTGGACTTTAAGAGGCCCAAGGGAGGTAGTTGGGCGTCTTCGTTTTGTGATGTGGTGGAGAATGTGGTGGTGTGGGCGTTTGATAATGGGGTGAGGGATAAGAAGGCGTATTTGTTGAGTGAGAATTATGCGCCGGTGGAGGAGATGGAGCCCGTGAAGGATTTGCCTGTCAAGGGAAATATTCCTGTGAGTTTGTGCTTGGGTTCTTTTGTGCGAAGGTTTAATTTGGGGAGATGATGGAGTCTGGATGTGCCATTGGTGGATCAGATAGGGTGTGTTCTTCTGTGTGAAGTTTTGGAGTCTGCATGTGAAAAGACGAATTGAGTTTCGTCCTTCCAATTCGCTAGCGTGTGTTCTTCTGTGTGGATTGTCGAAGCAGTTGGAGTCTGTATGTGCAATTACGAATTGGGTTACGCCATTCTTGTGTGTCGGCGTTTGTACTTCTGCGTGGAATTTTGAAGCACTTGGGGTATGTATGAGCCATTCCTGTGTGTCGGCTTTTGCGTTCTTCTGTGTGGAATTTTAAGCACTTGGAGTCTATATGTGCAATGAAGAGCTGGGTTAAGCATTTACGCCATTCCTGTATGTCAGCTTTTATGTTCTTATGTGTGGATTTTCTTGGGTTTCGTTATTTCCTGTACATCAGCTTTTGTTCTTTTGTGCGGAGTTTTGAAGCAGATGGAGTCTGTGTGGGCAATTGGGTTACGGGTCACTTCGAGTTTTTTCAGTTAGAATCAGACTTGCATTAAACAGATTGCAGAAAACATAATCTTTTGAATTTGTCCTGTTGCTGTGGTTGCTGAAGGAATGTTTGAATGGCGCGTTCATGCACGTTGGTCCAAACCCAAGATTCAAACCCGTTTCTCGATATCACTGGTATGCTTGCCTTATCACCCTCCTTTCTTGTCTTTTTGAGACTGAGAAGGGAGTTCTATGGAGGGCACAGTCATAGTGACTGGTACGAAATTGTCAGTGTTCGAGAAAGATAGAGCTCAAAACTCACCTGCGGCTTTACTCCTTAATAAATTGCTTCACTTTCTTTTTGATCTGGTATTGAACGTGAAAACCTTGTGAATTGAATGTTTTGATTTCTTAGGGTTTGGGAAGAAAATGTATTATGGTGAACCTCCTTGAGAGCATGGGGTCTAATTCTGATGTTGGATGTATTGTTATGCACGCAGGTTTGACGGGGATGGGTATTACATCACCACCATCATCTCACATTCTTTGCAATCTTTCTTGTTGTATAATAATTTTGAAATGTGGTGTACAGGTCCAAATGCAAATGTCAATCTTAGACCTTAATTGTTCTTAAAAAAATGAAAAAAGTATGAAAAGGGCTAGTGGAGTAACTTACACTGAGACGTAATCACTGGCTGGGATGTTCTGCAGGATGATTCATGTATTGAACATCCAGAATGGGAAAGCTACCTACGTGGCTCGGTATGTGAAAACGGCAAGGTTTCAACAAAACGAGTATTATGGAGCAGACAAATTTACGATGGTATGGCAGTTGAGCCCTCTTTATTGGCGTGCTGAATCAGTGATGGCCTTTTTACTAGAAGAAAACCGGACCCAGATGGAATCTAGTAAGAAATCTAGGAAACATAATTATCTGTATCATCTACAATTTAGCATGGTTTACATTTATTAGAAACTATCTGAAATGGAATGACAATTAAAAATAGTATAGTGCTGTTTGGTCTTTACTGTTTTCATAATAGAGTTAATTGCAAAGTGTGTGCAAAGAGGGACCAGGAGCCAAGAGCTTGAGAAAAACACAGGACAAAATTCCTCGAAGCACCCAAACTGGGGTGTGATGGAGTTTGGTCTTGTGTTTCTTTTGTCCTATTCTTAGTTAAGCTTTCCTTGTACATTCACTTTGCATTCATCCAATTCTTCACACCAATTCTACCACTCATCCAAAATTCATTCAATAAATATGAGGGAGAGAGTCTTGCATCATTCAAACTTTCACAATATTTGAATTAACTTCAGTTGTGATCTTCGTTGATTTTATAAATGCAAACATCTTGCAACTGAAAATCCCAAGCAGGAGATTTTTTGCAACTTGGCAGCTTGGACAGATGAATGGTCTCCGGGGGCTGTTTTATTTGGGAGTGGAGATGCTTCGAAGGAGCTTAGGCATTCTGGACGCCTCAAATGGCACAGCCACAGGTCAGCCAATTTGTGCTATTAAGTGAAACTGAATTGGCGTTTCATTTAAGGACTAGTGAATGCGAAAGCAGAGTCTCATTATGAGAAATAACATGTTGAGCCACAAGCATATTGGTTTCACATTACCAGACATAGGTATCCTCAATGTTGGATGGCTGAGTCCACACAACTTCACTTAATTAAGGGCCTAGAAGAAGGGCATTGTAATGGTAAAGCAACCCGTCTTTATGGAGAAGAACATGTCTCTCCTCATGCCATGAGAGATTGAAATTTATCCTAAGATGAGCTCCATCAAGGTTATGTAAAACTCGAAAGCCTGATGCAATAATCTTCTATTGTCTTTCATTTTTGAAAATTTATTTTGAATATGTTATTTTATTTTGCAGGTAACACCAACCTAGTGTACCATAACAAGAGGCTCATGGTGTTAAACGAGGTTGATAAACCTTGTAAGTATACTAATTTTTTGGGCCATTCATTTTGTGTTTTTTTTGCTGAAAGAGAAAATTGCATGTAGACCACCAAGCTACACCATTTGTTCTAAATAGTGTATGAGACATTCTTTTGTTGGTTAATGGATCCTATATAATATGTCTAAAACCATTTTTGATCTCATACTAAACACTTTTTGGTTGGTCACTTGTAGTTTGAGTGACTATTCACTCAATAGATTCTAGGTGGCAGTCTAAAAGCACACAATTTATTAAAAAGAATTCATATATTGTGTGGCACTTTATTTTGGTGTTACATTGAGTCATGAATGACACAAAAGAGAAGAAGTGGTGTCCCCACATCTAACGAAAGTCTAATTTGTCAAGCCAATATAGGGCGTAAATACCAAGGCATCTCTTTATAGACAATACATTTGTAGAAATCCATTTCATTTCTCTTAAGTTCAAAAAGTTGGTTTTTAATTGGTATTCAAAATTTTATAAAGTAGAGTTTATAGCCTATGTTTATGGCCTAATTTGATCCACTAATTTAATATTTAAATTGACCTCCATTCAGATCGTTGCTTTTTTTAAAAAATTAGATTATGTAGTGAGATTAATTGAGTGAAGAGTTTCTTTCTCCCAGATGCCATGAGAATGTTGGAAGATGGTGATTTGCAAACACTAGGTCGTGAAGATTATGAGCACAAATTGCAACACAATTTCACCGCCCACCCAAAACTAGACTCTACTACAGGTTCGTATTTTCAAAACTAATTTTGTATTAGAATGGTTGGAGAAGGAAAAGGATTACTTTCTTATACCACACTAGAACTTTGTAATGTGCAATTTTAGTTTTAATTGTCAATAAATTTAGAAATGTCAATGACAACTCCTTATTCCTTTTATAATCACAACATTTATTTTCATCTATACTTTCATCTATAATGTTCAAGCTTCATTCTTTCATGCCCTAAAATTTGAGGGGTATTTATTATCTATCAATACACTTTACAGTAATGGGAGTTCAAAAATGTCGAATGACTTAACTATCTCCTTTACTTTTGGTGGAAATAACAAAGATCGCTAATATAGATGTTTTGGTTTACAATAAGATAATAAGATATTCATAAAAGAGGCTTTCTTTTATTGTGAACTTATGAAGTTTGCAATGATATGAAACTAAGGATTATTGTTTGAACTCAGGTGAGATGTTCATGTTTGCATATGCCGTGCAAGTTCCCTACTTAACATATCGCATAGTATCCAAAGATGGTGTCATTGGAGAGCCGGTGCCAATTACCATTCCTACTAGTGTGATGATGCATGACTTTGCCATCACTGAAAAGTATGCCTTGTTTATGGACCTCCCTCTTCAATTCAATACCGCGGTAACTTCTTCAAATTTGAACTATATTGAGTATAGCATTCTTGAATTCTATCTATCATATGAAGTTTATAGTTTCCTAAATCTTGTCCTAAAGTCTGTTAAAAGAATATCATACAATTATTTCATACAACAATCATGATGAAAACCTAGAGGACAATGTGTGAGTGTTTTTCCTCAATAGAAGTGCAAGAATTCATTGCAATTTGAAGTTGCTACGATTATACTTACATTGCATACTTGGAGTGAAATTTTAGAGATTATTACTTAGATTAAGCAAAGCAATAGTGTAGAACTCAAGTTTAGGGTTTTAGAATACCAAGGTTCTACTATTGATTTGATGCTTTGTGACTTTAGGGTATGCTTCAAGGGGAGTTCGTTTACAAGTTCAATTACAACCAAGAATGTCGATTTGGAGTCCTTCCACGATATGCCACTAATGAGTCTCAAATTCAGTGGTTCAAAATTCCTACTTGCTTTATCCTTCACAATGGTAAGCTACACAGGGCCAATGAACGGGGAGCATTGGCATTTTGTCACAAGTTAGCTGGTCAAAATCTAGAATTATCGAATCGAGTTCAAAATTTTAGGGAAAAAACCCATCATTTTAGAGAGAAAAAGAGAATGTTTTTTATTTTCTTAAGGCCTAGCCAAGAGTATACTCCAAACAATTGGTTGGTCCAAGAAAATATAGGATTTTAGTCAATCAAGCTAAAATTCCTTCCCCAACTGTGCACAGGGTGAAGACTTAGATTTGAAATTTTGTAGGACTTTTTTTGGGTTTCATTATAGCAAAGGTTCATTGCACATAATTCCACGGTTCTATTGTTTGTATGCAGTTAATGCGTGGGAAGAAGGGGATGAAGTTGTTCTCACAACCTGCCGAATGCCCAGCATTGACCTGGACTTGGAATTAGAGTTCAAGAAGGAGAAGGCTTGGGCTGTCCATTCCAAACTGTGAGTACCGTATCTTTTTCCTCCTAAATTTTGATGCATTCTTGCAGACTTGACTTGTCTACATGTTGAAGACTTTGCCAATTGTAACACCATTTCAGGCAAATCTCTGTCAATCGTCAGACAGTTATTTAAGTAAGGTTTTCTTCAACACCTTAGGCAATATAAATTTTTTTTTTCAAATTTCAACATTCATTCACATATTGGATAGAAAATATCACATTAGCACATATCACATGAATATATCTCTATTTTCATCTAGAACCCTTTGATTTCATCCAATTTAAAAAAAAATTATAACAAGGTTTAGTGGTAAAAATCTTTATAGCTTTTTGCCATTTTTTAGCCAAATAATTTTTATTGGTGCAATTTGGCACTAGTAAGCCATAAAAAAAGCCCTGCTGTGCATGATGTTATTTTGAAAGCTCATATTCTCCTGTCCTATGCTGCAGATATGAGTTCAGAATGAACCTAAAGACTGGAGAGGTCAAGCAAAGGCAACTCTCAGATTTAAGTACAGATTTTCCAAGGATCAACGAGGAGTACATGGGCAGGTATGGATCGTGGCTCATTAATCCCTCCGCGCTAAAATTTAAGAAGGTAACTAGCATTTCTTTTTTGAGCAAAATTTCACTTGGCTTGACAGACTCTGGCCTCTCCAACACTCTCCCTCCAAATTTCAGCCTATACCCCAAAGCACACAAACTGACACACAGCCCAAAAAACACCTAGATGGTAATGTCAATTTTTTGAAATACTACTCTGTAATAAATAACAGTAACTCCTTTGAATAATTGGCTCACACAGAGCATTCTTTCTTCTTTCCATGGAGATATTACATCATCTTTCTTAAAGCTTCCTCAATGAATATTAATTGATTGAATGAAGTTGTGTACTTTTCAAAGCATTTTGTAAGCATTGAGACGATGGTTGAGCATTAAAGGGTTGAACATGGGAATTTGATGAAATGATGCTAAGTACATTGGACTTGAAAATCATGAACCTCTAATCCAATTTTGATTTTGCGGTTGTAGGAAGACGCAGTATGTGTACTGTGCAGTATTTGATGATAGAAACATGATCATAGGCATAGCCAAGTATGACCTTGACAAAGAGCCATCCGTTGCAACAAGAGAGCTGAAAATTGGGGGAAATGTTGTCGGCGTGTTCCACCATGGATTAGGTCGTTCAAGTAGTGAGGCAGTGTTTGTTCCTCGCAAGCCTGGCATGGATGGGCCCGAAGATGATGGCTACTTAATTCTGTTTGTGCGTAATGAGAACATTGGGTACGTGCTACAATTTGAAGTTTTGCTATGCATAGGAATTGTTGTTAGACCCCTCAATTTCTACTCCATGGTTTGCAAGTTTGTTACCAAATTAGCCCTCTCAAAGCTTTGGAATGCCATTGTGAAATCACATTTGACATCCTATAATCCCTAAGCACTCCAAAGTTCATATTTTGGATGATGAATTCTATGCTTTCAAGCACTATTTCTTCCAAACAACTTCTCATTTGTCCAAAGTAACATTGGAATCCTTAAAAGATAGCCATTTGTTATGACCATTTTAATGAAATTGACAAAAGTGTCCAAAATTGTTACAAAAGGATTTAGATGTTAAAAGGGTTCTTCCATCCTATTCTAGCTCTTAAATCCTAACAAGGTTCTTATTTGCCTCTACTCAGGACATCAGAGGCTATTATCATTGATGCCAAAACAATGGCACCAGAGCCTGTTGCAGTCGTGAGCTTGCCCAGACATGTTCCATATGGATTTCATGTACAATTTGTCAACCAGGTTAGTCAATGGGTAGAGATACAAATAAAACTTTTGAGAAATAACAAATAACAAAACCAATCAAGCTAATATGGATGTAGTGTTTTCAACCTAACTTGTTAAAACCTATTTAATGGAACTCTTAAGATAAAGAATGACATTTGTAAAGAAAAGACACTTGCTTGCCTACTTTCCATTGCTTACTTCTGCCTAGAGAATAATAAGAGAAATAATAAGAAGTGCAAGGTTTAGGGATGAGGTTTGAAATCCAACATTTTTGGTGCGTTCAATTTTGAATCACCAACTAGAGCTCCTTCCTTTTCTATGTTTTTTTAACCTATTGTTTGACTATTTTTCCTTGTATATGTGTAATACAGGAACATCTAAGGCAACAAGCATGATTCCCAAAATTGCACTATTTTTTTTGAAAGAAGAACAAGATAAGGAATTACTCTCTTTGTCTCAAAATAAATCTTTGGTACTCTTAACCCCTAATTGCCCAATCGACCATACATGGTCGATTTGAAATTTCAAGTCCATTTTTGAATGGGTAGTTAAATTCCTTTGACTATTTTAAAATTTTCTTCGGATAGTTTTAAGGGTTAACTATTGAAAATTTCATTTTTCACTATAAAAAGTACATATTTTATTATAGATAGGTCTTCAAAGACATACATGTACCATAAGTGAAGTGTAAAGCTTGCCAATTTTACTTCATTTCTTAGTTTTATGTAATTTCACTTGATTTGAGATCTAAGAAATTGTACATATTCATTTGCTTTGAGAATGGTTCCAATGGAAAGAGGAAAGTGTTTTCATGATATTCACCATTGAAAATTTAAACATACAACTATTGATTTGGAGTTATTTTCAATTTCTACTTATAAAAAATAATTGCATTTCAACAATTGCAAGGTGGATTGTGTAATTAATTTAATAGATTTTCATGTGAAATAAAAAATTTTAGAAATGCATTTTAGTATACTAACACTTTTTGTAGTTGTTTATGTCACCTCCAATCCCAAAAAAAATTTATATGCAAATTTGGGAAACATTGTGGAAAAAGGCAATATACTAAATATAAAAAATGTACTCTTCTCTTGTTATAATTTCACAACTCCTATGCAATTTTGTACTCAAAATTTGTGTACTTACTAATAAACAAGCTCTTTAAACATCTATGCAATTAGATTTTGGAAAATAATCAATTTGCTTCACTAGGGATGACTACAAGCTCATGCACTTTTTTCATAGTCAAAACACACTTGAAAAGGCTTGGGCATTTAGGGGTTAACTAGTTTTCCACTAGAAACCACATTGTATAGTCACATAGCAGTTGATTGACAATTTTTGGAGACAACAAAATTATTCATGGTCTAGCCAATTTGAATAAAGACTCAAGGAATTGATCGAATTGAATAGTTTCAAATGACAATGTAGACCCAACAAACGTAAAATCCTCCAAAAAAATGTCTTTGTATCTAGTCTTCACAAGTAGACTTCCATTGAAAGTACCCCCCAAAGTACTATAAATAGTACTATTATATAATTGTGATTAGCTGATAGTTGATTGTTTAAGGTAGGACCATCCATAAGCAATTGACATCCTATAATCAACCTGTCAATGAACATATTTCTAACCAAGGTTAGACTGTTTTTCTTTCTCCTTTTCAAAGTTGGGACTAAAAGTTGATGGCACATATCCCAAAGTAGTGTGCAAGAAAGTAGGAAAGAGTGAGTAAAAGAGTGTTTTTTTGTGTGATTGGAATTAGAAGAGTTCACAAATTGACAATGGATAGAGTGCACCTTTTGCTTCTTAAAATTTAGAGTAATTTCAATTCATGCAATAAAATTACCAAAGTTTTTGCAATCCCCATCATTTTATCATTGCACATCTAAAAATGTTTGCTTTGCCTTGCACTACACTAGGTTATGTCTAGAATACCTTAAATGATTGGTTATAGGTAGTTCTATGTTGGATTTCAATTTTATAACCAATTTTATGTGATGGTTTCATTTTGTATTTTATCTGAAAATTCTATAAATTTTTTAAAAAATCATGATTTTCAATTGCCAATGCCTCAAAAAGTTTTTTTAAAAAAAGGTACCTCCAAATACATTGAATTTCTTACACTTACAATTTTGGTTGTTTTTATCTTACTTGAATAAAAAAAAATTAAGTCATCAAATCCAAAGATGCTCCAAGTTTATTTTAGGCTTGTATTATAAGTAAATGCAATTATTGCCATGTATTGGAAATTATGTTGCTTAATATCAAATAGATGACCCAACATTGAAATTGTACAAATATAAAAAGTATTTTTCATCACTCAACTTTGATAGTCAATGCAAATCTAAAAATGTGACATATTTATTTGATCTAGCCACTTGATTGATTTTTAATTTGATGAAAACCAATCATCCAAAAGAAGCCAAAATAGTGTTGATGGATTGTGACCCTTGATACATTAAACATTAAAGATTTAGAGCATCCTTAGTTGGCACATAGTATATTGCCACTTCAATAGGATGTGCTCTCAAGGTACCTACACCTTAAATCACACAAACAAAGAATTTCAGCATAATTTCTATTATTAAATTGGATTTTTTTGGTATGGCCATCTTGGTAATTTATAGGGGATTCTAGATTCTTTTAAAATACATTTTTTGGATACTATATGAAAAACCAAAAAAATTTCAAAGTGTTGAAAATAGATGCTTCCTAAACCAATCATAGACCCTCATGTACAGTGGGAACATATTTTACGCAAGAATCAATCGTGAATTATTTTTTAAATTGTGTGATTTTAGGTGTAGGTGCCTTACCCAAATAGTTCCTGCATATCGCAGGTGAAGGAACCTCCTTCACCCAAGTTCTGGTATGACTCTGATACACTTCTGATATGACTGCAAAACAGAATCTGGAACGTGCACTTTCCAAATCCCCATGCCTGCCACCGCCGTGAGACGGACCACACATGAAACCGACCACAACGGGGACGCCAGGTGGAGCACCCATCCCACTTGGCACAGGCCTACGTGTCCCCCACTTCTGCCACGTCGACAGAAAAGCAACGTGGCGTCCCCCCAGCATGCCCTCCTCCAGGTGGCTGCATCGTGGACGTGCATCGTGCCAGTCAGCATGGTTAATACCACCGGCCCCTGACCGTCTCCCCCATCTTGCAATTTTATTCTAGCTTTCCCACAATCCCTGCACTTACACAGTTTCCCTCAATTTTGTCACTGATTTACACTCCGTTTTGTTCTGTTCAATTTGCATTCGCAACGCTAGCCGCAAATCTTTCTGTATTCACCGAGCTGCCGAAGTCCAGTACCAGGTCGAGGATTCGCAGCGATGGCGTCATTCAATGTGAGTTCATGGCCTCCAGCTTCATGAGTTTTGCTTTTCATTGTTTCTGGAGCTTGCATTTTCCATGGTGAGATTCAGTTGAGTGTGGCCGTTTTCATCAGTATGTGGAAGCGATGCGGTGCAATGTGGGGCAGACGCATTCTTGAATGACCTACTGATTTAGTACTTTGTTGATTGGTTCAGGAGTCGGAGAAGGATATTCTGCAGGGCATTGACTCAGATTCGTTCACGACAGACAAGCTTCCGACCACCGACGATGGGGTGAAGAAGGCCGGTGACAAGGCGCAGGAAACCAAGGATTTCGCTTCCGGGAAAGCAGACGAGACGAAAGACTCCCTCGGCGACGCCAAGAACGAGGCCGGCAAGAAGGCTGAAGAAACCTCGGATTTTGCTTCCGGGAAAGCAGACGAGGCGAAAGACTCCCTCGGCGACGCCAAGAACGAGGCCGGCAGGAAGGCTGAAGAAACCGGGGATTTCGCTTCCGGGAAAGCGGACGAGGCGAAAGACTCCCTCGGCGACGCCAAGAACGAGGCCGGCAAGAAGGCTGATGAAACCGGGGATTTCGTTTCTGGGAAAGCGGACGAAGCGAAGGACTCTCTCGGTGACGCCAAGAACAACGCTGGCAAGAAGGCTGAAGAAACCGGGGATTTCGCGTCCGGGAAAGCGGACGAGGCGAAAGACTCCCTCGGCGACGCCAAGAACAAGGCTGGCAAGAAGGCTGAAGAAACCGGGGATTTCGCTTCCGGGAAAGCGGACGAAGCGAAGGACTCTCTCGGTGACGCCAAGAACAAGGCTGGCAAGAAGGCTGAAGAAACCGGGGACTTCGCTTCCGGGAAAGCGGACGAGGCGAAGGACACCCTTGGCGACGCCAAAAACAAGGCCGGCAACAAAGCGCAGGAAACCGGGGATTACGCCGTCTCCAAAGCTGAGGACACCAAGGACACCATCGGAGAGGCCGCGAACGACGCCGGCGACAAGGCGCGCGAGGCCAAGGACGACGTTTCTTCCAAATCCAGAGAAGCCGCAGACACCGTCACCGACACCGCGGGTGACATCAAGGGCGAGGCAGACCGAGCTGCAGGCGCACACCAACCTCACGTGGACGGAGCGAAGGACGAAGCGGGCAAGAAACTGGGAGAGACCCAGGACAAGGCGGGGGAGTTTGCTGGTGCCGTGCAAGACAGTGCGGGCGCAACAGGGAATGTCATTAAGGAGAAGGCCGGACAGGTGAAGGATACAGTCGGACATGCGTTCGGCGCCACCAAGGAGAAAGCAGGCGAAGCTGGGGAAGGGATTGATAGGAAAACGGATTTCGAGTACGACGGCAAGAGCGCGGAGGACCGTACTAAGAATTTTCTGGGAGGGTTCCAGAACATCCTTGGAGAGGCTTCGAAGACGATTCAGGATACTGTGAATGCTCCAGGTGAAAGCGTAACGAAGGATTAGGTGGTTGCGGTTGTACATGCCGTCTGTGCATATTGTTAGGTTTTCTTACTGTGATTGTAGCTGTGCATTGTTAAGCTCACTCCTCCTTTCCGTCGTTTTTGATGCAATGGAGCTTGAAGGCGTACGAGGGTGCTTTTTGAACTAATGAGTAGACGAGAGGTTGCAATCAAGCTCGTCTAGCTTCGGAATCCTCTGTAAATGGAGGATTTGTAATCGAGATGTATTCTGTATATTGAAACAGTAAACATTTAGACTATTCAAGTTTTTGGGCTGTTATATCCCATCACGAAAATGGGTAGAGAATTCCGTCTTGATTGTTCCGCCATGTGCACATTATTAGGTTACTACGGTTGTAACTGTTCTCATTTCTATCTCTCTTCTGTTAGCTGCGAGAAAGAGTGGAAGCATACAACACTGCTGTATAACAATTTGTTTTCATTCCTCTCAAAATTTCTTGTAGGCTGCAAGCAAGCTTCTTTCTCGAATCCTCTGCAATCAGAGGATTTCGAATTTAGACTTCAGTTAAAATACGTTGGGGGCTGAGTTTTGAAGCACTGTATCTGGCTAGAATATCACCCTCATGAATAGAATATTCTTGCAGGATTGTTCTGTGATATGCATATTATCATACTACTTTGATATGCAACTATTCAGTATTCTATGCATTATTCTTTCCTTTTCTTCGCTGCGATACGTAGGTATCAAAACAGTAACTTAATCTGTTGTTTCATACCTATCTGCGGCAGTTCTCGAATACTGTACTGTAGAAATTTTGTAACATGCAGCGCTGCATGTTACTGGATCCAAGGGTGGAAATTTCTGTTGTAGGGCTTCATGATTCCAACATTTGGTTTATGGAAGTCAGCGACGTACAGCATTCCTTAATGCGGAAGTACGAAACTCTTGTGTAAGGTGAAAACACGCAAAAGTCAATCACGCATCCATCAAAATTAACAATTCACCACAGCTGAAGTCACCTTCTTCAGGAAAGAAATTATTTTTTAAATTATTCTGTTGATATTAGAAATTGAAAATCACTAATTTACAATAAAGAATAATTATTATGAATTTTTAAGTGGGAGATAGATCTTTGAAACTGTCATATATTGTAGCGTGGTTATCAAACCATTAATGAATAGTTGATCAAATACAGTTAAGGAAAATAATGAATTAATGGCACTTTGAGGGGTATTTTCAATGGAAGTTTTCTAGCTAACAATGGGTATATGGATGGTTTAGGATGTCTTCATCATAGTGACTTAGTTAGATCATGTTATATATATAAGGTAACCTACCCCTTTGACAAACAAAATGACTAGTGCAATATGATACTACTTTTTGAAAAGTATACAAATAAATTTCAGTAGTGCACAATTAATAAGAAACAATGTTACAATTAGAAAAATAAAATGCAATTTTATGTAATTTTTTATTTGTAGAAAAATATGGCCTTGGGCTTCTCCTATGAAAGCATGTAGATATACATGTCAACATCAAAATAATAACTATTATGGGCAAGGGGGTGCAAGGGCATGGACCCAAAAGCTTAAGATTCAATTTGAAAACTTTGGGTAGGGGTCTTGCTAAGGATACATTGACATTGACAAAAAGAGGACTTAGTCATGTTTAGGCAAGGATATAAATAGATTTGAGTTGAGATTCAATCGTGTCTAGGTAGGGACTCAACTGGGTTTCAATGAGGGGACTTTCATTATTTGGGTAATGGCTTATTCATATCTAGGCAAGGACTTAATTGTGTTTGGAGGGACTTTTATTGTCTAAGCAAAGATTTAATCACATTTGGGTGAGGACTTAATCATGTTTGGCATTCTAGATAGGGACTTCATCCAAAGCTAGTAGACATTTGCATCCTTGTACAACTTAAGTTTTTGTATGGACTAGAATTTGTATCCTTTTATAACTTGTATCCATGCCTTGACCAAAATCCATGCCCCAGGAGATTTGCATTTGAACTTTGCGTCTACATTGGCAATCAAGTGTCAACAAGGTAAATCAACATTGACTCTTATTTACCTTGCAAAAAAGTCAACTATATGTTGACTATATTGGACGGATTACACAAGTGAATTAGACCTTTAGGTAAGCCATCCCATCTATTGTGACAATCCTACTTAAAGCTATAAATAACTTGATAATTTTTTTTCTAAAAGAAAAATGTTTACATTTGTGACTTCATTGGACCTTTGAAAGTCTGTCATGGCCAATTCTATATTTTGTACAAAGGTAAGAGCACTCCTTTTGCCACTAATGAATGCTAGTCCTTCAAAATTCTTCTTCAATGCTACTACAAGCAAATTTACTTAAGGTAGGTCGTGGGCTTCAATGATAATTCAACTATTCTTGCTTTTATTTGCAACAACATTGAATAACATTGAATAAATCTACATTGGATACAAAGATAGTTAAGTTGTTTGTGCTTAGTTTGTCTTCATCTTAGCAAAGGTGAAGTCAAAGTGTTGAGGTAAGTGTTACACTATCTTCATCAATCCTTGAACATATTGTTTGTTGATATATATATGTATGTGTGTGTATATACATATACATACATATATATAATATTCTTTCAATTGTCATGTGTTCCATTACAATCTTAAATAAGATTTTTGTAGGGGGGCAAAAGAAATTTGAACATGTTGGGAAGTCAGAAAAAAATAATAGATCTTGAAGGATTAATTGCTAAAAAATTTGTTGATTAAACAGGACATATTTGGTTTTGATTTTAACAATGTGGGGTTTATTAACTCTATACATAATACTTCAAAGCAATTTGAATATATTGGAAAGTTTAGGGATTGATTTCTTGAGCAAGTTTGATTTATTCTCTAAGAATTAAGAAATGCTTCAAAATAATTTGGACATAGTAGAAAATGTGGTGTTCAATTTCTTAAACAAGTTGTAGTAGATTAATTATCTTTGAAATAGCTCAAAATAATTTGAACATGCTAGAAAATAGAGGGTTTAGTTTATTTAGCAATTTAGAGCCTATTCTAAATAAAATGTTCATAAATTTTTGTCTATGAACACTTCCTCTCTATAAAAGATGTCTAGCATTTGAGATGTGACTTTTACATGAACCTACAACATTATTAGCAAAGTATGAAATGAAAGTCTTTGGAGTAGAATATCAATTGCTATAACTCCATGTATATTTAATTGTAAAGTGTCAATCCATTACAATCTTCAATTTCAAAAATCTAGTGATTTTTTAATATTATTATATAATTATTATATTGATATACTTTATTTCTATTTGTATCTAGGTAGATTGATTAGGATTGTGTAATGGTGTTCTATTTAGGTGCAGCTACAATGCTTGTGAATGAACATGATAGCAAGTTCCCTACCCAAAACATTATGCAAACTATGGGAATTTTGTATCCTTAATATTGGTTGGTTGTTTTAATTGCAAATCCACATTTGAGAAACACTTGCATGTTTTGATAGACAATTATAGCCACAAGAAGACCGTTGTCAAAAATTAGGAAAAAGTCCACATTGGTGGATTATTAATGCATTCTAAGCCATTGAATTTTCTTTAAGGGTCATTGCAAAAACAAATGATTCAAAATTTATAGATAAGGTACTTATATCCGAGCTTATATCTCCATTATTACGTCACACTTGCCATTTGTGGGGAAGGGGGGGGTCAAACAAAGTAGTACCCAAAGAAACAAATTTGGAGTTACAATTTGGAGGCATTGATTTTAATACACTTTTAGCTAGTAATCAAAGGATTAAAAAAATTAATTAATTAAATGATGTGTAGAAGTCTACAAAGTGAGCGTCTTTCTACCCGCATTATAAAACACATAAATTTTTTATTTTGGTGGGTTTTGTCATAAATGACCATCTCCATAAAGTTTCTCCAAATGAACAATTTTTATTTTATTTATTAAAAAAATCCTATTTTCTATTAATTAAAACATTGAAGTATCTATTTCAGGGTTTCTCTGGCGACAACCAGACGTCACGCGACGTCCAGTGGATACCCCCGCGACGTCCAATAGAGTCAAAGTTACCTTTGACTTTTAAAAAGTTTACCCCCCTTTTACCAAGGCCACCTGGATGCCATGTGGCGTCCGCGTGGCAAATTCGGAGGCGCATACGGGTCCAGCGGAGGCGACCGCGTAAGAAGGCGATCGCGCGTGGAGGGCGACAGCGGGAGAAGGCGACCGCGCGTGGAGGGCGACTGCATAAGGCGACCGCGCGTAGAGGGCGACCGCGCTTTGCACAGGGACGCCCCGAAGTCGCCTCTTCCTACCCGTGGTCGCCTCCAACATACCCGCAGTCACCCTACCGCGACCCGCAGTCGCTCTACCGTGACCCGCAGTCGCCCCACCGCGACCCGAGGTCGCCCTACCAGACCCGCGGTTGCCTGCCTCCGATATCGGCATTCGCCCTGTACCCGTGGTCGCACCACCTATAAATGCAGTCGCCCCCTCATGTTACCTTCATTCTCCATCGAGGCTTCTAGTCTTGCAACCTTCATTGGCTGCATGCATTAACCTTTGGATGAATATTGACTATTTTCTCTATTCGGCTACGTTTTCGTGATTCCTTGTTATCGACTGCAACAAATCCCATGGCTTCCGAAGGCAACAATCTTGTGCCACTCCCGGTTTTGACCAACACGCGCGCGCCTCATGCGATCAGGAAGGTTGTCATCGACAAGGGTCGTAAGCGTAGAGGCAACACTCATAGAAAGCGATTGCATGTGCTGAGAAATCCAAACCACCCTGCTTTTAAAGGGTGGGATGAGGAAGAAGAACCATGGACGTTGCAGACTTGTAAAGAATACATTGAATGGTGTCACATTGATAAGTTGTTTCCACCATGGCGTCATCATTTCAATCGACACACCAACAAAGCGAACTTGAAGTATTGAGAAAATGCACCTTACGTTCAAAGGTGCATCGAATTGTGGCAAGTCCTCTACAAAACCCCTTTTGTAGAGAGGAATGAGGTGACTCTTTTCATTGCCCGAGGAGCATATGCTGAGCTTGTTTTGAAGAAAGAAGTGGATTGGTCCACTATCAAAGAAACTGCCTACGTAGAACGTCCAGAGACTGGATTAATACCAAGAGGGGTATTGAAATTTCCAGAAGGTGGACTTGGACCAGTTCGAAGTGATCCTCAGAACAAGGTAACAGAACCTGAAACTGAAGAATCTAAAGAGGACAATGACTCTGATGGCACACGACCTCCAAGAAAAGAGCGAGTCAAGCAACAAATTGTCACTCCCATTCAAGTGCAAGTTCCGAATGTTGAGGGGGCTTCTGCATCACGAGGATCGAGACCAAAACGTCCTACCAAGGTTCGACATTCGACCATTCAAATCGGACCTTCATCAAACTCAACAACACTTCCCACGCGCCCGTTGCCAACTGGTAACACAATCGATGTCTTCAAGTTTGGTGCGGCTGATGATCCCCCCGTGGAAGTTTCCCCGAATGTTTCTATTCACATTCCTCCATCTCAAGAAAATTCAACTATGGCTCTATCTGAGGCTCTGGACCTCTTGAAGACCAAAGACGCCACAATCGCTTCAATGCAATTGGACCTGAAGAAATTGCAGTCTGATTTGGACCATAAAAACGCTCTTCTTTCACAGCAGTCCAAAGATCTTCAACGCCTTCGACAAAAAGAACGTGAGACGATCACTTTGTCGGATATGGATGATGGCTTTGTTGAACAAGATCCACATCATTTGGACAAGGTTGTGGCAGATGTCACTAGCGGTCTCCTCCATTGTTCTCCACCTGTTGCTAAGCGTACAAAGCGTTCTTCAATTATTCCAACCACGTTTCTTCCTACCATCATGGAAAAATATACCGTCGACCCCAACGATGTCGAGGAAACCCAAGATTCTCTTTCATTTCCTGTGCCTACGCATCTCTTATCTTCAACAAAGAAATTGGATCTTCAAGAAGAAAACAACATACTGCGAGCACAGTTGGCTCAATTGGCAGCCACATACTATCATTGGAAAGTTGCTTGTATTCTCACCGTGGATAGATCACAACAAATAGCTCAAGAATTGGACAAAGTTGCGAAGAACTTCGTTGCAAAGGCCCCAAAACGTGAGAATGGAATGACATCGTGGCCATTGTTGGAGGACATGTTTCCTGAGAACCTACCCATGGTGAACGCAGAAAATGGAGGAATCAATTGGGCACAACTTGGTTGGGACTACCAAAAACAGATGTCGTGCCACTTGGATGAGAAAGAACGACAACTTTTGTGGCCAAAGCCAGCAAGCTTTGTTTTGGACCATACAAAATGTCCTATCTGTCTGGAATCCTTTGGCCCTGAAGGAGGGTGGGCATTGGGATCATGCACGCACGTTTACCATCCTCAATGTCTCATTGTGCAATGCCTAATAAGGCGACGTTGCGTGATTTGTTCGGCACCATTTCATGATCGTTTGTATGCCATGTTCAATCTAATGACATACATGCCACCTTCTTGGGAACACAATGGTGAAACAACTATGGATACAAGATTTTGGGGGCGAGATTTGCTGTGGAGCTGGCGTGAAGGCCAACATGATCAAGAAAAAGGACCTGCTAGCTCTCAGTTGAATTGGGAAACTGATCCTGATGAAATTCTTCGAGTTGCACCTCGGCTCATGGGAGCAGGCCCACGTAACGAGGGGAGGAGGGCATTTTTTTTTCAATGTCTCGGTGGATATTTTGATAAGACCTCTGCAACCTTCAAGTGGGGCCCTCACCCACTGAAACATCGTTGGGATTTAGAAGGGAATAGAGTGGCCAACCAAGACTCAAACGCCTCTCTTGAAGACTTAACTAGTATGGCGTACCTTGACTCTACATATGGGCCATATTACACAAGTCAAGCCCTCGACTTTCTATTGGAACAGCACTCTCCACAAACTGCAAGGACCCTTGAAGCTTTGAAGGATTCCAATGTTTTAAAGTCCATTTTGAGTGCAAATGGTCCAGCTTCTCGTACTCGTGCGAAGCGTAAGCTTGACGTTGAGGAATCATCCAATTATGAGCATGGTGAGGCAAGTGGTGCCCAAGATAATGCACATGTTGTCACCTAAATATTAGCACTATTTTGTGACATCAACTTCACTTTTGTAATGGTATAAATAGCAAAAGGCCCATAGTACGCACTTATATGATATCCATAGTGAACACTCCTCACTTGCATTGTGGATCAATAGAATTTCCTTCAATTTGCTTTGGAGAATTTGATTCTACAACTTTGCTTTTTGTTAATATAAAGCAATTTCATATTGCTTATATTTTTAATATAAACCACCTTTGCCTTTCTACAAGAAAACTGTATTCTTTCCTAGTTTCCTTGTTTCCATAAAAAATATCATTGTCATGGATTTTGTTTACTCTCAAAGGCCCATGGCCATTTTTCCATCAAGAACCACTAAGAACTGCCATTTTGGTTGCATTTATCCAAAAGACCAAAAAAATGTATTTTTATAAAATTTAACCATACGATCTTGTATTTTGTTTGTCTGAGATCATGTGGTAAAAATTTCATGAAGTTTGACCGTATACATTAGAAGATTTAAGCATTGAAAGTTGGAAAACATAGTCTTCTTAAACACTATCCTGCATTCCTACAATTCCAAATGACTTTGACTGCCATTTGCTGAATTTTTTTCTACTATGGACTTTAAATTTAAATTTGTATGTATTTAAGAATTGAGTAGAAAGTCTAATAAAAGAATTCCCAAAAAAGAATGCTTGCTTTTCTTTCTTTACAAAAATATAAAATAAAAATAGGTCCAAGAATCCAAGATTGAAAAATTATAAAGTAAAAGTATGTCCAAGATTTTTTCAAATACTTCACTGTAGGATGTTCTACTTAGGTGGCTTGAAAATATGTGGACAAAAATTCAGAAATTTTCACCGTGTACATTACAAGATTTGAATATTTGAACTACCAAAAATCTTTTTTTATTCCTCTTAAAATTTGAGCTAATGTTCTTGGTAAGGTCACATTTGTATGAAAAAATACTGAAGATGATGGTAAGTCTTTGAATTCATTTTCCAATGCAAATTGACTATATATTCAAAACATTTGAAATCGTTTGGGATAGTAAAACATAGAGAAAAAAAAATAGTTAGTACTTAGTAGTTAGTAGAGAGAAGTAGAAAATGCTTGAATATACTATAGTGTGAATGATTTCTTTTTAAAAATGAAAAATGCTAATCGTACATGGCTACACCTTCAAATATAGTTATAAACTATAAACAATCTTCACCCAATAATTGATTTTTTTCTTCAAAAATATTAAAAATTGAATTAAGTAAATCATTTCAGCCTTTTTTTTATAATCTATAGTATACAAATTTGATATCTACCTACCAACTACCCCAAACTACAATTCATCATAACTTTTGCGGGTTTGAAATGGAATGATTCCAAGCTTTCAACATAAATAGAAATCTAATAAACAAAGGTTACTTATTTACTTCCACTTCCTAATTGTTCCGGAGATGGAAATGTCTAGATTTAGACTGGCAACAAGTAGGAACATTAGTATACACCGCTTATAGAATCGTATAATTTTCTGAAATTGTTGTTCAAAGATTGTTGTACATTAAAAAAAAATTTAAGACATATGAAGTGAAGAATAAATTATTGTGGAGAAATGTTTAACCATGAGAATTTTACAAATATAATTACATAAATATTAATATATTCTAATTATTGAGTCACAAGAATTTGGACATAATTATGCAACAATTTATTGATTTTAGAAACCAAAAAAATGTAACAATTATTCTAAATTTGTTATAAAATCATCATATTAAAATATTAACAAAATGTGCTCACTTCAGTCACTTGATAATGGATTCTCATTTTTCAATTTACGGTTAGGGTTCAAGTATAATCTACATAAGAAAATTTTATCAGTTTTAATCCCTAAAGGACCAAGTTGCATCTTCTATCAATCACAAAATTTCAGACATTCATGGTTCATGAGAAAACTTTTTGATTTTGTATTTTTTAGAAAAAAATATTTATTGCTAATAAATTCTCTTTAAAGTTTTAACATTTTTTTAAATTAATGGACAAATGGTCAACTACAAAAAAATTGGGAGTATCTTGAGTATAAAAATAGATTGGAAATTTGACATTAAGTCATTTGCATTTTGCAATACACCTAGTCAAGCGGCCAACAAAGGTTTTGCACATTTAACCTTTTGAAGATAATTTAAAACCATATCTTAAATATTTAAATTTTTTTGAAGGGGGACATAAAATGTTTTAATGTAATAATCGAAAGGAAGGGTGCTCAAGGTCTTATTAGATAATGATAGAACCTTATAAGGGAAGAGTTTAGGAATTACCGAAATACGATTTTCCAACAAAAGTTTCAACTTCCAATACTAGTTTAAAAAAATAACATGTAAAATGAATTTAGATTTCTTGTAATATTAAAATTGAATGACTTTCAATAAATAATAAGAACTATTTTGAATTTTATGAACACTACATTTGACAAGATTAAGAAAATTAAACAAAGGTGGATGCAATAAATTCATTTGCTATTTTGTCTCATTTGGCATGTGATGATCTATCCCTTGGCGATTACTTTTGTGTTTTAACCCTTTAGGGCCTAGCATGCCAATTTTGGTTCTTTTAAATTGAATTTTGGGAATTCAAACACTTTATTGGCCTTAGATGTGAGGGCACGGGTATTCTGCTTCCAATGAGCCATTGGCCATCAAATTTGGAGCAATGATGATTTGTCTATTGCAACTTGAAGTTGGGAATTTTAGAGTTTCAAAATGCACTATGGAACATATTTCTCTATTGAATTTATTTGTATATAACTAAAGAGAGCATGCCAACTTTACTATAGTGTTCAATATAATGAATTCTATTTTCAATAAAAATTTCATGGGAAATTGAGCTTTTTTGTAATTACTATGATTTTTCAAAGGTATAAACTTTAAAGAATCATATAAATTTCATTTTTTTCCCAAAAATAAATTAAAAATCACATTAGATAGAAGATATGAATTATTATTTGTAGAAAAATAATAATTTAAATTAAATTATAAAATTTTAATATGAAAATTTGATTCTAGAAGAATTCAAGAGGTTGCTTGGGGTTCCTTAGGCCCTAAAGGGTTAATTTTAAATGACGCAAAAATTTTAGAGAACGTGCTCATCACTATTATACAATTTGTCTAATTTTTAAATTACTTTTAAAAATATTTCACTATTTCAAAATAGACCCGAACTAAAAGTCCAAAATGCCATTTTGGAGGTTTTCAGTACTCTTGAGTCCCTTTTTTTAATGATTTTGAGCTCAAATTTGGATAAAATGGTCTTATAGTAGACTTGTAGCTATATAGAGAAGGAATTTAGGATAAATTATTTTTATGTGATGTAGTGGTGTACAAGTCCATACAACAAACCTCCTTCTATGTCTTTTGGGAAACATGTGAAAAATGATTTTGGTGATTATATTAATGAATAACCACCTCCATAAAGTTTTTGAAAATTATAAAAAAGTTGTTTTTTTATAAATTTAATTTTCTATATTTTACTAATTAGAACAATGAGACATATATTTCCATGAGGTTTGGTACTTTTCAAATTCTCCTACTTAGAGATTTCCTTAACAAATATCCTTTCATGTTTTTATTCATCTTCAAGGTGTTTACAATAGTCATATTTTTTTTTTAATTCAAAATTATTTTAATAATTTTAAAGTACTCCACTACTCCCCAAAAAAGAAACCAGATGCAACAAATGGTTCAAAGGTTTAAGGTATTTGCCCACATCTCTTTCCATTCTCATACCAAAATTAGTCGATGATATTAAATTGTGAGTGCTTACTCATATTTTAAAATACTATACTCTATGACTCTATGAGCCCATTAAAACTCTTGTTTTGTTCTCTCACTTTGAAAATGAATTTCAAACTTTTAACTTCTGCAATTTATAGTGAAGTACCATAGAAATAGAATTTACATGTGAAATTGTGAATAATAAGGAGTAGTACTTTCGCTATCATATGATGGTACAACATTCTTGTAGAAATTTTTAATTCCAATTCATGATGTCCATTGGTCAAACAATAATTATTATAAACATTCAAGTTTGCTTATGGGTGCTTTAGTGTGTTACACAATGTTTATAATTTAAAATATATCTTCACTTTATTATAAACATTTTGTTTCAAATTTCTAACTATTATAGGAAATTGAAATCATCCATTCTTTGAAGTTGGAAATAGCGCACAACCTTGGTATTCAACAATTTTTCCACATCTTTACAAAAGATTCATGCACATTGAAATGACAAAACTTAATATTTTCTATTCATTTGAAGGAAGTGACATCTCAAAAAGTAGGCCTACAAGGCTACAACCAAAAACCGCCAAGAAGGGTTTTTTTAGTAGTTTAATAGGTGCTTCCTCTATTGCTCAAAAAAATCACTCTCTTTGGGTTCTGGCCCCATCTTCTGTATATCTACACGTTTAGTGCCTTTAGCTGTAGTACGTAGGTTCCAATGCCGCCATGCACTCTCAAAACGGATTTCTGACTGCAATTTTGACGACTCTTGTTGTAAGACAAGAGTTTTCTGTTCGTACAGTTTAACAAGCTTTAGAAGTGTTGATAACTCTTCTGGTGTGTTGCCATATTCAAGAGCTATAGCTGAGACATCTAATGTCGAGGCACATTGTATTGCAGCATTGTAGTACTCTCTTTCTTTTGGCATCTACTTGCAAATTGACCCCTCTCCTTTCATTCTGCACCTGCCCACGTTCACGTTCCAAAATCTTCATTTTCTGTTGAAGAACAGCACACTCATCCATTGGATACAAACGACCCTCTGCTTTCTTTTTCCAGTAATTATCTCTGCTTCTCTTCAAAGTAGCAAAGCGCGAGTCGTTTTCCGAGATGCCGTTTTGTAATATCTTCAACTCTTCTCTCAACCCATGTACCGCAGCTGCATCTGATGAAGTTGATAAACGATAGTTTCGTATTTTTTGGAGAGCTTCAATTTCCCCCTTTGTTTCTTGCAAACCAGAAATTGCACTTTGTATTTTAGCGAACAATACATCTACATCGTCTTCAAAGTCGCTTCCACTTCCACCGCAGTGACCCACCAAAACATTGTGGTCTACTTCCATAGGTTGTACTGCCTGTGTACGTTGTGTGCCTTCATTGTGGATATTTTCACCAACTACAAATTCTTCAACCTTCTCTTTTCCCTTGTTGGCAATTTCTACTTCCAAGGCCACCTTTCTTTCTTCCATAACATCATCTTCAGTGTCGCTTTGGAAATCATATCCATCATATTCGTGGGTATGCTCATCTGAGCTAGAATTTGGCGACCACGCAATTTCGGCATTAGAAACGGCCAGCCTTCCCAATTTCATAGGCATTAGTGTGTTCTTGACATCTGCTAATGCAACTTCATTCACAATCGATGTTTCTTCAGGACGATCTCTGATGGGGTGCTCCTTCAAGGTACTCCAGTCCACGTTCTTCTTGAGTATGCATTCAGCATATACCATTTGGACAAGATACAAAGAGAAATTGTCATTTCGATAAGGCTTAGGCTCATCATACAACCTCGTCCATACAGCTAGACATCTCTGCTTGAAAGCCTCGTTGGTGCAATATCCAAGATTTGCCTTGTTTTGCGCCAAGTGTATCTTGTGACGCCATAGCGGAAACAACTTATCAATGTGGCACTAATCCACGTATTTGTTTACCGTTTCGTAACTCCAAGGCTCAGGTTCTGCTCTCCAGCCTAAAAAAGCCTTTATCTTTGGATGCAAAAGCAAAGGCACACGCTTCTTGCGACTTTTTCCACCCCTCTTACGACTCTTGTCACGAACCGCCTTCTTCTTCAATCCAAGTACTAGTTTATTTGGGGCAGGTGGAGGCTGGGCATCCATAATGATCAATCTGTACGTAGAATGCTGAACTATGTACTTTCTCTAAACTTCTAAGAGTGTAAGACTAAGCTAGTACTATAAAAGTGTAAAATCCTAGAATCATTGTACTTCACATTTACAGAAGTCTTTCCATTACAAAAGATGTACCTTAAACTATTCACATTTACAAAAATGTTTACATTTACAAAAAATCAATCTTCTATAGTACTGGTGATGTAGTGTGGGCGAACGGAGCAATACGGAAGACCAAAAGTTGAAAACGAACCAAAACTCCTAACTCATGGGCACGCAATCAGCCACGTCTAGGTGGGTGATTCTCAATGCGCTGAGAAGGAGTGGCGACTGCGGGTAAGGCGACTGCGGTATATACCCGCAGTCGCTTAGGGGTGCGTGCGGGTAGGGGCGAGTGCGGGTCCACCTGAGAGGCGACCGCGGGTACAACCACGAAGGGCGACCGCGGGACTGGCGACCGCGGGTCCTGGAAGAGCAGGCGACCTCGGCAGTGGTGACCGCGGGTCCTGCGAGGGAGGGCGATTGCGGGTCCAAAAGAAGTAGCGACCGCGGGTCCTGGAAGAGAGGGCGACTTCGGGTCCCAAAAGACTGGCGACCGCGGCTCTGGCCTTCGTGGCTTTCTTACTTTTATCATACCCCTAAATGCCCAAGGCACCCTAATGTGGTGTCAAAGACACTTTGAAGTTCATGAAAACCTTACCAAAAGTTCATTTTCAGTGGTTTATGTTTTTGGAAGGCTTTTTTCAAAGTCTAGTTTTACCATCAATAATCCAATTTTGAAAATGAATGATTATGATTTTTCTATTCAAAAATTAGTTCAAGGGTATCCATTGCAATCTTGACTTTCCATAGTATTAAAGACTCCTAGAAATACACTAGATCTTAATGAAAAACTCACACAAGAAATTCATTTAAAAAAATTATAGAGTACATTTTGAGAAGCCATAAATTGATTGTGATTATGCTTGTTAGGCCCCTACACCTAGTATTTTTTTGGTGACCACCTTTTTAGATTTGACATGCAAAAAGAAAGCTCAAAGATTTTCATAGTTTCTACACCCTCATGATCAAACATTACAATCTTTCAATCCATAAGTGATATACTTGTGTTTTCTTTTTCTATGTGATCTTTAACATGTCTACTTCAAATTTCTAAAGTTTCAATTAACCCCTAAAGGTTTTTGACTATGTTTCCACCAAAATCACTCTAGAACTGTAATTTCTAATACGAGTGCAATTTTTTTGAAAAAAAAGGTTTTTGACATATTCCACCGTGGGCTCTTGTAGTTAGGTGGTTGGAAAAGATACGCAAAAACATTCAGAAATTTCCACCATGTAGACTGCAAGACATTAACCTTTGAACTAGCAAAAATCTTTTTTTTAACCCTGCAAAAAAACAGGGATTATGCTCTGCACAAGGTAACATTTGTATGAAAAAATACTCAAAATCATGGTCACTCTGTGAATTCATTTTAAAATTCAAGTTGGCTATATGTTAAAAAAAATTCAAATCATTTGGAATTGTATAACACATATGAAAAAAATAGTTAGTAGAAAGAAGTAGGAAATGCTTGAAAATATTAAATTGTGAACTATTTATTTTAAAAATTAAAAATGTCAATCCCAATTGTTGAAATATTGTAATAAACAATCTTCACCCAATGTTTTAGTTTTTTTCCAAAAATATTAAAAATTGAATTAAATACAAAACTTCAACTTCTTTGTAGAGTAAAGATTTTATATTTACCCACAAACTAGCCCAAACTAAAATTCCTCATTACTTTTGACTCATTTATCAAAATGGATCGAATCAAAGCTTTCTACATAGGAAAAAACATAGTACACCATATTCAAAAATTTTATTTTAGATAAAATTAATTTTCAAGAAGTTTTTTATGCTGCCTTGGCTGCCCGCATTTCAAGCAAAAAAACATATCATGCCATAACTCTTTAACTGTGTGGTCTAAAGTTATAAAAATTGTTGGGCCTTAAAGCTACTGCTCAGACACATGTTTTGTGAAAATTTTGAAGAAAAACAAACAAACTCCATTCGTAGTGAGCTACCCGAAATTGCTATTTTGCAAAAAAAACGCAGTTGAAGGCTTTAGGTGTTAAAAGAAAATTTATTCAACTTATGAAGAATGTTGTATCTTGTTCCAATTTAGAGCAAATTCTAAGAAGTTTGAAACAAGCTTTAGTCATTGAGGGGTTAAGCTTGGATGGAAGTCGTTGTACTTCTCAAGCATACTTATTGAAGTTCTTATATTCAAGGATTACATTTTGTGGTATTAGGGTACATATTTTTAAATTAGAAATGCAAAACTTTGTTAATTGTTTGACCAACCAAAAATTGCATTCAAATTTGGAATAGAAAAATGAAGTCCTAGAATAAAATAACACCAAACTCCCAAAGAAAAATAGCAACATCCTATTCAATCCAATTTGAAGAAATTAAGAAAATTTATTTTTTATTCCAATTTGAAAGTTTATCCTAATTTCAATAATTTAGGAAATTTACATCATTGAGTATTTAATCACCATTTGAACTTTGGATCTATTAGTATTTAGTATGGTCTATTGAATTTTCTATCATAGAATAACATAAAAATTCATCCCATAATATATGCATATAAGGAATTATCACATTCTCAAAGTTTCTTTTTTATTTGAAAAAAATTCACAAAAAATTCGAAAATCCTTATGACAAAAAAAATACTTTTGAAAAAATATGTGTATAATACTTGATACAATTGTAATTGCAATAATTCACTAAACAATGTGAAGAATATTGAAGTTTGATCAAATAGCCATGATAGTATTTGTTCATTTATCCTGAAATGCCCACTGAACTTAGAAAATTTACTATGATTTATTTTAAAACTAAGTGATAAAAAAGAAAGGGTCTGTTTATTTATTTTTTAATTATATCATATGTAGGGCTTCTATATGACCCATCAAATGCTACATATCATTTTTAATATTAATTAGGTTGTAGTGAGGAGAGGTTCCTATCTATCTAAAGGTATTACTAAGAAATAAATAAAAAATTGATTAAAGCCCAACCTCCCAACCATGACTTCTTCAGTAAGCTCCAAAAAATAAGTTAAATTCATTTGATCACTCACCCTCCCTACACCCCTATTTGAATTTTCAAGTGCATGGTATGGCATTTGGCATTTGATATGGGAGATATGCCAAAGTCTATATACATATCCATGTAGTATAATATGCCATATTTGTACCCGAATTTATATTTCTATCATAAGTAATTGTATAATAATGAAATTGGCATTCCATTTCTTTGTATATCCCCTATATGTGTACATAGTAGAAGAAAGGAAATTTTTTTGAAGAATGGCATCAATACATTGAGAACAAATTAGAGACTTAAATTTCATATATAAGATAGCCTTATTTTTTAAATGTGGATGGATTTATAAAAAGCCATAGGGATTTGAATAGACGCTCTTCATAGCTTCTAAAAAGAAATAAAGTCATCTTAAATACAATAATTAAAGTTAAAAGCCTCACATCACACGACATCTTAACTTAGGTCTATACCTTAAATGAAAAAGAGTGATCCCATTAAGGCAATCAACCAATTTATCGGAATTGTCCAAATGTATGGTCTATTTAGATCTAAATAAATAGGCAATTTTATGTTCATTTGATGTATTATATGAAGTTGTCTTTTCATTGCTAAACAAAAGGTCTTGATTTAGACAAAAATATAAACCTTGGATGACTTTTCAAAATCAAGCAATTGCAAAAATGCTCAATGCAAAATTGGAGAGAGAAAATTAGCCAATCAATAACCACTTTATAAAAAACAATATCCTTGATTAGTAAGCAGCAAGAGGCCAATAGTGATTAGTTGAAGTATATAGTGAATGGGCATAGCCAAGTGAAAATTATGTTTTTCCAATATACGTCACTGAATTGCAAGGCTTTGAAATCACTCTTTCATTGATCCCATCCTTATCAAAATTCACGCATATATTATAAATTATTTATAATTGCACTTGGCAAAAATTGAGAAATTCATCTTCTGTGAAAGTTTGAGATATGGTCTCAAAAATCTTTCTGTCTACGGAAAAAAAGAACTTCTAATCTTTTATGTATGGTATCTCAAAATTTACATTGTCAAAATCTAAAAATATTGGAAAGACTAGTAGACTAATTTAGTAATGATGATGGTAGGATTTTTCAATTGATTCTGCAAAAAATTTAATATAATTTCAATTTTAATATGGCAATTTGGAGGTAGTTTTGGAAAAAGGACCCTTTAGACATTTAGGATTTAAAGATTTGCCTTGTTAGGATAAAATATAAAAGTCTATGATTATACCACCAATTGTCAAAACCCTTTTTAAACATTATGTTTCATTTCCCTACTACTCAAGAGAAAAAAAAATTGATGATTTTTTGTTTTCACTATAAGAAACTCATGTTTTAGGTGACGGATTTTAGGTGACATCCAATGTAATAACTCATGTTTTTATGTCAACAATGATGTCCACCATAACATCTTGATGTTATGGCGGACATCATTGTTGACATAAAAACATGAGTTATTACATTGGATGTCACCTAAAATCCGTCACCTAAAACATGAGTTTCTTATAGTATTTCGAAGTCAAAAAAATAAAAAGCCAGAAAAGCCAGTTCAATCCATTGCTTCAGTCCGTCTAGCCTTGTTCCATATAGATGGCGACGGTCCTATTGCCATACGAGATTTTCCCAAGGGTTGTGTGAGATTGCCGAGGAAAGTCACGAAGAACCCCACAAGGCCACAACCAGCGGGAACTCTTGAGGGAGAGGCAACTTCAGACCCTAATGGAGCGGGAGCTTATGAGGTAGATGGAGAACTACCAAGAGATTTTGACCAGGTCAGTGTCAGGGATCAATTTTTGCAGTGGCGTACTCTGTACTCCTAGATCTTACAGCATTATCAAAAACTCAAGACGAGGGGTCAGTTGCTTGGTAATCGACCTGACTTGTAGGCAATGAAGCAGATGAATGAAGAAGGAAAATCTAATGAGTTTCAAAAGTTTGGTCATGTTCCCGGAATTGTAGTCGGTGATCAATTTGAATTTTGGTCCGAAATGTTTGCCGTTGGGTTGCACCGGCAAGTGCAAGGAGGGATTGCATGGGTTGAAGATCTAGGGGAGAAGGTGGCTTGCAGCGTGGTGATCTCAGGTGGTTACTGAGATGATGATGACCATGGGGAGACAGTCAAATACACTGGCCATGAAACCAAGAAATCAAAAATCAATAAATCATAGTGACGTTTCCAACATGCGCATGAAAACTTGTATTACTTTCAAAGGTTCAAACAAACCATTTCCATTACAAGCTCCATGTACCATGAATATCTAAACACCTAAGTCTACATTCCTTTAATTTCTAAGGCTTGTAATCAACGTCTCCTCTCACCTCAGCTCCACTACTATGACCTCTTAAATCCCATTCCGAGTCTTCTTCATTACTTGTGCTGTCCATACTATCGGATGAAGACTGTAGAGCTCGCTCTTTTCTTCCGGATATTTGCTTTGATGCAAGCGATCTCTTGCGTCTACCCTTCTTTTTCTCTTTCACCATGTCTCTACCTCCTAGTGTAGACTTCCCAATCCCTTGTTCAAGACCATTAACCGGTTTCACTTTGCTTTGTGAGAAGGGTTCACATACATCAAGGGGGGTTCGACCTAGACTTTGCCGCTTCAATGGTGATCTTGCAAAGGCCTCCAGTATTCTTTTATTTCTAGCTTTCTTGGACTCTTTCATTGCTGGTTGTCTTGCTTTTGATCCGTTTGGAATGATGATCTCATTTGCGCCCAAAAAAGTGATCGATCCGATGACTTCACCGAACGTAGACCAAACATGGACTTCAACGTTTCATCTTCTTGTGGATCCTTATTTCCGTTGCGTAAACTACCGAGACCACCTAAACTTGCATTGTCGAAGTCAGAAAAATAAAAAATTCATTTCTTAAACTAAAATATCCTATTTAAAAAGATTTGTGATTCAAAAGTATTTTGGTTTTTTCAAATAAAATTTTTAAATAAAATTTTATAATGCAAAAGAAAACAAAAGATTAGTTTCTAATCTATTTGACAATTCCTAACTCTTTTTTTCTATGACCTAGTGAAGCCCAGACGCGGTCGCCCCCAAAGGTGCGGTCACCCCCCCCGATCCGTGGTCGCCCTCCACCGAGCCGCGGTCGCCCTAAACCTACCCGCAGTCGCCTCCATGCCGACCCGCAGTCGGCCCTCCTGAGCCGCGGTCGCCTCTCACCCACTGTCCGATACTTAAGCGTTCTCAATCACCCGCAGTCGCCACTCTTGGCCATGCGCACTGTCTTTCACCCACCTTTGAGTGGCTGAATGCGTGCCCGTTGGTCAAGGTTTATTTTCTTGGGGGCGGACTTTTTGCATTTTTCTCCTACGAAATTAGAAGTTGGTGTTATTTCTTTGAAGGAGCACCATGTCCAATCCACATGAAGGCACTAGCACGAGGCGGAGGTCAATTAGGGATATAGATGATCCTAAGCACTTTGAAGTCCCTATAGCTACAAGCGTGACAACTGGGAGTGCAACCGAAACCAAGCCAAAGAAGCCTAGGATAGCTAATGAAAAGGACCCGACGTACCCACCTCCAAGTTATACAAAGTTTGCATATGAGGTGTCCTTACAATGGTATGCAAGAAAAAGTGTGCAATTTCTGGAGGCAAGCTATTTCAGAGATCCCTCGACAGGTGCTCTAAAATTGGTGGATGATTTGGAGGCTAGGATTTTAAGCAAGTGCTATGAATCTGATGATTTCAAAGACGTGGATTTGACATACAATTCAAGCCTTCAATGTTGGCTTACCGACACTGTTCAGTCTATAATTTTTAATACCAAGAGATTGATGACTAATCTTCGACAACAAGTGGCAGGGCAACCACTAGATGATGAAACAAAGGAGTTTCGTGAGAAGATGGAATGGTGGCAAACAGCTGTGAAGAAATTATCAAAGTCTGGATCAAGGGGTTTCAAGTGGAAAAACAATGCTGTGAAGGCTGCATTTGCAAAAGATGGTGGACTATGTATTACTTGGATACCACCTTCAGCAAAGGTGGAGCCCCTTAGTGGATTCTGTCGTGAAGGTGGGCATGGCAAGGTGCGCAAAGTGCGTATTTTAGGGTTGGATACGTTCCCTGAATATATCACTTTAGCTGGGAAAATGCCAAAAACCAAGAACTTGCACGATGCAAGGGTGGAACGATCCGTAGAAGCCTTGGTATGTCCCCTAAATCATGCTGGCATAATAAAGTTTTGTGCCATGAATTCGAAAACCATGGAGGCGTATACTCTATGGTGGAATGGAGGTCATTTGGGTGAATTGCTCGATTTGAACAAGAAGGTGTCACCAACCGTGGAATGGCACAAGGTGAATCAGATTAGACAATTGCCTGAGGAGAAACAAAAAGAAGTCAGCCTTTTTCGAAGGCACAAGGCCAAATTAGCATGGGCTCTTGTGTACGTGACTCATCTTATGCATCAGTCATTGGTGTTGCACAACGACTTGTCTCCAAGGAATATATTGTTGCATTTTCCTAATTATTCCAACGAGATCATCAACATCGGTATTTGTGATTGGGGAATTGCAAGTCATATGGATGAGAAAGCCCCATCGCACTATGGATACCGTACCAATGAAGAGATGGAGAGACAACAACTAGGGCGTTGGTGGGTGGCTCCAGAGTTGTTCTACACATTTGGGCCACAAAATTCCGATACAAGCCTATCCATTATGCAACGCATCGATATACCGTGCAATCGGATTCATATTTTATTGGAAAATTGGCAGAAAGCATGAAGATTGAGTGGACTGGCGACTTTGATGAAGACATCTTCAAAAATCGAGATGCATGTAGGTACTTTGCCTTGAAGTTGGATCAATTGACTAGAAAAGATCCAAAGGACAGACCAACGTGTATGGAGGTGGTAAGTTTGCTCATGGGGCCTCCATGGTGCATGAAACCCCCCGAATTAGTTTTCCGTGACTCACCTCTATAGTAGTGAGTGTATGAGGGAGTATGATTTAGTAGAGAGTATTTTAGTACAAGGAAGCTAATGGCCACATTGTGTGCCTTTCATTTTGTAATAGGATTTATGTGTATATAAAAATATTTTATATTATGAACAATGTGTTCACACTACTAAATCAAACATATTGAAAGTTGAATGAAAAAATATTTGATTACTTGGATGAATTTCCAAATGTTTGAAATTCATATGTAATTTGAGTTATTGAGTATTAGACATGCGGGCTATCAAATTATTTTATGGTAAGAATTAACCAAGTAAAATTTGTAGTTTAAGATAGTAAATGATGTAGCATTGATTGCATTTGTCATTTACGATTTGATACAAAAATTTGAAAATCAAATCATCGAAGTCAAATCTTTCACTGAAATAATGAATATACTTTTGTGTCCACTGAATTATTCAAACAATTGATTTTTTGTGCCACATTTTCGTAGACAATATCAATTTTGATTTCTTTTAAGAGACTTCTAAACAAAATATTCACCTCATACAACTATTTCACTTTCTAATGTTCATTGAATTATGGAAGAAATCCTCTTCTACCAATGTACTAGTAGGTCGTGGAAGTCTCTTATAAGTCTTTAATCAATAAATTACTAAATGCCCAAGGCACCTAACTTTGGTGTTTGCATAATTTTGAAGTTAAATTAAAACTAACAAAGTTGTTATTTTTAGTGGTTCTTATTTTTTGGAAAGTCTTCTAAGAAGTCTTATTTTAATGTCAACAATCCAATTTAGAAAATGATTGACAGTGATTTTTCTATTCAAGATTTTGTGCAAGTCAACTACCCATTACATTCTTCACTTTACGTAGTGTTGAGAGTTTTTGAAAATGAGCATCAAATACGCTTATATGCTCAATTTAGGAGAAAAATGCACGTTCAAAATTCATTTAAACAAATTGTAGATTAGATTTTGAAAAGGCATAAATTGATTGGAATCATGCATGTTAAGCCCTTTAACCTCATATTTCTTTGGTCACCAACTTTTCAAATTTTACTTGTGAAAACAGAATACAAAGACTTCACATCACTTTTTATTTATGTCTATTGTTGAAAAATGTACTTGAATTACAAACTTCAATTGTATAGGAATTTATAGACTTCAATAAGGCTACTAATTTTAAATTAGAAGTATATTTGAGTCATTTTCATCTAATATTATTTCATCCTTGGTAGATGACTTTTTTCAATTTTTGCTTTAAACAAATGTTAGAATGGTATACATGCATAGACCCTTATAACCCTTTAGGGAACAACTTTTATTTTATTTTTTGGATGCTGCATCTCCAATTGTGGTGTGATGTTTTCAAATTTTGTTGAATTAAAATAAGAATAGGGTCATAGGGAGATTCATAGAAAGATTGTTAATATTAAAATGATTTTTTTCCAAATTACCAGTCCATTGATTCCAACAAACAAGAGCGGCTCTAAAGTTTGTTGCAAAGAAGTGTAAGTGATGAACAACAAATACATGCAATGATTTAATATTTCTAAGACTATTCAATCTCAAGGGCTACAGTGAGTGGAAGAAGTAGCTATATATGTATGAACAAATGTAGGATGCCAAATAATCATTTTGATAAAAATTACAATTTGATTTTAAAATTTTATATACTACAATATATAGAAAATGATATAGGGTGTTTTTAAATATTGTAGGGTACAAATTAAAGGTGTGCATTAGAAAAAAATTGACTTGGGTCTTGGGGTATCTCCTTTAATATTCCATTATTGAACCAAAACTCTTAATTAGTGTTGTTATTTTGTGAGTTGGTCTGGTGGTTGCATCATCAATTAGTCTCGTCGTTAATTACCACGTCACTAATTTGTAGATATTAGATAGGTTGTACTAGGAATGTAATACTAGTCTACCAATCCCATTCCATCTTTCCTTACAGTGAATGTGTTAATAGTCTCAAAAGTTTCATGTCATGTTTGCAATTAGTGTATTTAGAAGAGGAATGTGTATTTAGAAGAGGAATTTTTTAAATAAAATTTTTCTATATATACTTAAAGTATCCGATTCGGTGTATGTTTAAGGACAATCTAATTAGGTGTATGTTTAAAAAGGATCTTATATTCTGTAAAAATTGGAATTGGCAAAACGAGATATTATAAGAAGATCAATTTTATACAAGCTAATGAGCACAAGTGCGATACTAATTATATCAATTGCACTTCATCACAATAGATTATTTTCATCTGGCTTAGTGGTTTGAATATGTTCGAATCTTTAATTTTTTAAATGGATTAGTTGATATCATGTAATACCACATTTTATTTGGCAATATTCAAACTAAATTCAAAACATTAACTTATATAGATTTGGTACAAGGAAGTTCTTAGACCTGGGAAAACATGATGAAAAAAAGAAAAGTTCATTTGCTAATTTGAAACACCTCCATCATGAAACATTTATATCTTTCAATCCATAAGAGATATCGTGTATTATGTTTTTCCTATTTGATCTAAGACATGTCTACTTTTTATTTGTTGGATGACTTATAGAAAAGCATAAGAGGGTTTTTGAGATCTATATAAGGCCCTTAGAGATAGACATGCACACCTATTTAATGAAGACAAAAACTAGTAGTTGAAATATTGTGTGAAGTAAAAGTAGAGACTACAATAACAAGGTACTATTACCAAATATTAAATTTGGATAGTATAACATTATATCGATGGTTGTAAAAGAAAATCCACTAGTGGAGTCAATGTACAATACTATATTATTATCTTAATGGTTGTACAAAATAGTGTTCCTGATTGGATAGTTTGGTGTCATCTTCATGTCCTAAACCCAAATTTTAAATGACAAAGCTTCATCATGGTCTCCGTGATCCACCCAATGAAAGCTATTGTCACATGGAAGTACACATTGGAAAAAAATCTTTTCCAATGAGCACGTATAGGGAAGTAGTCATCCTCAAGGAGAATATTTAAATACAAAAGCACCCTTCCAAACACCTCTTAGCGGCCCTCTTTAGAACTCAAAAATCCTCTAAGGCTCTAATGAATGGATAAAGGTTACCAAAGGATTGGTGTATTGTTCAATTATAACTATTTTCCTAAAACTATTAAAGAAGTACTCTGGACATTTACATGGTAACCCTTAAATGCCCAAGCCTTTTCAATTTTTATTTATTTTTTCATATTTTTCAAGTGTATTTTGAATATGAAAAAAATATATGAGCTTGTAGTCATCCCTAGTGAAGCAAATTGATTTTCTTCCCAAATTATACCACATGGATGTTTAAAGAACTTGTTTATTAGTAAGTACACAAATTTTGAGTACAAAATTGCATAGGAGTTGTGAGATTATAACAAGAGAGTAGTACATCTTTTATACTTTGTATATTGCTCTTTCCCACAAAGTTTCTCAAATTTGCATATGAATTGTGTTGGGGGTTGGAGGGGACATAATTAACTACAAAGAGTGTTAGCACACTAAAATGCATTTAAAAAAAAATTAGTTTCACATGAAAAGCTATTGAATTCATGAGACAATCCACCTTGCAATTGTTGAAATGCAATTATTTTTTTAAAGTAGAATTTGGAAATAACTCCAAGTCAATAGTTGTATGATTAAATTTTCAATGTTGAATCATGGAAACACTTTCTTCTTTCCATTCTAACCATTCTCAAAGCAAATGGATATGTACTATTTCTTAGATCTCAAATCAAGTGAAATTGCATAAATCTAGGAAATGAAGTAAAATTGGCAAGCTTTACACTTCACTTATGACACATGTATGCCTTTGAAGACCTCTCAATAATCAAATATATACTTTTTACAGTGAAAAATGAAAGTTCTCAATAGTTAACCCTTAAAAGTGTCTAATTTTTTTTTTAAGGTTCAAGGAATGTAACTGCCTATTCAGATATGGGCCTTTAATTTCAGATCGACCATATATGGTAGGTTGGGTAGGTAGGGGTTAATACCCTCAATAATCTTGGTTGGATCCAGCCGACTGCCTACATATTTTTAGGTGGCCAAATAATTTGGGGGGGGGGGAGGGGGGAATTTCAAATTAATTCCTTTCCTTACCAGTAGGCGCGGTCGCTGTTCTTCTGGAGGCTTTTTAATTGTCGAACCCGCGGTCGCCCACCCGAGGTCGCTGTGTTCCATGAGAGTGGAGTTTTGAACTTCCCGCAAGGACCCGAGGTCGCCCCTACGCGCGGTCGCACCCACCCGCGGTCGCTGTGTTCCATGAGCGTGGAGTGTTGAACTTCCCGCAAGGACCCGGGTCGCCCCACGCGAGGTCGCACCAACCCGCTATCGCACCCACCCGCGGTCGCAGTGCCAAGATCGGGGCTTCTGAACTTCCCCGCACGACCCGTAGTCGCCACCACGCGCAGTCGCCCACCCGCGGTTGCTGTGTGCCAGGATTCGAAGGACTTGAATATGGTGCCAGGACCCGAGGTCGCCCTACGCGCTGTCGCGCCAACCCGCTGTCGTCCACTTGCGGGCGCGCGTTCGCAGTGCCAGAATCGGGGGTTTAGAAATTCCACGCCAAGACCCACGGTCGCTCGAGGCACGGTTGTGCCGTTATTTTTTCTATTTTTTTTTCTTTTTGAACAAATGGAGAAAATTCCATTGGCACAGGAACCAGTACATTCAGACCAGGGGCATCAAGCCTTTTGCAGAATTAGGCAGGATTACTCGCCTACCTCAAATGGGTTGTGTTCCTATTTGGAGGTGCTAGAATATGATTTGACTTTTCATTATTTGAAGAGTATTGATCTTATTCAAACAAAAAGGGGAATTTAATATTTAAAATCCTAAGGCCTGAAATTAAAATATTTAACCCTTTTTGAATTATTTGCCATAAATCATTTTTTTCCCAACTCCGTACAATTAAGACATAACTTATAAGAGACCATGTCATCAAGTAGTGATAAACAAATGAATACAAAAGTGTTTAACCCCTAAATGCCTAAGGCTTACTTTGAATTTCTTAGAATTTGCTCTAAATTGGAACAAGATGCAACATTCTTGATAAGTTGAATAAATTTTCTTTTAATTGAAACTTTAGAAATTTGAAGTAGACATGTTAAAGATCACCTAGAAAAAGAAAACACAAGTATATCACTTCTGGATTGAAAGATTGTAATGTTTGATCATGAGGGTGTAGAAAGTATGAAAATCTTTGAGCTCTCTTTTTGCATGTCAAATCTAAAAAGGTGGTCACCAAAACAATACTAGGTGTTAGGGCCTAAGAAGTATAGCCACAATCAATTTATGGCTTCTCAAAATGTAGTCTAAATTTTTTTGAAATGAATTTCTTGTGTGATTTTTTCTCTAAGATCTAGTGTATTTGAGGCTCATTTCCAAGAGTCTTTAACACTATGGATTGTCAAGATTGCAATGGGTACCCTTGCATTAAAATTTGAATAGAAAAATCATAATCATTCATTTTCAAAATTGGATTATTGATGGTAAATCTAGACTTTGAAAAAAGCCTTCCAAAAATATAAACCACTAAAAATAAATTTTTGGTAAGGCTTTCATGAACTTCAAAGTTTCTTTGACACCACATTTGATTGCCATGGGCATTTAGGGGTTAAAAAACACACAATTCTTCATTTCTGCAGACATCTAAACACTTGTAGATTATTGTGTTGTTTTTATTTCATTTTTTTAATTTAGATTTTCATAAATATTCTTGTAAATCTTCTGTACTTAAGAAAATAAAGTATGTTTGAAATTGTGAACAAACTTTTGAATTCAAGAAATTACCATTCCAAAACGATGTGAATAAATAAGTAAAATAAAAATCATAAATAATAATTACAATCTAAACATACTATATTGAACGTAAAGAAAATTCTTGTAAGAAGATAGTTACAATTATTCTATTTGTACTTTATTTTACAGTGATTTTAAAGGTTCAAATTTAATTGAAAAATAAGTCATACTGTCATAGTGATAGTGTACCAATTATCTAACTATAGGGATATATTATGTAGATAATCACTTTTGATTGAATTATGTGATTAAATTGTTATCCTATATTTCATTTTATAGTATATCATTATAATTTTCAAAATTTGAATGAACCCTTGATCCCTTTAGGAATTAAACCTCAAATCTTTAAAAAATTTACCTTGGCTAACCTCAAAGTTTACAATTTTCATTTACACATTTCTATACTATCTACTTTGAGATCTTATAGTTAGGTAGGTGACTAAATCGAATTTTAGACTTAAACTACACTTTGTTTCCAAAGATGACATTTAGTAAGATTTTAGTAAAGTATAGTTATGAAATTATAGTGATTAATTGTATATTTGTACTCACTTTTTCTAGAAAATAAAATATATTTTTTGAAAGATAATCTTTCATGATAAATTCTTTTTTTTCCCAAGGGATGAATTACGTTCATTGTTATCAAATTTCCAAACATGAAGGCTCTACTTGAGATAAATTTATGTACTTTAGATGAAAAGGTGGATTTGCATCCATTTTCAAACATTCATCCATGACCATAGATATAAAAGAACTTCATGATCTTAGTAAAGATTATTTTTTGCTATTGGTTAAAAGAAAGATACTTGTAAGAAGAAAGAATGAAGAACTCCTCACTTCTTTACATGGTTGCAAATTTGAAAAGATCCTATTATAAACTTGTATGAATGAGAAATATTACATGTATTGAATAGATTTTTAATCCTTCAAGGATGTTGAGGACATTTTTTGTCCTTCAAATGATCAACTGAACTTTGTATATATTGAAGAATGGATGATCTTCACACAATATTTTCAATGTAACTTCATTGACGAGCGCTATAGCCACACTATTCATTTGAGTTCAAGACATTTAAAAATAAATAAGTTTATATGGGATTGTTTTGAACCCTAGAAATGGTACATTGTCTAATGCATTTCATTACTTTTAATTCTTTTTCTCTTGGAACTTGATTTTGACAATTTGAAAACTTTCTTTTGATTTTGACAAAAACCAATAAATGAAGCTTATGAAATTTAGTTTCTACTATTCCCTAAAATATAGAAGATCTCCTTAGATTAGTGAAGTTTGAATTTGAATATGTACAAGCACATTTCAAAATATAGAGTGGTACAAAAGTTAATTTACCTTGTAATTTTCTACACTATAATTTGCTTCTACTCTTGAAATTTTAGATTTTTGAACCAAGATTTATATTTGATATGGATTTTTCAAATTTTATTGTTAAGAATATATTAGTAATATTGATTTTACATTCCATCCAACTAAGCACAACATAAATGACCAACATCGTTAGTGAAGGGGTCTCAAAGAATTGGTAAGGATATTTTCTCATGTTTCCCTCCACAACATCATGGCATGATTTTTATTTACATGAAGACTAATTAGGGGAGGGAATGCGGCATGAATGTGTTTCTCATTCTTTTAACCCGTAGAATTCGGAGGCACATAAATTTGATTTTTCCTCAATTGCAATGCAAAATAGATTTGATTGAAATTCCTATTTTTACTAGTTCATATTAATGAGAAAATTACTAAAGGATGTCTAGTTTAAGCATCACAATACCGATCTGGAAATGATTGGTTATGTTTTTTGGGTTGAAGATTTACTGTAAAGATGTCTATTGCAATCTTGCCTTTTTTAAGTCCTTCAGTAGGTATCACGGAGATGACTTGTAATTACATTAAAGGCTTAAGGAAAAATGAACTGAAAATTTCTTTTCTATAATTTGTACATAGAAGATTCGGAGAAGGCAAAAATTGATTAGAATTATGTATATGAAACCCTCTGCCTTTTTTTCCACTAACTACTTTTTTAGATTAGACCTGGGAAAACATGATGAAAAGAAGAGAAGTTCATTTGGCAATTTGAATACTTCTATCATGAAACATTTAAATCTATCAATCCATAAGAGATATCGTGTATTATGTTTTTCCTAGTTGGTCTAAGACATGTCTATTTTTAATTTGTTGGATGACTTTTAGAAAAGAATGGATAATTTAAGCTTATGAAAGGATTGGTTTATTGTTGAACAAAAACTATTTTTCTCAAACAATTTAAGAAATGATTTGGGCATTTACATGTCAATATCTTCAATACTCTTCGGTGGATCCAGCCAGCTGCCTCTAAAATTTTAGGTGGCCAAATAATTTTTGGGGGCAATTTCAAAACCCTTAATTTTCTTACCAGGAGGCGCGGTCGCCTGACGCGCGGTCGCTGGAGGAGGGGAGTTTGAACTTCCCGCCCGACCCGCAGTCGCCTGACGCGCGGTCGCCCCACGCGCAGTCGCCTCCTACCCGAGGTCGCCTCGCCCTGTACCCGCACTCGCCCCTGTGCGACTTCGGGTGCATAAGCAGTCGCCCCCACCCGCATTCGCCATTTTCGCTTTGTGCACTGCCTGTTACCCACCGTGAAGTGGCTGATTGCGTGTTCAACAACTGTTTTCACTTTTCAGGGGTTCATTCCTCTCCACTTTGTGCTCTAAGCTAGTGTCTCGTGCAACCCGTCATACATTGAGGTATTTTTAAATACCCATTGAAGATTACAGTTCAATGGATGCCATGAAGAAGAAGGTGAAGGCCAAAGGAAAAAAACAAAGAAGGCAACGCCACATCCTTCTTGATCCTAATGCAATGGCTTATCCAGGTTGGGATAGAATTCAAGGTGATTGGACCGCGACCACTTGTAAGGGATTCATTTAGTGGTGTCACATCGATAAGCTTTTCCATCATTATCGGCACAAGATTCATATGCAATCGAATGTGGCAAACCTTCATTCGTGCACTCACGATGCATTTGTGCAACGATGTATTGAAGTTTATCGGTACTTGCACAACACACAGACCGTGCCGAGAAATGAGGTTCAATTGTATCTGTGTGAGATGGTGTATGCGGAGGTCATCCTGAGAAGAACGGTGGATTGGAGGACCATCAAGGGATCGAAGATGGCCACCATTCCAACAACCAAAGACATTCCTAGAGCGGGTCCCTCCCCCAATCCAAGAGCAGGGCTAGGAAAAAATCTTTTCATCAAGAATGTAGTGCCTAATGATGAGTATCAGTGGTCACATCACGCAAGTTCGGATGAAGAGAATGAACCATTGAATGAATTATTGGATATGGCCAAGATGGAAGAGCCACCTACAAAATTGGAAGAAGTGGTGGCGCCTCTTCAAATGCCATTGCTTGATGTGGAACAAATGTCGGGCATTGAAGAAAAGCTTGAAGTGGAACAAATGTTGGGCATTGAAGAAAAGCTTGAAGATACAGATTATGAAGACATGAAAGAGTATTACAATGATCATCTCAAGCTACTTCTTCAAGACTTGGAAGAGAAGCAAAAAGAGTTAAAGACTCTACAGGACGAGGCTATGGAAGATTTGGGTGATGGGGTTCCAACCCTTCTAGCCCAAATTGAAACTGCTCGAATCCAATTGTCAAAGCAACATGAGGAGATGAAGAACTTGGAAGCGTTTTATCTTAGCTTCTATGGTTCTCAAGATGGAGCTTCTAGTTCTAGGGTCGATAACCCAATTACAAAGGAAAGACTTGCAAAAGCCATGGAGGACTCCAAAGAAGAAGATGATCATTGTGACTGTGAGAAAAGAGGTCTTGAAGAGGCACAATTGAGGTTGACGCACCTTTGTGAGATCACAGACAAAGCCCCACTTGACCGTGTTGTTGACATGTACGGTTGGGGAGACTTTTGTACACAACATGAGATGACCCCCTTGGAAGTAGAGGAATTGAAGAAGAAATTAGTTGCTTCTCTTAAGGTGGAAAATGAGTTGCAAGAGAAAGTGGATAAACAAAAGACAGTCCTGGAGATGCAGAAAGCAACTAAGACAGCTTGGTTACGTGGAGAGTGGTGCAAACATGACATTCTATCCAAGCTCAAGAGTGAACAGAAGGTGGCTTGGTCCCAAATATTAGCTAAGAGGCAGAAGAGAGAAGAGAAGGGTAAAAAAAATGTTGAGTGACATGGTAGTTTTTTAGCATTTTGAGAACCACAACGTTTTTTTGTAATTACATATGTATATATTTGATACCTTTCGGTTTATACATTGTTGATGCTGTGATGAATTGTTTAACTCAAAGTTTTCAAATTTGCTAAAGGCATGATTGATTGCAAGTAATTGGTGAGCAATTTTCAAAAATTCATTGCTTGGATATGTAGGAGATAAGAATTATTTCTATGCACAACATTGGTTTAGAATTGCATCTCCAAGAATGCTTTGGAATACATGTGTTTACATTTTTATATTGGGATAATTCCATTCTAATTTCCGTATCAAAGTTTTTTCTCTAATACAATCACTTTTTGCACATCACATGGTGATTTGTTTGTAAATTTGAATGTGATGGTCTTATTACATAGAAAAAATGAATTTAACAAATGTAACATCCATCTCTTCAAAGTTTGGTTATATGTGACACTCTCATAGTATTCATTGACATGTCAATGATCCTATTATTGTTCTTGAATGGGATGTCTATTAACCCCCAAAGGACTGAGGCATTTTGTGGCTTGAAACCACTCAAAACTGCCATGTTTGCTACTTCCTCCCAAGAAAAAAATTTAAAAAAAAATTAGAATCTAACTATAGGATCTTGTAAATTACTTGTCTGAGATCATGTGGTAAAAATTTCATGAAGTTTGACTGCACTGATTGGAAGATATTAGCATTCAAAATTGTCCAAATAAGTTTTTTTGAACTCTATTTACAATTTCAGATGACTTTGATTGCCATTTGTACAATTTTTTTGCAATATGGAGTATGAAGTTAAATTTTTTTATATTGAACATTTGAGTTGAGGATTAGGGAAAATTTTTAAAAAGAAAAACTACTTGATTTTTATTCATGAAAAAATTGTGAAGCAAAAGTAGGTCCAAGATTGAATAAAACAGTAAGTGCTTAATAACTTTAAGATGTAATTGGAAAACTATGATCCCAACGGTGAGCTTGTTCTTGCAAACATCCTGAACTCTATCAAAAATTAAAATTAGGAAAATTTGGAAAATTGTATTCAAAAATACATTCTATAAGTTATTTTTTTAAGAAGGTGCTTAGATTGCCCAAAATACAAGATTGTCCACAAGACCATCACTTTTTCATTATTAGTCCAAATTAAATCAACCGAAGCTTCAAATGTAGAAAAACAATATAATCTTAGAGAGAAAAAATTAAAAATTAAAAACAATGTTTATTGTGTTTTTTTTGGGCTTAGTGAACTATTGTTTGGACTTGGAATGGCATAACTTTTGCTTCGAAGCACCAATTGAAATAAAGATTATATTTTTGGAAAGCTAATCTGATTTCCTATCTTCAAAAGTAGTTTAAAAAAACCATAGCAAAAATCAAGTCACACAAGCCTGCCCGAAATTCCAAGTGTCCCCCGAGGGGACTTTAGTCCTTTAGGGGTTAATACAAAAGGTGATAGTGTGGATGTTCCTTACATACAATATTTAGCCTTGCAAATGAATTAAAATTAATAATCACAGATTCAAAATTTTTGATTGAAGGCCATAGGAATTAAATGAAATAAAATCATATGATATGATTTTTTTAAACTTTGATTTAGTTAGATACTTAGATTGATTGGGTTTTTCACCAAGCATTGAGTGTTAGAAATGCAAGGTCAGGAAGACTTTTTTTTCCTGTGTAATGTAACAATCTTTGAATGCCTTTATAATAGGATGACCGTTGGATTTTTTTGATCAACTTGTATTTAACCTTATAAATGCTTAAATATTAATGAAAAATATGAAATGTGATATATTGTTACTTATAAAATACAGACTATCATTCTAATTGATTGACTTTGCATTGAATAGCATGAATCATTTGTTTTTCAATTGATTACCATTATATTCATCATATACAAACTACATGGCCACAAAGGGTTTAGAGGCCCTTGTAGAATAAAAAATAGGAAATTTAAAAGTTTCTAATACTTCTTGAATATGAAATGTCCAAGCTACAAAAATCCAATGTTTGTCAAACTTTGAAGTTGAACAAAACCTAACGAAGTTGCTATTTTCAATACATTATATTTTTGAAAATTTCTTTTTGAAGTCAACTTTTAGCTTCAATTAAATAAATTTGGAAAAGATGGATTATGATTTTTCTATTCAAGATACCTTACAAGGGGGTCCACTGCAATCAAGGTCTTTTACAATGTTTAGAGCTATTGGACATGAGTTATCAATAAAATACAGACATACAATACATCATGTAGGAAAAATCCTATTAGAAATCGATTTGAAAATACAGAAGAATACATTCCTAAGAAACAAAAATAGATTAGAATGATGTATGTAGGGCCTCTGCACTGCATTTATTTTGGCAACCAATTTGAGATTTGAGATTTCACATTTGAAAAGAGAATTAGAACCCTTCAAATTGTTTTTGCTACTTTTATGAAATCAAATATTATAATCTTTTAATCCATAAGTGATATTGTTTTTCCGAAGTTCTCTATAACATGTGTGCTTTAAATTTATTTGGTTATATCTTCCAAAAAATGGATAAATTATATCAAATTGTTTACTACTCATTATAGTTTAAAAATCTTTGTAGATGTTCAACAAAAGCTTTCATTAGGAATTCAAGGATTTTTTTACCCACTTGGGAGCTAATCAAATATTTTTGAAGCAATGAATGCCAAAGCTAAAAAAATGTGGTGTTTCAAAAAATTGGAGGAATAATCTAACCTTATAATATTGCTATTTTTAGAATTTAGAATTTCCAAATATTTATTTTTCCGAATTCACTTGAAGCATAAAAAATTTTGATATTAAAAATGATAGATTGTGATTTTTCATTGAACATTCTCTGTAAATGTGTCATTGCTTTCTTGACTTTCTAGTTTCTATAGGTACCTTTGTGGAAATGTGGGGCTCTATTGAATGAGCGTGAAATACACAATATTTTTGAAAAAAAATCCAAATTATGTTAGCTTATTTGAAAATCCAAATTTTGTTAGAATAATAAAATCTACATATGTAAAATTTGTACATGGAAATAGATAGTAGATGACTACATGTAGAGGTTCTCCAAATAAAAAAGATAAAATTGCTTATGATTAGTAGTACCTCGATAACGTGTGCATGTAACAATTGTATTATGAAATTTCATTTACATCTCATCTATTAAAAATAAATAAAATTAATTCATTATCAATAAAAAAAGAAAAGCCAAATAATGAATGTGGAGCCTTTTAGGAAAAGGTGACCCTAAATTGTAAAGAAATTGAATGTCAATTTCAAAATTGGGGAAGAATTCCAAGAATGGAGAACACATATTGTTGCTTGTTGATTTGATGTCATTGATGACCAATGTACCAAAGAAAAAATTGTATTGTACATGATGCAATAATGTAATAATTGTTTCTATCTCCAAAGTGTTTGTATAGGACAATTGTTTTTTGTGTAGTGATGAATTATAGATCAGTTTAATAATATAAAATAGATTGGAAGATAGTAAATTCATTTTGATTCTTAAATAGTTCTAAGCAAGTATTATATGAGACACATGTGTTTAAATATCCAATTATTAAATATTTAAAACAATACATCACTTGAACTTTATCCTCAAATTTGAAGAAGTCGTAACAAATCTATCACTTCAGTAGCTGGATTGACCCTTAATGAAATAAGAAATAATTTGTTTTGTATGAGATTGTTGGAAATTCGTTTAAATAAATTGTAGAGTGTATTTTGAGAATATTGGAATTGATTGATGTTAGGCATGTTAGGCACTTGAACCCCAAATATTTTGGAGACTAAATTCTTAGATTTCTCAAGTAAAAAGAAGATTCAAAGAGTTTGACAGGCTTTTGGAATTTTAACACCTCCACAATAAAACATTATAATCTTTCAATCAATAAGTGATATTGTTGTGTTTTATTTTTCTAAGTAATGTTTAACATATCTTGTTTGAATTGTTATTGTAACATTGAACAAGAGTTTGATAAGGCTTATAAAAATGTTCATTTTTTCTTCAATTTAGAACAAATTCCAAGAAGATTAAAAAAAATCTTGGTCATGTATGGTTAACCCCTATAAGACAAGGGTACACTAATTTGGTGTTTCCAAAATCTTGAAGTTAAATAAAACCTAACCAAGTTGCTATTTTTACTGGACTACATTTTGGGAGAAAGTTTTTGAAGTATGCTTTAAGCTTATATTGAAAATAATAGACTATAATTTTTCTATCTAAGATATTCTGCTAGGGTATCCATCGAAATGATACTTGCATATACTAGATCTTGGATATAAAATTACATTAGAAATTCATTTGAAAGAATAGTCCAATACATTTTATTGAGCCAAAACTTGATTGGGGTTATACATTTTAGGTTATTCTAGTTAATTTTTTTCCTCAAAATTTTTTAGAATTTGACTTGGGAAAAGACTATTGGAAGACTTAAACTCACTTTTACAATTTTTACACCCTCATGAGCAAACATTATAATCTTTCAATCCAAAAGTGATGATGATGTGTTGGATTTTCCTAATTGATGTCTAGTATGTCTAATTTGAATTTGTACAATTACATTTCTCAAGAAATTGATGACGCTCATAATGAAGTAGTCTTTTTGTTGACTTTAGCAGAAATTCCAAACAAGTCCAAAGGCCTGACGCGTTTCTTACCCTGGAAACATTTTTTTAAACTCCAACTTGGATTTGGCATGCGTGGTCGCCCTACCTCTGGACCCGCGGTCGCCATGTTTGCGGACCCGCGGTCGCCCTCCAGACCTAGGCGAGGTTGCCTTCCAGACCCGAGGTCGCCTTACCTTTGGACCCGATGTCGCCCCCCTAAACGCGCGGTCGCCTCACAAGTGGACCCGCGGTCGCGAAATTAGCCGCGGTCGCCCCTCCAAATTCCAGAGTTTGCCTTCCTTTGGCCCTTCACCCGCAGTCTCGTGTGGGGCGACCGCGGGTAAATGGAATGAGGCACTATATATGTTGGGGGAAGCAATAGTTTCTCATCTTGCTCTGGTGATTAGACTCTTGACTTGAACCTTCGAAAGAAGCTTCTTGCGGACGTTTGGATTCAACGGAGGACAACTACCTTGCTTTGAGAGGTTTTTAAAATCACTCAAAATGGGTAGCTTTGTCATTACATCTTTTACACTATTTACTTTATTGATCCAATGTTTTGGCGCCAAGATCACTTTTAGATTTGCACTATGGTTGGCTCTGGTGGGGGGCAGGGAGCAAGCGATACACGGAGGGCCACAAAAGATTGGGATCCTTGGCTCATACCATGTACACCTGACGATAATTCGAATTATCCTTGGAAATGTCTATTTTGTGGATGGAGCAAAGTATTTGTACGGAAGAGGGCATTTAGTCACTTTGGATATGGCGGATCGACAACATCAGAGCGTTGTCCTAAAATCCCTGGGAGTGTGAAGAACAAGTTTTCAGCATGTGGTGGGGCGGTTCCTAAAGCCATGAGCTTTGAAGAAATGTATGAGGCACCATTAGTTGGTGCCCCAAGCAATGTTGAGGGTGAATCCATCATTCAAGAACTAGAGCACATAGAAGTGGGAGGCCATGGGGATCCTATTGGCTTGAACGAAAGTCAGACTATCGGCCCTGACTCAGTGGATTCTACTCCAGCTATGGTCGAGAGAACAAGGAGTGGCCCTTCAACTTCTCGTCAAAGAAGTATGGATGAATCATTACAAGTTGGCCTCAGGCAGAAGTTGGATAGGATGTGGTCCTCTTTCTTTTACGAGGCTAACATTGCGTTCAACATTGTGCGACACCCTGCCTTCATCAAGGCTGTGAAAGAAACTACAGCGGCTGGATTCTTGTATCACCCACCCGCAATGAACGCAATCCGCACAAAAATGATTGATGTGAAGAAGGCAGCGGTGAAGAAAGTAGTCACTGAGCGGACAAAACATTCTATTGCCCAATATGGTGCAACTATTTGTACAGATGGATGGTCAGATACCAATAGACGTCCATTGATGAATATGATGCTTGTTTGTCCAGCCGGGGATACTTTTTTGGGATCAGTGGACAGTACGGGGCATAAAAAGGACCTAGGGTATACGGTTGAGATGTTGACAAAATACATAGAAGAGGTCGGTCCAGCCAACATTGTCCAAATGTGCACAGATAATGCCCCAGTAATGACGGGAGCTATGACAAGCTTGGAAGAGAAGTACCCTCACATGTATAAACAAGGATGTGCAGCTCACATTCTAGATTTACTTTTGGAGGATTGGGGAAAGGATCAAAGAGTGAAGGATTTGGTCAAGGACTGTAAGGAAATGGTAAAGTTCGTTCGAAAATACCACTTCACACTAGCTCTATTTCGGAAATGGTCACCGAAGGAGGTATTGAGACTTCCAGGAGCAACACGCTTTGCTACCAATTTTCTCATGATAGACCGATTAGTGGAATGCAAGCAAGCTTTGCACATGGTGATTGCAGACGAGGGGTACATGGCATTCGAGTTCAGTTTGAATGTCAGACAAAATGGAGGTATAATGATGCGCAGAGCAAAAGATGTTCGACTGAACATTCATTCGGAAGGGTTTTGGATAAGATGCGAGAATTTCTTGCACATGGTAGAGCCCGTGCTCATTGCTCTACGACACTTTGATGGAAAAATCCCGGCAATGCCAAAAGCTTGGATAATCATGAAAGACTTGAAAAGGCATGTATATTCTCTTAGGGAGCCTCCTTTTCTTTTGACACCGGAGGTTGCAACACGCTATGAGAAGAAGTTTGATGCTCGTCGGAAGTTAATGCTAATAGACCTCCACTATGCTGGTGCCCTATTGAATCCATTTTTGGTGGATGTAGCAGACATTCAAGATGATGGCATTGCCAAGCGAGCTTTAAATCGAGTCATTCGAAAATTGGCCCCTACATTAGGAGTGTCAGTGCTGGAGGCAATGCATGAGTTGACGCAATTTGAGGAAAAGACAGGTCCATTCGACCCTTTAGAAGAGGCTCCTGATATTACTCAATGCAACTTATTGCCTCATCAATGGTGGAATCGAGTAGGTGGTAATGCTCTTCCGAAGATTGCAAAGAGAATTCTAGGCTTGACATGCTCAACATCTTCATGCGAAAGGAATTGGAGCATGTATTCGTTTGTGCATAGCAAAGTGCGGAACCGCCTAACCACATCCAAGGCAGAAGATTTGGTCTATATCTACACCAACAGTAAATTGGAATGTGAAAAACGTGGACACAACCCTGCCCTCTTTTACGAGAAGTATCTTGATGGAGGAGATAGTGAGGAAGAGGACGATGAGCCCTTGCATTCTGCATCAGATGAAGAGATTGGTTTTGATTATTATGAAGCCAATGTAATCCGTAGAGAAGAAGAGGATCGCTTGCGTAATAATCCTTGGAATGCAATGATCCCCCCTCGACCGAGTTCGCCTGAATACCCTACTCGAGATACATATGCGGGTGGCGATGATTGGAACAATTCCATTGATGAGGAACTTTTTCGTTCTCCAGAGGCTGACCGTGTCCATGTGTAGAATGGAGTGTGGTCACCAAATTCACCATCAAATGTGGGGGAAATTCCTGTTGATAACAACGAAAACGTGGCTCATCCAATGCCACCATCACATTCTCAAGAGAGATCTCCAGTACCAACACGTATTCCTTTGAGTGATTCAAGGAATCCTTTGAATGTTGGACAAGCTAGCGTGGGAAGTGAACAAGAAGAAGAAGAAGCTCCCGTCCAGCAGGGAGATGTCACGGGGATTCCAATTTCCAGAACGATGAATCCATCAACCACCCAAACTACAACGGCTTTGGAATATGATTCAGATGTGCCATTGAACAGTGTCATATATCGCAATCCTTGCAGGAACTCAACTCCAGCTACAGTGAGAAGGTCGGTTCCAAGTCCTTCAAGAAGGGTACATCCAATACCATCCACTACGGAAGTAGTACCACAATCTGCTCCACAACCTACCCAAGTGACATCAATGTCACTCCCCGGACAATCATCATTGGAAGCGCATACACGCAATACCGGAGGGAAAAGATGATGTATTAGAAGGGTTGATGAAAGGACACAAGGGAATCCAAAACGTGCTAACCATGTTGTTCACAAATATAACATGGCGGTGGAGGGCTCTACGCAAAGAGTTGGACAATCAAGTACTGGAGGTCGGCCTCCTTTATCTATTATTGATGGCACTACAGATGCAACAAGGCCTACAAAACGGTTAGTACGAGTTGAAAAGGTAGGAGGTATAGATATTTAGGTGCGAAATTTGCACTCAGAGGTAGAACGTGAAATACAAGCTGAGCCAATATTGAGAGAGGATGACGAGAATGAAAGCTCAGATGGCAATAGAGGTAGTGGCGAGTCAAATGGAGAATCAGACCCTAATGTCAATGAAGTTGAGGGTGATTTGGATTTTTCACCAAGTGATTAAATGTGCAACTAGCAGTCTTGAGAAAAAAAAGTATTATAAAGATCTTCGACAAATGTTTTGTATTGAAGATTAGAAGTAGAAGTTTATAGGCTAGTACCTTATGTGTGAGCATTTTGTAGTGCTTCATTAGATAATTATACATGTTATAGTGAGACTCACATAAATCCATATTATTATTTGTATTCGAAAGTAATTAGTTGATGGTAGTAGGCAATTTCAAAATAGCAACGCAGACAAATCTTTTTTTGTAGACTCTTCGAAGTATAATGATAATACATAAGTTATGAGTTTATTATCACTATTTTGATTTTGAGTACTACTTATTTGTATTTCATTAATGTAAAGTCCTTAGACATCCGTTTTTGAATTGGAGAAGAAGAAATGAGCTACAAAATTCTCATCCTTCATTGTTCAGAATTATGTAGTAGAGAACTCATTATGATTTTGTAGCACTTCCAATGGTTTCGAACGGGGTTTAGAAGTACATAAGTGTAAATCCTTGAGAATCATTTGGGATCTTTCAAATCAAGAGTGGATTAATAGATAGGGCCAATTAATCTCTACACACTCAAACGCCATTTTTTAGCAACATGGCAATTTTGGGCAATTCACTATGAATGGAGATTTTATTATATTTTTTTGAAATTTTCAAACAATATGTGTCCAATGAGTAGCTTTGAGGCCCAACAATGTTCATAGCTTTTGACAACATATTTTAAAAGTTATGGCATAATATGTCACTTCCTTAATTCATTTAATTGGTGGGTAGTACGGGTAGAAACAAAAAATTCTTTAAAAATAATTTTTATAAGAAGTAAAACATTGATATTGGTTTATTAGATTTCTACCTAAGTGCAAAGCTTTGAATCATTTGATTTTGATCAATGAGTCAAAAGTTATGTCGAGTTTTAGTTAGGAGTATTTTGTGACTAGTTATAGAATCTCTACACTACAAAAGAAGCAGTTCCTGATCCTTTATTAAATTTAGTTTTTTACATTTGGAATAATAAAGAAATAGTAGGTGTAGATTGTTTATTATAATATTTTAACCATTGGGATTGGCATTTTCCAATTCTATGAATCAATTGTTCACAATTTGGTATTTTAGCTCTTTTCTACTTCTTTCTAGTTATTATAATCTTTTATATGTTGTACAATTCCAAATGATTTGAAATTTTTTGAGCACGTAGCCAACTTGCCTTTAAGGATGAATTCAAGAGTATCAAGCAATTTGAACTTTTTTTTCATACAAGTGTAACCTTGTGAAGTGTAGCAACCAATATTTTAGCATTGTTTAAAAAAAAAATTTGTAACTTGAAACAAAAATATGTTGCAATCTGTATGGTGGAAAATTCTGAAAGTTTTTCTAAACCTTTTCAAACAAGATTACTATAAGATCCTACGGTTGCATGTGTTAAAAAAATGTTTTTTCCCCTAAATCTTGGTGCATGAAGTAGAAATCTCATTGCCACCCTAAACCCGCAGTCGCCCCTCACCCGAGTTCGCAGTCCTCTAGGACCCGTGGTCGCTGGAACCCGCGGTCGCCCACTGGAACCCACACCCGAGGTCGCCCACTGGAACCCGCACCCGAGGTCGCCCACTGGAACCCGCACCCGAGGTCGCCCACGGGAACCCGCATCCGAGGTCGCCTACGGGAACCCGCACCCGAGGTCGCCCTAAAGCCGCAGTCGCCCTGCATTTGGTACCCGCGGTCGCCCTGTCTTCACCCGCAGGCGCCTTACCGGCTTTCCACGTCATTGTCCAAAGCCTGCCACGTATGCCAAATTCATTTACCATAGGGTAAAATTTTTTTACCTTACTCGACGGGCTGCGACGGGGTAGCGACATGTTGTCACCTGCAACACGCGACGTCAGACGTCCTACACGACACCAAAACCCAAAAATATGTCCGACAAGAAAACCCTGATCTATTTTCTTGAAATTTGGCACTTTTCTAGCTCTCCTATCTAGAGTTTTTTCTAACAAATTTCCTTTGTTGGTTACCTTCATCCGAGCCTTCATCTTAAAAGTTCATACATTAGCAATATATATTTTTAATTTAGTATCCTAGAAAAAATCATAAGAATTGTTGCAAAATACAAGAAATAGAGCAAGTGTTTCTTGCAATCACCCTTAAACTAGCAATGTGTAGCAATGTATGCTAGGCTTTGGAGACCTCTTTTGATATGAACCTCCTCATTCACATTTAGAAAACATTCATACACTTGAATTGGTAGAGGATGAACATGCCTTTTTTTTTTGTTTCATTTTTTAAAACAAAGCTAAGAAACAATTTAGACATGCACCTTCAGCTCATTATAAAAATGTATTCATAGATGATCTTTTGTCTTGGAAATATCTCATATAAAGTTGTCTTTAATAATTGGATGGAGAGTGGTGAGAGATACCATTATAGGATTAACCACTAGCATCCATTTAGTGCTTTGAATAAAAATCCTTGGTTGATTTTGGTAGACACTTGTTGTAGGTGGTTGCTCGTATGTGAATGATCATCTTAAGTTTAGAGAGTGATTGGAATAGCGAGGAGCAACATTTTTACAATTTTGTTTTTAACATTTCTATAGCTACAATTGTTTGACTTGTCTTCAAATATGATACTTTCAATGATGCTATCTATTGAGTTCTATTTGTGCTTGCAAGAAAATGGTGAAGGTGTTCAAGAATTCTAAGAGCCTTCATTGGAGCCCCAATCCCCTAACAAAGGTTGATTTTTTTTCTGAGAATTGGTTTTAATTGAATTGATTGCCTTGTAATAGTCAACATTATCTTTCTATTTGTTTAGCTATGTTCTTCATGTTTTTATTGTCTTGCAAAGTTGTTATGATCCATAAAATATGAGAATTCCAATCATCAAGAGAGTTTTTGACACATTGGCATTTAGAGATTTAGAAGCTTGGGTGAGGTTGGGCACATCAAGACTTGAGCAATTGGACAAGATCTTCTTGTGATGAAGAACCAAGTGAGACTACTTCTTTGGTCTCTTAAACCCTTGCGGAGGTCACTAGCTTGGAAGTTTAGTATAAATGTGTGATCAAGGGTTATTTTATGGGAGGCTATTTACCTAATATTTTATAATGTAATATATCCTATTATTAAAAAATAGTTCTAAATTGTCATTTATAATAGCACCTTATATTAATTATAAAACACTTTTGACTATAATTTTTTGACCCTTATATTGATTTAAAAATTAGAACTATTTATTGTTGTATGATTTTTTTTCCTATTGACGTGTTTTTCTTGCTTTATTCTTTTGTCCCTTCTCTTTTAAACCATTTTTTATAGACATTGAAAACTAAAGTACAACATGTTTGAATGAATGTACTTTACTTGTGTCAAGCAACTTATTGCTAATCATCTATAATGTTTTCTATTGAATACAATGAGTGCAAGTACTTAGCAAAGAAAAGATGACATTACATTACAATATAACACACAAGTATAGACAAACCAAACATTTAGACAACATCTACCATTTGTACATACATCATACAAAAGTGAAAGTACACTAATAAATACACTAATTGTCTTAGTCAAACTACAACGAATGAAAATGAATCCATTCCTACAAAAAAACATCTATCCTACAACGATTCTTCCAAGGAATAGCTCTTAGCTATAAAAATTTCCACCCAAATTTAAAGACCACCAAACTCTTACATGCTTAATAATTATAGACCACCAAGTTCTTTCATACCTTTCTACTATTTCAAGTGAACAAATAAGAATATAATAAAGCAAATTCATGATAAATTCTTCAAATTCTAATTGACCTAAAAGATTTTAGAGGTAGCTCTCAAGTCAACCAAAGCCCTTCATCCAAGGTTCATGTATAAATTAGGACAATTAATGTGTCATTTTTCATCCATCTCTTCTTTGAAAACATTAAATATCCAATCTACAAAATTATTTTCCTACATATGTTATTGCCCCCCTATATTTTTTCTACAAAAAATCTAATACATGGTATTAAATATGATCCTATATTAATTATAATATCCTAAATGTTATTCTACATACTCTATATTAGATATAATTATTTTTAAAATTTTAGGTACAATAAATATATAGTACCATATCTTAGATCTTATGCAATTTCTAATATGTGCACTAAGTGACTTCCCTTGGCTTAAACCATCATACATTCTTTTAGAGTTGTAAATTGAGATTCAAATGCTAGAGTTTGCTTGAATGTTCTCTTGCCAAGAGTTTCTATTTTGATATTGTCTTGTTATTCCTATTTTTGAGACTATGTTAGTGTTTGTTCAATACTTCATGAATTTGAAGAAATTTACTTTTGCTTTTGTAAGTGGATTTAGTATGCACCCTTTTAGTGGAGAAGCTATCGGTTGAAGCTCAATGCTTGTTGGAAGCACTCTACTTGAAGATGCTCTTGGTAAGAATTGACTACAACCTAATATTGATGGCACCTAGTTTTGAATCATAATAATTCGTCTCCTCAAAAGCTTTCACATATTGATTTTAGAAGATTTTGTTTAGAGTAGAATTTGCAATGTGGCTCTTGTATGGAACATTTGTCTCTATTAGGTTTTTTTTAGTTATCTAGTGAACAATTTTCTATGGGGATGGTCATCCTAGAAAAAGACTTGTAGTTTATCCAATTTTTAAAAAAAATTCATTGGTTGTTGTTCACTTGGAAATTAGAAATCTTAATTTTGCTTCTTTGTAGGACATTGAAATTACAATCTTTATATTGGTTGTGTCTTATTTGTTGAAGAAGAATGGATTCTTCAATCAATGTGTTAAATATACATTTGTGCAATATTGACACACTTTATTGAGATTAATGTACATGCCATCAAATTCATCTAAATGATTTGAAGTGATTGAGGCTAGTCATTTGGTACAATAGAGGTAGATGGTGGATTTCTTTGTAGTTGCAATCTTAATACTCTATAGACAAAATTATGGCTAGATTGATATGTTTGATTTGTACAGTACAAGTTATAGGTTGTGGGTAGATTCTTTCTTATTGAGGGTCAAGCTTCTTATGTAGTTTGTGCATGTTATGGTTCATATAATTGTTTAGATTGAAGATTTTATTAATTTGACATCAACAGAACCATTGTGTACATGTAGCAACTTAAAAATTGTGTGCATGTTTGGTTTGAATATTTGTCTTATGAATGGAGTTTACATTCTTGTATCACAATCCTTTTGTGGTTTGTGCAAATTAACACCTAAGCAATTACTATATAGAAAAATTGAACTCTTGTTAGAAATCTTTTGTTTGTATGAATATGTTTTCAATTTAAAATAATCAACTTTTGCAAATATTCTAGTATAAATTGAAAGCTTTCAAACAATATATTGCAATGAAAAATCCAAGGCAAAATGAAAAAAATGCCACCTTTGCTTAAAGGAGAGTGTCTTGAATGCTATGGATTTGTATAATTGTCTTTATTTTAAAAAAGTTATTCATGTGTTATTAAAAATGTAATCACAACTTTACACTACTATTACTTTTTTTATAGCCCAATTTCCACTCACATATTTCAAAATACAACAAGAACAACATACACACAAATATATATAATATTTTCCCAAAATTTGCACTATTTTTTAATCAACTCTTGCCATACGGTAGTAGGTCTATAATTTATTCATCTAAGAGTTGAAATAGAATTTTTAGGAGATAAAACTTCTTGAATTTTTTTGGTAAATTTTCTTTGAAAGACAAGGGAAATTGGCATTTCATCCAAATTGTTTAATATTTATTAGAGATTGTGGAAACAGTTATGAAATTTTGAATTTGAAATGGCATAGAGCTCTAAAATCACCCATCTCCTAAAATGAGACCATTTGCACATTGTTGAAGGCAACAATAAAGCAACATGTATAAACAATATAAATTTGAGGAGGTGGGTGATTTTAGACCTTCAATGCATTTAGAACCTCATACCTTCTGCACTTGATAATTTAAAGATGTGGCCAATTGAATGAATTGTGCAAAATTAATTAATAGTGTTGCTAGACTATCTATGGTGTTTACAAACTGTGTCTTTTCTCCCCCCCTCCTCGCAAAGTATGAAAAGATTTTGGTGTCCATTGATGGTTACCATCCACGGTGCATGGGGCCTTCTTACCAATGAAAAGATTTTGGTGGGAGGATACTAATCAAAAGTTTTACAAATATACGATTTAATATTTTAATGTTCAAAGGATGCACATTCTTTCCTTAACATTCCTTGATCATTCAAATATTTTTTAACATCTTTCTTCCCTATTAGTACATGATCATTGCTCTTACTTTAATTATTGTTGACTTGTTGTTCTTGCTACTTAATGTGGAGTACATTTGAGTGATGAATATGTTATTCTTTGTAATCATTAAAGAGAGTTCAAATGTCATGGCAATGATCCTCTGAACAAGCAATATTTGCAAGTACTATATGAAGTTTTTAATTTTTGAAAGCTATTTTAATGCAACATGCTAAGACCTATGATTTTTTATTTTTTCTTATTGTGTAATAAGCCAACAACACTAAGCTCTTTATAGAAGGAGACGAAGCAAACCAAAATACAAAAAGTAGGCCAACGATGAAACATAGGACCTTAAGTGTTTCACTAAGTTGTTAGCTATTATATTCTTTTGGAAGAGCCAACTACCTATTGTTTTGTATTTGCTTGAAATTCAGTAATTTTGATATCATTTTCAAAATTAAAAAACCAACTTGATGCATGTAGAAAAAGATTTTGCACTACAATGTCATATTAAGCAATTTGCATCACTGTGTGTAGTATTTGGATGTAAATTATAAGATTTAGGGTTTGGCAATTTGTATCTCAATTTGTAAGCATGTTGATTCTTTCAATTGAATTGTGGTAGAATGAAGTTCTTATGAATTTTGAATAAGGAATTTAGTATTAGAATATATTTGAAATTTTGAATGTTGACATTTTATGATGGTTGTATTATTATTATAATTATTTGATTGTCTTCGTTATTCTTGTTGTTAATGCTTTTTTATTCACTTGTTTTTGTATTTATAATGCTTTCTTTGTCATTTGTAGACCCCGGGGAGATTACTCGCGATTTTTAGAAAACTACGTGAGTTAAAAGATAGGGTCTATTTAATTCAAAGGGGATAAATTTTATATATATGTAGAACTACTATAGGGTTCTCGAAATGTGACATATCCTATTATATATAAATTAGGCTATGTATAAACATCATTTAGTAGGAATTTTTATTAATAAATTAGCCTTTACAAACAGGATTCATATAAAAAGTTTGTAGTACAATGAGTATAGATGTAAACAAACTTTTTTAATTGAATGATAAAACTTACACAATTTAGTAAATCTAAGGATGTTTTTCAGGAGATTTGTTGTTATCATCAAATAATTTTAGCCTGTACATACAAATCTTTCCTTGAGTATATTAATTATGTAACAACATGTAAGAATCTATTGTTCCAAGACAAAAGAATTGAGCTGTAAATTTACAATGAGGTTGTACTATGGAAATTTGTGTTCAGACAAAGTACCTATTAAGAAATTGGTGTAGAGTGTGCAACATTTGCATGGAATCTTTTCTATACTTTGGCACTACAAACTCTAGATTTGCCTCAACTACTTGAACATTTACTTGTAAATGTTTATAATCATCTTCTTTTTACTAGTGTTTAATAAACACTCTTTTATTTTTTGATTCTAAATTCAAAACCATTGTAAATGCATATGTAAAAATAAAATATATAGTCTCTATATTAAAATAGAGGTCATATTCTTGAGTTAATCTACAATGTTTTTAGAGTGTCAATTTCTCATGTTGTTCATGTTATATTACTAGTATTGGTGTTTTTCTTAGTTTTAGTATTATAACTATATTTAATGTTTCTATGAAGTTTATTATTCACCATATTAGGTTGTTTAGAATACATGGCATAGAATTTAGAATATTTAAAACTATTGTTGCATTTTTCATTTTTATTTTTCATTTGAAATTGTACTACAATACAAGCAGTGCATATATTAAAAAAAGAGTGTATATGTAAGACACTACTTTTATAGTGTGTTGTAAATGGATATGAAAAAATTAGACATATAATTTTGTATATAAGATTGCCTAACTATAAAAACCAAATGATTGAATTTATATGTAAAAATATGGTCATTTTAATTACTAAAATGAAGGTAAATAGCCCTATGTTAAATACCCTCTTAACTCAGGTGTATGCTTAAAATTACAAGGAGTGATCTCCCCAAGTTGTCGACAATATAGGAGCGTAAAGGGACAACTAAGGAGAATGAGACATGAGATTGAAGACGAAGTTGTTGAAGAAATTAGGGTTTTATACCCTTTCTATAAATCATGTATGGTTTTCATTGTTTTTGACATGGTTCCTCACTATCTATGGTGACTATATGTGTACAGTTTATAGGTTGTCTACAAAAGATAGCTCCGTCAGTGTCATGTTGTAGGTAGAGTAGTGCAGTGGTAGAGGGAGGTTCACTATAGCAGGACGGGGGTAGCCGTTTTTGAAAATTTTGATAGCCTACTAGAAAGTGACACGTGTATAATATTAAATAATTAATATATTTATTTGGAAAACCTCTTGTGAGTGACTATCCACTCTAAGTACAACCTACAATATTATGGTGACTAACCTACAGTGTTTCAAATTAATTGCCACTATTGTATTATTGTGAAAATTAAAAGTGTTGCATTTGAATCTTAAGATAGGTTGTTTGTTTGTTTTGTTTGTAGCATTGAGATCTTACAAACTCTGTATCTTCCAATCATATTCTTAGGGCCGGTTTATATTGGGCCTGGGGCCGGATGGAAGGTCGACCGGATTGACCTTCAATCCGGCCTTCAATCCGGCCCCAATTTTCCCATCCGGCCCTAGTCAATATAAACCCTTGGGGCCGGATTCTTGGGTTGGATTTCCAATTCCCTTAGGGCTGGATTTTTCTTAATGTTCAATGTAAAGAAATCCAAACATATATGTTTATGTATTGTTTCCTTTTTTTAATTTAAAAAAATTTATAAACATACTTGTGGACATATTTTTTCCTTCTTTACTTTAAAAAGTAGGGTAAATTTTTTTTTTTCCTTTTTTTGGGTTCCTATTTAATTCATTTCTTAAAATATGAAAGAATTTTTTATTTTTACTTTTGTTCTTAATTTGTCTTCCTATTTTTTTTAACTTAAAATGGAAAAGTGAATTTATTCATTTATTTTTAACCCTATTTCTTTTCCTTTTCTAAATTGAATATTTCTTTTACTTATTCAAAATTATATTTACATGAAAGTAGGCTTCCTATTTTATTATATATTTTGGGATATTAGGGTATTTTGTTATTGCTTTTATCACAATATATTGATAGACGTTCCCTATTCTTAAACTTTTGCAAGATGTTGACTAATCAAAGGCAAAATGTTTTAGTATCATTAGTCTTATGTCTTACTATGAAGTTTGTTTTCAATTCTATATTGAAGAACATGCAAGCTGCTATTCATTCTAATGACTTATCAATTCTTTTAATGGTTTTTCTTTCATTAGAAGATGATTCAAGGCCATGTGTACGGACTTTACATAGACATAGCCGACAAAAAGGATTTTTAACCAATCAATTGCTTGGGAGCTATATTGATAGTATGTTTAGAGAACGACTTAGGGTAAACAAACAAACTTTTTTTTCCTTGTGCCAATTTCTAGAGCCACATATAAAAAAACAAAATACTCAATTGACTGAAACTAGGTCAGGGATATTATCTAGTGGTACATCAATTCGTTTCAATAGAATCCTCCACCGTCCTTTTAAGCATCCGAAAGCTCTTTCTACGGCCATTCTAGTACTTGATTGTATGAAATTCCAATGAGCTTTTTCTCTTGATAGTCCTTCTTGTACTCTTTTGAATGGGCTGAAAAACCAAGGCCTCATTGGATATGCAGCATCTCCTATTAATTTGTAAGGTAAAAATTTATTATTAATAACATCTATGCCCAATTGACTTCTTTGAAATACAAACCAATCATGACAACTCCCTGCCCATCCAAAGTCAAAATCCCAAAATTTGCATTGAGCATCTACCACTCTTTGTAAGACAACTGAGTACGCTGAGTTGCCAACTTGTAAGGGTACAGTATTTCTACTCAAGGCCAAAACCAATCTCCAACCAAAGCTTGAATTGCATGTTTTTGGTCCTTCTTGAGGTTGAGACTCATAAGGTAATGACACATGTCTTAAATTAGTGAGCAGAAGAAGTGAGTGGGAAGTGGAAGATTTTAGACATTGGCTATTGGTGAAATATACTTTTTGCTTCCCAAATTCACTATAAATACAATTCGTGAAGAAAGTTTTGAAAATTCTGCTATTCCCATATTTCTTATCTTCCTCCATGGGAAAAATGTCTACTACACCACCTCATATTGTGCACCATTTGTTTCACAAATTCTTAAATGATTGGGTACTTGTGCCTCCACCTTAGCGTAAGTTAACCCTTGAACATTGTTGTAAACGTTTGGCATCCTTTGAATGACAAAGAATCTTTCCTTGTAGGACAAAAGTGTAACTTTTCATCTTCAATATTGAGGGTGGAAAAGGAAAATCTTCTACAATACTTAGACTTTCAATAAGTATTTTTGGCTTTTTCAAAGTAGATGATGTATCACCGTATCAAAATGCAAGATTTCCACGGCCACCAGTCTGTCCTCCAAGGGTTAAGTCATACAGGTCTTCATTCTAAAGTTCTCTGGACTGAATACTTTTCTTGGCCATTTGGGCTCCTATTGACCCCCTGTGATTGGCTTATAAAGTGATTATGATAAAAACAAACAAAACCCTCCAGGGTTGTTTTCGTGAATATTGACCAGCTTCCAGAACAACTTGACACCCAGTCAGCTAGTTTGGCAAAATTGCAACATCAATAAGTCCAACCCATCACTAGGCAGTGTTGAAGTGTCACCGCTAGAACTGAAGCCTTTCAACAGACTAAAGTACTAAAAGACGAGAAGAGTTCCACCAATCATTGGTGAGCATGGAAGGAAGAGAATGAGTTCCACTGATATCAATGCATTTCACACAATGTAGTAAGAATATAAAAGTGCTTTCTAAGCTTATATTTCAGTATTAGTGAACACACTCATCCATTGATACATGTAAGATGGGTTTAGACATTGATGTTTGCCTTCAAAACATTAGAGGGGATTTGAGGCCTCCAAAGGGCCATTTCAAGGTTGTTTCCCGAAAATGTTCCCATAACTGCTAGCTATTGTCAAGCCAGCATTTATCCAAAAAATAAAAAAATAAAAAAATAAAATTCGGGCCCTGAAATATGAAAAAAAAGTCCAAAAATAAAATTAAAAAAAATAAAATTTAATGACATGGCACTCTCTTGACCACGTAGGATTCCTGTTCATGTGGCAGAAACTACGTTCCCGTAGTCCAGGAATCCGCAGTCTTCCAATGGCCTCAAAAATCCCCTAATGGCTATAACTAGTTTGCACACGGTGGAGATACAAACAAGGTTATACCTTTGCTTTGGTACCTTTGGAACGTAACTTAGCTTTGGAATGTTAGATAGGTCACCATGAAAGTCAATCTTTTTGATACCATAAGAATCATTTGCTTAAACCCTAAAAGCCCAAGGCCATTCTTTTTGTCAAAAAACATTCAAAATTGCCATTTGTACTACATTCATCCAAGAAAACAAAACAAAAATACTCTACAGGAATTTTAAAAAAATAAAATAACCATAGGATCTTGTACTTTATTTTTCTAAGATCATGTAGTAAAAATTCATGAAGTTTGACCATTTAATTTGGAAAATATTAGTCTTCAAAGTTGAAAAAAGAATTTGAATACAAGCTTGTAATTTTAGATGACTTTGACTACTGTTTGTAGAATTCTTTTGTACTAAGGACTTTGAATTTTAATTCTTTTTTTGTTGAAGAATTGAATTGAAAATTGTGTAGGGCTAGAGGGTTTTTTTTCCAAAAAATGCTCTATTTCATTCTTAAAGAAATTGTTAATCCCTAAAGGACCAACATGCCTCAGTAGGAGGGATTTGAGGGCTCTGGGAGCCTGTGAGTTCCCACAGCCCGAAATCGCGAAAACAGCTATGGGAACGCAGTTCTACAGGAATCCGACGTGGTCGAGCGACTGCCACGTCATCGACTCTTTTTTTTTCCGAAATTTTTTTTTGAATTTTTTTTTCATATTTCAGGATCCAGAATTTTTTTTTTTTTTTTTTTGAAAATGCTGATTAGCGGCTAACCATTTCCAACCCTGTTTCGGGAACAGTCCCGAAATGGCCCTTTGCAGCCCTCAAATCCCTCCTAATGTTTTTGGCAACATAACTATTTTGGGCAAGTATGTGTGAGCAGAGATTTCCATATTTTGGGACCAAATTTTAATAGAAGGTGTGGACGAGGAATATCTTTAAATCCCAACAATTTTCGTGACTTTTGACTACATGGTTAAGAAGTTATCGCTTGATATGTTGTTTATTTCTCAACTCGGGCAATTTGGGCAGATAAAAAAAATCCCTTTTTTAGAAAATAAAAATTTGAAATTGTTTTTATAGCTTTATATATACGTGGAAAGCTTTGAATCATTCCATTTGGACTAATGAGTCAAAAGTTATGATGAGTTTTAGTTTGCGGGTAGTAATAGATTCCCTACTCTAAAATAAACTTTGAAGTCCTTTATTTTACACAATTTTCAATATTTTTGGAAAAAAACAAAAACATTGGGTGTAGGTTGTTTATTACAACATTTAAACCATTTGGATTCGCAAGTTTCAATTTCATAAATAAATTTTTAACAATTTAGTATTTTGAATCATTTTCTACTTCTTTTTACTTAATATTTTTTTTTCTATATGTTGTCCAATTCCAAATGATTTGAAAATTTTCAAGCATGTAGCCAACTTGCCTTGGAGAATGAATCCAAAAAATCACTACCATTTTGGACTCTTTTTCCTGCAAATGTGAGCTTGTAAAGTGCAGCTGCCCGGATTTTCGCAGTGATAAAAAAAGGATTTTTGCTAGGGGAGGACACTTCCCGTTTTTTAATAACCTACGTGCGGCGGAATATAGGGTACATTTAAATAATCTTAGGTAAAATTTATAAGAAATTTACATATAAAATAGGGGACATTAAAAAGGCAAAGTGTTTTAAAAATAAAATAGGGATGATAATATGGTTGATTTTTCCGCTTTATGTTAAAATAGGGGCTCTTTTAATGTTTCCAAGTAATGATTACAAGTAATTGATAGCCCCCCTAAAAATACCCCACCGCCGCACGTGGGTCCCCCAAATATACAAGAAGTGTCCTCCCCGGGGATTTTTGTAACTTCAAACACTAATATCTTGTAATCCACATGGTAAAAAATTTTGAAATTTTTTCCTTGTCTTCTCAAACCTGAGTACTACAAGATCTTACGTTTGTGTGTGTCTAAAAACAATATTTTCGAAATATTTGATACTTGTGTTAGAAATGGTAGTTTTGGAGGGATTCTGGTGAAAACATAGTTAAAGAACTTTAGGGATTTAGTAGAATTAAGTTCAAGATTAAAAGAAGAACTAAAATGTTAATAGCTTTAAAATAGGATCAAAATGCAATAATCCCAAGTGTGAGATTGTTTTAGCAAATTTTTTTTTGCAAAGTAAAATTTTCTATCATCCATTGGGCACTTCGTATCCACAACAACATTACAAGTTTATGATAGATTCATTGAGCTAATTTTCAATATGTAATTCTTCACTCTATAACAATACAATGGCTACAAAATATCCAATGGATGACAAAAAATCCTTCTATATAGAAGTGTAGATGTTCATCTTTAGCATTTTGTTTGAAAAGGGGAAGTTTTGCACAATAATTTGATCTCTAATTAGTGCTTTCATTTGTTTTTTAAGCAAATGATTTACATGAGAACAAAAATTATCAATTCTATAGTGACTAGCCCTATATTTTTAGATTGATGAATTTTCAATGATAACATTCTCAAATTCGAATTCCATCGTATTAACCCCTAAAGCCCTGAGCTGCGTTTTTTGGCAACATACATTTTTTGGGCAGCTTACTACGAATGGAGTTTGTTTGTTTTTTCTTTGAAATTTTTACACAAGATTTACACAAGGAGTAGATTTAAAGCCAAATAATTTTTGTAACTTTTGACTTTGTGGTTAAAAAGTTATGGCATGATATGTTGTTTTCTTTACTCGGGGGGCAACCCGGGTAGCTGAGAAAACTTCTTTAAAAACACTTTTTTTTTCAAAAGTGAAATTTCAGATTGATTCTTTAGATTTTTACAGAAATGGGAAGCTTTTTTTCATTCCATTTGGATTAAGGAGTCAAAAGTTATGAGGAGTTTTAGTTTGTGGGTAGGTATGGTTTTCAAAGATTCCATACCCACCCGCAAACTAAAATTGCTCATAACTTTTGACTCCTTAATCCAAATGGAATGAAACAAAGCTTCCCATTTTTGTAAAAACCTAAAGAATCAATTTGAAATTCTACTTTTGAAGAAAAAGTTTTTTCAAAAAAGTTTTTTCAAAGAAGTTTTTTCAGCTGCCCGAGTTGCCCTCCGAGTGAAGAAAACAACATATCATGCCATAACTTTTTAACCACAAAGTCAAAAGTTACGAAAATTGTTTGGCCATAAAGATACTCCTTGTGTACATCTTATGTAAAAATTTCAAAGAAAAAAAAATGAAAACTCCATTCGTAGTAAGCTACCCAAAAAATTTATGTTGCCAAAAAATGTAGCTCAAGACTTTAGGGGTTAAATAAATTACTTTTATAAATAGTTTTGAGGAATCAGAATAGGAATAATTTTACTCTTGTTATACAAGGCATTGCATACAAAGATCGGTACATGTTTCCAAAAAGATTGTTGTTTAATATAAGTGAAGCTACCTTAGTCTATTGTACCTTGGGACTATTTCTCTTCTTTCCAATTATTTGAATAATTGCAAAGGCAATTTGATATGGAGCATGAGGTTTGGAGGACCTTGAATTGGTTCATTTTTTTCTTTAAAATAAAATAAAACTCTCAGTTTGCATTTTATTTCATTTTTCTTGCCTTCAAATGTCTTACACAGAATAGCTACCAAATCAAGCTATTATAAATCCGGAGGAAAAGAACACTCATTTGTCTATGTCCATATATGTAGTACACATGTATTTCCAAATAAATGACTCCCTCATGGTACTTTTCATAGTGCTCCTAAATCAATACATAAGTTAATAACAATTTTTTATTTTATTTTTATTTAAATTTCTTGGAAAACAATGAAAACATTATTTATATATATATATATATATAAAATAAAAATTTGCCATTTTTAACAATTTGATGGAGACAATAATTGCCAAATTTCTATAGAAATGTATTTTTGGAGGTCTAAAAATACATGCACAATGTTCAAAGACTTCTTCACATCTAGGATGTGGTGGGCAATTTTTTTTTAAAGAATTACTAGCCACCAAATTCTTGAAACCTTCAGTTATTAGAAGAATATGGCTTTCAAATTCAGAACTGAAAATCATCATTTCAGCCTCATTATTGACAATACTAAAACCTTTTAAAATCTAAAATGTGACAAATGAGAAAAATTGAGTATTAAATAATAAATATATTTTAGAAATTATACAAAAATATTGATTGACTTAGGCAATGTATCATTCACCTACAAGATGAAATTCAAGTATAATGTAGAAATTCTAAAAGTTATGCTCAATTTTGTGTTGGACATGTAGCATGTGATGCAAAATATTATGAATGTTTTGTGCTTTCATCCACAAATGAACACAAGATGATCAAACCGATTTTAAAAAAATGACTCGAAATAATATAGCTTACATTGAGTAGACTTAATAATCTTGTAAATTGTAATGTCAAAATGGTACAAAATTCCATTGATAATCATTTATAATTTGGACATCTAATCCATCGCATTATTAACTCATGCAAATCCAATGTGGTTAATGAGTACTATAGTGGTGTGGTTGAAATAGGCTAGTGTAGCTAGCTTATTTGTTTTTCTTTAATCCCTATAGGACTAAGTGGTTGTTCAATATAAGCAAGACACTATAAGAAATCCTTGTTTTGGATGACAAGCCCTAATTTTTTATGACATATTTTAGGTGATGTCAATGTTGACAATTCAAAAATTTTATGTCCTTAAAAACGTCCAATGTAACATCATTTTTAATAGTTCAATGTTTTTATGTTAACATTGATGTTACATTGGTTATTTTTGTTGACATAAAGTTTTTAGGTTGTCAACATTGACATCACCTAAAATCCGTCATAAAAAATTAGAGCTTGTCATCAAAGACAAGGGTTTCTTATAGTGAGAGCTAGATAGCCTCTTTGTTTTATTTAACCTTGAAATCATAAGTGATTGTTCTATATAAACAAGGGATTTTAGATAGTTAAGTTGTCAATTTTACTTCAATCTTCATGAAATTATAACACAAAAGTGCAAACATGTAGATTCATATTGAATGACCAAATCAAAGGTTATATTGCCTTGAAATTTTAAGGCAACATGGATAGCTTTCAAGCAATGTGTAGAATTCCTCTTCTAGTTTTGAAATGAATTAGAATTATTAGATGTATAACTTACATGATACAATATGCAAATGTAAAAAAGAACCATATGTAGTGTAGAAATCTTATCCTAGGAGAAGCTAATAAAAGTTTGTTGACCTTGTCGAATAAGGTCAAAGAAAAACTTTCTCTTCTTAATCAAAATGTTATAATCTTTCAATCTTTGTAGTCAAACTTTCTAAACTTTTTCCAAACATTTCTAAAGTAGTCTAGTCTAAACTTTTACAATTGTGTTTTGAATAGAATTAAATTTTTTTTTTCTCACTCCCCTAAAAAAAGGCATATTTTTACAATTTCTACCTAAAATGTCCCTCAGTCCTTTAAGGGTTAAACATGTGCGGTTGATGATATAAAAAAAAGATTTATTCATTTGAGACTTTTGAAGTTTCAAACTTTCAAACTTTAATCCTTTAAAAACAAAGTCTAAAATGCACTAATTAAATCAAACCATAGATAATACAAATAATTACAACTAAGACATCTAATTTGATTATAAACTTATAAAATATTTAGCTTTTAGCCATTTTACATAAAGGAACATCTTGAAGGCAAATGCAATTCGTGATGCAAACTACATGAATGTGTAGTACAATAGGTGCTTTGGCATTGATCATTTGATGGGCTTGGAATTGTAGAGAAAATCACAACTTCTACACATCTTCATGCACTTCCAAAATATGCACTCACAAAAGGCAACATCTATGATCTATCTTGAATAAGTTCTAATAGTATCATGCTATGATATAAAAAAGAAGTATGAAGCTCCAATATAGCAAACCATTAAAGACAAATCAACCTTGTTAATTATTAGTATTTTGCAACCCATCCAATTAGAAGCCATAAAGCAAGTTGGATTAAATAGGCAAGTTTTTATCTTTAAAAATAAAGAGCATATATAAGCAATGATCCCCTTTTATGATTAGGATAGGCATAAAGTACTTGAACTTTGAAATTGTTCCAAACTTAAAAAAGATTAACAAAAAAAATCCAATCTAAGCACAAGCTAAAAAAACAAAAGTGGTAAACCTTGTCATGTAGAAAGCTTAGTGTAAATAGACACTTATAAAGCTTACCCATAGGTAAGTCACCAAACTTTCAAATTAGAAATATAGTGATAGTCAATTTAAAAGTCATTGTAGGTTTAAGTTCAATACAAATGTGCAAAACCTTGCCTAATTATAATTGAAAATTTCCAATTTAATTGAAATTCCAACTTTTGACATCAATCCGATGCTACTAATAACAAATATGTTGATAGTCAAATGAAATAAGGCTAGTCACACCTTCTCCAAGAATGAAATTTCTATGAAGAATGTGACTCTGAAGAAAGAAAAGAGGTGCTGATTAGGAGCTTGAATCCATAAAGAAGGTGTGGCCCCCTTTTCTTGTGAGCAAAGAATGGACAACGTATGAGATTTACCAATGCAAAATGCAAAGCTCTCTAACATGCAAAACTTGCACACAATAAACTCACACACCAAAAGCAACACCTACGTAATTGAAGGAACCAACAAGAAGCCTTAGAAAATGAGATGAAAACTTCTATGAAGAAATCTTCGTGTTCAGGCCCACCCTCCATCTCCAGAGGAAAAGAATGGCCATTGTCAATCTTCAGAGAATGGGACCTCTGCAAGCCACAGAGAGCCCACTGAGAGCGCCACATCTCCATCCTCTGGGTAAAGAAGGTGTGACTTCCCTTAATGCGGTAAGCTTGTCAACGGAGAAGTTCGGTGAGAGTCAGACCTTGCATCACTATTATGCTTCCGAGACGCAAATCCAGATAAGGTCGAATAAGCCATTGAACTCTCGTAGACACGTACAGGCTCGATCGCTCGTAGCCAGATTTCTTAGCAACAAAACAATACAGTTTGGTTTGCGCATCAATTTGTGCAAATATACAAAGCTGGCTCCATTTCACGGCTATCATCACAAGTCGCATTCGCACCGAACTCTTCAAGTAATCACCGAGCGCTATGTACTGTACATGTATATCTTGTGATTCATCATGCCTCTCAGGCGAAAGAGTCGAAGTACACTACTCATTGTCGATCTTGCAAACTTTTCAATTCACTCTGAACCTCTGCCTCTGTCGCTAGAAATAGAATACAGAAAACAGAGCCAAGAGCAGAGTGAACGGGAGAACGGTTTGGACTTGAAGCTAGGCGATATTTGCTCGAATGGCCTCCAACATGCAGCAGAAATTGCGGCCCAATTCAGTGTTCGCTTGTTTTTTGTCATGAAGTGTGCGCAATTGCAAGAAGGATTGAGAAATTGTTGCGTATTGTGCATAGGAAACTTACACTGTGTGTTTAGGATTTTATGAAATTAGGGTCGGGAACAGTGATGAGGCGCGAGGTGGAGATGCGAGGTGGTCTTTGTAGATTGAGGACGAGAGGTGTCGGGATTGTGTTCACTGTTGTGTCAATGTTGCTGGTGAGATGGGTTTGTGGGTTGCCGTTGCCTGCGCCAATGCTACCGGAATTTTGCAGCAGCGAGGAGCGATGCTGCATGCCGCGGCCATATAAAGGGAAACAGGAGCGCCAATTTGAATTCGATGCGTCGCTCCCGGTTCGAATCCGCCGGCCCGCGCATTTGCTCGACGAGGCGTACATTGCGAAGCTGGAGCGCGGGGTGCAATTACAACGGGATCTTCCGGACACTGATCCGCGCTCCTTTTTGAACCAACAGAAGCTCCACTGCCTCTATTGCGACAACGGGATCTACTACCCGAACCAATCATGGCCGCTGGAGATTCACGGCGGCTGGCATTTTCTTCCTTGGCACCGGATGTTCGTGTACTTCAACGAGCGCATCCTCGCGAAGCTGCTCGGAGACGACACGTTCGCGCTTCCGTTTTGGAACTGGGACAACCAGACGCCAGAGGAGCCGTATGCCAACACTTTGCCGGATTTTTACGCCCGCAACAAGTCGTCGGCGCTGTGGAATCCGAACCGGAATAATTGCACGGAGCCTCCGTACACGATCGATTTGAATACCGGAGGAGGTTGTACTTGGAAATCTCCCAAGCAATTACGAATCGAAAATGCCCGAATGATGTACACGCAGCTCGTCAGCGGCGCACCGACAACGAATTTATTTTTCGGTATGCCTTACAGCTTTGGCGACGCCGGAACGAATGGCTCCGGGACGTTCGAGGACGCGCCGCACGGCACCGTGCATTTGTGGATGGGGGATCCGAATCCGTTAAGACCTGCTGGGCCCTACGACGACATGGGAAACTTCGCAGTCGCGGCAAGGGATCCGATTTTTTACGGTCATCATGCGAATGTTGACAGGGTTTGGACCATTTGGAAGTCGCTCGGAGGGCAGCAGCGCACTCATCCCACTCACCCCGATTTTCTTAACTCGCAATACACATTTTACGACGAAAACGGCGACTTGGTGATTGTGAACGCGTCCCAAACATTGAACTGCACACTCTTAAGGTAAAGTCTCCTCTCAATGATCAATCTCTTTCAATTAATCTTTTACGATCTGACCTCCAAACTTCGGCCCGAGAGGCCGAGAATTCAGTTTTCATACCATCAACGAGAACCGCACGCCAGCCCTTCACTGAGCTGGATTTTCAAATTTTTGGATTCCAATTTTTTTGGACTACGTTTCGCTAACTAGATTTGAGATTTTGTCCATCGTTTTTCAACTTCCTGTGTTCTTGAAATGTAACTTATCCGAGATTTACGTGAAGAAATAGGAAAAGTAGCTCCAATTGGCGCTGAGCTAGAAGCGAAAATGCTCTCGAACGCCGTTCTTCGTATCCTCGTTTTGCCAGACATTTGAGTTTCCTATCATTGAGGAGAAACTTCATTTAACTGGAAATTCGTAGGTCAATTGGAGCTCGTGCATTCCATTTTGAAAACTGCAATTTAAGTTGAAACTTTCTTGAGTTTTAACCTCACAGTCACTCCTCTGTTCTGTTTTGTGAGCTCCATTTCAAATTTCCGGCCCCAAGTTGAAGTTTTTTCGCACGATTGCAGTTACACCGCGCACTCGTCTGCTTTGTTTCATGAGCTCACTTTCAAATTTCCGGTTCGTGATTGATTGTTCTCACCATAGAAGTTGAACAGCACGCTGATCCTCTGTTGTGGGTCTTGGTTGGCTTGCCTCCCGTGATTGTTTCAGGTACGAGTACGAGGAGATGCCAACAGGGTGGACGACGAACGGGCAGCTCCCAGGTGCCGAGAACAACATTTCCAAATGCAGCAACCTCGACATCTCCCAACTCAACGCCGTGATCGGCGTCACACAGTACCCCTCCCCGGACGACATCGTCTACAGGACGCCGTACACCTTCCGCGTGGCTCGCCCTCACGCAAGCCCCCCGAACTCGAACGCCCCCTACGGCACTGAGGTTCTGGAGCTTGCCGGGATTGAATTTGACGCGACCACGCAAGTGCACTGGCGGGCGTACCTCTTCCACCCGTCTGCAGTCGCGGAGACTTCCGTCGGTTGCCCGGAATTCATCGGCATCTTCAACTACAGCCCGCACGTCGGCATGGCGACCTTCAATCGCAACCGCGTGTGGCGCGTCGCATTGGGACCCAAACTGGCAGCTCTGGGGATGGAGAGTTGCACGGATGTGATCATCACGATTGCCCAGTTTGGTCCCACCATGCAACCGATTCAGTTCGCGAATATTAGAATTGTACTCGATGTGAGCCCGTCGTGATCGTCCTCGACTCTTCAAAAAAAAAATCTGCGGCAGTTTTTTATGGATATCATCGTCGGAGCGCGCAGATGGTGGTCTATTTGGTGATCAGGTTCGACTTGCGAGCGTGAAGTGTAGAAATTGCAATTAGACAAGTACTCTCATGTGGGTATGAAATTATATCGTTGAGGTTGTAATTGATCGGGGAATAACATCATTGTGGTACTTGACATTGGTGCATTTCATCGTAACCAGCTCTGATTGTGTGCGTCGGTCTGCTTCAACGTGTTTCATCCACGAGCATGATAATTTGTTAGTATTAATCCACCAAGGTAACAATTACATGAATTTCCATCCAGGGACTGAGCTGGTTACGTCCTGTAACCCACTTGCAGCCTCCCAGCGGCTCAAAGGTTACCTAAGGTAAAACAGCCCATTATGGACTTTTTACCCATTACAGACTTTTAGGAATGAGCCCATCATAGTTTTCTTCCACACAATGAGATTTTGGCCACAATCAATGTCTTAGCTAACTGGAATGGGGTGATTAGTGACCATAATAGGAACTTTCAGCTTTTCAGTGTTAGTGCACAGTAGGAAGTGACTCTTTCAAGCCTTCTGTGTTTGAAAATATTTTGACTACATTAGGTGAATAAGATGACCATTATGGATAAAATTTTAGTTGGTTTTGGGGTAGTCTAGAAACCATGATGGGTGTTTCAACTGCTCATCGTTTCTATCACTTATTCTTATGTGGAAAAAAAATTTCAAGATTTCAGTAGTGACATGAGAGCAAACTCTTCATTTGGCCTATAATGGGTTGTTTTATCTTAGTCCATAACTTGTCAAACAAGCTTTTATATGTTGAGCAAGGTTTCTTTTTTCTATATGTGTGTTTTGTTACCTTGACCCTACAATATAATAGAGATGAACTCCTAATGATATGGAAGTTGCCATGTTTTGGCATTTGGGCATTGAGGGGTTAAATCATGAGTGCAAGAAAATATTACCTTTGTCCCAAAATGATCTTGTTGGATAAGTTGTTTTGGATTAAGGATAACAATAACATTTTTAAGAACCTTTTTATGTTAAAATTAGAATTTGATACATTCTTTGCATTCTAGAAATTTTGAATTTTGAAGCCCTTTTCACAATGCACTTTTAGAGTATTGAAAAGGGCATTGTATATAGGCCAAAGACCATGTGTAAACCTTTGATTTGCCCCCTAAAGCTCCATCTCCTTCAATTGGGCAATATAAACAAATAATGTTTATTGACCCCTCAAATCATTTCATTTGTTTGTTAATAGATGGATTCCATTGATGGAGGGTGAGCTATTGCATGGAGTTGTTGGTCCTAGATAGCAATCAAAAATCAAATCTAACCAATTTGCAAGGTTGCTAATGCAACTAAAAGATCATTTTGGAACAAAAATCAATCCCTAAAGGACCAACTTGCTAAATTTGGCAACATAGCAATTTAAAGCAAGTATGTGTAATTAGAAATTTCTATCTTTTACATCCAAATTTTAACAGAAGGTGGAGACAAAGAATATCTTTTATATATACTAAAGACATTTCAAAATATGAGTCAAAAGTTATGGCCTAATATGTCACTTTATTTTTGTAAATGGGCAATTCAAGTAAATTGAAAAAAATCACCTTCTTCAAAAACAGAAATTTGAATTTGATTTTGATCATTTATATATGCATGGGCAATTTTGAATCATTCCATTTTGATCAATGAATCAAAAGTTATGAGGAGTTTTTGGTTCATTAGAGAATTATTGAGGCCTCTAGAAGATTGTGTATTCTCGGATTGTGGGGAACACTCTAGGAACTGAGGGAACTTTGAAAACTCTACCATGTAAGCAAGTTGATGTGATTGAGACATTGCCATGTCAGATAATATTAAATAATTAGTTTCTTAAACTAATATTTGAATATATTGAAAAACATTTTAATTTCTTAAAATCAATTTTAGTTTTCTAATGTATTTTGAAATTTTTGGAAATAATTATTTTTTAAATTGAAAAAATAGACTAGTAGGGTCTAGATCACTATGTAGGGAAAATTCTTGGGAAATGACCCCAAAACAGTCTTCTAAAGGGCTGAAAATCTTCTAACGGTAGGAAGTTATTGATTCTCTATTCTAAAATAAACTACAAGTTTTTATTATTTTACTGAATTTTTAATTTAAAATAAAATAAAATCGTAGGATATGGATTTTTTATTATAACATTGCAACCATTGAAATTGGTATTTTTCAATTCTATTTATAAATTCCTAACAATTTTGTATTTTGAATCATTTGCTACTTCTTTTTACTTACTATTTTTTCTTATATGATGTATAATTTAAAATAATTAATAATTTTGTAGGCAAGTTTTCTACTTGGCCTTAACAATGAATCCAAAGGAGCACCACTGTTTTGCGGGGATGCTATTTTGTGAGCCTATGAGCATGTGAACCTGTGAGCCTAGAATTTTTGATGAAATTTTTAATGATTTTTTGGATGTGGACCTATTACCGTGCCTTAAGAATTCAGTATTTCTATAGCTAGTAACCCCCTTGTGGGATTTGAAATTTGTGACTTTCAAAACTTTTTTTTTCAAAAAAAATTCACTTTTTTTCACTTTTTTTTCACTTTTTATTTTATTTTTCAATTTCTCTTTGCAACTCCATCATTCCAAAACCCCTCTTCATATTGAGAGGGATTTTTGAGGTAGAGGGCTTTGGAGCTCTCAAAACTTTTTTTTTCATTTTTTTTTTTTTTGTGACTATGTTACTAGTTCACTTTTGTTGCAACTTTTCACCCTTCAAACTCTTCGCTCGGTACCAAGAGATCAATTTGAGGGTGATAAAGTTGGAAAAAGAAAAAGAAATTTTTTTTTTTTTTTTTTCTAGATTTCATTTCCAAGTACTTGAATTTTGATTATAGCTTCGATAAAAAAATCTGGAAAATGCCAACTAAAGTCTAGCATAGTGAGAAAAGAGAATGGGAGAATCAATTAAGTTTTGTAATCTTAGGATTCAAATATCCTAATGATATACAAAGATACTTACAAACATGGGTATGAATATAAAGTCCCATCCACCCACCCTTATTAGATGCACATCATAAGAAAATTTATTGACTTAGTTATAGGGGAAGCTCATTGAATAGTTCCTTGTATATATTATGGTTGTAGTAAATTATTTGGAATTAAAAAGTGCCCAATTCAAATACTTGCAGTCAAAAATAGCTAATAGATTTGGTATGAAACATACCTGGATTTGGAAGTTATTAGGATCTCAAATGATCGAGACTTGATAGCAAATTACTAGCTCCATAATCAATATGCAGGTATCTCTTACGATTAGAAAAGAGATCTATAACATTTAGTAGTAGGAGAGCAGATTGCCTCATTCTCCACAGAATGATGTGGAATATTCCACATCATTTCGTAACAATTACTAACTATTGATTTGCATTCTCATTTGTGCGGGCAGGCTTGTCAGGGTATGCAGGTTCTGAAATGTAGTTGGGCATGCCTAATTGGATGTTAATTGTCTCTGAGGCGAGTTAATTTAGTTCAGTGAACTAATATTCAGCCTGCTGTCAAGGCTTCAGTGAAACTAAAATTTCAAACCACACTTGTCAGGGATGGAATTCTTCAATTTACTTTCGAAAGAGCAAAAGGTAGTCTACTCTCCTGCTACTGAATGTTATGTCCAAAGTAAATAAGCTAGACAGTCAAAAGTAAATTGGTGCTCCCTCAATGGGGTCTAATTATGAAATGCTAATTGAAGCACTGAGCCAATAGCTAATGACAGCTATACTGCAAAATTCTTGCAAAGGGACAGCACCAAGCTGATAACTCAACATGTCAGTAAAAACGGACACTAAGCCCAAATAAGACGGGACGTGGAGTAAACAATACCTTGCTATAGGTGTAAGGGAGGAGGCTTGAAAACCACTCAGGCTCCAAAACCACTCACCTTCTGAAATGTATATTTTTGGTACATGATGCTTTTTTATCTTTACAGTAATGTACAAAACAGTGAACATTTGAGGGGGTGGGCGGTTTTGGAGCCCTATGCCATATTGACTTCAGAAATTCATAACTAACTCTACAGAGCTCCAAAAAATATGAAACGACTTGAGTTAGATGCCTATTCAAGCTGTCTTTCAAGAAAAGTTCACTGAAAAATACTTCAAGATGTTTGACCTGCCGAAAATTCTATTCCAGCCCTTACATGGTTGATTTATGGACCTCCTACCTGGCTTCGGTGACTTGTGCTGGATTGAATTGGGTGGTTGTTGCCCAAAAATGGTTTTCTTTTAAACCACAATGGGGTCTCCTTGGAGGACCCTTTAAACAAAACCCAAAACGAAATTGTTTAGAAAAATCAAAGATTCGCTGTTCAAGAATTAATTCCAAACTTGAAAACCATGTGATGGAATTTTGCAATAAAAATCTTAGAATTTTGGCGATAGCTTCGCCATATTAGAGGGATTAACCTCAAATTCTAGGAAAATTTTGCAAGAACTTTGTCTACTCAAGGGCTAAAAGGGAGTTTCGGATCCTACCCCAAATTCCTAAAGTGCAATTAGGACCTCAATTAAATGTTTAAGCTTAGGGGATCCTCGATAAGCCAATCCATGCTCTAAATCCCTTATCAAAAGACTTAAATCAAATAATTTTGGTATCAAGACTTCAAAACTAGAACACAAGTGTAACGGTTAAGCGCTTCAAAGGTACCTCAAAGTCCTTTGAAAGGGATTACAACAAGAAAGCTCAAGAATATAATGAAATTCAAAGTGTATTGGAGATGAACAAGAGTTTTGGATAGTACCAAACTTTGCGATGAAGTGCAATATTGAAATAAAAGATGTTTGAAAAGTGTATAAGGGTATGTGCGTATAAGAGATAAGAGGTTAGAGGTGTGGAATGAGGGGCAGGGGAGGCCTTTTATACATTTCCAAGGCCTCCTCCCCCCTCAAGTTATGTTCTAAACTACCAAAGAAAAAACCAAATTAACATTAAGAAATCTACTATATTATTGTGACTACTCTAACTTTTGAAGAAATGGTCCAATTGCCAAACAGACAACGCCAATAGCTTCAGAAGATCCAAATTAGCCTACAAGAACCCGTACCCATTACCCCCGGAGCCTAATTGCGCTCAAAAGCTAACAATTACAAACCGGTAAAAAGAGTAGAAAATCTATCTCTTGGAATTGATTTTTTCAAATTTTTTTGACTAGCTAGGGTTTTTGGGAAGGTCCAAGAATGTTAGGAAAGAGTCTAAGTTGACCCAAATCGGACTCCGTATGCTCCCTGTACGTCGGTATACTCGTAAGAAATTTGGTAAAACCATTAAAATTTGTTGCCGCTGCCGGTTCTGGTACTTGTTGATGTCAAAATGTCTTGAAATTTGTTGGGGCGCTTATTCATGCTAAAACATACTATCCTAATTTTTAGTGGAATTTTACCATCACTGCGGAATTTTCTATGAATTTCCCATTGTTGATAAAAGCAGTTGACTTCCCATGGAGTCATTTCCGTAATTTAGAAAACTACGAAACTTTTAGGGGATCTTCTAGGAAGCTCCCTAAAGACAAGTGCAAAGTTTTGCTAAAAACCCACACTGTCTAAATAAAATAGAGATTGTACTATAGCGGAATTAATTCCTCTGGAGAGGAATCATTCTCGAACAAGGGAATCTCCACAAGTTAGCTTAGCCGTGACGCTCTTGGGTGACTTATTAGAATCCCATGGTTTCCAGTTAGCCCACTTCTACCAGGACCCTTCTTAAGAATTCCGATAAGGCTCATCTAGGTGCTTTTGCACTAATTTGTCTCCTGAATATTACTTAGTGCAACCTTCTGGTAACTGCTTAATATCATACCTAATCACCTAATAAGACATAGAAATTGGCTCTAAAGAGTTTTTTAAGATACTCTGAAATAATTATAACCAATTCCTCGTAATTATAGGGAATTGTATCAATCCTACTTTGAACTCTTTTTTTTAGTTGATTTTAAACCATAATAACCCTAAATATGAGCAATAAGTGGAAAAAAAGAAAAATCCGAGGCTTGAGTGACAATGACGGGACTTACAAAACCCGGGGTCTATTTTTCATGAATGTTTTGCAAAATTTAGTCAAAATATAGAAAAAAAAATACATAAAAAGAGCGTTAAGAGAAATTTGGTAGCAGTCTCTATCAAATTGGTGACGGAACATCTTAAAAGGTAGGAAATTCCTAATTCAAGGAATTTTCATCATTCTAAGTCTTAGAAATGAGTTTGAGAGAATATTTAGTAATTCCGAGAGATGTAAGAATATGAAAGTTAGTCAGTCTTAATGTCTATCTGTACAAAATCAACCTTTTAAGGATGCACATGGCATACTGGCTAAGCGAACAGAGTCTATTATAGGTTTAGGGAGTATACAAGAGTCTAAATTCAACTCTAGTGTGAATTGGATTAAGAGATTAAAACCTTTACTAGTAACATTGAGAGTTGAAGTATCAAGACATAGAAGATGGTGGAATTGACAATTGAAGACTTTAGAGAGGTGTTTCAAGGGTGGGAGCATGCTAGGAGCCAACAAAAATCGAACAATTGTCCAAGATTCCCAGGTATTGAGAATTAAATGGTCCAATTGGGCAAAGTAATTTCAAATTACTAAAAATAGACAAGTGCAAATGAGTGTGGAACTTACACTTAGAGTCTAGGAGTGTCCTAAATGTTACCCAATTTATTTCGGATTTTTTCGCAATTCCACGTTGATTCCATGGGAAGTCCACCACACATAACCATATTCGTAAATTCCTAGAAATTACATATATTGTGGTAAAATCTTACTAAAAATTAAATTAGGTTTTTGTATGCTTAATAAATGCCCAGTCAAGTTTGAAGACATTCCGACATTCCCAACTACCAGAACCAGCATCAACATCAAATTTCACGAAATTTTACAACTTGGCGGCGGGTTGACCGGCTTACTAGGAGCAAATGATGTCTGATTGATTCAAATGAGGAGACATTATTTGCTCTCAAAGACATTCATAACGACCTTGGCCTGACAGATTCATCAAGAGTGCAAATTCCAAAAGTTAGGTTTTTAATTTTTAATTGGAGTTACCGTAATTCCAATTTGCGCTCATAAATAGCCTAGGAGTGAGGGGTAAGGGGTTCTTTAGGCTAATTGGGGTCTTTTAAAGACAATGGCATAGATGGATTTTTGTTTTGGTTTCTTTCCTAAAAGATAGAGAGGGTCAGCTCTTAGTTTGACTTTTTAATGTTAATTGTGATTAATTAAAAGTGATTAATTAAAAGTGATTTTGAAAATATCTCTTGGAAAATCAAAGATTGGATCTAGTCAAGATCTCTTTCTTGCATAAAAAGCCATCTTTGGACTAAAAAAAGATAATTTTCAAAATAACTTTTGGTTAATTTGCAAAATATCTAGGTAGATTAGGTTAATTTCAAAATATCTTGAATTAATATTTTGGATTTGATTTGGCCAAGATTTGATTAGCTAAATGGGGGAGGTTCTAAATTTTTCCACCATTAAACAAGTATTATTTTGAAATTACATTAGGATAGTTTAGGGGGAAAAGTAACAAAATGTTTTCATTGGCAACTTACTAAGGAGGGCTTAGCTACAGGTATATAAGGGCCCCCTTCGAGGTTGCTAGTACCATTTTCTTCCATGCATCGACACTTTGTTCTTCTACTCTTATTTTGTGCTACCGACGTGGTTGAAGCACTGTTTGAATCAAAGATCTTGGCCAAGTTTTGTTGTGTGTTTTGTTTTGAACTTTGAAGGCTTAGGGCCCCTTCATTTGATTCTATTTCCTTAATTTCATGTTCTCTATTCGATCTCTATCTCTTGTAGAACATTACTTTGTGGAAACTTTGAGGTTTACAGTGCCAAAATTCAATTAAACATTATCATGTGTACCTCCTTTGGCTTCTAACAAGCCTAAAAGTACTAATTCGTGAAAATTTCAATTATTGAGCGCCAAAGTTCGGTTAAACACACTTCCTTTGGTGGCAAGATTTTGAAATACTAGGACATTTTGAGAATTTAAAGTGAAAGTTTGGTTAAACACTATCAAGTGCACCTCTTTTTGCGAATAAAATTCTTAAAATACTATTTGTCACTTCCCATACGGTGGAGCTTTGACCCCCTTACAAACACCAAACACTAAAACTCTGAAAACAACTTGAATGATTATGGAAAAAATAAAGCCAACCATCTAGGCATCTTATGATTTCTAAAACTTTGGGAAATTGAGGAATTAAAAGGCCTAAAATCTTCACATCAAATTTCCACATCACCATTTTTTTCAAATACCCTCCTTTCCATTTGCCTAAGTCCATTAGATAGAATATAGAAAATTGACAACATCCTTGAAAACACAACAAAATTAGATTGACATTCTATTTGATGATTCCTTCATTAGAGTAGAGTTAATCATTTAGTTATACCATTTTAGTTTAGTTTAGTAGTTAGAGTTGATCATTAGTTATGCCATTTTAGTTTAGTTTTAGTATAGGACCCAAAACCCAGAAAAAAACACTTCAAAAGAAGGTCTAGCGGACAAGGCCAATGACCAACCCATTGGACTAGGCTATCGAGCTAGTTAGTACACGGAGGTTCAACGGACAGAAGCCAACAGATGGAGGTTGGCGGCCAACCACGGCCTGCCATGTCGCCCGAACACCCCGTCCGACCAGCTGAGTGGAACAAGGAATGATTCTAACTACGAACTGAAAGTCGGGGGGAGCCAAGGAGTCGGGTTGGAAGTCCAGGGAGTCAAGTGGAGTCTAGGAAGTCGGATTCGGAGTCCAGGGAGTTGGGGTGTGAGTCTCAACTCACACATACAAGGGCTTACATAAAATTCTCAACATTATAACACCCACTCAAGTAAGTGTACTAATATTAAAACTTCATAGTAATCATTGATATTACAAACATTGGATTTTTGACCAAATCAGGAAGAGTTGCAAAGAAAATGCACAACTCAAAACTTCAATTTTCCATCAAAAATCTAACAATTGCAACATCAAGAAGTCTTTATCTAATTCCTACAAACTCAAACTCCATAGCCACCGTCTCTCTCAATAAAATTGCAAAACATCACAATTGCAAGAATGAAGAGGGAATGAAGGAATTAGGAGAATTAAGGTTGTGGAAGATACACACTTGAAGTAATTAGGATTAAAAAACTAATTTTTAAAGAATAACACTATTGAATTTGGTTCTTTATCCTTAGGCTTTGACCTTTGAGAATAAAAAACCAATTTCTTTGGAATATTACTATTGAAATTATTTTTGTTCTTTAGGAATGTTCTTCATTCTTTGATAGTTAGTTATTAATTAGATTCTTAGAAGGTTTGGATTTTGTTGGCTTTGTTTTATTAGGCCTAATAAGCCAAAGAGCAAAAGACAAAATTGACAACCAATTTTTTTAAGGAATTAGGGGAAAGTAAAAATTAATTAGGTTTGAAAAGATTTGGTTAGATTTTTAGATTCTTCACTAATTAATTTCCATTTGAATTTAGGCTATAATTTTGAAAAAGAAAAACAATAACAAAAATTAACAAATTATCTAGAATTTTCAATTGATTTTAAATTAGAATAGATTTATTTGCTAGGGATTTAATTGCTTAAGTGGATTAAATTAATTTGTGATATTTTCTAATTATTGATGAATTAAGAATTAATAAAAAATACGCAATTAATTTAGATCTATATAACCAATGTGTTCTTTTTAAATTAGGATAGATTTCTATTTCACCAATAACATTTCTATTTTAACAACAACGTGAGAAAATATCATGGATTAGATGGACAGCCACGATGGCGAGATTGCTAGCGATTACATCCACATGATGATGTTTGACGATAGGACAATAAAGATTTATGTAGAGGAGGTAAATTGATCCCTTATGATTTTTATTCTCATTGTTTTGTTGTTAAGTTTTCTTTTACCAAATGCTTGGAATTAGGGTTAGTTAGAGTCTTACATGATAAATTAAAATAGGATAGAATAGAATAGTTAAAATTTTAGATTAGAGTTAGATTAGAAAATTCACAAAGAATACTTTAACCATTAACCATTACAACATATTAGAAAATTAGTGATAGAAGATGTGATTAAAAGAGTTCATTGCTTGGAAGGCACTCTTTGAACATCCAATTAGAGAAAGTACTTGATTAAACATAGAACCCATGTGTTAAGTTCTAGCTCAAAGGTGGAGTTAGAATTGCTCACACCTTCCCATTTTGATGTTATGAATTGTATAGTGGACAACATGTGTTTTGATGTTACAATTGCAAGCAGTAGATAATGATTTTGCTAGAAGTGATATATTTAGGAACATCTTTATGTCTAATATGACATCTAAAGAAACATCCAAAGCTGTAACATGGGTTTGCCATGACTTCTAACGTGACATGCTCCATTAGTATACTATATCTACGTCACATAATTTCCACATCATTGGTTCACATTAGATGCCATGTCATATAATTTTTCACACCACCTGCCCATTTTCTTCTTTTTTACCCCAAGTAGTCATTTTACCTTTGACCGTACTAATATTTTGTTAAATATTCTTAATTAAGTTTGACCAAGGATGATGATGTGGCTATGAATGTTTTTCTAGATGATCTTGAAAACATCTTTATGTCGACAACCATGTTTTAGACTACATCATTGTTTTTAATAACACCAATTTATTGTGACTGTAATTTAGCAATGCTTTCTACAACATCTAATCAAAATCCTTCCTTTTTCAGACTTCATTTATTGGACATTCCAATGTTTTATGAGACGTATGATGTTATCTTAGACGTGCTACATTTTTGGCTTAACATAAAAAAAATTAGGTTTCTTATAGTGCCTTTGAAGCAGAGGTTGAATTGTTAGCAAGGGTGCCACATCCAAAAGTTGTAACATTCATAGGGTATGGCTATGACGAAGAGACAACATATACCACCAACCACACACTTATCATCCCATTTTAGGTGCACAAAAGAAACCATTTCAATTAGGTATTCACAACATTTCCTAAAGTATTTCTAATAAGAATTTTTGATTAAAAGTTGATATATGTGTGAATTTCTAAATAAATGCCAAAGTCTCCAAATCCCAAAACAAAACTATAGAACCTTCATTTGGTAGTCATGTACTAACTCACTTACTAAAGGGATAAGAACAATGGATCCCTAGTTTAATCCATCTATTCAATGAGATGAAAGTTCAAGACATTGAATATAAAACAATGTCAATAGAACATTTGAAAAGCTCTCTACTCAATATCCATGATTATTATGTGGTTGATTACTATTTATTCCTCAAATGACCAATCTAAGAGATATCAAATTTGCATCAAACTCAAAGAGAGGAAACAAATACAATGTTAAGATTTAACCTCTAAATGTCCAAGACACCAAATTATGGTGTTGACAAAACTTGAAGTTAAATAAAAACCTTACTAGGTTACTATTTTTAGTAATTTGAATTTAAAAAAAATTTAAGTCTAGTATTATCATCAAAAATCCACTTTCATAAATGAATGATTATTATTTTTCTTTTGAAGATTTTGTGCAACAATGTCCATTGCAAATCTTGATTTTCTAGTGTTGGGGGACCCTAGAAATGACTCTTAAAAAAAGTAGAATATCATAGAGAAAAAATCACATTAGAAATTCATTTTATGAAGTTGTATAGTAAATTTTGAAAAGCCATAAATTGATTGGAATTGTGCATGTTATAGCCACTAACCTCATATTTTTTTGTTGACCTCAATTTCCAATTTGACATGTGGAAAGAAGATTAAAAAACTTTAAATCAATTTTACAATTTTAACACCTACATGGTCAAACATTATAATCTCTCAACCGATGAGTGATATTGTTGTATTTCCTTTTCCCATGGAAAATCAAATATGTCTAGTTTGAATTTGTAAAATTAAATTTTTTTTAAATTAAAAAAACTTATCAAATTGTTGATTTTTTGTTCTTCTTTTTAAGAAAATTGTTAAAACTTATCAAAATGTTGGTTTTTTGTTCATTTTTTGTTAAATTGATCAAGCTTATCAAAATGTTGTCTTTTTGTTCGATTTAGACAAAATTCCAAGCTCAAAAAAGCCTTGGGCAACTAAATATTAATCAAGCACTCAACACATTACTCCAAGCAACTCAAAGTCAATATACTAAAATTGGTAAATAATGTTGGCAACAATAATTTGCTGAAATAACACTAATTGCGATTAGCAAGGTTAGTGTTAGAAGATTATTTACCCATTCTAATACTATTTTAGCTCTATAGTAAATTATAGTTTTCTAGGAAAGGGATAGATTTTCATGGCGGGAGGCAAAAATTACATTTTTCTAGGAAATGGATAGATTTTCATAGTGGAAGGCAAAAATTACAATTTTGCAGGGAAGGGACAGGTTTTCACAGCGGGAGGCAAAAATTACAATTTTGTAGGGAAGGGATAGATTTTCATAGCGGGAGGCAAAAATTACAATTTTGCAGTGAAGGGACAAATTTTCACGATGGGAGGCAAAAATTACAGTTTTCTTCGTAAGAGATAGATTTTCATGGTGAGAGGCAAAAATTACAGTTTTGCAGGGAAGGGACAGATTTTTATGGCAGCAATTAAGTGCCCCAACATTATTTACACATAAGTTGAAAAATAGTGTTGGAGGTAAAAAACAGGGAACAACACTAATTATCACCCAACACTATTTACCAATTTTAGTGTAGTCTAGTACTCGTTCTAGAATTTCATTGTCATTTTTCCATCTCACCACATCGTCACTGGTCATGGACTTTTAAGTTCCCAGAGTGTACATTTGAAGTCACATTAAACAAAATAGTAACTAAGGCATGCAACCAAAAATCAAGAAATCAAAGCATTTTAATGTGGGTGATTGCAAGAAACACTTGTCTTTTTTTTGTTCCCTTGACCTCCAACAAGCAGTTTTTTGCTCATAACTTTTGCATCTTTTGTCCTATGGGCTTGAAATTTGGAATATAGGTGCATGCAAAAGTTTTAGATGTTGAGTAATTTTTTAAAAAAATTGAAAATTATTTTACTATTTTTAACCTGCCCTCGATTGAGTGTCTACCTTGGCCATTTTGGAGGTTTTTAGTCTTATTTTTGGCCCAAAAATGTGAATTTGAAGCCACGAATTGGACAAATTGGAGGTCTACTAACATTACAACGATTGACAATGAGTTTTTATGAAAATAGTAACATGTTTGTTGTGCACATGGGGTCAAAGTGACCTTCCTTTGCACAAAGGCTATGAAGAGGGAAAAATTTCTTTAGAAGAATTTTTTTATTGCAATGTGAGTACAATCTTGTTTAGAAAAATGAATTCTTTTTAATTTATTTTTAAGTTTTTTTTTAATTACTAAAAATGAAAAGGTCTACCACCCCCTTTTCTACTATTTTTTGCTACTAGTGGCCTCAGTAGTACTTTGTAGCAGTCTATAGGATTGCATAGTATTGACTGATGGTCCAAATCTACAAGTGCCCAAAATCGACTAGTTAAGATTGGCAAGGACAGTGCTAATGCATTGTATTGCTAGTATCGTACAATCCTAATAGTTCTATGGCCAAAAATTGCATTTTTTAGCCAAAAATGTGAAGTGTTTCTTGCAATCACCCATATGTTCTTTATATTGCAGCATCACATAGACGGCTCAGGGACAAAATCTCACTGTGCACAAAAAGGGGAAGAGTAGCCCGGATTATGTTCTACTGCAATTCTAGTTGATACGTAGCATTTCAGGTGCACCAGATTTTCAGCAATTGGCAATCAACATCTTTAGACAACCGTACAAAAATATAGAAGCATGTGCACAAATAAGAGATTTTTCGGTTGTAAAGGAACCATGCACATATTTGTCACACAATATGTTAAACATGTGTGCTCGAATGCACCCATGTCTCTTCAAAATATATGACGAAGCTACTGATCAATTTACAGCTGATGCAAGAATTTATAGGTTGCACTACAAACAAAGAGAACTGATCTTACAGTTTGAAAACTCCACAAAAACCCGAAACTCATGGCAAACATTACAGTGATTCTAGTACTCTAGATATTGTTGCAAATTCTCATTTTCTGAGTCTTGGGTTTAAGTCCTTACCATCTAAGAGACAAAAACTAAACCCCAACGGATGCTTCAGCTACTTTCCACAATTTCGGTAACACACATTCCAATATTGTTGATCGTAATTGTCATGTAGCAATGATCGTGGAGTATGTACGTTATGAATGACAATTTTGATATTCCACAATTTTAGCATTATATTAACACATGACCCATCCTTGGTGAGAATGGGTGATGTTAAAATCACAATTAAGAGATTTGCATGGTAGTTGAGACAAATCTCGTAATGCACCCAGTGGTTGATATGAAGCCAAATTATAAGAAATACACACTTTTGGAGACTTAGACCCACACCTTCACATTCACTACTTCTCCAACTCTCTCTTCAATCACCATATAAAACTAATAACAGTAAAAATTCTCACATGAATAGGTACAAAAGCCAATAGTTCTAAATGATGAGTGTAAACTTGAGCAATGGGAGAACCAAGGTCCATTTGAGCAATACTAATTGTAGCTACTGGTAGGAACAATGACTTTATAAAACAACAAAACCTAAACATTCACGTAATAAAATGTCGCAATGTAGTAGAATATTGCAACATACCATCAGGCAAACCTCACGGAATGTTGACTCCATATTCATGCAACATAACTTTAAAGATGATTCAAGCAACCATAAATGGAATGTGCAAGGAGTTTATGCCTCAAAAAGAGCCTCTTCTATGATGGTTGTTGCCAACCATCGGGGGAGGCAAGCACAACAGTTCTTTTATATTTTAAAACCGGATATAGGCTCCACTTTCTAATGCTCCATTTGGCAAGTAAAATGTAGCCAACTGATTTTGATCTACGACTTGTGCCCTACCAATATGCTTGCATTAGGTGCAGTATGAGTAGATAATATGTTACGTACCAGCAAAGCAAAGCCATCGCTACACCGTTTTTTTCATTCACTGACCGGTTCAATGAACTTTCCATCATGGCCAAAGTAGAAAATGGCGTGATTTTGTTTAGATCGCCACAAAATTTCACGAATCTCCTTAAAAGTTGGTCAATCTTCTAGACTATGAACCCAACACTTGGTTATCAGCTCTCTTAACTCATCCAGACAATTGTCTAGAATGGTAGGCCGTAGTCCTTTAGGAACTGCCTCTTGCAACTATATTGAAAATAATTTTATCCCAAATGGCACCTTGCTAGTGACGACCTTATAGCAAGTCATCTTGAAGCTATATACATTAGCAAACCAAATGTATAGATTCACCTTTTCTCCAGGCTGTTGATAAAGCTCAAGTGCCATCCAACAATGGGATCCTTTATTGGGTGTATTGAAATGACACCCCTTCTCTAGGCTTTGCAACTCAAACGTTCCAAAATCAATTAGCTTCACCATATGCAAAAATGAGCCATATCCATCATACTTACAATTAGCAAGGTAGTTGTCAACTTTCAGATCCTGGTATATCACTCCACACTCATACATGTGAATCATCTCTTCCACAATTTGAAACAATATGTCGATCAAGTGCAGGGTTGTGCGGACTCTACGTCTTTTGTAAAATTACGCCCAAAATCTGGACGTCCGAACGTCCGGACGCAGCGGGCGCAACGGACGTTGGGTAGAACGGCGGACGGCCAAATTAGCGTGGCGGACGGCGTTTTTCCCGGTGGACGGGCTGTCGAACGTTGAGTACGGGGAAGCGGGACGGTCGGGGGGCCGTTGAATTTGCGCGGACAGCGGGCGGACGGTGTGTATTGTGGCGGACGGCGAGAATTTTGGCGGACGGCTCGGTGGACAGAAGGACCGAGTGGTGGACGGGCGGTCTTTTGGCGGACGGGACAGTGAAATGGGCGAACGGGCGGTGCGTTGGCGAACAAGACGGCGGACGGGATGGCGGACGGGCGCTCCGTTGGCAGACGGGGCGGCGGAATGGGCGGACGACGGACGGCTTTAGACGGACCCCTTTTTATTTTTCAACCCTCAACCTTGGGTCTTAGGGGGGCTCATAGTGTCCTTTAACATTCACATATTTATTGGGATTCAGGTTCGTGTACCTACAACGTCCTAAGCGAATTTGAGAGATATGTTCAATTGTGACTAATGCCCTTTGAAACATTAGTCACATTAGTCACAATTTACTATATTAGCCACAACTTTTGCATGGGAAATTAAAACTCTCTAAATTTTTTTATACATGCTTGGCAGAATGAGGGACTTCTACTTGCAAATTTTCAAAGGTAAAGGACACTTTTAGAATTTTGTGCAATTTTTTGACAATTTCGACTTACAACCCAAAAAGAAATAAAATTGGAGGTCACTTGTCCAACTTCGAATGTCAATATGCTTCATTAGGATACATTGGAAGTATTTGGGGATTTTCAAAAAAAATTGAAATTGAGAAGGATAGGAATATGGGACATATGCTCAATTGTGACTAATGCTCTTTTGGGGCATTAGTCACATTAGTCACAATTTACTATATTAGCCACAACTTTTGCATGGGCAACTAAAACTTTCTAAATTTTTTTATACATGCTTGGCATGATGTGGAACACCTACTTGAAAATTTTCAAAAGCAAAAGACACTTTTAGAATTTTGTACAATTTTTTGATGGTTTTGACTTACAACCCAAAAAGAAATCAAATTGGAGGTCACTTGTCCAACTTCGAATGTCAATATGCTTCATTAGGATGCATTAGAAGTATTTGGAGATTTTCAAAAAGAATTGAAAAAAAAAGGCTAGAAATTTGGGAGATATGTTCAATTGTGACTAATGTAACTAATGCTCTTTGGGGCATTAGTCACATTAGTCACAATTTAGTATATTTGCCACAACTTTTGCATGGGCAACTAAAACTTTCTAAATTTTTTTATACATATTTGGCATGATGTAGGACACCTACTTGAAAATTTTCAAAAGCAAAGGACACTTTTAGAATTTTGTACAATTGTTTGATGGTTTTGACTTACAACCCAAAAAGAAATAAAATTGGAGGTGACTTGTCCAACTTCAAATGTCAATATGCTTCATTAGGATGCATTGGAAGTATTTGGGGATTTTCAAGAAAAATTGAAATTGAGAAGGATAGGAATTTAGGAGATATGTTCAATTGTCGGACCTCTGGTGTCCGCCTCGGGTCATCCGACGACAGGCCCGTCCGCCTCGAAAGTCATCGGCTGGACCTGGCGTTCGACAGCCCCGCTATGCATCTGCCCTTCCGATGTCCTCGTCCGCCTTGCCACCACCCAGCGTCTGCCTTGTCGACTTCGCCGTCCGCCCTTCCGACCGCCAAGCGTCCGCCCTTTGGCCCTGCCCGTCTGCCCTAACGACCGAGTGGGCGTCCGACAAAGGCGTCCACCCTGCCGACCGACTAACCTCCGCCGAAGACCGCTCAAATTTCAAGTCCAAACTCAACATTGGATTCCACAAGTGAAAACTTGACATTGGATTCCACAAGTCCAAACTCAACATTGGGTTCCTAGAAGTCATATTTAAAGCTTTAACCCTTAAAGGACCGTCAATATACTTTCACCAAAAGCACTCCAAAAGACCAAAACTGCCATTTCTAGTACAAGTACCAAAATTTTCGGAAAAAAACTTTTTTTGACATATTTGACCGTAGGATATTGTATTATATAGTATCAAAAACATGTAGTAAAAATTTCAAACATTTCCACCGAGTGGATTGCAAGATATAAGCATTCAAATTAACTAAAATCATTTTTTTGACTCTGTGAAAAGCAAGGCAGGTGCACTTCACAAGCTCACATTTCTATGAAAAAATGACCTAAATGGTGGTGCTTCTTTGGATTTGTTTTCCTAGACAAGTTGGGCACATGCTTGAAAATTTTCAAATCATTTGGAATAGTACAACATATAGGAAAAAAATAGTAAGTATGTAGTAGTAGAGAATGATTAAACATACTAAATTATTTATAGTTGAAATATGGAATTGAAAATTTCCAATCCCAAATTCTCAATGGTCGAAAATTTGAAATGTTGTAATAATGTATCTACATCTTACGATTTTATTTTTCTAGAAATCATAAATTAATCTCTTTTGAAAGAATTTGTAATTCTAGGAAATTATAATGATACCAGTCTTAAATATTGGAAATTGTTAATATCAATAGTTGAAATTTAGCTGATTCAAATTGTTCCAAACACAATAACGCACCTCCCATGAGAAAGGAATATTCAAATTTAATGGAATTCCAATTGAAATTTGAAATCCTAGAGGATCATTCTCTTTTGGTCCTTCAAGGGAAACATGTGATTTGTGCTAGTACCTGTGGGCTGAAATTCAAATTTGATCCTCGTTTTTACAAACTTCTTCAGAAGATAAAAAAGTTGATTAACTTTCATGGAATGTAATTTTTTCACAATTGATGCCCAAGAGCAACAATTATAATCCAATGAACTCAAAATATTGAAAGTAAGGGACGGAGGGTTGAAAATAGCTAGAACAATCTCACCATTGAGATTATTGTGTTTCAATCCCATGTTAGAGCTATTAATGATTTAGTTTTTCTTTCAATCTTGGACTTACTTGTACTTAACTATTTTTTGAATAATGAAAATCAAGCCTATCTTTCTTGAAAGTTTTGTCTTAGACTTTCAACTCGGTTCTAAGTTCTTCAAATTCCTTCAAAAATTTTAATTCAAGGTCCATACTCTATAGTTCCAAAAAATTCCACGAATGGTGGTCAAAGTCATTTGATATTTTTACCACATTATCCTAGATAAATAAAGTACAAGATCCTATGGTTAGATCCCAAGAGAAGTATTTTTTTGGTTTTCTTATAGTGAACGCAGCAAAAATGGTAGTTTTGAGTGGTTTGTAACAAAAAAAATGGCCTTGGTCCTTTAGGGGTTAATAATATAGGGAGAGATTTATAACCATATTTTATTGCAAGACATTCTCAACTCTCAAATTGTAACTTGTAAGGGCCTAATATTTCAATTTCTAAACAAATTAGAAAAATGTATCACCATACTTTCTACAATTCTACAATTGGAAGATGATGACATTCAAGATTGCATAAGAGGATGAGTCAAATTTGAAAATGATGCAATTATACTTGAAAAAAAATTTGAAAATATGAAAAATTATAGAATCTTTCATTTGAATGTAAGTGAATCTGTGAATGTGAGTATGAAGGAGTGTACTTCAAATAATTTTATCCCTTACTAGTTTGCATTTAGAAATATGTAAAGAATATATATTTTTTCTATTAAAGTAGGGTGTATACATTTTTTTAATTAATAATGTGTTGAATCCTTGGATCATTCATCAATTTACTTTCACTATTTATTATTTTATATGACACCCATAATGCAAAAATGATGAAGAAGCTTGGGTTTAGGGTTTAGAATTTAGGGTTTAGGGTTTGGGCTTGTCTACACTCTACAGAAGTGGACGTCGATGCTATTCGGATAGGGTGTAGGGTTTAGGACTTACTTTCTTTAAATGTGCATAATGAAACTCAATTTCACACATACATTGAACATTGGATGCTTTTTCCAACACTTCCCATTTTAACCCTTAAAAGACCGCACTGTTTTTTTGGGATGTATAGAAATTTTGGGCAGGTACCTACAAGTGGGGACTTTCAGATCTGAGGCTGAAATTTGAATAGAATGTGGGGCCAAGGAAGATCTTTCATATGCAACAAATTTTCATGACATTTGAGAATACAAGTCAAAAGTTATAGCCTAATATGTTATTCTTTTTCATAACTGGGCATTTCATGCAAATCAGAGAAAATCACTTTTTTCATAAACAAGAATTCCACAAATTGATTTTCTGGAATTTTGTATACGCGTGAAGTTTTGAATCATTCCATTTTGATGAATGAGTCAAAAGTTATGTGGATTTTTTGTTTTTGGTCAGTTTTGGATTTCCTACTCTAAAAATAAACTTCGAAATCCTTTATCTTACCCAATTTCCAATATTCTTGGACAAAAATAAAATCGTAGGATGTAGATACATTATTACAACATTTCAAATTTTCGACCATTGAGAATTTGGGATTGGAAATTTTCAATTCCATATTTCAACTATAAATAATTTAGTATGTTTAATCATTCTCTACTACTACATACTTACTATTTTTTTCCTATATGTTGTACTATTCCAAATGATTTGAAAATTTTCAAGCATGTGCCCAACTTGTCTAGGAAAACAAATCCAAAGAAGCACCACCATTTAGGTCATTTTTTCATAGAAATGTGAGCTTGTGAAGTGCACCTGCCTTGCTTTTCACAGAGTCAAAAAAATGATTTTAGTTAATTTGAATGCTTATATCTTGCAATCCACTCGGTGGAAATGTTTGAAATTTTTACTACATGTTTTTGATACTATATAATACAATATCCTACGGTCAAATATGTCAAAAAAAGTTTTTTTCCGAAAATTTTGGTACTTGTACTAGAAATGGCAGTTTTGGTCTTTTGGAGTGCTTTTGGTGAAAGTATATTGACGGTCCTTTAAGGATTAAAGCTTTAAATATGACTTCTAGGAACCCAATGTTGAGTTTGGACTTGTGGAATCCAATGTCAAGTTTTCACTTGTGGAATCCAATGTTGAGTTTGGACTTGAAATTTGAGCGGTCTTCGGCAGAGGTTAGTCGGTCGGCAGGGTGGACGCCTTTGTCGGACGCCCACTCGGTCGTTAGGGCGGACGGGCAGGGCCAAAGGGCGGACGCTCGGCGGTCGGAAGGGCGGACGGCGAAGTCAGTAGGGCGGTCGGCACTCGGCAGGGCGGACGGCGAAGTCGACAAGGCAGACGCTGGGTGGTGGCAAGGCGGACGAGGACATCGGAAGGGCAGATGCATAGCGGGGCTGTCGAACGCCAGGTCCGGCCGATGACTTTCGAGGCAGACGGGCCTGTCGTCGGACGACCCGAGGCGGACACCAGAGGTCCGACAATTGAACATATCTCCTAAATTCCTATCCTTCTCAATTTCAATTTTTCTTGAAAATCCCCAAATACTTCCAATGCATCCTAATGAAGCATATTGACATTCGAAGTTGGACAAGTAACCTCCAATTTTATTTCTTTTTGGGTTGTAAGTCGAAATCATCAAAAAATTGCACAAAATTCTAAAAGTGTCCTTTACTTTTGAAAATTTTCAAGTAGGAGTCCCTCATCATGCCAAGCATGTATAAGAAAATTTAGAAAGTTTTAGTTGCCCATGCAAAAGTTGTGGCTAATATAGTAAATTGTGACTAATGTGACTAATGCCCCAAAAGAGCATTAGTCACATTAGTCACAATTGAACATATCTCCCAAATTTCTAGCCTTTTCTTTTTCAATTCTTTTTGAAAATCTCCAAATACTTCTAATGCATCCTAATGAAGCATATTGACATTCGAAGTTGGACAAGTGACCTCCAATTTATTTATTTTTTGGGTTGTAAGTCGAAATCATCAAAAAATTGCACAAAATTCTAAAAGTGTCCTTTACTTTTGAAAATTTTCAAGTAGGAGTCCCTCATCATGCCGAGGATGTATAAGAAAATTTAGAAAGTTTTAGTTGCCCATGCAAAAGTTGTGGCTAATATAGTAAATTGTGACTAATGTGACTAATGCCCCAAAAGAGCATTAGTCACATTAGTCACAATTGAGCATATCTCCCATATTCCTATCCTTCTCAATTTCAATTTTTTTAAAAAATCCCCAAATACTTCCAATGCATCCTAATGAAGCATATTGACATTCGAAGTTGGACAAGTGACCTCCAATTTGATTTCTTTTTGGGTTGTAAGTCAAAACCATCAAAAAATTGCCCAAAATTCTAAAAGTGTCCTTTACTTTTGAAAATTTTCAAGTAGGAGTCCCTCATCATGCCAAGCATGTATAAGAAAATTTAGAAAGTTTTAGTTTCCCATGCAAAAGTTGTGGCAAATATAGTAAATTGTGACTAATGTGACTAATGCCCCAAAAGAGCATTAGTCACATTAGTCACAATTGAGCATATCTCCCATATTCCTATCCTTCTCAATTTCAATTTTTTTTGAAAATCCCCAAATACTTCTAATGCATCCTAATGAAGCATATTGACATTCGAAGTTGGACACATGACCTCCAATTTTATTTCTTTTTGGGTTGTAAGTCAAAGCCATCAAAAAATTGCCCAAAATTCTAAAAGTGTCTTTTGCTTTTGAAAATTTGGAAGTAGGTGTCCTACATCATGCGAAGCATGTATAAGAAAATTTAGAAAATTTCAATTGCCCATGCAAAAGTTGTGGCTAATATAGTAAATTGTGACTAATGTGACTAAAGCCCCAAAGGGCATTAGTCACAAATGACAAAATTCCTTTTGCGAGGTCCTGAAAAATTCATGGCAATTTTAATTAAAATCATGACATGGACAAATCGTGATTCAAAAATGTCATTAATCCCAAAAGGATCCCCCAAATGCACTTCAAAATACGAAATACTTGTCCCCAAAGGAATGTCAAAAATCAAAATCTTCATCATTAATTTTTTTTGAAGAAAACCAACTTGTCGATCTTTTTGTTAACTTTTTCAAGTAATCAAGTACATTGTTCCAAAATTTTATTGTAAATTTCCCCACCAATTGCAAGTTCAATGTGCCTAAAATTGCCCACTTTCTCAATTGTACGCTACTTGTACATGTTGCTTTTTGTAGCCTTCAGCAATGTACAAAGGGTGTACATTGCAGGGGTGGGTGTTTTCAAAGCCCTATGCCCTTTCAACTTCAAAAATTCATAACTAATTCCACAAAACTTCAAAAATTATAAAACAATTTCGGTTAGATGTCAACTTCACTTGTCTTTCAAAGGCAATTTACTGGAAAATATTTTAAGACGTTTCTCCTCCCCAAAATTCAGTTTCAGCTCTTAAATGGTCAATTTATTGACTAGTTACCTTATACGGTGAAAAGTTTTAATTTTTTTTCAGACATTCTCATCAGGGTCGATGCGGATGCCATCACGGACGCGTGGCGGACGCGGTCGGTCGGAGCGGACGGCGAGATGCAGTCGCGGCGGACGGGATCATGATCGTGGCGGACGCCGGCGGTCGGGGCGGACAGGCGGTCGGACAGGACCTCCGACGCCAGCGGTCGGGGCGGACAGGCGGTCAGACGGGACCTCCGATGTTGGCGGTTGGGGCAGACGGGACCTCCGATGCCAGTTGCCAGGGTGGCCGTCTGCCTCAGTTTTTTACCGGGCTCAGTAAATGCAGGAAATTCAAATGTCACAGGACGTCCGCGGGGTGCTGGACGTCCGGACGCGGACGCGGATGCCCGGACGTCCGCATAGCCCTGATCAAGTGTGACATAGAGAATGGATAAGAAGAGTGAAACTTTTATTTACAAGAGATCAAAGGCTTAATTCTATAATCTCTGACACTCGGAACCCTCGTTGATTCTCTTCATCATAGCCATACCCTATGAATGTTACAACATTTGAATGTTGTACCCTTGCCAATAGTCTAGCCTCTACTTCAAAGATGATTATGGAATCTCTTCTTCCTTGGATGGACCGGCCTTTATGTTGGGATTCAGTGGCAATGGCTACATTCATGCCCAACCACTTGCATTTATAAACCTCCTTGTAACTTCCTTTTCTAAGCAAGTGGATTGCTTTGTATTCTTGTTTTCTCGGAATCCTAAAACAACTTGGAATTGTCTTGATACTAGAGTTGCCATCAAAGGATGCATTGCCATGCAACCTATTTCTCAAAATGGACATGTAACTAACCATCTCAGAACTAGAGAGCTTCTTCTTTCTTTCACTTACTTGAAATGAAGACAAACTGTAGACATCCATCCTGGGCTTTTGAAAGGTTATAAAGTAACTCTCCATGGCTAAATCTAGGTCTTGCTGGTCTTGAACTTGTCTATTATTATCAACTATTATAGTATTAGACTCAACAACATTAGGAAAAATATTAGCCCTAGGGAAGGCTATTCTACATTCATTTTTGGCTTCCCGCAAAGCAAATACAGAATAATTTTTAAAAATAAAAATTATTAAAAAATTATTAAAAAATTATTAAAAAATATATTAAAAAATATAATACAATTTCACTTGGCACTGATGTGGTACTAATACTGTCATGTCAAATTATAATATTTTTTTTAAATAAAATATTATTATTATTATCTTTTTCTGTAATTGCACCTTCCGGGTTGAGAACTCACGGCCTTTTCCAGGATTGGAATTTTTTCTAATGTGTTTATCATCACCAACTCCCATATAAACTAGCTTGCTTTTTGACTCATACCACAAAAATTTTGATAGCCAGGATTGCCATTCACTATCATTGATAGCAAGTTACACTTCTGGATTTTACATTAGAAAGTAGAATGTATCGAGGGACCACTCCAGGTCACAAATGACCAAAGCAAATTTGGAAACATGAGAATTTGTAGTACTACAAAGTAAGCGAAAGGAGAGTGTGAGGGCCACCTTGCGTTCCTTTTTATAGTTACTACATAGTTGTAGTAATTCTCTTGCAGCCTTTGTACAAGTACACAATCTACTTAGAGATTTTAGCAATGGTTCTAAGTAGTAGTCGTCTTCATCATTGTCCCAAACTGTTACAATTGTTCCATCGACCAGATCATAAAGTTCTTTTAATGCACCTGTGCTTCTTTGGAGAAGATATTCACATTAGTGGGGGGAAATCTTCACCTCCTTGCCCAAGTTATGCATCTCGTCTCGGATACTCAAAACCCGCCTAGCTTGCCTTTGCAATTATTGTCTGGTGGATTCTACAACTTTTTGGCATATAGTTTTTGTTTGTAAGCTGACCTCGCCACCCCCAATGCTGTGGCTTAACTACCTGACTAGATGTTAAATGATGAGCAATTTTGACTGCCATTTCTTGTATCTCCACATCTTCCATCTTGGAGATTGGTAGGTCCACAAATGGACAGATTGTGGTGGTGAACATCTCTTTCATCTCCTTCTCAAACCTCTCAAGGGCGTCAATCTTTGAAACAATGTGACCATCATTAAGAAACTTTTCAAAACCTAGATTTTAAAAGTTTGTGAACAAAAAGTGTTTGCACTCAAGAAACATCTTCTTAATTCTCATATCCTATTTGTTGCATTCCATCTTCATCATCTCCAACCCCTCCTCTTGCATCAACAACCCCTCCTCCTCCACTATTAGCCACTTGAATTCCATTCTCCTATCAGGTGTTTCATTGGTGACTAGAATAACAAAATTTTCCTCACCACCTTTGAAAGCTTCAAGAAATATTCGCTACATGATTGGTATGGGGAAGATGACTTCCCGTGCTTGACAGAAATGGTGTCATCCGGTTAGGTGTTAGGATTGGGAATCTTAAGTCCTTCATAGCAGTTATTTTGTGGCACTTCTAATATTAGCTCTAACCTTCACTTGGGTATAGGTTGAACTCTTATTTCATGGGATTTGACCATTTCGCGTTTGAAAGTTCTTATGTTAAAGAAGCTCATTAAGGTGACGGAGGCGGTAGAATCTATTTTATTAGTAAATGCGGATGGATAGATATTGTTGAAAAAGGCTCAAGAACAGATGTTGTTCAGTGAGATAATCAGATTAACGAGAGGTTACAGATATATACACAAGCAAGCCTTAACTTCTTTTAGCTACTACTCACCTTCTATTTACCTTACCTGCAATCCTTAATTAAAGTGCAGATTATAATACAACAATATGTTATCTAACGCCTAACTCATAAGTTATAGGACAAATGTCAATCAACGAGATGAGTGACTATTTTTGTTCTGGGAGCGTGCATTCAACACCCTCCCTTGCTCCAAAGAACCCTAATTGTAAATCATATCTCCTATATGTGTACACTGGCGCGAGTTGATTTGCTTCCGGCTGAATTTGTTCAAGGCTTCGGGGAGAGCGTCGATCGTATGTCACTGGTGAGTACTTTAATCATGAATCCGCACTTTTAGCTATTCTACGTTTTATATCAGTACTGATGTGGTACCGTTGTCGCAAGTGCAGATCGGACTTCTCATTTTATGGTTGTGTACCAAATTCTTTCGGCACACTTGTGACGGAGTCCTTCACGTTTGTGTTGCTCTCTCATGTTCTTTGTAAGGTACACAAAATGAGTTTGCAAGTGCTAGTCTTTTGTCCGCAGGTGCTCTTCGCCAGGATGGGATTAGGGTTCCGGTGGCTGAGGGTGGCGAGCTTGTTGGTGGCGATGCCGGCGAAGGCATGGAGCTGTATTGGAGACATTTAGTAAGTAATCCAGAGGAGTGGTGGGACAACCGCATGACACAAAGAAATCCAAGGGCATTGGATTTCAAGCATAAGATCTCTCGCAAGGCTCTCTGGTTAGATAATCATCAGACTCCAATGTGGGCTAGAGTTAAGTTTCATCAGTCTGAGGTATTGTAGGGTACTGTACTTGCCTTTTGCCGATTTTGTGCAAAGCTTTTGTGCGGCAAGGGTTTAGTTAGAAAGTCAGCTAATTGGACTCCAATTGGTATGTAGCTAACTTGTACAGCTCCAACTTTTGTTGCCTCTCTGATAAAATGATGCTGAATTTCTATATGCTTTGTCCTTGCGTGTAAGACGGGATTCTTGACAAGCTTGATGCAGGATTGATTGTCATTGAGAAGTGTTGTAGGCTCACTGGTAGGTATTCCAAGTTCTTCTAGCAATTTGTGGAAGTGAATTATATCCTTAGCAGCGTCTATTAAAACTCTGTATTTTGCCTTTGTATTAGAAAAGGGAGACTGTGGGGTGCAACTTGCTACTCCAAGAAATGGTAGAATTTCCAAGTTTGTATAAGATCCCATAAGTAGAGCGTTTGGTATCAATATCCCTCCCCCAATCCGCATCAGCGTAAGTATGAAATGCCGTGCTATTGTTGGATTGTAGGAAAAGACCATAGTCCAAAGTTCCACTCAAATATCGAAGGATTTTCTTGACTGCTTGATAGTGAGTATGCTCCGGTGCTTATATATACTTTGAGATACAACTAATTGCATAGCAAATGTCAGTCCGAGTTATGCATAAGTAGAGAAGGCTACCTACTAAGGAACGATAGGTTGTTATGTCTGTGGGACCTGTTCTTGTGGTGTATTGTAACGTGTCCTTGGGGTCAATTGGCAAGTTTGTTGGATTGCAATTTTACAATCCAAATTTCTCAAGAAGTTTAAGAATATAGCCGTGTTGGGAAATGAAAATGTTGTTGTCATGGCAGTGCAGTTCCACTCCAAGATATTCACTCGCTTCTCCCAAGTCAATCATTTCAAATTATCTTTGAAGATCTTCCTTAAGTTTGCAAATTTTGAAGCTGTCACTTCCTGTCATCAACAAATCATCTACATACAAGAGCAAGAGAGAAAGTTGGCCATCTCGCTTAAGGTAGAATAAATTTGCATCACTGGTACTTTTGACTAGGCCTCGATTCTGGAGCCAGGTGCTGATATGATCGTACTATGCTTTCGGAGATTACTTCAAGCCATAAAGAGCTTTATTTATGCGGCAAACTTTTGTGAAGTCACCCGCACCAGGAAATCCGTCTGGTATTTCTATTAAAATTTCCTTGTCAATATTTCCATTAAGAAATGCAGTGATTACGTCCATTTGAAATAATGGCCAGTTATACTTGGCAGCTAGAGCAATGATCAAGCGAATAGTGGACCAGCGTACAATAAGAGCAAATACATAGTTATAGTCAATACCTTGTTTTTACTGAAAGCCTCGTGCAACAATTTGTGCCTTGTATTTTGTGATCTCTCCTTTGGAATTTTGCTTGATTTTGAAAATCCATTTTGCAATAATAGGTTTTCGATGTCCTGGGACCAGCTTGACGATCCACGGGTAGTGGGCAGCGATGAGAACTGTTTGGAGTTTGGGGTTGTGGAACTGGCGTAGTAGGTGGCATTGATAGTTCGTCAAGGGAAGGCGTAGCGAAATCGCCCGTAGTGGAGTCGTCAACATAAAGATCAAGTGACTGTGAGTTAGGTTCAGGTTCAGGCAAAGAAGTCTTAATTGGGATTGAACTAGGTGAACTAAAGATGCTAGCAAGCGGTGGGATGGGTTGTAAATGTCGAAGCCCAACCCAAGTTTCATCGAAGATGACGTCTCGACTGATTACAACCTTTCCCCGAGTGTGATCGAATAAGCGATAGGCCTTGGATTGAGAATCATAGCCTAGAAATAAGCATGCATGGGTCTTACTATCAAGTTTCTTGCGTTGGTCTTTGGGGATATGAAGGTATGCTATACAACCAAATATTTTTAAATGGGAAATATCAGGTTTGGTACCGGAATACCAAGTTTCGGGAGTCTAATCTAAGTTTGCTCGTGTAGGATTGCGATTGATCAGATAATTGGCATGCAAAACAACCTCTACCCATAAGTAGGTAGGTAAGCTACAATCTTTCGATATACTACGCGCCCGTTCCATGAGAGTGCGATTGCGTCGCTCCGATACGCCATTTTGTTGAGGTGAGTGAGCCTAGGTCAATTCGTGTCGTAGACCATGTTTTTGACAAAAGTCCATGAATTCATGAGAGGTATACTCACTGCCGCGGTCTGAGCGGAGAACTTGTAATTTATTACCTGTCTCTACTTCAATCTTTTCTTTGAAAATGTAAAATTTTGATAATGTCTCACTTTTCTCCTTCAGGAAATACATCCAGCTTTTTCGAGAGTAATCGTCAGTAAAGACGAGCACATATCGGGAGCCGCCAAGAGAAGATACTTGCATTGGCCCCATGATGTCAGAGTGAACTCATTCACCAGGCTTATTGGCTCTAGTTTCCGTTTTTCTGGGAAAACGTTCCCGATGTTGGCAGCCCACAAGACAACAAGGACAAACTCGGTGAGCGTTGCTAATTCGAGGTAGGCCACTGACATTGGAAGTTCAAGAGAGAAAATGTAGTCTGTCATAGCTTAAGTGGCCGATGCGGCGATGCCAAAGGTGTGATACGTCATTATTTTTCGCAGATAATGCGAGAGCTTGTTTAGTAAGACAATAGAGTCCATTTGAGGGATCTCTTTGCCCGGAGGCAACAATATTGTTTTTGGAGTCAAGTATCTAGTAAGGGTGACTCGTGAACATCACATGATGCCCTGAGTCTGTAATAGCTCCTACAGAGGCTAAATTTTTAGTCATACTAGGAATATACTTAATAGGTTTAAGTTTTATTTCACCATGATCAGTGTGTACAATGGCAGAGCTAGTCCCTTTTACAACATACGATTCCCCTCCTCCAGTTTTGACCTCACTAATCTCTACACCAGAGGAGCTTGGATAATGATCTAGTTTGTGATAATCCACAGCTATATGGGTAGTAGCCCCGCTATCTAAGTATCAGGGATTGTGCCCCTAGTAATAGTATGGGTGATAGTATCCTTGAGCAATCTGTGCATCAAACATTTCAGCGGAATTTGCATAATCTGTGGTCTTATTTGCCTCTTTATCTAGAAAAGCATATGGGTTGCGGGGTACACGGCAATTGCGTGCGATGTGGCCAGGTTTAAGGTAGTTGAAACATACCGGTGGTGGGCGAGGAATACTGAACGTGCCGGGGAATGGTTGTGGAATCCTGTAAGGATCACGTCTAGACTAACCTTGTCCTCTAGAAGGTGGAGCCGAACTGTCGCCATGATCGCGTCGCGAGCTTTTCACGGAAACCTGTTTGTTGAAGGTAGCTGCTAAGGCTTCTTCATTGCGAAGGTGTTGTGCTCAATGCTGGCGTTGGTGAGACTCTGATAGGAGACTGCCGCAAAGACGTTCAAAGGTCATGTCGGACTCCAGGTGAGTCAAGGTTTGTATAGTGCTCTCGTATGACTGTGGTAAACCATTCAAGATGATTTGGTTGAGGTTGCGGTCTGAGATTCGCTCGCCCATGCTTGCTAGTCGATTCTTCAACTCTCTAGCTTTCTTCTGGTAATCTTCAATAGCACTCCCTTCCGCCATTTTTAGAATTTGTAGCTGCCCCATCAACATAAAAATCTGAGATTAATCTCCCGAGTTAAAATGGTCTTTCAGAGTTTTCCAAATGTGGATGGGGTCATCGTGATCTGCAATAAGATCTACAAGATCATCGGCTATTGACAGCAAAAGCAATCTGCAAGTTAGAATTTTCTTTCTCTTAAGCTGGACTTCCGTAAACGCTTCCCCTTCTATTGTTGCTGGAAAAGTAGTGGGGGTTTGAATAGTATCAGTGATAGTCCATTGACCTTCTACCTTCAGGACTGCTCTCATCTCGAGAAACCACACGTAATAATTCTAGAAACCTTTTAACTTATCACTCTCTCTAAACGCTAGGTTCGTATTTTCTGCCATCTGGACTTGCAAGACTCGACCTCGATACAAGAGCTGTGCTTCACTAGTATCGTCACTCTCTTCTTATCATGACCTGACTTCGACACAAGTGTTTCTGTCGTCACTCATCTATCATGACTCGACCTCGACACAGGTATTGTGTCGTCTCTTTCTTTTCTTGCTTTCACTCGTCCTCAACACATGAGTTGGGTTCAACTTGTGTCATCACTCTCAACTTGTGTCATCACACACGAAATCTGCCTTTATAAAAAACTGACTCTATCGAATCACTCTTTCTACTTCATTCTATAGTCGCTCTGATACCATGTTGAAAAAGGCTCAAGAATAGATGTTGTTCAGTGAGATAATCAAATTAACGAGAGGTTACAGATATATACACTGGCAAGCCTTAACTTCTTTCAGCTACTACTCACCTTCTATCTACCTTACCTGCAATCCTTAATTAAGATGTAGATTATAATACAACAGTATGTTACCTAACGCCTAACTCATAAGTTATAGGACAAATGTCAATCACCGGGATGAGTGACTACTTTTGTTCTGGGAGCGTGCACTCAACAGATTTTTTTTGTATGCTCATTTGAGCACGCTGCATGAAACATGAGTTCCTTGCCTGCTTATTGCAACGAATGAGATTTGCATGTAACCTAATCAAAATCTTGTAGAATTTTAGCAAAGGAGTTATTCCACGCCATCAACTCACGCATTTTAGTACACAAAGAGTAGCCACATGGTTAGGTAGGATTGTGATACAATAATGGTTTACGCCGGAGAGATTTTCTTGAACTTCTCCAAAATGTAAAGGAAAGTTGGCTCTGTCCACCATAAAGATGATGTGGCTGTAGCGGCCTTTCACTTCATTCAGGAAATCGATTGCCATCTTCCTGACATACTCATCCGGGACAATGCCACCCAATGGCTCACCAAAGCCCATGGTATCTATAACAATCCAGCCTCTACCCACTGACATCATGCATTCGCTGCTGGAGTGTATGGGCTCCTGGGAGCAATCCTTCAACTCCCCACTCATGAGCATCTCTGCCACAGTTGCTCTGCTGCCCATCTCTTGCCGAAGAGCACCACTTTTCCCTTCTCCTCGGCCATAAGGCAAATGGCATCCTAGCTCAGAATTTTAAATATACAGACACTCAGACTGAATCTGACTTAAGGATCAGATGAAGCTCGGCTTAAGAACTCCAACTCAAATCTTCTCAATGGTTTTCGTCAAACGCTAGACATGGACAAACTCAGAATTAGACCACCCTGCTGAGGATTGTAGGAACATGAAAGAGCAGACAGGTGCTAGCAGATTAAGTCCCGGAACATTTGTGGCTACTGTAGCAGACTTATCTCACAGAAATCATGACAAACTCGAAGCAATTTTGCATCAAGAGAGATAGGCGGATCAAATTTATCTGCTTCACGTCTCTCTGTCGCCGGTCCAAAACTTCTACTGTAGAATATGGCCATGGGACTTGCTTGGAGCTTACAATCTTCACAAGCGCGTAGCACTGTACTGTATGGCAATGGGGCGAGATTGCACGCTGGTTTTGCGGCCACAACAAAATCTTTGGTGTCTGCATCGTTGGTTGTGTCATACAACTAAGTTACCACTTGTCATTTGTGGATTTCATAATAACCTTGTCCGGCTGCTCTGAGACGGCTCACGACAGCTTCCTTGGGTCAGAGTGTCGGAGGCTATGAAAGTCATCCCACGAAGTAGGACCAGTAGTGGATTTGCCCCAGGGGAAAACGCTGAAACTTTGTATTTCTCAAGCATGATAAAAGTTGCAAATTTGGAGTTCATATTTCCAATTAGAGACCCCAAGTTAGCTAGGAGAGATCAAGAATGGTGGTGCGGCTCATCGTGGCGCCGACTGACTTTATGTACTCTGACGGCACATTGGGCTCGTCAGTGCACATGTGGCAGGCTACGGAAGGTGCTCAACCGGCGATTTTGAGCACTCTTGAAAAAACTGTGTCTGTACCTTAGATCCTGAATAGATTATGTTTTGAGACTCAAGGATTTAATCGTCGCAGGATTCAAGGGTAAGTTCTCTATAGCCATGGCCGCAATAGATTCTGTGACTTGGCCACGAACACTTTGTTAGAGAGATGTTAAGCACCAATTTAGGATTTTCCCCAGCTTGTAGATTATGAGGACAGAGGCTGACACATTTCTCACCAATAAGAAGATTCAAATGGATTCTACAAATTATCTCCAAAGGATATATGAGGGTGTTGCTGTCGTGGTCACTTCGGTATGGTTTTGCATCACAGATCATTTCTCATGTGCTATCCGATCTTTGCCTTCCCACATTTTTCCCTGATTGATTGTTTCTTGGCTTTCTTTGCAGATACGACAACAGCGGATGAATCCTCCAACAACGCAAAGGCGAGACCCTCAACAGTGTTTGCCGACTGTGCCGAGTCCCGGGGTTTGACAACATTGGTAAAATTCTCTCACTTCCCAGCTCCACTTCTACTCTGAAGTCTGAACTCTTCATACAAATTTAATTTTCAGACGCTTGTCCTTCGAAGACTTCTTTGAAGAACTATTGATTAGGGTTTTCGAGCCGCTGCACGTTGGTAGCCGTACTCATTTTGTCACGATTTGATGGTATGCAGACAGACCACATTTGATGGACTTCGGAGTTTGTGCTGACATCACTAGGCTGAGTGAGGATTGCCTTGTAGAAGAGATTCGCAGAAAGCAAATTAGACTCAATGCTTTTGCAGGAATTGCTCTGTCTCAAACTCACTGGAAACGTGAATGGAGATGACTTTGGTTACAGAGTTGCTGAATGCTGGCTCAATTTACCAAAGTTTGAGGTCATGTCGCCTTCCGAGTGCGTAGTGGGGCAAAGCAATTTTGCAGAGGCCTCATACTTGCAAGCTGACTCGCTTAAGCGGAATCCATTGGTAAGAACTTCAACTCAATACTCGGAAGCTTAGAGATTTTGCAACAAATTGTGGAGTATCAGAATTGTCATGCATGACGTACACACTCTACGGTCATTGCTACATGACAATTACGGTCAACAATATTGGAATGTGTGTTACCGAAATTGTAGAAAGTAGCTGAAGCATCCGTTGGGGTTCTCAGATGGTGAGGACTTGAACCCAAGACTTAGAAGAAGCTGAGAATTTGCAACAATACTTGGAGAACTAGAATCGCCGTGACGTTCGCCAAGAGGTTGGGGTTTTTGTGGAGCCTTCGAACTGTAAGCTCAATTCTCTTTGTTTGTGGTGCAACCTATGAGCTCTTGCATCAGTTGCAAATTGATCAGTAGCTTCGCCATATGTTTGGAAGAGATATGGCTGTGTCCAAGCACACATGTCCAGCATACTGTGACAAATATATGTGATTCCTTTACAACCGGAAAATCTCTTATTTGTGCACATGCTTCTACATCTTTGTACGGTTGTCCAAGGATGCCGATTGCCAATTGCTGAAAACCTGGAGCAGCTGAAATGCTGGGTATCGACTAGAACTGCAGAATTTGCAGCAGAGCATGACCCGGGCTACTCTTCCCCTTGCCGCGCTAGGTGAGCTTTTCTCCCCGAACGTCTGTGTGATGCTGCGGTATAAGAAACACGTTCCAGTGCTTTTCTGGATTTTCGGTTGCCTCAGTTACTGTTTTGTTGACTCAGTGTGACTCCAGATATGCTCCGGGAACTTGAAAGTCTACTACGAGTGACGATGTGGTGAGATGGAAAAACGACAATGAAATTTTAAAACAAGCACCGGACTACCGACTTTGAGTTGCTTGAAGTAATGTGCCGAGTGCTTGATTAACATTTAGATACCCAAGCCCAAGGCTTTGTTGAGCTTGGAATTTTGTCTAAATTGAACAAAAAGACAACATTTTGATAAGTTTGATCAATTTTCAAAAAAAGAATTTAATTGTACAAATTCAAACCAGATATATTTGAGATTCCATGGGAAAAGGAAAAACGACAGTATCACTCATGGGTTGAGAGATTTGTTTTTGCATTACATTAGAATGTAATTAGAGTTTTCGTTTTTTTAGTTTCATTTGGAGGATGATTTCATATCTAGACGAGAGTTTCTTCATCTTTGGCATGAAGTCTCCTGCTCTTGCAAATTCATTGCCGTCGATTGTGAACGCCATTGGAGTTGTCATTTGTGACCAGAGCAAGCGATACTCTGACTATCTATACCTTAAAACAGGTAGTTGGTTTGGTTTGGTTGGTTTGGTTTGGTTTGTCATGTTGAGATCTCCCAACCCATGTGTCCCTTGATTGCATGCTTGGTATCATTGGAAAGCTCTCAGCGAGGAGGGGTGCATGGGCTTAGTTTTGTGGCATTTTGACGTATGGTGAGAAAGTTATTGAATTTCAAAATTTTAATGGATTAAAAAATTAGAAAATTACTTTTACTTTGGATTTGATTGTGGCAACAGCACAGGGTATACTAGTCTATACCTTAAGATAGGTAGTTTGTTTTGTTTTGTTTTGTTTGTCACATTGAGATCTCTCAACCCATGTATCCTCTGATCACGTGCTTGGTACTGTTGGAAAACTCTCAGTAAGGAAGAGTGTATAGGCTTGGTTTTGTGGCATTCTAACTTACATAGGGCACACTAGTCTATAAGTCTATACCTTAAGACAAGTAGATTGTTTTGTTTTGTTTTGTTCATCATGTTGAGATCTCTTGACTCATATGTCCTCTGATTGCGTGCTTGGTATTGTTGGAAAGCTCTTGATAAAGAAGGGTGCACGGGCTTGATTTCGTGACATTCCAACTTACAATGAGAAAGTTATTGAATTTCAAAGTTTTAATGAATATAAAAATTAAGAAATTCCTTTTACTTTAATTTTGGCTGTGGCAACAGGGCACACTAGTAGTATGTGAAATGATGAGACTCTCTCATAGAGCAGATTAAGCTGCTGTTAAATTGCTAGTACATGCTGTGGTTATAGTACCTCTGAATTATTCTCCAAAGCATCTCAACCATGATGATTGACTGCAACACCAGACCAGACTTGCAGCCACAAGAATATTGAAAGCATAAATTAATTGTAAATCTGAGAGATTCAAGATGATCTTTGTGCTCTTCCCAGATCCGAACTTCGGTTTACAACAGGTTTGGGCAGAAGCTAAAATAGCAACCAGTTGGGTGGAGGGAATGCACATTCTAAGCCATCAATGAAGTCTCCAAAATTGCATTACAATCTGGAGGCAGAGTAGTTTTCTCAGTTTTCAACGTCATTTCAGATTCGTTATTGAACCAGCAAACAAGACTTGCCAACACCTGTTCATTGCATTCATCTCTACTTTCCATAACTCTAAAAGAGCAAGAGAAGCATCGTCATGGAACCAATCTTGTTCATCTCAAACAGAGTTCTTGAAAAGAGTCGCAACAAACTGGATTCCATCTTCAAATTTACAGAGAATCAGAATATCCAAGATTCCAACTCCTAGGCTAAGTTCTTTGTTAAGCAAAGATCCTTCTCTTGAGTTCAAGAATGAAAGGGTTGTGTCCATGCATCGAACAAAGCAGTTACAGTTTCAATACTGCTCTAAAACAATACGCAGAAGAGGTACAAAGAGTGGCAAGTAAAAAACTCCAAATAAAGTTTGCAAATGAATTGATATTATGAACTGTGGAAAACAAACTAGTGGTACAAAAAAATTTATGGATCAAAGTCAGCCCGGGCACTATGATCATGTGAGACAATTTACAAAACCGACGCTACAAAACTGTTTCTCCCTCCTAAAAAGGACTAGCGATGCCGCCAAAGCCCGCTCCTCCGAAGGAAAGATCATCATCTTCTTCCCTCGAACACGATCACAAGTCCTTCAATCTCTAAGGAGAGCCAAACCAGCCAAAGCCTGGACAGTTCACAATTCTGTCTACCATGACTACAACCTTGAGACTTCACAAGCAACCTGAGAAGATGAACAAGCATCTTGCCAACATCATAGAAATCCCTGAATTCGGGAAAAGTGCCCCAGGTGCAGGGAGGGTCTTACACTTGCGATGCCTTCAATGCACAGCGGTTCAATCCTGTGTTGCTCACCTTCCCTCGCGGAGTTTCTTTGCAGCACTAGCACTAAAATCAATAGGAGAATACTCCGCACTGAAATTCGCAGGCGGAGGCGGCGGTACAAACATATCAGATTCCATGCTGCCACTCCTGTCACTGATGAGGTCTGGCCTGGGAGGAGCAGCTCTAACAGGAGGCAAACTTGTGTAATTCTCAGTTGACATTGGGCGAGCCTTCGGCATTGAAGAGCGACCGGTTCGGACTGAAACTGGACCTGGCTCCCGGGTGCGTGTAGACTCGCTTGACTTTGGTATAATAGGCTCGAACTCACTGCTGGAGCCACCACCTCCGCCTAACCCAATGTTGTGCCGTCCGCCGGTGCGAGGGCCACTGGAATACTCACTACTGTACTCGCCGCTGCTTCCGTAAGGTCTGTTTCTCGCACCGGACCTCTTTGATCGCATCATGTCCGCGTTGTAAGCTTGCGTGTCGTAGTCTCCTCCGTATCTGTCGAAGTCCGATTCGTGCTCCGAGCTTTGTCCTGGTCTCAGACCTTGGTGGATGTTGTTGATGTCTTCACTTTCCAAAGCTCGCACAACCTATTAAAAAGAAATTAGCAACAAAATCAGGCCCATCTTCAGTTTCCCAAACTAAGTAGGCGCGACTGCCAAACCTAGTCTTCAAACTATACATGATGAGCCGCCACTCTACCCCAGTCCTTATGTTTGCACTTGTCAAAGCTGTCACAAGCTATTCCAAGTTCGCAACAAAATCAGGTCCCCTTCCGTCTCACATTGCTCTTGTCGAAGCTCTCGCAATCAACTCGACGTATTGGTCAAAAGAAATCAAGCCCCCGTCTATATCCCCAGTTGAAAGAGCAGATTTTCAAATTATACGGCTCAGACTCTAGATGAATTTACACTCTACCCTAGTTTTCTCACTCTGAACTTGTGTACTTCAAGTTTACCTTTGTTGCTAAGGTTTGACTTCGTTCACGATACTCTATACGCTAGTCCTCCTGAAAAGCAACACATGAGCAACAGAGGGATGTCAGGAAACACACCTGTCCCATCTTGGGGCGCCTGGAGGCTGTGTGGCGGACACAAGATGCCGCAACCTCCAGGATTTTCAACGCTTCTTGTGCATCGTAATCACCGTCCAGTTGAGGATCCATGAGCTCCTCGACATTGCCATCGTCCAATGCGTTGTTGATCAACGGACGTGTCCGCTCTACTAAGCTCTCTTGCCCTACAGGGTTTCGAGTATCAATGGGTTTGCTCCCGGTGATGAGCTCCAGCAACACCACGCCGAAGGAGTACACGTCAGACTTCTCTGTCAGTTTGCCGCTCTGAGCATACTCTGGAGCCAAGTATCCGAAGGTTCCCATCACCCGAGTTGAAACATGCGTGTTTGTGTCCGACGCCAGCTTCGCCAGCCCAAAATCAGCAACCTGCAGAAAAGGGTCATCCATGATTAACAACGACAAAATAGTATGCCAGCATAAACGCTTCACACCATAGAGCGGTTTCAATAACTATCAAAACAGGACCCTGATCAAAGCACTAACCTGAGCCTCGTATTTGTCATCCAAAAGAATGTTCGAGGATTTGATGTCACGGTGGATAATGCGGGGATGACAATCCTCATGAAGATACGCTAATCCCCGAGCGGCTCCCAAGGCGACACGCACTCTCATTTCCCAAGTCATAACCGGCTTTCCTCTCCCTGTTTTCGAAATACACAAGCACCATTACTACAAACCAACTCCCCGAAAATTCACAGCAATACAGAACAAACATTACACTGGCATTTCGCTCTTAGTCACTTCCTAACCTTCGTATTATGACACTCCATACTAAATCAATACTATTGTTTTAACAAGTGAACATAATGTGACAACAGATAACCGATTGTATGTTATTCACAGCAGTAAATTTTCAATTTATCCATTTTGAAAACGACATTAGCACGAACTTAAGGGGCACTCTTCCTTAGATAATACCAAGAAACTTCTGAGGGTGTAATGACAAGTCAGAGCTACAATTCATGTCAGCAATCAATCCCCGCTTGTCACCTTTGAAGTCAGGGCTTCTCAAGCATATCATGATACAAGGGGACATAGTACTAATCAGATCCTAAACCTAAAACTTACCGTAAAGATTGACGTCCAGGGTCCCATTAGGCACGAAGTCATACACCAACAGCCGCTGCTTATCAACAATGCAGAAGCCCACCAGCGACACCAAGTGCCTATGATGCACCCTCCTGATAATATCGACCTCCGCCTGGAACTCCCGATCCCCTTGTCCACCCCCAAGCGTGAGCTGCTTCACAGCCACCACCTGGCCAGTTGAAAGCACCCCTTTGTAAACTCGTCCAAAACCGCCCTCGCCAAGCAGATTTTCAACCGCAAATCCATTCGTCGCCGTGTGCAGCTCCTCGTACGAAAACATGGACCTCGAATTTCCCGCGCTCGGATTTCCTTCCGGCGGCAATGGTATCCCTCCCGGTATAGCCTTTCCATTTCCACCAATGCCAGCATAGCCTTTGGGATCACCCATCCCACCTACTTTGTACGCTGCCGCACCTGCACCTCCATATCCAGAACCGCCACCACCTCCGCCACTGCCAGCACTCGTATACGGAAGCACATCCTTCCTCTTGTTCTTCCTCGATCTCCAGAAGCAAAAGATGCCAAAGATCACAATTAAAGCAAAAACACCTCCACCAGCTGCAATTGAAACGATTACTATAGTATTAGACGAACCAGAAGGAGTCGAAGATGCCGTGGAATTCGTCGGGGGGCTTATAGCAGCAGAAGAAGGGCTTTGAGCTTTAGGAGGAGGGGGGGAAAGATGAATAGGAGGAGGGGGGGAAAGATTAATTGGAGGAGGTGGGGAAAGATGAATAGGAGGAGGAGATGTAGCAACTGGAGGAGGAGCAGGTGGAGACACAACAGGTGGGGGAGGGGAAAGCACAGGAGGTGGGGGAGAATTTACAGGAGGAGGAGGAGCCACTGGAGGTGGGGTCGGTGGTGGGGGATCCACCGGTGGTGGAGTAACAGGCGGGTCCAACGGAGGTGGAGTGACAGGCGGGTCCAACGGAGGTGGAGTGACAGGCGGGTCCAACGGAGGTGGAGTGACAGGCGGGTCCAACGGAGGTGGAGTGACAGGCGGGTCCAACGGAGGTGGAGTGACAGGCGGGTCCAACGGAGGTGGAGTAACAGGCGGGTCCAACGGAGGAGGAGTAACAGGCGGGTCCACCGGTGGTGGAGTGGGACTGGGTGGAGGAACAGGCGGGTCCAGCGGTGGTGGAGTGGGACTGGGTGGAGGAACAGTAGAGGGGGTTGGCCCGGGTGGAGGGGGAGTTGGCTCGGGTGGAGGGGGGGGTGGCTCGGGTGGAGGAGTAACAGGGGGTGTCGCGGGTGGAGGAACAGGCGGTGCAGCCTCTGCTAATGCTGGTGGAGGGGTATCCACAGCAGGGGGTGGGGTGTTATCGGCAGGAGGTGGGGGGTTATCGGCAGGAGGGGGGGGGTTATCGGCAGGAGGGGGGGGGGTATCGGCAGGAGGTGGGGGGTTATCGGCAGGAGGTGGGGGGTTATCAGCAGGCGGCGGGTCAGCAGGCGGCGGGTTATCAGGGGGGGACGGCGGGACATCCCCTGAGGGAGAAGTCGCCATCCTACTTCAAGTGTGTGCCAAAGCAATCAACTGAATCTGCGCATTGGCGGTGGTGAATTCTGTTAGAAAGACGCTTAAATTGGCTTTGCAAATATCAACAAAGGAAAGAAACAACGTCAAAAGCACCATGACATCAAACTGGGTAGCATTAATTTAGATGTGACAACTTCAAAAAATATACAATGCCTAGTAACATCCTTGCGTGAACTACAAACAATAATACGATGCCACATAGAATCGTTGCATTTAATGTTCGTTTGCACTGAATTGTACTTGCTATAAAAACGGGAAGAGACAACTTTAAAGGCACCGTAATATCTTACAGGAGTAAACTTCAGATAAAACATGGAATGCAAAAACATCGAGTAGACTGCCAAGAAGCATCCTCATCCCTAAAACGAGGACGTGATGAAACGAATCATCTGCGTTTGTTTACAAATTACTTAGCGTTTTTTATTTAAGATCAAGATGACAGGATATCCAGCATTGACTCTGCTGCTTGATACAAATCAAAGATTACAGGGTTCGTATAAAATCAAGTCATAGTTAATAAGACATCCCTTCGGAGATATCCTCGCTTGCTTAAGAACTACTAGTGGAATTCCAATGCACATTCACTCGCAAGAACAACGCTACACCTGTTTCCGAACTTCCAAATCACCCAAGTCACCAATCAGATCACCCATCAAGGCACCAAAAGTCAACAACTACAATTTTTTTTTAAATGGCTGTCCCTCAGCTACTTAGTCCAAGATAATAAAACTGCACAGAAGCTACAAAGTGCTGCAATGCGACGCATGAATGACCGTCTAGAGACGTGCGCCGCAAAGGAAAAGCGTGTAACATGTTGCAAAGAAACAAAAAAAGCACGTCACATTCCACCCCGATTAACTGCTGAATAGTCATGCCACCACTCCTCTTAACCGAAAATTCACAGACGTGAAAGTTCTCCAAGAAGCACACTTACAGAAGGAATCTAAGCTCCTGTCACGCAAAAATCGTGACCTAAGAACACTGTCCACCGTGCCTAACTAACACCATTCAACCACACACCCGCATTCCTCGCACCACCGGACTTCTTTCCAGCAAACGCTCACAGTTCTAGAAAGAATGCCATCCCGCACCAACAATCGATCTACCTCGCACTAACAATCACTCAGAAACCTTCACGATCGTCACATCGCCCACACATGCACGCACAACCTCAACACAGCCGCACTAACAACACAAAAAACAGTCCAAACCAAGGCTCCCGATTTTCACTCAAGAACGCCCGCCAGCCTCCGATTTCCGCGCTCACGGTTCCACAACCACCGTCGCTTCCCCACAGCAAAACAAACCCAAAACACACCAAAGTCCAGAACCCGTACCTGAAAATAACGTAAGCTATAGTTTTCTTGCCAGCTCCTTCCGCGAACGCAAAAACGCTCCTACGCCGATAGCAAGAACTCGCGCCGAGAACCAAAATGCAGAAACTCAATCGAGCTCAAAACCGCGGTCCGAAATCTCTGCAACGACGTGTGCAACGACAGCTGCTATACCTCTAACAAGCTCTCTCGTCACCACTCTCTGGCAACTCGACAAGAATGCGCGAACTTAATTGCAAAAAGAAAACGGTGTGAGGGTGCCTGACGAGGCAACTCTCCGTCTGTCCGTCCACTTGGGTTTGACTACCCTCACACCACAACTAAACTCGTTTAAGCTCCCAAAACACGGCCAAGACGACGATGATGATGTACGACAGAAGTTGTCTGAGGAAGCTGGCCTGCGAGGTCGCGTGGACTCCTGCAGCCACCGCGTTTGTCACCGCGACCACGACGAAGTCCGAAATGTCCGTCGCTCCTTTCGTGTCCTGCCGCACACCGTCTCATCAGTGACTGCTCCTTCCTTGGAAAGAAGGGTTTCGTGGGGTTGTTGATCTGGGATTTTTTTTCCTTCTCTCAGTCGAATCTGCAGTTCTGCGACTCCGAGATGCTAAATTTGGCCTGAGATTTCGGAAGGGAAGGAGTCGCGCTCCTAATTTTGGGGCTGACGAGGCCGCAGGTGGACAGAAAAAACAACTCTTGTGTGTGGCCGACTGGCCGTGCAACAGGGAACGCTTCGGGGCACGTTCCTTTTGCTTTTTCACTTCGGAGTTTTACTTTGGGGGGCCTGTTGATTGCGGATTTGGAGGGAGATTTTTGTTGGGTGATGATTTGAAGCTTATGTACAGTGCCCTACAAGAAAGGTTGTCGCCCCCCATTTGGATCCTTCGGCTTTTTTGGTATAATTTAAAATGTAGCTTACATTTCTTGTTTTCATCAATCAACATTTGTACTTAACACAATTCCCCTCAAGCATATCACATTTTAAAATCAAATCTCTAATTCAATGAATTTTTTTTTTAAATTGCAATTTTACACGAAAATTCACAAAAAAAACATTGGGGATGAATTTTTTGAATTTGATTGTGGGGATGTGTAGAAAACCTCGATACGCACATCTTTCCTTCAATGAGCATCTTCAAAATAAATTCACAATTCCCTTTTTGAGAGGTTTGAATGGATGTGTCAATAGTACCCATATTTTTGAAAATTAATATCTCTTTATTGTTATTAGATTTAAGAATTGTATTTTTAGAATTGTAGCTACATATACTCACTTGAATACAAAATGAGTCATTGGGCAAATTTTGCATTGAGGCTCCAAATTAGGTGGAGTTAGTTTGATTAACCTTTGGAGGCTTTGAATAGGCAAGTGATTTGAACAATTATTTGTTACTAACTACAACATATATTATTCAAAATTGTTTGGCCTTAAATGGTGGAGTAGGTATGTTTTATCAAACACCAAGTTCCTCTTGAATATAATTTATTAAATCCAAATTCTACAAGTTATACATTTTACTTCTTCCTTGACCCAATTTATACTACTTTATCTATACCAAAATGTTTAAAAGTATATCATTTAAAGTATTAATTGGAGAGATTTTTTCTTTGAACAAATTTATTGTATGATTACTACACTAAAAGAAAATTACATTTGCCGCAACCAAGTAATGTGCAACTATGTGTCTTACACGACTTCCCTACAACTACAACCCTCTGTATTTGCACCAAATTTAATGTTTACACTACTATAGTCGCAAAGTAGTCGCAAAGTAGTTGTAGATTGAAGTTTCGAGTTGCATGTAGTTACAAAGTAGTTGCAGGTTGAAGTTTGGATTACAGGAATCTAACAAAAGAATTTTTGTGATGTATTCTATATCCAAAATTCATCACACTTGTCGACATGGACCACTTTAGATTTTGTAGAGTCAAGTGTGTTAAACTTCAGTTGGGAATAATCTAAGTTTGACTACAATTCAACTAGAATGCAACTACTTTGCAACTAGAATACAACTAGAAAATAATTAACTCAAGTTTTATATCAATTGTCCCATCTCAATTGTCAAGAGTACCATTAGATTGGATGGATAAAAGCTTTAAGTTATACCATCTTTAAGTAATAAAGTTTAATATTACAATTGTAATATTTCTACACTTTGTAGACTTTTACAACTTGTAGATTTCTACAATTTATAGAAATCTACAAATATTTAAAGTATAAGAAATTTTAAAACTTTTGAAATTTAAAGTTTTGTAAACTTGTGAAATTTATTCAATATCAATATTTGAATTTGATAATTTAAAAAAATTAGATCTAAAATTCTAAAATCTACAGATCATTCAGATTTAATTTTTGAAATCTACAATCATTAAGATTAAAAAAAATCTATAAATCTATAAATATACAAGTTACAAATTAGTTGTAAATTAGTTGCAAAGCAGTCACAAAGCAGTTGCAAACTAGTTGCAAAGCAATCAGAAACTAGTTGCAAAGCAGTTGCACACAAGTTGCAAGCAAGTTGCACAAAAGTAAGTTCCACATTAGAAGACTTTATCGATGAAGTTCCACGTAGACTATCTAATGAAAAACAATCTTTTCGATTTTGCAACTAGTGTGACTTGTCCACTATAATTGCGGGCTCCAAATTATCACCCAATTGCAAACATGTTATGCAACTACAAAACTAGTTGCTAAGCACAGTCACAAAAGCCCCGATTTTCTTCTAGTGCTAGCTATGAATCTACTTCAGACAGATGATGTAGCATTTATTATAACTCCATCAATTGGATAACTTTACAAAGATATCTATCCGCCTTGGAATTCCGTGCTAAAGTAATGTGCTACAAGGATTGTCTAATTTGGTTGGAAGGTGAATTTTATGATTTTTGAATTTGTTTTTTGTTCTTGGAGTCTTGCAAACAATTATAAAGAATATCAATTGAAAATTGAAAGCATATATTCTAGTGTAGGTACAATCAAAATCACAACTTGCTTAAAACCACTATCCATCATGACTTTCTCTTTATCTTCAAAATCAATATGTACGTCTGCTAAAGAACCAATTATAGAATATCTATCAACTAAAACTTTGATAATATCCAACTTTTGCATATAGTATCAAAATGTCTCATTGTTTGAGACGTTAGAACCTCTTTTTTCATTCGCCAACAAGAAATTTGACTAGCCTAAGAATAGTAGCCAAAAGTGATGGTTTTGGGGTACCCGCTTCCGTGTGGTGCTACCATATAAATTGTTGTTGTTGATTGGCACAATACAGAATGCCACTCAATTCTGCGGACTTTTTCTTCTTTTAAATTTTTTTCTTTTCTTTCAGCTTTTAAAAAAAATAAAATTCTGGTGCATTTTTCATAATTAGATCCAGCTCATTTGATTCATTTGATCCTCATTTTCATTGACTTTCTTGCCCTTTTTTGTCACTTGCTGGGATGCTGGGTACCTGAATGGGAGGAGGAAGCGTCAATGAAGGCAGTCTAGTGCAGCTGTTCATAGCTGGGGCTCCTGTAGAACAAATATGCTAAATTAGGTATGTCAAGCAGTGTTGAATATCCCATGCCCCACTTGGCTGTAGGTAGAAAGGCATTCACTTTAGGGAAAATTTTCATTTTAAAATTTAAAAAAAAAGAATTGCTTTCTTAACTTATACGAGTACCGACGAATGTTGAAAAACTATGCCATGCTTGGCCCACAACTCGCCAGTACGAGCAGTCCCACAACAACACACTCAAGCACCATGCAACATGGTGAAGCAAATCAATGGAGGACATTTCTCCGACATAGAAGATTGATGGTACCAAACCTTTAGAAGGCAGTTATGGCATGTTGTTGTGGGGTTGCTCTAAGATAAGATACCATATGCAAAGGTCAAAGTGAATCAATCACCTTGTTAGGTATGTTCTTAAAAAAAGATTGTTGAAAATTTTGATTTGCCACCAAGATAAAATTTGCAAATTTTGAGATAATATTTGCTATGAGAGGCCCCAATTTAGCTGTAGAAAGATAGATGTAGAGTATAAATTAATCATATAAACACAATACAGGGGGATCCTTTTTTTACATGCAATATTGGAAGGTGGAGAGGGAAGGAAGGTGGCTCCAGCTCCACCCCACCCCATCCCACCAATTGTGGTGAAGGCATCTTTGTCACTTAGTATTAGTGGTTATTGCCACTTTTTGGTACATTATATGGGCACTTCTAATACGTCTCTCAAGTGTTGAAATTTTCATATTAGATTTTCTAAGGTCTATGTCACCTCACATCAATTGCAAGATGACCTATTACACTTTTCACAAAAAAAGACTTAATTGTTTTCAAAATTTGACCTTTACATACATGAAGATAAGGTAGATTGATGTTGATCACTCTTTTTTTGAATTGCAAATCTACAATTGTACACTATACATTGATCATCTATATACTATCTTTTAAGTGGATAGGGACAGTAAGAGGTATGTTCCACCACCCAATGTGTATACATTCTTAAAATTCCCCCATCCCCTCTCTTTGGTTTTATTAATTAATTAATTAATTTTAATTAAGTAAATCCTTCCCCTCCCACCCCCTCTTTGTAATTTAGAGAAACATTTTAGAAGACAAATAATATAGGACAATCTACTCCAATATTATACTTGCTGTCATATCCCATATTTCCTCCCATATATATATATATATATATATATACGATTATATACAATATTTGGTATTTTGTATTTGTACCATATCCGTATCTTACTTTGTACCCTTAAATCAATGGTTGTGGATGTCAACCACTTGCTGCATCAACAACCCTCTATTTTTCTCCTCGAAAAGATCAATAGTAAGGAAGGGGCTTCCTTTTGATCGACAACTTTGCTTATTTGATGAGGAGGGTTTAGGGCTAGAACTACCAACATCTTTTACAAGTATTTTATAATAGAACCACCTATTCTTGGCCAAGGAGATCTAACTTGTAGGGTGAAACTATTTCCAACCAAGGTTGGAACAAATTTCCAACAAAAGCTTAGAATGTTTTTTTTCAGCTTTTCAAGGTTGAAACTAAGTTAAAACCAATTATATCCAATCACTTAAGCAATTATGGATTAGGTCATGAGGAGTATGAAGCTCTACAAAATTTTCCTTTGAAGAAAGATAGAAAATATGGGGATTGCAAAATTTTCATAAATTTATTTTCAAAACCGAAATTTGGAAGCCAACTATGATTTTTGGAAGCCAAAAAGTGTTTTATACTCGTAGCCAATTTATAGACGCTTCTAATTCCAATCATTAAAGAGACTACTTTTCCAATTGATACTTTTAACACACTTTATGACACTTTGGAACATGTGTCATGATCATATTACTTCCAACCTTGAAAATGAAGAAAAAATACATTCTAAGCTTTTATTAGAAATCTCTTCTAGCCTTGGTTGGAAAGAGTTGCATCTTATAGGCTTGGTATGGATCCTTGGTCAGGAATAGGTGGTTCTACTACTATAAAGTCATGACACATGTTGCGAAGTAGAAAGAAAAAATGTGGGAAGTAGTAAGTAAAAAAGTAATTCTTAAATGATTAGAATTGGAATAGTCTATACATTGAAAATGGATCAAGACCATTTCTTAACTTTCAAAATTCATAAATAATTTTAATTCATCGCATAAAATTACCAAAAAAAATTCCATCTATGTGACTTCTATCCTCTTTCATAGTAAAACATTACATTGCCTTATAATGTTCTTGATTTATATGAAGAATGGCTTTAATGATTGACTATGGATGTATTATGCTATAAGTTATTGAACCAATGCTTTTATTTTGGCTATTTGGTCCTAAATTGCACCAAATTTTTTTAATTAAAAATGGAAAAAAAATCATGAAGTTTTTTGGCCAAAAATCTTTGTATTAATAAAAATGTTGGATGAAACTAAGAAATTGTGGATGAATCTAGAAGTATGTTCATGTGATACATGCTTATGTGATATTATCAATCCAATATGTGCATGAATGCTGAAATTAGGAGCACCACTATAAGACTCTATATTGCCACTTTGGCACTTTAGAAAAAAAAAGTAAAAAAAAGTCATACCATGGACTAATAACATTAACTATGTTTACTCCCCAAATGGTCAAAAACTGCCATTTCTAGTACCAATACCATTTTATTTTTCAATAACATTTTTTGGGATTTGTAACCATAGAATCCTATAGTAAGTTGGTTTGAAAACATGTGCAAAAAAATTCAGAGTTTTTGACCACATAGATTGCAAGATATTAGTGATTGAATGTTCAAAAATCAAATTTTTTCACCCTGCAAAAACAAGGCAACTACACTTTAGATGGCAACAATCATACAAAAAATGGTTCAAAATAGTTGTGCCTCTTTGGATTCATTGTTGAGGTCAAGTAGGCTACTTGCATAAAAAAAATTCAAATTGTTTAGAATTGTACAACATATAGGAAAAAAATAGTAAGGAAAAAGAAGTAGTCTAAATACAAAATTGTTAAGAATTCAATTGTGGAATTGAAAAATGCAAATTCCAAAGGTTTGAATGTTGTAATAAACAATCTACATCCTATAGTTTTATTTTTTCAAAAAATATTGAAAATTGTGTAAAATGAAGGACTTCAAAGTTTATTTTAGAGTAGAGAATCCATAAGTGTCCACAAACCAAAAAAACTCATAACTTTTGACTCATCAATCAAAATGGAATGATTCAAAGCTTTCCATGCATACATAGATGAAGAAATATAATTTCAAATTTTTGTTTTAAGGAAAAATCATTTTTTTCAAAGTATATAAATTGCCTAGTTAAGGAAAAAAAAGTAATGTATTAGGCCATATCTTTTGACTCATATTTCCAAATGTCCTAATTTTTGTACAATTGGGTACCGAAACCATACAAATTTTTCATTAAAAAGTACAACAACTTTAGGATGCTCTAGTGTGCTCAAAAATGAACTGATTGTGGAACCACAAATTGCATTGGAATGGTAATGAAGTGCACTTCAACTTCATATTAAGTGAAAAATGAATCATTTCAAATCATACAACAATTTGGAACTATTTACCATTTCATAGAGAACCATTGGAAGATAATCAAAGACTTTTTGCAATGGGGTGAAGAACAAGTAAGAAACCATCACTACAAAAAAATGAGTGTCGACAATGACTGCAAAATGATTGCAAAATGACTACAATAGTCATTTTGCAATCATCTTGTAGTCATTGTGGACACTCATTTTTTTGTAGCGCATACATGCAATTCAAGTTTTATGATTTCAAGTATCTTTAAAGCAATTGTGAAAATTCATTTTTTATATGTATCATTGAACACAAGTTGTAATTTTCACAAATGTTGACAATACTAGATAGTACATAGTGTATAGAAAACATCAAACTCTTTGTTAGTATGGTTTTCAAATACATATGTGTACTTATAATGATGATATAGTAGAGCTTAGTGTGATTCCAACTCAATTCGCAATTTGAAATTTTGTTCAATTTTGAACAAACAGTGGCCTAATCTCTTAAAGTTGACCTAATCCCAGCAAGATGCAAAAGTTTATTAAAGTTTCAATACCCAACTCTACATATGAAAGATATTCCTCCTGCCCACCTTCTACTAAAATTTGGGCCTGAAATATGGAAATCACCACTCACACATACCTGCCCGAAATTGCTATGTTGCCAAATTTGGCAGGGCTCCACAATCATGGGAAAACACTATTGCCTTTGGCAGCAGCTCGTAGCCAGACTTCTATGATAAATTAGAATGGTAGGTCTATTACTATGGTTGGGCACACATGTGAGTGTGAGTGACAGAAGACTGGCTAGCATGAAAAAGCCGAAGCAAAACCGTTGCCGTACCTTACCCTGACTTTCCAAGGGACGAATTATGAAACTTGTACTGAAGCTAGTAAAGCAATTCGATGGCCTATCAACTGTATGGCATTTTGAAGGATAACCCTTTTAACCTTGTAAGGTAGGTATACTCAAAAGCGCCACTTATTCATACTGTACCTAGTTACTATTAGTAGCTAGTTCAGATTTTTATGTAGTCTTGTTGACAAGTGAAAGCATGTTCCAATGTACTAAAGAACGTATAATTTGGACACTGTATGCAAAAGTTATTAACTATCAAAGTCTGTTTCTGAAAGTGCCATCTATAGTCTGTGAACATGATTGATTTTCGAAATGTATGTGCACTGTAGATGACACTTTTAGGAACAAGGCGCTTTTGGGTTTACCTACCTTAACAACTTGCGGGCATTTAATGTGCGATGGATGAGAGGAAATCCTTACATATAGGACAAAAGCGCAAATGTTTGTGTTTGAAATTTTGTATGAAAAAAAGGGAGGTTTTGTATAGTAGGTTGACCTCTATTGAGTGCTCATAGCTTTTTTTTTGTAGAGCAAATGATTTACAATGTAACAAAGAGGATGATTTTTGTAGTGCCTTGGCTTGTAAGGATAGGCTAGTCACTACGGAAATCATCCTCTCACTAGAAGAAAACAAGGGATTTTGCAACTACAGTTTGCAACTGCTTTTGTAGTTGCATCCGGCGTTTGCAACTAGGTGATAATTTAGAGACTGTAGTTGCAGTGGACAAGTTGCAATAGTTGCAAGCTAGTTGCAAAAGTGGCAAAATTATTTCTCATCCGATAGTCTCTATAGAACTTCGTTGATGAACTCTTCTAACATGGTTGCTGATGTGAAACTTCATTGCCGCGACTGGTTGCAACTAGTTTGCAATTGGCTTACAACGAGCTTTCAGTTGGTTTGCAACTAGCTTGCAATTAGATTATTTGTAAATTTTAAAATTTTAATCTCAATGATTTGTAGATTTCAAAATCTTAAATCTATCTTTTTTTTAGATTAGCAATCCAAATATTTATATTGATAGATTTTACTACTTAAAAAAAATTTAAAATTTTTTTTACATTAAATTTGTACAATTGATAGATTTCTATAGACTATAGAAATCTAAAAATTGTAAAAATTTATAAGTTGTAAAATTCTACAAATTGCAAAAATCTACAAGTTGTAAAAATCTACAAAGTATAGAAATATTATAGATTTTCACCATTAAAATTCATTATATAAGAATGCTGTAACTTATGATTCTTATACATTTAATCTAATGGTATTCCTAACAATTGATATGGGATAATTAATATGAGACTTAATCCCTAAAGCCCTGAACAACGTTTTTTGAGATTATAAATTTTTTGGGCAGCTCACTACCGATGGAGTTTTTAATTTTTTTCTTTGAAATTTTGATACAATGTGTGCCCAAGGAGTAGCTTTAAGGCCCGACAATTTTCATAACTTTTGACTTCACGGTTAAAAAGTTATGGCAGGATATGTTGTTTTCTTTACTCGGCGGGTAGCCCGAGCAGCTAAAAAAACTTCTTCAAAAAAACTTTTTCTTAAAAGCAAAATTTCAAATTGGTTCTTTAGGCTTATACAGACATGTGAAGCTTTGAATCAGTCCATTCCGATCAATGAGTCAAAAGTTATGAAGATTTTGAGTGTGGGGTAGTTTGCGGCCAGTTACAGAATCTCTACAATACAAAAAAAGTTTGAAATTCTTCATTTAATTCAATTTTTTATATTTTTGGAAAATTTTTAAACAAAAGGTGTAGATTGTTTATTACAACATTTTAACCATTGGGATTGAAAATTTTCAATTCCATAAATAAAATGTTTACAATTTAGTATTTTGGCTCATTTTTTACTTCTTTCTACTTACTTATTTTTTCCTATATGTTGTACAATTCCAAATGGTTTGAAATTTTTTGAGAATGTAGCCAACTTGCATTGAAGTATGAATTCCAAGAGTAACCAACATTTTGAATTTTTTTTCACACAAATGTGACCTTGTGAAGTGCAGCTGCCCGGATTTTTGCAGGGATAAAAAAACAATTTTTGTCAATTCAAATGCTTATATCTTGCAATCTACACGGTGGACATTTCTGAAATTTTTCCACATGTTTACAAAACACTTTACTACAAGATCCTATGGTTACATGAGTCAAAAATGTGTTTTAAGAAAAAAAAATTGCATTTGTATTAGAAATGGCAGTTTTGGAGCATTTTTGGTGAAAACATAGTCAAAAACCTTTAGGGGTTAATCTAGTTGTTTCCTAATTGTATACTAATTGTTTCTTAGTTGTAACGTAGTTGCTTAAGTATTAATTGAATTCTAGTTGCATGATAGTTGAAAACTAGTTGAATGCTAGTTGTAGAGTGGTTGACAACTAGTGGTATAGTCACATTGTGGTTGCATGATAGTCACATAGTTGCATAGGAGTTGCACAAATACATAGTAGTTGCACAATAGTTGCATAGTCGCATAATAGTTGCATAGATACTAGTCAACAATTGTAATAACATTGGATGTAGAATACCTTACGATTCTTTTTTTCTCATTCATGTAAACTTTAAACTTCATTTTGCAACTACTTTGCAACTACAACAATGTAAACATTGATTTGGTACAAATATAGATTGAGGGTTGTAGTTGCAACGATGCTAGTTTGTGAGCCTAAAAGCATGAGCTTGCGAGTTGTGAGCTTAGGTTTTGTTAGCCCAAATAATTAACCAAAAAAAACTGTGAATTTTTTAAGCCAAGAGAAAAAAAAAGTAAAATCATTTCTAAAAAATCTATTTATAGTAAAATTTCAGCTTCATGATCATGGACCTATGCCCATGGAAATGTGGTTAATGTATTTTAAAATATCAAACCCTACTATCTCTAAAGGGCCTCTCAATACCTTCCAAAAAAAATTTTGAATTTTTGAATTTTTTTTGAGGTTCAAAAACCAGAATCCAACAAGGGGTTTTTGAGGGTGATGGAGTCGTGAATTTTTTTTTTTTTTTTTTTCCCGACTTTATCACCTTGAAATTGATCTCTCAGTACCGAGAGAAGGTTTTCAAGGGTGAAAAGTCGCACCAAAAATGAACTAGTAACATAGTTGCAAAAAAAGAAAAAAAAGTTGAAAAAAAATGAAAAAAAAGTCTTGAGAGCTCCAAACCCCTCTACCTCCAAACCCCTTTCAATATCAAGAGGGATTTTGGAGGGTGATGGAGTTGCAAAAAAATTTGAAAAACAAAAAAAGGACTGAAAAAAACATGAAAAAAATTGAAATTTTTTTTTGTGAATTTTTTTTTTTGAAAGTCACAAATTTCAAATCTCATGAGGGGGATACTAGATATAAAAATCCAAAATTCTTAAAGCATGGTAATAGGTCCATGCCCTAAAAATCACTAAAAATTTCACCAAAAATTCTAGGCTCACAAAATAGCATCCCCGGTTGTAGTTGCACAACAATTGCATAGGACATGTAGTTGCAGTGGAGTCGGTTGTAGCGGACACGTTTTTCTTCTAGTGTCTTTGGTAATGTGTGTATTTTTTTCGTAAGAAAAAGAAAGCTATGAGCATTCATTAGACATCAAATTACTATGTAAGACTTCCCACTTTCATATAGAAGTTCAAGAATGAATATTTGCACTTTCATCTTACATGAGCATATTCTCTCTCATCCCCTCAAAACTCGGTGCCTACAACATTCTTCAAGGATTAAGCCATATTGGTCATTGTAGACATCACCTTTTTGAATCCTACATAAATCATTTGTTTAAAAAAACAAGAATACTCATTAGAGGTTAAACTACTAATCAAAGTATGCAAAATGTCCATCTTTCACAAAAAATTTCAAGGATGAACATTAAACACTTTGTCTTAATTAGAAGGATTTTTTTTCATCTATTAGACCCTTTTAGACCATTGCATCGTTAACCTCTAAATGCCCAAACTATGTTTTTTTGGCAATATAGCAATTTTGGGCAATTCACTACAAATGGAGTTTTTTTTCTTTTTTTCTTTGAAATTTTCACACAATATTGGCTTGAGGAACAACTTTAATGCACAAAGTATTTCATAACTTTTGACTACATGGTTAAAAGGTTATTGTATGAGATGTAGTTTTCATTGCTTAGCTAGCAATACAAGAAAAAATATTTTAAATTATTTTTTCAAGAAATAAATGTTCAAAATTAGTTGTCTATCTTTCTCTCTATGTGCATGTATGTGGAAAGTTTTGAATGATCCCATTTTTATTAAAGAGATGAAAGTTATGAGGAGTTTTAATTTGCAAGTATTTATAGATTCTCTAATATAAAATAAACTTTGAAGTCCTTTATTTAATTCAATTTTCAATATTTCTTAAAATAAAAACTAAAAGCTTTGGGTTTAGATTGATTTTTACAACATTATAGCCATTGGGATTGGCATTTTTTAATTCCATAATTAAAAAGAAAACATACCAAATACTCCATACCATAGCTATAGGATAGGTTTCATGGAAAGGAATACTAAAATAGGTGCCATTTTCTAGAATAAACATTAGATGAAAATTGAGGGTATAAGCTATTTTCCTTGATGTCAACCAAATTATTAATCAAAATATTAAATAACAAAAAATCAAATTAATCATTTAAATAATAATACCTATTAATTTTTTGAAATATTAAATGGATAATTAAATTATTTGATTTGATGTGGGAGGATCTTAGCCTTGTCAAATTGCCAATGTAGTAGAGTTTCAACTATTCTTTGTTGTTAGAAACTTACAATCTTCTAATGACCTTTAGTTTCTTCTATTGACATTATTAAATTTTTAATCTATGGAAAATAAGAATTTGAAATATTTTTTTCTAATTTTTACCATCTAACAATCTTTACTTCCCCAAACAATTTAATATATGATTTAAGTTGTATCAATCCTGCCTAAACTTAGGATATTGAAAGAAAATAGTAAGTGACTTAGGGCATCTTCAATAGACTATGAAATATTGGAATTTGCCCACCACCAAATGATTTTTTCATTGTTTTGTAATTAAAATTGAGATTTCTATCATTGGAAGCACATTTAAAAGTCCTAATTTACAAAGAACAGTATATTGGTAATTGTGATTTGCCAAGATTACTTCCGGTATAATTTTTTTCTTTTCATTGACTTCTGAAGTGGTTTACTTACATTGCCCAATGTCCAGATTTGGATTTTCTTGCACCTACACAAATGACTTTTGAATGCACATTCATTGAAAGAAATTTCAAGTTCTAATTACAAAACACGTGGACTGAAAAGTTGTATTTGGAGGAGCAGTTGTCCCCGACCATTGAAGACACTCCAAGAGCAAATTCTTTGCAATGGAATTTCACTTCATTTATGTAAAAAAGCAAATAAGCAAATAGTCTAGGACAGGAAATCCATCATAGATTTTTTGTTTTTTTAATTTTTTTCCTTTCCATGTCTAGCAGCAAAAGCTGCTGTACTGCTGTAGCCACAGTCCCTACCTGGTAATAAATGTCACCCAAGCTGTGATTCTTTGGAAAGTTCTGATTCACTTTGCCAGTTATAGAATGATGAGGGGACACCCGCTGCAAAGTGTGATCTTACTTGAATCATACCATAACTTACTGAAGGATTGGACCAGCACATTGTTGCACCAGGCGGGCACCAGGAATACCAACAATATCTGCAGCAGGTGTTGAGATTGAGAGGTGACAAATGATGCATTCGGTGCCCCAAAAGCTGCATAACAAGCTGTTCACTTTACAACTAATCTTCCTCGCTAATTTTTGAGTTAATCAGTCAACTAATACAGAGTACTTAACTTACAGGTCTGCATCTCGAGGCCTCCTCTTTTTGCTTCTTCAACCCTTAGAGCATCCCCACTGCATGGGTCAGAATTTGACTCAAAATCAGCCCCTTTGCAGGGCAGATGATTATGATTCATCCCGGCCAGAGTTGGAGAGCCCCACTGCTGAACAGTGCAAGCAACCCTCTAAATGACATTTTCAATTTTTTTAATCCAATTTTTCAGTTACTTTGCCTTGAATTAAAATAAAAAAATATTGGCTTTTTTTTCCTTTGAGGTCTCATTCTCCTTGTTTGAAGAGATCTCAAAATATTTTGAGTTTGCAATGGAACAAGGCTCCTTATATCCCCATGGGGTGGAGGGAGGTGCTCCAACCCATGTGGGATATATGAATTCCAACAAGTTTGAACTAAAAATTTGAATTTTGAATTTTGAAAATCCAAAAAAAATTCAAAATTCAAATTTTTAGTTCCAACTTGTTGGAATTCATATATCCCACATGGGTTGGAGCACCTTCCTCCACCCCATGGGGATATAAGGAGCCTTGTTCCATTGCAAACTCAAAATATTTTGAGATCTCCTCAAACAAGGAGAATGAGACCTCAAAGGAAAAAAAAGCCAATATTTTTTTTATTTTAATTCAAGGCAAAGTAACTGAAAAATTGGATTAAAAAAATTGAAAATGTCATTTAGAGGGTTGCTTGCACTGTTCAGCAGTGGGGCTCTCCAACTCTGGCCGGGATGAATCATAATCATCTGCCCTGCAAAGGGGCTGATTTTGAGTTAAATTCTGACCCATGCGGTGGAGATGCTCTCAGCGGTATGTTGCTTTGGTTCTCACTAAAAATGATCTAGTGTTAATAGCCAAGTTTGCCCCACAGTTTGTTGCTTGTGACTTCTTTCAAGTTCACCCCATTTTTTGTTGCTATTTTACAGAGTGAAGAGCAATGGGTTTTGCAAAAGTTGGATAGATGAAACCCATGTTTGCAAACTGATCTCTGGCTTCCTTTTCGGTTGTCCAGAGTCCAGACAGACAGCCCACCAGATGGATGTCCTGCACTGCACAGGCAGCTTTGGCTAAGCTTAGCTTAGCTGTGCAGAATAAGACCCTGTTCTGATGTGCATTTCATTTCCCAATTCGCAATCAGTGATTGAAAGTGGCCAGAGCTGAGGTACAACTGCACTCATCACTTTGCTGACCATGAGCGACAAACAAGGCTCTGGGACTGCACCATCACATTTCCACCACATTTCCAGTTTTGAAATGTGCACCACTAGAACAATTTTGCATGTGGTGGGTTGGCTCTCATTTGGCTTGTCATAGGCTGACTTACCTTACATCTCCATCAGGAACTTCAAGGCATGTGAATATAGTGCCATGATGGTGCATTGAAATGCAATCAAGTAAATTTGGTGCCAACCCCCATACCAACTCAATGTGGAGAAACTGGTACCTATATTGTCAAAATGTAGCCTTTGGTGTCAAAATAGCACCAAAATAGTTGGCCCAACTTTTTTGATGTCTCTCCAATTCACTCATCAGGGTGTTCACCTAATGCTGTTGTTGCTACAGCTAGCAACCGAATTTGCTAATTACAAATAGTAGAAAATGCAAATGCATGATAGAAAGGACCACTCCGTGACAACTAGAAAAAGATTTCAAGTGACGTAGGAGGTTCTAAATGTGCTTAGGCTCTAAAATGGCCCACCTCCTCTAATATACAAAGATTTTGTATCTGCTATTTTGTCATAGCCTTTAGCCAATCAATGTAGAAATAGTGTACATTTTAGGAGGTGAACGATTGTAAAGCCCTATGCCATTTCAACTTCAAAACTTTATAACTAATTCCATAAAGCTCCAAAAAATATAAAATTATTTGGGTTCACTTAAATGCCAATTGCACTTGTCTTTCAAAGAAAATATTTGAAAAAATATTTTGAGATGTTCCAACCAGGGCTTTTTTTTTGGACCAGTGTCCCCCCTGCTGGCCTCACTGCAATGGCCAAATTTTGGAGGGACTAACCAGTAGTGGTCAGAATTCTGACAATCTGGCGAAATTTCGCCAGAAAAAAAAGCCCTGGTTCCAACCCTAAAGTGGTCCATTTATGAACTTGGCTTATGTGTCTTGAGTAATCTGATTACATTCACTATGACACTAAGGTAGCAATACCTATAAGTAGACATTTTTTGGTGTTTCACGCTTAACCCTTAAACAACGGATTGGTGACCATGGAAATCAATCATTTTGATACTCTGAAAATCATTGGTTAAAAAAAGATTCAAAAGTATGCATTGGAAGTTACATTATAGAAGATCTTCCCATTCCACTCCCAATTCTAAGGATGAATGGTTGCACTTTTGTCCTACACAACAAGATGCTCTCGCATTCATCAACCAAAAAACAATCATTTACAAGTTAAACATTGGACTTGGAATAAAACACTTCCAATATTCAAAACCACCATAGTTTTTGAGAAGCAACCAATGGTAGGAAGGAAGGGAGGGGAGAGTAGGAGTTTTGGGGTACCCTCCATGAAAAGTGAGACATTTTGTGCTTCTTCATGGGGGGACCATTCAACATAAGATTAGTGTCATTTATCCTTGATTTCCAAAGGACAAAGTCATTGTTGAACAAATCATCTTGTTTACATTTGAAATTTTACAAGCTTGTAACAAAAATGATGTAGGATGCAATTGTCAACAAAAAAAAGTCTATATGTAGTGCAAAAATCTCATTCTTAAGAAGAAAAAAGTTTGTTGACCCTTTTGGTTTGGTCAAAATAAAAAACCTTAAACTTCAAACACTAAAATGTTGAAATTAGAAATTTTCTCTTGAAGAGTGTCTATTCAAGATGAGTCTAGCATTTAGCCTAAATCCTTAGAGGATCAAGAGGTTGTTGAATAATCAAATTGAATTATAAGGGTAATTCCTATGAAGTCAATTTTGAATGAATAATTTTAAAAATTTGACACAAGGTGGTTGTATATTTTTTTTGTGGAAATGTCAGTTTTATTCCCAATTGTATTCCCATTTTAAAATTTATTTTGCCAAATTTTTTGGACAAATTAGGTAACCCATGAAAAATCATCTTTTGTTTCTGAAATTTTATAGTAGAACCTCTGTAACTCAATAAGACTAGGATTGGTCTAACACATCAAGTAAGAGAGGTTATTGCATTAGAAAAGAGGATGATCTTGGTATGTGGTTCATTTTATTAAATTGAGGCCAAGTCAACATTCAATGCTCTTTGACAACACTTTAATTATTGAATCATTGAGGATTTAGTTAGGGAGGTTCTATTGTACAGTACAATCATGTGATGTAAGATTTAATTGTCAACAAGAAACAAGTAGGACACCTTTTTTAAGTTTAACTTTGAATGCTCTTATCTTGAAATTGGTCTTGTCAAAAATTATGAAAATTTTTCTATACATTTCTATAGTAACCTAGTACACTTTTGTATAGGCGAATTCCCCCAAAAAACTCTTTTTTGTTCCATTATAATTTTGTTGTTGCCCTAAAACATACCTCTTATTAGAGGTTAAAAGACAAATTTAGTCCAAGGGGATTGGTTTTAAAAAAAATTCATGGAAACTTCATAATTACTCAACATGTGAATTTCTTGATGTCAATTATCTTTGTCTACAAACCATGCATAAATTAATAATTCAAGTACAATATATCAATTGTATATCACAATTTAAACTTGTAGTTTTTGCATCGAAGGACATAATAAATTTTTTGAATAGTAGCTTTGTTTAGGCCTATAGCCTTGAACAAGGTAAATTACCATCATTGATTAATTATTATTGAAGTTCAAGAAAAAAAATGTTGTTTTCAATTTTGGTCAATGCATTTAAAAATCACAATTTTTGACAGTTCCTCTTAACCCGTAAAGCCCTGAACATTGTTTCTTGAGATTAAAATTTTTTTGGGTAGCTCACTATGGATGGAGTTTTTAATTTTTTTCTTTGAAATTTTGATACAATGTGTGCCCAAGGAGTAGCTTTAAGGCCCAACAATTTTCATAACTTTTGACTTCACGGTTAAAAAGTTATGGCAGGATATGTTGTTTTCTTTACTCGGCGGGTAGCTTGGGCAGCTGAAAAAACTTCTTCAAAAAAACTTTTTTCTTAAAAGCAAAATTTCAAATTGATTCTTTAGGTTTATAAAAACATGAGAAGCTTTGAATCAATCCATTCCGATCAATGAGTCAAAAGTTATGAAGATTTTGAGTTTGGGGTAGTTTGCGGCCAGTTACAAAATCTTTACAGTACAAAAAAAGTTTGAAATTCTTCATTTAATTCAATTTTTCATAGTTTTGGAAAAAAATAAAAACAAAAGGTGTAGATTGTTTATTACAACATTTCAACCATTGGGATTGAAAATTTTCAATTCCATGAATAAAATGTTCACAATTTAGTATTTTGGCTCATTTTTTACTTCTTTCTACTTACTAATTTTTTCCTATATGTTGTACAATTCCAAATGGTTTGAAATTTTTTGAGAATGTAGCCAACTTGCATTGAAGTATGAATTCCAAGAGTAACCACCATTTTGAATTTTTTTTCACACAAATGTGACCTTGTGAAGTGCAGCTGCCCGGATTTTTGCAGGGATAAAAAAACAATTTTTGTCAATTCAAATGCTTATATCTTGCATTCTACACAGTGGAAATTTCTTAAATTTTTTCCACATGTTTACAAACCACCTTACTAAAAGATCCTACGGTTACATGAGTCAAAAATGTGTTTTAAAAAAAATTACACTTGTATTAGAAATGACAGTTTTGGAGCATTTTTGGTGAAAACATAGTCAAAAACCTTTAGGGGTTAAAGACACTTCTAATCCTCCAATAATGAAGAAACTAATCATTTATTAGGGTTTTGATTTTGTCTCATCTTCTATTGACTATTTACTAGAAAATGGTATTTGAATTTGTGAATATTGAAATTTCAAATATTCAATTCCAAATTTAGGTGATGAAAAAAATTCATGGATTAAATGACACAAATAAAGGCCTTCAATATATACTTAAAGGAATTGTTTGGCTCAAAATTATCAAGCTTGAGTGGATATAGAAGTTTGGTTACATACATCAGAGTTTGAATGGATAGGTGGGAGTTTGAGTAGGGGGTCATGGCAAGAAACACTTACCAGTTTTGTCTCAAAATGGTTCAAAATCAGTGAGTCCTGTAACCCTTTGAAATAATTTTTTTTGAAATGAAAAAAATATGGATAATTTGAAGAGCAATGAAAATATCATGTCTCTAGAAATTCAGACCTAAGAAATTTTTTCTCTAAATGTTATAGACAATGGAAATTACAATGAAAATAGCTCTTTTTTTTCACTAATTTGGTAAAAATAGTAAAAAAATTCAAAAAATGAAAATGAAAAATCTTTTTTTTTTCCAAGTAAAGGTCTTTGTTTTCCAACAAATTTCATCTTTAGAAAAAATAAATTCTATTCTCTACAATTGTGCAAAGTCACCCACTTTGATGACATGTGGAGGTTGAACAATATATTATTTTCAAAAAATATCTTTGAGGTATTGTTTAAATTTAGGTGAGGTCCTTGCATGCCAATTTTCAGCTTAAAAGTTTCATTTTTGGGTCAAAAATAGGACAAAACCCCCCCCAAAATGGCCAAAGTAGACACCCAATTGGGGGCAGTTTAAAAATAGTAAATTAATTTTGAAAAAATATAAAAAAACTACACAAAATGTAAAACTTTTGTAGGCACCTTCATTTCAAGTTTCAAGTTAATTGAACAAAATATGCAAAAGTTATAAGCAGAAACTACCTCCTAAAGGTCAAGGGGACAAAAAAAAGGACAAGTGTTTCTTGCCAAAGCCTTGGGAGCTTCATTTGGAGCATCGATGGGAGCTTGAATGGATTGAATCATTGAGTGTTACTTGTGTTCTTGTGAATTCACCTCATTGACAAAAGGACCCTATATAAAAATAGTCATTTATTATCCATTGAAAAGATGCATCACCTCTTGGTGTCTTCCAAAAAATCACAAGCTATTGATTTTAAATTAAAAAAAATGATCCCCTCTCAAATGCCGTTGATTTCTCAAAACATCATGTGCTATCGATCTTTGGAAGATTTAATTTGAGCCGTTCAAATACAAATTTAAAATATGGATACAAATATTGAATACATATGGTATATATATATATATATATATATATATATATATATATATATATATATATATATATATATATATATATATATATATGAATACTATATAGATATAAATTCAAGAGCAAAAACGGAATACAGAGCGGATATGGATATGAAAGGGATACATGGTGCATGATACAATCAATATCCCATATTGATTGTCTTATGAACTGATTTTCAAAATTATAAAGAGGAAGTGGGAGGAGGTGGGATTAGGGATAATTATTTAATTAATAAAAACCCATATGTGTGTATTGGGACTTTGGGATAATCCAAAAAATTAAAAAAAAATTGGCACTATCTTTTGGGTAGAAGTGTGCCTTACTATCCACTCAAAAGACAGGCCACATACATTAGGACCCTACTTAATAATAGTCATTTACTATTTGTTGTTTTTTCAACTAATTATATGAAAATCTCTCTATATATATTATGAAGGCAATTTTAATAATTTACTTGTTCAAAATAAATCATTAAGTAAAGGAAACATTAAGATTTTTGAAACTTATTAGAAATATTTTACTATGTTGAAATGTATCAAAAGCTTGTGGCAAAACAAGAGTATTATAGAAAATAAATGATTTGTAGAGTATCTACTTTTAGCATGCATGAAAATTTTGATCCACATAATATTTTTGAAAAATGAGCTAGTAGTGTTTTTGAGGGTCATTTAGTATACTTTTACATAATTTTTTTGGTATGGCATGCACCAAAGTGATATCTTATACTATTCTATGGTTTTTTGAGGATCCCACAATTTCCTTTATAATGCTACAAGACACAAAAGTTGGTGAAAAATATTAATTTTTGCATTAAATTTGAACTACATATCCCTCTTAATTTTGCCACAAATACTAGTTAATTTTATTAGAAATTGAACATGGAGTAGCAAAAATGTACATTAGGAGATACATACATGTTGAAGTTACCTTCTTCCAAATTACAATTAGCCATTGCTAATTCCATCAATAAAGCAACACAACATCATATTAGATGAATTGTCAAAGCAAAGCAAAATATCTCTTTGTAATTATTAAAAAGAGGACACTCATGCATAGAAGCGAAAGAATAAGTACATGTGTTGAAGGTAATGGCCCTTTAAGGTAAGTATATCCATTGTCAATTGTAACCCATATCCAACCTATAGGGGACATTGTCTCCAACCAAATCTTAGAATGTTTATTTTTTTAATTTTTTTTTCTCTTTTTCAATTTTGGGATCAATAATGTCATAACACACGTACCAAACTAGTGAACAAGAAAGTAAAAAGAAGTGAGCAAGAAGTTTTTAATGATCGGAATTAGAAGACTCTAGACATTGGCAATGTGTGAAGTGCACATCTTGTCTCCGAAAATTCATAGTAATTTCAATTTTTAGAATAAAACTATGAAAAATTTGCAATCCTCATATTTCCTATCTTTCTATATAAGAAAAATTTGTATCGCTTCATATTGCTTATGATTTGCTACAAAATCCCTTAAGTAATTGGGTGTTGGTGTATTTATCTAACACCAAATGCATTTAGGTTCTTATCAACACTATAGTAGGACTAATCTTTTGAGCAATGCACAACATTACAATGAAAAACTCAAGAATAAATCTAAAATTTTTCTATGTAATTTTTCTATGGACTTTAATTGATTTGCAATTGCGAATGGACCCCAAGTACTCCTCTAGGAAATTGTAAGTAATGTAGGTAACCCAAAGGTGACACTAATTGCTATTGTACCATTTATTACTATTATTAAAATTTAGATTGTTCAAATTTTTATTTTCTTATTAGCAAGTGAAAGGTGGTTCCAATTCATGAAAGAACATGACATTTGGGTATTGCCTATGCAAAAATTATGACATAACAAATTTTGATTCTAAAAGCATTCCTTCCACATAAATAGGTGCATCACTGATTTTGGAAATGTACATAGACTACTACATATGGTGGTTTAGGGTCAATGGTACTTTTTGGGTGTCTATCTTACATCAATAGGTACCATAGATATCAATCACTAGTTCACTAAGGGAGGAGGCTCAGAAACTGCTCATTGAAGAGCTGATCTCCCTTTTTCATGTATTTCTTTTGATGAAAATATTCTGAACTTATTTTTTAGTCAAAGAAAAATATTCTAGGAGTCTAACACAAGTTGTTTCATATTTTTTGAAGCATTACTGAATTAGTTATGGATTTTCAAATACAATCTAGCATAGGGCCCTATTTGTGATCAATAGGCCTTGAAAACTCATATGTGCACAGTTTGGAAATAAATCTGGCTTTGTTGAAGAACTAGCATTGCAACATGTCAAAAGTAATCAAGGTGGTTTCTAAATGCATTCCTTCCTAAAGTTGAAGTGAATGGTTTCTTAGTCATTATTTCAGATTTTGTAATACTTGTAAGAAGGGAGTTCCACAACCAAGTCTTATTTTATTCACTTAGTTAAGAATGAAGCCACTGTGGCTCTGAAACCATCCATTGCAGAAGGAAAAACCAAACTCTTATCATGCTCCAATGTAATTGGAAGTTCATTGATTCACAATGAAGTTCCATTTCACAGCCTCCTACTGGACGGTTGCAAAAGCCTGAGCGATTTCAGAGCCCTCTCCTATACTCCAGCTCTACAGACGAACTAGCAGCTGAGGAGTCCAATAAATCTCATTTCAAAGTCAATGAGTCTGGTCTTAGACAGCACTAAAAACAAGCCAATTTAGAGAGGTATTGGCGAAGCGAAACTTACATCGTAGAATTGAAGCTCGCATTTGTGCAGATGAATCCATTACAGACCTAATTAATGAACCCATTTGCAGATGAATCCATTTCGTCATAACATAACATTCTCTTTGGTGCAGATGAATGCATTAAATTTCTGGTGTTGCTCTTGTCCATGAACTCTTATCCATCAACTTTCATGAGCCGGGGAAGTTAAGTTGAAAGAGATTACTGACAGAGAATTGAAGGAACTAATACAACATATCTTGAATTTCAACTTCCCCGAATGGAAAAAGAAATGGAATGTATAATTATCCAAAGAGCAATGAAATATCTCCACTTGAAATTTAACAGTGCGCTCTTCAATCAGTCACCTAAGTATACACCTATCGAAGAAAAATTTGCAACCAATTTCTAACCTCATCGCAGGCTTGCGTTGATTTGAGATGTACCAACAGGGAATCCCTTACTAAGCGATCGAGGCAAGAGAATGTAAATTAAATCTCTGAAAATTTGGAGACGAGGTACACAGACACTCTCGATCTACAACAACTGAACCACGACTTCGAAACGTTGATCACCGGTTGATTTCGAGAAATCGAAGAGGCAAATTCCATCTACGAGCGCCAACTGCAAAGAAGACTGAAATGCGCCAGTAACTCGGTCCCTGCTGAAACTTGTATTGATTGATTCAAACACTGATGGAATATCTCTTGAATACTTCGCAACGAATTTCGATTCTGCGTGGATCACACGCTTTCGATGACTACGTACAACATTAACTGACTCGATGGAAACCCTAAAACAAAATTGAAGAGTTATGAAGTCAAATACACGTTGTATAGAGGGATCCCAATGGTTAATTGCAATTGCTAGCATCGTGACTTAGAACGCCACGAACCCAAGTCCAATGCACCCTCTTTGTTGAGGGTTTTCTAATGGTATGAAGAATGTAGGGTTTGAGAGATTTCACTGTAACAAACTAAAACACAAATATAGCCTAATTTAAGTTATGGGTTCCTCGCGATTGCTAATATTGGCCACGACCTCGAACTCGATTGCTCGATGTTGAGAAATTAAAAGAATTCAAACTCAACCTTTGAGTGCTTACTACAAGGCAACTGATGGAAAGTATCTACTGTACGTGAAATTTAATGGTGCGCTTTTGATCAACCTCTTCACTAATCTATAAAATTTCTTAACCAATTTCTAGCTTGAACCAGGATACAGTAACTATGACTCGCATGTACCGCACTCACTGATAATAAATATACGCACATTTCAATAAATTCTCTGTGATTTGAGAGACAAAGTGCACAATCACTATCTTCAACAAGAAAACCACAATTTCTAAATGTCTGCTTCCGTCTTGAGCTTGATTGCTTGTAATGTCAGGAAATCGAAGTTCAATTTCTATCTCTGTTTGCAAAAACACATGCCAGAGCTGACTCCAATTTGGGGCTCTATGAATCGCCTCTACAACGAAAACGTGAGCAGGAAATGCATTGAACTTGAGGAGTCTACTAGTTGACTTTGAACTGGCATCGCAAGATCCGTGTCCAATATTTGCAGGTAGGGTTTTTTTATTAGGCAATTAAATGACCAATTTCCTAAAAGAAATTGAGTAGCTTCACCATAGAAAAAAATGAGGGTAAATGTGTTAAAAAATGATAGACTTCTAATCATGGCCTAGCACTTCATTGTCACAATGCTTCCAAAACCTCGTTTTATTCATCATGTAGAGCTAATACATACAAAAATGGCATACTCAGAATTGACCTCCTTCAATCAAAGCCCTCCAAATGAAGGAGTTAGACAACTTAAAACCTTCTTGAAAAGAAAGCCATATAATTATTTGTCTAAAATCCAAATCCCCCCCACTGTTTGTAGGTATAATGATCATTTATTGGCACAAGTCCTAATCATTGACTTAAAAAATGGAAATATAACATAGAGGATACTACGTGTGGTCTTTAAATCCTCATTGTCTTAGAGGAACAAAACGTGACTTCACGTAGTCTCCGAGTTCAATTCAAAGTGTTGTAACTTTTGCATCCAATGTTTGAATTCAATAAAACTTGTTGGAAAATTCGCGCATACTAGTCTAGTTTTTGAGATAAGATTTTCATATTGATCCAAGATGTACACATGCTTTGGGAGCTTATTGAAGTTCATAGGGTCAATTTGAGTTCACCAAAGTGCATTTGATGGCTGCAACTTCGAGGGCTTGTATCTCCTTTCTCCAATGTGTTTTTTCAATAAAATTTGTTGGGTTAGGTTCTTCTAGAAGTCTAGCTATTGTGGTCAAATTTCACCTCGAAATGTGTTTTTAGGAAAATTTCAACATCTTTTTTCAACACTAAAACATTATAATCTTATAATCTATGTAGCCAAAAAACTCCAAATTTGATCCATGTCATCTACAACATGTGCACTTGAAGATTTTATGGTTGAGATTTTCGTACCTTAGTGACATGTAGACTTATAAGGCTTAAAATTTGAAAAGCAAGGATGCTTTTAGGCATATTTGGACCCTAGGCAATGACAAGTTAAGCAATTTATCGAACTTGGGAATTTGAAGTGTGATTTTTTAGGGATCACTATTAAAATGTGGAGGTATCACATTAGTTTTGTTTAAGTGCTAAATCTTTCTTGAGATTTAATATAAAATAGCCCATTGTGGTCAAAATTAGGAGTTTGGCCTCACGCTATCTTTGAAATTTTTCAATATTTTTCCCATGTAAAGACAAGAGTGGAAAGTAGAAAGTACAATTGAAATTACATTTTTTCAACAAAGTATGAATTTGCTAGAAGTTTTTAAAGTGTTAACTACATCATAGCCCAAAAGAGTTTGTAGCCTATTCTAGAACCAACAAAATCTAAATCCATCTTATTGCCTAATGCAATTATAGTATTTTCTAACATGAAAGGCCTAAAAAGTCAATTCTTAGAATGAATTTTACACTAACAAGTCAAAAGTTCCTAATAAGATCACTATTGACTCCAATATTGTTATATAAGACATTGATTGTGGTTCAAATCTCACATACTAAAAAAACCTATGATGTGTTTATTCCCTAGGTGACCACTATTAATAGGTCATTTGTCTTTAGTGAATTGTTTTATCTTAATTCTTTTCACTCAATGTATAATGTTTTCTCATGCAATTATTCAATAGGGGGTTGTAGACATATTATATCTCATTCAATCTAAACACATTATTCAAACTAATTTATTATAATATTTGTTTAGTACCTTTCCCAAATATCAACCAATGCAAGAACAAAATCATGTAATTGAATGAATGTTGCTTAAAATGTATGGAATTAGTACATGAATAATATTGAATTGGTGCTACTAAAAAATGACTGATGATTTAAAATAGAAACATAGTTGATACAATGTATCTCGATACTTGTTTCTAAAGCATTAAAACAATTTCAATAAACTTAGTATTGACTTGAAGACACAAGAAAAATCACATTGTTTTGATGTTATTACAATGCCAAATGTTTGAAAAATGCAAAGACAAGATTGCATCATTTTGTATCAAATCATTGCAATTGTTACTTTAATGGCTATTGCCTAAGCAATGACACAATGCCAAAAGGGCATTAAATTGCCATTGAACTCTATTGTAACCAAATCAACAATGAGTAAGTGTTAATTCCATAGAGCGTCAAAATCTAGATGGATGGTCAAATCAATAACAAGTAATTATGTTGAGAGCATAATTTTAAAATATAGTTAAATGCAATTTTTTTTTTCAAAATCTATTCAACTTATAGAGTTTTGATTAAACTATTAAACTAAAATATTGTTCCAAACTAAGTTAAATCTACTTGTGATTTGAAGCCTCCAATAATAATTATAAGCCAAAATAGTTACTTGAATCCAAAGTACTACTTAAAATTTCAAAAGGAAACCTTCCTTTGAACCTTTTTTTGTCATCAATTTGTTGAGATTGATATAAATTATGTATTTGTATGAAGACATGGGCAAAAATGTGAAGAAAAATTAACAACATGATTCAAGCATTAAATGATTACAAGTTGATATTGATCATTTTTTTTCATTTTTTTTCATAAGCCTATGCAGTAATTTTTTTAATGTTAAAGAAATTCCTTATCTCCGTAAAATTTTTAGAATATACATCCACAAAATAGGAACAAAATAAATTTCCAAAATATTTTTAGAATTATTTTTTTGCGAAAATTATTTTAGTGATGCATTCTTTTTCTGTATAAATGCATACATTTTCAATTTTCAACAAAATTTTGGACTTTGAAATCCAAAATTGATGCATCTTCAAGACATTTTCACATGCTTTTATCTTGCTTCGGGGAATAAGATTCTATTGAAACTTTTTTATATGTAACTTTTGTGAATTTAAAGTCTTAATTGAGAATCATAAAGTTCTTAATTATAAAAGACTAAATCTATTACTATATTGTCAAACTTCATTTACAAGCTCAATTTAATCCATTTATTCATATTTGAATTTCAACATAATATTTTTATTACTTGAAACTATGTTTACTATCAACGAGAAAGTTTTATATTAATTTTATAATAAATTACAAATTTTCTAATTTATTAATTAGTAAGTCGAAGTAAAACAAAAAACTTTATAAAAACATTTCAATTAATTTCAATTTTTTTTTTGAAGAGGTAGAAGTAGTCACAAAGAACAGTTTGCAAACTTTTCAAGTTAGTGTTTCTTTTCTTCATCCAAAACACTCTTAGTGATGGTCTATAATATTAAAAAGCTAAAATTCAAACTTTGTAAGATTCATTAATGATTTTTTAATATTTGATTAAACATTATTTCTATAGATGTGGACTTTTTAGAATATGTGGTGGAAAAATGAAAATTTTGGATTTTTTGGAAGTATATTATATGTGTATATATATTACATTGATTAGAATATGTATTCAATAATTTGGTATTTTGACCATAAATGAAGGTCAAAATGAAAATTATTACTATATAATTTAAACTTGAAAATCATTTTTAAGGAAAAGACAGAAGTGATATACATAAAATATTGTATTATTTAAATTTTAACACGTGAGATTTCCAATTGTATTAACTCACCAATTTTTTGGGATTTTTCCAAAGTTTTGAAATAGAATAGATATGCAACTTATTAGGCTTCAAATTTAAATAAAAATAAAAAGGAGCTTCCAAAGCTCCAAAGCTACAATTTGGCTTGTATATGTCTAGGATGCGGTTTAGGTTTGACTTTTGAATGCATGAACTTTGATGGACTAATGATTGATTATTGAAAGACAAGGATGTGGTTTAGATTTTATTTTTGTAATGGAAGAATCTTGGGGGATTAATGATTGATAGTTGAAGGACAAGGATGCTACACCAATCAAAGAAGCAAAATGCATAGTTAGATTGTTCTAAACCACCACCTTACTGACCTCCAAAAGTAAGATTCTTCCCAAGATACTTTGTGAGAGATTCAATGTATTTGGATTCCTTTATAAATATAGAAGTGTCTAAAAGTGAGACTCTTCTTGTGATTCTTTGTAAGAGATTTTTTGTACTTAGGTTCACTTATAAATATAAAAGCCTTCATCTAAAAGCCTCTTCTATCCAATAAACAAGCAACTACTTGCATAGAGACTTTGTCCTAAAAACACTACATTTCAAGCTTAATAGCTATTCAACTTCTTCAAAGTAACTTTTGTTGATGAAATCTTCTTGTCCTTGAGCAAGAATTGATAAATAATTTATCACTAAAGTACCATTAGGACTTGCTAGTATCACTTACTACTATGAGAATATTTGATTGTAGAGTCAATTGTATTTGCATTTTGAGGTTTTACATACAACCCTAGGTAAGGTAACTCTGTCTATGATACACATAATTCTAGACATGCTTATTGTAGTCCTGAAAATTCTTATAGTGTACATGTCTCTTGTAAAATGTACTACACCAAAAGAAGTGAAATTGCACTAGACTTGTCCAAAATTTGTACCTGTCATAGGCTAAATTACCTTAGATGAATAGAATCTTAATTCACACCAACCTTGCTAAAAATAGGGCTTAGTTTTTGTACTTCTCATCTCGCTCTTTCGGATAAAACCCATCATGGCCTGCAAGGAAGGGCGTCGGTATTTGTTTGGCGAGGGTTTTAGGGTTTTGGTGTCCCTTCCACTGCAGCGCCTTGTCCCGCTCGCCCTCATCAGCCGAACCATCAATCGTCTCCGACGGTCGCTCTGTCGCACAGCTTCGTGATTTCCTTACCATTGCCGTCGACGAGAATCACGCGCTTTCGGAGGAATTTTCTGGACCTGGACCTTCAATTCAGTCGAGTAGGATCTTCCATGTTGAGCTCTCGTCTCCTTTCAGCTCGGGACCATGGCGGCCAAAACTAACCGCGAAAAGGAGAAACCGACGAAGAAGCCCTCTTCCAAGAGCGATCCTGGCACCAATTCCGACACTCACTCCGGTGTGAGCTCTTCCAAAGGCGGGGACGAATTCGCCCGCGCAGTCGCCAACACCGCCGTTTCCCAGGTTTGCGAAGGCTTAGGGTTTCACGCCATTCAGCGGACAGCCGTGGAGACTCTCGCCGACATTGCGCTCCGTTACCTGAGCGACCTCGGCAAGGCTGCTCACTTCTACGCGAATTTAGCTGGTCGGACGCAATGCAACGCCTTCGACGTGATTCTGGCCTTGGAAGACATGGGCCCCGGCGCCTCCGTGGACACGTCGAATCGGTGTCTTGCGAATTCGAGCGCGCTTCGGGATGTGATGCGCTACGTGGAATTTGCGGAGGAGATTCCGTTCGCGAGGCCTGTGCCGAAATTTCCTGTTAACAAGATACGGACGCCTCCTCCAACGTTCGCGCAGCTGGGAGAAATGCCGCCGTTTCCACACATTCCAACGTGGTTGCCTGCGTTTCCTGATCCGCATACGTACCAGTCCACTCCAGTTTGGGTGGACAGGAAGAGCGATCCGCGGATGGACAAGTTGGAGCTCGCCAGGCAACGGCGGAAGGCGGAGCGGTCGCTATTCTCCTTGCATCTTCGGCTGTCGTCTGCGGGCGGGGAGGCACCCGAACCTGCTCGCGTGCTTCCGAAAATTGCAGGGGTTTTGACGAATGGGAGCGATGCGCAAGCTCCGACGAGGCAGCAGTGGCCGTTGAAAGAGCAACAAGAAGTGAAGGGCGCGTCGGAAGCGCAAGGGGCAAAGGGAAAGGGCAAACGACCTAATGTGCAGAATCCGTTCCTGGCCCCGCCGTTACCAGCAGGAGAAAAAGAAGTCAGCCTTGTAACTCTGACAGGTATGCTCAAATTGTGCCTCGTGTTGAGAACGATAAATCCTTAGGCCTTTAGGGGTTAAACCAATTTCAAGCACTACCTCACCACTCTAGGGAGCATTCTCAGGGGCTTGCGGTAGGATTAGGGACCGATATCTCTTTGACCTCAGAGCATAACCTCAACCAAGTTGGAATCTGTATTCAGACTTGCAGAACAAGCATAAGCAGAATTTTTATGAGCAAGGAAAGGATGCAATAATTGGCTAGTTTGAACTACAGAGGATTCGGAGGAGGAATCATAGCGCACTGTAGGGTTTATTCCTCCTCAGATGACGACCTCCGCAGATGGAGACCCTCAATCCCAGCTTCAGGATGCTCTCTGAAGACCTTCACAAATCACGAACTCTCGGAGTGGAGCGAGAGGGGTTGCTTGAATAGCAACTAATTGTTCTGCTTAGGGTTTAATTGAAAAGTCATGAAAAGGATTTGATCTCATTGCCTTTAGATTTTATAAATACACTAGGGTGTTCTATCCAGAGGATAGGACTTTGTTTTCTTCAATACCTTAAATAACGTCGTTTGCACTGTGGGTTCGTTATTACTCCCGTTCGTGTTAATTAACTCTGGGATGTGGATATTTTTTTGTATACAAAGCATTGACAGTTTTTATTTTTTGCGATTTGTAGGAAGAAACTTTGACAAAAGTGCTGGGAGACAAGAGGTGAATGGACAGATTGCTTTTCCCTCTGTTTTGGAGGCGTTTGCTCCTATATTGGACAGTGCCAAGGGTGGTGTCCGAGAGAACGCTGAATCAGCAATTGGAAGCCCAAGAGAACAGCTGGGCAGTGCCATACCTGAAGCCAAAGAGAGGATGCCAGTTTCTCTGAAGTTCGATTTTGGGAAGAAGGCACGTGCGAAGGCCATAGCTGCTCAGATGAGTTTGGGAAGGAGCCCTTCTCCCCCTCCCCCTCCGCCTTCGAAACGAGGAAAGGCAGGTGGTTCCGTTGGCAAGGAGGAAGAGAAAGATGAGAAAAGGAAGCGGGCTGAGCAAATCTTAGCTCAAGCAATGGATGAAACTGAAGACAATGCAACTCAGACATGATAGAATTCGCCCAGTTTACTCTGTGGATTTGACTTCTGTTTCATCTAAAGCCAGCAAATTCGATGCAACTGTTTATGTTGCTTGGAGCAGATGCACTTGGAGGGAGAGGTGGGTGTCTTTGGTAAGGAGATCTTCAGCCATAGAATTTGTTCCGTCGTGTCATTATCCTTCCAACATTCCTGGTTTTTTTCAAGGCTTGACACAACTGATGGCAGCTCCCCTAGTTCTCATCTTGTACTTTGCTAGGGATTTTTTTCCCAGCAGAGGATTAGAAAGAGAGATGCAGCGGGGTCCCTCCAACTGGAGACTAGGAGCTGCTCTCGCAGTATTACTCCTGTCACATGCATATTCGATTGGACAGCTTGTACATCTAGACAAATTGCGGTCTTCTGCATATTCAAGTCCTTATTGATTAACGTGACACCTTATTGATGAGTGTTTTTCTGAACCTGAATTGTACGGGACACTGACATATATTCCTTTCAAAAAAGAATTCTTTGAAAGAGATGCAAGTCTCTGGCGACCTCTCAATAGTGACGATGGCTTGGGAATGACGTGTTGATGCCTTACTGTCTTCGTTTCTGTTTAATTGAGTAATTAATGAGCGATTCTCAGTGCTTGTATGACGTGGCAGTAGTTGTGGTGTTGGTTCGTTCCAAGCAACGGTTTCGTTGCTTGCTTTGTCAGTTGAATTGTCATGTGAACTGGATTAGTACCTAATCCTATGCCACGTAATGGCGAGTTTCCTCAAACGGCCATCGTAACTGCTCTCTTTGCAGGGTGTTTTGCTCGTTGTTAGTGATTTATTGTTGAGGGATCTTCATGTGAAGTCATCAAGTGTTGCACACTACCAAGCCCATGACAACCGGAATCCAACGCAAGCGCCGTGTCAACAACTGTGCTAAATTTAACGCTCTCCCCTGCTTCCTCAATCGACTCACTAATCCCCCGAGTAAGCTCATCATCTCTCTTCCTGATTCTCTGGAGCGTTTGCCACTTCTGATGATTATCAGCTTTGTCCTCCTGATCTCAGGCTTCACAATATGGGAACATATTCTTGCGAAATTCTTTCCTGTCCCACAACGGGACCGCAGTAATTCATGCTATTGAAAATTGGAATGATAATTTATGGAATAGGACAATGATCAACTTCTTTCCCGAAGCAACCACCCTTCACCTGCGAGATTCTCATTCCTCTTTTCATTTTGAGCCCGGGTGATTTCTGATCCTCAAGTTCTTTGTCGATAATACTAGCCCTTGTGATGCGTATCCAAGTCTCGTTTGAGAATTGCATCTTATAGTATATTTCACATTTGGGCACCCAAATCATTAAATATCTCAATGTGTACTATGAGAATAAGCAATACCCAATTCACTTTGTCTTGGAGACAAAGAGTTGTGGTGTGTAGATTCCAATGAACTATCAATTTATGGTAGCCTCAAAGAGAGATTATTCTTTTTTCTTCAAGTTTGGAGGATATTAAACCATTCACAAAGCCTTTTTTTAGAGATTCCATTGTTTTCTAGGAATTGAGAAAATTGATAGTGATTTTTACCAAGTCAATAAACTTTGGTGTGGGATTTTGATCAAACAAGTTCTTAATTCACACTAATCTCCTTAAGATCGCAACATTCTTTGTACAACATTCTTTGTTCAAGTGTGAAGAAAATTAAACGTCTAGATGAACATCTTTGAACATAAGAAGAAGATTTGTTTGAAAAATATGCTTTTCAATCAATCTAAAGGAATCTATACTCTTCTTGAGTTCATTGTAACCACTTCATCGTTTTAAAGGCACATTTTTCTAAAAGTTTTGGATTTTTTAAGGATAAATGGAAGACTCTTGGCTTGGAAAAGAACGTTATAATTGTGTGATTATCATGATGGTGAAAATGGGATGCAGATTGGAAGCTCTTCATGCAATGAATGAATTAGGTTGACTTTAGGTGAAGATGCTAGCATTGGCAACTCTTCATGCAATGGATGAATCATATTGGCTTTAGGTGAAGATGTTAGCGTTGGCAGTAGATCAAGCAAGTTCAAGGGGCCAAAGCTTTTCATACAATGACTGAATTTCGGTGACTTTAGATGAAGATGTTAGGGTTGGCAGCCGAGCAAGCAAGTTCAAGGAGCCAAAGCTATGGATCTAGGCCAAAAACATGCCCAGCTGTGCTTACCAAAACACCCCAAATACCTACAAGTATCCCTAGAGCAATTCATTCTACTACACCTTGCACTTATAAAACTCTCCCCCGGACCCCACTTCCTAGTACCATAGACCCCATCACTAAAGAGGTTAAGTATGGAGACTCCAATCATAGGCAATGTACTCCCACATATCGACCTGTCTCAGCATATCTTCCACGTGACAATTACTCTAAATATAATGACAAAACGCACACTTCTACAAGAACTATTCGGTATACTAGTGGCATGATTTGGGCTGTAAGTACTTCTATTTTGATTAATTTGTGAGACTCAAAAATTACACAATATGATTAATCAATGCAAATTAGGTGTCATTGGTGAACTATGTAGATAGTACAAGTATTTAATATACAAGTTTGATGGATTAGTGCAAGTGAAATTTTTTGATAGCTCATATCTAAAATGTTTTTGTTGATGTAGATACCACACCCTCTAATGCCAATGGGATATAAACTTCCAAAAGCCTACCTAAAGTTTGATGACCTCACGTAATTTCATTCATTTTATTTTGTTTTGTTTTTAGAAAAATTAATTCAATGAAAAATTATAATATTGAATAAGATCTTGATAAGATTAAAAGAAATTGGATAAGATCTCAATAATATAAGATTTTCATTGAATTAATTTTTTTTTAATCTTATTGAAACCATATGGCCAATGCAAACCAAAATATGAGTTAATGATCCAAATTGATCACTTTGTTTTTATCTAATGTTTGAATTTTGCATGCCATGTTTGAAATCATACTATTAACAAGATAATAGAGAGCCAATGGATGTTGTATTGGTGTAGAAGATTGTTTAAAATTTGAATTCACAAAGCCAACAAATCTTGTACTAGTCATACCCAAATGTGATAATGAATTTCATTTTCAATGTAAGAGATGTATGCTTACAAGGGCAATAAATGATGATGTGTTGGTTTTAATTAATATCATAAATCATTTCAAAATCTAGTTCATATTAGGCACTAAAATATAATATTAAATTAAATTTAGGACATAGGTATTAAGTTGTAGTAAAATCTCCAATACAAGTAGTGCCTCATTTTTATTGAAATAAGTAGAATGCTTTCAAAGGTTTCAATACCTAAAGAACTAATCAAAATTGACTAAGTGCATGGATTGATTCAAGATATGATTTAAGATAATTTAATATTTTCAATCGGTGTGATGACATTTAAATAGGAGCAAGAATTATTTTGAGAAGAAAGTACGAAAAGTTGGAGAAGAGATTGACTCTCTAAAAAAGAAATTGTGTCCATATTCACCCATTGCCAATCGGAATCTTCAAAATGAAGTCACTCGGACACCCGTGGGAATACATTCACGAGATTGTAGAAATGCTAGCTACCTCAAGTAATTGATCACATCCCTATTATTTTCATCAAATATAATATGAAGGTTAGTTTTCAAGGTGATTATGTCCTTTTTTTTAATTGACTAGTAAGAAGAAGTTTATAATTTGTAATCTCCCTTTTCAATTACAAAACTTCATACATTCAACCTTCTTTACTAGTTCACTTTGTAATTTCTTATCTTTAATTTATATTGAAAATTGAATCACCAAATGCACATTTGACTAGACAATTTTCACTTATCAATTATAGACACATTTGATTGAAGCTTATTCATCTCCAAAGGCAATGCAATTAGAGAGGACTGAATGTATATATGCATACATTTGGGATTAGGAAGATGGCCGAGTATTAAATCTAATATCATATGGAGCTTAGATCACTGAAATCATTTAGTGATTTGTCTTTTCATCATTGCATTTGTTGCAATTTTCTTATAATCTTACTTGAAAACCACATTTTGCTACTATTGAAAATACGAAACATTTAAGTACCTTACTGTACATTCAAATCTTCAAATTGATGTAACCTTTTCTAAAATGACATTCTAAAATATCTTGCAAAACTTGCCATTCAGTTTATTGTCCTTATCATACATTCAAACTATCTCAAAAGTGATATCATATTTGATTGCTGCAGCTTGGTCAGTGGGAAGCATGGTTATTTCAAGACTCCCAAGACTACCAATCAGTCTTTCTTGAAACGATTGAAAAACCCCACTGGGTTCAACAACTCGGTCATTTTTGCTGGTTTGTGAGACCCCCACTCTGAGGTTATTTGAATTTCTGGATATATATGTATAATGTACTTCAGTGTAACTAGAGATGTGATTATAAGTGCCATTACTATATGCATTTATGATATTGATATATGGAAAACTAATTGGACTGCTGTGCAGCGAAATCCAAACTGTATCATAAACTTCAGAGGAGGTTTGAATGATATCCTCAGTTGAGATTTACTTGGAGCCATTTTCGGGAACAATTTTCGTGTTTAGCTGTGATTCACAGCATTCAATATGAATAATGTTGATTACTGATGCAGTTCAAACCAGAGTACTAAGCAGCTTCTCTTGCAGTACATTCACTAGTTGTCACCGACAATCACCACACTCAAGCTGCTGTCGCTTTTTATTTACAACAAAAAACTAAATTAATGAAACAAACCATTACTTAAAAAGAAATTCTTCATACAGCACAAAAACACATAATTAGAAGGTTGATACAACCACCAATACAAAATTAGTTATGTTCTCCACTGTTGCAAGACAGTTGCGTGCAACTGAACGGTTTATGAACCCAATTAGAGGCTACTATTGGTAGTACCAATGAAGGGTTTTATAAGTACAAGTCTTCTGGATAAGTGGATGTATCAAGAATTCAAATTCAAATTAGGTGTCAAAAACTGTTTTGATGGATGTCTCAAAACAATGACTGCCTGTGAGCACATGACCTCTGCACCACTGCCATCACTGAAAGCATGCAAGCAAACAAGCGTGTTGAGCATTGAACAAAGAATGTGAAGGACAAGATAAGTATTTTCAGAAGAATTGTTTCAAGCTTAAGGCAAAACCCAGAGTCGGAAATGCAAGCTGCAAAGTTTGTCGGTCGGCAATATTCAAAATCCACAATTCGGCACTCTAGAAAGAAAGCAAATGGTTTGGAAGACGTAAACACCGTACCCGCAGGGTACCAGGTTTACCTCGGCCACTGTGTAGACAGAATGCTTGCGGAAAGAACTTCCAAAGTATTTGTCACGGCACTCCCCGACTCATTTCCTGCATTAGAGACCGCCATGGTCATCATCCTGGTAAGCAGATTCTTCCACACTATACAAGGGTCTCATCAGTCTGTAGATAAAGAAAAATTCTATCAATTTGATTGGGAAGCTTGTGTGTCCACCACTGTCAACATTCGAGTGGACTCATCTTGATCAGCTTGTGTGTCTGCGTCCTTGTGCTGGTCAGCAGCATCTCCTTCTCTCGTGAAATCAGCAGCAGGAGCGGACTCTTGATCCGCTTGTTGCTTGTCGACGTCGTCCTGCCGGCCGGCTTGTCCTCGTCCTTCCACTGAATTCGCAGCAGGAGCAGCAGCAGCAGGAGCGGGCTCTTGATCCGCTTGTTGCTTGTCGACGTCGTCCTGTTGGCCGGCTTGTCCTCGTCCTTCCACTGAATTCGCAGCAGGAGTAGGAGCAGCAACAGCAGCAGGGGGACCTCTGCCTCGAACGGTATACAAAGCATCATACCGGTCTATAAAAGATGGGAACTCTCTTAGAACCTTCTCCTTGAGGCACTTGTGGTAAGAGAATTCATCCTCACTTCCATCTGTCCTCACCAGCCAGAAGCAGTGAACGTCTGGATAATTTTGACTTTTATCCACCTGTTACACAATTTCCCCAAAACTTAGAAGATCCCAAACTCGAAGATATCCAAATCTGCAGCCTACATTTTCGTGTCTTAATTTTGTTGACATCGCCAACTTAAAAAATTGAAAAAAATTGACGAAAAGAAAGTTCGCTACCTTGATGTAAGCAACTCCACATCCAGTTTTCTCGGTCAAGTTGGGGTGATAAGCGAGAACTGCCTGAACGGCCTCATCATCTTTGTCAGATAGTCTGCCTCCAATGTCGCTTTTTCTGTACATACAGCACGTGTGTCTCCTGGTGAGTGGCAACGAAAATTTGTTGAAGCAAGTTAAAGTATTTCTTCAAGGGAGAAAACTTTGAATAGCGGACAGCCACAAATCAATACTTACTGGTTGTACAAAATTCTCGCCATGGATTTCACAAGCTCGTCAATCTCTTTGCATTCCGGCTCAAAATCCTGCCTTCTGAAAGTACTTCTCGTGGGACCCCAATCATTTCCACGACCTCCACGTCCTCGCCCTCTTCCACCACCGCGACCCGAGGTCCAAGGCCTTTCACTCTCTCTATTCTCTTCACGTCCTCTGAAATGCCTCTCCTGCGAAGGGCTGTCCTCCGCCGCACCGAAGCCATGCCTGTGGTCCGTGTGTCGAGCACCCATCCCGTTTCCTGCAACATGACTTGCTGGCAATGTGTCCCAACCATCAGCTGCCGCTTCAGTGCCCTGCGAGACTGCAAATGATTCCCAAGCATCCACTTGCGTGGAACCTGAAACCAATTGGCTCCAATCCACGCCGGAATCTGAAAAACAAGCGGCGGGAAAAAGTTAAAATCCACCAGGGAAGATATCAAACCAGGGATAAAATAAAATAATCACATCTGCAGGCGATCACAGTACTTGAATTGTGTCCACTACAGAGGACTTGCAATCAAAAGCAGATTGAATTGCTACAAACCTGCAGCTGGGTCTGGATCTGAGGATTGAGGTAAAGCATTGGAGTCATCCGCATTAGCTTCCCCCCAATTTCCATCACGCTGTGTAGGTGTCCTTGTTTTGGTAGCAGGGACTTCATCCCATCCCGATGGTTGCACTGTCTCATCTTGGAGGGGTAGCGAGTCACTCCAAGGACTTTTCTCCACAACGTTTTGTTCCTGCGACGAGCCTACTGGGCGCCGTACCCCGAGAGGTACAACATTGGCACCAGACACATGCGCGGATCTCGAGGAACCCCAATCGTTTCCACGACCTCCACGTCCGCGCCCTCTTCTACCGCCACCAGAGCTCCAATTCCTTTCATTATCTCTATTCTCGTCACGAGCTGAAAAAGGATTCCCTTGTGAAGGATTCTCGTCCTCAGCACGGCGGGAGCCATGACTGCGATCCATGTGTTCTGGGCTTCTACGCTGCGCACCGTCGTCGGTTGGTTGGACGTCATCCCAACCACCACCTGCAGCAGCAACCTCAGTGGAGACAGAATCCCAGCCTCCACCCCCACTATCTTCCTGGCCAGCACCACTTTCATTCCAATCACTGTTGTTTCCCCAGCCTCCTTCATCAGGCGTGGAATTTTCGTTGCTCCTTCCACCGCCTTGAGTACTTGCGGGATCCTCTCTCCATCCTCCTTGCGTATCCCCTGCACTCTTGTTCCCAGACTTACCAATTTCGGTACCCACAGAGCCCCAGCCACCATCTTTCCCTCCACTCTCATCGTCGTCCCAAGCATTCCCAGACGCACCCTTTTCGGTACCACCCACAGCGCCCCAGCCATCATCTTTTTCGTCAGATCCTGATTGGGTTTTCGTACCATCAGTTGGTTCATCCAGATCCCAGCCTCCTCCAACCTCATTCCTATCACTTTTATTGCCAACATCATTCCATCCTCCATCCTCCTCCAGAGCTGCTGATGGAGTATTTCCCCAATCGGCTCCGTCATCTTGATTGTTATTCTGACGGGGCGACGAACCCCACGTGTCGTCGGCGAAGTTTGAAGTGTGCTGAGGTGAAAAGCCTGCACCCTCGTCCAAATCCAGGTCTCGTTGTGGCAAGATGTCGAGGCCAGGTAGTGAATGAGTCGGTGAGGAGGGAATCACTTTATCGGGGATGCATTTTTCATCCAAGTCTTTCCAGATCGCGTGCACATCCTTTTCAGCCTTCCTCGACGTCGCAAATCTCCGCATATCCTGGAGGATGAGAGGAAATACGAACTCATGGGTGTCAAACTAGGGTAATCAAATTTACGTTCCAGTCAAGGAGGTTTGAAGAAAGCTAAACATATAGACCAAACATGTTGCTTACTACCCATACACGATGAGTTAGAAATCTTCAACATCGGTACTTTCTCAAGATCCCATACATTGCGACAAGTCATAAAATGAAATATCACCGACAAGTCGATTGAACTCGGCATCTAGAGAAGCTCGACGTTGCCATTTGCTCTCAAAATAGAAACGAAACAGAAACAGAACTAGAAAGTGAAGCATATTCTTGCCTTTGATGGCTGCCAGAATATGTCAAAACCATTGCCAGTTCCCAATGGCGCTTCTTTGCCCCAAACACAATTGGTCATCACGCCTTCTAATGAATCGGTCGCCCCTCTTCCAGCTGCATCTAACAGGGTTCTGATTGGTTTCTATAATATCAAACATCAAAAAGAATAAGTCAGTGTATGAAACAACCATATTAACACGACCTGCACACAACATGAAGTATTGTGTTCACAAAATCCTTCGCACTAGCTGCTTCTCTGAAGCAAATCAGAATTAACTTAAGGAATTGCGAACTTTTTTATATAAATGACTAGAATAATAATGAAGGTGTTGAACGTTACCTTAAACGATGCCTCAGTAAATGGAGCTGAAACAGCAGTAATTTTGTTCATGTCTTGAAAGCCAGAAATGTTGAATGCGTTTGCATCACCAGAGAAAGTCATCATGTCTGCTATCAGTTTGGCATGCACAGGATTCGTATGCGGAGCTGTCTTCTCCAACACCAAGGCGAGTCTCTGTTCACAACAAGGTCCAAATGAGCCTGCCTCCTATGTCGCAATTTTAATAGATTTTGATGAAGTTGACCCCACATTTCAAATTTACCATAAGACAGTCGATGAATCTCTTACCCGCATGACCATCTGATAAGCTGTTTCGACGCCCATGGCATGCCTTATCTCCTGGATACTGTACGGCATGCTTCTGTTCCAGTCCACCATGTCCATAAGAGGGAGACATGCTTCCTTCACTGATGCCCATGCAATGCTCCGTTTCATCCTCGATTTGGTGGGAGCGACAGTTATCTCTAAAACCAGCTCCTCCTCATGATCCCGGTTGAAAGCAAGTTTCTTGTGATAGGTCGTCCAAGTCGGTCCCTCGCTAACAATTCGTACCGACTCTAGCCGTTCATCACCTAAAAAAGAATTTACATTGGTAGAATCAGCCGTCTGTTCAACATTTGAGGGACAAAAAGAGATGAAAAAGTGCTGATTGCATTGACTACATAACTCTTGCAATATCCTCCCCCAGAAGCAAAAATGGCTCACTTTTAAAACAAAAACGATGTAGAAACAAAATAGCACTACAACGGCACAACCTGAAATATCGGCAAAATATGCTGGACATCCTATTAGATAGTATAAACCAACACATTTGAGACATTGTTGAAAGTTACATGCCTTTCACTGTGCAGTCAAGAAGACCAGGAATTATAGTTCTACGAATTTTCATAAGTAGAGTCAATAAGGCTGCGTTATAGAGGCCACTCTCCCTCTGGTTCTGCATTTTTTTCGGCATACTTGGCGAGAAATGAAGACAATATCCTTTGGAAACGTTGCAGCTGTGACTGCACGCACAGCATTTCAAAAAACCAATTGCCCACATGTCAAATAGATATTTGAACGAAAGCTAAAAAACAAAGCAATGGAGACTGTTTTCATCCACACCCAGTCTATCTCATGAAATAGAGACATTGAATTTTCAGCCCTCAGCAAAGAATAAGATAGGTTAACTATGTATCAACCGATAGGACAGGACACCTCACTGATGAAGTGTCTCAAGGGCTCCAAAAATACAATACAAGCAAGGGCTCTCTACGTGAAGATTTCGATTAAACAAACCCAGGTTAGGTTACCTGCTACAGAAGAATATCTGTCCCATAGGCTGTTTCTTGACATTTTTGACACTACCACTGAACTTCTCCCCAAGTCGCTGTAAAATACTTTTAAAGTCCACTTGATGTTGTTTCATCAAGTCCTACAATACTCACACGGGTTAGTTGTAACGATTCGTGATTTGATTTCAGCGTGAGATGCCAAATTGACAACATCAACGTTTCTAGAATCGTCCAAGCATGCAGACGCTAGAAGCAGAAGTAACACGGAAACGATTGGTAGAATCAATGAAAACAATTCCAAATAATATCCAGTAGCACGATAGAAATGATTTACCCGAGATAACTCTATGTGTCCCAACCAGGGCGAGCCCAATCGGAGCGCTTCACCATTTGACCCAGCTAATCGGAAATTTTCCACGTCCCAAAATCTAGCAAACCCAACGCAAAAGAATCTCAGTGCATCAACCTAAGTGTGATTCCCTAGAAACTGAAATAGATGGAAAAAACACAGCACTCGAGTCGTGAAATACTCAAAGTGATGTTGCATCTTCACAGATAAAAATGGCGGACCTAGAGGATTCATCAAATGCTGTCAAACCAAATGCCACTTCATTGATACACCTTTCTTCTCCAATATTACATTTACAAAATCAATAGGGAGGTTGCGTAATCTTACTGAATGATGCTACTTTTCGCAAGTGTCCTCAAGGTGATCCTTGTCAAGAAAGCCTGCACGTCAAGAACCCTCCTTTCCAGACAGAATGGTTTTGTACATAGACAATTTACAAGTCTTATGATGACACACCGATCGCTAGGCTTCAACTCAGATTTCTCCCGTGGGTAAAGTGTTTCCTGTATCCAATGAAAATAAACAGTGCATCTTGTTTTTTCAGAAGAACATACTTGAAGGCATGCTTTGAAAAACAATGAAAGATAAAGCTAAGACAGAAAGAAAGCATTAAGAAAATGAACTCAGGTTTTTCTATGGGAAGGAACTAATATCCAATGCTAAGTCATCCGGGATGTCAACAATCAAGCAGCCGGCAAACAAAGAGCTCAGAAATAATCCAGAGATGGATCCCTCCAGAGGCTATAAATAAGGCAGCAATGATCTCCAGAGAGAGAGAAAAAAAAAAAAAAAATCTCGATGGGTCAGACAAGACATCAATACCTGAACAAGCTCGAGTGGCCGAGGCATGAAAGGACCATTCAAACTTGGTGCATCCAACATGAGCTCATAAGCAGGTTGAGATACGGCTGTTGCTGCCAACACCCCGACAGGCTCGCCGGCTAAGACCGACAAAGGCCATCTTCTGCTATCGTCCTCGTCCCATGTCAGATCACCTTCAGCTTCCTCCATCGGCGTGATCGGGTCATCCCGCCCAAGTTGATTTCTCTTCGAATTCCTTCGCCTCGGCACTCCTACAGCTCCTCCATAACAAAATTGGATAAGGCTATTCCCACACTGACTGCGAACACTACCATCATACACAACATGCAGATCCCGCAGGAAAAGCATCAAGGACTTGAAAAGTGTCCCTGGTTGTGCCACTTCCACGTGCTTTCGAAGGATCCCCGTGCGATCGGCAATAACGTGGTTGAAGAGTCCAGAGGCACTCAGTCCATCCACGAGGGAGCTTCGCACGAGCCCTTTGTCCTCCCACCAATCCAGCACCGGAGAATTTGAGATGGAAGAGCGACGCGAAGATGAAAAGGGGAGAAGATGTTTCCCTTTGTAGAGCTGTAGTCCCATGCCGGCAATCTGCTGGAGAAGTTTGCCTCTCGAGCCTTTGCTTCCTGATTTCACCATCAGCAATAAAGAGTTATTTTTCTCAGCATACTTCGCCAGGATGGATTCGACATCACTTTCCCGTGCTCGAAAAATATGTTGCGCAGCTTGTTCCAAGAATCTAACGTTTTTTGTCAGATTCTCAGGGTCAGAAATCATGTCCGGGACCATGGATTGTACTTTCGCGTCCAGAATGCGGACTGATTCACATGATTCTTGTATGGATTTCATGTAATACTCTTCAAAGATGCTCTGAAGCATTTTCTGCCTTGCTGCGGAATTATTAGTGACCTGGAAATCCGTCAATCCTGTACTAAATCCTTGAACCTGTAGCCAGGCATGCAAGAGTCCTGCTGCATTGTTCAGATAATCCACGAGCCCCTCGGGTCCTAATTGCAAACAAAGAGCTGACGCAATACTCTTGTTCTCCTTCCGCAGCAGTTTTGTCTCATCAGACCACTTCAAAATCTCTCCTCCTTCGATCAACACGCTTTCATTGGCAGAACCCATATTCAACTCCTCCGGCAAAGTGAGCGCAAAGACCTGCTCCCCAGTCCAAAGCGGACCCCCCTTGGGGGACTTCACTATGGCTGCCTCTGGAGGTTGTTTCGAGGACCACATGCATAGCTGATGCATGGAGGCTTTATCTATGAACAGCTTGCCGGTAGTCAGAAGATGCGCTGCCAACAAAGTATCCTGTACACAAACAAAACACCACGCAAGATGGAATGAGATAGAAGAACATGGAAAATATCGAGCTGAGAAGCAATACAACTAATCAGTGCAGCATGCAAACAAAAGCAACATTTTCTTCTAAAGTTTTATGTGCAGTAAGTCCATTACCTGAGTGAGTCCAAGAAGAGGCTGTCCACCATGATCAGATACTATTTGCTGCGGCACTGACATCAACTGCTCCAACTCTGCAATGGCTTGCAGTGACTGAGGAACAAACAAATGGAATATATCACCGTCGAAGTCAGCATTGAATGGTGGACAGATGAGCGGGTTCACAGTGATGACAAGTCCATAATGAACGTGGACTTTCAAGGCCATCAGGGAATGCTTGTGGACAGACGGGGGTCTGTTGACGTACACGTAGTCTCCGTCTTGGATGTTGCGGTGAACGACATCCCCAATCAGCACTTTGTGCGTTTGTGCACTTTCTAACATCACCTGGAAAGCCTGTCCTCCTCGTTCGATTCTCGTAGCACCAGGTTTCCCTTTCTGGGGGCTCAATTCTTTCAGAACTCGAAATTCTTGCAATTTGGCATCCACATATTCTTGCAACTTGGTGCAATTCCATTGCGTGGCTCTCTCGGGGATGGTCAGTTTTTGTGCAACTGCCCAGGGAACTCCAATTTCCTCTATGCCTAACGAAGGATCACCTGCAATGACAGCCTTGGCGGTAAAATTCCCGCCCTTCCCAAGAAGGGTATCTGAAAGCCATTCCTTGGTCCAGCGATGGTCGTCTTGCTTCGTGATTCGACCATTTCGATCCCTTTTTTGTGGCTCTTTACCAGAAACTGCCTGCCCTCAGACAACAAACAAATCCCAATTTCATCAGTAATAACATTCGCACTCTCATAATTATCATCTTGAATGGGTTAGAGACATCCAAGAAGGAGGCGGCGGCAGAAATAATCCGAACTCCGGAAATATAATCCTTAATAAGATGCTCTGCAACCGAGTATACCAGTTTACTAATGTATCCCAGATAAGTTTGAAGCAAAACAAACACTTTTATACCCAACAATCAATGGTAGCCATTAATCAAGCACATACTTTAGGAGCGCCTTTCTCCCGCAAATAATTAGCAGTAAGTATTTGAAGCGCCGTGGATTCTTCTTTCTGTGCCCTACTCATAGCCTTCCCCGTTCTAGTTCGTTGGATGCGTCCGATCTCCGTGACCAGATTCTGCAAAGTTCTTGTGACATTATCCTGAACAAACTCAACACACACATGAACGTCAATACAACATTTCATATGCCGCAACGACCTCACATTCTCCAAATTATACAAAGAGCTGAGCGATAATGCTAAACAAGAAGAATTCTTACACTGCCAAATTGCACAGCCGTCGTGTTGTTCACGTATTTGTAGTCCGTTGTGCGCGTGCAGTTGGGTGGAACCGGCACACACTTCATAATGAGACCTTCAGGACGAGCCACCAATCGGTTCATTCCAAGCTTGCCAATAGCTCGTTCTGGTATCTTCTTCAGTACAGTGTAAGCCTGTGAAGAGCGCCCCAATTGTCAGATAGAGACTCATTCTCAAAACACATGCAGTCGAAGTAGATTACCGAGCATAACAACTAAGAGATGATTATTCCGAAAATATTTGCACAAATTCTACCCATTATGGCTAGAAGAGGATTTTCTTGAAAAATATCATGGAAGGAGCTTTTCGGCGTCACTAGCCGACTTGATACAATATTTGTGGTAAAATAGTATACTAGCTGAAAATGTATCAAATTTGACAATTTTCTACAATTTTATCAACGAGATTGGAATATGTTCTAAAAAAACTACTAAAGAAATTCAAGGGTATAGCAGTTTTGATAAATTTCTGAAAAAACATTAAAAAAAAAACTGGATGAGTAGAAAGAAGAGGTTCACCTCTGAAGGTGACAGGATGTGTTTTGTCGGAACCCTAATTTCATTATCCTGGGAACGAGCTGGCCCCCCAAGAAAAGCCCAAAAATCATCTGGAAGCCAAAGGTCATCTTCATTGTCTACAACCTCCAACTGCAGTATTTCGGAACTATCACCGATCTTCCTTCCCTTCGCTGGGAGAATCTTCACACGGATTGGTCGATATTCAGGATTGCCCGGAGAACAATGCCGGCACGCTGATTTCTTCGAGGCCCGATGATTATCTGCATTGAGAACATCCAAGCCAGCAGGTCTTCCCTTGTATATTTTCTTAGAGCTTTTCACCTGGCTCTGTAAAATCCAAATCAGAAAAAATTTCAACCAGCTGAACCCAATTGCAACCGAGTTTACGTCATTGATGTGGCATTGCCTCACTTGGAGCTATTTAACTTGTAAGCTAATAAATTAAAATACTTCAGGCAACATCAAAATATAAGTTCAACATGGAAAAAAAACGCATGTGACCAGTGAGGACAAGTACCTGTGAGGCTTTAGACTTGGTAGTGGCAGACTTCTTTGAAGATCCATTGGCGAGGGCTTTACCTTTGGCTTTGTTCATTTCTGAATGTGGAAGGTGCTTCGTAGCAGCAGCAGATGTTGATCCCAACGTGAAATCTATGGGACCGTGAGGAATCACTTCGAGGATGTCGGCTGGAATATCGTCTTCTGACGAAAGGTCTATTACACCATTAGCTGCATCTTTCTGTACATAGAGAGAACAAACACTATATTTGAACAAGACTTTTTGTTGCGACGGGGTCAGAATAGCGATTCACAAAGTGACTACGATGCTTACAAGCCTAATAAATAATAAAATCTAGCCATCATTTTCTGATAGTGAGAGAGGCACCTCCATTGACTCAGCTGCAACAACAGGGATTTCTCTATCCTCGCTCCCCTCTTCCGGCTCAAAATATAGAGAATTTCGTCTCCAATTATTCCCTGCTTCGTCACTGAAGGTGGTTTTCTGCATCAGAACACGCCTTCATGTAAGTGCGACACAAGCGAGTCGAGACGTTAAAACGCATTTAGAGGAGCGAAGACAAGTCACTTAAGAGCAACTGAAAGATTTTATGCCGAGTCGGCAAGGTCAGTGCACGTTGAATACACATACTTGTTGCGTAGAAAGGAAACAACTGGCCAAGAAATCATCTTAGCTCCTCGTGCAATCACGGATGCTCAGTAGGAACACCTACTCTATGGAATTAAGTTGAGGTGCCAAGACAGATTAAGGCTGCAAAGACTGTCAATCCCTTCAAAGGATCCTAGACGCTGAATTCCATGTCCTAAACCGATGACAGTCAGCTCGTTTGCAAGTAATTCGAGCTGAAAAACACAAGCAGGGGCTCCTGATTTATGCAGAGAGGCACATCGTATAGCATCTCGTCAGGGATATCATATACCTTTTTCTTCACTTTTAGGTCTCCACACGCAAGGCATATATTCTGAAGTATTCGCTGCACCAACCGCATATGGTTGGGGTGGAATATCGGTTGTGTGAGCTTCACGTGCGCAAAGTGTCCTACAGAGGCAAATGGGCGCATAAATAACTTCAGAACGACACAATCCAGTGAGGAGTAGACTAGAATGAAAACCCAGAAAAACCACCAAGTAATACACTGCCACACGATAAAGAATACTGCTACTGCCAGAAAACTCCGTTACAATCCGAAGTTTGCGAAAGAGTTTCACCTGTACATTCGTCGTAGTTGGTCCCTCCACAAGTTGCACATATTTCATTCTCAGCTGGTAAACCAAGCCGAGGGTCTACGAGAGTCTTAAGCGCATCGCTTCTGCTCTTGATAACAGAAAAACCATGCTGTCCACACCGGCATGGAAAACAAAAAAACTATTAGATTACACATCAATCATCTAGCTCCCCTCCCTCCCTTCAATCTTCATAAGCAGTCTCCAACAGACCCTAACACAAACAAAGCCAGAAATGAGACACATTCATAGTCGAGTGTCAAGACTTCAGAAGCTGAATTCTTACGAATTCTTTGGACGTGGCCAGTCCAAATTGCAGTCCAACGATTTCTGCCAAAGGAATCTGCAACGCTGGGGGCTGCGCCCCAGGCTCTATCACTTGCATTTGGCTAACGTCTCCTCGAGGAACCTTCGAAACTCCCTGTACATTGCCACATTACGCAAATCCCACCTTTGAAAAACACAAAAAACTGAAATACTGAAACTACCGACTGAAAACCCAAAGCAAGGGAGCAAGAAACTCAAGAGCAGCAAGAGCGCAATTAAAGCTAAATCTTTCTCATTCTCTTCCACAAGCAAATTAAAACCTTCAGGAGCTCCCTACACATTGCCAAAGACTACAAAACTAAAGTGAGGGAGCAAGAAACTAAGGAGCAGTGGCTGCACAATTGAGGCTAAATCTTCCTTGATCTCTGCCAAAGCAAATTAAAACCTCAAGAACTCTCTACACATTGCCACATTGTGCAAATCCACTCTAGGAAAATGGAGGCAAAATCATAAAAAACAGAAACAAAACGTGTATACAACGACTCCAGTCTGGTACTAAAGGGAGAAAATAAGAAGCTGACAACTGTGGATGCTTCAACAGAGTAGCAAAGCTCCTAAATTCTCCAGGATGGAATTAAAGCCGAAATCTTCCGCTTTCAGAATAAGCATCAAGAAAAGCAAGAGACCGAAATCCCGAAGGACGTACCGATCGTGAGAGAGCGCAAAGAAACGGCCTCAGAGACCCAAGTGAGCCGCGATCATGGCGACGCAATGCAATTTGCGGAAGAGGAAACGATTCCCCGCCGAAATCATCAATGCCACCAGCACCTCCGCCGACGAGCACAAGGCTTCTTTCTTTCCCCAATATAGTTTCAAGTGGTGCCCTTGGTGGGCAGGGATTGATGGATGAATCTCGGATGTGGATGTAGACGGGACAGCCAGCTCCCCGCCCTGACAACATTCATCCATATTAACTACGGCTCTCGGAGTGCTAATCAGTCTTATTAAGCTTTATGCAACACTTCGAAATCATCATCGCCGTCGCAGTCATACTGTAATTGCCAAGTGGCTTTCTTTATCTTTATCTTTCATTCTTTCTTTCCATTTACTATTGATAATCATAATGCGCAATTGTGCATTAGAGGAGACATAAAGTTATGATTACAAACTAAGGAAGATTATCAGTCAACATCTTCGTCTTTGGAACATTTTGAAATTTACACCAATCGCAAAATGTAGAGAAGTTTCATACTTACACAAGTGGACATGCATCCCAATATCATATCTTTTTCATTTGCATTCCTCATGCATAGCTATTCAACATATTACTCTACAAATCTTTAGTAAGTATGGATCAATCACTATAAGAAACTCGCGTTTTCTGTGTCGTCAAAAGAAAAACACATCATGTTTTTAAAAACGCGTCATGTTTTTAAAAAACGCGACAGCGCTCGCAGGATTTTATTAGATGTCACTGGAAACATTGCATGTTTTTCGTGCAACGTGGATATGTCCACTAAGACAGGGATGTTTTTTTGGACGTCACATAGAACATGGTAAGATTTTTTCAAACATCCAAAAAAACATAGATGGCCACATCAGCAAAGAGTTCATTCTAATTTTTTTTAAATTAATTAAAAAATTTATGGTTTGTAGTAAAAAATTGACCACAAGTGAAAAATTTAGAGAAAGGACAGCCACGTAGCATATTTTGCAAAAAATAAGGAAATGGATGGATGATTCAAATGCATAATATGGATGAAAACAAGTGGTCTTTATACTAGTCCAGTGGTGGGAGGAGAGACAATTGATATGGGATATGCAAAAATACATTGAGATGTTCAAGAAAACATCTTGATGTTTAAAATGACGTGACATGTCTCAAATGACATCAACATATTCAATTGTCAAGTTGTCATTTTCTCAAATCCCATATCTTTTGTCTCACCTAAGGTTGAGAAAGGATATAAGTATAGGCTTTTCCTCCTTCATTTTCATTAACTTTAAATGAAGTAATCTTTTCATTTCACCATCAAAAATTCTTAAAAAGGTAAGTGGTAATTTTTTTAATTTAATAATTTTATTTTTTTGTTTTGTTTTATTTTTTATTTTAATATTATTTATTTTCTAACTTGGAATTGTAGATATAGTGTACTAATTGACGTTTAATTTGACGTCTTAAAAAACACCATTACAATTTTCAAGTGACCCAAAAGTGTGCTGACAAAGCATGCCACATCAGCATAATTTAGGGTCCACGTCAACATAATTTAGAAGCCCATGTCAGCATAATTTGGGGGTCCACGTCACAAAAAACATGGATGAGGCAATGGATGAAAAAAAATATAGGTGGCACTGCCTGCCAAAAAGTTGCTGATGTGGACCTTTCCACACTGCCAAATGGCACTATTTGGGTCCCTCAAATTAACCAATCTTGAAGAATGTCCAAAAAAAAGAACGTGTTTTCCGTTTTTTCCACCATGTTTTTTGCTTGTTCATTTTGACGGATTTTAGGTGACATCGTGTTTGACATGAAATCGCGTTTTTTTTATATCCCAGAATTCGCTGTTTTCTTATAGTGAATGTTTTTTTTAGTCAAAGTACACACCATGCAGTGAATGGAGGATGTTCCCTCCAGATTTAAACCATTATGACTATGCCACAATACTAGAATCTGGCCCTATGAGGCCTAAAAAAAAACATTGGTGTGGATAGGGGACAAAATTAGAGAATTGGATTTAATTTAGGAAGATAACGTATTGATGTCATCATTTCATTTAAGGAAAAATATGACATCATTTATTATATAATTATGAGAAAATTCATCTTTGTCCATTTCAAATAGGAGGCACCAAAAAATTTGAAACATTTGACATTCATATAGAATGCATGCATGAGCGGCTAGGGCTTGTATACTTCAATAAGCTTTTAAAGGCATATTACGTATTATTGAATAAATTGTTGAAAGTTTCATTTCTTTGCCCATTTTAGGTAGCTAAAAATGACATACTAGAATCATAAATTAACCTTGAAGAATTGATAGATTTAGACCATGGCATAATGAATAGTAAATACAATCAAAATTTAGACTGACAATAATGGAGTGACCTTAGTAACATCAATAGAAACACCCTTGTTGATGTAAAACCATCACAAAAATTATTGTTCTAGGGTCCTGATCTAGAGTTTGTTTAGGAAAAGACATTTGCCATTTTAGATGAGCTAGTGATATGACGATTATAAATGCACATTAAAGTAGAAGCACCAATAACTAATCAAATTAGCTAATTTGGAGAAGATGATGAAGAATAAGAGTTGGTAGAAATTTTTTCTATATAAGAAGATAGGAAATGTGGAGATGGAGAACTTTTTAGAATTTTATTTACCAAATTGAAAACACTATGAATTTTCAAAGCCAAAATGTGCATTAGACCAATAACCAGTCTCTAAAGTCTTCTAATTTTAATCAATCTAGAGCTACTTTCTTGTTTATTTCTTTCAAACATGTGTCATAACCTTATTAGGCCCAACCTAGAAAAAGACCAAAAGAAACCAAAAAGAACATTTACAACTTGCTTTCCACCCTAAGGTTGGAAATAGTACACCCTACAAGTTGGTTATTGAGTGTAGTTAGTTACTAGTGCACCTACCTTATATTGGTTTTGAATATGTAGGTCTAGTGACTACTTGCACAATTTGAAAATTCACAACAAATTTATACTTTGTTAAAAAAATATTTCATCAATTGCTCCCACACTACTTTCATATTTGTCTACATGTAGGAAAATTTTAATTTTGTCAACCATCCTTTAGAGGTTTCACAACTATTTTCCGTACGATGGGGACCATGGGGTCATCTACTTTGAATAAATATTACTTGCAAAAAATTATAAAAGATCAAACAATTCTTTGGTTTTGACTAGTTCGAGCTTTAATTTTAATGTTTCTACAATGAACATTAATAATGCAAGAAACCTCTATTTCTTTCATAGATTTATTACAATACATTTATAGAAATGTTATAAAAACACAAACCTATTTTAAGTACAACATGCCTTGCCATGAGTTCAAGATGCACACAAAAAGAATTTTGAATCTTTTTCAAGGATATCAAGGTATTTTTGTATAGCATGATAAAAAATTTATAAAATTTTGAAGCTCACCATTGAGCAAACTAATTTTTAGAAAAACATCTTTTATAAATATGTAGTTGAATATAGAGTAGCATACTCCGAAGGATTAAGTCCCACTTTTACTTGTATAAAACAAGCGGATATCTATTTCTTTGTTTTCATTGTATATAGAAAAATTACTATATTCACCAAAAATAGTTTCACCCCAAAAGTCTATAGGCCATTTCTTTTGTCAAAAACTACTTAAAACTACCATTTTTAATGCTAACAATAAAAAACTTAAAAAAATTTCTTCTTTTGCAAATCCAATTATATGATCTTGCATTAGACTAGTATATAAATGTCTAGAAGAAATTTCAGAAATTATGATTGTATCGATTTCAAGGTATAAGTATTTAATAGTAAAAAAAAACTTAGTTTTTTGTTCCTAGCTTAATTAGATCAATGGACTTAGAATCCTCTTAATTTAAAATTTATTATATTTAAAATTATAATTTTTTTTAATATTGAACAATTAATGGAGAGTTTAGGATTAGAAATTCACTCCTCTATTCTATGATTTTCATTCTTTTAATCATGGAAAGAAGGGCTAGTCTGTGTGAAATCATCTTTTTTGCAACAATGCAAATCATCTACCATAAGAAATTCAAAAACATTTATTTGAGACCAAACTACTATTTATGACTTCTCGTTTTTGCACAAAATTTTAAATATGAACAATTGCATTTTTCTCTTACATGAAAGAATTCTTTATCATCCATCGTACACTTAGTATTTACAACATTTATATAAGGAACACTATTAAGTTGAAGTAGGTGCAAGATAGAGGGAAAATTTGAATTATTAATAGCTCTAAGATGGAAACACACTTATCCCAATGGTGAAATTATTCTAGAAAGTAAAATAAACCACGTGCAACTTCTTTTTTTTAAATTGTTAAAATAATCTCATAAACAAATCCAATATATTAATTTTCTTAAGAACCTGGTAAGATTGCCCTCAAAACAAGAAGCTTTGTAATCTTTACATCACTAATTAGTATCAGTCAAATAGAATGAATGAAACCTTTCCAAATAGGAAAAATGTAATCTATAAGAAATAAATTCTTAAAAAATTATTTGAAGTTTTTTAGGTTTTTTTTTGTTGTCCTATCTTGGGCTTATTGTTATTGCAGTATAAATTTTGCTCTCAAAAGTATTTGAAATAATGACTGTATTTCCAAAAAGCTAATCCATTTACTATCTTCAAGAAGATTCAAAAAATCTTACAAAAAAATAAGATTATAGGTACTTGGTCAAAGTTCCAAATACCGATAATCTTAACCCCTAAAGGACCAACATGCCTTTTTTGGCAACATAACTATTTCCGGCAAGTACGTGTGACTAGAGGTTTCTATATTTCAGGACTAAATTTTAATAGAAGGTGTGGACGAGGAATATATTTAAAGCCCAACAATTTTCATGACTTTTGACTATATGGTCAAAAAGTTATTGCATAACATGTTGTTTATTTCTCAACTCGGACAGTTTGGGCAGATCAGAAAAAATCACTTTTTTAGAAAATAAAAAATTGAAATTGGTTTAATAGATTTATATATATGTGGAATTGGACTAATGAGTCAAAAGTTATGAAGAGTTTTAGTTTGCAGGTAGTTATAGATTCCCTACTCTAAAATTTACTCAATTTTCAATATTTTTGGAAAAAAAACAACAACATTAGGTGTAGGTTGTTTATTACAGCATTTGAACCATTGGAATTGGCAAGTTTCAATTTCACAAATAAATTTTTAACAATTTAGTATTTTGAATCATTCTCTACTTCTTTTTACTTACTATTTTTTTTCTATATGTTGTCTAATTCCAAATGATTTGAAATTTTTTGAGCATGTATCCAACTTGCCTTGGAAAATGAATCCAAAGATGAACTACCATTTTGGACTCTTTTTCCTGCAAATGTGAGCTTGTAATGTGCAGCTGCCCAGATTTTTGCAGTGATAAAAAAAGGACTTTTGTAACTTCAAACACCAATATCTTGTAATCCACACGGTAAAAATTTCTGAAATGTTTTCCTCATCTTCTCAAACCTGAATACTACAAGATCCTATGGTTATATGTGTCCAAAAACAATATTTCCAAATATTTGGTACTTGTGTTAGAAATGGCAGTTTTGGAGGGGTTTTGGTGAAAACATAGTCAAAGAACTTTAGGGGTTAAGGGACTCTTAGGATTTTAGGGAGAAACTAAAATTTTAAAAACATATTACTAAAATTTACTTATTCATCAAATATTTTCTACTTATTATAAATTATTTATTTAGTATATTTTAGTAAAATTAATAATCAAAGTGTGCTTCTTTTAGATAGTAGTGTTTATGACCTTGTAATAAGAAGTTCATGGCTTATGTACAGGCTTACGCAATTACATAATGAATAGCTAATTTATAATTTGATGTCCAATGGCACAATTGGTACATTTTTGCGTAGCTTTTAAGACCTCAATTTGAGGTTACTCATGTTTGACTTTTAGTTATGTCACCATACCAAGTTAAAGTCTAACATACAAAGCTATTAGAGGTTAATGATGACCTTTCATGATGCAAAGTCATAAACCATATTCAAAGCTACTAGAGTTGAATAGGTTGATGTTCAAAACGTTTCATCAATTCCAATTGTGGAGGTTCAATGGACCTTTCAATAATGCCAAGCCCAATGTTTACGGCTACAAGACTATTTAAAATTGATGATGGCTTGTTTTAAATGTGGTTCTTGAACTTAAGGCTCATGTTAAATTCAACATCATTGTCTCATTGGTTAGTCAAAATACCATTAGTGTAAATCTTTACAAACCTCAAAAAGAAACATTACCTAATTACAACAATAATTTATATTGAGTGGTTACAATTTATTTTTAGTAAAAAAATCAATTCATTTGATGAGATTTGAGGCCTCAAGAGAGCTGTTTCAAAGCTATTCTTGAAACAATTTCTGAAATTGCTCGTTGTTGTCAGGCCAACAATTATGTGTGTGTATATGTAAATATATTTTTAATAATTTTTTGGGGTCTTGAAATGCAAAAAAAAGTCAAAAAAAGTCAAAAAAGAAGAAGTTAATGAGATGGCACGGTCTCGACCACGTCGAACTCTGTTCATTCTACATTCCCGTGGCCATTTCTACATTTTCGCAGTTTGGGAACCCACAATTTGAAACCCGCAGTCTTCCAGAGGTGTTAAAACTCATTTAATGCATTTACTGTATATGAAAGTGTACATATTATATTGTCATAAAAATAAATTTAGAAGTTTTAAGCATGCATCATTTAAGATTGTTTTGTAGAACCAATTTATAAGCTAAATGAAAGTTTATACACACCCCTTTGTACTGTACAAAAGAAAATATAGTGACATTTATCACCTAAATGCATTCATGTGTAAATATCTAAATATTTCTATTATCACTTCGGCCATTCTTAATGACCAAATTGAATTAATTATTTTGTAAATTTTAACAATAATCAATCCACCATATTTCTCTATGTCAATGTAGATCTATAGAGTGGGTGGTACATAAATTCATATAATAGTGCACACATATATTTTTTATAAAATTTAAAGAATCAACTATATTTTATTCTATATAAATTATCTTATTGTCATTGCATTATATATTGTTAGTTTACATTGTGGCAATTTGATATATAAACTTATAAACATGATGTAATATTCACTTCATTTTAATGGAAGGATAATATTTGATACAAAAAATCCTAAAAATATTTCCAAATTGAAGAGGGTATATTTAGAAACCTTTTTAAGCCTTTTATAATGCATTTCTAAATTTGACCTATTTATTTATATTATTTATCCTATCAACTTTGAATGGAATCCATATTGTTTTCAAACGTTTTTCTAATAAAGACTATGAAGTAACTTTGAATGGAAATAGTAGAGAGGTCAATCTTATGCATAAGCCTTTATAAATAATGGTACTTAGTAATTTTGCATAGAGATCTCTCTTTTACTTACAACCCTAGAAAGATATTATGTTGGACGTAGAAACTTTGTATAAAATCACGTTGATGATTTTAACAAATCTTAAAATTGAAGGTGCCAAAGTTTTTAAAAAAAGATGAGACAATTTCATATAAAATTGTCTTATTGATCTTAATTCATCTTACAATCAAGGGTGTTAAAATAATAGTGGTGATCTGAATTACAAAAATTTAGATAATAAATAGAATTGTTGTATATAGTACTCTTTTTGCTCCCAAACAATCTTCCATTTGAATAGAATATTTGCAATTAAGGCTAAAAATAATGCTATTTCAACCCATTTTAAGGTATAGACAGAATTTGGTAGACTCCCATTGTCCTAGAACTATGAGCTTTTGAGCCCATTTCAAATCAAATGCATTTGGGAGTCAATATTAAAATGTGGAATTTCTTAGGTATTTTCAAGGAGCACTAGTAGGCACCTAATTATTGAATGTGAGGTTGTCATTTTGTGCATAGTTAGTATGGGCCTATGAACATGTGTGGCCCTTCCTAGCAAATTAGCAATGCCCAAAGCTTCATCTTTTTCTATTGGGCAACACTCAACAAGATGCAAAAATACTAGAGAACCTTGATTTTTTGCACACATAATGTTGATTCATTCCTTTAGTCATTTACCATTGCAATCACATTGACTCCTTTCTCCCACTTTACTTTACAATGTACAGTGGGGTACCAATCAAAATGTCGTTTTCGAATTCGTAGTGAGAAAAATTTCAGTATTGCCAACTTTGAAAGCCTCCTGAGAGCTCAAAAATTGGTATTTTACCACGAAATTTTTACCACAACATCATCTTTAAGTTAATTATATTTAAGACAAATTTCAAGGTCAAAATATTTACTAAATTTTTTTTATTCAAAACCTACCAACATGGGTAGTGGTGAGAAACATTTCACTACTTTCAACTTTGACACCTTCCATTAGGGGAGAATTGAACCTCCAAAGAGGCCGCTTTGTAATGCAAGAGAGTGGGTGGGAAGAGCCTTTTCAACTTACTAATTGGGCCAAGAATTGCATGATGAATTCAAGAATTTATCATCATTATCCAATCCATCTCCATAGTCTCATAACTATTTGGGAGGAAAGAGCCTTTTTATCTCACTAATTATGCCAAGAATTGCATGATAAATTCAAAAATTGTCATCATTATCTAATCCATCTCCCAAATCTCTCAAATCTCATGATGATTCAATCATGAAAGATGGAGCACACGCCTACCGCAAATATCTACAAGCCAAGTGGATACATGCAATCCTACATAGAAGTAGTAATGATGACATGGGCACTCTCATACTCATTTAATTTGTATTAAAATTAGTAAGAAAACTCAAAGCTTCTTTAAGGGTTCAATTTTTCCCTAATGCTAAGGATTGAGTTTTTTTTCTTTTGCCATGAAATTTTTGTCATGAAACAATCTCTATGTTTTTAATATGTATAAAAAATTTGAAGGTAAATATTTTTTTTAAAGAAAGTGTTTGAAATCTCCCAACGTTGACATTTGTTAACAGGTGTAGTTTTGATAAAAATTTTCAGAATTGCCAACTGTGACACCTTCCCAAGGGCTAAAAAATTGGTTTCTCACCATGAATTGTTTTTTGTGAAGTCATCTCTATGTTGATAATATGTTCTATAAATTTCAAGTTCAAATTAATTACAAAAAAAAAGATATACAAAATCTCCCAGCATGTATAGTTGTGAGGAGGAGTTTTTGAACCCTTAGTATAATGTTATTATGTGGAGCAAAGTTTGACACGAATGTATAAACTCAACCTCACAACTACACATGTTGAGAGATTTTGAATATCTTTTTTTGGGTAAGTGTTTTGAACTTGAAATTTGGAACATATATTATCAATATAAAGTTGATCTTATTCAAAAAAATTCATGTTAAATAGACAAATTTTCAGCCCTTGGGAGGGTGTCAAAGTCAGCAATAGTAAAAAATTTCTCACAACTACACATGTTGGGAGATCTTGTATATCTTTTTTTTGGTAATTCATTTGAATTTGAAATTTGTAGAACATATTATCAACATAGAGATGACTTCACAAAAAAAATTCATGGTAAGAAACTAAATTTTCAGCCCTTGGGAGGGTGTCAAAGTTGGCAATTGTGAAAATTTTCTCAAAACTACACATGTTGGGAGATTTCAAATATCTTCTTAAAAGAAAATTTACCTTGAAAATTTTATACATATCAAAAACATAGAGATTGTTTCATGACAAAAATTTCATGGCAAAAGAAAAAAAACTCAATCCTTAGGAAGGTGTCAAAGTTGAAAGTAGTGAAATGTTTCTCACCACTACCCATGTTGGTAGATTTTGAATAAATTTTTTTTGGTGAATATTTTGGCCTTCAAATTTGTCTTAAATATAATTAACTTAAAGGTGATGATGTGATTCAAATTTCGTGGTAAAATACCAATTTTTGAGCTCTCGGAAGGCTTTCAAAGTTGGCAGTACTGAGATTTTTCTCATTGTGAATTCGAAAATGACATTTTGATTGGTACCCCATTGTACAACCAAAAGATCATTTGGAGATGGATGGAATATAACAGTAGACATATGATATCTAAAAACTTAAAAATATTTTTTTTAATACAAATATGTGACACTTATAGAAATAAATTTGATTGGTATATCGACAATATTATAAAATGATTGAAATCTTTGTCAGCAAAATTTGTTTTTAAAAATACATTTTTCATGAGATGATTAAAAAAAGATTGAAAATTAGGGGAGATTTGAAGGCAAGGGAGGGTCATTTCTAGGCCATTCCCCTACTTGTTCACTATAACACTAAATCAACCTTTAATGGTAAACAAAATTTATTTTCTTTTTTTCAAAATTTTAAGAAGTACTAAGAAATCCAAAATTGTTTTTTTTAATTTCACAAAAATGATAATTAAAAAATAATTTTAAAAGAAAATGATTACTACTTTCTAATGTAGCAGTGCCTTAGCCACATTAGACTTCCAGAGTCCGAGAACTTAAGATAACTCGTGGTCTTCTAATGCCCCTAAATCTCTCCTACTGCATTAGAGTTGGAGATGACCTAAGAAATTTGTAATATTTCCATCAATAGTAAAGGGACCCATTCCTAACTGATACCCCATCGACAATCAATGGGAATTGTAATTCCAACCAAGGTTGCAATGGATTTTCATTTTTTCCTTGGAGTGCATATTTTTGTACTTTTCAAGTTTTAGACCAATAAATTCATGACATATAAGTGAACATGAAAATAGGAATCAATTAACAGAAAAGTAGTTATTCAATGATTGGAATTGGATGACTTTAGGTGTTGGTCAACGGTCAAGCCCAACTTTTCTTTTTCAAAATTCATAGTAATTTCAATTCAAGAGATAAAATTACAAATTTTTTTGCAATCTCCATCATTTTTGTCAATGCACCCTTGAAATATTTGCTATACCTTGCATTACCCTAGATCATGTATAGTTGTGCTCATTTTATCAATTACGGGTCCTTCTACCATATGGAAAACTTGATTTTATTGATACAAATTCAAATTTCTATGTAACATGAAATTCTTAAAGGACAATCATGCCTATGAAATATGGCTATTTGAAATAATCATGTGCACCTATAATTCACTTCAATTAAAATTGGGCATAGCTTTTGTTATTATATATAAATTATTATTTTTGGATCTTATTGGAAATTAAGAGAGTTAGATTAAAATGCACTTTAGCATAACTTTGATACTGTACAAATAAATTATAATTTTTTAATAAATTCTACCTAAGTCTATCAAAAAACCAACAATAGACTTTCATATGTAGACTTTCATGGCTTGATTGTATGCCTCTTGTATAATCATTAACTAAGAAAATGACAATTTTTGGTTCAAATGTTGGAATTGCATTTTGGGTAGAAGTAATTGTGGGTGCACATTCTATATTCCCAACAAACTTTTCATTTACAATGACCTTTGGGCCAACATTAATAATAGTAACAATAGTAATTGAAAAAATAAAATTTAAAAATTTTACGAGAGTCTATCTATAGTGATTTCTAAATAAAGCTTGCAATTGTAAAACAATTGGTCTGGCTTTGAAGAATTGATCCTTTAGGAATCCTTGCAAGCCTCAAAGGCCATTTGAAAGTCAAATTTTAAGCATAGTTCATGATTTTAAATGCTTCAATGAGGAAATATAGTTTTAATGATCTATTTTTTTATTGCATTTTTTTGATTTGGTATCTATTTCAAAGCTTATACAAATGAACAATGGCTTAATTGCCATTTAACAACGCCACATAATTTGATAAGAAGTGATTATGTAGAATTAAGTGTTGTAACATCAACACTGCATCACTTTTGAAGTACTAATTATCTAAAATTAGCTGCTAGAACATCAACATTACATCACTTTCCAAGTAGTGATTGTCTAAAATTAGCTGCCAGAACATCAACATCACATCACTTTCCAAGTGATAATTATCTAAAATTAACTGCCAAGACATCAACACAACATCATTGATATGAAGTGATAATCTACAATTGATTACTTCAATAGTACATTGATCATTGACAAGAAGTAATTATCTATAATAGATTACTTCATAAGACGTGACCAGTTCTAATGAAGTGGAATTTAAAATAACTAATGTTAATCAAGTTAGAACAAGATTTGACCAATGTTAGGCAGTTTACAAATGGAAGCTAACATTATCAAAATAATATCTTTTGCCACATTCATTACAATTGAAGTTCTTAATTACTCAAAAGTGATGAAATTGTAATGGCATGGATCCTTAAAGGTTCAAGAAGACTAATTTGCATTTGAGTTATTTGTAAAGTACCCTAAACCAGGGTTTAAACCCATGAGTTTTGTAAAAAAGCCAGTTGAGTTAAAAAAGTCGAAATAAAAGTGGGTATGAAACTTATTTTTCCATCAAAATGGTGCCTAAAAAATTTTGGTCCCCACTTTTGAAGTCGTGTGACATAAGTATCTTGCAAAAAAGTTTGATGCTTCAACTATAGTTGCCTTTTCAACTTCAAAAAAAGTCATGCCCAAAGTGGAGGGGACTTTACAAATAACTCAATTGTAGCATAGCATTTTTGGTATATTTGATAGGCAAGGTCTATAAATTGATGTACACCATGGTTAAACAATTTTGTATTTATGTTGAGTTGGATTCAATGACACATGACACTTCTAATATAGATCATATTACAATTTAGGGTATAGGGCAATGATATTGTGAGTTGGAGTAAATAAAAAGATTTCAAACCAAAATAAGACATTGTTCATTATTTTTGTCCATTTGCAAATAGATGATGGAAGCTTCTCATATAGATTCCTACCTTCTCTTTTAGCCTACCTTTTGTGTAGATTTACAAGTTATATACTTTGTATTATAGATAATTACAATGTGTTGCAAATTAGCTGCAATATGGTGCATTTCAAAAAGCGATGCTTTAGTAATTTGAATGTTTTTTGAAATTATTAGTTCCATTATTAAAAACAAATCCTATAGCAGGTTTTATGTTGTTTCTAAAGTAATTGCTAGTGAAGTACTTAAGAATTCAAGTTGGACCCTATATCTTATTTTTGGATGTGTATTTATAGAATGCCTAAATATAATTAGTTGATAAGAATTTTAGTATTCTACATATTTGAACTAGTGACCTTGAAGGCACACTATAAGAATACTTCTATGGAATGAAATTGGAGTTGAGATTAAAATAAAGTCCCTCTTTTTAATTTTTAATTTAACAATTTGCCTTCATTTATAGAAGGTGTGTTATTGGAAACAAAGTTGTTAGTATTTGAATGGACAAAGAGGTTCAAAATGGTTGGAACGTTTTAAATAAATTTAGAAAATCTAGATTTTCTTATTATTTAGAACTTAGGGTTTTTGATTATAGTGAAAAGCATTATTTAGAAAATATTGTACCTTTAGAGTAGGAAAAAATGGTACAATTTCTTGTATACAATGATTTCAAGAGGGTGTTGATAGTACAAGGAAGTCCAAAATACACCAAGGTCAATTTTTGGTACACATTGACATACAAGTCAAAAATTGTTATAATTCGTATCTTGTACTCTCCATTATATTGAAGTTTGCAAAATAATTATACAAGGGGTTAAAAAATGGAGTACATTTGTTTTATATTAGTCAAAAAGATTGTGCACATGTATAAATGGCAATCACGGGTGCTATTCTGTAAGCCTCTCAGTGTGAGCTTATAAGCATACAATTCTTTTAACATTCCATCTAAATTTTTTTGCTAAGTTTTATTAACTTTAGTAAATTTTTATTGTAAACCTATTATCATGGTCCCTTAAACAACCTTGATAAACCATTTATTATATTTTGTTAGATTTTAGGTGGGGAAGGGGATTCCCCACCCACCATGGGACTCCTCTTTGTATTGAGAAGTACTTAGAAGTAAGATGGAGAAGAGTGATGAAAAAAATTTAACAAAATTCAATAAGTATCATATCAAGATGACAAATGCTCAATCCTCTTCTCAAGGTTGAGAGGTACCAAGAAACAAGAAGGGAGCAATCAATTAAACAATCATTAGATCAAAAAAGAAGAGGCAGATGTCCCGATGGATCCTACAAGGGGACAATGATCAACTATTCGATAATCTTATGTAACTAAATTCATTCTTTACAAAATTAATCCCTATCAATTGAATATTTTTTTTCTAAAATCTTAACAAGTTTGATTACTAATACATTAAGGTAAAAGTGTAGATACCTACATTGGCCTCTAAGAAGACCTACGCTACTACAAAATAGTCATGATCAACCAAAATAAAATTTGATGGAGCAAAGATCCTTATAAACAAATTATTTTTCTAAAATCTAAACCATTCCAATAACAATACATCAATGGGAAATTTCGTTAAAATGGCGCCATTTCGTTAAATTGGCGCTTTTGAGCAGTTTAGATTGCGCGGTCTGAACCGTTTTTTCTATCCTAGGATCTACACCTGTACTAGATTTTGGAAATCTACAACTCTCCTAGATTTCTGAAATCTATACCGATCCTAGATTTTTTAGATTGTTTGGTCTAATATCTATGCTTGTCATAGATTTCAGAAATCTAAAAGTGTCCTAGATATTAGCAATGTATACTTGTCCTAGATGTCAAGGTGTGAAAATGGCATGTGGAATACCGCCATTTTAACGAAATTCCCCATATCAATAGAAAATTATTGGTACCTTTCCCTAAGCCCTAAGAGGATCTACATTTTTATAGGACAATGATCAACGAATATTCTATACAAACTTAATTCCATCTCCATTTATCTTTCATATCAATTGAATTCTTCATTTTTGTAATGTATACTTCTAAGTAAGATTGAAAATTAGAATTTTCATCTCAATTCAACATAATCACAATAATAGGTCTATGAAAGTTAGTACTAAAATTTATTAAAAATAAAAAATTTTGATTCAAATTTTAAGATGGAATCTATTTTTACGAATAAATTTAAGTTTTCTAATGCTTCTTCAAATTTTTAAGCTCTACGCTCATCGAATCCTTCTTCTACACTCACATGCTTACGCTCACAAGCTTATAGAATAGTATTGTTGGTATGGCAATCATATGTGAGATTAGCAACCTTTGTTACTTTTGAAATAGTATATGATTTTGAAGTGACATTAATTCCTTTAGAAAGTATTGAAACCAACCTTTAACTATGAGGTTTGTAGTTTTTCTAAAATTCTAATTGCATCAATTCTTATTGAATAATATGATAGTGTTTCAAAGTACAATAGTTTTCATACAATCAAATAATTTGCATCATCACCTAATGCAAATACTTGAAATTTGAATATATAGAAATTTCTATGCAATCATTTCAATTGTGCTTTTGACGTTGCTTATCCTTTCAAGGACTTTGTTGGTTTTTGAGATCCTTTACTATTTAATATATTTATTTTCTTCTATTCTATGCAAGGTGGACAATTTAATGCGGGATCACTTTCACAACATGCAAATAAATGATGAAGGTGACAAAAAAATGTATGATGAATGACTTTGAATATTGCACAATTGATGACAATGGTTACCAAACCATCTTTTCAAAGTTACGTATTTTAATATACACTAGTAGTACAACTATTGCAATATAGGCAACACTACCATGCTGTATTAAAAATCTTAGTATTTTCTTCTTGTTGGATGGAAACTCAAAATGACTTGATTTAGATTTCAAACTCAAAACAACTTCCAAAAGTTGAATGGAAACTCAAAACCACTTTTAGAAATTGGATGGAAATTTGCAAGGATGAAGACAAGACATTTTGTCTCAATGAGAACTTGACATTGGATCATGACAATGTTCACTTAATATCCTATTATATTAAGTACAAATGGTCACAACCCTTGTCATGACCCAATTTCACAAAAACAATCACATTTTCATCCAAATATATTTCATCTAAAATATATTTCATCCAATCCATTATCTCCTAAGTTCAATTAGTGTTACACTACAACAAGTCCCTACTAGTTATATATGGAGTAATAGATAAGAATGATACTTGAATACCATACAAGAGTACAATGTGTTGAAATGAAATTTTCATCACTATCTAACATATCATACAATTTCAAAGTGAAAGGTTGTAGACCACAAGTGACAGCAGCAGAAGGCTCCATTTTCACCAAAAAGGTAATGGCCAGTGTCATAGGCATTTCGCTGGTCATGTTTACACCACCTTGTAAAAACAGCAAGTACAAAGTGGAGTTGGGAGGGATCAGGTCCAAAATGGTCTTAGTACCCTCTAACTTACCTATACAATCACAAAATCATATGTGCATCGATGTCAAGAAGTTAAGCACAACACCTTGTATGATATAAGGTGCTAAAGCCCCAATTCCTGTAAAATACAGCAATGGTATTATTACACCCGGCAAGGAGGCCATGGTCTTCTCTACAAAGAATAATTATTACCAGGCGTCATCAGAGAACTTCCAGCTCGACCAAACGCCTATTCCTCACCATCCCTCTACAATACCTTTACCTTACATCTGCAATCATTCGCTTCTTGAGGTCACCCAATTTGGGAAAACAAGAAATCACTGACTAGAAGAAACTTCACCTTCCACTCGTGTCCTCCAAATTCGTCCTACTTGGGGGTGACAAATGAACCTTGAAGACGATTCGATTCTACAAGATGCACGGGAGTCGCTTGCCTAATAAAATGCGTGAGAGGGAATATATCTACTTAGTGCATTACAGCAACATTCTCTGGGGATTACCCAAATTCTTCCGAAATGCAGCTAAGAACCGGCCTGCATTAACAACAAAGGATACCAGACAGCGCTTAGTTTTTCAGGTTCTCAGGGGATTCAGAAGAAACTGTAAGCAGGAGACCATTATTAGCAGATTAGTTGGGTTCTACTGATAAATTACTCTCTTATAAAAATTGACACTCATCAATTAGATCGATATACCATATAGAATTACAAAGATGTTAATGGTATGTTATTGTTATTCTAATAGAACATTAGATCGATATTAAGATCACGTCAAATTAATGTTAATATCAAGCTAAAGGGTGCCAGTATAGTATCAAAGTAATACCAAGGATAATGCCATTAGGTTAACACCATTCGCTGTGCACTTACGTTGATTTAACAGTAACTCGACATGAATAAAATTACTAAAAACTTAATTTTAAATACTTTGTAAATTCGGGGCTCAGGGATATTTAGGTTAAAACTGCTGCACAATCGATTTCCAATAAAGACAACAATGAAGCACCTAATGACGCAACATAGACTAATACAAGTCCTAAAGAAAATTTGTCAAGGATGAAAATGAAAATGCTCACCTCCAGTATCACCGTCATAAACCCGGTGATCCACAGATATGGTTACCAACATTTCTGTTATGGTCTTCGGACCTGCCATAAGAATTTTAAAATATTACCAGGCTGCAAACCTAGGATTCAGGCTACAGAAGTGCCAGCGTTACAACTGAAAATTGGATAATACGCGATGGTCACATGGTGACATAGATGTAATTTATTTGAAAGAATCTCTGTATCTCCTACAGATTCAACATATGGCAAGGAAAACCACAAGTAGGGAGCGAGAAAAGAACTCAATACCTTCACTTTCTTCATCCCAAACCACCTTCTGCACACCCCTGCCCACGGCAAGAATGCATGCCTGCATACCAGAGGAAATCATTAGAAACGATATCCTTCGATACATAACCGCCGAAACAGGAAGTACCCAGCACAAGCTATTACAGTAACGATAAAGAGGTGGGAATACCTGAGGTGGATTAATGATGGCACAAAAATGGTCTACTTGGAACATACCAAGGTTTGAAATGCTATACATCAACCACAAAACAGAGAGTTAGTCATCAATAGATAGAATTGAATCACAAATCCATACATAAATCTCCAGAACACAAGAACTACCTAGGGTTTCTCAGCTATTACCCAACACAAGGGTAGTATGAACTGAAGTAAAATATTGATAGCTAAAACTGTGGAAGCAAGAACTGACCTGAATGTGCCACCTTGAAATTCATGTGGTTTTAATTTCCCTTGCCGAGCCTTCTCAGCTAAAGATTTCACCTGCAGCACGATCACAGTAGATTTGGAATATCCGTCTATGGCAGTCTTCATAAGTATTTTCAACACTAGGTATATTCAGTTCACAGTTAATACGTTTCGAAAAGCCTAGTCAAAATTATGAATCAACTCAGGACATGCAGCAAAATGAGATCGTACCTCAGCCGAAATTGCTGAAAGTGACTTCTGATCGGCATTCTTCAGGATCGGTGTTATCAAACCCTGCATTTTCCAAACGGCAGTCAGTTGGAATCTTTGTTCTTGAAGCTTGTTAATGCGACTATAACGTAGATGAGATTAACAATTGTTCATGGTGAAGTGGGGATTCAGTAAGTAGTCATACCTTGTCAGTTGCAACAGCAATTGATATGTCAATGGACTCATTGTTGATTCTGTCTCCTGCTTTGTCATCCCAAAAAGCTGCACAATACCGTCGTTCCATTTTGTTGTTAGGATCGAAGAGGAGATATAAATAGTGTAACCTATATGTGAAATTCATATAATATAATTCATATAATAGGGCTCATTTATATTGAAGTCGCATAACATCTACCAGACAGGAAGTGCCAAAGCGCACTCACAATCGAGTCACTCAAAATCTAAATGATCGAACCAAAAGTAGAAACGAGGCTTATGTCCTCAAGTGGAACACACGACTGAGCTTCGTTCATTAACTCGATATAGAAGCCAATGGGGTTAGGTCTTTCCATACTTTTCCTACTTCACAAAGTACCAAAAAACTAGTCAACATTGCTATACTCCTAACATCTGAAGGGTACAAATGACTTGGAAGGCATCCATCCATAGCTACGCCTGAAAATGAAGAACCATTACCATTTGCTTCAGGAACCTCCTTCAGAGCCAGAGCCGCAGCCTTGATGACAAAGTCATTTACTGAAATAGATATTCCATGCTTCTCTGCAGATCGTCAGATCCAAATCAGAAATAGTAACAGGTCTATTTCTAACACCATAAATCTGAATCCCAAACTACGACGTCCAGATGTTCAAATTTTAGATATAGAAGTTGTAAGTATATAAAAACAAACCCCAAAATACATACTGAGCATATGAATTGGGTAAAATACCTTTCAGCTCTTTCCTGAACTGCAACGTTGGATCCAAAATTGTGTCTGCAAAAGGAGGAAACAGAATCAGCGAAAACCGAAATGCATCAACTGCAAAAGGGAATGACTGTACTGCCCAGCCCATAAAACAAAAATTCAGCTAAAAACCAGACTCTGGTAAAAAAGACAGGAGGATCGTTTCAAATGGAGACACATATTGAGCATTCGATTTCTGACCTGATTGTAAGTAGGCATGAGGTATGCCATTCTTGGACTCAAGCAGCCTCTTTGCAATAATCTGCAAGAACGAAAAGAAAGCAATATACCACATTAATACTGTCCCACAAATTAGTAGAGGAAGTCACAAGTCAAGCAAGCACTCCTTTGTGAAGAAATTGCCTTCCGCAGGAGATACTACGGACCTCTACAACCAAGACTAAGCACTGTGGGAGAAGCAATCAGATAAGGTACCTTGCGGATAGGCGAGTTGGGTATATCTTCAAAACTTGACGGTGTGTCTGGTGTTGCAGGTTTAGATGGTGCACTTTTCTTAGCAGCAGTACTCTTTGCAGCACCACCAGCTTGCGGTTTCAATCCACCTTTCACGGCAGCCAACACATCACCTTTAAGAACCGCTCCACGGGGCCCCGTCCCTCGTATTTGAGAGGCATCAAGACCACTTTCGGCAAGAAGCTTTTTAACCGCAGGGCCTATCCTACCCTGACCACCTGAACCGGTCATGGGAGCTGGAGCTGGGGGTGTTGCAGTTGAAGATGGTTCGCTCTCAGTAGATTGAGACTCGGGGGCTCCAGCTGCAGGAGCAGATGCGCCACTATAACTTGCAAACTTTCCGAGATCCTCAGCTGTCTCAGCCTGTAAAGAAACGCACGATTCAGACGAGCAAATGAGGCAAGGTTGACGAAGAACGACGTCACTGTACTCCAGAACCGTCAACGGCAGGCATCCCCATCAGTTAAGGAGCTGAACCCTCACCAAATTCGGATATTATGGAAATTCAGTCTCCGAAGAATACGTTCACGATACTATAAAAACTAAGACGCACCTTCCTACACACTATGGTAAAAAAAAAGGAGAAATTGTATTAATAGAATTGACATGCAGATTAATAGCATGTCAAGACACTCAAAGGAATTGGGGTGTAAGCGGTTCATTGAACAACCTCAGCACAAACGATCCTTCATAGCAAGACGCTATTAAACTTAAGTAGATACAAATACCGTAACTGGAAGTCAGGTTCAAAATTCTCTGCCGAATAATTATTAACCTGCCGAAAACTAGGAATATTCTGCCAATATTCCGAAATATTATTTTTTGGTTCATATAGATAATTTAATTTCCAAAAATTTTGCCATCCATTTTTAGAATCATTTTTTGCCGACCCTGATCACCAGGTACGGTAGTTACACTTCCTTCAAGACCCTAAATACAACAAGACATCATCTAGAATACAGCCATGAAACTCCGTAAATCCTAGGCATCTCAAGTAACCATTGTCCCGCAATGGCCATCAGAACTTACAATTATGCACAACTCCTTCCCAACTTGCACATCCTTGGTACCAGATGGAACCATAATTTTCGCCACATACCTGCAGCAGCCGAAAAAGAAGACTCAACCTCAGACTCCATTATACACATAGCAGAAACCACATACCATAGTAGAACCCGGTCCACATAGGCCGGCAATAGTGTTTGCACAAAGCTCTTGAAAATCATACTCAACTATTTTCTGTGGAATTATTTGCAACTTTGAGGCAAATGTTTGGCACTCACCCATCTTCCAAAGACTCGAAGTCCAGAGTAGCCTTATCAGTTTCAATATCACAGAGGACATCACCCGCTGCCACCTGTTGTACACCCACATCCACGTCAGGGAAGAGACGGTCGAAATAAACATTTATGTGTAAAATTGAAGTTAAAAAAGCTTGAATAAGGATAGCAAAGGAAAATTTCCGTACCTGGTCACCTTCCTTCTTCTTCCAGGTTCCAACATTACCTTGGGTCTGCATATAACATCCCACCCACAGAAAGATTGGGCGGCAGAAAAAACATGGAATTGTAAAGGGCAAAGAATTCCTCATAATATGAGAACTCAAGGCTAGACTTGATGCAGAGAGACGACCGTGAAGTAAATGAGCATACCATGGTTGGCGAAAGTGCAGGCATCGCCAAGACTTGATGAGCCGGAAGATCAATTGGCGGTGTCCTTGGAGGAGGGGCTGCAGAAGGCCCTGGCTGCTGTTTTGGAGGAGATGCTTGGGGTTCAGGTTTGGCTCCACCCGCACCTCCTCCCTCACTAAAATTAGCAAACTTGTCAATGTTATCCTCACTCTCTGCCTGCATTCAGATCCGTGCGGTCATCAATGTTAGACTCCCCCCAAAACGTGCTTTCCATCATACTTCAAAGGTACAAATACTCCCTTTTTCTCTCCTGTGAGCAAAAGATGAATGCTTTACAAGAAAAGTGCACTACCATGAGTAAACCTAGTGATCTTAATGTATCCTCAAACATACTAGCTCACACAACTTACAATTACACACAGAGCTTTGCCAACAGGTACATCCTTTGAACCAGCAGGCATCAGAATTTTAGCCAAAACTCTGCAAAAAGACATCAGAACGACTCAATGTGAAATAGCTTTAAATACGAAATTGCAATCAATAGCTTCAGAATAGCAGGATATAAGGTAACGCATGATTCAGCTGGAACTATGCAGCTGAAAAGAAACTGCGAAGATGCCAAGGTCAGAGTACAATGAATACAGCAAGAAGCACAGCAAGACTACGTCATCCCCCAAAGAAAATTTGTTTATACCCGTCTTCAAGCGATTCAAAGTCGAGAGTGGCTTTGTCGGTTTCAATGTCACATAGGACATCCCCAGCAGCTACCTGCATATTCATTAAAAATACAATGAAATCAGCAATCGCTTCTTAGGATTCTAGAGAAATTTGCATGATAGACAATTATATAAGGTAAGGAAAATGCAGAAGGTAAGATAAAATTGGATAAGATAGAAGGCATACCGTATCTCCTTCCTTTTTCTTCCAATTGCCAACATTTCCTTGAGTCTAAGCAGTTTATATCATAATTCACAGACAACCAACAATGTACGCTGGTCAACCTTTGAAATCTTGTTGTCAGAAGACTTCACTTAAATTTGGTCTCGTTTGAAGAAATGAAGTACAAAAAAACTGAAATACCTTAAAGTGAAGTATTCGATTACACGCGAAGGGTCGATAGGTACTGTGTCTAAAGTATTACACCTTGAAATCTTCTTAAGATATTATGTAATTAATTCAAGTTCTCACTAATGATCTCTGAAATACTTGTATATATCATTTGAATATTGATCATTCAGAAAGTTTCAAAACATATACATATACGTCAGAAAACATTCTAATATTTCAGATGTAAGGTCAAAACTGACAATGGAAAGAAAGGATTGAAATAACTGAAAGGAGTTTCGCGTTAAATGGTTAATGAAGCCACTGATCATATCCATACCATTGTTGGAGACAACGCTGGCATAGCAAGAACTTCGTGAGGGGGAAGGTCAGCCGGAGGTGGAGATGGGCTTGAAGCTGGACTTGGAGTTGGAGGGGCTTGCTGCTTTGGTGGAGGAGGCGCTGACGGAGCTGCCTGTCCACCTCCTGAACTTGCTCCATCGCCTTTATAACTCGCAAACTTTTCCAAGCCATCATTGCTCTCAGCCTGCATCAACAACGTCTTTACTCACAGCTTCACACCTGAGAGCAAAATCTCTTTTCAACTATGAAATATTGGACCACTAGCACATTCTTGGCAAGACCCAGAAACCAAAAATGTGTAATTATCCACTACTCCATCATGACATCAAATCAACAACCTGCAAGATTCTGCAATGACCTTTTAAGCCTTTTCAAAGGACTCGACAAGCCTTTTACCAATCTCAGTTGAAATCCACGTCACAGTCTTCTACAGTAGAAAGGTACACCTCTAGATTGCAATAAGTTAGCATCTCGCTTGACAGATTAATATACTCAAATCTGCTCCTACCCAAGAGCAAGTGTGAGTCAGGGCTTACAACAATACAAAGAGGATTTCCAACTGGCACATCCTTTGTTCCCGCAGGACACAATATTTTCGCTAGGACTCTGCAAAAACGAGAACTATTATCAATCCCTTGCAATAGGAGCATTGACTACAACGCCAAATTTAGATAGACAAGAGAAGTGCTTCAGCGTAAATACTATCCTGCAAAGAATTCAAAACAATCACGAAGAGCTTCAATGCAACTAACCCATCTTCCATGCACTCCAGATCAAGAGTAGCCTTGTCAGTCTCAATGTCGCACAAGACTTCACCAGCTGCTACCTGGGCAAATATTCACATTCAGTGCTTCGGCAAATATTTACCACGTTGTTCGAGTGCAGAAAGACACTGGGGGGAGGACTCTCACCGTATCTCCTTCTTTCTTTTTCCACTTTCCGACATTTCCTTGGGTCTGTAAGAAAGAAACAATTTTTAGTACTAGAAGACCATAATCATCGAACACAAGATGATTATCAACGGGAGTTCTTATGCAATTCCATAATAGACATCCTAAGAATTAGGTCTCCAAAAATAGTGGAATAAATTACCATTGTTGGTGACAAAGCAGGCATTGTAATGATTTCATGAGGGGGTAGATCTGTGGTATCGACCAGAAAACAGTCAGTACACTTGCCTACAAATGATTCATACAGAGTCAGTACTTGAGTCTAGAACAGATTCAATCATACATCATAAAACTGCAAATTATCGAAAATTTCAGACGAACTCATTTGAGAGCATACTGCATACAAAAGATTTGAGGCATGTTACAGAAGAGGAAATGCAGAGGAGGAGGATGTACCTCCCGATGCATACCCGCGAACACCACCAGCAAACTGCTCAACCCAAACCAGAAGAGTCAATTATCAAGTACTAGTGATGAAGTCGATTTATTTATCAAAGGAGCTCCCTGTACAATAGTTAACCCCTTAGCGCCTAAATCCTTCCTGGAATTTTTTCATATTTTTGCTTATAGCTTCATAAACATATCTTACTTACCTCAATTTCATCAAATTCATCATACAGAAAGATTTTTTTAAGAAGTCAAGCATTAGTTTCGATGAATAAGAAGTTCCATGGTAAAAAGACCCCTCGGAACCTCTCTGTTCATCGTCCAGATTTTGGACGTCGGAGCGCTAAGGGGTTAATAGCATACCTACAAATTTCATCATGAGCTTCCAATTCTACGTGAAGGTAGGTATTTCATTTGCTTTTATCCTCGACTCCTCCAGGCTTAAATTCTTGTGCATTGTAAGGTTGCTTGCCACCTCTAGTCAATATAAAAAATGAAGAAAAGGAGTTACCAAGCCACGACAGTACTTCGTTCAGTCGCTAGAGGGTATCGTATGCTGTACTAAATTCCTCTTTAAATCACAAAACTTGAACACTAAACATATTCATGTTAAACCCAGATTTTACCTTTGGTGTCAAAAATCCATGTCGTTCCTCAATGAACGACAATGAGATGAAGTCGTTCCTATTTACCAGAACAATGGATAAGGTCAGAGACAAAATCTAAAACCGGACTCCCACACCATTAGAAGTACGACACATCTCCAAAAATTACGAATGACAATTTTTCTCAATAAACTATATATGCCAGGGTTATACCATGACTTGCAACTAACAGCCAACATTAATGATTAGATATGCAGGCATTTGTTATTCAGCAAACTCAGGTCAACATACGGTAATTACCAACATTACAAGCAACGGATAACAACACTGATTTCTCATAATTAGTCATTCCTAGCTAGAATCTGTTTTTCAAATACGTTCGCAACATGGATGTGTCTGCTGTAAACCCACCTCTTCACCAAATCAGAATTCAACTGGTTTGTCCGTCCACCAGGAGGACTGCATACATTTCAAAAAAATCAGTGTCATAAGAAAAAATCATCATCATTAATTGGAACGTCTCGATGAGAGCCCTTTATGCTCAACACTGTAGTTGAGTCTAGAACATATGCAAAAGTGACCTAAAACCCAAGGTTAAAGACATGAATACAGGTTTAGACACCACTTAACACATATTTCCAGTTTAGCTATTATTAATATGTTGACCATCAAGTAAATTGAAAATAAGCCCCGAATTTTTCAACATAATAATTGACGAGTACATGTCATCTCCGGCAAACGATTCCAACAAATGCTGTATAGCCTTGTACGAACAGGAAAAAGCCCTAATTCTCGTGCATTGACCTAAACCATCTGGAACCTCGATAATGCACTTCTCTACGTTCAGTGATGATTGAGTCTGAAACCAAAAGTCAAAAACATTAATTCGGCGATCAGCTGCTCGAGAAACTAAGCTAACCAGTTCTCACACTGAGCAACATTCCATTGGCATCCATGATTGCCGCAGATCCCCAGACCAAGTAGAAGTCGCAACTACAGAGTACTACATAGAAATTCCGACCACAACACGTCTGCCCTCATTCGCTACATTGCGAGTGAAAATTACCCTAATTCGATCCGGATCCCCAGATTGATCACAAATCCCAGCTCATTAACCAAAGGAATCACAGAAACCATGACAAAGAAGAAATGGTCAATACCGAGGGTAATGACGGGGAGCCACAGTGCGAGCTCCAAACAAGCTGCTCGTGAGCGCTCTGGCCATCCGCTCCTGCATAACCCGAGCTCGCCATGTGCCCGCCATGGCAGCAGTCAACCCCGAACCCTAACTCACAACCTTCAGCCACAACAACCTCCGATCAAATTCCCTTTCCTCAGCAAAAAATAATCTGCAATCTCGCGTATCCGATACCCAGACTCGATCCCCTCCGATCGAAGTGCAAACCCCCAATTCCAACAGACCTTAAGCCGATTTCCGCGAGAATTCACGGAATTCCAGCCGCTATTCTCCGTCTTCACGATTTGTTAGGTCTTTTTCTCCTCTCCATGTGAAGAATTTGCTAGAATTGTGGTGCGGCGAACTTGCGGCGTGGATCGATCATTGAGAATGTGCCTGGGCAACGCATTTGGCGAGATGGGCTTTGATTGAGCGGGCGAACTACTCGGGAAGGGCTAGTAAATACCGACCGCTGTGTGGACGTCAAAACCAAAGCAAAGAAATGGTCGAAATATCCGACCAGTGGTCAAAAACACTGACCATTGGACGGAAATGGATCTGTTGCGAATATTGCTCATTGCATCGGCCGTCTCATGGACGGATACCAATCATGCAGCTTTCACTGGTCGAAGTAGCCTACCCCTTGTCGAAACAACTGAGTGAGCTCTGGACACACGCAGTTGCTACGCGACCATTGGACGAAGGTCCTCGAATGAGTTTCGCGATGGTCCATCGCGCAGATCATGAAACGACCTTTGGTCGGCGACTGATCACAGTTTTTCAATTTTACCCGTGGTACACAGGTCAAGAGTTCAAACCAGGCGGGAGTTACGGTGCGGTGATACGTATTACCGTGTGATATAACGGTCTCCCGCTCCCGCGCTTCGTCTCCTTCATCTCCTTCGACTTCTTGAAGCTCTGTTCCTCCTTCTTTTCTTGTACACAATGTCATGCTTGATGGAATAAGTAGTGGCCTGGAAAATCGGTCACTTGTGTGAGTTGTGTCATGAGGTTCTGATATTGTTTGGGCATCAGTAGTCTCCCTGGTCATTGACACTGAGATGAATGCATGCGCTCTTGATCGAGCATGTCAACAGCATAGTGAAAAGTCTTGTTTTTTCTGAACTGGTTATGATCTTCAGTGCATTGTCAGTTGAGCGCAAGATTTTGAATTCACGGTCATGTATGTTGACTTGCTTGTGGAAATGAATTGGTCTTTCAGTAGGTGAATTATCGGTGGACTTGAAGAGCCGTTTCGTTGGATCACTTGTCTCATGAAGTTCTAACATTTTTGACGAAACAGTCGTCTTTCGTGGCATTGCCGCAAAATTCGGTCACGGATCTGAAAAAAATCGGTTGTCAACTGCGTGTTGAAAATTCTTCGGTCTCTAAGTTGCTGTTGATCGTATTGTGTGTTCTTTGAGAGGGTGAATTCACAGAGAATTTTTTGGGACGATTATTGTGGATAATTAAATAATAATTCTTGTTACATACTTTGTTTACGTCTTACATGCTTTCTCTATATAGCCGCGCTTTCACGTACTGATCTGCGAAGATGGTGAAGCCTGGGACGGACGACGTTTTGACAGTACTTGGAATTCTAGGTACGTGCCCAGCCGCAGGGCGCAAGATTGATTGAAAACCAGCAATCCATGCAATGAATCAAATTTTATTCAAAATACAATGTGAATTAATTAATGAAGTCAATTGAGAAAATATTCGTAATTCACTCTGCTGACGAAAACTAGGAAAAGCGTGGTTATGATCAGTTCTTTGGGATAAGTGGAGGGAGCTAACACTGCTATCATTCTAGTAGCGTTCCTTAGAAACGGATTATAACGTCAATTCCACGACTCTGGCATTTTCAGGATGCTCGACCTGAAACTTAAATCAAGACCAATCTTAGTTTATTGAGCTTTGTGTAGATGAATTTCATAATTTCTGACTCATGGGATCGCCCCATTTCAGCGAAATTGACAAAATGACCACCTTAAATACCGCAAGGAGATGGAATTATAGTGATCATATGAATGTACTCACCTGATCGTTTGAGGAATGATTAAGGTTAGTGTTGATCGTCAAATGACTCCACTTGATCCAGAAGACTCAGTATCGAAAGGACGTTAGTGTCATGCATTGGCAAATTACGTGGGACGATACGATGACTAGCATTTATACAGATTTTCGAAATAATCCTCTGTTGTTTAGTTAGCAGAGACACAATGCAAGACTATTACAAATACTCGAGGGATCAGCAGCGTAGTGAGATATATAGCTCTTTGAACAGGACATATGAACGAAATAATCTGCACTTTCTGACCGGTGTTTACTTGATTGTGCCTTCACAGGAAATATCACCTCGATGGGACTGTTTCTATCCCCCATGTGAGCATATAATGAACAAAATCCTAATACTGCATACTGGTCATAATTTGTTTGACAACTCATCCAATTCCAGTGTAGTACGTCGATTGATTGAAAACGTAAGTAAAAATGCTAGGGTCGTGATCTACGTCACTTGATAAGAATGATGTGAAGTCGAGTACCGGTGTTAGTACTGAAGTATGAAATAACAATGATTGTATTTGAAGGCCCACATTCTACAAGATCTGTAAGGCGAAGAGCACAGGGCAGTACTCAGCTTTGCCGTACGTTGCAACACTCCTCAATTGCATGTTATGGACATTCTATGGATCCGGAGCTGTGGCCGGACTCATTTTTGTGGTGTCCATCAACGTTGCTGGCTTGATCATGGAGGGATGCTATGTTACCATTCATCTTCTTTTTGGCTCCCACAACAGCAGGGTATGTTTCCAAACAGAAATTTCCAGCTTATCGAGAATATATATATAGAATGTAACATGATTCTTGAGTCAAGAGAGCACTTTAAAAGAGAAATTCGAACAATAATTATTGAACAGTATCTAATGAAAACCGAATTGTTACAGTAAGCTCCTGCACGTCAAAAGACAAGAATGCGCTGGAATGCAACATTCCGTAATAATATCGTTAAAACCATGCCTCTGTTAGCACCTGCTCCTATTGTGATTCTGCTTCACAAATGATGATACTTAGGAAGCGCTTTGGATTATTTGCTGGAAGACGTACAACATTCCTAATAATGTCTTCCTGAAAAATGCAGAAAACAATATCGATACTGCTCGCAGTTATAAGCATTTTGTATGGAGCTTTGGTATCTGTGGTTCTGGTGGTTGTCAAGTCCAAGGATAGTCGAGCTGAGGTGGTCGGTTCAGTTTGCGTTATCATCGGTGTGCTTATGTACGCAGCTCCTCTGTCTGTCATGGTGAGCATTCTGCTTCATTTTCTACTTCGAAATTCTCTATTGTGTTTGTACCTGACATTATTGTCGAGTACACTGCACTTGTTCCATGAAAATAACGACAGCTTCGAGTTTTCTGACAAAACGTGTTATATAAAACAAATTGGGGTTATTTACCTCCCGGTTCCAAGGTTGAAACAAGACTCCAATGTCGAGGCATTGATTTTGTTTCAACAGAGGGTTCTCTTTTGTGCTTGAAAACCATTTTTTGTGTCAATTGAGTAACTGATAATGAAATTTAATTCTAATTTACTAGGAATTAACCTTGCAAAGTTCTGTCTATTGGGTATGTCGAAGTGAGGCGAAATACCCCCCAAGGATATGGGCAAACAACGTAGATTGTGACGCATGTTTGTTAAAGTTCTGGAAATGGATAGTCAGTTCCGGATTATCATGCAAACGTTTACACGATCCTCTCGCTTACCATACAAACATGCATTGTCTTGGCCAATTTGAGCAGAAGGAGGTGATAAGATCACAATCTGTAGCAAGTATGCCGTTCCTCTTATCGTTCGCCTGCTTCTGCAACGGCCTTATCTGGTCAAGTTACGGTATCATCAAGGAAAACATGTTCATCTACGTGAGTGACTTCCTCTCCACCAGTTTGATTTTGACACTTGATCGTCTCGCTTCTCACCTCTCCTCTGAATTTGTATCTGATCCTGCCAAGCAAATGCATAACTTCAATCAGTCCCAAATTCTGTAGCAAGAGGAAGCAACGAAGAGTCGGATGTAGCTCATAGTCTTGTCCTTCTAGTTTTCAGACAATCCATTGAAGATTCTTATTTATTACATTGTAGTATAATTCCTGATATTGACCATTGTTGAAATCTCACAGATTCCAAATGGCTTGGGCACCCTCCTCACTATTGCGCAGCTCGTCTTGTGGTGTGTCTACTACAAGAAAGGCGTGCGGAAATCGAGTGAGAGGGAAACAGCTACTCTCTCTGGGCACCATGCAGTCGACGTTGAGAAGCTTACGAAGCAACCAAGCGCTGGAGCTCGACTTGATCTCTCTGCCAACTCCGATCTCAACCGAGAATCAAAGAAAGGTTTCAGCGAGAATGACACCGCTCTCATGGCCTTGTGTCGGGATGTCTAAATGCCTGGCTCCAAAAGAAACACAGCCTCCATCGTCATGAATCTCAAAATTTTGCTTTCAATTTCTTTCTCAATATCATATAATACTTGTTCTGGATTTTGAGAAAAAACATTACGTAGACTGAATTAGAATCAACTGTGATAGTCCAATTTATTCGTCCGAGTGAGAAATCTGGAAGGAGATGAATCTTAGATGAGAAATAACAACCATGGGAATCAAGTTTGTCTTGTATGTGAGACAAACAAATTGAGAATAAGTGGTGGATTTGGTGCTCCAAACCTTTGTGTTACAACTTCAACATCAGACCAGGGTTTCAGATTTGGTATTCAGGGACTCTTGAGGATTGCATCTCCAATACTCAACTACGACCCAACTTTCATATCACTCTCTCTGTCTCCAAGAGTTGCATCCATTAAACCGATTCGTATTTTGAATTACAATATGTATGTGTGGTTTTGGCATTGCAAAATTTGTTAAAATTTTTTTACAAAAATTTTGGATTTGCCCATCATTTGGGGAAGGCAAAAGCTCATCATTGATAGGTCATTTTGAATCACATAGTCTATGTCTATGTAAAGAAGATTCTCAAATTCAAGTTTAGGTGGCTCTATTAAAAACTAAAAGTTGAAGTGATATCAAAGTGAGAAGTTCGAAGGTCATTTAAGGGTTGAACTCCATGGCAAACTGACTGTCAACTTTTTGTCTTCCACACAATAAAATTATTCAAGTTATCATACATCATAAATACTATTTATACATCATTGTATTTATACATAACACTACTTTGAATATGAAAGTAAATTACTCAAGTTATCATATCATATATTAGGGTCTTTATTACTTTGAATATGAAAGTAAATTACTCAAGTTATCATATCATATATTAGGGTCTTTATTGTGCACGTAAAAAATAAATTTTTTACATTTCAGCCACTACTTTGAATATGAAAGTAAATTACTCAAGTTATCATATCATATATTAGGGTCTTTATCGTGCACATAAAAAATAATTTTTTTACATTTCAGCAATTTGGTAGCTGCAGAAGAATATTTTTATTTTTGGCACTTCATAATAAATGTTCCTAATTTTGGATTCATTCTTTCTATTTATGTGTAAATGTCTTCCTTTTCTAATTTAACTCAAGAACAATTTTTTCAGATTTTTAGAAATAGTTGTAAATAATTTGCTAAATTTTGACAAGTTCCAAATTTTCCCAAGTTATTTATGAAACTGACCTATACGTACAATATACATGAAATACTTTTTTGAAAGTATAAAAGTAAAAAATGCAAGTTCTTGTGCATCATGGAATTCATACATGAAATCCTTTAAAAGTGATATATATGTACTTACCATTGCTACATAGTTTGTAATGATACTAACCATATGTGTAAGCATATAGACATTTGGCATCACATTCACATTGTAATTTAGTAGTTTGTGAGACTTCTTTTCACCGAGTAGCGGAGTAGTTTGGAGTAATTTTCTGTCTTGCGATCGCCAAGGATTTATTCGGATTGGAGAGTGAAATTTGACGAAAATTCAATGCGAAAGAGCTCAGGCGGGAGACGAATTTCATTTCTGTTGCGACATCAGGAAGGTCCGTAGCCTTTTCTATGTCTTGCTTCGATCATGCACTTCTGCGGGTTTTTTTTTAAAGTATCTATGAAATTTTAGCCTTCCTTGTTTTGCATGAAATTTCTGCGGCGTTTCTTGGTTCACATTTCCTCTGAGGAGTCTCTTTTCCTTTTAGGTTGGAGTAACTTGGTTCTTGGTGTACGCCGAGGGTTGATTCTGATCGGAGAGTGAAGTTTGAAGAAAGTTTCGGTGTGAAATAGTTGGACGGACGAGCTTCGTTTTTACTGCAACATCACGAATGTCTGTAAGCGTTTATTTCTTGCGTTGATCTCTACTGCGTTTCAATTCTCTCGTTGATGAATTTATTGCATTCATTCATGTTTGCTGCAACTTCTCGTCGCAGTTGCGTTATTTTTTCTTGGAGTAATAATGCTTTTATAGAGAGCGTAATTTCTGTGCCGAAATTAGGTTTTATTTCAATTGTTTAGGCTGAGTTGATTCCATGTGCGGTTTTGGAATGAGCTGTGGTTGAAGCTTTTGCACAAACAGGTCGTGGATGCTGCTTCTCATATCTTATTCCTGTTGCAGATTCTTTGAGAATAGTTATGGAGATTGTACCAAAGAAAAGCAAGTTGTTGAGTGGAGAAGAGCAGTATTTAGATCCCTTTCCAACGGCGAATCTCGGAGCTGGAAATAATGTAATTGAAGGGAACGAGGGGAGGTATTTTTTATCAGGAGCATCAAAACCTGCACGCATTTCTTTCGAGGGAAACATTGGAGTAGGGAAATCCACCATTCTGAAGTTGCTGCAATCACATCCTCTTCTGCAACAGTAAGTCTTTCCATCTTGCTTATTTTCTCGCGTATTGGCAGGCATTGTGCATTGTGATAATCCTAATTGCTTAACTTTTATAATCTTTTGTTGGCTTGTCACTTGCAGAATTACAGAGATACTGCAGGAACCTGTATGGGAGTGGCAGAATGTCAGTGGGACAGGTCTCAACATGCTGGACGCTTTTTACAAAAATCCTGAAAGGTTTTCCGTGTTACCTCAATTATAGCCGAATTATCACAAACTTGAAAAAATAACATCACTTGATAGATCCGTAGTCGTTCAAATTTGATTAGTCCATTTCTCAACTTAGCGTCTCTGTCTCAAGTGGCGTTCATTTTCTGTGCGTACGAGGCCGCCTGCTGCATATTTTGAATCTCTTAGATTTCTGATAACTTACAAGCTTCTTGCACCATTGCTGCAGGAACGCCTACTTGTTTCAGAGTTTTGTGTTTACAACCAGGTTTCTTCAGCAAAATGCAGCGGCATCGCAGTCAAAAGCAGCTCTGCTGCTGATGGAGCGATCAGTTTTAACTGACCGTTGTGTGTTCGTCGAGACTGCCACTGAGCAAGGATATTTCAATCCCCTTGAAGTCGCTGCTTATGATGCTTGGTACGATGGGGTTGTGGCAATACTTCCAAACGTGGTGTGTATTCGCCACAACTATGGTCTCTTTGCCTATTAGAGACGTAATTCACATTCCTCGACTTTTTGAATACGTTTGATGATATATTGCTTCACTTAAGGGAGGTGCAACCCGCCTCTCCTGGGCACGCTTTATTCATTCGCATGTGTGAATCTTGATGTGTCTGTGAACAGGTGCCCGATGCTTTTGTCTATCTCAGAGCTGATCCAAATGTGTGCTACGAACGTTTAAAAGCACGGTAAGCACTTCGACATTGGATGATCTTTACCAAGGTCTAAACCTGCTTCCCACAATGTTGAAGAAATTTCTAAACACTGAATCGGGCACTGAATGTGGTGGAACTGCACCAGTAGATACTCAATTATTCTGATTCGCTTAATTAGCTCTGTTCTTGTGCTTCTTTATATTCAATAATTGCGCAAAATCCATCCATGAGCAGTTTTCTGTAAATGACCGAATGTGTTTCAATTCTTCACATCCGTTTTGGTGGTATGCTCAGAGCACGATCAGAGGAAGCAGACGTCAGCTTGGAATACCTCCAGTCAATTCATTCGAAGCATGAAAAGTGGTTCATAGAGAGTGCTTTTAACGATGCCGGTAAATGCTCCTGGTGGTCTGTTGTTGTTTTCTCTCGATTTTTCCTTCGAGAAGGGATGCAGTCTCTGTCTAGGCGTCGATATTTCCACTTGAAACTTATCTATGACGGACTCCACAGCTTAATAGGGCTTAATGCACTCACTTGCCATGTGAGGAAACACCGGTGTAAGCATGTACATGTGACGTTAAATTCGTATCCTCTGTCGCAGGGAATTGGGGAGGCAAGTCACAGGCGGGGTATTTTAGCTCCAGTTCAAAGATACCAGCTGTAATTCGAGGTCACCCCGTCTTCGTCGTTGATTGCACTAAGACAATGGAGTTCAACAAGCCTTCGAAAGAGGTTGATCGGGTAGTTGAGGAGATCGTGACTTTCTTGCTTGGTCCTTCCAAGTAAAGGTGATTTACGCTGATGAACACAAGCTTGTGGTATTTGTTTCAGTAATCACGAAGACCAAATTTCCTACTGTCTATACGGGAAACAACTAAGTCTCACAGTATTCAGATTATGTGCACGTGAGCACGTCCCAAGTCAATTTCATTGTATTCCAAGGTTGTAAATTTATTTATTGCATACTAACGATTACATTCAATTGTAAGCACTGGGATGCTATTTTCAACTTTCTCTTCATCTAGAATTAGAGACATCATCCACATTTTGAATAGAGAATATAATTTTTGGCAATATTCTTTTGGTGAAAAATAAAAATTCTTTGAAATGGTGCAATTTGGCTTGTTGGTGCCACGTAAGGGTACACCAACATAAGTTTGTCTCCCACCCTACATTTGGCCCCATTTCCATCTAGAAATCAAACATATTATTAATCAAATACATACAAAGCAAATTAATCATTAATGATTACATTAACGTCATTAAGGGTAATGTGTCAATATGTGATAAGTGGATATGCTAGTAGGCACATAAGATGGTGGCTATAAATTGTTATTAGGATGTCTATGCCCCTAGTTTAAAGGTGCTTCTATGATTTTTTGTTGAATACTTCTAAAATTCTTTGAAATTATTATTTTGATTGGGAAATTATATTTCCACTTAAATTTGTTCATGAAATAAGTGTATACTTCTCAAAAATATGTACCTTTTGGGGAATTGATATCAAAATAGTCAAATTACAAATTAGGGAGGTAATAGGCCTATTTACTTTACATATATGCAATTGTAGATAGTAGATGAAGCATCATATAATCCCCTATATTCATGTATGATTGTATATAATATTATATCCTACATTGGATTGTTTTGACTAATTCTTAGCAATTAGGACATGCATTAAGTGAGATTTGAATGCAAGAAAGGATTCTTTCAAGGTTGTTTCTTGGATGTTTCCTATATCATTTAGAAAGTACAAATCAACCCTTACTTCTTTATTTTTTGAATTTTTGAAAAAACAAAATTATTTTTGAAATTATTAAAAAAATTTAAAAATTGAAGTTTTTATTTTTAAAATTTAAATTTTAAAAAAAATAATTAAATAATTAAATAAATATCTGATGTGGCAATGGCAATGGCAATGGCTCTCTTAACTTTCCAACACTTCAAAAATTGCCATAACTATTGAAGAAATTAGATTTTTTTCAACAAATTTTAGACATATTAAATTTTTTTTTTAAATTTTTATAAGTGGGAAGAGAATTCTTTGCTAAATAAAAATCTCTAAAAAGAAATACTATTAAAAAATTCTACAATTTTTTTGGTATTTTTGGAAAAATTACAAAAAACATAAATATCTGAAATTATATTCTAGTCACTAATATTTCACGAAATTAAATTTTGAAACTTATAAAATTCTTATTTCAAAAACAATATTCATTCCACTTTCTTTTAAGAAAATGAAAAAATTTACTTATCAAAAAAATTACTGATAAATTTGTATCATTTATAAAAAATTCAAGAATTCTTTTGACAATTTTGATCATTTATTTTAAATAGTTGTGTTGCTTGTACCACAACATGTCCAAATTCCGTCTGACGTTGTAGTTTCTCGATTAGCTTGGTAATATTTGTGAGTTCACCAAATATTTTGAGAGTCACTGTACCGGAAAAACATCTGATTTCCTCTCTGAGTGGAAAAGAATAATAATTCATTCAAATTAATGGGCCACCAGAAATTATGCAGATCCAAGGATTCTGAAGTTCGACCCATGGTCATAGGTTCCGTTCTTGGACAGCAAATTGGACTGGCGTTTGGGTTGACACCCGGATTGGACGAAGTATTGTTCATGCCCGCGACAGAGGCCCGGTCCGGTGTCGAGCCAATGAAATCCACGACGCCGGAATGCACAGGGAAGACGGAGAGGAGAGACGGTAGCAAGAGCGGGACTGAAAGGAGGCCCCCCGCCCCCTTCCCAGAATTCGTCAGTCCCCAGGTGGTTCGCAGCTATGGCAGCCTGCCGATCGCAAAGCAGGCGGAGAAAGCCAAGCCGCCCGCTTGCCCGCCCTAAGCTTAACATAGCACCACCAACTTGGCCACCCCACTGTGCTCTGCGCCACGGAAGGGAAAAGAAAGCTCGACGGGAACCTCAGCTTTCCAGGACGACGACTGACTCCCTTCCCTCGCTCGCCATCCCCATCCCTATCCCTGGCCTCGCGGTTGCAGCAGCAGCAACAGCTGCTGCTCAGCTCCACCACAAGTGGGAATGGGCCCTCCCCTCGCTCCCGACCCCGTGCCCGCCATCCTCGTAGCGCTCCACCAGCACCAGCACCAGCACCAGCAGCTGCTTCTCCCTCGCCCCTGATGAACCTTCACTGCTCGCCATCGCCCTCCTCCATCATCACCACCATCCTTTTCATCAACAACAAGGTCCCTTCCTTTCCTCTCCTCTCCTTTCCCTTCCCTTCCCTTCCCCCGGCCTACCCTTCCCCTTTCCCTCCCTATAACCCTAACTGACCTCCTCTCTGCCTTTCCGCGTTCTCTTACACGGCGTCGAAGACCTTAGGCCTCTCTTGCGCCTCTTCTTCTCTCTCGCGGCTCCTCTTCTCTCCTTCCTCGTCGTCGGTTGCGCTTCGTGTTTGTGACGACGAGGTTCTTTAGTTGTCAAGATCGTCTTGTGCAGTTGAGATTGTTTTGTTTTTGTTTTGTGTTGTGGCGAGGCTTTTGTTGTGAGGTGTGAGAGGAGGCGTCCTTGTTGAGGCGGTTTGTTGTTGCGTTTGGTAAAGGTTATGCTTTGTGGAGTGGTAGTGGAGGGAGTAATTTGAGGGGTGAGGTATTTGGAGGTGTTCGGAGGTGTTCGGAGGTGTTGGAGAGAGCATGGACAGGCAGGAGGCGGAGAGAGAGGAGCACGGGAAGGGCGTGCGAAGGCCGCGCTCGGATGCGGCTCGTCGACCGCGGCCTCAGTCCGGGCTTGTGTCGTCGGCACCCTCACCGGATGTTCTGCCTGGTTCTCACGCTTCGTATGACTCTTACAGGGAGCGGAGTGGTGATCAGCCCAGCGCTGCGCAGGAACGGAAAGCGGGGGAGAAATTCGTCGACGTAAGGGAGCGGTTTTCTCTTTTGCTGAGTTTCTGAGTTTAGTAATTTCGTTGTCGCGGGCTTGGCTTTTCCAGCAGGGGACTGGCACCTTTGCATTGTGTGGGATTAGCTGTGTGGTTGGATTTTGTGGTAGGGATAGTGCTTCCGAGGGTTGGTATTGATAGAATTGGACTGTCAATTTGTTTTGTGGCAGTTGATGGATTTTGGAGGGGTTCGTGCGGACCCCGGGTCTGATAGGAAGGATTCTAGAAAAGACGATAAGTATTATAGTCGGCATTCTAGTAAGGAACAACATGCGGCATCTGGCAGGCACATTGGAAGGGGAGACAGGGTTGATAAATATGAAGGGGAAGGTAGAGTTGGCAGAGGAGAGCACAGAGTAGTCAGAGATTTCGGGAGGTCAAGGGACTATGATTCTAGGTCAGCAAGGGAAGAGCGTGGTCCTAGGTACGGAGGAAATGGATTTCAGGACAGTGTTAGAGAGAGTAGCCACCGTGGAGGTGAAAGGAGGGAGGAATTGAGGCAGGGCAAGAAAGATGAAAGACGAACAGTAGAGGAAGGTGGAAAACACGGATCTAGGAGAGATGAGCACAGAGATAGTAAAATATTTTCGAGGAAAGAGAAGTTTAGTGACAGAAGGTTTCATGGGAAAGAGGATGCGAAACAAGAGAGAGGAGATTGGAGGGAAAGCAATGGGACAAGAAGGTCTGAACACGAAAGAGGGAAGAGGCTTGAAAAGAGTATGAAAGACATTGTTGACGTGGAAAGACCTGTGTTGGATGATATAGACGAGTACCTCGGTGAAGGGCGGAGCAATGACAGAAATAGACTTGGGAGATTTCGAGGGCGTGATGATTTTGACAACGGAAAAGAGAGGCTGCCACGTGATGCAAGTCACACACATCGTGTAAGCGTTGCTGAGAAGCACGGATCAAGGGAGACTAATCTAAAATCCATCGAAAAGGATGTCTCGGAACAAAAACCTGGAGGATTTACGAAGCTCAAGCTTAAGGTGGGCGGAGTAACGCACACCATTGTTTCAGACTCTGCGAAGAAAGTAGACGGTGCCGCCGCTTCTGTAGCCAACAAGACTCGAGAATCTGAGAATGCAGGCGCTAATAAGCGGAGGAGACAACGTTTAATACTACAGGTATTCAAGCTTGTATTTTCTAAAGTAGTAATTCTGCTAATTCGAAGTTAGCAGTGCCTAGCTTCGTACGAATTTTCAACTCAGTTGATTTCGTGCGAGCTTTGTCTCTTGCAACACGTCTGGGTGCCTGGTTGGTTTTAGTTATCTCTGAATTTATTCACATAGCAATGCGCTACCACTGTGCTTCCTCTGCAGGACCAGTCGGATGATGACGAGGGGTTTGATTTTCCACCCCCCAAAGTCCCCAAGAAATCCGACAGCTTCAGCCCAGGCTATGCAGCAAAGGGTGAGCGGAAGGTCCCGAATGGCGTGAAAGTCAATTCTATCAGTAGATCTGAGCATCCGAAGACCATGACCCTTGGAGCGGGATCTTCTCTACAAGCTGTTCGGAAAAGCTCTCGTGTTCCTAAAAGACGAGTGCTGGATGGAGATGAGGATGACGTAGAACCACAGAGGCCATCAGCTTCTTCTAAAGGTTGATGATCTATTCTTGAGCCTTTACGTTCTGATTTCCTTCTTGTGCTCAGACATTCCTTTTAAATAGCTCCTGTGTACTTGCCAGACAAGCATGAACTCGGTTGGACTATTACTTGTATCATGGACTGTACATCTAGATATTCACTTATAGATGCGCTACCATAGCCTTCCAGTCATACTCACTACTCGTTGGCATCGACATACTTCTTGTATCGTTGTTGAAAGGTATCGGATACTAATCTTTTTCATTTGTGCTTGAAGGTGGAAAGGTCGTAGAGGATGAAGACAAGGAAGAGGGAGATGGAGAGGCTGAATTTTCAGAGGATGCTGGTCAAACTGTAGGTGAAGAAAGCTTTGACGGCTTGGGCGATGAAGATGATGAAGACGGGCCAGAATCTGTAAAGCCAGCAAAAATGCAACTGAGTAGGCCAATGAAGGAGATCGGTGGGTCGGTTGTGGCGCTAACTGCTAGGCAGCGTGCAATGCAGACATCCAAGGATGTAGACAGAGAATCTGCTCCTTCTCTAATCGAATATCCGGAGGGCCTGACCAATCCCCTCTCTCGAAGTACGTGTTCGAAACTCTTGGCATGTAGCCATGCTAGTTCCGAGGTCAGCTTGTTTGCTGTCCATGTCAAATTGTTTGCCGAAGATAAAAATCTTGGTGCTGCTACTTCTTGCTGATATGTATATTTTACTGAACTTTATGTACAGAAGGAAAGAATAATCTCTCAGAAGCTGAGAGACAAGTGAAGAGGGTGGAAGCCGCTCATCGTCGGAAACAGCAGGTCGAAAAAACTGCAAGAGATATTCAGGTACATGCCATCTATTCGTTGTTGCCCGGTGCCGTAGATCCTTTGTACATGTTTGATTTTTTGCATCCTAAAAAGTAGAATAAGGTAGACGTACCTATCTGTGATAACTTAAGTATTTCAGCCTAAAGGGTATGGGAAATTCGTTGAGAAATTGAGGCCAATGTGTGCGAACATAAGGATGAGGAAGAGTGCAAAAAAAAATATTTGTTTTTCCTAAGAATGAATATTTTATTCAGTATAAATGTGGATTTTCATTCGGACACATTCCGTCCTCATAGACTCCCCTATTACGGTTTGCTTTGGCATTTCTCCCTAAGCCAAAAGGGGAGATGAATGGATGAGGGGGTTACAAACAAAGACTCTTTCTCAATGAACAATACATGCAATTGTTGTCCACAATAGGTCAGTCTTTAAAGCCATTACAGGGGGGCTGTCCGAAATAGGTATTTTTACCGTAGTGGATTCATTTACAAGTTGCAGAATGCTTCACAGTGATCCCTGTAGGTGTTGAATGTGTTGTCAGACGATATTTTGTTATTTCCTATTGTATATATGCAATCTTTAACTTATTTTCTCAGGGTTACTAAGCATGGAAATTTGTCTTGTATGGCAGGCAACGGCAATTCAGAGAATTTTGGGTCAAGATTCGACGCGGAAAAGGCGAGAAAATCGTCTTGAGAAGCAGAGACAAGATATTGAGGAGGTTTGTTTGTTTCGATTCCGTTGCATACATTTTGCAAATCCTAGCCTTCTGTGTTTTTTTCATCAGCACACGCTAGAGGCCTGTAAATGTTTTGTGGATGAGAAAATGGGAGTGCGGCTTTTACATACTTGCATTGTGTTCCTGTTGAGTCTGAAGGCTTTCTTGTCTTGCAGGAAAAAAAGGCAGCTGAGCTTGCCCCGTCGACGAACAGTATTCGCTGGAATCTTGGTCCTTCTGGTTCGATTGTTTCATTTTCAGAAGACGTGGGACTTCCAAGCTTCTTCAGTACGGGACCATGCAGGTTGATGCTTGCTTATTACTTTCTTGCGACGGAGTATTTTGTTTGCGGCATGGATTCTGTCTATCTTGTTTTATATGAATCATTTTCTTTTATATCTGGGGCTGACATCTAATATTGAGATTCTGTTGATAGATATCCGCCACCTCGAGAAAAGTGTGCTGCGCCGACATGCTCCAACTCGCACAAGTATCGTGATGGCAAATCCAATGTTCCTCTGTGCAGTCTTCAATGTTACAAAGCAGTTCATACCACGCTTCCTGTTACTTCCACACACTAAAGATGATTGCCCATTCACAGCCGAGAAGTACAAGACCCTTATCTCAGAATTGATGCTGCAGTCGAAGTAATTCCAGGTCATGGATACACAAGGTCGTGGACCCAGGAGTGTAAAATAATATCGCAGCTTTCAGTTTGCTGTACCGATTCGCGTCTTGAATTACGATCTCAAAGCAAATGGGCCGAGGTACGCATATACTCCCGATTCTCTCTTCGCAGTGCGGGTTTGAGTATTAAAAATAGTCTTAATTTATGAAGATGGATATGGACATTGATTACACGTCATTACGAGTTGTTTCTATTTATAATACTGTAAATCATTAGAAGCTGTTTATAACAGATATCATGCTGCGCTTGATGTCTTCTTTTAGAAATTTTCCGAGTGTAAATTACAACATTGATTGCGTCATTTATTCTGTTGGCTGTGAATGTTGTGGTAGCAGATTTCTGTCTGGATTTGACTGGCGATTATTGAAACAAATCCAGGGTTCATGCCGTTCTGGGAATCATGTGCACTGGTGCACTGAGGAAGGACTAGCACTGTCTTAACAAGTTGAGATGCTGCAAGCAGATGATCTCGTGAATAGCATCTTATCAGTTGCTGCCTGATCTACATCGTAGATCTAAATGCAGCAGATGCAAGTGTAGGAATATTGTATGGGAACACCTTTCTGCTTGGATACTCTGCTTCCAAACTGCTGTCATTGTCCACACTTGTCCCCACATCTCTCGTAGATTTACTGAGGTTTCTTTACAGTACTATCGGTTACTGGGAATTTCTAGTGCTTGAGTACTGTTGTGCAAGCTGATGAGCATCTGCTACCGTATTAATGAAAGAGTGTCCGTGCCTGATCTGTTGGTTGTATTTCTTGATTCGTGTGTACAGTATGTGGGAATTTGTGGAACCAATGCCACCTGGGTTCTCCTTCATTTCTGATGGTTTCATCGTTTGATGGAGACAAACATGCGCATGTTCATCCTTTGCCACTTCTAAGTATTTTGCATGCTGAAATAGTCCAATATCAGTGCCAATGTCACTGCATAATCAAATCAAGTAATCAACCCTTAAACGCCGACATGCACGTTTTGTGGCTGATGAAGGAGAAAGAATCCTTTGTTTTAGGATACAAGTGCAAATATTCATTGTCAGTATTAGGGGTGGAAAGGGGAGATCTTTTGCAATACTTTGACTTTCAATGAGTATATTTGGCTTATTCGAAGTAGATGATATCTTCTACAATACTTTAGACTTTCAATGAGAATATTTGGCTTATTCAAAGTAGATGATATTACACATATCAAAATGCATGATTTTTATAGCCATTAGTTTGTCCTACAAGGGTTAACATCACCAAAATGTGACCCTTTCTAAATATGGCCTATGTAGATTTCTTGCTTATTGTTGTATCTATAGGTTCTATTTATGAAAGCTTATAGTTGCATAATTGAGAATTTATTAGTAAAAAAATCTTTAAATGCCTTTGTAATGAGTCCTTTTGACTCTCAACTATTAAAAAAAATTGGCAAGACATTAGGATAATTAGTTAGTTTTTTGTGAATATAATCTTTGTTTCAATTGGTGCTTAACCCTTGAAGGATGAACCCTGGTGATTGTGAAATCATACATTTTCATATTGTAAGAATCACTTGTTCAAAAAAATCCAAAAGTACTTATTGCAAATCAAAGTATTATAGAAAATTTTCCATTTCGATACAAAATCCCAAAAAAATCCAAAAGTGTTTATTGCAAATCTAAGTACTAAAGAAGATTTTCCATTTTCACACAAAATTCCAAAAGTGAATAGTTGCTCTTTCATCCCACAAAAAAAGATTTTGTGTCATCTATTAGACATTTGGCATTTAGGTCAACGTTCAAGGGTTAAGTACAAGAGTTATGCCACAATAAGTCCAAAATAGGTGAAAAGTAGGTAGCAAACAAAAGTTAAGCTACAACAATACAACCATGATAGGCAAAGGCGGGTAGCTAAAAAGCTTTTATAAAATTGAAATTATTAAAAAAAAATTTGAATTTCTTGTTGATTTTTTTTTTGTCTACTGAATAAGATTTTGATTCATTCCATGGATAAATTACTTGAAAAGTTTTGAAGCTCCTTGTTTTATAGTCATGCTTGGAATATTTTTGAGAAAACAATGTACTGGATTTATTTTTAAATTTTCTCAACAATTCTTTATAGAAAAAAAGTTGCACATGGTTTAGTTTTCTTTCTAGAATAGTATCATCATTGTGATTAGTATACTTCAATTGCATCTTAGAGCTATCAAGAATTTAGTTTTACCATCTATGTTGTACTTGCTTCCCATTAGAGGAGTTTTTGGCCTTCTAGAAAATGTTTTAGGGCCATTCCTTGAAACTATTTCCAATGCTACAAACCAAACCTTGGTAGTTTGAATTTTCAAATATTTATTAAAATATATATATATATATATATATATATATATATATATATATATATATATATTTTTAAATTTTTTTAGAACATATTAAAAAGCAAAAAATTGATTAAATTTTTTATTTTGATAATTAATTAATTAAAATTATTTGATGTGGCCATCTTCCAACCACATCTAATTGCTAATGTAACAATATTCTCAATGTTTCTACAACATTCCCAATGTTGGGGAACTTGTAATTTTCCAAAGGCTTAAATCTCCCCTAATGACTTAACAAATTTTAAGAGAATGAAAATCATAGAGGAGGGGGGAATTTTTTTTTCATGATGTCTCAACTCATTTCTTTAACCCCTAAAGTTCTTTGACTATGTTTTCACCAAAAATCCTCCAAAACTACCATTTCTAACACAAGTACCAAATATTTGGAAAATATTGTTTTTAGACACGTGTAACCATAGGATCTTGTAGTATGGTGGTTTGAAAAGATGAGAAAAAAAAATTCAGAAATTTCTATTGTGTGGATTACAAGATATTAGTGTTTGAAGTTTCAAAAATCCTTTTTCTATCACTACGAAAATCCGAGCAGCTGCACTTTACAAGCTCACATTTTCATGAAAAAAGTCCAAAATGGTAATACTTCTTTGGATTCATTCTCTGAGGCAGGTTGGCTATACACTTGAAAAATTTCAAAGCATTTGGAATTGGACAACATATATGAAAAAAATAATAATTAAAAAAAAGTAGAGAATGATTCAAATTACTAAATTGTTAAGAATTTATTTGTGAAATTTAAACTTGCCAATTCCAATGGTTCAAATGTTGTAATAAACCATCTACACCCAATGTTTTTATTTTTTTTCCAAAAATATTGAAAATTAAGCAAAATAAAGGACTTCAAAGTTTATTTTAGAGTAGAGAATCCATAACTACCTGCAAACTAAAACTCTTCATAACTTTTGACTCATTAGTCCAAATGGAATGATTCAAAGCCTTCAACATTTATATAAATCTATAAAACCAATTTCAAAATTTTGTTTTAAAAAAAAGTGATTTTTTATAATTTGCCCAAACTACTCGAGTTGAGGAATTAAACAACATATCATGCAATAATTTTTTTAACATGGAGTCAAAAGTCATGAAAATTGTTGGGCTTTGAAGATATTTCTTGTTCACACCTTCTATTAAATTTTGGTCCCAAAACATGTAAATCTCTAGTCACACGTACTTGCCTAAAATAGTTATGTTGCTAGAAAAGGCATGTTGGTCTTTTAGGGGTTAACACAAAAAATTTCTAATTCACAATCTATGGTACAACATCATATTCATTAATTTGGGACTTTTCCAATGGAATAGGAGTTTTGTGAATCACTATAAACAATTACTGCAAGAAATAATGCTTGCCCATAAACTCAAAAATTGAAAGCATTGGTATACAATGGTGTAAACAAATGGAGAAATACAAAAAACATGAACTAAAAATTTAAAGGCAATGGTATATAATGCTTTAGGGTTTAGGAAAAATACAAAATACCATATATTACGTGCAAAGTGTAACACTCGTGTAGTATATGTAGTCACCATGAACAAACTTTTGTATTCTAGATGCCCATTGTTACACTCCTAGTAGCAAAGTACCTCATCTTCAACGATTATATTAGATATTGCAAGTAGATTGCTTGAAAAGACAAAGCCATTGTGATTAATGAATGTAGTGGATGATGATCTTTGACGTAGATGTAAGTACAAAAATATCCATGCACCACAGAGCATTATCAAAAAACGCATTCCTAATAATGTGGTTGGAAACGTCCTTTCTGAAAATGCTTACAGAGGTGAATGGATATTTTTCTTTTTATAATCTTTGTTCATACATTTAGATTCAAGCTCATCATCCACTATATTTTTCAATCACCATGGCCTTATATCCCTACACTTCTAGTAGCAAGATTGGCACAATCAATGAAGATAAGAAACATTGACTACCCGGCTTGTAATAAGTAACGATTTGCATGAAGTGATGGATGTTATGCACATGCTCACTATACAAATTATAAACATCATTTACTTTGTGAGGGGAGTTATAATATTTTATGATAGAGTTATCATGTATACTCTAAAAAAAAGTCTTGCCTCCGCATTAGCCTAATATAAAAAAAGTCTAAGATTCAAAACAGCTTAGTATAACTACATGCCTGGTAACACCAATCCTAATTCAAGGGTCTATTGCAAGTATGACCTACTCTTCAATCTTTCCATTGCCTTCAATATCTTAGGACCTCGACTATATCCAATATGGCTTCCTGTTAATTTGCAAACACTATCACGCACTTGCTTCTTCAAAGACCTCTGCTCCCATGCATTCCACGGTTGTTGAATGGAATGAAGACAAACTTCTCCATGATGCGTTTTACATTTCCGTTCTGCAATTGGCGTAGAAGGCGTGCATCTAGGTGGAAGAGGAAGGAAGCCACACGAAGTAGTGATCAATTGATCAACACCATATGTATTTGTTACTAATTTATCCAATCCATTGATAGAAATGGGTACGGACATGGTAGGGGTCATTGCAAGAAACACTGTCCATTTTCCGTAGCGTTTTGGAAATGGACGATGTTTTCTTTAGGAGTACTATTTAATTAGAAAACCAATTTAAAAAAAATATGAAAAATATGTGTAATGTATAAAATCTAAAGAAGAAGGTATCCTATGAAGGAAAATCTTAGGAAAATTCTCCAAGTAGGAGAACTAGAAAAGTAGAAAATCTCATGAAAATGGGCGTATTTACATTTTAATTTGTAAAAAATAGGAAAAGTTATTTTTCTTGAATCTAAAAACTGGCCATTTGGGAAAAGTTGATGGTGATGATATTTCATCAAAAAAATAATCTCAAATTTATTATCAATGGTTAGAAATTGCGTGCAATGAGAGTGTTGTTTGCACGCATGTGGAGGACATAAAATAATGTATTTTTAGATTCCCTTTGATAGGACTATGCTTTCCTACTATGCAAATGCACCATGAAAATTTCAACTTTAGATCATTAAATTTGGGTACTCCTAACGTAGTGAAAACCCCTAAACCTCAGTTTGTGACAAATTAACAAAAAATAATTTTAAATATAAAATGTTTTTTTTTAATTTATGAAAAATAAGGGATGTAAAAATCATCAAGTTAGAGAGCTCCAATAGTTATTTCATATTCTCGAATATTTTAATTCAAAAGTTATAGCAGAAAAGAACAACGTCACTCCAATTGTGACGGAGAATAGGACCGGTGTTTCTTGCAACCACCCGTAGATACATCAGAAACCTGTGTACAGACAATACATAGAGAAGTCAAGTCTTAAAAAAAAAAAAATTTAAAGCAAAATTCATTTCTAAATACAAGAGTTGAAGGATGGAAAGACCCACACCTTCATCACAGGCTCCAATGTTATTTCTTCAACGTACAACTTTCTCTGTGTCACTGCATTCAATGCAAAGCATCCAGAAGGAGAGGATGACCGCTGACAGCATTTCAAAGGGGAAGGAGAGCTCATAGAGTTTGGGCGCTTTTCACCATTAGGAGGACTATCTACAACACCTTCCTCTACAAGCATCAACAAGAAATCCATTGTGGATTGTGCTGTGGCAGCCGAATACATGATATGTCCCAATCCATTTTGAGAAATGGCAAACTGTCCATAGTCAGAGAACGAATCAGCAGAAGCAGTGCACTTGTTCTCACACTCATTTCCAAAAATTGAATTAGCACGCAAAGCCTGAAAACCAATAATGATTGTCAAAAACAATGACTGTCTACAAATGATATACAGTAAGTTGGGATAGCCTTATGTTGACAAGAGACATCAACAATATATACACAATGAATGCGGACACATATTGATGGGCATAGAATACGAATGCAAAGCATACAAACAAAGATAAATGAAAGAACCTAAGGCCCTATTAAGTCAACTGCTCTAGTGTCTTTTGGCTTTTGATGAAAGAGTATGAAGACCCTTTCGACTCTGTCTGTAATACGTTTCCCCTCTGTCTAAGTCCTTGAATTTTTTTTGCTTCTCTGAATCGCTCCCTTTCTACTCATCATAAATTCTATTGCTCTTTTTTATTACCTCTACTATATCCATATACTCTGCTTGGTCAGGTTCTTCAGACAAAGACCACCGACCAACAATGTTCTCTACCCGGTAGGCATGTAAGGATTGTGGCTTTGCAACATGCAGACACTGAATCCACGGAAGAAGGTGATCAATAAGGATTCCATCTGTGTTCACGTCTCCTTCATGTGACCAAGGTTCAAACAAAATGACATTACCTGGATAGTTTGTGACATGCCTTGATGGATTGACGTCAACAATTATTGTATTGTCAAAAGTAAGAATTGAGTTCTCCAACTCCACTAACTTGTCCAAAGGTTTCAAGAGTAAGTGCACATCTGCTCCATTCTCTTTGTAATTGCAAAAATTACTGTGTTTGTCCTTGAACTTGACTATGTTGCACTGTTCTTCCTCTAGGACATTTAAAGGAGGCTCTAGGCCTTTAAACAAGTTCTTTGTCACAACTAAAGCATGCTTTCTCTTCAATGAAGACGAGATTGATATATTTGCAATCAAGGATAAGCACCGTGTGAAGATGGGGCCTAATAATGACCCGCTTAAAGCCAACAGAATGGGGTTCTATGTCTGGAGGAACATCGTAGGAGGCACTGTATCGTCTTTCCCGAATAAGGTACCTCTTATCCTCACATACACATAGTAGCCCATGCAGACCTAGAATGACATTAAGACACTTTTTAGTCGCTCCAGATGTGCATGGGAAGAAGCCACTCCCCTCCGTCTCTCTTCTACCCTGCTCAGATTTACACCAAAAAGGCCAGACAATTAATTTCTTGCACTATCAATGTGATTTTGAGTACAAAATGAACTACCTGCAATCTTGAAGGTAAAGGTTTAAACTAAAAATAAAAATGTAAAACCATGAGTGTATCAATGCAAAGAAGGTATAGAAGAAACTTACAACAGTGGCCACCCTCTGCACTGGAGAAGATACACATGCATCCACATGAGTCTCGGAAGGTGGAATGCGAAGTTCCACAAGTGCATCGTCCAATAGATCATCAGTGACCTTGATCTCCCTTAAACTAGGAACAAGGCTTTCCACCTTATTCATCTTAGATGAAGAAAGAGATGTGGCATCGATGACTACAACTGATGCATTCTCAAGAGTTACTTCCTCCATGTCATTACTATTACCAACACTCAATTGGAGAGAAAGGGACTTGTGGAAAATTGGGATCGACACATAATGTACCTGTAACTGATGCAATTAAACACACAATTTGGCTTGTAAGAAAAAAAGATTTATTTACATTCTCTAGAAGAGAAATTCCATACAAAATTTACAGTGAAAAAACATCAAAATACCATCCTGTACTAGCTATTAGATACTCAAAACAACGAAAGGGTTTCAACTCGATTCGAGTTGAAATGAAGCTAAGAGAGTCACGTGGAACAACTTGGAAAATTCTCAGTTACAGGGTCCTGTGACTACTCGACCTCATCCCCTTTCGCTGGAGAAGTGGCTTCTATTTGCTGGTCTCCCACATCATGGTCATCAAACTCCATCTCTTTAGTATTGCCCATGGGAATGGCCGAGGATTCATCCTGCTCAACTGACGGAGTTGGAGATGGTTGTGTGCATGTAAGTGCAGGGGGTTGTACAGTAGACGTTGGAGAAGGCTAAACTATCATCTTCTCTGAAGGATTCGAACTTCCAGACTTTTGGCGTTTGGAGCTGTCTGCTGATGCATGAGCATGATTGGCAATCATCAATGGGGCAGAGTTGCTTGGAGGTTCAATGGCTTGGATAGGCTTGCCCCCAAGAACTTGTGCTATCATCATTGGCATCTCACGCACAAGATCCCTGATCAACTGGCTATTCTCTAATCTTGCCTTCTCATTCTCCTCCCTCATTTCTGCCCGAGACCGTGCATTCTCCTCTTTGTTGGCCTGGATCAACTCTATCATCCACTTCTTGTTAGGGTTGCTTGATTCCATTGTTGGTCTCTTCTTCTTCTTGGCTGGGCGAGTAGCAGAGATTGGCATTGGAGGATTCTGGATTGCCGGAGGTGAAACTAGTGTTGGAATTGGCTTAGACGATGCGTTCGTGGAATCTCGCACCTCGGTGGACTTAGGATTGATCGAAGAAGTACCAACATCATTCGCAGCTCCTTCGCTAGTGATGTCCGCCACATTGTCTGGTTTTGATTTTGTTAAGGGCTCTGAATTAGGCATAGCATCTCCTTCTTTAGTTGCCTCCTCCCCTTCTTCTTCATCCTCCTCCTCTTCCTCGTCAACAAGGTTTATTTGGCTGTTTGCTTTAGCGACTCATTGTACATTGCCTCCTCTTCGGGTGTCATTGGTTTCTTCCCCTTCCCCAAACTTGAAGAACCCTTGGATCCTTTCCTAGGAAATTTTTCTGCGTCCACAAGGTAACTCGTGTCCAGAAAGTCGTTCTTGTCCATATTCTCAGACTGAAGGACAAGAGATGTGAAGTTTTCCTTGTACTTGGAGTTGCCCATGACAAAGTGTTTGAGAGAAAGCATCTGCAGATAAATGAAGAACACCACACATAAGTCTATACAATCAACTTCAACTTGCATTGAATTGAACAAGAGAATTGAAAAAAATCTATAATCATCTCGGTAGTAAAGGATAGAGAAGTGTACATTTAACTTGGCCCGAGTGAAACAAACATGACAACACTATTAGAGTGAGAACAAGAAAACAAGAAGCTTAAAGGTTAGTTAGACTTACCCAAGTAGCACAAATTATCTTTCCGCCTCCAAAAATGGAGAGAACTAGTTCATTCCGAGCTGCAAACAAGCTTAACACCTGGAGATAGAAATCCATCCGCAATTCCGTATTATAAAGTCTTAATTCAACATCTTTGCTTGATTTAGACCTTGAATACCTGCCATCAAGAGAAGCTTCAAATCGCTTTAGCATTTTTTTACCAAATAGCTTCACTCCCTTTTTGATGAGGAAAATGAGCTTTACAGGCTCCTTGGCCTTGGCCATTCTCTTAGGCAAGTCGCCAATCCTTTTGAATGTGGATGGTATATAATCAGCGTAGTGTAGAATGTATGATTCCCCATAGTGAGATGTACGAATGTATTGTCGCAAATCGAGTTCAATATCAGATTCCTCGCAAATCTACAACCAAATCTGTGGACTCATGATTTGAAAACCCTTAAGCACTTTCAAACCGCTTAAGAAGCTTTCAAAGTACGACTCTCCGGTCTTTGAGGAGTCTTTATTGATGACCCCTGGAATATGTCGAAAGTCCATGACCGCCAACTTGATAGAAGAGGATGTAGACTCTTCCCACACATCTTTATCCCACTCACCGAAGTCGTCAGCCTCCAGATCATAAGGCCTGTAGGTGCCTGTGGCTTCAGGCTTTGAAAACTTCCCTTTGCTCGTCAAGAAAATCCAGAAGAACTCAGCCGCATTTGGAGACAATTCGTTCATACTCTTGTTTTTGTTTGAAGGCATTTTAGCTAGCGAAAAGAATTCCTCAAGGGGTCCGGTCAATAGTGTATTCTTCGTAGCCTTGGTGACATTGTATGTCTTCTTGAACTCTTTCTACTTGTCTTTCCGGTAATTCCCTTCAATACTGAACAAGTTCAGGTTCTTTTTGAGAAAGTGTAGTTGTCTTCGGATGATCTGCTTCCTCTTGCACCTTTTCAACCACTCCTTTATTGTGTAATAATCAGCAAGGACTCCCACTACTTTCTTCATAATGACCTTGGGGTGGGGCAGCTTCCGGTTAGGCATTGTCCTGAGCAGATGTAGAGCTAGCCTCTTAAGGTCACCTTGAGAGCAATTCCCCAACCATTTGAAGAACTCATGAGGCATGACCCCGTCTTTCTCTTAGTCCCAGTTTTGCAGTTGTCTATACTTCAGAAGAGACTCAGGATCAACAAGCTCTCCCTGAGATTGGCAACAAATCAATTCTCTCCATAGGTCGTAAACATCTTTGGAGGTAGTAATGATCCTCAACTCGTTGTGGATGTCCACATCTTTCTCTTGCTTCCTGTTGATTTTCCCTTGGTTCTTCTTCACCTCAATCATAGAGAACCGCAATCTAATGGCAACTGTAAAATCATGTCATTGCAATGTATTGTTAGAATAGTATTTGAATTGTTGTCGAAGTAAACATGAGATAAAACACAATGAAACATGAATACTAAATCCAAATGTCATTTCAACTTGCATGGAGTTGAACTAACAATCTTACGTGAAACTTTTTCTTGTTCTGCGCCTCTACAATTATTCTTCTTTGTTTTTCTATTACTTTTCCTAATTTGGTGGCTTCCTTGTCTGGATGTAGAGACCCCATTTTCTCCCATATGTAGCGGGCGCCAATGATATTTGTTGACCATGTCGGTATGAAGTTTTGAAAGTGATTCACCCGATTGTAGTATGCTGAGATTTTGCGGATGATATGGTCATCTTTGTTCCACACAACAAAGCACTCCCATTGCGCAAATTTGTCTGCCTTGGATTTAATTCGAGGCATGAGTCGCATTCGTTTTGATGCTTCTATAGTGTGCTAACCATTAATCATATAGAATTGCCCTTGATTAACCTCCTCAAAAGTCTTTGGTCTAGTCTTCAAGCCAATTGGCATGACGCAGAGAGTCATCTTCTTGTTTGGGTTTGGCATATTGAGGAGAAAATTGAGACATTTCTTCACACCGATTTCTTCTAGGCCACGCATGTCCAAGTAGTCAGGTGGCGTCTACAGCTGTGATATTGGAATTATGTACTTCGAACTGACATTAGGCACATAGGAATTAGTACACTCGGCCCAATATTCTTCATATGATTTACAAGATTGCTCGTAGTCTATCTCCTTCACATCACCACCAAAATCTTTTGGTAGATTTGTGACCTCAGAGACCATGCTTTCGTCGGGTGCATTTGCTTTGTCCTCAACAATAGGAGCCTTCTTTGCAGCTTTCTTTGAAATGGTGGGTGGCGTAGCTGACGGGCTTCCCCTAGAGAACTTATCCGTTTTCTTCATTCGTGTTTGGCTTTTTCCTGTTTCGAGAGTGCCTATAGCAAGGGATCCCTTACTCGCTCCTTGATTGCTATAATCTCTTCCAGTTGAGAGTGGCCTCATCTCTTTTTTTTTGGGAAATTTTATAGTACACTCTCTCAAATGCAAGCTTGAACTGGCTTAGTCTTGACATGAGTGCTTGGGGTGTCAGTGGCCTTCCCTCTCTTCCTTCCCATCTTTTCTTGTTGATGTGCATCTAGATGCTCGTATTCAAGGATTCATAGTTAGTGTTAACCAAACTTCGACAATACTCAGCAATGCTAAATACCGTCTTTTTTGCATCTACAACGTATGAGAAAAGGTAAGGCTCTGATTGATCTGGGTTGAGTGTTTCACAAGATATGAACAATGAACCATCCATGGATAGACTGAACTCTGTTATGGATTCCGTAAGGGACACAGGTAGATTTGCTGAAGATTCCTTAAACTTTGTTCGGAAAGCAAGGTGGTTGGTCATGGGCATTAGAGCTATCGTCCAATACTCCACCTACTCAGGCTCTAGCCACTCCCAACAATCACCTAGAGTCTTCTCATCACCTAGTTCTTCTTTTTCTTCATCTCATATTGTATATCTTGTATACAAAGCCTTGAGTTCCTTTACCTGCTCATCCATACCTGCATCTTCTTTGTTTTAGTTCAAAATTGTACACTTTGAAATACCATTGTGTTTTCAAGTTTGTCATTTAAATTTTGAAGGAGTCTAAATTGTGTTTATTACAAGAAAATAATTTGGTCCTAGTAGACTTTCATTCACCAATATCTTGGCCAGATGTATTCGTATGTCTTTGTTAACTTGGTAACATTCACTATAAGAAACCTATGTTTTAGATGACGGATTTAAGATGACATTCAATGATGCAACCCGTGTTTTATGTCCAAACTAACGTCCGCCATAACATCAAGATGTTATGGCAGACGTTAGTTTGGACATAAAACACGGGTTGCATCATTGAATGTCATCTTAAATCCGTCATCTAAAACATAGGTTTCTTATAGTGATTGTTGGGTTTAAGTTGTTACGTTAATTTCGACATTTGGTATTTTAACTCACTGCAAGTTGAATTGTCTTGGGGCTCCAAACTCTTGTCCAGCTGATATATTGGGAAGATTTTAATTTTTCTTTATAATCGATTTATCTCTTTATATTTGCAAGTTTAACTCGCTGCGAGTTGATTTGACGAGAGCGTGAAGGTTAGGTAAACCTCGGAAGGTGATGCAAGCTTCAGAAGTCTCTCTAGTATGTCTATTTAACTCGCATCAAGTTGAATCCGACAAGGTGGAAGTGAAAATTCGGTCATGTTATAGGTTCTGCTAGAGTGGAAGAAAATTTTGGCTGCAATTCAACTCCAATCGAGTTGAAGTGTAGCAAGCTCCTAGAGTTTTTGGTTACTTAGGTTCTACATGAAACAGACTCTGATTGACTTGAATTGACAGTGGTCGACTTAAATTGACATGAACCTATGTTCAGGCTAGTAGGGGCCCAAAATTGCTTTAGTTCACGGTGATTTCTAACAATTACAATTCAAGAGAAATGCTGGAATTATAGTATTTGCACAAATGCATGGAAGGGGATTTGGAACTACGCCTACAATCGAATGAAGACTCCGTAAAGACAGATTGATAATTTGGCATGAGTCGAACCTCATACCATAGCCGACTCTAAGAAGTCTTATCTTTCGATTTGTTCTAAGGTTTGTAACCGGAGATTGCGATTGGCTTTCAAAACCCTACTGCACTGAATGCTAATGAGGTCACAAGACCTCCCTGGCTAGAACTTTCACTATAACAAAACATGGTCTGAAAAAACCATAGTAAAAAATGACTACGGTTTTTTCAGACCATATTTTGTTATAGTGTTTACACAATCAAGGATTTACAAAATTCAATCAAACAACTTATATACAATGCAATCGGTCCACAAGTAGGACGCTAAATCTGGCTCTTGGTCTATTCTTTAATACAGAGAAACCAAAAGCCAATGCAATCAGATCCTACGTAGGACCTACCAATGAATCCAAAAATGCTGACACAATTGTACAGTATTTTTAGATCGACTAAAAGTGAAGCACAAAAACGCTTGATTCCAAATTTACAGTCCCAAAAGCTAAGGTGAGAGAGATGAAGAAGACAACATACTAAGCAACTACAAAAGACAGGTAATTTTTTACCTTTACCCTTGGTTGGAGGAAGACAGGCTCAGGACGCAGACTTCGAATGACTGAGACCAATTCAAAGTTCTTCGGGAAGAACTGCAAGTCAACTCGCAAGGAATCTCAAGCGTCTCCTTCCTTGCTTAAAGTGCGTGGAACAACAACCCAGAGCAGAGCATCTAACTTCCCCTGAAGCTCGTGTTTCGGCTTCTGACGATCCACCGTCTGCTTAGTATTATCAGGTTAGTTGCACTTCCACTTCTTCATTATAGTTTTACCTCACTAATGTGGACTCATTGTCATTGCAGGCCCAAAAAATGAGCACAGTAGTTCTAATTATCACTTGAAGTTGCACTGACAAACACCAGAGCTCATAAATCGATTCCAATTATAAATTCTTTGTGAAATCCGTTAAGAATTGCAACCAAAGACTCATCATGCAACCTCACGCTCTGACTTCTCATAGAGTCTTTCAATCCTATCGAACTTGTACTAGGAGAGTCGAATACACTGTTTCAATGAAAAATAATCGGGTCATAAGATTTTTCCAGTATAGGTCTGATCAGAAAGATGGTAGCCACATCGATAAACGATATTGAGGAGAAGAGGCCCTCGGCGAGGCCATTTTCAATGAGTACTGTTCAAGCACAACTTAAATAAGTTCAGATCTAAGACTCAAAAGCAATAGAACTATGTAAACTGATTACCCATATACATTTAAATCAGACACTAGCAAAATCAGATCACATATTGCAAGTACAAAAATACAGACAAGCGAGAATCCCACTGAAATTGATATTATCGAATCTCTTAAAAAATTGATCATCTTTGCACCTGAAGTTCAAGCGGCGCAAAGAGCACCACATTAAAAGGATCATGCAAAAACAAAGACGCCCAATAATCAATCCCGACCAACTAAAGTCCTCCCACATGAGCTCTCCGAAGTCGTCTCCCTAGCTAAACCACACACAGATTGAAAACTGTAAACTGATACAACCATTCGAATCACTCAGGAAAGAGCTACCAAATCACCTACACAAACCAAACCATACAAATTGACACTCCAATGAAGCCCACTCACCTGCTTCGGACAAGATCACTGAAGTCGTCACATTGGCGCAAACTGAATGGACGACAAGAATTTCAAAAATCGACTTGGGGGGAGATATCAGTTCGATTCAAAAAGCGAAGCTTCAGAACGAGATTCCATCGCTATCCCCGGGTAAGGGAAGACGAGCAAGAAACTACACACACAAACTCTAAGTTTACAACGGTTGTTGTGATAATGAGGAGCCATCACGGCTACAGTCCCTAGAGCAAGAAGGCCATCGAACCTCAAGCCCCATACAAGTGGCTAGCCAAGGCGACAACAGACAGCGCACCCAGAAAGATGCTTTAACATCTTCATCTTCTCGGATTTCAAGCATGCAAAAGACAGAAATTGACATGAAACCCTAGACCTTGCTGTGCACAACCGTGCTGTGAGCAAGTTTGTCACCCTAAACCCAATCTGGAATGAAGATTTCACAAAAGAAACGAGAGTAACGAGGAACGTACCTGCTCTAAAATATGGCAGTGGATAAGCCGCCCAAATCGCCACAAGAACTTGTGCCTCCGCCACCGCCACCGCCAACAGAAAGCACAAAAGGAGTACTCTTCAACTCCGCGAAACCCTCCAACAGCAAGCGCCGACGCAGCTGCAACAATTGCAAATCAAAGAGATTAAAACCCTAAACTGGAGAATCCAAAGCGCTCACATTCCTCCCCTCACGAAGACCTCAACAACCCCGAAACATCTTCTCAAGCAATCGTACAAGAACTTCGCTCAGCGACATGCTCTTCAAACCTAAGCCATAAGCAAGGATGAAGTGCAACAATCGGGAGGGAGGCGCTAAAAGTTCAGGACGAGAGAGAAGAGTCTTCAGCCGTGGCAATGAAGACCCTATAATTGTGGGTACGGGCACCTAAAACCGCGTATTGCATTAAAAAAAGATAAATTGAGTAGGGACTAAGGGGACCCATACAAGTATATCAACATTTCATACTATAATATTAATATCTAAATTATGTGTAAGGTAGTAGGTCTATAGACTAATTGTCTACTTAAATTTTTTTTAAGTAAAACATCTTTACGTACTTATCAATTACTTATTTTGAAAAACCAAGTAGAATAGGCGGGTGATTGCAAGAAACACTTGTCCTATTTTTTGTCCCCTTGACCTCCAATAGGTAGTTTTTTGCTCATAACTTTTGCATCGTTTTTCCTATCAACCTGAAATTTGGAATGAAGGTGTACACAAAAGTTTTACATTTTGTGTAATTTTTTCAATTTTTTTAAAATTATTTTACTATTTTTAAACTGCCCCCAATTGGCTGTCTACCTTGGCCATTTTGGGAGTTTTTAGTCCTATTTTTGACCCAAAAATGCAAATTTTGAGCTGAAAATTGGCATGCAAGGACCTCACCTAAAATTACACAAGACCACAAAGAGATTTTTTGAAAATACTATATTGTTCAACCTCCACATGTCATCAAAGTGGCTGACTTTGCACAAGTGTAGAGAATAGAATTTATTTTTTCCAAAGATGAAATTTGTTGGAAAAGAAAGACCTTTACTTGAAGAAAAAATGGATTTTTCATTTTCATTTTTTGAATTTTTTTACTATTTCTAACAAATTAGTGAAAAAAGAGCTATTTTCATTGTATTTTCCATTGTCTATAACATTTAGAGAAAAAATTTCTTAGGTCTGAATTTCAAGAGGCATAATACTCTCATTGCTCTTCAAATTATCCATATTTTTTTCAATTTTCAATTTTTTTATTTCAAAGGGTCATAGGACTCACAGGACTCATTGATTTTGAGCCATTTTGAGCCAAAACCGGTAAGTGTTTCTTACAATGACCTAGGCGTATAACCCAAATTCTTTTATATTCTTTGGAGCTTTGAAGAAATGTCAAATTTATTACAAATTTTTGAAGTTGATCAATACTAGTCATTTGTAGTCAACAAAAGTAACCCCTTTCTAAAATGTATTCATTTCATACATTGAAGAAAGAAAAATGTATGGATGTTCTCATCCATATTTATGAATATAATGATGGTTGGAGTTGAAGAAAGCAAATTATGCTTATAAACTATGTTCATTTACATTAGAGGAGATTTGAGGGCAACAGGAGACTGTGAATTCTCGAAGCAGTGAACGCAGGAATCTGCCGCAGGAATGTGGAACTAGCCTCTGCTGACGTGGTCAAGAGTGTGCCACATCACCGATTTTTTTTGAATTTTTTTTTGGACTTCTTTTTGCATTTCAGGACGAATTTTTTTTTTCCTTTTTGAAAAAAAAATTAATTAATTACTGATCGGGAACAATTCGGGGAACAGGGCTTTCGCAATCCTCGGGGGGTTCAGTGAGCATGAGAAGTACATATATACGTACGAACAAATGTAGGGTGCCAAATAAACATTCAAGGTAAAAATTATAATTTGATTTTATATACTATAGTGTATAAAAAATACCATGAGGTGTCTTATAAATATTATAGGGTGTAGATTAATAGGGTGATTTAGAAAAAAATTAGACTTAGGATACCCCCTTAGTATTAATTTTTTCTATCAAAAAGCTTAATTAGTGCAGCTGCCTTAGTGAGTTGGTTAGGTAATTAATCCAAGTGGCCAGGTTATCAATGGGTCGGTCATCAACTCATCAGGTGTATCCGTTGGACAGTTGTTTCTTAGGTGGCCGTCAGATTTCCCGAGATTGAATCGGAGCAGATCGACGATGTACAGAAGATCGACGATGAAGGTCTCGATTCAAGTTGTCTCCCCCCAGTTAGGGTTTGGGGCTTCTTCCTGCTCGCTCGCTTGTTAGTGTTTTTGGCTCTTTCTTGTTCTCTCGCCAGTTAGGATTCAAGGCTTGTTCCTGTTTGTATTGCGATGGTGGAGGAGCTTAGGGTTTAGGGCGTGCAGATGAAGATCTGATTAATCTTGGAAGTGTGCGGTTTAGGGTGGTGTGTGTACGTGGGCATGAAAGATGACTTTGAATTTCAAAATCAAGTTGTACAGTGTTAGAGATGAGAGCTTGCGGTCGGAGCTTTTGAGTCCAATTCATTGTCACATTGGTGACACTTTTGCTGAGTTGCGGTTGTGATTGGAAAGCGGGGGGTGTGTGGACTGGCCGTTCCAATTCTGGGATTTTGAGGATCAATGCCGCATCAAGAAAAAATTTGAGTCATTGAATCCTGTAGCTGAGCGCATGTATGTAATTCCTGTTGCGGAAGAGGAAAGTGGACGAGTTGAAAAACGAAGTCACCTCACGATCATCGGAGAAACCGGGAGCAATGATTTTCTGCCCCCTCCCCTGTTGAATTTTCCGAGTGACATCCAGGAGGTTGGAGCTGATGTTAGTGCGACACTCAAATTTGCTGAACCAGATGTGAGCGACACTCCTGAAGAGCAAGAGTAAGACGATCTACTGCAATCCGCTCTCATTCCCGAAGACATCCTGGAAAATTACAAGCGTGGAGTTTTGAAGCTGACGAGGGAGCTAGCAGACATGGACTTCGCCGATCATTTGTGGAAGCTGAAAACCTACGATCAGCATGGTGCAGCTGTTGTCAAGATTCATTGTAGAGAGTGCAACAAGGACATTGGTGGTGGAGGCGGTGACCACAGTCGGGCAGTAATTCAAAACTTATTTGCAAATTTCAAGAAGTCTCATTTGCATTCGACTTTGCACATTAAACAGTGGTGCAAGAGGAAGGCGATACTATACAGCAATCACCCCAAGAAGGAGGGAAACAAGGATAAACCCCTAATTTACACGGCAGCTAACCATCGTCGTCTTGTAGAGGAAGGTGTGAGCATTCTGCAAACTGTAAATGATTCAGTGTCTTCAAATGATCCTCCGTTTGTGCTGGTTGGAGATGTGGAGGCCTCTCAGCTGAAGTCATTTTGGTACAAGGTACGCTGCAAAATGGATGGAGAAATCATGTTACTCTGTCCACCAAAGCATAATCTCAAAATTAACCTGGAGAATCACCTCCATGGACTCACTCACACAAAATGTGTTGAGGATTTGGCTACTACTGCGAAGTCTTCAAAGAAATCCGCAACACTGAACAGTGGAAAACGGGGGAGGCCAAGTGCAAGGTCGAGATCCAACATTGGAAATCAAGCCGATTTGCACACTTGGTTCAGCGATTCTAGCACTGCAGGTTCCACAATTGCAGACACATCCCGATCAGGTATGAATTCTGATTCAATTCTGTCTATGCTATGTTGGGGTTTTTGGAAGAAAACTACTGAATATTCTGGTAAATTGTATGGGGTGGATTCTTTGTTGAATGATCCAAAGCTTGGAGCATTGTGGGTATCAGAGCCCAGCACAAATGCTGAGTTTGTTTACAATAACAAAAATGTAGTTGTCCAAGGTTGTTTTCGACACATAGGTTGTAAACGGCTCTCTCTCACTGGAGAACCATTTACAAACTTGATTTGTTCTTATTGCTCCGACATTGTGCATGCTACAGACTTTAGACTCAGGGTTTTGAGGGAGGATCGTGCACTTATAAAACGAGGTTCTAGAACTACAGGGTCTGGGAGGAGGGTTGGTTACTTGTCAACCTATGAACTAGCTGCACATTCCAGACAATTGGCTAAAAAATACCGTGAGGAAAAAGCCATGCACTGGTTGATGAAGTGTAGGGTCGCTCAATTGAAGGTGCGGCAACATGGTCTAAAACTTAGTGCAGTAGAAAGCTTTAATAGAAAGGATGTCCTCTCTTTCTGTAACAATATATTGGCGGCTCACAGAACCAATGCTTTTGGGGGAAAGCCAGCCTTGTGGGACTTCCTCCGAGATGTTGCCACAAATTTAAATCGAGTTAGACAGGGTTACAGATTTTCCCAAAATACCAAATCATTTTTACAAGCAATGAAGATTTATGGAGGTAGGCGTATGTGTGACCTTTTTGCTCTAAACTTTGGTGGTCCTTCATACAATAGTATCAAACGTGAAAATAATAAAGGGGTTCGGTTCATTGCTGGGGAACATCTTACTTTGTTTACTGCTGTTGAAAAAATATACAGGGAGGCTAAATCAGCTCATGGACTGGAAGGGCCTGTCCCAGTAATCTTGGCTGAAGATGAGACAAAGGTAAGGTCTTGAATTTCTTGGGAGGCACCACTACAAAAAAAGAGGGGTATAAATGATTGTAGAGGGATGACTCAAAAATGACTAAATGTCTAGTTTGACTAAATAGTGACTAGTACCTCTGTAATTGCACCAAACTAGCTGAATTTACACAATCCTAGTCATTTTTCAGTCATTTTCAGTCATTTTTCAGTAATGAGTGCGACTAGAAGATGAAGACATGATAGACAAAGAAATTCATCTACATTTTTTCATTTAGATTGCCATCAATAAGAGCACAAAAGGAAGGAAAAAATCAGCGTGGATGCTAGAGTCATTAATGAGTATGACATAGTTATTGATTGTAACTTAATTTCACTACTTCACGACTCAAAAATGACTAAAGGGTTACAAAAAGGCTAAATTTCCATATTTTAAGCTAATCACGGGCAGGGCAGCTTGCTGACGTGGATGGAAATTGTTCTAAGACTACTTGAATGCGACTGCGCCTTACTACTGTGTGACTCTAAAATGACTACAAGGTCTTTTGTAGGGTCATGTTGTAATTTTTTGCTCTAAACATGGGCATGATATGAAAATACATTGTAGAGCTGAAAATAATTTCACACCCCTATTTTATACAAGAAAAAATGGTCTAATTTATTTTTCAATTCTAGAAATAACTCTTTATTGAAAGTTCATTTTTCTTCATTATTGATGCAATGGTCATCTAAATGTATCCTCAAGAAATATTTGAATTTTTAATTGTGCCATTTTAATTCATTTCTCAATTTATTCTAGAAATCATTTCATACATTATTTGAGTTGGGCATATAGTGTATGGTGTATGGTATTTTTTGGCAATAGAAATCTATAGTCATTATTGGACAAAGCTCAAAATTATAGGTTGAAATTATAATTTATTAAAAAATATATATTTAAAGAGTCTAAAAATGACTTGTTCGTACATGATTTATGATAGATACACTAAGTGAGCTTCCCAATGATGTAATTGTACTTCACTACTATGTAACTTAAGAATTACTACAAAGTCTTTTGTAAGGCTATGCTAAAAAATTTTGCTCTTAAGATGGAAAAGCACTATAAGAAAATGGGGGGATAAATGACTTGTTCACAATGACTGCACCAACAACAATGACTGCAAAATAGTCATTTTATAGTCATTGTTGCCAATGTAGTCATTGTAGACAAGTCATTTAATTTATCCCCCTATTTTCTTGTAGTAAAGACAATATGCTAACATAGACAACAATCATTTCAAAATTACTAGGATGCAACTATACTCATCTGATTTATGATTTTTTAACACTCATATCCTAATACCTTTCTTGAGCTAATAACTTTTCTTTTAGTCTTTCCAATAATTCTACTCCTTGTTTATTTTCTTCATTTTCTTTTAGAAAAAAATTTCAATAGAATACTTTTGTCTTTTTTTTGGAAATGATGCATTACAAGTGGCCTTTGTCTTTGTTAGCATTAAAAAAATTTCTTCCTTAGGATCCATTTGTATGATTTGTTTAAACTCCTATCTATATGCCATTATGCCAATAATGACTTTAATTTGAAAATTTGTGCCATTGTCAATGAACTACTTTTGAACACTTCATATGCCTTACACTTGAATTACTAAATGTCCCAATAAACATACAGTAAGATATTTAGATGAATTCAATGACATTTGTTAAGTTCCATTTTTTCCTTGTGCAAATACCACCACCACCACTTTAGTCTTACTACAAAATGACTTACTACAACTGCCAAATGACTTCATGTAACTACCAAATGACTACTCAATACTTTTGAACTACTACACAACTACTCTACTACTACTTTGGCACCTTGTGTCAATCCTTTTCAAACCTTTTAACAAATTTTATTTATAAATTTTGATTAGAGGCTTAAAATCTAAAACAAATTTTTGGAGATGAAAGTGAGATTGATTCCCCAACTTTAATTAGTTCAAAGTTTTTTGAAAAAAGTTAGTCTACTATGCCTCAATGAGGTTAAAAATATGACTTGTAATGCAATTCCTGCGTTTTACATATCCCACAAGCTTTGTCTTGCCTACTACTATCCTTCCTCTATAAAAGGCTTGTCATTTCATCTAATTGTATTCACATATTAAGTGAATTTTGAAATGATGTATGGCATATGGTGTATGGTGTATTCTACATGATATATTATATATGATGAATTGTATATGTTGTATGGTGTATTGCATGTGTATGGTGTATGGTGTATCATTGTGGAACTTTGAATGTATTCATATGTGACTGTTGAATGACTACTTTAGAGAAGGAAGACATAACTAAAATATAACTCACCCTAAAGCAAAAATGTCTCAAAAATGACTAAGATGCAACTTCAGAACCCCCTTATTATTAAGTGCCACGTGTCAAAGACCTCGCCCTTAAACGTAACCATATCATAACTGGAATATGACTTCAGTTTTATTAACATCATTGTCCACGTCAGCATCAGTCAGACTGTCTGACAACTAAATAATGACTGTCTGACAACTGAACAATGACTGCTTGACAACTGAATAATGATTGACACGTCACCAAAACTTCAACTATACCGCGACTTATAAATGACTTATAAATTAACCTACGTGGACAACTACGTAGGTGAAATTTTTCCAAAAATGGTCAGCTGCCCACCCTTTTCACAAAATTTTCAAGTAAAATTTCTTTATCCCTTAAACAGATTCATCTATTAGTCATCCAATTTCCAAATGGATGGTGATAATACACCCGCAGTCATTTAAAGAATGACTTGTCCACAATGACTGCAGGGCCTAAAGTCATTTTCAGTCATTTTTCACAGTCATTTATACCCTAGTTTTTTTGTAGTGCACGATTTGATGGATTGGTTGGTTTCTGTGGCCTAAAGGAGGATCACATCTGCGTTTCTACATTTAAGCCGCAAGTAGGGAATGGGGAGATTGGATATTCAGCCATTGTGGATGCATTTCGATTGAATCAAAAGTGGAGTTTTGCTAGGGTCATCATGGTGAATCCTTTACATGATAAGCTACCTAGACTAGTTCTTGTTGTATCTTGTACGTGCAATTGCTTTGATTCTACATGGGTTAGAAATCAGTGGAAGTCTATTGATGCCATTTGGCAAGAAAGTTGTGGGATGTCTGTGGGGCCAGTTATAGGACATGCTTCGGATGGAGACTCGAGGAGAAGGCAACTGATGGTCAAAGATTACTGCAGCAAGGTAGGTTTGAGGTATGAAATTCCTTGGGAAGGGTGGTCTTTGTCTTGTGAATGGTTGGGGGAAAATAAAATACAAGGCTTGCATGATCAAGATTTCATACATAATGGGAAGAAATTGATTAACCCCCTTGATAGTGCTGTTAAAAACCTTCAATTAGGGGCTGATGTGTGTTATCTAGATCACCTTGGCCAAGTTTATCAAAAATTTGCCATAGATCAGCACGGTTTAAGGAAAGAAGATGTTCAGCGGACTAATAGACAAAATTGGGCCAGTGCACAACACATTTGTGCCAAAAAAGCCAGAACTTGCTTACAAGAACTTAAAATTGGTAGGGATGCTCACCAAGAACAAACATTAGGTACAGAGTTATATTTGTCTATATGTGCTGATTACATTGACATCTTCCTCTCCATTTCTTTGACTTTGAGGGAGAGAGTTGTGCTTGCAAGCAAAGTTTCTTTTTTCTTTCGAATATGGAAATTGTGGTTTAAGTATGGGGACCATGGTGTGGGAAGAAATACCAAAACACCTACCTTGCAAGAATGTTTTATGAGTAGCCAATGCTACCTTGATGTACAACTATCTTGTCATTTTGTGGTTCTCTTGATAAGATATTTTAGGGATGCATTTTCTCACTTACCAGTTCCATTTCACCTAACAGAGTCTGATTCGTGTGAGATTTTCTTTAGCAAGGTTGGGGGAATGCAGGGAATGGAAAGAGCTTATGATTTCCAAGAATTGGTTGGATGTGCTAATACTGTGAACCAACTGGCTGCAATTGAGTATGGGCAAAATGGATTGAAATTTGATAGAGCTCATAACAAGCAACACAACATATGGGCTGACTTGCACCCTCTAGAACCTGGACAAGCCCCTGCAGATTTGGGAGATTACAGCTACCTTTCAACGGATGAAGACATTGTCTTAGCATTGAAGGAAGGACTGAAGGCAGCTCAAGCACAACTGAAGGTGTTAAATATGGCACCATCTACTGTTGCTAAGAACAAGCGTTGGTTCTTACAGCCTTGGCTTGTTGAGAGTGCAGATCCCAAGCACTGGGCGTATGTTCCTCCTCAAAAACCTGTCCCTGGTGAAGACGGTGACGGTGAAGTATTAAGGGAGTCCCTTGATGCACACATGGAGGATCGTAGTGCCGATTGTGAAGACACCAACAGTGACGATGATATTGGGGGCGGGGAGGCAATTCTTGAAGATGGACTGGACAATCTCAGAGTTGCTGAGGAAGAATGCAGAGATGCCATATCGGAGATGTTGGAGACAACTGAGCCAAGTCAACCTATGGTTCCAAGTAGTCCAGCAGATGGAGCGGTTCCTGAATCCAAAATACTACCTATTGTGGATTATATGGGCAAGGCAATTTACAAATCGACCTTGGTTGCCGACTTGAATGGAAATCCATTCTTGTCGAAGGATCGTCTCACACGCATAAAAAACTCACTTTATTTTAATAACGCTGAAGAGTACCTATCTGCTGCCAATTCCGCCACAACTTCTCTTCTTGGCCTTGGAATCGATTGTGGTGTGTTCTTCATGCAATCTTCTACTCTTGATCTAACTTCAGCAGTGAGGACCGCACAGAAGAGGACTCGCGCATCTGGGCGTGTTGGACATCCAACTCCAGTTTTTGGTGGTGTAGACGTTGGAAGCTGGTGGCTGGGACGAGTCCAGAAAATTCGGAGGAAACAGGGAAATAAGTGGGGATTGTGCAGGAATCCAATCGATCTCATGTCACAAACTACATTAGGTAAGAAGGTAAGTCCTACAACCTCAATTCAAATTATGTTGAATTGGTTCAAGAAAGCGCCAGGAAGGAACAAATTCAAGTACGATGTCACTGATACTCAATGGATAGACATTGATAGTGTAATTTGTACAATAGCACTTTCTTTTAACTCTAAGAATAATGTTTATACACTAGAAGAGAACGATAGAGATGTGCTTGATGAATTTGTATCCAAGAACAGTTAAGCATTGTAGTGGCTTCTTCTTGTATCCAAAAATTCTACACGGCTGTTTTAAGTTATGTGTACGGCACGTCAAGGTGGATCATTGAGCTAGATATGTCAAGGAGTTCCTTCTATCATTTGAATTAGGTGGCTCATTTTAGAATCCCGAGGTAGTTGCTTTGTGCACCTAAATTGCTACATGAAGCAGAATTGTTGATGGTATTATAGATTGATTAATACTTTGGCATAGGTCATAGCTAGAGCAAATGGATACATTAAGATCTATGAGACTGCGAGTTCATTGGAGATGCAATTGTAAGTTCGCTTCCTTCATTTCTGTCGTTTCCAGATGACATATTGTGCTTGACTTTTATTTTCTGCTATCTAATTACTTCATTTATCTGAACCCTTACTCCAAACTATTGGTTTAGGTCTCACATGATCTTGTACAGCTAATGAAGCATAGATTTCGAGTGTAACAAGTTCCATAATATTATTCAAGTGCCTTTTAGAATTTGTGTTCCAGCTTGGTTCGGAATGTTCTAATTACATACATGATGCAACAATATTGGCTGCAGGGCAAAGATTCAACTTACTTGCATCTGAACCTAACAAGCAGCTTTAGACGTTTATGCTCGATCGAACATGTCGAATGGACTTAGAGAGGCAGAAGTTCGATCTGCTGCAATTCTGGAGAGGAAAGTAGAAGTGGCTTTCTCTCTAAATGGGCTTGCTAACTAGCTTTAGAAGCTTCTGATTGATCTTCGATATCGACTGGACGAAGCTGAAGGATCAGGGGTTTGAAGCTCCGTACTACATTTTCACCACCAAATCCCCAGCTAGTTAGCAAGCCCATGATTGACATGATGGCACGACCGGAAGAATACTGAAACCCCTACCAGCTCTTCTTCCCACACTACCACCCGGCCGCAATGGACTCATCAGAAACTAGGCTGCTACAACATCAATCAGGCTCTCGTGTGCAAGATCTCCGGGACCGGTCCCAAGTACCACCATAGTCTCAGCGAGGCCGTTGCTCAGACGTATTGCTTTGACACCGTACGCAACATGATTCTCGAGTTCCAGGTTCACTACATACCCTTTCTCCACTTCGCTTCATGTTGTCATTGTAATCAATCATCCCAGGCTAGGGTACATCGATTTTATAACAAAAGATAACCCTGCAGTGAAGTCCTTTGGGCTAGCTCCTGTGTGATTTCCAACCGGTGGTACTCACCAATTAAGTTATGTAAATCTTGTGCAATTTGCCATGTCACATGTACAAGCCAAATTGCCGAATGTAGCTAATTAAAAGAAGGCACTAGTCAGATTTCAACCCTGAACCGCTTGCATCTCCTGGAGGCCTCCACTCCTCTAGTAAATTCCACCTATAGATTGGTGTTTGCCCTGGGCTATTGCATCTTTTTTCAGTCTTTAGTATTATTAAGGTAAGAGGAGGGCAACAGATTAAGATGGGGATTTCTTTGGAATTTTTTGGTTCTCAGTTTTTTTGAGAAGTGGTTGGACAATTGTATAAGTCATTTCATTGTATAAGTCATTTCAGGGTGAACTCTAGTCTTGTGGGACTTCCGGGCGTTATAGGATTCAAGTGCGCAATCTCTTTTTGGATTCGATTTAGTAGATGTCAACTCGACCTTTGATCATCTGTGCTATTAGGGTTTTAGTTTGCAATGTCATTTTTGATTTCACGTGGATTGTGAGTGTTTGGGTTTGATCACTGAAAATCAATTGCTGCCCCCACCTAACTTGCCATTTTATAGATTTCCTCAGCGATTTTCTCTATCTCCTAATTGTAACGCATGTGAACTGATTGTCGATTGCCAATTTCCATAAATTCAGAGGTGATCATGGGGAGCTTGAGGGATTTGGGAATTCTTCTGCGCTCCTGCACTTGCGCTGTGTTTCTCTAGAACCCTGGTGTGCTCTTTACGCAATTGGACGCACTTGGGGTTGTAGCCGATTTAGATTTAGGGCGTTGTGGAAGATTGTGTGCCCTGGGAGATTGTGCGGACTGGGAGATTGTGCGGACTGGGAGATTGCGCGTTGTGGGAGATCGCGCGCTGTACAGGATCGCGGGGCGACTGTGAGGTTTTACCCCAAACCCTGAACCGCAGATCGAGTGGTTTCCTCATTGTATAGGTATTCTCAAATCCGAATTTCAGTGCTTCAGTTTGTATTCCTGCCGTTGTTGGTAAGTGTCTCGCGCTTTTCTTCTTTGTGATTCTCCTGTAGTTCGTTTTAGGGTCATGTTTCTTCTTCCTGTTGCGAAATTAGTGTTGTTGTTTCCACAAATTTCTGTTGTCACTGCATCGTTCTCATTTTCGCTTGTGCGCGCGTCTGGTTGCTGTAGGTCCTAAAACCCTTGAGCATGCCAAGCTTCCGAGTGCATCCAAACCTTGCATTTTGGAGACGGCGTAATTCAGTAGTTGTTGTTCAAGCGTAGACACCAAGCACCCTAAACCGCAGGTATCTCTTGAACTCTATTGTCTTTGAAAACGCTACAGCAACGTTTTGTTGGGATTCATTTTTTTGTTGCTTTCTCAATTTGTGGAATACAGATTGAACCAAACAAGGTTGATGTTCTCACTTTCTGCTATTTCTGTTGTGTTTTTGAAAGAGATCATGGACAATGTCGACTTCACCGGCATCTTGCGGGACGTAATGTTGCCCTCAATTGGGCGCATTCCAGAGGAGGGGTGGGATTGTGCTTTTCTAGATGTGGAGGCAGCGTTGTTGGTTCTTCCACGTCTTGCAGCTACTTGTGCACAATGGCGTGCCACCATTTGCACGCGCGTGGAGTATGCTGCTTTGCGGATTGCCTCAGCAAGTTTTGTAGACGCAAAACCTCGTGGAATGTCTCCACCAACAAATCCGCTATCCAGAAAGGCGGACATGAACCTTCTCTTCTTGAAGTGCCAGGACGTGCTCTTTTATCTCTCCCGTTCATGGTGTGTTTAGGTGGATGTTTCTGAGAGCTTGCGGACAACAGCATTGGTGCAATTGTCCACGCAAGAGTTGCAGGCCTTGCATTCCAAGTTGCAGGAGGGGTGGGGAGCTACGGAGATCAAGTGTTGTCAGTGTTGATTTACAAACTTCGCTTCGGACTTGGATCACTCCTGCTCAACGGACCACGTGATTGTGTTTTGTGCTTGTTCAAGTATATATTTGTTGCTTCAATTTGCAGCTTATAATTTCAATGCTGGTTTATGGCTTTTGAATTCACAGTCTTTTGTTGACTCTAAATCCTATTGTTCAAGTTTGTTCAATGAATGCTCTTGATTATACTGTGTGTATGTTGTGCATTTGTTTAATCAATGTTGTTGCTTTCTGTTGGAGTGCAGGTGGTGGAAACATGGGTGTTTGTTGAAGATAATGTACAGAGAGCTAGCTAAGACATAGGCCTCCATTTTTGGTTAATTTTTGATTCAGATTTTGTACAAGTTCTGATTTCACATTTTCATTTTCATTGTTAGAACCTAATCATTTTTTGACTGGGCTAGAACTTGCCCAAAATTGCAATTTTGTAGTTTTCGGTTTCATACAGGTTTCATGTGTTTTGTAAACACAGTTTATACATTCTTGACTATCATTTTCAACACCAAACATATGCACTCAATTTGTGTTTGAAGTGGTATCCGGAATGTCTTATAACTCTACTTTCACTCTATATTTTCATACATTGAATGCAGATTGAATGTGTTTATAGTTTCATCAGTTTCATTCAATGTTTTCAATGTTAGAACTTTTGAAATAAAATTTTGTATATGTTAAAAGAAGAATCCTATTTGGTGTACGTTAAAGAAGATTTCAATTTAGTGTATGTTTTAGAAGAATTTAGTATTCCATATAGATTGAGATTGGCAATACAAGGTCTTAGAAAAGGACCAATTATATCCAATCTATACTAGAAACTCTAAAAATGTGCACATACTTATAGTATTTTATGGGTCTAAGTATAGATAATTACAAAATACATTTGTTAATTTCAATTAGGAAGGGTGTTGAATTTCAATGAGGTTGAAAAATGATGGCATTCAAAAAAAAAGGGGGATTTAAAAAGAAAAAGGGATTGGGAAAAAAATGGGGTGTTAAAAAAATAGGGGTAGGCAAAAAAAATGGGATTGGAAAAAGAAATGGAATTGGAAAAAAAAAATGGGGTTGGAAAAGAAAATGGGGTTGGACAAGAAAATGGGGTTGGACAAGAAAATGGGGTTGGACAAGAAAATGGGGTTGGACAAGAAAATGGGGTTGGACAAGAAAATGGGGTTGGAAAAAAAAATGGGGTTGGAAAAAAAAATGGGGTTGGAAAGAAAATATAGTAGAAAAAAAAATTCATTGTAAGATAGTATATGATATATTCATGGCATTTGGAAATTATAATTATTGTATGCCCCCTTTTAATGATCCAAATTAGAAAATTATATAATCATAGAGTGCCAAAAAAATTGTAGACAAAAATAATACCCCCTCATAAATTAGGGGGTGTTCGCACGTGTATCCTTATTTTTTATATGGACTGCACCCCCCGAGTCGCAGTCTCCTATTGCCCTCGAATCTCCTCTAATGTAAATAGTAATGATCAAAGATTGAACCTTCTACCTTGTGTTAGTGGTTTTACATCAATATTTATAGAAGTGTTTAGTTATTTTACGTCCTACTTTTAACATTTTTTATTTTTGTAATAATCAAGTTCTTTGAAATATATGTTTCAACGTGTTGTATGGTTTGTATAATACCCCTATTCAATATAGGAAAATAGACTATGATTTTTCCTCCTAAAATTGCAATTTATTTCTTTTGAATTGAATTCTAAATAAGGTATTTTTATTCCACAAGTCTATATTTTTTAAAGAAAATTGAATGTGAATTGAATTTGCATTTCTCAATGAATGATATATTTTTGGTCAATGTCTAATTTTGTATATTTTTAAAAATCAAAACCAATTTTATCCAAAGTCGGATCTTTACAAAGGCCTTCACATTGCCAAAAATAATAAGGAAAATGCCAATCCTATTGCTTTGAATACAAGTATTTGAGAATGTTCTTTTGTTCTACTTCTACCTATATTTAGGCTCTTTTAACAAATTGATAAATATATGTACCAAGAAATCAAGAAATTTGGAGTACCTTTAAAGTAAGATATTTGCATATGAAGTGAAAAGAAGATAATCCCATAATCCTTATTGCTGTATTCCAAGATCCCATTATTTCACTTTCACTTTTGTTAATTGGAATTGTTGAAGTATAGAATTGAAGCTTTTAATATTTATAGATTAGAATCTACCTAAGAGTGTATACCCAAAAAAAATATCCAAACAAATTTAAGTTCAAGTCTAAAAAGAGTTCTAAATAGAAGTGCATTTCAGAGAGAAGCAAAATTATTAATGTCTATGGGATAGAAAACAAATGCACTAATTGCTTTAGAAAGTTTTTCTATAAAATAAGAATAGTAAACCGTGTGAATCAAGTTTTTAACAACAAAATGGAAAAGTATATTGAAGACCTAAGCATATGAGTTTTTTGTGGCCTCTAAATGACTAAGGCCTTTCAAATTGTATTTTAGGTATGGAAAAAATACATTTTCTTGATGTCAATGTAAAAAAGGAAATTACCTTTTTTTCGAAATGCAAGCATGTAGATTTTAAAAGAGATTGTTTGTTAGAAAGCACCCTAATTTTGTGCATTCTATTGCATAAAAGTTGTAAGATTATAACTATAGAGAAGTACATTTTCTATATTTATAATGCTACCTATTCTCACAATGTTTTCCAAATTTGCATATAAATTTTTTGAATGTGGATTGTGACGTATACTACTAAAAATAGTTTTATAGAAATCAAATGTGCTTTCATAACTTACAGTGCATTTCACATGAAAAGCTCTTGAACCCATCACTCAATGCATGTGGTAATTGTTGGAAGGCAATTATGTTTAATAAATAGTTAGAAATTGCAAATATGTCCTAATCATTAGTTGAATGTTCAAGTTCTCAATGGTGGAAAACATAAAAATATTTTATTCTTTCCATTCAAATCACTTTCAAAAGAAATGGATATGTATTTGTTCCTGAAGAGAATTTGGCAATCTTTCTAATTGTCCACTCAAAAATGGACCTCAAATTCTAGGTTATCTATGAGTGTATTCGACTTGGTAATTAAGAGTTAAAGGAAATGCATCATACAATTTTACTCCTAAACACAAATGTAATATGTAGAGCTTTTTTAAAATAATTTTTTTATATTCCTAGGGAAAATATTATTATATGTTCCATTTATTTTAATTCTTTCAAAGTATAAGTGATTCCTATTCCTATGTTATAGTTTAATAATATAACTAATAATAGTTAATTAATACATTAGGAACTTCAAAGAATTTGACCTTCAATGTTAAGATGATACAAAAACAATGTGGCCAAACTTTTCTAATGTAATGTTATTCTACATAGATCAATCATTTATTTTATTACCACAATCATGGCTACATATTTGGTGAATAATTGATTTTCATTAACACTATTGGATTTAGGATTTGAAATGGAGCATTTTAGCTTCAATCTTTAATCTCAGAAAAGGATTTATAAAAACTAAAGAATTGTACACCTTTTTCATTTTTGTGTAAACATGAATTATTTTGAGGACAAAATTCTTGTTTAGACCTTCAACAAAGTAGATGAGTTCAAAAAAGGTAGGAAAAAAAAATTCAAAATGAGCACACTGTCTCATTTGAAAATTCTGCCTAGGGCCAATAAAGATTTTCATAGCAATCACTGTGTTTTTTCCATCTAAAAGTACAAGGATAATAAATAACAATAAGCATACAAAATTAAAAAACCAACTCAAAAATAGGATAAAATACTTCAAATTAATTTTCAACAAATAAATTCATTCTTGTACAAAATATGTTGTGAAAACAAATTATTAGTACTAGAAAATTTAATTACTAAAAAAACAATTTTGAAACACCCTAAATGAACCAATTCTGAATATGAGTCTTTGATACATTCAAGCAAGATCATCATTAACTTAAAAATTGAAGTCATAGAAACTTTTTGGAAATTCATTTTGTCCCTCAAGCATACAATGGTCCTTTAGGAATTAACGTACACCATAAACGGCATCACGGAGATTACAATTTTACTATGATTCCTTTTTTAGTGTAGGAAAAAATGCACTTCTTGTTTGGAAAACATTATTTTAACATAAATTTGCTTACTTAAAGTAGAATATAATTTTTAAAAATGATAAGAAAAGTTCCATTACTTAATTGAAGTTGTTAAATTACTTCCTGTAACTCCGTTCCAGACTTTGTCTCACAATCACTTTTCATTTACAAATTACAAATGAATCTAAGAACTTATTAGAAAGTGTATTCAAATTGATTTATTGATTTATGATAATTTGATAACCAATGTAAGTAATTTAGAAGTTATAACTTCATATGGAAATTCTAACTATTCATTAATATTTTCCAAATCATCTTATCCAATCAAAAGAACAACAATGTCAACAACGAATTCAAAATTTAAGATTTTCTTTAATATCACATTTCAAATTTTTAAAACGGAATTGGAAATTAATACGTAGCACCTAATAAACAATGCCAAGAAATGGTAGGATACTCTTTTTCTAAGAATCAAACAAATTAGACAATTTGTAGTTTGAAATCAACATTTGTCATAAACTTTAATTTCCTATGCCATTTAAACTTCTCCCTATTATTTTTGGCACCCATTGACAATGTATTCCAATTGAATGTGCCTTCATTTCAAAATTACCTCAAGAAATGGCATATTAACCATTTGGTGGGAGGTCAAATAAAAAAAAGAACAATTTCTAGTTCCAAATCATAATTAAATTTTTTCATGGAAAGGTCATACTGTGAGACTTTCCAACTTGCACCTATTTTTCTGAGCCATTTTGTACGTGAAATTGCAAGACATTTTGGTTTCCCAAGTTTTTTGGAGAAAATGTTTTTTTTTGTATATTTTCCCAAGCGTCCCAAAAAGGACACACAATGTTGATGGAATTGAAATTTCTCATAGAAAAAGCATGTTCTAGGGCATTCCAACTCGTACCTATTTTTTTGGGCCATTTTGTACGTGAAATTGCAAGACATTTTGGTTTCCCGTGACGTTTTTTGGAGAAAATGGCAATGTTTTGTATATTTTTCCAAGCATCCCCAAAAGGGCACACAATGTTGATGGAATTGAAATTTCTCATAGAAAAAGCATGTTCTTGGGCATTGTAACTTGCACCTATTTTTTTGGGCCATTTTGTACGTGAAATTGCAAGACATTTTGTTTTCCGACGTTTTTTTGAGAAAATGGCAGTGTTTTGTATATTTTCCCAAGCGTCCCCAAAAGGCCACACAATGTTGATGGAATTGAAATTTCTCATAGAAAAAGCATGTTCTTGGGCATTCCAACTTGTACCTATTTTTTGGGCCATTTTGTACGTGAAATTGCAAGACATTTTGTTTTCTGACGTTTTTTTGAGAAAATGGCAATGTTTTGTATATTTTCCCAAGCGTCCCCAAAAGGGCACACAATGTTGATGGAATTGAAATTTCTCATAGAAAAAGCATGTTCTTGGGCATTCCAACTTGTACCTATTTTTTGGGCCATTTTGTACGTGAAATTGCAAGACATTTTGTTTTCTGACGTTTTTTTGAGAAAATGGCAATGTTTTGTATATTTTCCCAAGTGTCCCAAAAAGGGCACATAATATTGATGGAATTGAAATTTCTCATAGAAAAAGCATGTTTTTGGAGCTCCGAACTTCTAATTTTTTTAAATGACTTGCCTTCATTTTAAATTGAAGACATTTAAGGTTTTTATTTTGTTTTACTAAGATACCGGAGTTACTTGAATATTTTTAGTTTGAATTAGAGTGTAGGCTAATTTAAGAAAGATAGAAACTTAGTTTGGGTATTGAGCTTCTTATTCTATTTCAATTTGAATCCAAGAATTTTTTCTAATTTTTTCTTGTATTAATTACAAGGAATTTTAAGATTTGTTGTTTTTTGATTTGGTTTGAAATTAATTCTTATTTTCTTGAAAGATTTTAGAATTTGTAGTTATTTAAAATATAAAAATTTAAATTCTTTCATTGTTTAATAATCCTTTCTTTTTAGATTGAAACATTCTATTTAAGTATGTCAATATAGCGTTTTTCTAAAAGGCAATTCATATTGTTGTTAATCTATTTTCTAAATTGATGCATGAATTTCTAAGGCTTGTACAATTTATACAAGGATTCCTAGGATATTATTCATTGGCTTAATTTGTAGCTCTTCAAATTTCATCATCTAAAATTCCTAACTTTAAATCCTCTAGTACACTCTAAAATCTTAGACTGTAGACCTTGAATGGACATTGTTATTGAATGTTGCATATCTTTTAGTTACTTAGTAAGTGGTAATGAGTGCTAATTTGCCTATTGGCCATACAACTTTGCAAGAGACAATATTTTTTCACCTCCTCATGAATTGGTCCTATTTAGAGGAATAGAAATTTAAGAGAATAAGAAAAGGTGTACTTGAAATATTCAAAATTCTAACACATTTAATGAATTCGCCAACTTTATCGATATTTTATTCTAAACTATAACTCTAGATTTCTAAAGTATTTCTATAGTGAATAATAAATTGGTAATTAAGTTTTTCCAATAAATTCAAATAAAGTTCACTGCAATCAAATACTTTGAGTCTGAAATTCCAAGTTTGAAAGTTGGACATTGAATCCCCTTTTAGAAATACACTATATAGGATAAATTCAGAATTTTTTAAAAATTGAAAAAGAAGAAGAAATGGTCTCTATTATGGTTTGGCTGTAGAATAGAGTACATATAGGTAAGTCACAGTAAGTCATGTCAATTTGTTTTACCTCTTGGAAATCAACAATTTTCTTATTTTTGGCACTTTTTCAAGATTCTCCTAATTTTGGATTGATTCTTTCCATTCATATATTTGTAAATTTTTTTTCCTAATTTTCCAAAAGAAGTATTTTTACTATTTCTTTGAAACAGTAGTCAATAGTTTTTAAAATTCATCATTTTTCAAATTTTCACGGCTTATTTGAAAAAATTACCTACATGTCAAGTAAGCTATAGACCTCTTCAATGTAATATGGATACTCCAATACAAATATGAATTTCAAGTTTGCAGAAAGTGTTATTCAAAAAAATTAAAATAATCCTAAAATTTCCCTCAAACAAATCCACCCTTGCGGCTTTACTGTGGCCACTGAATTGTAGTAAGCTTATGTCAATCATCTGCAACATGTGTTGAGAAGCCGCAATTGTCAACCCTGATTGTGCCAGTTATTTAATGCGACTTTAGAAAAGTTCAACAAAAATATAGAGTAGAATGAACCTACCTTTGTTTAGTTTCTTGGATATTGATACATCCTATTAATGCACATACAACTGGACTGACACCACTATTCCGTGATGTGAAGAATCATAGAGGAGAAAGGAATGTTGCAATTGCAAGGATACTCTTGAAAAGTGAACCTTTATACTCAATGTCCCGCATATTTCACGCCTGATTGACAGAAATGGCATGGGCATCTCTCCTGGAAAGAAAAGTGGGTTCATGACTGCCGCGAATGTTGCCCATGAATATGCGCTCATTAATTGCGGAATCTAAAAAATGCGCTCCTTTTCTCGTAAGTGCACTTGCATGGAAGCTAACTATTCAAAGTGGAGCTTGAAAATCCCGCCAATGTTCCTAGCGTTTTTCCGACGTTTTGTACTGTTCAACAAAGCACTTTGTTCAACGGAATCTTCACTCATTTGTTTTGTATTTGGAAGTCTTTGCTCCTTACTGAACTCCTTCGTATTGTATGGGTGTTTGGCTCACAAAGTCTGTTTCTTTCTGGGAGTGTGTGTCTTGCACGACGTCTTCTATTCGCAAGGAGTGTATTGCACAACGTCTGTTGTTTGCGTGACATGTGTTTTCCGGCGGAGTGTGTTGCTAGCGCGGAGTGTGCTATTCGCACGAAGTGATTGTGCAAAGTGAAATTTCGGCGGACAGTATCGTCAAGATCCTTGCGACCACCTCCATTAGCTCTTGGAGTAGTTAGGAATCGAGTGGATTCCGCTTCACAACATTCTCAGATTAGTATGAAATCAGGTCATTTGCATTGGTTTGAGATTGATTAGTATGTTACATCAATGGTATTAGAAAACCAACTATTTTCATGATCATCGTTTACAGGGTATTGTTTACAGGGTATAAGAGCGGAATATACTCAAGTTTTGTAGTGAACTTGACAGTATTTGAAACGATCATTTCGATGCATGGTGCTTGTCTGTTCTTGTACATCAGTTTGACGCGATTCAGAATATCTAATTCCAATAGATCGTTCTTTGATATGAGGGCACTCAAGGTTTACGGTACGAACAGATTCCATTTACACCACTTCGATCACAACTTCCAATATCATTCAACTTTCTTGTTCTTATTCAGGTTTTGATATTTGTAAGTTGATTGAATATTATGTTTGTTGTATTGATATTGTGATGTACTTTCAAATTTGTTGTGTTAATTTTGATCAAAGTTCATGTCGATCAATTTGAATCAGAGTCTCTGCGGATAATGCACCGGTTTTTGTGGGATATCAATCTTATGCAAATGAACTTGCTTGATTTTACTAAAAAACACGCAAATCAACACAAGCAAATCTCAACTGTGGACTTATGCTTCGAGACTGAAGATGTAATGACATTTTAACTCGATTCGGGTTAAATGTAATGATCATATAATAATCTGGACTCTATTCTCGGAAGAGTCTGCAAGAACCGAGAATTCAACTCGAATTGAATTGATCTTGATGAAATATGTTTTGCATATATTGATGTTCGATGATTACACAATGAATTTTACCCACTCAGACTAAGAGTGGACTATAATAATCAAATGTAGTTAACTGAAAGATGCACATTTTTAATGACATGATTGTGTGTTTAAATTTTGATGCTCCATGAATATACAGGGAATGTTCATTTTTCTCCGATAGACTTTAATTTGGAAATTAACTTTGACGTCTCTTATGTGCAAGAATTGGGATTTCAGATGATTGTGCGTTTGAATTGTTAGTCATGGATTTGAGGTCTTACCAAGATAATCATAATATACATTTAACTCCATTCAACATGAATAACAATCCTAGATATTTGGGTAATTGTCATTAAAGTCTATTATTTATAGGAGATGTGATTTTAGGCAATCCTGTATTTGAATAGTTAGTCTTGGATTTCATGTTTTTCGAAGATTATCATAATGTAAATTCAACTTCATTTGACATGAACGGACAATTCTAGATATTAGGATATTTCACTTTAAACACTATCATTTGTATCATCTGCAATTTTAGAAGATCCTTCATTTTAATAATTAGTTCTAGTTTATATGATTTTATAAAATATAGACATTGTACATTCAACTCTAGTTGACTTGAAATGACAATTTTGGATACTTTAAAATGTTTGGGGGATTATATATCCATACGTTAAGTATGCATTACCATCGAATAAGTTAGATATTGTCAATTATCTGTAATAATTATTTTTTAATAATTTCTTTAGTAGTATTACTAAATTTGGTTTGGTATAGATTTTTCCATAAACACCTATCATTTTTTTATAGATTCGATTTCCTAATTCCTATGGTAATATCAAATTGTTCATATCTCTCTGTTCTATAATTGGGTTCTTATAGTGATGATATAATGAATAATATAGTGATACTTATATTTATTCTTACTAACTTTTAATTCAATGCGAGGCAACTTGACTTTCCGATTTTACTTTGAAGAAGTTTATTTTGGGTTTTTTTTTAATGTAATTATAGTTTACCTTACATGTGCAGTCATCATGGAGGTGGAGGGGATATTAGCACGCAACTATTCTTCTGATGAAGAGGACATTGCGAATGTTGTCGAGCCGATTGTTGACATTCCAGAATGCGAAGGCATCCTCCGACGGCTTTGGATGACTAAGGTTGTCACTCTTTACAATGCCCACGGTCTTCATGTTGTTGAGGGGATTTGTCATAGCGTGAATTCCGACCTTGTCCTTGGTTGTGATGGACCTTTAGGAGATTCTTCGATGGCTATCCAAATCTCTAAGTCTCTAGACGCTAGAGACGTTCCCGATGAATGGAGATACTCTCTTCGTGCTTGGCCAATAGAGCGAGTGTATTTAAAAGGGGCAAGCCTTCGCGATCACGAAGTTCGATTTGAGTACGACTGTCAACAAGCTAACCTCTTGAGGCCACGCACTTCACATGGAAGATCATATACAAGCCTGGTGAGGAAGCCACCACCTCAAACTTGTGTGAAGGCCAAAAGCCTTCTTACTAAGGAGTCTATTAATTCAGTGTCTACCAAGACGTGCTGCTCAAGCAATTGTGTACAACCTTTTCTGAGAACTAAAATTCAAGCTTTTCGAGAGAGGATGTATCAAAAAACATCCTTCGAATTTCAATACCACATGAAATTAGATGTTCATCGACAAGTTCATCGTAATGCTAAAGGGAAGAGGGTAGTTACTGTTGAAGGAATAGAAGTTTGCATATCTGCATGGCAGCATATCTCAAGGGTTTCAGAGACTACATTCCATCGTTTCCAAGGTTATACTAACAAGGGTGAGCAAGCTCAACCATACGGCAATTCAGGCATGTTGAAGATTCGAAATCACACGTTGTAAGCAACGGCAATGCTCCAGTCCATGCTAGAGAAGTTCGCAGACCATATGCCTTATAGATCTCACATTCTACCTTCTGGAGAGAAGGTCGTCTCCATGATTCTCACGGCCAATTTTACGTGGAAGGAAACTATTCTACAAGTCAATGCAGCAAATGATGTTTTCAGGTTGAAAGAAGTGTCGGCTTTGAATATCAACAAGATTAGGAAGTTAAACTTCCTTGAGTACAATGCAAAGAAGCCCGGAGATAATTTTGCATGTTGTGCTAAATGTGACATATTGCAAACTTTGAAAAGGGGAGCGTGTGCTGGCTTACAACGGAAATGGATCCATCTCTTAGAGAAGCATTTGGCTAAAGCTCGTGCACATCGAGACCAATATTATGCCAATCGCTATAAATCAAGTGCCTATCCGCATGAATGCTTGACAATCATGCATGACAAAATGGACCATACTAAGACGGCCTCTCTAGTGTTTTCACATAAGAGAAAGCAACTTGACGGGCTTATGAAGCTTCTTGTTTCACTGACAGGTATGATTGCACACGGACACGATGATGTGCGTTATGCACATTATGGCCTTGCTATCTTTCTTCATGATTCAAACTACACTGTCGGCTCCTTTGCAAAACTTCTACAAGACCTAGAACTTCCTCCAAAGTACTCATCATGGGAATTGTTTGTTGGATCTGGCTCTCCTCCTGTCTTTTGCGCGGTTCTTCAAGGAGCAGAGATGTGCAAATCTTCACTTTGGCCAATGCCTAAAGTTCCAATTGCTGGAACTTCCCTTCTTCCGGTTCTAAATGTTCAAATGGACAATGCCACGGGAGACAACAAGAACAAATTTGTATTTGCATTTTGGTCTCTTCTTGTCGTAAAGAAGATTTTTCGTGAAGTTTATGTAAGTTTTATGTTGGTTGGTCACACTCATGATGACATTGACGTTTTGTTTGGGAGGTGGAGTATGCAACTAAAGAAGGAAAACTTTCCTACCATTCCATCCTTCATGAATGAGGATTCAGTGCCCACAATTCCTCATTTCATTGAGGAGGTGCTTGATTTCAAAGCCTTCATTGAAGGCTCTTTGTGTGGAGGAGATGATGTGCTTGTTGAACATACAAAGGCGCAACAATTTAAGTTCTACCTCAATGCAGCAGGCGTTCCAATTATGAAATACAAGTACTATTGCACGGATAATGATTGGCTCCCCGAAGAAGGGATCAAATTGTGGCGTGAGGATGCTGAAGGTCAAAGCCTATGGCCTCGTGGAGAACCGATCCCTGTTGTACATCTTCTGATGAGGAGCTTGGATGACATTTGCAAGGGTTTGTTTGGGTTCATTAAGTATTGGGAGACATTATGCAATGAAGACAGAAGTGGGGAGTATAGAAGATGCTTTGAGCATTTGGTGTTCTATTGGCGAGCAATGAATGCAACCTTGAAGGAGTCGATTGAACTGTCTGCAGTGTTAATGGATGGCTTTTGGCCTACTACTCGAGTAGAAACCACAGAAGAAGACGAACTTGATGATGATGGTGAAGTACGTGAAGAGTTTGCTAAGGATGATGTATTTGTATGTAACCTCCGTAATCGGCCATTGCCATCTTTTCGGGTGGCTCGTGATCTTTACGAAGGATATTTTGTTGTTGTTCGACCAGCTGATGGAGATCCAAAGCCAATATGGATTGCAAGAGCCTTGTCGGATCCTTTTGCTAATTTGGATCACCCTAATTGTGTGTTGATCCAATACTTTTGGCCCACATCTCGAGAGAGAAATGTTCAAGATTTCTATCATGGGTGGGACTTTGCAAAAGGACTCCATTGGAAAGTAGATGACACCCAAAATCCTGTTTGGGAAAACACGAATTCACTTGTAACAGCATGGAAGTCTATAGTGAAGAAAGACACAGTAGAGTGTGTCCTCAAGATCCCATCCACTCAAGTTCAAGTCATCAATTATAGTTTGACTTCATACAATTCAGACTGAATTTGTATGGGTACTGGAGAGATACAATATAGTATTTTAAGCTATTTTTTGTAGTTTCTATTTGATGTTTAAATGTTTGGTTTTCCTCTTGAATAACTATAGAATTTATAGAATTTAGAGTACTGGAGTGGAAGTGGTATTGTATTAATTAGAGTTTTAAGACTTTATTTTATAGACTTCTATTGAAACTTTCTTTTTGTATTGTGTAAAGCAACTTGGGCTGCAAGTGCATTTATACTTGGTTTTTAATATATTTTCTATTGCATTATAATATTTCTTTTAAGTAAGTTGCGTATTACAATTTTATTTTTGTACTTTGTAATTTATTCTTAAAAATTCATTACAATTAGTTAATAATAATCTTTTGTAATGATTTAATGCTTTGTTTCATAACTTGTTGTTTAATAAAAGGATACAAAAATGACTTATATAAAAAATAGCCTTTATCACCATCATCTCTAATTTGTAAGAGACACTCATTAATTATGTATAGATACAATCATTCAATATGCCAAAAAAATTTTAATTTGTGTTTGTGAAAGCCACACTGCTTCAAGTTGTAGCTCATTATCAGGATAGTGCCGACGGCTTAATAAGATGGAGGTCAACGGGAATTGAACCCGGACCTCCAACGTCACAATCAACTTTCAGTCTCAGAAGTGCTAACTTCTCGTGATATATCCTAATTCAATGGGGTGATCAATGACAAAAGAAATACATATATTAATAGGTACGGACTACTACTTAATTATTGGTTATAAAGTCATATCATATACTCTAGACCTTCAAAAAGAAGTAGTAAAGATAGACCTTGCTACCTATACTTGTATAACTTCAATAGTAGAACTATCTCTAATAGATTCTTCATTCGTGATGGTCAACAATGACAAGAGTAACTTTTTTCCTTTGGCTTTAACCCCTAAAGCCCTGAGGTACGTTTTTTGGCATTATAAATTTTTTTGGTAGCTCACTACGAATGGAGTTTTTATTTATTTTTTGCTGAAATTTTTACACAAGATGTGCCCAAGGAGTAGCTTTAAGGCCCAACAATTTTTGTAACTTTTGACTTTGTGGTTAAAACGTTATGGCATGATATGTCGTTTTCTTTACTCGGAGGGCAGCCTGGGCAGCTGAGAAAACTTCTTTAAAATTTTTTTTTTCAAAAGTGAAATTTCAAATTGATTCTTTAGGTTTTTACAAACATGGGAAGCTTTGTTTCATCCCATTTGGATTAAGGAATCAAAAGTTATGAGCAATTTTAGTTTGCGGGTAGGTATGGTTTTCAAAAATTCCATACCTACCCGCAAACTAAAATTGCTCATAACTTTTGATTCCTTAATCCAAATGGGATGAAACAAAGCTTCCCATGTTTGTAAAAACCTAAAGAATCAATTTGAAATTTCACTTTTGAAAAAAAAAATTTTAAAGAAGTTTTCTCAGTTGCCCAGGCTGCCCTCCGAGTAAAGAAAACGACATATCATGCCATAACGTTTTAACCACAAAGTCAAAAGTTACAAAAATTGTTGGGCCTTAAAGCTACTCCTTGGGCACATCTTGTGTAAAAATTTCAGCAAAAAAAAATAAAAACTCCATTCGTAGTGAGCTACCAAAAAAATTTATAATGCCAAAAAACGCACCTCAAGGCTTTAGGGGTTAAACAATCCTTCTAATCAAAATTTCAATTTCATCTACAAAAATTGACATTCTTTCAAAATTAAATTTAATGTAGTTGTACTTCATTTTTTTGACTTAGAAATGAGTAATATTATTTTGGGAGGTTCTCGATCTCCCAAATTAATGAATATGATGTTGTACAAAAATTTTGAAGTTAAGAAGATTCAAAACCTTGTAATCTAGTCAAGCCTAGGAGTCAAAAACTTGTTTTTTTTACTTTCAATGGTAATGTCTTGTGATTGATAGAGTTACATTTTCTAAAATTTCTCCCATACATTTTCATACTAGTCTAGCATAAGAGCCTAAGATTTGTTATGTAAAACAAACAAATGTTTAAAGCTTTTGTTTTTTTGCATTAAAAACAACAATTTTGAGTCTTTTCTAATAAAACAATGACCTTTGGACCTATAGGGTTTAATCCAATTGATAATGGTTACTTCCATCTTATTTATTCTCAAGTACTAAGCCTCATTGTTTATTTGATAGAAAATATTTTGCAACACTTCTTTCATGTAATGTACTCATACAATTTCTACGATGTTTTTGTATAAAATCAACAAAAATCCTTCCAACCCATAACATGTTAAATGGAAAAATACCCATTCTCACTTGGGAGAAGGTATAATCCTTTCCTAGATGCTTGGAGAAGAATTCAATTATAATACAAATGAAACTATTGGTTGCTTCATTGCAAGTTTGGGCTAGGTGGTTGAGTGACATGGACTAGTTCATCTCAAGTGTTTGCTAGACATTGGGCTTGAAGAATGTAGGTACAAAGTTCTACAGTGCATGTAGATTGTGAATTACTAGAATAATTGAAGGGAAGAGTAATTCAATAATATATAGAGAAATTCCAATGCTAGAAGCTCCCACTTTTTTACTAACAATGTTATGTCTATGTAAAGTATGTACTAAGAAACTTATCATTGCTTTTTCTCATTGACAAACAAGGCTCATTTGAAGGACAAAGGATTTAAATTTTAGGTAAGTAATTAATATTGCAAAAAATGTGACACCTAAATTTGAAACAAAAACATTACATCCATATATTGATTACAGAAGATGTAGACAAATAAAACATGAAGTAGAGTTTATGAAGACAAATGTTATTTTTTGGTAAACCAAAAGACACTACATTGATAATCCACAATTTATTTGTATGGTATTTAAATTTTGTAAGCTAAAAGAGAGTTGGAATCTTCTTTCAATTGCTCATAAGATCCATCCAAAGATACTTTATATTTAATAATATTAACAGTGTGCAATTCTAATTAGTAATGATTATAGGTGCTTATACCAAATCTAAGTTCATATGTTCAATGTAGGAAAGTTCTACCATTGTAGCATTCTTTAATTGATTAAGGAAAGGTAGATTAACTCTAATAATGCACAATACTTGCCTTGTGCAAATTTTCAAGAAGGTGGATATGAAGCATTAGGAAAAATGTGAACCCTCTAAAGCATTGCTTTGTAGTGTAATGAGCTTTGAGGGAAAATTTTTACCTACTCTCTAGCTCAAGTAACTATTAAAGTGATTAGCAACTATATCACATAAATGAACAATCCAAAATTTTGGCATGACAATAAGACTCCTAATTACAATTTGATGTTTGTAACTTTTGAAGTGGACATGCCTTGACTTGTTAGCTAAATTTGGTTCTTTCTTCAATATGAATCTTAGTTCCTTTCTCAGATTTGAAATGAGTTTAGCTGCTTGGGTATGAAGTGTGGCCTTTCTTTGTTTTTTTAGTGGAAGCTTAGATCCTTCAGTTAATATCTATGAATCAATGCTAATTAAACCCCATGGCTCAATTGAGTCATTCAAAGAACATAAGTAATGTTGGTACTCTCCATGACTCAATTGAACAATCTAAAAATACAAGCAATGTTTTTTTTGGAAAGACTCCAATTAGTGTTGCAAATCAATGAATTGCGAAAGACCCAATGAATTGTAAAACAACCATTCAAGTGTGAAACTAGTTATAGAATTCAGGGAAGTTCAAATTATCTTGTACTTATGTGGTGTCATTGATGCCAACATGGATGTTATATCTATTGTGCTTTTTTTCAAACTTAGTCATCCAAAATTAAAAAAAACTTGCAACTCCTTTGAGGGTTCAATTTCTTCCTAATGAAGAGATATCATTGGTTTAGGAATGAGAGATATCATTAATTGAGTAATTGCAAATCTAGCTAATATAACCTAAACTAGTGTGCCTTGTACTGATGCCACAATCTGAATTGAAGTAAAAGTAATTTTCTAATTTTTGAGAATCATCAAAAGTTTGAAATTCAATAACTTTCTCGCCCTGAGTCCAAAAGCCCCAAAACCAAGCCCGTAAACCCCCCCTCGTCGAGAGCTTTCTGACAGGACCAAGCATGTGACCGCGGGACGCATGGGCTGAGAGATTTCAATGTGACAAACAAAACAAAATATAACAAACTAAAGTAGGTACACCCAAAAGCGCCCTGTTCCTAAAAGTGCCCTCTACAGTGCACATACATTTCCGAAATCAGTCATGTTTACAAACTGTAGATGGCGCTTTTAGAAACAGACTTTGACCATTAATAACTTTTGCATACGGTATCCAAATCCTGCGTTCTTTGGTACGTTGGAACATGCTTTCACTTGCCAACAAGACTACATAAAAATTTGAACTAATTAATAGCGGAACTAGGCTCAGTATGAATAAGTGGCGCTTTTAGGTGTACCCACCTTACCTATCTTAAGGTATAAATGTAGGAGACTATTGCCATTGTGTCATGTTTTGATTAGTCTATAGGACATTGACATTATCTCTGGTAATTTCAAAGTAGGCCAACTCATCAAGAATAATCGCCTATTAATTCCAACCTTGGCTCGGTAGGTCCTAAGTCCTAACTGGCGATTATTCTTGGTAACTTGAGACGGAAATTCTGCCAAATGGGCAAACGACGAGCCAGTTTGATTCTCGCATGAAACTTTGCTAAACCCTAAACCCCGGCATTGTTCCGACAGGGACCAACGCCAAGGTCCGTCGTCATCGTTGCGGTGGTCGGTGCGGAGTTTTCTGGGACAATTTCGGTTGTTTCAGGGACTTCTACACGCACTGAGAGAAAGCCATGGGCGGGAGAGGGAAGCGAGGCGGCAAGCGCAACCGCACGCAGCGACGCGACTTCAAGGATGGGCGACCGAACGAGTGGAAGCGCTCGCGCCCGGCGTCGGAGTCACGGGCCAACTCCGAAGCGGGCTGGAACCCGTTCGTCATGGAGAGTCCGGCTTACGAAGCTTTTTACAAGGCAAGCTTCGTGAATTAGGAGCCTGCATTACTCCGTCGTGATGTTTTATTTAAATGAGAGCTGTACCTTTTGAGCTTATGTAACTCGTCCTCCCGATTTCGCTGATCTTCTTCGAGCACGTTTTTGATTAGCAGGTTTGGTTGAAGTTTGCAGGAAATTGTTTAGAGCAGTTTAGAGCAATTGTTGGGATTTCTTTTCTTTTTATTGTAGCTTCTTGAATTATGAGGCAGCTTCACACCGCTTATGATGGAATATGTCGTGATGTATTATTAAATGAGAGTGGCAACCTCTGAGCTTACATATCTCGTCCGCTCGATTCTGTAGATTTTCTAGAAGCGTGTTCTTGAGTTTGAGCTTTGGCATGTGAGTTTTGAAAGTCGCAGTATTCGGTTTAGAGCAATTGTTGGATATTCTTTTTCTTTTTCAGGCAATCTTCTTGAATTATGAGGCAGCGGTACACCGCATATGAGAGGAAATGTCGTGATGTTATTCAAATTAGAGTAGTACCTTTTGAGTGGAACAAAGTGTCGGTTCTGTAGACTTTCTATAATCGTTTTATTGAGTTTGAGGCTTGGAATGTGAGCTGAGGTTCGGTTCTGATCAATCGTTGGAGCTATCTGGGATTGAGGAAATCGTTGAATTACCTTTCGTCATAGCCTTATTTATATCGTAATATTCACTAGGATTTTGATTTTGGGAAATTCACTGATTTGAGGGTTAAATGTGGCAAACTTCTTGAATTATGACGCAGCATTACACCAGCTATGTAGAAAATTGGATTATGAGATTAATGTTTAATTGAATGAGAGCCGTACTTTTGAGAATGAGTGAAACCACCCCTCGATTCTGTTGACTTTTTATAAACTTTGTAAAGATGTTTTTCAGTTTGAATTTGGCATTCTGAGATTTGCAGTTCAGAGGTTTCGGATAGAGCGGTTCAGAGCAATTGTTGAATTTTCTTTCGTCTTAGTCACATTCATTGTACACAATGCACTCGAATTTTCAGGAAGATCAATTCATAGTTGTGATGTTTGAATGTGGAATGTCATTTTGCACAATTGAACAGAAGCAAAAAATCGTACCCGAAGAGGAGTGGGACGCGTTTATTGCCACTCTGCGGAGGCCCTTGGCAACAACGTTTCGTATCAATGGCAGGTAAATGACGTGGATTATTTTACGTTGCGTCAGGAAGCTTGATGTTCTAACTGGTCAAATCCTTAACTATCGGTTATGTCAATTGTCTGTTTCAATTATTTTGATGACTAGTTGTCGAGTTGCTCTTGTCCTTACTGTCCGGTGCTGGTGTCTTCAGAAAATGTTATCATGCTTTGACTCTGTTCTTGTTTTCGTTTGTCAGTGGACAATTCGCGCTAGATATCAGAGATCAAATGCAGCGCGACTTCTTTGATCAGTTGAAGAGTGAGACTGAGGTGAGGTCGGATGTTTAGATTAAAAGAATTATTCGCGAGTGGTGAAATCTGTTTGCTGCATTGGACAAGACGAGAATACCTTGGAATAGAAAGCACCCAGCTGGCCGTGTTTTCGTTGTAAGCAGTTCAATTCATATTCACCTGCGAGACTGAGCACTTAGTTTGTGCATGAGTGAAATCCCGGTTCATGAGTGAGAATTGCAGCTGCTGAGCGTTTGGCTTGACACAGGATATCCTTCTTGGATCTCTTTAGAAAGGTTGCTTTAGAAAGGTTGCTCATATTCATGGTCCATTTTAAGGTCCCGGGCGAGGTGTTGTAAGACTTTGCTCGAAGAATGCTAAGGTCTTCTGTTTTCCATAATCAAAACCTTCGGACGATGTCTTAGACTCAATATACTGAGTACATGATGAACTAGATATGTTTGACCTGCGTGCCTGTCCCGTGCTAATGGTCGCTTGCTAACAGGTGGATGGGGAAGTCATCGAGCCTGTTCGAGCTTTGCCTTGGTATCCTGATAATTTGGCATGGCACTTAAACTACTCTCGCATGCAGATTCGGAAAATGCCCATTCTTGAGAGGTATGTTTTCTAAAAGTTATCCATTATGGTTTAACGTAACCATTTTTGTATTATTTTTAGGGATTTGCTAGTCAATCTTATGTACCGTATCAAAATATTGAATATTGAACAATGCCATTGTTATTGGTTTGTCTCTCTTATGTGTCGACAGAATACATGAATTCTTGAAGCTAGAGAATGAGATTGGAAGTATCACACGTCAGGAAGCAGTTAGTATGGTAAGTGATGGTGTTCAAATGGCAGTATTGCATCAACGTGATCTCTATGCTCTTGGGATATCATCTGTCGTTTCTCGAATCATGAATTGCAAGCAGCATGTCTTTGCATCATGTCTACTGTAGAGCTTATTTCATGAGCCCCTTGCTTTTATCTGTAAACCGTGAGTTGTATTGCATTTCAAGTTGCTTCCTGACGTGTGTGGATTTCGAATTGTTTCTGCTACATGGAAATTTTCAATTTCTTTCTTTTCGCAGATTCCTCCGTTATTTCTGGACGTTCAGCCTCATCACAAGGTTCTTGATAGTAAGCTACACTATTCATTCACTTTAGTATTACTGAAGAATGAAAGAATATTTTAATCTTTTATTCTGAATAAGTAGCATTGGAGATTGGGGTAGCATGTGACTTTTAGATCTTAGTTCACACAAGATGAACTAATGGTTTGGAATAGGCGCTAGTGACAGGCTGCTATCATTGTTGGGAGAAATTTCGGACATGCAACACTGAATTGTATAGGCAGTCCAATTTCAGCTTTCAGCTTTTGATTGATGTAGACGAATGATGATATATACTCTATTTTGGAACTAGATCATTTTCCAGGTGGGTAGCGTTTGCAGACATAATTTGTGGTCATGAATGTCAGCAAAAGTCGATGATAGAAGAATTACGTATGGTAGGAAGTCTTCGTGGTCATGCAAATTGCTAGGATCTTTATTGATAGCTTTACTCATTGTGCTGCAGTGTGTGCGGCACCTGGTTCTAAGACTTTCCAGCTGTTGGAGATGATCCATCGAGGTGTCAAACCTGGGGAACTCTCAGATGGCATGGTGTGCTTTCATACAATTATTTGGTTCCTGTGCCCTTCTGCTCTTGTATTGGATTTGCACAGGATGTTCGTCTTAATACTCTTGCTTCTTACTTGTAGTTGGATTCTTATCTGTCCAGTAACATTCGTATCTTTTGCTTGCCTTGTGCAGGTCGTTGCCAATGACTCTGACGTGAAAAGGTGTCATCTGTTGATCCATCAAACTAAGCGCATGTGTAGTCCAAACATTGTGGTCACCAATCATGATGCTCAACTATTCCCAGGATTGAAAGACAAAAGTGGGCACTTGCCGACCACATCAACAGATAATTCCATAGTTGATACAGAAATATCCGAAGAGGAGACAAATGGGTTATATTTCGACCGTATTCTGTGTGATGTTCCATGCAGTGGAGATGGTACCCTTCGCAAAGCACCAGACATTTGGAGGAAATGGTTAGATATTCTTATACTCTGTATCGTTCTTTCGATGCCAAAGTCGTCAACTGCATTTTCGTGATTGGACTTTCTGTGTAATTAGCTGAACTATTCACCGTGATAGTTGAAGACTAACGTTGCTTTAATTATTAAGTCGATTGCTATCTATCATAATTAAAAAATGCAAACTCGTGGGTCTCCAGGAACTGCGGTGTCGCAAATGGTTTACATCGGCTTCAAATCCAAATAGCAATGCGTGGTACAGTATTTTATCTCGTGTCTTCTGTTACTTGTTTGAGAATGGGGCGGGATCAAGGGATATGAATGTGTGAGTGTCTGCAGTAGTACATCTACATTTATGAATTTGAAATGTGTATTCTTCTTGATAGGTAAATTTTATAGTAGATTTATGATGCGGCTAAATTCACATTCTTTGCGCTTATATGAGTTGAGTATGCTCGATATTTAGGGTATGATGTTCCACACATGTTGTAGTAAAGAAGTATCTCGGTTGTGGGCTACAGGAGTGGCACTATTGAAAACTGGTGGGAGGTTGGTTTACTCGACATGCTCTCTGAATCCTGTGGAAGACGAGGCAGTTGTGGGAGAGGTATTCAATATGTCGCGTCTACTTTTTAATTACTAGAATTTTAGTGTTCATACGTTTGGTTCATCTTTACGAGTATAACTGTTCTTATAAGGTTTCCACTCTTGATTTCTAGTAATGTGCGCTTTGCAGATTCTGAGAGAAAGCCGTGGAAGTATGGAACTATTGGATGTTTCATCAGAACTCCCCGAGCTTAAACGCCGACCAGGCCTTACTTCTTGGCTGGTTGGTTATTTACTTTACTCTGTTTTCTCTTCTGAGTAATTGTCTCGTATGTCTATTGTTTTTAAGACAGAATATCAGACTCTCTACTGTATCCGGAGGAGTAGAAATGCACCTTGGTGGAGAGTCTTGTTTCTTTCAGGCATGTCTGACTCATTATATTCCGACAATTTTCTGCTTATAGTAGATTGAAACTAGAGGATCTATTCAAGATATAAATCTCTGAAGACTAGTGTGCAGAGGCGGATGCTTCTGCACAAAGAAATTTGTTTTTGCTCAAGGATGTTGTGGTTTGTGACCAGATCCGAGACAGGAAGAGATGGCTTTGCTCTGCTTCGAAGATAGATAGGCACAGGGCTGGTGCTGTAGTTCCAAGTATGTTTCCATCTGGAAATGGATGGGATTTATCAGATCTTGAATTTCTAAATGAAGTTTCTTCCCCTCCCACAGGTAAGTGCTTTGTTTGCATTATGTTTTTTGGATGGATCTCCTGTGGTGCTCTGCTCCGATTTAGAACGTTGCATCGCTCTTAGTGTTTGAAAATTGAAGTTTTTGATGTTCTAGTCTGCTCTAGGTCATTAGTGTAGAGTAATATTATCAAAGATATTCTTCAGAGGTGGATGCAACAACTAACCCTCTGGGGTTGCAAAGCAGATGCTGGAGATGATATCGAAAAGAAGAATACAGAGGAGGCAGACGAGGCAGAGGAAGATGAAGGTCCACTTGAAGTGGCTACCTTGCCGCTAGAGCGGTGTATGAGGCTTCTTCCTCACGATCAAGACACAGGTGGTTTCTTCATTGCCGTGTTCCGCAAGATTGCCCCATTTAAAGGTGCGTGATTTGTGCATGGATCCATGTTCTACTTTCTTTCTTTTTTGAACTTTGGGAAGTCCTTTCGTTGGTGTCTTTCTGTCTGTGTATTCTTACATACTCAGCTTTTGAGGTATCTGTTTTTCTGCCAGTTGCGTTCGAATTTATCTAAATATCTACAATCACGTAATCAGCAAATATGTAGGTATACATCTTGTGTTACACTTCCTTTCAGGCACTGCGGAGATTCCACGAGAGTTTCTTACGGACATCGGTTATTGGTTATCAGCTTCGATTGGTGTTTTGAAATCTATTGGACATTAGGTGGAGTAGTCCATCGATAAACAAATTCGTGGTTAAGGCTTACTGCGTTCTGTCATTTATTACCTCATCTTACTTTTTGGTTCATGCAGTCATTCCTAAAATCAAACAGTCACACAAGACTCGGATTTTACGGGAGCGCTCAGGTCTGAATTTGTACAATGCTTCTGTTTATTTATGTTTTGGCAGCATCAATGTCTTTATAATTTTGAATGTTGTAATTTTAGAAGAAATCATCAAATATTTCTATATTATTTTAGTCATCAAGTATTTTCCATCTTCTTAGAACGATTCGATATCCATATTCGGGCTTGTGGTATCTTTTGGTTCTGAATTTGCTTGTTGTACCGCAGATAAAGAGACTGCCATTGCAGGTGAAGAGACTGTTATTGCAGATGGAGAGAAAGGGTTACTGATAAATGCTCCTGATATCAAGACAGATATACCTGATGTCGCGACAGATTCCACCATTCTGAACAATTATGACGCTGCAGATATTCTGCCTGAAGGCGACTTATCGGATCTTCGTCCTGAAGGCACAGCTGAGATTGAGAATAGAATAGGAGAGACTGTGTCTGGTATGAATCAATACTTCATTTGCTGCACTGCGGACCTTATTTTCATCATTTTTTGTCATTGTTCGCGGATAGGACTTTTAGAAAGTGTAAGAACTATTTTTTTATGTCGCTATTTCTTAGCTCTGCAACGTTGCTGAGGACTCAAAGTTTCCGATGAGAGACTTTCAGGGTTACTATAGAAAGGAGGAATGTAGCTATTAATCGTGTCAGAGAATAATTTTTTCGATTGAGGATGATGGTGATGGACTCATCGTTTCAGGATTAAGTAGGCAGCCCTTACTTTCTGTAGAGTCTATTCCAGTGGAGCACTAAATTGTAGTTTTACATAGTGCACATGAGCAGCTTCTTGCTGTGTGTCTCATTCAGTTGGGCTTCGTGATTTCCCACAGATGGCGAAGAGACGAAAGGTTTAACCCTAGAGGAAGAATGTATCGAGGAACCTGGAGAAGGATCGAGGAATAATTTTGACATCAAACTGGAAGATGAGAAGGTGGTTGAGGCGAAGGATCCGAATGCAATTGGTCGTATACAACGTCAAGGACGTTGGAAAGGAGTTGATCCTGTTCTTTTCCTTAAAGACGAGAAGATTATTAAGAGTCTTGTGGAATTTTATGGAATAAAAGATACGTTTCCTGTGCACCAGCATCTTGTGGTTAGAAGTGAAGATCTTACACGCTGCAAACGCATTTACTACGTTTCAGCTTCCGTAAGTAGCACTATTCAGCAGAATTATCGAGCTGGTGAACAAATGAAGATCACATCTGCCGGTTTAAAGATTTTTGTGAGTCTTAAGCCACCCTTTTCATCCAGTGTCAATTCTTTGTGATCCTAAATCTTACAGCACTATTCAGTCTTACAGCACTTTGTGATCCTAAATCTCCGACTTGGGGAGCACCTGACTACTCTCAGATACGGAATTTAAATGGTTGATTTCTGGTTGGGTGCTTCAGGAACGACAACAGCTGAAAGAAGCTGACACAACTTGTATCTTCAGGATATCATCAGAAGGCCTCCCAGTGTTGCTTCCTCACATGACAAGGCAGATTATTAATGCCTCGCGGAAAGACTTTATGCGGTTGCTTGCAGGCAAAGTTGTTTCTTTTTCAGCTTTTGATGACTCCGCCTTTGCTGCTTCCCTGCGGGAGCTGAAGCATGGATGCTGCGTTGTTGCCCTGCCCACTGGTACTATTGAGAAGCACTTACCCTTCTGACCCTTAATGCTTATTCAGCGACACTTCTTATTCACTCACTACGCTGTTCATTCTAAGTAGTGTCAGTTCCAAAATAGACTATTTGATTGTCCGATCACTTCTGGGTTCAAAAGAATGCGGCTCTCACTAAATAGGAACAGTGGACACCCTCTTTGATTTCACCATCATGGCAACTGTTCTCTCATCAAGCCCTAGGCAACGGATGTACCCAGCTTGAAACGTTTGTACTTCTGTCACCATCACCATGTTATTACAAGAAGTTGCCTAGAATTGGGGAAATAAATAATTCAATAAGTGCAGAAAGGGTTCTAGACCGCCTTTCTTAGTCTTGCGAGCCCGAAGTATAATTCTCGAACAGAACTTTACATGCAACATTGTATTGTCACAATGTTACATTGTTCATTGATATTGTTGGGTACTTGTTTGCAGAGGGGCCTGATGCTGCCGCCAACACAGGAGCTATGAGCACAGCTGTGGCGTGTTGGAGAGGCAGGTCAAATATAGGTGTTCTTGTAACCAAAGCTGAAGCAGATCAAATGCACCAGCGACTCTCTTTTGCGGATGAACCGGAGCCAGAAGCTGTTACGATGGAAGTAGAGTCCAAGACAACGGAAGTTAGCGACTTTATTGGTCCTGACGCTGGAAATGAGTTGATAGCGAACAGCGAGAGTGATCAAGCGTTGGTTAATGATGCTGATGAGGAAGTACATAATGGTTTGGCTGAGTAATCAGTAGCGGAGCCCACAAGCGGACTGAAATTGGCAGTGTATTTCTGGACTCCTTGAATTTAGAGAGCTGGGCAAAGGAACAGCTTTACATCAAAGTAATCCTCCAGAATATCTCTTCTGAACTAGCGTCGGAACTAACGTTGGAGACCCCTAATTCCAGTAGGGCTTGAATTCCAACAGCTAGAATTAGCTCTTAATTACCTCTTGCGTTGTTTAATCAATCTGAAAGATCATTAAAGACCAATGAATTACAATGAAGTAATCTTCCAATATAATGATTTCGAGTAAGTACGGTTCAGGATTGGGTATTAGGTTTTACCACTAGCCATGCTCATCTTTGGTCCTTCTCAAATTTCAGCTAGATTTGGCTAGATTTCTAGTAGTACCCTCAATCATACAACTAATCTCATAAAATTGGGATATCTCTTTGAAGACATCTTTTCCAACAAGTTCTAAATTACGTCATAAACGAACGCAGCACTTCATTACAACCCAGGAGGATTAATTTGCCAAGTGTAATATGTGCAAAATGACAAAATGCCTTGCATTAGAATCTGTCAGACTGCCGGTTGCAAAATTCCTTTACCTCACATAATTGATGGAGACGTTAGCAACAGAGCAACTCATTGATCGAAATACTCAAACCTCATCAATCATGAGGACATAAACTTCCCTCAAATGCTTGCAAACATGAAACCCTTCAAGCAGAATGCAAAATCGAGAGAATGACGAGGAAACCTTTATACATCATGTTCAACAAGACCAAACGTATTTACAAGTCCTCAGCATCAAAATTTACACCTTGGACTTCTTAGATGGAGTATTGCTAACGGGAGCAACAGCTGCCTGAGCAGGGGCGGGGGTCTCGGGGATTCCCTGGGCCTGACGCTCCTCCCTCCTGGCGAGCTTGCGCTCCCTCGTGGCCTTGTTCTTCGCCCGCCTTGCCTCGAACTGGTCCGACAGCGTCTTCTCGCGAGCCTTCTCGGCCTTCGACTTGTGGATGCTCTCCATCAACACACGCTTGTTCTTGAACACGTTTCCTTTCACCTTCATGTACATGTCGTGGTACATGTGCTTGTCAATCTTCTTGGTGTCCCGGTACTTGCGCAGAAGACGACGCAGCACACGCAAGCGACGCAACCACAATACCTGCATCACCAAGACTCAATGGACTTGAGATCGGCACACAATATATGCTCACAGGTGCTCTCTTTTGATGTTAACTCGTGCATGGAGTCAAGAGAAAAACTCAACATACGAGTTAACTGGATGAATAAATAAAACCCTCACGAACCAAGATTTCATGATTTTCAAATGGCAAATTCGATTGATCATATTCTGGAAAACATACTCTAGATAAGGTCAATATATCTATTAGTGAAGAGAATTGCTTGAGTTGATCAAACATATGTAAAAATTGAGCAAAAGAAAGTCCATATACAAGCCACTGAAAGGTGCTAAAGTGTGATGAAGGCCACTTTAGACCCCTGGTTCTTTACGGGTCCAAGAAAGAAGATAGCAGAAAATGCAAAGACACGACCCCATCTGCACAGTCAGAGAAGCTGAATGCACAGCAGTTTCAAATGCAGGTAGACTTCGACAATTAGCAGAAAACACTTTTCATCACAAGACACAGTGGCAATGATGCATTGATCTCCATATTTTGAAATACGAAACAAATTCAATTCACGAATCGAACGGATATTAAGTTGTGGAAAGCCAGCCAGGTAAGAACAGAGTGTCACATATCCCCTGGCATTGCCAAAGGCCTCCTATTCACAAAAGGCTCAAGAATTCGATCACCAAAAATGTAAGCAATTCACCTTGGTCGGAAGCCTGGCCTCCCTGGTACCCCGACGCTTTCCGTACCCGGTGTGACGCCCCTTCCGCTTGGCCTCCAAAGCACGACGAGCTCGTGCCCGCGAGTGGATCTTCTGGGGCTTCCTGATCACGAACCCGTCCTTGACCAGCTTGCGGATGTTCTGTCGGCTGTTGGCCATGGAGATTTCGTTAACTTCATTGGGGTCCAACCACACCTTGCGCTCGCCGCACTTGAGCACCGAAGCGGCCAGTCGCTTCTGCAGCTTCAGGGACACCATGGCTGGGGTCGGGGGAAGTTCAGCTGGCAGCTACCTGTGCGAATATGAGAGAGTGAGACGAGCAGAGTTCTCTGTGCTGGTGGCGGCGATGGCGATGGCGGATCCGGAAACCCTAATGCGAAGAGAGCTTCCTGTGAATGGAAGCGGGATTTTTGTATGCGCCTGGCGATGGCGATTGGGGCTCCTCGGCGTGGCGGCCACGGCGTTTACTGAAGCTCCTTGTTTGCCACGGCAGCACACTCCCTCAGTAGTCAATATTTGAATATTCTTCATTGGAGTTTCTTCATGAAAAAACAAACAAACAAACAGCCCCCTATATTGTGCTTGAGAAAAAAATAGCCCCCTAATTATTTCCCTTGTACACCGAGAAGTTTACGTTCACAGCAGTTGATTTATAGAAACAGAGTAAGGTAGAAGGCTCAGTAATCACCCATCTAAATGCTGAAACTGAATTTGGGGGAGTTGAAACATTTGGAAATATTTTTCAGTATATTTTCCTTGAAAAACAAGTAGAATTGACATCTAACCCAAGTTGTTTCATATTTTTTGAAGATTTGTAGAATTAGTTATCATATTTTGAAGTTGACAGGGCATAGGGCTCTAAAATAGTGCCCTAGCTAAAATATACATTGTTAATACATTGCTTAAGGCTATGAAAAAGCAACATATACAAATATTGTACATTTAAGGTAGGGCACCATTTTAGAACCTCCTCCATTTAAGAGCCTTCTACCTTAACTTGCATACCTCCAATTTCGAATTGGCACTGAGGTAGCAACACCCATTCTATTCTATTCAAAGTAAGGGCATACAGTTATGAAAATTGCTCATAGGAAGGGAAGGAAAATTATCATTAGTAGGAAAGAGGCAAAGAAAAATATAGAGTGTATCAGATGAGACTCTATGGCCAAGAAGAAGTCACAATGATTTTTCAAACAACATAATTGCCATATTGTAAACATTTTGGTAGGGGATGTTTATTACAAAGTTTTAAAGGAGTCATAAGTGTGCATAAGAGATGTTTATGTTGCTTATACAGTCCTTGAAAAAAAGTTATGGCGTCCCTAGAATCTGTGTATGTACAATTTCCATTCACCTAATACACTTCATCAATGATTTTGCAAACAAACTCCATTTCATCATCTACAAGTCCTTAAACCACACACACAAACTTGCATGAACAATGCTTTGCTCACCTTCTACTTTCATTGTTTATCAGTTTAACAACATGGGGCAGAAAACATCAAACATGGATAGAAGTATAGGGTGCACCCATGGGGACAATGATTTTTATAGATGCTGCTACATTACACATTCAAAAATGATCTAATTTACAATCCTCAAAGTGCATTGGAAAGACAATGAAGTTTACTTTATTCAAGTATTAATTACTTACAAAAAAAATTGTGAAATTATATATAAATATATCCTTTTTTGACAAACTATCTATCATTTAGTACTACCACCATTAGCTTTGATTATAGTATTCATATTATAAGGCATGCTAGCAATAAGAACGTCAATCATCTCTTAAACAATCCTTCCCATGTCCTTTGAATGGTTTTGAATCATTCTTCTTAATTAGTTTTGTAGTGGCACTTCATTTTGGATGGTGTCTTTCACAATGTACTATAGATTTTTGATGGGGTTTAAATAAGGAGAGTTTGTAGGCCATGAGAACTTTTTCATACCATGAACTTTCCTTGATTCCTTGCTATGGGGCACTAGAGGGTCATCTTCTATGAGTATTAGTGCTTGAAAATAATTATGGAGAAAGTTGAAGCTATTAAATCAACTTTCATAGACTACATAGTAAAGTCCCTACATCTCTATCTATTAGGTGGCAATATAATGAGCGAACACTTATTGAATCATGTAAATGCACCCCTTATATCACTAATGAATGAACATACTTTAATAATGGTGTTAAACAATTCAAAGAAAAGCATTCATGTGACTTTTGCCATACCTTCACTTACCTTGAATTTTTTTTAGTTTCAAATGAGGATTTGCTTGTCCATATTACATTCTTTTAATTTGATTATATTCAATGCAAGTGTTCATAGCTCTAAAGGACACCCTACACCACCATTGAAGTCACTTGTTACAATCAAGAAGACCTATAATGTCACACAATCTATTTCTATCTCTAGAAGTACATCTACTCACCAAAACTTGTGCATGATGTACCTATAAGCTACCACATTGCTTGGCCCAAACATGTTCTACATTGAGAGGTTGATAGAACTTAATCATATGAATCTCTAATTGATAAAAATGTTAATTGTATTGGTGCAAGAAGCATTGATGTTGCCTTTACAAATGAATGTAGAAGCTCTGAACATTGATTTTTCCTCAATAGATAGCTTAATTTAGCATCAAAATGGCATCTAGAATGTGGTTAACTTGTTCTTCAACAAGTAGGTGATTGTTTTGTGAAGTTTGGAGGTATAAATTAGGAGATATGAAATATCAAAGTTGCACTTTATTTTCACCAATATTTAGAGTTTGAAAATATGAATGTAAATGTCTTTCTGGCTACCATACATAATAATTGCTCTTAGCTATCTTGGGGTCTCCATTTGCAAATTTGAATTCAAAATTTGCAAATTTTATCATATGTAGAAAATAAATTTAGCATGCTCCTAAGGAGTCAAGAAAGGGATCAATTCATCTTCGCCTTCAGTGTGGAGGTTAGGCTTTTGAGGATAACTTTTTGTCCTAATTTTCAACATTGTAACAAGGGTTGAAACTTACAAATTATGCCATAAACAATTAAAATAAGCATTATACCTTATAGGATATGGAAAAATCCTTAAAAAATTTCAGCTTAATATGTGCAAAAACAAGGATGACTAAGAGCACCAAAAAAAAGAAACTTTTATCCTCAAGAATGGATATTTTAAGCAATATAAATGTAGATTCTTCATTTGGACCCCATTCTTGTGCGTGTCTCATAGGTGACCTAAAATGGCTACCTTTGAACCTTGTTCCTAATCAAGTATGAGCCAATCAAATGCAAGAAAATTGAATTTCTCTAAAAGAATTTCAAAGCCAATTATTGCAGTTCATTTTAGGACATCCTATTGTGCCATTAGAATGGAGGGGGGGGGGTTGTAACTACTTTTGGCATTTCTACCTTGGTAGATTCCGGCAATGTGTCATATGATGTTGATACTATAAGAACCCCATGTTTTAGGTAACTAACCCCAATTTTTTTAAATGAATTCTAAATGATGTCAATGTTTTTATGTCAACATTGATTTTATATTATATGTTCTTATTGACATAAAAACATTGCGTTGTAAATATTGACATCACCTAAAATCCGTTTAAAAAAAATTAGGGCTTGTTACCTAAAACACGGTTTTTTAATAGTGTGAGGATCATTGAGTATTTTTTGAGGCATATTTAGACATTTATTCTAGATCTTGAAATTCAAATGAAATGGGATGCTCAATAGTGCACTAGTCCAATAACAAAATGATCACACACTATATAAAACCAAATTTTTTTTGCAATTTTTTGTCATTTTCTACCTAAATAATGGATTGTACACCAAGCCTATAAAAAATAAATAATTAGTAAAATTTTGGATGAAAAAGTCAAAAAACTTCAAATTAAAGAAAGATCTTAGATGAAATTGCCAAATTGAAGATAGAAATTAAATTAAAGGATAATTATAAGATATGTGTTGATGTGTTATTTTCTATTCAATATAGAATGAATGTTGAAATTAGAAGCTCCACTATAACATTTAATATTGGCACTTTGACACTTCATGAAACATGAAAAACAACAACTTACATAAAACATGTATTCCACAATTCTTTGTTGATTCTTGTGACTAAGGAGATGGTCATCAAGTAATGGCTAGGCTTAAGTATCAGATATCATCCTTTCTTTCTAAGAGTGTAGTGGATAATTTATTGACTTGAAAGCTATTACTTTTAATTAGATTTTTCTTTGTTGTCCTTGGATGTGTAGCATTATTTTAATCTCTCTTATTAATAGTAGTTGGAATGACTTAGATTAGAAAAAATGTCATTAATCATTGGGGATGTAGGTAATTGATTTTAGTTCAATTATAGAAATATTTCTTTGAATTTTCTAGAAACTCAAATTTGAATCAAGATTTGTAGGTGCCGTAAATGTTCTCACTTGCAATTTAATCTTCTATTTAAAAACTTTCAAATCAAAATTGGCAAAATTCAAGCTGGTAGGAGGCTTGAAACATTTATCACAAAGTGGTCAAAATTAGATTAGTAGACCCACAGATAATTTTAGTTTGATGTTTGTGAATTTGTAAGTGATATTCGTCTGTACAAACTCTATAGGATTGGACTGAAGTTGCTAATCCAATTGAGAAATTGAATTAGATTTGGATCCTTAAGCTACCGCTATCACCTTGCAAAGTTGCGATGGTTCTTAATTCATTCAGAGTCTAAATGAATTGAGGTGTAGAATGATGAATAAAGTGCTTCAAAGCAATGTTTCTTCCAAATGCTTTCACATTCATCCGAAGCAACTTTCAAATCTTTCAAAAATGACCTTTCCTTACAAGCCATTTGATGAATTTGATGAGGACCAAATTAGAAAAGAATTTAGGAATTAAAGAGTTGAAGATAATAGTTTAGTTGAAACACCAAAGCGGTGAAAGAAATCTAAATCCCCCTATGAAGATACGCTGTTTGTTTGTTTGAATGTTTGTTTGTTTGTTACGTTGAGATCTCCCAGACCGTGAGTCCCCCGGGTGCATGTTTGGTACTGTCGGAAAGCCCTCGGCGAGGAGGGGTGCATGGGTTTTGATTCATGGTGTTCCAACCTACGGCATGAAAGTTATTGAATTTTGAAGTTTCTATACATTAAAAAAATTAGACCGTGGCAACGGCACGGGCCAATCTAAATTATGATTTGAAGATGTAATTTAGTTTATTTGAATTGCACGTTTTAGGGCTGACGAGGGACGAAGACGAAACTCGAAGCGCAGCGCTTGAGCTTCAATTCTCTCGCTCTTGAGCTTTCAATTCCGATGGACCACTGTAGCCTTTCTAAATTCTTCCGTCTCTGCATTCAATTGCTGCAGCTCTCTTTTTACAAAATTAGGTCACAGAGCTCGCTGTTATGAGAATCACGTTGCGTTCCCTTCACTCTGTGCCTGCTGCTGTGGTGAGAATTGCACTCTCAAAGGAGGCCTCTCGCATGCATTGGCTGCACCGGAGCTGACGGTACTGTTTGCGAAGCGCCTTCCGTGAAAACTTCTCTACAGGGAACAACCCATCGACCTTTTCCTCTTCGGTCAATTCAATTCCGAAGGTATGTACGAAATTTCTAGAATTTCAATTTCTCCGACTTGTGCAGTGTTTCGTTCGATGAAGGGTGGCGTGAATGGAGAGAGATCGCCGTGTTTCTGTCGCTTCAGTAATCGATCTCAGCTGAAGTCTTTAAATTAGGACAATCCTTCTGTCGCAGTGAAGGCGTAATCTCTCGCGTTGCTTCTTTTTAAGAATTTACGGAGATCATGAATATTTTGTTCGCGATCTGTAGTCATGATGCACGTCGGTGATTTTAGAGCTAGGAGTAGTGAATGCTATGCTTCGCTGCTGTCGTTAAAATGTGTATACTGTTTTGTGTCTCATCACTAGTGTTAGTCAAAACTTGTTGATACACTCTAAATCTTAGTTACGGTATTATGAATGAGATTCGTTTGGTTAGAAAGGAGAATTTATGGAGAATTTTGTGAAAGGATGAATTTACTGTTCATAATCGAGACTGATGATGCCTTTTGTATTTAGAGCTAGGAATATCAAATTGTATGCTTTTGCAGCTGTGGTTGATTGATATATTTATTGTGTTGTGAGTCATTGTCAAACCTTTTTTATTCACTTTCAATCTTATTGTTTTGGATGAAGTTCGTTTGCGTAAAGGACCCTGATCTTCCTCGCGGCTTTACTTCATGGAAAGAGAGCTGCTGCTTTAAATATTGCGTACTGTAAAGGTGGATCTGCTGTGTCCACTTCGCAGCTATGTCTCATTCACTAAGGCCGTCGTCAAAATGGACGATCTTTATGAGAGTGCTGCAGCTCAATTCCTCCGCATATCACTCCCCACACAATATATCGCGACCATCACATGCATTGCAGATACGTGATTATTGTCAGCCTAGAAACTCACATTCATGGATTGAGGGAAAGGAATGGCGACCATCGATAGAGGGGAGACGCACAGACGGCAGATATTTTGTAAGTGCATGCCCAGAGCTTTGATTTGTTGGTGTAATTTTGTTTATTCTCGTGTCCAACAACCTCGTAACATAAGTGTGGTCATGATGAGCATGTCCTTACAATGTTGATTAAGTCAGCCACTTGCATGAGCTTGAAATTTGATGAAAATCTTTACAGGGATTAGTGTGATATAGGGATTTGCGATTCAATTATGATCCATGAACCTTAGGTTCGTTGACTTTTCAGGCATTTGGTAGACTTCTATCAACAGAATGTTCAGCACCACCTCGGGAAAGAGTGGAGTGTGTGGTAGTGGGTGCTGGGGTTGTGGGTCTTGCAGTCGCCAGAGAACTTGCCTTGGCAGGACGTGAAGTTTGGGTGATTGAAGGAGGTGCAGACATTGGAACTGGTACAAGCTCCCGCAACAGCGAGGTTGTGCATGCGGGCATCTACTATCCTCAAGGTTCTCTCAAGGTTTGGATGCACTTGTATCGTACTAGTGTACCCTCTTCTTTGTATGCTATCTGACAAGGGCCGCATTCTTGTAAGGGAGCATGCACTGTATATGAAGAGTTTCGGATCATGAATCATCTTATTGGTCCTACATTCTCCTCATCAGATTCTTGTGCTGCAGGCTAAACTATGTGTAGAAGGAAGGCACGCGCTTTACTCCTATTGTGAAGAAAACGGAGTCCCTTGTAAGAAAGTTGGAAAGTTGATTGTTGCCACTCAGGCCAATCAAATCCCTATCCTGGAGAACTTGATGAGGGCTGGAAACGCAAATGGTGTGACTGATTTACGACTTATGGAGGCTACTGAAGCTAAAGAGTTGGAACCCCATTTGCACTGCGTGAAGGCATTGTGGTCGCCTTCATCAGGAATTTTGGACACTCATTTGTTCATGCTCACATTACAAGTACGTTCTCACCTGCGGTCTCACTGATAATGTGTTCCTCGCAATTTGTAGTGTATTTAACCCCTGAAGTCTCAAGGCCTTTTTTGTGTTTTCCTATCTTAAAAAAAGTTTCAAATAATCATGACAAAAATTGAGACCATAGGAGCCTACCCAAAATCTATTTTGTCCCTTGAGGGGCAATGGGACTTTAGGGTTTAATTACATGCCCCACATGCTTCCCATGGAACTCTCTTCCAAATGTTCGTATTGATGAAGAGTAAATGGAACATCCTGAGTTTGCAAGACAGAAGGGAGACTAGATCAATGATTTTTTCTTCTGTATCATTTGTAGGGTGATGCAGAAGAACACGGAGCTTCATTTGCTTTCAATACATCAATGTTGAAGGGTGTGATTACGAAGAGGAACATTGAGATACATGTTGGAAGCACAGATTCTCTCCTGCCGTCTTCTGGTGAGACACGCATTCCTCATTCTTCTATATCATATCTATGATTTACCTATATTATCATGGGGGATGTCATCCGTAAATCTGAAAATAAGAAGCTAGTTCATGACAGATGCAGATTTCTCTCTTCCTACGTAGACACGCTCTCTATGCTATCATCGTTGGCAAGCTCATGTCACATCATATTTTTCGCTAAATGATAATATTGCAGGGAAAGCAGTCAATGCAATCTTGTGCGCAAACTACGTTGTCAATACTACGGGTCTTCACGCTCAATCTCTGGCCAGAGACTTAAACGGATTGCCTTCACATACTATCCCTGACAGTTATTATGCAAGGGGTTGTTATTTCTCTTTATCAGGAGTCAAATCTCCTTTCTCGCATTTGGTGTACCCCATTCCTGAAGACGGAGGGCTTGGCTGTCATGCGACTGTGGACCTCAGAGGTCAAGTAAAATTCGGACCAGATGTTGAGTGGCTCCCAAGTTTGACAAATCGTGTATTACCCCATACAACGTGAGGTTTTGGGTCCATAGAATTTTCTGATGTACATTCTATATCAAAGCTTCGTTTATATGCAATTGTCTAAGCGGTGTTTTTTATCTGAATTTAGTATGCTATGGTGATACCAATACATTTGTGGTGCCTTTTATCATCTGTGACCCTCTTGGTGTTCAAACCCTTGTCATTTTTGTTGAGCTTGAGTAATCCTTTCGCTGTGTGCAGATTTGACTACATAGTCGATCCTAATAGGGCGGAGCATTTCTGTACGAGTATTCGCAAATACTTCCCTTCATTGCCTGATGGAGCACTGCAGCCAGATTACTCCGGCATTCGACCCAAGTTATCCGGTCCTGGTCAGCCAGTCGCTGACTTTCTAATTCAGGTATCTTCCTTGTTCTATTCAAACTCCGGAATCTTCAGTTCTCGAAAAGCTGAAACAAATAATTATCCAATTATGCTTTCACATCATATCATACCATGTAGATGCACAAAATTAGTTTGTTGGAAGTTGCCCATGTTGAGTTTAAATCAGCTTTTACTTCCTGCCCCCTCCTCACCCTGCTACTTTGCATCTGCTTGGCTATGAAGGGTGAAGCAGATCATGGGATCCCAGGCCTTGTGAACTTGTACGGAATTGAATCGCCTGGCATTACAGCGTCTTTGGCCATTGCAAAAGTGGTGCATACAAAATTGATGAACCATGAGGAGTGACAGAATCAGGGCTCAACCTTTTGTGAATATCGTAGGATTGATTATTCCCAAGAAGTGCACTGTCATTCTTGGACAGATTGAAGTGCACATTGTTCAATTCCATGAACGTGTTGTTCAACGTTTGAACTTGATCCACATCCGTTACCCTGCACAATGTGTTGTGAGAAAGATGTAGCCCTGTCTGGAGATGACAAGGTCATGGTGGTCAGTGATCAAATTGAATTTCAATCGACGTAGAGTGTAGTGGACTTGGGTCTATGCTCGAAGAGCTTTTGTGACCAGGGTCGACGGACTATTGAATTGTTCTGTACAGTACATGTATCCTACAGTAGGAAGTTTAGTTGTACTTCACTCCAATAGCTTGTGATGCACAGGTCTGTTGCTTTTGGTCCTCCTGTTGGTCACTGGTCATGGCCTCTGTAAAACGACGCTGCGGCCTTTTTTCGGCTGATGAATGACAACGAATCTTTGAAAGTATTGTAGGGCAGAAGTGCAATTGTTCATTCTTCGAATTTTGTGCAAAAAGGGGAGATTATGCAGAGTAGTTTGACCTCAAATGAGTATTTTTTATTTTTACGGGCCCCGTCAAGGGACCCGAACGCTTCCCCGAACTGGAAAATGTGGCACGGGAACGTGATGGGAACGCTTGAACGGAGGTGACTAGCGCGCAGCGCAGGGCGATGTTCGGGTGGAAAGGCGGCACGGGCACGTGCCAATCTCTGCTTCGAAGCTGCGCACCTCGTTTGGCTTCTGCGTGAAGGGTCGTTGCTGATTTACGTTTTCGGAATCTGGGCTTTGTCTCTCACTCGCAGGCAATGGAGCATCTCACCAGCTCGTTTCAACCGGTAAGCTACTTGCTTGCAGTCTCACCAACCTCATTGTTCCTCCTGGTGCACCGTCTCCAAGTTTCCATTCAATTTGATCATACTGGGCAGAAGTTGGGCTTGGTCTCGGATTTAACAGAATCGGTCTGCCCGGTCTCTGGATTCATTGTGCGCAGGACACCCTCCAAGAAATCTTCAAGTTCGTTTGGGCGCAAACTGCGAAAAGTAAGGATGTCGTTTTGTCAAACCCATCTAATTGCTGTATTCCGAAACTCTAAGCCCTAAACAAGTTCGCTGGATTTTGATTGCAGAGCGCTCTAAAGAAATCGACTCTGAGGAGGTAGATCCCGAGGTAAGAATGATTTGCCTCTGAACCCATCTCCTTGCATATGGCCATAGACGCTTACCTTGCAGCTTGATAGTTATTGCGTGAGATTCCTGAGAGGCTGCTTGAAACAAGCCGTCTCAACAGTGATTTCTCTACAGGCAGGCGGTGCAGGCCCTTCTAAAAAGTCACGTGGAACCAACAGTAAGTATCTTGGCAGTGTCGATGCTCATCTGGCTGTTAATCATCTGAGATGCCAAAGACTTGTGAAACGCCCTTCTGAAAAATTCGGTTTGTTTCATGCATGCACTGTTTATTTAGAGTCATTGTCAGTTGTGAGCATCTAGTTTACTCCATTGCATGACTCAGGATTTAAGGTTGATAGCTTAGAGGTTAGGGCTAGGGTTTCACACAATGGGGCTGCTTCACTTTGTAATTCTTCACCAGCTGCAGATCTGGTCCTTGTGCGGTGCAAACGTGACATTACATATCGGAGTCAATACTTCCTTCCTAGAATGTGGTGAAGACAAACATGCTTCCCCCATGCCTGAGACCCAATCTTTGCTTAAAGTTAAAGATAGAGAGCAAAGCATTCGTGACAAACCCCATGAACAAATCCCTATGTAGACATTTATGCTTGGTGGCTAAATAAGGTTAGAGGTGGGCTGTGAAAAATTGAATTCTAACTAGAAGTTAGAACCTAGAGCCAAGAGACAATAATTGACCCCTCTTAACATTGGTATGTAGCGCTATGGAAGTGAGTTTTTGCGGATATTGAACCTCGAGGTGTCTTAAACTGTGAATGTTGCCGTGGGTGCAGTCAATTCTGATGCCTTGAAACTGAGCTGTGAATATCTCCGTCTTTTCATTTCTGGTAAGTTGCGCTTAGCTAACCGTAATACTGCTATTCGATTATTGATGACGAGCACAATTGGGGCTGATGATGAGTGTCAGGTTAGTGCTGATAACTTAATACACAATAAGTTGCTTACCTTTGAGGGATGCTTGAGGATGTGACAGAGGCAGTGGAAAGAGCTTCCTTGGTTGCCGAAGCTGAAGGATGCACAACAATTGAGGGAAGCCACTTGGAAAGGATCCTACCACAATTGTTGCTTGATTTTTAGGTGTTCCCATGACTCAGCCTAAAGTTTAAGCCTGACTAGCCTGTAGGATACGAAGTAGTGCTTTCTTTCTGCTTGGAGTCCAATTTGAAGCCATTTCTTGCGTCATTTGAAAACCCCTCGTTAATTCTTGATCCTCAAGTCTCTGATTGATTTGGCAAAATTTCTACCGCGTCAGTACTACTTCATGTTGCGTCATGACCATCTAATCAGAGTGCATATCCACGGTATTTCTGTGAGGGGGTGTAGTTCTTTCTAAGTATTCAATGCAATCTGAAACTGTGGGAATGTTGGGCCCTGAATGCCCAAGGGGTGTTCTGAACCATGCACTCCCGCGTGCGCGACTGTGTAGCGTTTGGGTAACTTTGGAGCAGTACTGTATCGTTCGATGAGAAAAACACTTTCTTAATCCGATGATTTTTCCTTGGGAGTCATTGGAACTCATTTACAGGTGATGAGTTCCTCATTGTGGCATTGCGGACATTTCTAGAGAAGAAGATGCTATACAAGCAGACTTCCTGGTAAAAAAAAACCTAAATAACCAACGTTCCCCTCATGAGGGGCACTTCTCCTATTCGTGTTTTGCAGTTTGGCCCTCCAAGGGCCCTCATGTCTCATGCCAAAGAGCCTCGTGTGTTTGAGGTGGAGCTTCTCAAGATCAAGTAGAGGATGTCATGTTTCTAGGACCAACTTCGAAGGATCCTTGCTTGTTATATGCGGTGGTTTCTTGACAGGACCATTTCTTATAACCACTGTCAAGGTGAGGTAGAAATGTAACTTAGGGGCTGTTCCCACTTGCTCTTAGTTTTAATTTTGGTGTCATTACAGGGGGCGTGTTTGGCACATTGGCCCACATAGCCTCTTTCGTGGGCAGGGCTTAGATGTGGGCAGATTAGAGAAAATTGCTCGTCGGTAGAGGGTTGCGCCACAGCCTGTGAGTACCCTGCAATCTGATTTCATTTTAGTTTAAAATTGATTTTTCCAGCAAAGTATAATAAAATGCAAAAGTGCACAAGATTTTCAATGAAAAAGTTGAACCAATGATGTGGCTTTTGTGACACATACTCTTTGGAGTCTTTTTGCCAATTTTGTGTTGAAGTAGGAGAGGAGAGAAGCTCTTTGTACTAGTGGGGTAGTGGTGGATGAAACAAACCATGTGGGATATATGAATTAGGACAAAAAAGAACTCCTTCACTCATGGAAAAGTGGAAACGCAGGAATTGTGATAAAAGTCAAATTTTAGACCTCATTTACACATAGTAGGCTATATTTTTTCAAAAATATTCAAACTAAGAAAAGTTGGGGAATCAAGTAAAATTTCATCTACAAAAATCCGTTTGAGATTTAAATACTCCACCTAAAAGTTATGGACAAATTTCAAAGGAGGTGTTTGAAAATGTTCAAAAAAATGTCCCTTCCACCTCCCCTTTGGAATTTGTCTGTAGCTCTTACATGAGGCTTCAAAATCTCAAGCTAATTTTTATCTTGCTTCTCCCACTTCTTCTAGTTCAATTTTTTTTTAAAGGAAGCTATTATACTATGCCCAAATGAAGTTTGGAATTCAACTTTAAACACAATTCTTGCATTTTCACTTAAGCATTAGCCTCTTCATTTTTGTGAACAAAATTGAAAAGTGTTGAAAATTGTATAATCTTGGCGGTAGACAATTCTCTAATTGAATAAGTGAACCCATTTGTGATTCCTTTCTTAAAGCGATAGTCTTTACAAATTCCTATCTAGTATGTACAATATTGTTGTAGGAACACTAATTAATTAACATTGTGAAAATTCATAATTTACTCATATGTTGTCTAAAAAAAAGCATTTAAAGAGATTTTAGAGTATTCTGTTGACTTCTACTAAAATCCTACAAGAATTTAATAGTTTGTTTTTACAATCTATGTGCAATTGCATATTCAATTATATGTAGGTGTAATCACTTTATGAGAATCTAAATAGTGATATTTTTATTGTCAACTCTCCATTGTAAGTATCTTTTTCATGTGTATGTGTAATTCATAAGTTTTGTCAATCACAACAAACTTTCATTCAAGATATGAAATTAAAATTGTACTTTTCAAGTACTTAAAAGTTATGTGCTTTTAAATTGATTTGACAAAGATTAATCATGAAAGATATTAGAAGCTTGATGTGAATATTTTCTAATCATAAATTTGAACATGAAACAAAATAAGAATGTCAAAAAGGTTGTACAATATTACACACTATTAATAGCATATGTAGGTGTGGTCTCTATTGACTTTTGGAATTTGGGGAATAAATACCATTTATTTTGTAGTCACTTTAGAAAAAATAAGTGAATTCTTAAAACTTATCAAACAAAAAAAATTCAAAATATGGCAAATTCCATTAAATTGGTGACATTCCATTTGATATTTTTTACAGTTGGAACCACGCGGTTTGGAATTTAAACTTGTCATAGATTTTTAATGTGTTGTATATGAGTCATAGATGTCTAGAATCTTAACTTGTCCAAGATGTTTCCTACCGCATAGTCTAAAATCTAAATTTTCCATAGATCTTTGAGACCTATATGCAACCTAGATGTTCAAATTCTATACCTATCCTACATATTAGTATTTAGTTTAGACTATGTAGTTTGAAAAATGGCATATGGAATATTGCCATTTTCATAAAATTCCTATTAAATGTAGGCAATGATGAGTCCTGAAATTACCTTGGATTGAGTATTTTGGAAGAAAATAACAAAGGACAATGGTGTTTAGTTCAACAAACATGTCCCTTCCAACCCCTCTTTAAAAATTCTCCACCAATAACATTGTACCATATTCAACAATACTTTTCAATTTTGTTTATAGAATATGAAGGAGTTCATGGTTACACCTATAATCTCCTCCCCCCTTAGTTCATTGTTGTTTCAACATTTGGAGCATTATTGCATTTTTTTCAAGTTGTGAAAACAACTAATGTCTAATGTTATTTGAAACAATGATGGAATATTTTACCATCTTTACCTAATGGTTGAATGTATAAAAGGAGTTAAATTGTTTTAACAATGTATTATCTTTAGACAATAATATTTGAAATTAATACATATTTCATACCTTTTGATAAAAAGTTCCATTTCTTATCAAACCCCCTCCATGTGATAAGAGCTTTGACATGCTTTGACATTCTACTAAACAAAAAGGGTTATTGCATGTACAATACCATCCTCATACTAACCTAATAAATTAGAAAATAAGTACTTGCATCAGAGCCCAATATTCAAACCCAATATAATTAGCTTGAGAGAGGAAATAGCCTCCTTTTACATTCTTGGGTAATTAGAATTTCGGATATTGAAAAGTTTCTTTTATCATCATCAATCTATCATCAAGCGCTTGCAATACATGAGGGCTAAACAATTGGCATAAGATATCCAATAACATTTTCAAAATCCAATGTTGCTTTGATGTAGAACATGAACATAGATTGAAAGGTATGAATTGTAAAAGGATGTCATTCCCCCATTAAAACCCCAAAGAGCTCTACGTCACAAAAGTTGAAAGCGATTTTACTATAGAAAATTAAAATTTGACAACATTCTTGATTAAACATCAAAACATTTCAATTTGAGAGCATCGATCAATCAAAATAGAACAAGCACACAATGAGATGACCATTTGTTTGATAAGTCTTGAGAAACCCTTGTAAAAGGTAATTTCAAAGAATTCAACCATGAATAATTGTTTATTCAATATTTTACAGCACCATATTGAAAATGTTGAAACAATACCTTCAAATAATTGTTGATTCAATATTCCTACACTACCATATTGGAATTATAGAAACAATACTTTTGATTGACAACATCAATTCAATATAACTTGTAACATTGTTTAGACAACCGGAAGTGTCTACTTTGAGTTTGTCATGTTGTTTCAACAATGGTGAAATATTGATTTAAAGTTCTAAAGAATTAGAGATGTAACTGAAAATGCAAGAATTGTGTTTAAAGTTGAATTCCAAACTTCATTTGGGCATAGTATAATAGCTTCCTTTAAAAAAAAATTGAACTAGAAGAAGTGGGAGAAGCAAGATAAAAATTAGCTTGAGATTTTGAAGCCTCATGTAAGAGCTACAGACAAATTCCAAAGGGGAGGTGGAAGGGACATTTTTTTGAACATTTTCAAACACCTCCTTTGAAATTTGTCCATAACTTTTAGGTGGAGTATTTAAATCTCAAACGGATTTTTGTAGATGAAATTTTACTTGATTCCCCAACTTTTCTTAGTTTGAATATTTTTGAAAAAATATAGCCTACTATGTGTAAATGAGGTCTAAAATTTGACTTTTATCACAATTCCTGCGTTTCCACTTTTCCATGAGTGAAGGAGTTCTTTTTTGTCCTAATTCATATATCCCACATGGTTTGTTTCATCCACCACTACCCCACTAGTACAAAGAGCTTCTCTCCTCTCCTACTTCAACACAAAATTGGCAAAAAGACTCCAAAGAGTATGTGTCACAAAAGCCACATCATTGGTTCAACTTTTTCATTGAAAATCTTGTGCACTTTTGCATTTTATTATACTTTGCTGGAAAAATCAATTTTAAACTAAAATGAAATCAGATTGCAGGGTACTCACAGGCTGTGGCGCAACCCTCTACCGACGAGCAATTTTCTCTAATCTGCCCACATCTAAGCCCTGCCCACGAAAGAGGCTATGTGGGCCAATGTGCCAAACACGCCCCCTGTAATGACACCAAAATTAAAACTAAGAGCAAGTGGGAACAGCCCCTTAGTGTTGTATGTTGAGCTTATTTTCATTTTCTGTCAAAGTGTACCTACAACACATTCAAATCCAAGTCTCTAAAAGAAATTGAGTGGCTGAACTTATGGGCGCCCTTGTGCACGGAAAGAGCAAACTTCTCCTGTTTGAATCCGCAGGTTCCAACACATAGATCTCAGTATGAGACTAAGAATTCCTTCGAATTGTACTCAGTTCCAGGTTGCACGGATGTCTCTAGCAGAATCTACCTCTCTTCACAACCGTGTTTATAGTTCATGACTAAGTATAGACTATGATGCCTATGCAAGGCGACCACACCCAATGCACGTCTTTCCCTTCTCTGCCATCTGCATTTGTCACTTACAGGCTCAACCAAAATCGTTGCAAGTTTTCAATGGTTTCTGTTGGGAATTGAACATTTTGTGTTTCGAAGGGGTCTGTTGCGAAGGAAGTCCGACATGATTTCAACTCGTCTTGCACACCGAGTGCACAAACAGTCCCATATCACACCATATTCTTCAAAACTCAATTTGCATTACGTCCTAGCAAGCTACAGAAGCTATGCACCTGAGAATTTATGGACTAGGTAATTGCAAAGCAGGCCAAGTTATTGAAAATAATCGCCAGGTAGGACCTACGGAGCCATGGGGCGGCGAGGTTGGTACTGACCGGCGATTATTTTCGATAACTTGGCGTCTTGGCCTGCTTTGCAATTACCGGACTTAATGTCAATGTCTTTTTGACTTTTTTCATTGTTGAACTAATCAAAACATGCCATAATGGCAATAGTCTCCTACATTTAGATTGTTTAGGTGGATCTAGACTCACTAAATTAATATTTGTTGGTAGAGGGAGAGATTTCTCCTAGATATCTCTCATTCCTAGACCGATGAAATCTCTACTTCATACCCACTTTGTTGAAGATCTACACAAGGCAAGCACTGAGCATTATCAACTGAGCATTATCAATCTTAATCTGCCTCTCTTTAACCAATTGAAGCAAGCCAAGACAAGAGAAACCTCCTACATTGACATTATAAACATTATAAACATATTAGAGTTAATCTTAAAGTGTGTGCAATTGGGGAATATGTTTTGGAGTTTGGAACACAAGACAAAATTCCTTGGAGCACCAAAATTGAGGTCCAAAGGAGTTTGGTGATGTATTTCTTTATATTGATCTTAGTTAATACCTCCCTTTGACATCCTTGTTTGAAATTGGCATCTCCTTTATAATTAACTCTATAAGGAAAGAAATCCTAGAAATGCACGAGTGAACTACCTAGTGGAAAATCAAAAATGCTACAACTAGTGGGTGGACCAAATAAGCAGAGCATTCACTAGTAGGAAATCTAAAATTTGAAGAAAATCCAAAAACAATTTTATGATTTGATTGTACGAATACTTTCTATTTTTTGTCCTTCACATTATCTTCTTTGATGCTAACTTCAAAAATTTATAGAATTTATATTTTCTAACACGTTTGTGTTTTGCTTAGACGCCTTCAACTTTTAGGGGTTAACCAAGACACAAACATTAAAGATGGTAAGGTTGACACTTTTTGACAAATGGTATCATTTCAAGCTTAGCAATATAAAGTAACATTCAACTTATATAATGACAATTGAAAGGATCTATCCTTTGAGCATGTACAAAATTTTCATTCAAGACATAAAGGATTGATTCTACCCCCAAACCTATGCTAAAGACAACTAACACTTCAACCTTTAACTACCTACAAGAAGATGTTGTAAAGATTCTACATTGTCCCCAAAAAAATCTAGCCATTACACATTGATGACAAAGTCTAAATATAGTCTATATTATTACACCTATATAGCTATTTTCAATGTTTTAGAAGTAAAGACTATCAATAAAAAAAATTTAATCATTATAGTAAATCCAATTTTCTTCAATATATGATTTGTAGGTGATTCTCTAGGGCCTACATGTCCTGCTCATATTCTAAAAGTAGATGATGTCATATTGTGCCAATAGAGATGATTTCTATAGTCACTATCTAGGCATTCAAGGTTAAATGTGAAGGTTTTGAGGAATTTGGATTGCCTTTTTAAAATTCCATTCTTTGAATTTTTGTTATTATTGATATTAAGAGATTAGGAAGGATAATACAAGAGACTTCATTGCAGGTATTGCTAATGAAAGGAGGCTTGGCCTTAATTAGTCATTAGATGCGTGTAAAAAATTGAAATTATACAATTACTACTTGGTATTTGATAGAAGGAAATTCAATAAAAATATTCATGTCATCTATGTTATAGAGAGTCAAAAATATTGTTGTAGTAAAATGAAAGTATATCATTTAGTAATTTTAATGTTTTAGAAAAATGTCACTTATTTGTTTTCTTATTTTTTTATTCTAGTGAGGACCTTCAAGTTGGAACTAGTTCATGTTTAAATGACTATAAGTGATCCATTGGTCAATTTATGAGCTATCAAGGATTTAAATTTTTGCAAGAGGTTTGCAATGTTAGTTTGACTATCCTTTGAAAAGATGCAACCCACCTTGGTTTGCATTTGTCCCCCCCCCCTTCCCCCTCTCCAAAAATTTATAGGTCCTTGATGGTTTAAAATAAAATGGTGATCTTGAAAATTACTGTCGATTTCTCAAAAAATCACAAGCCATTGATCTTGTGAGATTTACTCTCAGCCATCCAAATATGGATACAAATACAAATATAAAATATGGATAGAAATATTAAATATGTATAGACAATATTGAATACATATATAGTATTGAATATATATAGTAATAAATATGTATAAAATACAAAATATATATACAATACAAAATATGTATACAATACAAAATATGTATACAATATTGAAGATGTATACTGAATAAGGATACGGATAAAATCCCATATGGATTGTCAATTACATTGGCTTTTGAGAATAATAAGAAGTGGGGGGATGCAAATTTAAAATTTTGTTTGTTTGTTTGAAAACGGGGTGGAGGGGGGTGAGTTAATAATTTTTTTTGGGTGGATAGTGAGGCATCATGCCTCACTATCTACTCAAAAGAAAGGTTACATATTACATGCCATAACTTCGTAGCTACATAAATAATTTTAGTTAGTATGAATGTTTTGAGTTATTTAAAGTTTTTATATTTCACCTACCCTATCATTTGTCTTTTGTTGCTCTTTTGAAAGAAAAAACTGTGAATCCAATTGCTACATTTATGTGAAATGACCAAATAGGCAAATAGAAAAAATAGAAACAAATATTGAACATAATGATAGTACAAAAAAATTTAATTAAAAAATGTATATATATTATTTGATATTTGTAGTTCATTCTTCTTCAATTTGTTGTATGTTTAAAAAATATACAATCATCATATAGAAAAACAAATAAAATGTAGAAAAAAAATATTAAAAATAACAACGTGCTTCAATTTTTTTAATTTAAAGTTAAGACCTTGATAGACTACAAATAAAACATTTAGTAAATTTTAGATCATATTGTATTTTACCAATACACAACTTTAGCATTCTGAATCTTAATTTTAAATAAAAATTAGTAAATTCCAATTTTCTAAATTGATTGTTTTGAGAACCATAAAAAATTTGGAATTTAAAAAAACTAAGTTCAGAATTTTATAATTATATACTCTAAATATTTACAATAACCAAGTTTCTAAATTAAAAATTTTAACCCTTAAATGCCCAAGGCCTTTTTTGGGCCTCTAAAAATTTGCTCTAAATTGAACTAAAAGCCAACATTTTGATAAGCTTTATCAATCTTCTTAAAAAAATAACCATACAAATACAAACAAGACACATTAGAGATCACATAGGAAAGAAAACCCAACAATACCACTTATGGATTGAAAATTTATGATGTTTGATCGTGAAGGTGTCAAAATTGTAAAAGTAAGTTGAAGTCTCTTGATCTTCTTTTTACATGTCAAATCTAAAAAGTTGGTCACCAAAAAGAATATGAGGTTAAAGGGTATATAATATTCATAACCCCAATCAATTTTTGGCCTCTCAAATCTACTCTACAATTTTTTTAAATAAAATTCTAATGTATTTTTTCCTTTAAGCTCTAGTGTATTTGAGGCTCATTTTCAAGAGCCTTCAAGACTATGGAAAGTCAAGATTGCAATAGAGAGCCTTGCACAAAATCTTGTATAGAAAAATGATAATCAATCATTTACAAATTCAAAATTTTGATGCTAAAACTAAGCTTTAGAAAGAAGTTTCAAAAAATATAAACTTCTAAATATAGCAATTTGGTTAGGTTTTATTGATTTTCAAAGTTTTACGAACACTGGTTTGGTTCCTTGGGTATTTAGGTGTTAATTTTAACAAATTTAAAATTTTAAGACTTCAAAGAATAAGAGGACACAATGTGTCACCTTGAAAATTTCAATGGCAAGTTCTTGGCAAGATGAAACAAATCTTATTATTTTGTAAAGTAGGATCTTGTAGGGTAACAAGTTGAAATGCTTGTTGCATTATTTTATTTTCAAAATTTAAATGTAGGAAGTATTTTAATTTTTACTTTGGAAACTTAGTCTTGTAGAAAAAGGGAGAATTATAAGGATTCCAAATTCTTTGAAGATATTCCAAAATATATGATAATTATTAAAATTATTAAATTTCAAAAACTAATGGAATATAAATTTTTAGATTTTCTTAGGATCCTATATTCCCAATTCTAGCGACTTTCTACTCCTATTTGAAAATGTATAGGAATTTGAGAAAGTTTTTTATTTTTTATTGTTTAAATTAAAAAATACCACATTGTCTTTAAATTTCAATATAATATTTTGGAATTTGGTGGGAGGTAAAGAACCATCATTCATTTTCTTATAATTTTTTCTTTTGCGAAAGCTATGTTCTTTGTCTATAAGTTGATCATCCAAAATTGTTATAATCTAAAATCCAATAATCAATATTTTCTTCAATTAATTCTATACATACTATATAAAGTAGGATTTTCTTTTGTACAACTAAAATTTAAGAAAATCCAACTACATCCATTTGCAAAAAAATATCAAAATGGTACAATTCATTGAAAAACTCCATGGTCAAAAAGTTCTGGGCGGTGAAGGGTGAAAATTTGTATATGTCAAAAATCTTGAATTTTAAAATTTTAAGAATTAAAATTTTTTTTTTTTCTTATAGCTCTACAATAGCTTTGGAAAGAGACATGTAGAGCCCTAAAGGCCTAAAGTGAATTTGTTATTTCTTTCAATAAATTATCAATATCTAATCAACTTTAATTCACATTACTTGTTGTGTAATTCAATTTCATTTTTCATCTTCAGCATTTAGTTTGGCTAGGATTTGAAATTCACATTTATTTTAGATTGTTTTTCTATTTTTCTATTAGATTTTAATTGTCTTTTCATGAAAAATTCTTTCCGATTTCTCCTCCAATGGTTTTGGTCCATTATATTTAGTTTTCATTACTAAGCCATAGATACTTTGAGGTTGCCCTGACTTTAATCTTATCCATCCTAGTTCCAACCGGGGCTTTTTTTTTTTTTCATTTTTGAAAAAGTGCTATAGTGGCGATATCATGTTATAGTGGTGCTCCAAATTACAACATTCATTCACTTATTGGATGAATAGTATTGTTTTCATCCACAATTAGGTGATTTCATCTAATCATACTACTAAAATCATAAATCCCTCTCTAATGTCACAAATGCTACCATTAATACTAGGGGCTGGTGCTTGGTATGATATGCATTCACTGTATCACATATTAATAAAAAAATTTATATATTTGAATAGAATGCATGATATTGATTTCAATAAGTCCTTAAAATAATTATTTTAAGTATTTTATAAGAATATTTTCAATCATGAATACATGAAAATCTTATTGTCACACAATGTGATATTACAAAAAAGGAGTAGCAATTTGCAATCACTTTTGTAATATCACTTTTTACAAAGAGTGATATTATAAAAATAATGTAGTTGTTGCAATGAAGGTGATATTAAAGAGGATCCACAAGAAGATATAATAGAGGTAGCAAATCCATTGGTTTTCTTGGCTTGACGCTTCTTTACGCTTCTATAATTTAGTGCTTTTGTGAGATTTGAGATTTCATGATATCAATTTTCTAAATTCTAATGATGATTGCATAGCATAGCAAGCACCAACCGCTAGTATTTTTTTTAAAATTTTAAGTTGTTTGGCAATTTCATCCAAATTTTTTGGCATTTTTTTGGGTATTTTTTAGCCAGATTATTTTTTTTGGTGCAATCTAGCACTAGAAAGACAAAAAAAAAGCCTTGGTTCCAACTCATATTCACATGATCTTGTCTTATATTTGCAAGTTAAAAAAATAACCCTATTCGACACAAAAATATATCTATTTCTAATTTAAAATGTAACTATACAAATACTCTATAAAATGATTAAGCCAGTACTCACTTTTTGCTTACTATTGAAAATAGGTTAATCTTGGCATAACTTGAGTGCATCACAACTAATGAAAATTTTATATTGATGCTATTATAGATTATAATGCCAATATTTAGCTATCACTTCATGTTCTTGTTTATTGAGGTATTGTAATATCCACTTTTTGTATATCTAACTTTTGCATGTTGCATTTTCAAAAAAACGTTATTGTTTTCCAAGATTAGGATGATTGTTTTTTTGTACCAATCTAATATATAGTACTCTAGGATTCAACTAAGAACTTTCTTGGTATGTCACATGGTGACTATTGCATGTATTTGTGCCTCAAAGCATTTGCTCAAAACCACTATATTTATTTTGTGAAGTATAAGGCCTTTGTCATTGATTTACACTTGGATCTATGATTTACACTAAATCATTGGCTTGTAGTCTTAGTTTTTTAATAATGGGCTTTCATTTGTTTTGCTTCAAAAACATCTTTGCATCACTATAACCACTTGACAATGTTTTTTCTCTTTCTTTCTTTGTGTTTTTTCTTCTCCCATTGCTAGATTCAAACTCATCTTGCCAAGTTTGTCAATGCACATTTTTTTCATTTTTCATTTTTTATTGTATTTTGAGCATAAAATAGGCATCTATCAATATATGCCTACACTAGAGTTGTTGCAACTATAATGAGAAGTTTTCAATTAGTTCTTGGAAAGCATATCAATTTACTTTGAATCTAATTCATATAAATAAAGAAGGCTATATTTCTATAATTGATTCTCTACTATTGAGGTTTAAAACTGTTGTCATGGTTTTGGAGCTTTGGGATTCCTAGTGGGATTCATTGATTGAGGAGCATAATTTCAAAAACTCCAACAAACTCTACTAATCATTAGCTTGTTGAAATAAATATCTAGTTTACTAACCAATGGCCTTCTAGTTCACAAGTAGTAGCAAAGAGTGACACAATTGTTCATATATAATATATGCTTGCTAGCTCTTGAACAATTAAAGGATTGAGCTTATTGAGCAATGTATGTAGAGGCAAGATGAAAAAGATAGAAATCTATTGCAATAGGTTCCAATCAAAAGATTGTGATGAGTTGTTAGATGGACTGCCAACATTTGCTAAATATGATGTAGTAATGGAAGGACATGATGCATATGAAAAGCCTCTTAGACATTCCTACCAAATACGGGCTTTCTTTGTGGTTGTTGCTCTCACTATCTTCACTAGCTCTTTGGTAACAACAAAACCTATTTATCACTCTCTATCTTTTTCCTCTTTGCATTGTGTTATAACAATTATACATTTTTAAAGTTGCAACTAGTTGTATTGTATTAATTATGTTATTTTGTATTCATGACCTTCTATTGCCTTGTTGTGAAATTTTAGGTTGGATGATTAGTATTCTTCTATTGTTTCTTGAAGTATAATAAGGATTTTTTTAGATAGTAATGTTATTATGAAAAAATTGAAGTCAATGCTTTATTATATTTCATTACCAATGGTCTCTTTTATTAACATTCGAGTCTTCAATTGGCATGAATGATGGTGATTTGGTTGGAATTCTAGAATTTTAATATTCTTTTTTCAATGATAATTTTTAATAGGATTTGAGGTTATTTTTAGCTCTAAGCTTTGATTGTATTATAAATTGTATTAAATAAAATATTCAACATTATTTATTTATTTAGGTATCTAAATGTTATCATTAAAATGATTGATATATACTTGATGATTATTGTGTATATGTGGTAGGGTATCTTAACAACACTATCACAAAAAAATGGAGGTTATGAATACAATTATGCAACAATTCCATTTTTGGCTGAAGTATTCAAGGTAAACAATACTATAGAATATATATATATATATATATATATATATATATATATATATATATATATATATATATATTCCAATTCTCCTCCATCTTCTCATTTGTCTTGTAAAGTAGATATATGAAGTGAAGTTCAATATTATATTGCAATCGTGACTTCATTGTATATTACTATATTGCATACAATACATCTATAATACCTAGCATTATTGAAAACTTATAACAAATTTTAATATCGATTCTTGATTTCTTTTTGGTGCAGTTTATTATTTGTAGCTATCTTCTATGGATGGAGACCAAATCGCAACAATCTATAATTGTTGCAATAAATTGGAAAAATGTGTTTTTGTATCTAATTCCTTCCATCATCTACCTTGTACACAACAATGTTCAATTTCTTACTCTAACATATATTGATACTTCAACTCATCAAATTATGGGCAACCTCAAGATTGTAACAACTGGGATCTTATTCAGGTGAGGGTCTTGAACAATACAATGTAAAACTTAGTGAGGTTTATTTTTGTATTCTACAATACATTCTTTTAACAAGAAAAAAATTCAAAAATAATTGGAATCATGTCTCAAGTTTCATGCTTTCTTTCATTGTGTATCAAGATAAGAGTTTGTAGTTCTATACCTAATGTTGATTTACTACATGTTGGTAAACAGAGCACTATATGGAATTGGCCCTTATACAATATATGAGACAATGAGTCTTTATTTCTGCTTTATTTTTTAATAGGACATTCTTGAAGAAGAAATTATCAAGGCTACAATGGATAGCTATAATGTTGTTGACTATTGGAACAACAGTTAGTCAAGTAAGGTCTCATCTTCAACATTGTTTAAAGTTCTTTTTAATAATAATTTAAATTTTAGTCTCAAATTTTTTTCATATTTAAATATTTATTTACATTTGTTTTATAAAATTTAAAAAAAAAAAGCATACCATCTTTTATTGAAATGCAATTTAATGTATGAGATTGTGATGAATGTTTGTTTTTATAGGTGAAAGGTTGTGGACAAATAGATTGTGGAAACTTACTAGCTGCACCCATACAAGGATATCTTCTTGGCATACTTTCTTCATGGCTTTCAGCCCTTGCTGGTGTTTACATTGAATACTTGATGAAGAAAAATTATAACTCATTGTATTGGCAAAATATGCAACTTTATGCGTAAGTGAAATTAATATTCAAATTTACTTTGTAATCTCTAATTATGTTTTGAGACCATTAAATCATTCTTTGTTATTCATTATAGAAAGTAAATAGTGATTATATGCAACACCATATTTCAAACATTAATCAATTAAGCTCATTTGCAAATTATATTGCATTGATTTATTGATATGCATATGGAAATCAAGACATTGTGGTGGAGGTTAGTTTGTAATGTTGTCATTTTGTAGGTTTGGAATATTGTTCAATATCATCCGTTTGACTGTGGATGATTTCCAAGCAAGTTTTTCTAAAGGTCCTTGGTGGTACCATTTGTTAAATGGATACAACATCATCACATGGCTAGTTGTGCTTAACCTAAGTGTAACTGGTCTTCTCGTATCATGGATAATGAAGTATGCTGATAACATTGTTAAGGTTTCATCCTCACTCTTATAAAATGAGTACATGTATCTTAGCAAGTAAATCTACAAATAAAACAATTTGTAATGTTGTAATTTCATGATTGTATGTGCTTTACATTTTACATCTCATATTTTTAGCTAAGTATTGACACTAGATCTATTCTATCTAATCAAAAAAAATTTAAATCATAATTTAAAAGTTGTTAATCATCGCTACATCATGATGAAGCTTTTGCTATAAAATATGAAATTTCAACTATCCATCTGGTTGCCAAAGCCATCAAAGCCATTTGTTTCAATTAATATAAGGATATTGAAATTTTGTAGGTCTATGCTACATCTATGGCAATGCTACTAACTATGATATTATCTATCAAGCTCTTTAATTCCAAACCAACTCTACAGGTACTAATTTATATTATTAACCTTAGTGCAAATCCAAGTGATTAATCCATACCATACTTCAAGCTAATCAAATTCATTTCTTATATTGAATGGATTTCAAATAATACAATCAAATGATCAAAATAAAAAATCTAATATAATTGCTATTATACTTGTTACAGCTCTTTTTAGGGATATTGATTTGTTGCATATCACTTCAACTATATTATATACCTATGGAATTGCTAGTTGGCTCACCAATTTTATCACAAACATCACCATGTACAAACAAGTGCACAAAAGGTTATAATATGACTATTGATTCTGAAAGTGATGCCAAGCGAAAAAATTTGTCATTTCTACAACCTTCATATATTTAGGGAGTGTACAAAATAGATTTTTTCAAAACTTCACATATATATTAGGATTCATAGGAAAAATCAATCTACATTTTTCTTAGTACAATTTATTTATTTATTTAGTGAAAGATGCCTAAAATGTCAAACATGTATCATCTAATGTCCTCCACTTTGCTATAATTTTTTTGGAAATTCTTTCTTTTTTAATGGTATCAATTGTAATTCTACAATTTAGAAAATGCAATCTATTCTAATTAAAGTAACAATTATATTGTAGTAAGTTGCAATAGCATTAGTAAATTTTTTTAATTTTAAATGGAAAATAGCATTCCCCCATGTTTTGGTAGCTAACTTATTTAAGCAAAACTTGTCCCCCATGCATCCTTGGATACAATTCTAGATAGTCAAATATGAATCTTACAATCATTTGTAAAATATTGCTAATATACAATCCACAATCAATATTATAGGAAGATTCTCAAAAAGTTTCAATTCAATTGGTGTTAAGAAATGATAATACATTGATAAATACAAAATAATAATACAATCTATATATCATAGATTACAACCTTTTTATGAATCAAGAAATAAAGTGATTAATTTTACTAATTTTTACTTTATAGTACATACTTCTATTCTTAGAAATTTTGATTATTTGCAGCCCTTAGCCCCTAAACCCCTGAACATCGTTTTTTGAGATTATAGATTTTTGGGCAGCTCACTACGGATGGAGTTTTTATTTTTTTTCTTTGAAATTTTGATACAATGTGTGTCCAAGGAGTATCTTTAAGGCCCAATAATTTTCATAACTTTTGACTTTGTGGATAAAAAGTTATGGCATGATATGTCACTTTGTTTTCTCAGCGGGCAGCCCGGGCAGCTGAAAAAACTTTTTTTTGAAAAGTGAAATTTCAAATTGATTCTTTAGGTTTATACAGACATGGGAAGCTTTGAATCAATCCATTCCGATCAATGAGTCAAAAGTTATGAAGATTTTGAGTTTGGGGTAGTTTGCGGCCAGTTACAAAATCTCTACAATACAAAAAAAGTTTGAAATTCTTCATTTAATTCAATTTTTCATATTTTTGGAAAAAAATAAAAACAAAAGGTGTAGATTGTTTATTTCAACATTTTAACCATTGGGATTGAAAATTTTCAATTCCATGAATAAAATGTTCACAATTTAGTATTTTGGCTCATTTTTTACTTCTTTCTACTTACTTATTTTTTCCTATATGTTGTACAATTCCAAATGGTTTGAAATTTTTTGAGAATGTAGCCAACTTGCATTGAAGTGTGAATTCAAAGAGTAACCACCATTTTGAATTTTTTTTCACACAAATGTGACCTTGTGAAGTGCAGCTGCCCGGATTTTCACAGGGATAAAAAAACAATTTTTGTCAATTCAAATGCTTATATCTTGCAATCTACATGGTGGAAATTTTTGAAATTTTTTCCTCATGTTTACAAACCACCTTACTACAAGATCCTATGGTTACATGAGTCAAAAATGTGTTTTAAAAAAGAATTGCTCTTGTATTAGAAATGGCAGTTTTGGAGCATTTTTTTTTGGTGAAAACACTATTAGGGGTTTTGGGGGTTAAAAGATCAATTTCATTTCCATTTTTGGGCTCAATTTAGCCTTCAAAATTATATTCAAGTTTCAATCTTATTATTATTTTTTTAATCATAAATCATATGTATGTTTTCTATCAATGTGAAATTTTTTCATTAAATTTTTATAAAATTCAATTAAATAAAAATTCAAAAAATAAAAATAAATTATTAAATGTATTAAAGAACTATCTAATTAACCCCTAAATATCCAAGGCCTTTTTTGAGCTTCTAGTAATTTGCTTTAAATTGAATTAAAAACCAACATTTCGATAAGCTTTATCAGTTTATAAAAAAAATGTAACCATACAAATACAAACTAGACATGTTAGAGATCATTTAGGAAAAAAAACTCAACAACACTTATGGGTTGAAAGATTATAATCTGTGATGATAAAGGTGTCAAATCTAAAAAGTTGGTCACCAAAAAAATATGAGGTAAAAGGGTTTATTATTCATAACCCCAATCAATTTATGACTTCTCAAAATCTATTCTACTATATAATTTTCTTAAATGAATTTTTGATGTCTTTTCTTCTTCAAGATCTAGTGTATTTGAGGCTCAATTCCAAGAGACCTCAACACTACAAAAATTCAAGATTGCAATAAACAACCTTGTATAAAATCTTGTATGAAAAAATTATAATCAATCATTTTCAAAATCAGATTTTTGATGCTAAAACTAAACTTAAGAAAGAAGTTTCAAAAAATAGAAACTTCTAAAAATAGCAATTTGGTTTGATTTTATTTAACTTAAAAGTTTAGGAAGCACTAGATTTTGGTGCCTTGGACATTTAGGGGTTAATTTGGAATTTCTTTACAAGATACCGGAAATATTAAAGAACAATGTAAAAATCAATGAAATATTGATTTTATTTCTCGCACCAAAATACCTTGTCATTGTTGCCAAATGCCAATGACTCTCAAGTCAAGTTACTATCATCAAGCTAAATTTAATCCATTTAATATTTATTGATATTTCTTGTACATGTATTAACTTCAAATACACGTTTAGAAAAGGTCTAGGATTTTTACTAATAATGAAGCTTGTGGTAAGAAACAATATTATTTTGTTATTTGTAGAAACATTTTAAATAAAATAAAATATGAATATGAATAACTCAATGATTTGGAATCTAATGCATGGAGTTCACTATTGCAATAATTCACTTGATTTTTGGATTTTTTTCAAACTTTTGAGATGGAGTAGAAACAAAAATTCTTATGCTAAAAATACTCTTTTAGTTTAAATTGATTGAATCCAAATAGATATGATACTATAGATTGCTAGAAGATTTTATATAATATAATTTTGAAAATAATGCATATATTCTTTAGATTCAATTTTTTCAATATTTTGAATGGTAAAAAAGAAAATCTTCAAGAATATTTACACAAATTGGCATTTGCCTAACTATGATTTTTGGAATAAATATTTAATTTGGTACATAAATGTTGAATGTATATATACTCTGGTATTTTGATGATAGTTTGCACTAGGGCACATCCAAATTTGGGATATTGAATCTTTTAATTAGCTAACTGAGGTATTTAATCTGAATTTTAGCTCAATATTTCACTAACAATATCTTTTTCTAAAATTTCATTGGTTGATTATAAAAAGTGATTTTTAAAATAAAAAATAAACATTTAATTATATTTTTAAAATTAAAATATCTTTTGCTATACATTGCATTGAATAAAGATCATAACCCTTGAAAGGATAGGAAATCATCCCTTTTGGCATTGTGTAGATAGTTGGTTTAAGAAATTCCAAAAGCCCTCATTGGAAGTCAAAATCTTGTACAAACATTACCTTTTCACATAAGATTTTAAGGATGAATAATTGCTCTTTTGTCTTACATGTAAAGATCCTCTATCATTCATTGATCAAAAAATGATTGTGGCATCATTTATGGGTTAGTGTATTTTTACTAGCAAAATGTAATAGATTTAACAACGAAAAGAAAGACAACTATTTTTAACTCCTAAAGGACTGAGCCTTGTTTTCTACTAAAAAACACTGAAAATTGCCATTTCTATAGCAAAGAGTATAATTTTTTTTAATTGTTTTGTTTTTAAATCTAACCATAGGATCTTATACCTCACTAGTCTAAAAAAGTGATAAAAATTTTAGAATTTTTGATGGCACAGATTGCAAGATATTTGCCATTAGAAGAAATTTGAGGGCATTAGGAGACTGCGGGTTCCCGGACTGCGGGAACGCAGTTCTGCCCTACGAACCCGAATCCTACGTGGTCGGGACACTGCCACGTAATATATATATTTTTTTTTCAAATTTTTTTTTGGGCTTATTTTCATATTTCAGGACCCAAAAAAAAAAAATTTTTTTTTTTTTTTTTTTTTTTTTCCATAAAAGTCGGCCTGACGAGGATCTGCGGCATTGGGAGCCGTTTCGGGAACAGACCCGAAACGGTCTCCTAATGCCCTCAGATTTCATCTAATGATTTAAAGTAGGAGAAACAAGTTTTTCAACACATTGTGGGACTAGATTTCTTGACTTTGAACATTTTCAACTTAAAAATTTTGCATTACAGATTTTTGAGCTTTAGATCTTTGTAGTGCAAAATTGAGTTGAGAATCTAGGAAAAAAAAAGAAATTAAAAAAAACTTAATTTACATTGTTAAGAAAATTGTTAAATAGAAGTAGGTACGAGATAGAAGGAAAATCTAAAATATTAACATCTTTTAGATGGAATTAAAATGCACTAATCTTAATGGTGAGATTGTTCATGCAAGTAACCTAAACCATGAATTTTTTTTTAAAATTGCAAAAATTGCATTCAAAAATGAATCCTACAAGTTATTTTTTTTAAGAAAATGCTCTAACTAAATTATCCAAAAAACAAGAATGTCCATAACTTTCTCATAAAAAATCCAAATGAAATGAATCAATGCTAGATAGAAAAAAATATAATCTATAAGAAAAGAAATTCAAAAATTTTCTTTGTTGCCCAAATTGCCCCCCATCCCTTGTTTTCAGCTTATTTGGGCATAACTTTTGTCCCTAGGCATTGATTGAAAAAAGAATTATATCCCCACAAAGGTATTCAATTTTTATATCTCCAAAAAAAGTTTCAAAAATCAGGACAAAAATTCAGCCCGTAGGTACCTGCCCAAAATTGCATTTGTCCCTTGAGGGGACATTGGTCCTTTAGGGATTAATATATCAATTTTATATATTAGTTTTATATATTTACAAATTTACAAACTACAAGTCTCCATATAATTGTCATTGTTTGTCAAATTCTAAGTTAAGAGTGTCTCTATTTTAAAATACTAATAACAAAGTCAAGCAAGGAAACTTTGAATCTCTTCATTTTGCAAAGATGGATCCTAATCCCCTTTAGTCCTATTAGATTGTGTGCAATCATGCCTTCTTAGGCTATCACAATCATAATTATAATCATAATGTAAGTTGAATAAGCATTTGTATGTTGAATAAACATTTGTATGTGATTTAGTTCCTATTATTAAAGTTATCCTAAATTTTTTTTTAAATATCACCCTCCCTCCCGCCCTCCCGCTAATTTTTGGAAGAAGGGATCCCTATTAGAAAAACAGTGACCAAATTAACAAAACATCAATAATTTTTTGTTGAAGTGGATATTGCATTGTCCATTTTCACATTTTTTTGTTGATTCTAGTACACATTGTCAAAATCAACACTTTTTTGTTCATTTTCACATATATGTGTCTCAAATTAGTTTTCTTCATTTGAAAAATGTTTGAATCACCATAGTTAGTGTTCTATGCACAATACTTTTTTTTTTTTTTAAAATTCATCATTCACTATTCGGTATTGTGTAAAATCAGCAGACTTCAGAGGTCATTTTGTCATAGAAAAAGAACTTTTTTCAAAAAACTTCGAACAAAAAAAAGTTGGGGAATCAAACAATCTTTCATCTTCAAAAAACGGTTTTCAATTTGGAGTCTTCAATCAAAAGTTATGCATAAATTTTAGAGGTAGTGTTATAAAATGTTAAGAAATTCTTTTGTAAAATTAATTTTTTCAATAAATTTTGAACTAATGAAAGTTTTAGAATTGATATATCTTTCACCTCCAACAATTTTTTTGAGATTTAGATATTCCAATCAAAAGTTATGAACAAAAATCAGAGAAGAGTAGAAATGGACAGTTTTTTTTTACATTTTTAAACACCTTCTCTGATTTTTGTCCATACCTTTTAATTGAAAGATCTAAATCTTAATTGGATTGTTGCAGGTGAAAGATTTCTTCATCTTACAACTTTCATTGGTCCAAAGGTTTTTTTGCAAAGTTTATCTACTAGGTCAAAATCGTCACTAAAGTCTAATGACTTTTGATGGGAAAAACGTTAAAGAATAATAGAATTAAAATTATATGTCTCAACTCCAAATTCAAATATAAGTATAATTTTAATCCTTTTGTTTCTTTATAAGCCTTTGGAGTCTTAATTTTACAATGTAGATTTTTTTTAAAATTAAATCATCACAAATCGGATTTTTGAAAAGTCAGCAGACTTTAGGGGCGATTCAGACCTAGTAAAAGAACTTTTTTGGAAAAACTTTGAAATAAAGAAAGTTGATAAATAAAGTCTTCTTTCACCTCCAACAATTTTTTTGAGATTTGGATTTTCCAATCAAAAGTTATGGACAAAAATCAGAGAGGGGTGAAAATGAACATTTATTTTTAAAATTTTCAAACTCCTTCTCTGCTTTTTGTTCATAACTTTTGATTGGAAAATCCAAATCTCAAAAAAATTGTTGGAGGTGAAAGAAGACTTTATTTATCAACTTTCTTTAGTTCAAAGTTTTTCCAAAAAAGTTCTTTTACTAGGTCTGAATCGCCTCTAAATTCTGCTGACTTTAAAAAAGAATTGAAAAAAACCCGAAAGAACTATCTAAATACATTTCTACTTCCCCAACAATCACACATCTTAAGTGCTTGATGCCTTGGCAAGAGCCTTGGCCTCCAACCATGAGGTCGTGGGTTCAAACGCTGGTGGCCTCATTTCCTCAATAGTCGCCATGTGGCAATTGGATAGGCCGCCACGTGGCACCTCCCTAGAGGTTGAAAACTTTTATGAATTTTTAAAAATATATTTTAAAAAAAGGTCCAAATTAACAAAAAAAATCAACACTTTTTTGTTAGAAAATGAACACTTTTTTGTTAAAATTTGACATTTTTTTGTTAAAAAATCAACACTTTTGTGTTCAAAAGTACCCAAATTAACACGTCCAAATTAACAAAAAAAATCAACACTTTTGTGTTGAGTTTTGTTAATTTGGTCACTGTTTTTTTCTACTAGTGGGACGAATAAGGATCAAAATTTTGACACTCTAGCAAAATTTTGCTAGAAAAAAAAAGCCTTGTTTTCTAATGACATTCAAATGCTAATACTTGACTTTTTCCATGAAGTTCATCATTGTCATCAATGCTAGGGGAGGACACTTCCCGTTTTTTAATAACCTACGTGCGGCGGAATATAGGGTACATTTAAATAATCTTAGGTAAAATTTATAAGAAATTTACATATAAAATAGGGGACATTCAAAAGGCAAAGTGTTTTAAAAATAAAATAGGGATGATAGTGTGGTTGATTTTTCTGCTTTATGGTAAAATAGGGGCTCTTCTAATTTTGCCAAGTAATAATTACAAGTAATTGATAGCCCCCCTAAAAATACCCCATCGCGGCACGTAGGTCCCCCAAATATACAAGAAGTGTCCTCCCCGAGCATCAATGTCATGTACAACATATAAGTATGTAATTAAGTTGAAAACATAAATTGAAGTCAATGCAATGTATGACAGATACCATATCAAATAGTCTAGAAAAAGAACAATTTGCTCATAATAAAGATTGATTTTATCTACTATCAATGTTTAGGAAAACATGCATGTTGGATTTTGACAAGTAGTTCAACATGAAAATCTCAATTATAATCAAATCACTGCAATAGAAGGATCAAAATGAAATCAATCAATTAAGGCAACTAATCCTACAAATAACCAAAAGTTGAAACTCTCAAGCAAAAGTTGAATGCAAGTAGCATTGCAGCCGTTTGCTCTATAAAATACATTCTCATTGATCTATTGCAACACATACATAAGAAAAGGTATCATCACTAATTTTAGGATTAAACAATAACTTGATAAAACTCAAAAACATTCCAAATATTCTAAACTAGAAATCAAAGAATGAAAAAAGATATATACACTATAAGAAACCTGTTTTTTTTTTGGTGTCAGGCGAAAAACATAACATGCTTAAAAAAACATTATATGTTTTATAGAACATTGGGATGTCCAATGAATGAAGGCTAACAAAAAGGAAGATTTAATTAAATGTTATAAAAAACATGCTAAATTATTGTCACAACAAATTGGTGTTATCCAAAACAATGATGTAGTTTAAAACATGGTTGTCAACATAAAAATGTTTTTAAAATCATCCAAGAAAACATTCATAGCCACATCATCATTGTTGGTCAAACTTAATTAAAGTAATTAACAAAATATTAGTTCAGTCAGAGGTAAAATGACTGACCGTGATAAAAAAAGATGAAAACGGGTAGATGGTGTGGAAAATTAGGTGACATGGCATCTGACGTGGACCAATGACGTGGAAATTACGTGACGTGGACATGGTATGCTGATGTGGCATGCCACGTTAGCAATCATGACAGACCTATGTTACAACTTTGGATGTTTCTTTAAACATCATACTAGACATAAAGATGTTTTTAAAGACATTACTTTTAACAAAATCGTAAATTTACTGTTTGCAATCGTAACATCAAAGCAAATGTTAATCACTGTACAATTCATAACATCAAAAAGGATAAGCAAACCTTATGCAAGCTACTGGAGATGTCTTCTCTGATGTAAGCATGATTATAAAATGACCATCAACAAAGGCTTTCATGTATTGTGAACATCCATATTTTTTATTTTTCCTTTTGTTGAGCATATTCTTTACTTGATAAAAACATTTTTTTCCTTATAATTCCAATTCCAATAGTTTTTGGTAAAATAAGAATTTTTAAAATTTATTCATGACATTATTTCAATTGAATATTGTCATTAGGGAATCTAGGACACTTATATTCTTTATATTATTGTAGTTGAGTATTTCTCTTATTACAAGATTAAAAAATCCCATTTTCTCATTTGTTTTACTACAATTGCATACAAGGGCTCTAAAGAAGAATAACAACACAATTTGTATTTTTTGCACTATTTGTTACAATTGCATATATTTCTTGCACTAATAAGAACATCCATATTTTTTTAAATCAAAGGTAAGTATTTTTTTCCAATATAAGATTGGAGAATTTTAATTTCTTTGTTTGTTACAATAGAAAATTCTCTTCAAATGAATAAGCACACAATTCATATTCTTTTCACTATTTGAAGTTCAATATTGTCTCTTTATGAATCTAAATATCCATGTTTTTATTATTATTAATTACGTATGAGTATTAGTAACACCTACATTTTTTTATATGTAATAAATTTAGTTTATAAGATTAAAATCATGTATGCCTTTTTCAAAATTTCAATACATAAAGTAATTAATTTCTTCAAGTGAATACAATAACACCTATATTTTTTTCTTTTTTAAGGCAATTTCTAGGACAATTGACCTTTTCTGTTAGAAAAATGAGGGGATCCAAATAATCTTTTCATTATTGGAGTTTGGCTTTTCTTTTAGAAAATACCAACATTCATTTCTTTCTCATTGTTACAATTGGATATATCTTTACAAGACTAAGACACACTTTCTTTGTAATGAGGGTGGAATAGATTTTTTCTACAAAAAATTAAGACTTGCAATATTTTTTAGTCTTACAATTGATGAAATTTACCTTACTAAAATTATAACATTTTATATTTCTTCCTTCTCTTAGATTTGACAATTGACTACAACTTGGGGAGTTGGGGGGAAGCATTGTTGAAAAACATAGGAACAATGTGTAATAAAATATAGGGTTTAATATATTCATTGCACTTAAAATTTGTAAAAAATTATATTTATCATAGGGTGCTTTAAAATTGTGAAACATGTATGATTATATAAACTATAGAGTTAGACATAATACAATAAATTATATAAAGAAACCATGGAGTTAGACATAATACAATAAATTATATAAAGAAACTATAGAGTTAGACATAATACAATGAAGCTTTAAATGTATTCATGAATGGGGTGATTTGTCATAAAATTTTGCCCATATTCTAAATAGAGTACTTCATTGCAAGGTACATATGGTATATGCAAAAAATACTTTAAAATTTAGTATCTAAGGGAAAAAAATGGGGTGTAATCTTGAAAAGATTGGGGTCTATAGGAAAATAATGAAGTATAACCCCTAGAGAACCAAGGCTTTATTTTTTTGTTAAAAAATTAAAGAAGAATTCTATTTCTATAGCAAAGAGTAAAAAAAATTTGAAAACTACTTTTTCTACAAATCTAACCATAGTATTTTTTGTATGAAAGCATGTGGAATAAATTTCAAAATTTGGAACAACATAGATTGCAAGATTTTTTTGTTAAAGTGAAAAAAACAAGTTTTTTAGTACATTGTGAGGTTTAATTTTTGGACTTTAAGCTTTCTTAACTTTATTTTTTTGCATTATAGAGTTTTGAGCTTTAAATCTTTGAAATGTATAATTGAGTTGAGACTCTAAGGGAAAAAAAGTACAAAAAAGATTAATTTTTATTCTTTAAAAAAGTGTTATATAGAAGTAGGTATGAAACGGAAGGAAAAGTTAAATAATTAATATCTTGAAGGTGGAATTAGAATGCACTAATCCCAATGGTGGGATTATTCTAGCAAAAAAAATAAACCATTTCGCAATTTTTTTTTAAATAGTAAAAATTGCATTTGAAATTGAATCCTACAAGTTATTTTTCTTTAAACTCAAATTTTCAAAATTTGTTTTGTTGCCTGATCTCCCTTATTTTGAGAGATTTTGAATATAATTTTTATTTCTAGGCATCAATTGAAAAAATTATATTCCCATGAAGATAATAAACATTTCTATCTTCAAATTTAAAAAAAGAAAATTAAAATAAAATTTGAACTTGTAGGTACCTGCCTAAAATTCATTTGTCCCTCAAAGGGAAATGTTGTTTTAGGAGATAAGTAACATATTATATTTTAAAATGCCCACCAAAAAAATCATAATTACCAATACGATGCAATTAATTAATCACCAAAATTTATCTTTAATTTAAAAAATACTATGTCTTTTCATGAATTTTGCAAGGTAAATAGTTTCCTTTTAAATAAGTCATTATTGTAGGTGTATGCAAAATATAAGAGAGAGTGCCACTTCTTAAGACTACAGAAGTCTTCAATAAGAATAAAAAATTTCACATTGTTCTCTTTTTTCATAATTATATGGCAATTGATTTTTAATAGAGAGTAATTTTTTTGCATTTTTTCATTCTTGTTTATGACAATTTTTTATCTAACATAGTAATGTATGAGTGAGATAGTTATTTTTAATTCTATAGTGTATTCCTTTATTCCAAAACTTTGTAACTAATTACATTGAACAAATAAAAATATTGATAATTCTAAACATAAACTTTCAAAGTTGTAAAATCTATTCATATATAGATACTTATTTACTTATATATACTTATACATAAGGAGTACATTTAAATGCTTGAAAAAAATATAAAGAAAATGTAATACTTTGAAAGTTTATGTTTAAAATTATTGACATTTTTTTTTGTTTACAATAATTAATTACAAATTTTTCAAGTGAAAAGATACTTATAAATCTAAAAATAACTTCTTCATCCCTATATTATATAAGACAAAAATGTTTAAAAATTCAACAAAACATTCTAAAAAATAACTTCATATTGAAAGTTTATTTTCCTTAATTGTTGATGCAATAGTCATCTAAATGTGATCTTTCTAACTATTTGAATTAAAAAACATGCCATTTCAATTCATTTTTCAATCTTTTCTAAAATACATACCACTTATAATTTGAAATGAAAGTTTTTGGCACTAGAAAATTATAATTATTAAATGAAGCTCAAAATTGTAGGATGAAATTCATATTTATTAAAAAGATATGTCTTTTAGAATGCAGAGATAAGATTCTAACACAAATGCCTTTGTTTGAATGTTGTGAACAACGTCCATTGAGACATCATGTACAACATTGTAACAAGGAATGCCATGTCTTCTACACGGTGACATCACTAGTTTTGAAAGGATGTTAAATTTTATGTCAATTGATGAAAATGTCAAAGAAAAAGCCAAAGAAATTGCCCCTTCTAATCAGCCTCTTAAATTTGCCCATAACTTTTAGTTAAAGACTTGAAATTTGAAATAAGTTTTTGGAGATGAAACTTAGCTTAAATCACCAACTTTTCTTAGTTGAAAGTATTTTGAAAAAAGTTGCTCTACTATGCCTAAATCTGGTCTAAAAATGCACTTGTAACCCCAATTTCTGCATTTTAGCACAATGTCCCATATGGTTTGTCTTACCTTCCACCCTTGAACATGTATAAAGAGCTTGAGTTTTCCTCCTTACATATTCAAAGGCAAATGCCTTTTGAGGTGAAATATGGTGTATATTGTAATGTGTAAATTGTATGGAGTATTAAGTATGGTATATGGTGTGTGTATAATGTATTGTATATGATATATGGAATATTGTAAGTGATGTATGGAATTTTATATGCAGTGTATAGTGTATTATATGATGCTTTAGTGAACATGACATGCTTTAGTGGACATTATATTTACACTACATATGTACTTGGTGATTATTTTGAAATTCATATGTGCATTAACCCTTGAACGTCACAGCGGACGTTTTTCATACCCTCTTGAAATGATGTAACTTCAAAGTGTTGTAACTTTTGCAACCAAGGTCCAAATTTGATAAAAATTGTTGGGAAAGTTGGGCCTTGTCTTCTAGTTTGTATGGTAAAATTTTCAGATCAATCCACAACATAATGAGTTTTTAGCAGCCAATCAAAGTTTGCAGGTTCTAATTGAGTTCAGAAACTTCATTTTAGGGCTGCAACTTTGGGGGCTTGTATCTCTTTCATCCAAGGTCCAAATTCAATAAAATTTGTTGTATTTTCTTTTCCTTGAAGTTTAGTTATTGTGGTAAAAATTTAATGTCAATCCAAGTTGTTTTGAATTTTTGGGAGCAATTCGAAGTTCAAATCCCTACCTTTTTTGGAGAACAATTAACTTCGGTGACTTGTATCTTCTTCATACAAAGTCCATTTTTAATAATTTATGTTGGAAAAGTTGCGCATAATAGTCTAGTTTGTGTGGCTAAAATTTTATGTCAATGAAAGAAGTTATGAGTGACTCAGAAGCATTCTAGTAGAAGGAGTTTCAACCATAGATGTGTTTTTTGCAGTTTTTCTTGTTCTTTTCAAGGTATTTCAAAGCCAATTTGTAACCACAATGAGTTAATTCAATGAATTTTATTTTACCAATGTGTTTGTTTACTAATTTTGAATCATTCTATAGTATAAATTTTTTTCATTTGAGTAGGTTTAGAAATCAAATTTCACCACCAAATGTGTTTTTATGGAAATTTCAGCATTCATTTTTAGCACTAAAACATTATAATCTTTAAATCTATGAGGTCAAATGACTCCAAATTTGATACACATCATCTACAACATGTTTACTAAAAGATTGTATGGTTAAGATCTTAATAACTAAGTGATATTTCGATCTATGACTCTTCAAATGGAATGACGCCTTAGAACCTATTTGGACTTCAGTCCTTTAGGGGTTAAGGTGGAGAGATGGGACTGTACATATTGACATCATGTTCCACATTGCATTCAATGACTAGGATGTCAAATGTGACATCATTTTTTTCACTTAAATCAAATAAGACGATCCAATATGCATTTATAAAGAAATGTCAACATTTAAGTTAACATTGCAAAACATCTCAATGTTCAAGTTGATGTCTCAAAAATCATCTCATAAAATGTATGGATGTCTAAGCTAATATCCCAAAAATCATTAAAATGTTTAAGTTGATATCTCTAAAAATAGTTTGAAATTTTTAAGTGGCACAAAATTGTGCTGACGTGGCATGCCACCTTAGCATATTGGGTGCCACGTCATCCAATTTTTCATTGCCACGTGGCATGCCGTGTCATTGCCATGTCATGTGCCACATCATCGACGGGCAATGGATGAAAAATCTTCCATGTTGGCATTCCCATGCTTAGGTGGCAGCCACATGGCAAACTTTGAGGCCCCCGTTGACTATTTTTTTTTTATGTTCAAGGCTTAACATGTCATGTTTTCATTAGCATAGCATGTTTTTGGCACGTCAAAATTAACGCAAGTAAATCAATGTCTGTTTTGACGTGTAAAACATCACACGTAACATTCCTATGTCAAATCTGTGGTTTTTCTTGACACCAAAAAAAACACGGGTTTCTTACAGTGATATATTCCAAATTCAAGTAATAAATGGTTCACATCAATTTGTATTAGACATATGCAACAATGGAATAGATTACAAATTGTGGTGTAAGTACATTGGAATTTGTCAAAAATGTTCAAAAATTGATCATTAAAACATAGACATTGAATCACATTAGAGGATTTTTGAGCTCTAAAGAGGGCCTCTAAGAGGGGTGGTTGGAAGGGTGATTTTGTATTTAAATATTGTCCTTGAGGAAGACTATTCCCCTATACTCGCTCATTGGAAAAGAAAAAAATATTGATGTACTTTTGTGGGACAATAGCTCCCATTGGATGGGTCATGGAGACCATGATGAAGCTTTGTCATTTAAAATTTGGGTTTAGGACAAGAGGATGTAGATCATTGAATGTATCCTCTTAATTTGAAGTAATTGGCATTTTGACAATGTTAAGGTATGACATAGTCAAATGGATAATATAGTATAAAACTTTATAGGTGGAAATTTATAAAATAAAAATTATACATTGTTTCTGTATTTCTAAATTGGCAACTTACAATTTACTAATTCAAAGATTTTATGATTCAAAAGGGTGAATGCAAGAAACACTTGTACTATTTGTTGCGTTTCGTCACACCCTATTTTTTTAATTTTTCTTTTAGCCATAACTTCTGTATTTTAGCTCCAAATGACTCAAAATTTATAGGGAAGCTACTCATGGATATTATGTATCTAAAATGAATTTTGGAGATTTTTCAAAAATAATTTATTATTTTTAAATAGCCCCGAAAATTTCTCACAATACTCAATTTAAGGGTTTTTAGCACCCCATTTCTCCAAAAAAACGAATTTTGACCTAAAATTTGGAGAACATGGTCTCCTAGTAGACTTATACCTATTTTCTAAAGTAGTTCTAAAAATACTTATTTTTAAGTGTTGTAGAAGTCCTCAAAGAGAGCTTAACTCTACATTTTTTTCCAAAGGTATAAAACATTATTTTGGTGAGTTTTTTGGTCAAATCTCATCACCAAAAAGTTTTTTAAAGTTTTTTATTTTTATTTATATTTCAAAAAAATAATACTATTTTTAACAAATTAAAATGTCACAAGTTGTATTTTTTTCACCGGAACTTTGGACATAGAATTCTCATAGAATTCCGGTGAAAAAAATACAACTTGTGACATTTTAATTTGTTAAAAATAATATTATTTTTTTGAAAAATACATAAAAATGAAAAACTTTAAAAAACTTTTTGGTGATGAGATTTGACCAAAAAACTCACCAAAATAATGTTTTATACCTTTGGAAAAAAATGTAGAGTGAAGCTCTCTTTGAGGACTTCTACAACACTTAAAAATAAGTATTTTTAGAATTACTTTAGAAAATAGGTATAAGTCTACTAGGAGACCATGTTCTCCAAATTTTAGGTCAAAATTCGTTTTTTTGGAGAAATGGGGTGCTAAAAACCCTTAATTTGAGTATTGTGAGAAATTTTCGGGGCTATTTAAAATAATAAATTATTTTTGAAAAATCTCCAAAATTCATTTTAGATACATAATATCCATGAGTAGCTTCCCTATAAATTTTGACTCATTTGGAGCTAAAACACAGAAGTTATGGCTAAAAGAAAAAGAAAAAAATAGGGTGTGACAAAAGGCTTTAAGTGTTTCTTGCATTCACCCAAAATTAGAAATTTTGACATTTTAAAAGTCAAATTCTAAATTTATCATCATCATTCATAGTTTAGAAAGGAAGTAGGAACCCTATCTTGGCCCTATTAAAAAAATTGAACTTTGTCAATACCAAAATGTATCCTAAGACAGTACTTAGTTATAGTAGCTTTTACTTTACAGTATCAATTTAGTTTGTAAAAAATCACTTTAGTTTAAATATAGATAGATATAAAAAAATCTCTTTTATTTTTCTCTTAACTTCTCTTAGAATTGACAAAAGTAAAATTTTCTTATTTTAATTTCTATTACTAAAAGCAAATATATTGAATTGAATTACGTTTATTATTCATATATTTGTGATATTTTCATATCTCTTCAAGATTGACAGTTTGGATCCTAAGAAGAACATTTCATCATCTAAATCATTCTATTAATGTGCCAATTTCTTTAGTGTTCAAATTATATTGTATAAACTTTTAAGTTCATGGTGTAGAATCGAAAGTAATAGTTTATTCTAAATAGAATTCTTGTGATGCATTGTGATTGATTGTAACTGTATCCATAATCCTTTTGGATTATCCACTATGGAGAGAAAGGAGTTTATTTGTGCAATCATATCTATATTTGTTATATTGTTTCCTATTACCATATTCAATCTCAAGTATTCTTCAAGCTCATCAAGATTTCTTCCCATCAAAGAGAAGCATAATTCAGATGATCTTGTAGTTGAACATGTTGTAGATCTACCCAATACCATTCCTCGATTTGCATATCTAATATCAGGGAGTCAAGGTGATGGAATGCAAATCCGGAGGACCTTACAATCTCTTTACCATCCTCAAAACTATTATGTATTACATTTAGATCTAAAAGCTCTTCCAACAGAACAAGCAAACTTAAGTACATATATACACAATGACCCTCTATTCCAAAAGATTGGAAACGTAGTTATGATAGAAAAAGCCAATCTAGTGACATATCGAGGCCCAACAATGGTTGCTGAAACTCTACATGGGGCGGCAACTTTACTCAAGAAATTCAAGGATTGGGATTGGTTCATCAATTTGAGTGCTTCCGATTACCCTCTCGTCACCCAAGATGATCTGTTGCACGTCTTTTCGCAATTGCCACGCGACCTCAACTTCATCGAACACACCACCGATCTCGGATGGAAATTCGGTGGCAGGGCGAAACCCATTATCGTTGACAGTGGTTTGCATCTGGGTGCGAAGCACGGCGGAAACATCATGGAGACGAAATACTCTCGAGAACTCCCCACCCAATTCAAATTGTTTACAGGGTCTGCTTGGGCGATCCTTTCCAGGTCCTTCATGGAGTACACAATCATGGGTTGGGATAATCTCCCTCGTCTTTTACTCATGTACTACACCAATTTCATATCATCGCCGGAGGGATACTTCCACACAGTCATTTGCAACAGTCCTGAGTTTAGAAACACGACTGTCAACCATGACATGCATTACATCGCGTGGGATTCTCCACCAAAGCAGCATCCCTTGACCTTGAGTTTGAAGAATTTCGGGAACTTGACTCAAAGTGGAGCTCCTTTCGCTCGGAAGTTTCGGCAGGACGATCCTGTGCTCGATCTGATTGATAAGGAGTTGCTAGGAGGACGAGTTGCAGGGAGGTATACGCCCGGAGGGTGGTGTAGAGGCGGTGGTGGTGGTCGGGTGGACGACAACGATGACGACGACTCATGCGGCGCAGTGATGCAAGCAGGAAACTCCTCATTCCGGCTCCAACCGGGTCCAGGATCGCAAAGGCTGCAGAGATTCATTGCGCGTCTACTGGAAGAACCAAAGTTTCGATCTCAGCAATGTGCAGTGTCTAATTAAATTGAAATCCAGCTTGTCTTTCCATACGAGCTAATTATGGCTATCGGATTAACTTGTTCACAAAGTTTTGATCTGAGCAATGTGATATGTGTTGTCTGAAATCCTTGTCTTTCCATACAATGCAAGCTCGAGCTTTGGGATCGATTTGATCACAAAGTTTTCAATTGATCTGAGCATTGTGCATGTTGTTGTCTTCAAATCCTTGTCTTTCCATACGAGCTAGAGTTGTTGGATTAGTTCAATCATCGAATGTAGCAACAACAATACTTTGGGATATTGACTATAGTTCTTAAAATTAGCCCGGTTAAATTTAAATATATACATAGAATAGTGAAATTTGGTTGCTTCAACAATTAGGTTGCCTTACTGAGAAAAGTTACCTCATCAGACTCTTTGAAGCAGGGCCTAAAGCAGGGCCTGAAGTAGTGCTCTAATCCATGCCACCTTCTTGGATGATGAAAATTTATTGTATATCCTTGCACAATAACAGTAAATATTTATACACTGTAAGAAGTCAAGAACTTAGTGAGGAGCAACCTAATGTCACTATTCAATGCATTCTCTTCAAAATTTCATCCATCTATCCATTTTAATGTACAAGTTGTTGATTTATCGTTCCAAAGCAAGTAGTATTCATCCAATTGTGATGGTTTATCATTTGATTTGCATCATTTATCATCCAAGTCATCAGAATTGAGTGCATCTGATGAGTGCTGATTCGTCTACTGGATTTCATCGCTACTATTTCATCGGCATCCATTTACCAACCTGCCTGATACCAGCTCGGTACAAACCTCCTGGTCAAGCAGGTACCACCCCCCGTAACGAGCGGAAATGGCGGTCGCTGCGTCTACCTCCCGGCAGCCCCCATTCCCAATCTCATTTCCGCAACGGCTGAAAGCGGTTACAATTCAGCGCTCTTGCGTCAACTGCAGCGAGCGCATGATCGGAGAATTCGACCGCAGGTATAGCGCTCTCATTTGAAGTCGGCATTTCAGCACTTCTTAGTGGAATTTCCGTGCTTCTACAGTATGTCATGTCGTTTTCAGCTTTCTTTGAAACAGAAGTTTCGGTCGGTGCATCAAAAGGACGAGAACATATCGTCGTGGAGGGTTTAGGGCTTGTTGTGCGTACACTATGTTCAGTTGTGATTGGAGATTCTGAAAGAGTGAGCTGATTTGATATAATTCTGGATGGATTTTGAAGTGGTGCATTCTGTTTGTTGCTGAAGAAACTGGAGCTTGATTGAAAGTGTTGGGAGTTTTCAGGCTGAGGTGTTGGAGGTTTGAGCGTTTGAACGCACTTGGTATATGGATTTTGGTATGAATTAAGAGAATGGAACTTTCAGACCATGCCAAATCTTGGAAGTTTGAGTGTTTGAACGCATAATTTGATTTGTAGACTTTGGAGTAGTGGATATTGTATACGAGACTAGTTATGAAAATGGAGCTTGATTGAAAGTGTTGGAGCTGTCAGGCTGAGGTGTTGGAGGTTTGAGCGTCAGAATGCTCTTGATGTCAGAATTTTATAGTGGATTATGTACGAGTTAAGAATATGGAGCTTTCAGACCGAGGTCTTGGAGGTTTGAGCGTTTGAACGCTTTTGATGCCTGGATTTTGGAGTAGTGGATATTGTATACGAGTTAAGAATATGGAGCTTGATTGAAAGTGCTGGAGCTTTCAAGCGGAGGTGTTGGAGGTTTGAATGTTTGAACGCATTTTGATGTATGACATGGCTTCGAATTTCGGTTTTTTGAGATAGGAGATACGGGGCCTGGATGTGCAAGGCTAAAGCCGGCGCGGCGCAAATGATGCCTCAGTCCTGACGTGTGCGATCCGGGGGCTCGATCCTTCTTGCTGCTCATGTTTACCTCCAATGGCGAGGTATATTGCAAGCTCTTCAGCAACATCCCCGACAGCGGTATCGTTGAGCTGGTTGGCTCATACTCTGGTGCCAATCGAGGTTATGACGAGGAATTTTTACGCAGGGCACGTGCTCGGCCAGTGCCCAATGCTGAGACGAAAAGTGGCGATCGATGCGATCGAAGATTGCCTCCACAAACTGGTGGTAATGTGACATTAAAAGAACCTGAGAAGGATCAGGATCAGGAACAGCGGAAAGTTCATTTTCGGAATGGCGTCCGAAATATGTATGGTAAGGATGCGCTCGAGCTTCACTCCACTATTAGGAATGGAGTAGCTTTTGATGAGGATAGCTCGGGGAGCAGTGACTGTGGATATGGCGGTCCGTCAAGGTTCACCAAAATGCCTCGAGATTATCTCAGATCACAGCCAGAGTTAAAGACACCACCGAAGATAAAGACGCCACCAGAGTTGAAGTCGATTCCACAGTATTTGTCACCACCGGGAATCGCCAAAACATCCCTAGAGTCCGTCAAGAATCACAGTCATGGTGAACGTCAATCACCTGGCAATCAGTTATTGAACTTAAGGGCTGCTTTGAGTGAGAAAGAGTTGCAGCTCGTGGAGCTTCGGGAGCAGCACCTGAACGTCCTCAATCGCGCAGCAGATGCGCGGCATAACTGGGAAGAGGCTCTTCAGACAAAAGACCGAGTTATATTGCAGCTTCACAGGAAATTGCAACAGCAGGAATCTCAACTGAACAGGTTCTATTTCTGAAATCTCAAGTTTTTAGTTGTGAGCATAGCAACGTCTTTATGTCCTGCTTGATCGCCCCTCACCTCCTCTACCTCATAGTCTATCAGCCGGCTCTTAATTCTCTGTCAACGTTCATGAAAGACTCTTGACCCTTTCGAGGCTGTGTGGACCGAAATTTATGGTCAGTTTGTGGGTGTACACGATTCCTGTAAATAAATACTCCGTATAAGTCTTGAGTGGTCTGAAAGCCCTGTAGGAACTATTTGTCTTCCAACTTAGGGTACCGTCGTTTTCATCTTGGACCTTGCACCTGCCGACGCTGCAGGTTCTTTCATCATCTTTCTCCTCTTTCCTCACTCGAAGTGGATATGGTGTAATTAGATACCTTCACTTACCGATGCTAGAATATGTTGGAAACCTTAATTGCCGAGGCTTTGCATGTTCGTGAAGTGAGATGTATATCTGTCGACCTTGCAGCTGCCTGCATGGGCCAACGCATGGCCTGCTGATCGGTGTAGTTCTTCTGCTTGACTACGTCTCTTGTACAAGCCGTTCTGATTTTTATCCTCTCTGTTTTCTTCATTTATCTGGGAAATAACTTTGAGCCAAGGTATTTGAATATGTGATTTGCAGGCAAGAGAGGGAGAACCAAGAGAATTTATATGCGCTCAGAAAAAGACAGGAGGAGGTCAGGAATTTAAGAACTGCTTGACCCTAATCTTCAATTGACAGTAGACACTTTTCTCAGCTCCGGCAAATCCAATTTTAGAATTTGTAGACTAATGTTGAATGTTACATGAGTAGCACCAGAATCCTCTCAAAGTTGCTTATAAACATGATTTCTCTATCCTCCTACCATAAAGAAGCCCCAACTGTTCAGTCATAGCTTCTTCTTACATATACTTCGAGCTGTCGACATGATTTGTCGTGCAGAGTAGCAGAGTGACAGAGTCAACTAAGAAATTCAAGTCGCCATGTCGAGAGTTCGAAGAAGTGATCTTTTGGTGTTCGACTCATCAATTATTTTTGTGTGCTTGCTGGTGATTCTATGTTAGCATTTGTGAAATCGAATGTATTTAGGCGGGGACTTTCCGAGGGAATAGTTACTTGATGATATCAACATTCTACTACGAGTATCTCGGATAGAGATCTCTTAATTTGAGCTCCATGTTTACTATCAGGATTCGGAAGTGGAGAAGATTCAGTTTAAAGTAGCTCTCCTAGAGGCCAAGAATGCAAAGTTTGTACAGGAGTTGGTGGATCAGCAAAAGCTCATTACCAAGATGAAGCGCCATATAGATGAACAGGAGAAATTATGCGCCCATCAATGTCGAAAGGTCAATTCAATTTGATTCGATTCAATGGGAAAGCCGTGATTTGATGAAGAATTTTGTGTCTGCATTATTCGTGTTTGGCGGATTTATATTCCGATTTCAATTAAGGCTTAGTGCTCTGCACTTTACCCCCAGACAAAGATTGTTCCCTTTACTTAATTGTTTAGAGAACTTGTGCGAAAAAATCAGTGTTAGAACCTTAAGCCAGAACTTCCTGAAAAATTTTCCCATTTTCTACCATTGTCCCGTCCTCTATTTATTGGATTCTTGAAAGAAAGCTGTGATGTAGTTTATTAACGCTCCCTTGTTTTCTTCCTTGCAGCTTGAAAGAGTGAATGGAAAGGTTCAAGATTTGAAAGCAGCTCTCCAGGAGCAGGAAGAGGTTGAGCCTACTTTTCTTGTTACAGAGTTGTGATCTGGGGGTGTTATATTCGAATGCAAAACTATTTTTTATTTCAACATATTCAAAGATTTCTTTGACTAGGCTGATATTAATTCTTATTCAATATTAGTTATCTTTTCTGGACCGATCGTTCGCGATGGGTGCTTCTCAAACATGCCTGATAGTCTTCTTCCACCTGATAACCTTCTTCTCTCACAGGTGGCTGATACGCAGTCCAAATACAGCAATGAGTTGAAAACCGTACTATGGAAGCGAGACTCTATCATCGCCGAGTTGCAACTTTCTGAGCAACAACTCCAGTCTGCTTTAGCGCGGTTTGACCGCCAACTTCTGTTTGATTTAGGCTTGTTCAATACCTCTAGAGTGTCCTGAGCTTACTTTCACGATGTCCCCGACTCATAGAATTTAATTACTGCACTGAAGGAGCATCCATTGGGCACCATTTGTCATTGGATCACTAATCCACCCGTGGTTCTTCTGAATCTCAAGTCCTGGAAGAGTGTAGCTAATAGTTCAATTCGAAATGGTTCAGTAAGTTTAAACTCAAATTTCTGGTTCTTTTGCAGAGAAAAGGCAGACCGAGAAGCAGTATCTCTGTCTAGAGAAAAAGTGCAAGAGGAAAAGGATCTTATTGAAAAGGTTCACTAAACTTTTTCTCCAGTTTTTGTTCAGTTTTCAATGAACTAGATAGTGTGCTGGTCAAAATTCGTTTATTTTGGCCTTCTTACACGGAAACTTTGTTTCTTGTCTCCAGAAACTGTCTGAGATGCAGAGCCAGCCTAAAACTGTTTGGAATGAGGCTTCTCGTAACGGCCATCGTAACGGCCATCTTGAAAGAGGACATCATCAACCTGACCTGCGGGTATTACATAACATAAGATATATACTGGATATTGATAAGATAGCAGTGCACTTTTGAACTCAACACAGATGGTTTCTTTATACGAGTCCAGTCTTTGGCAGTCATAATGTCAACTAGTAAACTCTGTCTGAGCTATTGAATCTCGGAATTTGTGCAAAATGTTCGCTCGTGAGCGACCAGCTTGTATATTTTGAACTTCGAAGGAGAAATTCTGTAATAAATTTTTCCTGTTCTTGTGCGTTCGTTGCTGTGACGCATAGAAATTGACGGAGCTGAAAGACGACTTCAGTAATGTTCAAGAAGGTGCCCTAAAAGTAAGTTCAGTCACTGTGATCAGTTGCATTGACACCTCTTTCAAATTTTAGAGGAGAAAGTAAATTTGAAGTCTTTAGCACATTGCGTTATTTTATGGACTCATTTCCAAGAAAGAGTTTCAAATAGTCGTGATCATTGCAAGGATTGTGAATTACGTGACTGAATTTTAATTATCTCTTAATTTTTAATTTCCTAATTCGCCGGTCTTTAATGTTGCGGTTCTTCAACTTACTTAGTGGCTGCGTGTTCTCACTGGTTGGATGACACTTTTGGTTATAAATGAATTAGCAGGACATAGACGATAAAGAAGGGATAATGCACAGGATGCAGAAACGCATACGGGAATTACAGAGGTCTTTAAAAAGCAAGGACATTGCGCTCAGTGAGAGGAACAATGAATATCAGCAGGCTCTTCAGGACATTCAAAGGTGGAGAACTCCAATATCTTGTAGTTTCCTTGAGTACTAGATTCTCGGCGAAGACCTATCCTTCTTGCCTGGCCCTGTCCTTCATCTTATCACTGAATTTTTTCGGTCTGAAGCTGTTATGTGAAGTTTAAAATATTGAGATGAAATTATTTTATATTACAAAATCAAATTCATTATATTGACGCGATTCTTAGCGCCAAAAATAAGGCAATTAAGTCCTAGAAACTAGGACTGGTGTAGATTCAGGGTTCAAGGTGCCCACCTTGAAAAATGCCAATGTCTTGAATTCCGACTGTGAATTCCGACGTTTCAGAGTAGAAGCTGGTGTTTTGTTTGATGGCATTTAGTTTGACTTGTCAGGCTGGCAGAAGACTACGAGGCTCTGAAGCAAGAATACGAAGAAATCAACAAGAGGAACTACGAACTTGAAAATACTGTTTCTCACTTGCAGGAATATGCGGACGGACGAATGTGAGATACGGAATATTTCTTTCGCATTCAGCCTAACTACTCGGTTCCTCAGTAAGGTTGGTTCATAAGTAAAGAAAGCAACGGGCCTGATTTGAGTTTTTGAATTAAGGCATTCACTTTGTTGTAGGGATGCTTCCATTTCTGAAGTTTGGACTCCTCCAGTTGAAGTGTTGCCCTACAATTGTTCTCTGGGTGGATCGACTGGTGAAGGTACTGTCTCATATCTAGCCTCCCAATGTTGAGTGTTATTCGAAAGTCATCGTTTGATTTCCTCTCTGTAACTATGAAGCGTTTAGAAATTTAGATCCTCTATATTGTAGCTTATGGGATCATTAAAGTCTGATGTATCATAGACTTCAAACTGGCTTAAAGCATTAACTGTATATCTGCACATCCGAAGTGCAGAGTGCTTTAAGGTTGCTGCTATTCTCAATCACTGAAGTTTATGAAGTCAAAAACAATGAATAAATGAGAACCGAGAATTTTATTGCAGATCTTGGAGTTGATGATACGATGCTGGATAGCATGGAATTCGAATCAGAGCAGTTATCGAATGCAAGTGTTTACCATGCAAACTTTGAAAAAATTAAGGTTAGTTGTAAGCAGAATTTACCATGTTAGGGACGTGGAGACTAGACTAGATCAGCCTAAGATTTATGGTGTACGAATTTATCAGTTTGGACGAATCTTCATGACTGAATGATTGTAACAGTGTTCTGCAATGAAATTCAATGTTAACATGTGCAATTTCCAGTTGCCTTAGAAATAATGAGGAATTGAATTAGAGAGAACCGAAATCTATGCAAGATTCTTAGTTGTTATTGTTGTGTATTGTAAGAGCTGTAGTCTGAGATGGTTACATGTATAGAGCGTACAATATGCATCGCATTTGGCAAGAGAAAATGTTCCTCGATTTCTGAACCGAGGCATTCGTTTTGCTTTTATGGGTTCCAAACTGAGGACTTACATTGCAGTAGTGTGGCACTTCCTCTTTGTACGCGGGACTGATGCAGATTAGCGAAGTTGAGATGCCGGAAATAGACCCACAGCGTCAACACCAGCAGAAGCACACAGCAACTCCTGAACCTCATCATGATCTCTCTTGTCCGCCTCCACCTCCTCTGGTGACTCGTCAACCAGAATTTGCTGCCACATCTCCTCAACGTCCTCCGCTTGGGCCACCACCACAACCATCACCTACCCCTTCAGCCGGCCATTCCGACAAGAATTGTGAGGGCCAGTCCTTAGAATTTGAAGCCAAACATAGTTCCATTCAAGGTGAGTCTTTTAACTATTTTTATTCTTGATTGGTCACCAAGTAAAGCGGGTCATTTGGCTGTGATTGCAGCAAACAAATCTTGCATTTTGTAAGGATTAACCGCCTATTCTCTCAACAGCACAAATATATATTGTCAGTTTGTAAATATCTCATGTTCTCAATGTAACTCTAGGCAAACAAATATAACTTTAGGCACCAACCTAAAGAAGAGTGAGGTAGACCATTTTGTAAAACATGCCTCACGAACAACAAATGGTAGTTGAGAAACACTGTTTATATCGGCTTCGATGTTATTGGCACTGTTATTGGCTTGGAGAATATTGCTTGAGATCATACATGGAGCCGGGTTGACAGATGAGATTATGCAACGGGAGCAATCCTGGAGGAAGACCGAGGAGCTTATGCGAGCAGCATTGACTCGACGCATGAAACTATTAGAGCTAACCAGAGATGTCAAGATAGTCAAGGTAAAATCAGCACTTAATTTCCAAGTCACGAACGATCTTGACTTAGTGCCATATTCAAATATGTAATAAGGAACAAGGAATTAGTGCCAACACTTCAGGCAATGCGTTGTGAGAAGTGCAGGAAAGTTAATGGTCACAACTGTTAGTTCCTGTATATCGTAGTTAACATTTTACCACAAGACAGTGCAAAAGAACTGATTCTTATGTTTTCTTTTCATCTGATGATTTCTATGGTTTCTCCTGCTACAGAGTGATGATACTAGGTCTGCACAGGGTGGATTGGAATTTCCCGATGGGAATGGACACTTACGTCATGGACAGGCGGAATCAAGTACAAGAGGGAACGTTGATCACAAAACAAGATGTCAGGAAGGACGTCGGATACACCTCTGTAGAAATCCGATTGACTATGATAATAGACTGAACCACCATAGTTCACACGGGAAAGTCTGTGGTCACAAATGCCATGGACAGGACGGTGCCAGGCGTCAACGACAAACCCACGAGCAAGACATCTATCAGGAAGATTGTAGAATGAATCACGTTGGTCATTTCAAGAAAGTTAGTGCCAACAACAGACAACAGCATGAACCGGATATGCCCTCTGATCGACGGAAAAATGCTGTAAGAAGCAATCACCTGGATGACTCTACCGCACGCTCCGAGCACTACGGTCATTACGAACACAGTGGGCCCCATGGGCGAAGTGGTTACAAGCGAAAAGGAAGGATTACGTAGATGTTTGAGTTCGACGTAAGTACTTCCCACTCTTATGAACATTATGTTATGGAGTGGATTTTCAAAGAAATTCACATCTGGAAACTTCAGACGCTTATCAGCACAATTTGTGCAATGGGCGTGCCTCAAGATCTCATGTAACGATGTTAGGTTCGCTTTATCTGACTGTTCTTGTGACACCTTTCAGTTCACGCTACGCCTTTTGCGTCGATGTTGCTGCAAGACGTATTCGTGCAAAAAACTTGGTATTTTCAAAAATAGGTTCGATGAGCTTCCATGACGTTCATATCGTCTTATTGACAGTGCGGAAAGAAGTTGACATGTCTTGTCGCGGCATGGCTGAATTGGTACTTCTCAATCTTGCATCCTCTAAATCTTGGTTGTTACTGACCAAGGATGTCGTTGTTTTCTTTTTTCCCAGCTTGCAGTTCTTTAATCAGGTCTTGACTCATTACTTTGTACAACATGTCACCTTATGTTTTCCGTGCCTGCAGATCATCAGTCTACAGACGAAAGTTTCAATCTGAGGACAGAAAGCAAACAACTGCCGCATGACAGGTAACTTTTCGGCCAACTTATGTAATGAGGACTAGGATCTGTATAATAAGATCGCGAGAGGAAACAAATTACACCTCGCTTTAACGAAGGTTGGTTTCTCCCTTATTTTTCTTCAAACTGTCACACGCACTTGCTTATGCTTTACAAATCTAAATTTGTACTGGGATCTAAGTTCTAATTTCAGGATCCTATCAAATAATCCACTACTAGGCCACTTAAGCAAGTCTCATTAGACCTTCTATCTAACAATCCACACTGTTTAGAACGTCTGTCAGATATACGTTCGTAGACTTCGACTCACATTGACTAGAAGTTAGTGGTTAGAAATTCTAATATAACTTCTCTGTGAACATCTGAGCCTAAAGAGCTTCTGAGCATTTTGATTTTACATTTCCAGTCCAGTTTACTTAGTTCAACCTGAAAATATAACATCCAATGTTATTTGATAACTCTCCAGTCAGTCTCACATCAGGTTAAGTGTGTGCAGTCAGAAGCACAAGGAATTACTGAAACTGGAAAACTCAAATTTATTATGATCCTTCTAGAGAATCAAGTCTGAAAACCGGGTGAACTTGTATTAATCTTACTTGATATCTTCTCGGGGGATTCGATAACTTTCTACACAAGCAATACTAACTCTCTGGTGAGTCTGGCATGACATGAAGTGAAGACACGAGGCTAGTTCCGAGCTTGTTATTGGTACTTTCCTATCTTCGTGAACTGACAATACCAACACGCCTTTTTCGTCCGACTGAATGGACGAGTCCAGTTTGCCTGCATGTCGACGAATGAAGTCGTTCAATTGGGAAAAAGTACAAAGACTATGAGTTGACACAAAATTCAACCTGTAATTAATTAAGACTGGATTTGGATGCTTGAATTGTTGTCTGCAAAATGGATGCTCGTAAAAGGCGGGAATATATTGTTTCTGCTGAGAAATGAAGGAAATTTGTGAACCTAAGCAACTTGTACTGTCTTTCAGGTTGAAGTTAAGCTTCGGCCTCTTCACTGCCATCGAAAATCTGAGGAATTTGAAGCGGTCAGAAAGGAAACTGAAGTCACGGAAACCTAATGCAGTATTCACAACAGTCCAAGTTTCTTCTTACCAGTGAAGGTGATATCAAAAAATACTCTGATTTTGGTTTACAAATGACCGTTGAAGCTTCTGTGTTCATTTTCCACCAAATCAGAGGATACTTATTCTGTCAGTTTAACTTTGAGTGAATTCGTGTATTTTGTAATGTAGGTTCCTATGGAGGCGTTTTCTGATGAGATTTCCGCAACAATAATACCAGCCCAAATCTGGAAGCTACTGGGGTATTTCAATTTATTCACCCTAAAATTGGAAAGAAGATTTTCCTTTGTGAACACTCTAAGTAACCTCTGTATCACACTGTCTTATCACATGCTTTCTATAGTCTAGATGGCAGCAAAGCAGGATCTCCAAAGATTTTAAAATACAAGTACAATCTTAAATTTCATGTGAATATTTAGCATGCAGATGTGATAAAGGGCATCATAAATAGATCACAACAAAAGAGGCAACAAATTAAGTACATCTTTTGATTAATATGGAATTAGAACTCATGGATACTAATATTTAGAAGCACACCAAAAATCACATAGGAAGAATATTTGGAGTCATTTCCATGATTTTACTTTCCCATGCATGATTTGAAGTGCCTCTTTATGTTTTTTTATCTTTTAGCTTTGCTTGTGATGGGCCCTATTTTGGGTTTCTAAAGTCCTTATGTAGATTTTCTTATGACTAATTACCTAAATTTGTGACATGTTTCCAATGACAATATTGTCAAATTCTAATTTTATATAGATTGGTCATGAGTATGTAATTTGTTGCTTCTTTTGTTGTGATCTATTGATAATCCTCTAAGTACACCTAATTTTGATGTCTTACCAAAATTGTTCCTACTATCTAGATTTTGGTGTTAAATTTATGCTCACTAAATAAGCCAAATCAATACTTTGAAAATCATAGTTTCTTCATTTGATGTCAAAAACAATTGCCTTCTTTGCCTATTTGTTATTCAAAATTAGTTGCTTGTGGGGGGACCCGACAATTCCCTAAGCAAAATGTTATTAATAAGACATTATTTTTGTACAAATTTATTAAGGAACTCTAGTTTCCATACTGAAAAGAATGTTTAAAAAAAAAATGATTGCATATTTAGATTTTTAAATTTTAAAAATTTAAATATACTACATTTTGTAGCAATCTTATATATTATCACTATAGCAATTATAATATTTTCATATAGTTTCTTTTGAAATAATCAGTAATTTGATTCCAAAAAAACATTTAAGATTTGATTAATAAATCAAAAAACTGTATATTAGCAAGAAGATTTTGAAGAACCTTACACCAAACAATAATATATAGTCTATAAATATTATTTGTTGTTTGAAGTGATTTATTGGCCTATAAATTATATTTATCTTTGATTTATAATCACAAAGAAAAATCTTCATAAATGCAATGTATAAAAATTTTGCATAGTATCCATATAATTTAGTTGCTTGCATAAAATATACCTACTTCTATAAAAATCTTACTAAAGAACCTTTGGAATGATGTTAAATTGTTATAAATGAACTATTCTTTAAATTTAGCTTCATGAAATAATTAGTTTAATAGCTTCATTTGACAAGTCATATGATGAATCTTGATCATTAGAAAAAATTTGGAGCCTCTAAGGGAGAAACACCCATTTTCGTCCCTAGACTTATTCCTGAACCCTAGAGTATCACTAAATCTATCCATAAGCATTCATTAAAGTGTCCAACAAATGTTTAATTCTAATTTGCTGACACAGTTGTAAGACACATGTATAATTTTCATTCACTAATAGCTGATTTCAACAGAGTTCAGTTTAGGGTACACCCATAGGACGGTTCCAATGGTCTAGGGAGCCAACACTTTGAAAATTTATAAAAATTACATACTGATTCCAAAAAATCTAATCTTTTTTTTTTGAATATTCATGATTTTCACTCGCTAATACTAGAAAAATATCATTTCTAGAAAGAGATGCCTTCAACTATGCTGAATTCTTTATTTGGACGGTTTTGGATGTTTCCACTGTACAAGGATGCTAAACTCTAGACCAACACCCCCAAAGTCTAAATAAAGAATTAATATATTTTTTCAAAAAAGATATTAGTTTTTTATTTGGGATACTGGTCCCACTTTGGCAGCCTTCTAGAGGTCCCTTTTTTTTTCTATTATCATTCTCAAGGTCAAAAAATTTATTTCAAATACTTTGGTACTGCACTATGACAAACCCATTGACATCCATTTATTCTCTAGTTTCATAACCATTATCAAGGAAAAATTACCCTTGAAGAAGATTGGAAGTTTCTACAGGCTTTCACTTTTCTTTAGCCTTTAATTTTATAGAGAATGCAATAAACTAAAATAAATAAATACCCTTGACAAGTGGGCAAAAGGTTATCCAATTGTACCGTGACGAACAAAATTCGAGATACAGGTGAAATTTTACTTAAAACGTAATCAAATCAATCATACAACGACTCAATCTTGCAGTTTAGTGCATTGGCTTTCCAAAAAGTCTAGACTTGTTCAATAAAATCCACACCGTTGTAAAAGATGAACATTCGTAGTGTCGTTGATCTAATTCTACTGCATATGTACTGAGACCAAATCAAAGTCCTACTTGCTAGGAGTGATTGAAGGATTCTTTTGCAAATGACGATGGTGTTAAATAAAATGATACGGAGTACTTGACATTCGACAAGGAAATATGAGGTCAATGATGCATTCAACACATTCAGTTACCTGAGACCCTGTACAAATGTTCAGTGATAAAACTATGCGAGATGGCGAGGTCCCATATGAATTGAAAGAACTCTCATATTTTCGATTGCTTGGTCAACCTAACTTACGCAGATTTAGTGTCATCTCTAGCCTTTCGAATGTCTGCAAGAGCAGCATCTCGAAGTAGAACAACATCAGTCGCACCTGAGACCATGTGGTACCCGAGCTTTAGCAACTTTGAGGGTGGATCGTCGCTTGTTGAAAATCCCGCTAAGAACACTCCTGAAGACTTCAAAGTTGTCTCAACTTCCCTGTAAGAAATAGCCACGCGGAAAATTCCATGAACATAATAACATCATATTCATACCTTCAATGCAATACACGATGTCTACCTATTAATCAACCCCAGAACACAATTAGAAATACTGCAAATTTTTACCTGAGCAACATTGATGGTCTCTTATCATCAGGAACTCGCAACAAGCCCAAGTCCGAACGCAGATCAAGAGGTCCCATTTGGATACAGTCCACGCCATCGACAGCAGCAATTTCAGCTATATTGTCAACCGCTTGCTGAGATTCTAACTGCAAACCATTGCTTACAAGTGTCAACTTCCGAGCATATAAGAGAAAATGGGCAACTCAGAAAGGTCGATTAGAAGGCCTCTTACTCAGCCGGATATATCACATGTCTACGATAAGAGTCCAGCTCTAACTCTAAGAACCCATCCGCACTAACAAAGTAGCGTCAATTAGTTCTAATTGACTTCATGCCCCAAGTTGTGTCAGACAGTCATCGATGCTAACTGAATTGCAATGAATTTACGTTCACTTTCACCATTTACCTTAACTTCATTTTGAGCAACAAAGGTAATTATGCCTATATCAGAGCTGCATTTTCCAAATAGTAGCAGTCAACTAATCTAAAAGCCTAATCCCCTTAGGTACCTTGCAAGAGCAGACACACAAATGGGGCTCAGCACGCCAGTTAGCTAATTAAAGCTACTTGGCTGATACGAGGTGGCCTTTTAGCATGGACATTAACTGGACCAACAGCACTGTCTAGTAAATTCTCCATTTTTCCATAAAGTCTGGTGCATGCATTTGAATGTGAACTTCTATATTTCAAAGCTCACTACGGTTAAATTATTCCAAAGTGACCTTCATCCATGGGAAGAGAGGACACCAGGCAGCTAATAGTACACCTCAGGCCCACTATACACTTGGGACAGAGCCAAGAAAATCAAAAATACTAAGCACTCTCAATTTCATGCTGGACCATTTCTAAGCTCTTTCCCACTTGGAGTGCTATATTCTTGACTTGGCCTCAAGTGTAAAGCGGCCCTGAGATCCTGATAATTTCTAAAGTAATAATTTTAGAATTTGGAGCATTAGATGTACCTGGCACATAATGAGAAGATCATCCTCACACCGGCTCAGGTAGGTGGGGTCCAGGCCATACCGGGCAGCTCGAACAATAGGAAAAGCCGCACCCCTTATACCTGCTGGAGGGTACCGGCACGCCCTTACTGCATCCCTTGCAGCACTTGCATCATGGATCATCGGAAACATGATGCCTGCAGGCCCCAGGTCCAACGCTTTCTTCGCCCAAACAGGATCGTTAGCAGGGATGCGAAGGATGGCTGGCGTTCCTGTAGAAGCCAGAGCCTGCAGGATAGGCACAGCGGCCATGGTGTCTCCAGGACCATGTTCCATATCAACCACCACAAAGTCATAGCCCGACCAACCAAGAATCTCCGCTACAACTGGCGAGAAACTCACAGAAAAGGCTCCGTAGAGCTGTTCGCCGTTGCGGAGCCTCTCCTTCAGTGTACTACTCCCTCCCTGTACAATTGTCAAATGATTCCTCAGAAAAATGAATTTATTCTAGTAACTGAGATTAAGCTTCAACAAATTAGAGGATACTGAACCGTTAAAGACCTGATCCCGTCTCACATATTGATACCTGTTACAAACAGTAACTCATCTATTCATACACTTGATAGCAAGTGGTGTTTGCTGAATGACCTTTCATGCCCTTAAAACATGGTGACAAAAATTTGACCTAAGCAGGTTTGACTCTCTTGTTGCCGAAGTGATCTCTCCACAGCTCTAGGTCGATACTGATCTCCCCAAATCCCAATTCTACATATTGGTTAACATAATTAGAGCGATGCGAATAGTTCCCTTTGATACCCCTTCTCTAATTCCACATCCCCTGTTCTCTCACCAAACCCTAGGAACGAGACATACTCAGTTCAAAACTCACTCCATAATCACAATATCACACATACGTTGAAAACCTAACTAATAAGAACATCAGCAACATCAACAAGTGCGAAAGGGGCTCTAGACGACTGTTCTGCGACTTCTTTAATGTCACATTTACATGCAGCACTGGATCTTCACAATGTCGCAAAATTTTGAGCGCCTAAGCTTCGACACTAAAGAGCTCCGGGTGTATTGGATAGCATGCTGAATAATTCAGGCTTCATCAAACAGTACACTCTTGACTCCAATTCAGTAACTCCAACCTAGCCTGTAACATTAAAGAGGTCCGGATTTATTCGATCGCTTGCTGTGAATGTTAGGGCTGGAGAATAATCCAGGTTCTCATCAAATCTCACGAGCAGGACTCCAACTCCGTAACTCTAACCAAGGCTGTATCATTAAAGAACTCTGAGTTTATTCGATCGCTTGCTTTGAATGTTAGGGCTGGAGAATAATCCAAGTTCGCCTCAAATCTCACAAACAGGACTCCAACTCCGTAACTCTAACCAAGGCTGTATCATTAAAGAACTCTGAGTTTATTCGATCGCTTGCTTTGAATGTTAGTAATCCAGGTTCGCATCAAATCTCACAAACAGGACTCCAATTCCGTAACTCTAACCAAGGCTGTATCAATGAAGAACTCTGAGTTTATTCGATCGCTTCCTTTGAATGCTACGGCTGAAAAATAATCCACGCTCTCATCCAATCTCACGAACATGACTCCAATTCCGTACATTAATACAACCACACTCAATCAGGGGAACATACACGCTTGTTTCAATCCTAAATTTCACACACGAGAAGCTGGCAACTAAGAAAACAGTCTATACCTACTTGATCCCATACACCTCGCATGCAGGCAGTTCCACCTAGTCCACTCCGACCCCTAATCTTCCATCCCAAGAACTCTTCCTCACACTAGAAAGCAGACACAAACCAACTGACAATCGTAGCGCAAACTCAAGAAGTACCGATGCTTTGGTAGCCATGCTCGCTGCAACAAGAACACGAAGCTCCTTGGAAGGATTCTTCGCCGCCCAATTCAAACTCCGGGAGCCGCTCCTCCGCAATGGCGTTGCACTAGAATGAGTGCGACCGTACAACGATCCTGGCGAAGAGAAGGAAGAAGAAGAAGAGTACAAGGGTGCTCTGGGCTTGGACGAGACGGTAAGCATCCGCAGCGCATCTCCGGCAATCGTACGCATTGCTGCACACATTGAGTCAAGGTTTGAAAAGAGGGACGCTTGGAATGGTGGAGACACGCCGAACGGCGAAGAGAGAGAGAGAGACCAAGTGGGGAACCAAGTGAGTGGGCTGGGCTGCCAGACCTCTGTAATGTCACATGCCTGGGCTTGCTCTGGCAGATATATATGGAGCAGGAAAAATTGTACTTTGCTCATAAGGTAGGTACACCCAAAAGCGCCACTTATTCATACTGAGCCTAGTTCCTTTTATTAATTAGTTCAAATTTTTATGTAGTCTTGTTGGCAAGTGAAAGCATGTTCCAACGCACCAAAGAATGTAGGATTTGGATACCGTATGCAAAAGTTATTAACAGTCAAAGTTTGTTTCTGAAAGCGCCATCTACAGTCTGCGAACATGACTGATTTCAGAAATGTATGTGCACTGTAGATGGCGCTTTTAGGAACATGGCGCTTTTAAGTGTACCTACCTTATGCATTTTCATAAACTACAGTGGAAGCACCCAAAACCGTCCAAGTAAGGACTTCAGCATAGTTGGAGGGAGATTTTCCTAAAACTGATATTTTTCTAGTACTAGGAAGTGAAAATCATGAATATTCAAAATAAGAAGTAGAATTTTCGGACATTGTATGTAATTTCTATGTTTTTTTTGAAGTAATGGCTCCCTAGACTACTGAAAGTGTGCAATAGGTGCATCCAAAACTAAACCCTGCAAAAATCAGCACTCATCCAACTAAATTTTCCTAAGGGAGAGGCACCCAATGGCACACATGTATCCAATGCCATCCATTTCTACAGCACACAATCATTTCAGGCTACAAATGTAGATAGGTAGTACATGGCTTATCTCTTTTGACCTAAAACAATAAGCAATCTACAATCTCGCTACATTTCTGTTCTAGAATGAATGACTGACTTAGAAATGGACGGCATTGGATGCAGGTGCGCCATCGGGTGCCTCTCCTGTATGTGTCCTTCAATTGTGTCAACAAATTACAATCATGTATGAGGCAAATACATTCACTACACTCAAGGGACATATTTGAGTAACTCTACAGTCCACTACAAGGTACATGGACAAGAATGGGTGACAAATAAAACTGAGTACAAATGTGAAATGTGAAATGTTTTCATTCAAACAACCATACCCTAAGTGGCAATAGATAAACCCTCAAGGACGGACTAGTGGTCATGGAAATCATGCATTTTAATACCGTGTGACATCGTCTACTTTGAATAAGCCAAATACACTCATTGGCAGTCAAAGTATTGTAGAAGATCTCCCCTTTCCACCCCCAATACCAAGGATGAATGGTTGCACTTTTGTCCTACAAGGGAATATTCTTTGTCATTCATCAACGCAAAACATTTGCCTTGACACCTAAAGGTTATATCCAAAAGTGTATACATTAAAGTTGTAGGGTACAATATACCACACATTACCATGGAAGTTCAAAGAAAAAATTAATTGTGCCCTTGCATTTGAAATATTTGTTGAAGTGGGCAGTGTCTACAATTTATATTTTACAATTGTATAATGCATTTTTAGATTCAATTTTTGTATACAAGACTAGAATTCATGATGCATACAATTCACCCCCAAAATTCCATCATCATTGTCAATATCATTAAAAAAAATTGCCAAGTTTTTTAATATTTGTGTAATACATGCATCATAAACTCTTGTCTTTGTAGACTAAAATTGAATCCAAAAATGCATTATACAATTGTAAAATAGAAATTGTACACATTGCCCAATTCAACAAATATTTCAAATACAAGGTCATTTAGATATAACAATGGTCTATGTTGCAACCTATATTCTCTCTGCAATAGCTAATGCAATCCCATGCTCTCAATTCCCAAAAGAATTCAAATATTGTGAGAACCAACATCATTTGCATGTTTGTTAAACTGATAATATTTAGAATTCTATAAAATAATGAAAATTTCCTTCGATTTTTGTATGCAACACTTTGAAACAATGTATACCAACATGCTAAGGTACAAAAAGTTTTTTTTAAGTTTTTGGAATTTTAAGAAAAAATCGACAATAGATAAAGTAAAGCTAAATAATATATTGCACAAAACTAGATTTTAGACATAGCAAACTTTGAAATTAATCTTTTTTCAAATTACAACTAATTTTTTTTCCAAACTTCTATGATAACGCATGGTATATTGCACTCTACAACTTTCATATATACACTTTTGGATTTTATCCATAAATACTTAGGATAAGGTTGTTTGAATGAAAATGTTTCACATTTGTACTTGGTTTCATTTGTCACTATAGGTATATTACCTATTGAAGACAATGTTAAGTGTTTTAACATATATTCAAATGAGCAATGGTGGGGGAATTTTTTTTTTCAATCATAGAAAATAGGAAATATATAAATTATGAAGATTGTTCTATTTTTTGCTAATTTTTCATTAGTTTGGAATTAATAGAAATTGAAGAAGTGTTGATCAAAATCTTATCTAATCTTGATGTAATGGCAAACCTATTTCTAAATAAATAAATAAATAAAAGGTTTTATTAAATGATATTTATGTGTTATTTGTCACATAACAATGAAGTTGGTAAATCGCATCCTTCTCTCCTCATTCACAAAAATAGGCACCCTAACTTGGATAAATGAGGCCATTGTCAAAAATAGGTGGTAAACTTTAGAATTGCAACATCATAATATAATATTTTCTACCAAAGCTAGATTTTGGTTGCTCCTACAAAAACCAAAAGCCCCCACTGTTGCAACCTCCTAGTCAATCAATGACACTAGCATTGCAACTTTTGAACAAACTAATGACTTTTTGCATATTAAACTAATTCACTCATAAGAATCCAAAGAGCGATTATTGCAATCCCAAAAGGAGAATGGTTTAGATTAATTGACAATGTTATAAACATTCTTGAACTACAAGGCAAGGAATCCCTTGTTTTTTTATGAATTAAAACTCTTTTCTCTAAAGGATGCTTGGAGAGTTGGTTTGGATGATCTCTAATCATATGGTTATGAAAGTATACCGCAAACCAATATATTTGTTCCCCAAAACCTAAATTTGAAAATGTATTAAAAATTTCCAAAAATGATTTCAAATTTAATTTTCAAATTTGAAAACTAAGTAGAGTCTAACTTGTTTGAATGGAATAACTGGCAATTCAAGAAATAATTACAACTTTTAACACTAGGATGTAAAAGCATCTTGACAATTCAAGTACAACATATCACCCCTACAACAATACATGCTGGGCCCATGAAGTAGAGCTATCTCTATTGTGGCCACTAGTTTCTAGACATCTACTTTAATGCCCCCACCCCACCAAAACATTAACCCCTAAAGGACCAAAGTGCCTTTTTTGGCAAGATAGTAATTTTGAGCAAGTACATGCAACTAAAGATTTCCATATTTTAGAACCAAACTTTAATAGAAGGTGTGGACAAGGAGTATCTTTAAAGCCCAACAATTTTCGTGACTTTTGACTACATGGTTAAAAAGTTATTGCATGATATGTTGTTTGTTTCTCAACTTGGGTAGTTTGGGTAGATAAAAAAGAATTCTTTTTTTGGAAACCCAAATTTGAAATTGGTTTATAGATTTACATATATATGAAAAGCTTTGAATTATTCCATTTGGATTAATGAGTCAAAAGTTATGAAGAATTTTAGTTTGTAGGTAGTTATAGATTTTAAACTTTAAAATAAACTTTGAAGTTCTTTATTTTACTCAATTTTCAATATTTTTGGAAAAAAAAATTGGGTGTAAATTGTTTATTACAACATTTGAACCATTGGGATTGGCATTTTTCAATTCAATAAACAAATTGTTAACAATTTAGTATTTTGAATCATTCTCTACTTCTTTCTACTTACTATTCTTTTTTGTACATGTTGTGCAATTCCAAATGATTTGAAAATTTTCAAGCATGTAGACAAATTGAATTGGAGAATGAATCCAAAGAGTAACAACCATTTTGAACATTTTTTCATACAAATGTGGCCTTCTGAAGTGCAGCTGCCCAAATTTTCGCAGTGGTAAAAAAATGATTTTTGTAACTTCAAACACTAATATCTTGCAATCTACATAGTGAAACTTTCAGAAATTTTTTCTACATCTTTTCAAACTAATTTACTAAAAGATCCTATGGTTATACTATTCCAGAAATGTTTTTTTTCTAAAATTTGGTAGTTGTCCTAGAAATCACAGTTTTGGAGCAATTCTGGTGAAAATTGAGTTATTCGTAAAGTACACTAAACCGGGGTTTAAACCCATGAGTTTTGTAAAAAAGTTGGTCAAGTTTAAAAAGTCGAAATAAAAGAAGGTATGAAACTTATTTTTCCATCAAAATGGTGCCTAAAAAAGTTTGGTCCGCACTTTTGAAGTCATGTGACATAAGTATCTTACAATAAAGTTTGACGCTTCAACTATAGTTACCTTCTCAACTTCAAAAAAAGTCATGGCCAAAGTGGGGACTTTACAAATAACACAAATATAGTCAAAAAACTTTAGGAGTTAATAGTTGTTTTTACACCTCAATGCCATAAATTGTGGAGAGGGGGAAGCTTTCTTGTACAACATGATTGCAGAGTTAATCACAGATTATAGAATGAATCTTTCATATAGAGAGCCTAGTCATGGATTCATCAAATCTTGCCAAAAAGTCAATTAATTTTTTTTTAAGAAAAAACATTGCTTGCTTCAAGAATGTCTCTATATCCATATTGAAGTACACTTTTAGATACTCAAAATAAATTCAATGTAATATAAAGATGATATAAATCTCTTATATATCTTCTTTATAAATTCATAGTAATTTTAAATTTTTACTAAGAAATCTAAAAAAGTATTCATAATGCAAAAATATAGAATTAGTCTTTAAAATTCAAATAGAAACTAATAACCATTCATACATTTAGGCAATAAAGCACTTGAACTTATAAAATGAAGGATTTTCATGTTTAACTATATACTACCTATGTTTTTGAAAAAAAAAACAAGTTTCCTTTATAAAATACAAAAGAATTACATATCCTTTTTAGAAACAAAGGGACTAATTATCCCCCCCCCCTTCTTTACAAAGATATAAATATTGGTTGAAAAAACAATGTCATAGAAGCCACTAGGTGGCTATATTCGATCCTTTAGGGATTAAGGTAAGCCACATGATGTGTTCTTTGGTACATTGAAACATCCTTTCACTCGCCAACAAGAAGGTATGAAAATCACAACAACCTAATAATAGTTATTAGACACAATATGAATTTGTAGTGCTTTACAGGTGTACCTACCTTAAAAGTAGAAACTACGTACAATGAGTGCCACCCCAAAATGCAACAGATTTTAAAGTGCCATCAATAGTCTATGTACATTTTCAAAATAAGTGTGTACACTACATGGTGTTTATAGGAACAAACTTTGACCCTTAATAACTTTTGTATATTGTATCCAAATGATGTGTTCTTTGGTGCATTGAAACATCTTTTCACTTGCCAACAAAAAGGTATGAAAATCTTAACAACCTAATAATAGTTACTAGACACAATACCAATTTGTGGTGCTTTATGGTGTACCCACTTTAAAAGTAGAAACTACATCGAAAAGTGGGTGCCCCAAAGTAGTAGTTTCGAGAGGTAATAATTCAATTTTGAGAGGTAATAATTTCAATTTTGAGTAATAATTTCAAGTAAGCTACATGATGTGTTCTTTGGTACATTGAAACATCCTTTCACTCACCAACAAGAAGGTATGAAAATCACAACAACCTAATAATAGTTACTAGACACAATATGAATTTGTGGTGCTTTACAGGTGTACCTACCTACGTACAATGAGTGCCACCCCAAAATGCAACCATCTTTAAAGTGCCATCAATAGTCTATGTACATTTTCAAAATTAGTGTGTACACTACATAGTGTTTATAGGAACAAACTTTGACCCTTAATAACTTTTGTATATTGTATCCAAATGATATGTTCTTTGGTGCATTGAAACATCTTTTCACTTGCCAACAAAAAGGTATGAAAATCTTAACAACCTAATAATAGTTACTAGACACAATACCAATTTGTGGTGCTTTATGGTGTACCCACTTTAAAAGTAGAAACTACATCGAAAAGTGGGTGCCCCAAAGTAGTAGTTTCGAGAGGTAATAATTCAATTTTGAGAGGTAATAATTTTAATTTTGAGTAATAATTTCAAGTAAGCTACATGATGTGTTCTTTGGTACATTGAAACATCCTTTCACTCACCAACAAGAAGGTATGAAAATCACAACAACCTAATAATAGTTACTAGACACAATATGAATTTGTGGTGCTTTACAGGTGTACCTACCTACGTACAATGAGTGCCACCCCAAAATGCAACCATCTTTAAAGTGCCATCAATAGTCTATGTACATTTTCAAAATTAGTGTGTACACTACATAGTGTTTATAGGAACAAACTTTGACCCTTAATAACTTTTGTATATTGTATCCAAATGATATGTTCTTTGGTGCATTGAAACATCTTTTCACTTGCCAACAAAAAGGTATGAAAATCTTAACAACCTAATAATAGTTACTAGACACAATACCAATTTGTGGTGCTTTATGGTGTACCCACTTTAAAAGTAGAAACTACATCGAAAAGTGGGTGCCCCAAAGTAGCAGTTTTGAGAGGTAATAATTCAGTTTTGAGAGGTATTGTATCCAAATGGTGCATTCTTTGGTGATTTGAAACATCTTTTCACTTGCCAACAAAAAGGTATGAAAATCTTAACAACCTAATAATAGTTACTAGACACAATACGAATTTGTGGTGCTTTATGGTGTACCCACTTTAAAAGTAGAAACTACGCTCAAAAGTTGGGTGCCCAAAAGTGGCAGCCAAAAAGTATAAAGGAGGAAGAAAAAGCTTCGGGGGTTGGATCGTCAGCTGCAGGATTTGAACCTGCGCGGGGAAACCCCAGTAGATTTCGAGTCTACCGCCTTAACCACTCGGCCAAACTGACGACTGCCGTCGCGACCATGCTGGGGATCGAACCCAGAATCTCTTGCTCCGTAGGCAAGCGCCTTATCCATTGGGCCACACGGTCAGTGAGAACATGCTCCACCTTCAGAAAGCAGGTGCTTTATACACACTAAGTTATCACTCAGGAGTTTCATTTGATCATGGACCGAATGGGAAAAATATCCTCCCTCACTGAAACCACTGAAACCAATACAAAACAACAAAGTCGAATTTTCTTGTACAAATATACCAACTTTATGAAAATTAAAAACGAAATTTATGATTAGAATATGAAAATGTACTTGAAAACTGATCCTCAATTCAAAAGGTGGTTTGGAGTAACGAAAGAATGATAATTTAATTGATCAATTAATATTAATCTCATTGGAAGAATTGCAGTTCTTTTGTAATCAACCGCAATTAAAAACCTTTCATTATTTACTGTTGAAAATCGAAACTCAAGGTTGCGGCTGCCATGGAACCACAAAATGCACATGTTCGTTAGTCTAAAATCTTTGCTTCATAATTGACAACTTTGGAATGGCATTGATATGTAGGGCAACAGTTTCAATAATTTTGCTTATTATTGATAAGGAAATGAAAAATTAATTTTGTACACTAAAATTTGAAAATTATAATTCTTTGTCAATGAATTAGGCAACATTGCTGAAGTTGACTGTATCAAGTTGGCTGCGAGCACATGGGAAATTTGTGCGTCCGGAATTGACGAGACAACAGAAGCAAGATTTAAAAGAATGCTTTGAGCTTATTGATGCTGACGGATCTGGTAAATCATACATTTGAAAGCGGTAAGTAAGTGAGCCCATTGGAGGTCAAATGGGAGCAACCGAGCAAGCAACAAGGAAAATTATATTAGTGGTGTACATTTTCAGAACTTGAATGTATAACACCATTACAAATTTTTTGTTCACAATCAATTTGCTCCCATTCATGTTCATAATGGGCTCAATTACTTCAACAGCTTCATCTTTTCAAGAATGGTTTGTGTGTATTAATGTATGTTTTAAAAAATTCTTATGATTATATTTTACACACTACCTCATTGAGCAATAAAGTCAAGGTGACATTTGAATTCATGCAAAAATGGATTCGATTGTTGACTCCTTGTTTGGCACACATATGAAAAGAAGGTTCAATCTTTAGGTCATTTTTGTTTCTTTGATTTTCAAAACCAACAAACGAAGAAGATTGAATTGCCGAATAGAATCCTACCTCAAATGTAGAATGATGTAGTGCTCATTTTGCTTGGTCTTTGAATTGAATGTGAGACACTTAGTGAACAAAGTCTTCATGTATGCAAAGTTTGTGGCCATTCCAATGGTTGGAGTTTATATTCTTTGTTCATTTTCGGTGCCCCAATGATGTCCAACTTCAAAGGTACAATGATGACATAGCATTCATTTAAAAAAATCTTTGGATCAAATGAGGAACATTTAGAAAACAAACTTTTCATATACATTAGATATTCCAATGGTTGGAGATTCTTTTGGTCAAATATGGACACTTAGGGAATAGATTGTTTATATATTCTAGCCAACCATTCTAATGACCCAAAATTTTCTCTCCATTCGTTTTGGGTGCCCTAATGAATTTGAGTAAATTGAAGTTGTATTTTCTTGTCATTTTTCACCTTTCTTCTTCATTCTTGCTATGTGTTAGTTGAATGTTCAATCCATGAGTGACATCTACCAAATGTAATATTCTACTTCTTACATCAAATTGTAAACAAAAATCCCAAAACTTCCTAAGTTGAATCTCATATAGTCTATACAACCCTAATTTTGTAATTTATTTTCCGGAGATTGCAGGAGCAATTGATGTATCTGAGATGTTGACTGCATTCAATGTATTGGGCATGCACGCCAAAAAGGCTGAAATAGAGGCAATGTTGGCCGAGGTGGATGCTGATGGCTCAGGGGAGGTAAATTTTCACTCTCATGAACTGTGTAACATTGGTGTGGATACTAAGTTTCCAATGAACAACAACGAATCCTTTTATGTGACTTAAAAGTGCTTTTGGATTTTTTAAGCAAATGATTCACACAATACCAAAACTTAAATTACATGATTTTTACAATAAACAACCACCAACATTCAAGGATTCAAATCTCTAGTTTTATGTAAATTTTTCGTCATCTAAGGGGACAAAAAGTGTCTTGTGCATCCAATGTCCGAATTCAATCAAACTTGTTATGAAAGTTGCGTATACTAGTCTTGTTTGCATAGTAAAATCAATCCAAAATGTAATGATTTTTTTGGGTGGCTTCAACTTTGGAGGTTTGTATCTCCTTATACCAATGTTTGTTTTCAATAAAATTTGTTGTCTCATGTTCCTCTAGAAGTATAGTTATTGTGGTCAAATTTTCATGGCAATCAAACTTATTTGAATGTTTGGGAGTAATTCAAAGTTCAAAAACCAAACATTTTTGGATTACAATGAACTTCGGTGGCTTGTCTTAACATGGTGTTTGTTTCTAATTGTGTTTTCTTTTAAAAGTTGCACATTCTACTCTTGTTTGTGTGGCTAGAATTTCATGTCAATTCAAGAAGTTATGAGTGACGAAGAAGCATTTTAGTAGACGGGAGGGTTCATCATAGATGTGTTTTTTGCACCTTTTTTTGCTATTTTTTTGTTTTGACATTTCAAAGTCATTTTGCCAATAGTTCAAAGCCATTTGAATGAATGTTTTTTTTCACCAATGTATTTGTTGGTTGGTTTTGAACTTTGAAGCACTTTTTTGTTTTAAGTTTTTTTATTTGGGTATGTTTAGAAATCAAATTTGACCTCCAAATGTAATTTTAGGAAAATTTTAGAATCTTTTTCAACACTAAAATATTATGATCTTGCAATCTACGTGACCAAATGACATCAAATTTGATCCATATCATCTACAGCATGCACACTACAAGATTGTATAGTTGAGATTTCATAGCTTAGTGATATTTAGACTTATAAGGCTTGAAAAGCAAGGATGCTTCTAAACACATTTGGACCTTAGGCAATAAAGGGTTAAAGTAGGGGTTTTCTAGTGATGTAGTATAATATGTTTTAATTTTTAATTTTTTTTGTAACAAGTGGCCATGTTTCAAAATTATGATTACAGCTGTTGCTAAACTTGTATATTTTATAATCTCATGTAATATAGGTAGAGTATCCTGAGTTTGTACAAATTATGACAACCAAACTGGATCAAAGACAAGATCAATTTGCATACACATCTTCACCAGGTTTATTTCCCAATACACCATAACATTCAGTAGCAGCCTGTCACACTGCCTCCTAGCGGATGAAATGGTGTGGAACTTATCCCACACCATTCCATCCAGCACCAATAGTATTCCACACCATTCAATAACTAAAGTTGCAACTCCAAGAAATGTCAGATGAAATTAGGTGATGGGAACTTCACCAAGGGGAAGGCAGTCCTTCCATGGGCTACTGAATGTTATGACAAAGTCAAAATAAAAGAGGTTTATTGTTTTCAATATTTTAATAGTAAAACTAATTATATTTTGAAGGGGGCACCTGGGTATTAAGAAAGGGAGTTAGCCATTTTAAAACTTTGCAACATTTGTCTTTTTTTTTCAACGGCAAACACTTTGATCAGAATTTTGATCAATTTGATGTTCATAGTGTTGTGTGAAATTTCCAAAAAACTTAATGAAATCTATGTGTTTTATCTTTAGGAGTTCCTACATTGTTACAATAATATTTACCAAAGCAAAAAAATCATTAATATTGACTACAAAAAATGTGGATGTTAGCTAAGACAACAAAGCAGCAAACACTTCCATTCCCCCTATTGGCACAAGCTTATAGGAGAAAAAAGGTGATATTTCTACATTTATTTTACATAGTAATAATATCCTATTACTTGTAAAATTGTTATTGTTTTAGAAGAACAAAAGAATGATTTATCTTTTGAATAATCACATTTTTCAAGTATTAAATCTTAAATTTGTAAAGAATGAAACCTTCATTAATCACATTTTATATTTTAAAATTTGAACACTTTGTAGACATTTTATTATTTAAAAATGATTAGTAATTTTCTAACCTATCATGTGCAAAAGAACAAGAGTGTATATAGTTGATGGAAGCAGTTATGGGAGGTGATAAAGCAAGCCAAGAACGATTGCAAGCACGAGCTGATGCTGCTGAAGCTGAACGACGAGCTTTAAGAGATGAAGCTGCTACTCAAAAAGATGTAAGTCTTCAAAAAAATGTTTTATAAACTATCCTACAATATTAGAGTTAATCATAAAGTGGGTGGAATGACAGACCGAGAGTCAGAGTTTGGGAAAAACACAAGACCAAACTCCTTACAGTGGAAACATCCAAAACCGTCCAAATAAGGAATTCAACATAGTTGGAGGCAACGTTTTCTAAAAATGATATTTTTCTAGTATTAGTGAGTGAAAATCATGAATATTAAAAAAAATTAGATTTTTCAGATACAATATGTAATTTCTATAAATTTTCAAAGTGTTGGCTCCCTAGACCTGTAGAACTGTCCTGTAGGTGCCCCCTAAACTGAATCCTACAAAAATTAGTACTCAACCAACCAAATTTCCCTATGTGTCCTTCAATTGTATTAGAATTACAATCATACATGTGGCGAACACATTAAGGGAAGTCTATTGATGCATTTTAGTGAATCTATAGTCCATTGTAAGGAACATGTGCAGGAATGGGTGTTTTGCCCTTAGTGCACCAAAACTAAGATAGAATCCAAAGGAGTTTGGTGCCATGTTTCTTTTCTACTATTCTCAATTATGCCTTCCTTTGACACCCCTGTTTGTGGGGTTTTTTTTTGGCACAAATGAAACAAAATTTCATTGCAAGAAAAGATAACATACATACCAGCCACAAGTAGCTTGGCGGGGCCTAACGCCCGTGTTTCAAACCCAAGTTTGCTTTATGATTAACTCTATTGTGTTCAATGATGTAAATTGTATTATGTTTTATTTATTTTTAATAATTAGGTATCGATTCTAAAAACTCACTAATGAGAATAGTTCAAATTTACTTGTGATTTATTAAACTAGAAAGTGAGTTGTTATTGAACTGAGGAGTTATATAATTGGTATTTATTTGAGTATTTTTGGAATCAAGTGATATTTTAATATTATTCTTTTGCAGACTATTAAGAAAATTCAAAGCAAAGCATTCTCTAGTATAGCTAGTGAGGTTTGTACAACATTTTATGTTTTTCATTTAAAAAAATTCATACCTTCTTATACTCATTAGTTACTTTGCAATACTTGATTACATCAATAAAAAATCACGCACATCTTTTATTAATATTGAGGTGTGGATAGTAATTATATATTTGAATTAGATTAATTTACAAGACATCAATTTATGCTTCATGTTGCATAAATTAAAAGAAATCATTTTCTTTAAGAATAATTAATCATATACTAATCTTGTATTCTAGTATAAGTCATCAGAAACCATATTACTAAATTTCAGTAAAAAATATTCTAACATATTTCATTCCCTTACATGAGTTTAGACTTGCAGAGAATTAGAAAAGCAGCACGACTTAAGAAAAATGAATACAATAAAATACCAAGTAGTGGTAATATTCATAATTAAAAACATCACATAATTAATCTATACATTATATTAACTTACTAAGTTTGAATAGCATTATTTCATGAGATTTTGAAGGTATGATGATAAATGACAATTAAAAAGTTATTTTTCAAATATTAGGTACACCATTACCTCCTCAAATAGTTGAACATATGGATGTTGATGTCAAAAATGTTTTATCTGATATTCATGAACGTGCTTTTCAACGTTGCACGACAATGCAAGCTACTCGTGCATCAAATCGTGAAGTGCCAACTACTTCTAAGGGAAATGAACCATCAAAATCTAATGCTTCCCTTGAAAAGAAACAAGAAGAAGACAAAATTCAGAGTTGTACTTTAACTATGTAGAAAATTAAAATACTTTCATTGATTTGTAATATGTGTATTATAATTTCAACACATCTATTATAATTAAGAGATTGATTAATTTATTGAACTTTTCACATGAAATCTTTAGTTCAATCTTTAATCTTTTTTAGGATATTCATGTATATAGATGATGTAAAAGAAGTATTGAAATATATCAAAGAAGATGAACCAAAAAATGCACCTCAATCTCCGAGATCCTTTTCTTCTAGAGATAGTACTAGTGGTTATCCTAATTATAAAGAAGAATACAAAAAACTTCTCGAATTTCAAGACAAGGTAAAATATTGTATAGTTTATATGATTTTGATACGTATTAGTATTTCATATTTAGTATTGTGTTACTAACCTCAATAGTAGCTAGCATCAATACATCCTTCCTAAATAATATATTTAAATTTTACAAAACATTTAACATTTGTTAGGTGGTAGAAAAGAACATTCTAGATGGTTATTTTTTAGTACACCAAAATATATGTACTAGTAGTTTTTATGTATTAAATTAAAAAATAAAACATCAAAGATCAGTGATTGTAAAATTGTTTCATTATTAGCTATTTTATATACATACTATAGCACCATCACTATTGATAGTTATAATCTAGAAATCCATCAAATTTTGTAGATTTCATTGTCATTTTAGATTTGTACAACTCAAAATCAGTGATCACCTTATAAGAATTTATTCATCTAGCCATAATAACCACTTGTCAATTTTGGATGTTAAAAACAATAGGGTTTTTAAAGTAAAACTTGATTTCAGAAACAAACACCCAAAATGCATTGGTTTGAATGTTTCTTTGCCATGTAGGGATATCAATCTTGTTTATAGTTAAATATCAAATTTTCATCAATACAAATACCTAGATTGCACCCATTGCCACACCTAAAACTAGTCTTCATTGATCAAATGATACTTTATATCAATTTTGAATGAAAATGCCAAATATACTATAGTGCAATTCAAATGATGATTTAAGAGACATACAATCATTTCTATTTATCATTAGAAAGAAAATCGTATAATAAAACAAAAAATAGAGCTAATTTTTTAGATGCTTTTGAAGTAGTATAATCTCAATATTGAAAATTATAATATGAGTTTTACATCTATTTTGTGAAAAATATTCATTTGATGTAGGTTAAACACAAACCAATCATGGAACAACAAATTCTTCATTTGAAAGCATTAAAATCACTCCAAGATTATTTTAAAGAAAATAAATCAGAAAATAAAGGTGATGTTCTATTAGAAGCTTCTAAACCTTTTATTCTACCATTTTCATCAGTAGCAATATTGAATTCACAAAAACGCCCTCAATCAAGTAAAGGACAAATAAAAAATCATAGTAAGGTTCGACCTCAATCAAGTTTAGGAAAAACTTCAAAACCTAGATGGTGCTAATTTTTTGGTGACAAACTATTGATGTATAAAAAAAATTGCAATTTAGATTTTGAATTGCATAGTATTTAGCTTTAATTATGAATGTTTCATACAAATTGAATATAAACAAATACATGCAAACTTCATAAAAATAAAATAATATTGGACATAAAAGGATGTAAGATTTATATTATATATAAATAGAATAGAAATTTTATAATATGTTATTTTTTTTAAATGATTGATTTAATGAAGAAGTATCTAATTTTGACAAAAGCAAAGCCATAGTTCAACATCAATAATATGACAACCTTGCTAATAGCATACTAGTTACATTTTCTAAATTTTTGTATTTGTATTATTGATTCTCAATAATGCATTCCTAAATTCTTAACTAAACCTTTTTCTTTAGGATTCAAGACTTTCTAGATTATGTAAGATTTTGGATAAGAAAATTATATCGTATGAAAACAATGGATTGTTGGATAGTAAGAAAATCCATAATATACTATTTAAAAAAATAAATAATACCATTGAAATAAATACTGAATTTTGATGAAAATTCACATTGAAAAGAAATTTGTCATATGGTATACAAATAATCAATTTTCTAATTTTTTAATCTTCAAGATATTAATAAAACATCCTTTTTCTTTATTGGTGGTGAGATCATGTTTAATCAAATGGAATCAAAGAGAATGATATATGTAAAATAATTTATATTTTTTAATCAATTTGATCAAGTTTTTAATATTTACAAAGTAAATTTATTTTTTCAATACTGATTTTCAATTTTTTTAACTTAGTTCATTGCACTTAAACTCTTGCTTGTCATATCATCAAAAATACAATGCTTCAATAATGTAATGTTGTTTATTCTATCTATAGTATGATGTTGAAGATTTCAAATAGAACAATATAGAATATCTAAATACTAACCCTCTAAAAGCCCAAGGGGTTCACACAAAATACAAATGTGTTATAAAGTATAAGTTCTATAACCTTTTTGAAGTTTGCATCAAAGAAGATAATGGGTATTTCAATTCCATTTTAGAGTTGTTAAGAATTTAGTTTTTCCCTCTACCTCATACCTTCACTCATCTTCTTAACAATTTTTTAAAGAATGATAATGAAGTAGATATTTTTTAATTCTTTTCTTTAGACTCAAAATCAATTCTTCACTGTAATTTTTTCTTAATTCAAAATCCATAGTGCAAGAATTTTAAATCATGAGGATTGAAAGTCTTAAAAACTAGTTTGTCATGGTGTCAAAAATAACTTGCAATCTATAAGGTCAAAGTTTCTAAAAAAATTTCTATGCATTCCTAACTTTAGTCTATTGCAAGCTCCTAAGGTTCCATTTTCCATTTTTTTAAAAATGTTTGTCCTTTTTGCAATAGAAATGGTAGTTCTGAGAAGTTTGAAAGTTTGACCAAACAAAAGCCTTGGGCTTTTAGGATTTAATAACAAACTTTGACAAAAGTACTAAGCTTATAATGCTTATAATGGCCTCAATTGAAATGAAAATTTGAAAAATAAGAAAAAATCTACTTTCTTGCAAAACATATAATCTTTACCAAAAAATTTCACTATGCCAATAACATAACTAAACCTAGTTGAGTCCAAAAAGGTAATACAACAATTTTTGTAATATAAAGTAGACTAGCCCATAACCATTGCAACTCAATTCCATCAAGTAGACTAGTCCAATTCTGTCCTTTATTTTTGGCCCCATTTCCACTTATCTCCCCCCGATCTTCCCATCATTCAATCACAAAATGAGGATTATTTATGACAAAATCAAGGATTGTATGACAAGATGGAGTAATGTGTTACTATATTAATAGAAAATATCTAGTACTTAATCAGGTGGTTATAGGATGTTTATGAATTGTTTATGACCCTACTCTAGAGGTGGTTTTGTAATTTCACACTAACTACTTCAAAAATTTACAGAAATTACAATTTTGACTAAAACACTATAATTCCACTTGGGTTTGACTCATGAAACAAGCACATACCACTGAAAAATATGTGCCCCTTTCATTGGTGTCAAAAAAATAAAAATAAAAATATGCACCCTTCTTGAAATTGACCCCAAGATAGTCAAATGGCAAATCAAGGCAATAATTAGCTTATCTACAATATGTTGTCAACTTTTTTTCCATCTTGTTAGGGTCAAAGAGTATTCTAGATTCCTCTTTTTATACATTTTTTGGAAATGATATGAATAAATTGTGAATTTCCAAAGAGCTCAAATTAAATAGGTGCATCCAAAAATGACCCTACACTCTTGTGAATAAATACAATACATTTTTAGGCAAAGATCTTTACAGGTCAGTTTTAGAAAGAAGTCATAAATAGCTGCAGTTCCCTTACAATAACCTGCTTGGAAATGTGCAAGCTTCCAACTTGTGCTAAACTACGAGGGGTACAGTAGTTCATGCCATTTGCAACGAACTATTGAGGTCCTACACCGCTATTGCAGTCCATGTACCTCATGCTATGGTTGATAAGGTAGCCCTAATCAGAAGCACCCCTTTTTGAGGGAATCATTTGCATAATACAAACAGGTCAATTTTACAAAAAGATGAAGGTCAGTGCCACCTGAAAGTCACAATGCTTCAAATAAAGCACCTCAGATTTGCCTCAATGGTTCCACTGCTCCGACTAATAATTTACACTACTCCGCACCAACCCCATCCTGTGTTGTCTTCCAAGGATATCAGAAAATGAATCATGTTACAAAATTCCTTTGCAATGCTTTCACACAATGTTCAGCATGGAGAGCAGCCTTTGTTTTTCTTCGGACCGCTTCCATATTTCCCGGGTTCGCTTCCGCCTCCTAAATTTGGTCCTTCGATTCAACCATCTGGTGTAACTACGACCTTGCTTGCAAACAATGAAGTCATTCAGGTCATCGAAATTTTCAGATGTCTTCTCAAGCAATAGCACCTCAGCCACGAAAGGATTACCCTCGGCCTCAGTAGGAATGTCGGAGGTCTTCTCTTCTGTCTTTTGTCTACATTTGCGTACAGGCCTAGCTCCACGAGTTGTTGTAACCTCGGCCTCTGACGCAGGTTTCCTACAAGAAGCATATGGGAAGCAGATTATCAACAAACGCCAAAGATCTGTAGGATTAAGGACTCAACTAGTGGATCAAGTACTTCAGATAAGAGTAATGCCAAATACAAACCTCTCTGGAGAGACATCACGAGGCTTTGCTGGACGACTTCGATGTTTCATCAACCTTTGAAGGATAGGTAATGTTGAGGGCCGCAACTGCTGTTTTTCCAACCCAGTGTTTAAAGGGCATGGCTGATGCTCTGCAGGTTCTCTATAGTCATCTTGACTCTGTTGCCGTGCAAAGTCAGCAGGGCGTGGTCGAAACTCTCTCTCATCCGGACTCGGCAGCTCTTCTAAGAATGGCATGTCATGATCAAAATTCTCCTCCCCAACATTCCTGGACGATCGATCAGTACAATAAAGTCAGCTATCACAGTAAAACGAGAGTAAGTAGAAATGAAATGTCACAATAGTGAACCGATTCATTGTTGCATTCTTGAAGATATACAAAATCAAAGATCTCCAAGCATCTCCAAATATAGCCTACGAAATGGTATGTACGACACCTGTCAACTGTATCAGCTTCACGCACAGTCTTTAGAATTTTCCTGGCAATACGTCTCCCATTTGCAGGGATGTACTCGCGCCATTCATTTGTACACAATACTTTGTCCATAAATTCACAGAAATCGTTCCAAAAGCAATTGATTTGCAAGATGATCGAAACAGCATTGGCACCCAAGATCTGCAAGAGGGAAACAACGAATATAGGGCTGAGAATTCAGCATCTTTGGATGTACTAAGTCTATGTCACAATTTCCCAAACTTAAAAAGAACTATACCAAGCACGTTGTGTTTCTTACAGAACCTAGCACGTTCTGTTTTGAATATTTTTACTCACTGCTTAAAATGTTTCAAATCTATAAGATGAGACTGGAGCATAGTTCAGCGCTTAGAATCTCACAGGTACCTTGTGTGTTCATGTCCAAAAATAAACAGGGTCTAAGTAAGCTACTGCATAAAATGAGGAGCCACACAACAAACAATATCCACACAGAACACAGAAACAACGCAAACAAAGCTGACGTAACTTACATCCACCTAAACGCAGTGGAGCCATGCTCAGATATTCTTCAAACAAGAGAAGTTACCTCCAGAAGATCCGGTTCTTCGAGAAAACCCTGTAATAAACTGACAACCCTTCTTGCATAAAAACTTGGAGACGTTTTCTTTTCACTGTCTTCTTCCCAGCATGAAGTTACATCTACCGTTCCCTTTTGTCCATACTTGTAAACGGATAATTGCGGATTTAAGGTACTTTTCCTCCAGTAGTTCTCCATTAGAAGAGAAATCAGCAAAGATTCTAATAGTTCTAAGTACTCTCGTAACCTGTTGTCAGAAATAGTAGTTTCAGCTTCATAATACAGCATGTCTGTGAAAAACACCAACACGTGCCCTACGCTGTCTGCCGCTGTGATCTCCCCATCACAAGGCAAACATTTATGGAAAGAGCCGATGAGACCCAACCAGATGTCATCAATATCCTCTTTTGTCATATCACCTGTTAGGCTGGCTTGACAGGTTTCCACCATCGATCGAACTTTCTCCGTAATGAAATTCAATGCTGAATGCATCAAGTGAAGTACATCAGCGATCAAAGTTGAGTGATCTTCTTCCCATACTGGTACATTATACAGTTCTTTACCACAAAAATGAGTCCCAGATGACCGTTCAATATTGCCATCTAAATACACAGCCTTGAGAATACGATCGGTCCCTTGTCCAGATGCATGCCCTTGAATTTGCGATTGATCAGGGCAATACGTCTGATCCATACACTCTTCCAGCCCTTTCCGTAGTGTAGCATCATTCAACATTGACTCCAAAGCGGCCTCGCACTCCTGGTTCATCCGACCACGATGGCACACGTAGTTCCAGAGGCAAGAGGCCAGTAAAGTATTTGATACAGCAGGTGGCTGAGGACGATCATCCAAAACACTGACGAAATTAGCGAGATGAGGCGCAGCTGCATACTTCATATATAATGAGACTCCCCTCTCAAGAACTGAAGAAACGAGCCACAAAGAAACTTGTCGGCTGAGAGAATCAGGCACATAGTTAGTATCCGTCTCACAACTCTCTGCATTGTTGGAATAACCTGAGATTGGGAATCGAGAGAACCACTTCTTCTGGTTTTCCGCTTTCTCTGAAGCCTGCAAGTTCTCTGGAGTGCACGTCGAATCTTCCAAACCTTGAGAGACTATTCTAACAACGTGCGACAGTAAATACCGTGGCGCATTGTCAGTGATAATTTTGTCAAGTAGAATCACCGCTGACTGTAAGCTCAGTTCACAGGGTCGTGTTCTAGGTTCATGCGGTCCTTTGGGCGCTTGGGCAGATATCATCACATGTGCAAGTATAGCCTCCAGAGTACGCCGAGATGAACTCTTAGTTCCCTTCTCTGAGATGCAATCTTGTACTAGTAGCAATTGAGTCTTGGAACGGCACAATAGCTCATCGACGAACACCTGCAGAAACCAATATCTCAATCGAATTCAAGAAAAAGAACAACTGAAAACAGAGGTGAGTAATCAAAGCCTACCCGACTTATCCATATTCAAAACATATTTTCAGTTCAGGTTCTCTAAATTCGAATGTTTCTAAAATATAGCATCTTCTCAAGAGTAGTTCTCACCAGCCCTCAACAATAGATTTGTGATGTCTTCGATAAACACTTCAATATCGAGTAAGACAAAAGTCCACAATCATTGAAACTATGAGGAGTGAAATCACTGGAGAAAATCGTACCTCCAGCAAAGCGCAAAGCAAAGGAGCTCTGAAAGGCTGGATATTAGAAGTTATCACTTCAGATGAATAGACTTTGGTGGGGAGTAAGCAAGGTTCCGTCGGTGAACAAAGCTTCTGCAATAGATTATCCAGGTCTACTCCCATAGCATTCCGTAAACCCGTGTCAAAAAGCTCAATCAAAGGCAGCAACCTAATGCAGCAACGTAAAGTGAGAGCAGCCACTTTAAGTTCTTGGAGAGTCGAGGGGAAAACGCTGAGGCTTTCAGCAAACTTCTTATTCTCAGCAGAAAAAAGGGGGATACGACGAGAAAGTTCCAAAAATAGTAAGCCATGTAAGGCCACCAGTTCGTCGTAATCGACAAAGACTTCTCTATCTCCCACAACGGCAGACAAAGAAACATTTTCAGCTGATGTAGGCGATGAGTATTTGATTGTTGCTGCAGAAGAAGACAGGAAATAACAGAGGTGCCTGAGAACATCGGCCTTGATCTCCTGTGGTAAGCCAGATACAATTGCGAAACCGAGTGTCTCCAGTAAGCGTTACTTAAGCATAATCAATCACAGATGCAGCTTCACCACTAACCTCCGAGAAAGTAATATCGAGGAAGACGAACTCAAGCTTGGCTGTTTATATTAGAAATAAACTAGCCTGGCTACATCACTAACCCACATGACCTTGATCTTTTCGTCTGTTATCACAGTATGATGGACGCCTAACAGCACTTTTTTGTAAAGCCTTTCCAAGTTCCAATTACATTTTATCTTTCAGAAACAAAATATAACCATCAGTTTCTCTAAAAGAAGTTGTACGATAGGATTGATATCCATTGTAAATACATACCAGTTCCGCAACGCCTAAAACTTCGACATATTTACTTAAAGAGGTCCACTCCTTAAACGACGAGGCACGAACTCCTAGCGCCTTCGATTCAAAACCTTGTATCAATGGCTCCGCCTCAGGAAGCAAAATCCTAATCCTGCCATCATTTGATCCCATTCTCATTGCCTGTAGAAGACTCCACGGAGACACATTGTCCTGCGAATTTCCACACGAAAAGAGAACTCATCACACTCTGAAAACCCTAAAACCCTACAGAATGCGGCAGATAATGGAATGAGGGCGTAGTGCTACCGGGAGGTAGCGCGAAATTTCAATTCAGGGTTGATAGCGTAAACCCTAAACCCTAAAAACCTGCGAAATCCCAATTCAAGGCTAGTAGCGTAAACATGTATACAACAGGCAAAGCCTGGCAAGCGAAAACAGCGTTCGCCAGGACTGAGAGACAGAGGAATCCGAAGCCCAATGGAGGGCCGGCCAAGTCATAGACACAGAGGAAGCAGATAAACAAGCCTGCTACCCAAGCAATGAGGGCACGGGCAAACCGAGTGGACGAATGAGCGTGTGAAGAACACTACCAAGCGAGGCTCGAGACTGTGAAGCCAGGACCTAACTTGAACTCTCTAAGTCCTCGTCCGTTTGGAGATCCTCGGGAAGACCTACCTGACTACCGTGCCATCAGATGAACCGGTTCCCAAAATCGGAGAAGAAACGTTGGAGTCTTGGAGACTGTCGAAAAAGATTCTCGCGCACCGAACTTCGCTGAGAGTCCGCGAGCCCCGTAGTCGCAAGTCGTAACTGAGATGACTGAAAATCAGAATCAGAGAGCAAGTTGTTGCGAATGTCCGCCATGATACAATCGAGAAGAAGTTCAGCCTGACGAAGCTTTTGCCTTTTGCAATTTCTTCGCTGTAAGATAGCTGACCCTTTCCCATCACCCCCATTTCCAGAGTCTAAGGTTGTTCTATTTTCAAACGCAAGACGTTAAATCAGTCCCACGAAGGCGCGACAGAGGGGTAGAACGCAGAAGGGTAAAACTCATTTTACTAGGGGTTGATTGAGGTTTGGGGTTTATGTTTTTGTTGGGTTTTTTGGTAGTGTTGGAATATTTACGAGGCTACTTTGGGGTCTTTGATACCAAATATGCACTCAGAATTCGAAAAAAAAAATTAATGCAAAAAATAAAAAATTTCAGCTTTTATCTTGTGGTAAACTCACGGACTTCATGGGACTGATTTAATGTCAAGCTTTTCAAACATTGGGGGTGGGACTAACCGGTCAATTATGATGCATTATGAGCCATTGATCTACTCTAGATTTCTTGACCAGCTTGTGGTTGGATTAGACATGCCTATATAACAAGAATAGGTTTTATAAAATCTAAATGAAAAAAATTCTCGAAAATTTTATTCTTGGGCAAAAGAATGAGAGAAAAAGAATTCAAATTTATATAATACTTGTTTCTCTATACAAGAAAACATCCTCCCTAACCAAACCCAATCAGTCACTATCCTAAATTCCTCAAGTAGTTCAAAATAAGGTGCAACCTTTTTATTACCTTTAGCTTAGTGGGTTTGTTGGAATTAAAACCTAGGTTTTGATTGCTTTCAACAGACCCCTTGACATCTCAAAACTACATTTCTCATATTCAGTTCCACACAAATAGAGGAAATTTCAATGAAAACACTTTGGAGCACATTGTCCCATCATCATTATTCTTTTTTGTCGCTACTATCATTTCTTGAATTATACATATGAACTCTATTTTTATGCTTTGATATATTCTACCTTTAAATAATATCTTTCCTAAACGATCTCCCAGCTATTCTAGGGTGGTTCTAATACAACAATACAAACTCAAATTATGGAATTTGCATATTGCAATGACAAATTCTCTCCAAATTCTAAATTACTAAAGCACAATAAAGCTAATGTTTTTTCTTTTAATCTTAAGGATAAAATTTGAAAAATCTAAAATCCACTTTGTCAATCATAGATTATATTTTTGTTTGCATGGAAAGCTATGATTTGTTTCATTTGCATTAGTAATGTGAAAGTTATAAAGCTTCTTGTTTTGTTGGCAATCATTGATGCATCTTAAGAAATAACATATTGGAATGTTAGAGATATTAAATATTTAGTTTTTCTTTCAATCTCATACCAACTTCTATTTAACAACATATTTAAGGTATGTAATAGAAAGTTTTTATTAATTGTTTTTTTTCCTAAATTTTCAACTCTAATTATTATCATTTTTTCTTAAGCAAAATCTATAGTACAAAAATTTTTAATTAAAAAGATTAAAAGGCAAATAATATATAGTAGCCAAAGAACATATTAAAAAAATGCATTTTGTACTTTAAATGCAAATATATTGCAAAATACAAAGTGAAAAAATTTCAAATTTCTTTTATACATTTTATCCTAGTCTAGTACAAAATCATACTTAATTACAAACTTAAAAAATTGTGAATTTTTTTTCTCTTTGTAATAGAAATGGTAGTTTTGAAATTTGAATGGTTTTTGATGGAAAAAAGGTCTTTAGACTTTAGGGATAAAATTTGTTGGTATAGAATCTTCCTTCTTGCAAAGATATATAGTCTATTTGTCACTCCACCCAAATTTTTGGAGCTCAATATGGGACCTTATACAAACAAACTCTTCAAGCATACAATCAATTACTTTTAGAGTTCAATGTAGGACCCTATACAAACAAACTCTTCAAGCATATAGTCAACTACTTAGAGTCATTGGAGTTATTTCTCTTTCCACTGTCTCTCTTGATTGTTATTAGCTTGACCTATAATTATCATTGATAAGGATGCCATTGAAAATAAATCCTTTTTATAGGATTGTTAATCAAAATGCAAAACAAATGGTTAAATTCTACTTGTTGAAGAAATGAAGTTCAATTATAAGATACAAAGTAGATTGTCGATGAGATTTTTATTGTCATGTCATTGCATTAAAGGAGGTCAATGACATTTTAACTAACAGTGAAAGGCTTTCAACATATCTTTCAATGACTACTTTTCAAATTTCCATCATTCAAGAGGGTGAAATTGCATAAAGAACTTTCTAACCGCAACTTGAAAAGAGTGGTAAGGCATCATGAATCAAGGTTTCATTCACTTCAAGTTGATCTATCTTAAACACCACCCCTTTACTATGACTATTTCACATAGATCTATGTTCCATGTAATCATTCAAAGTGTAAAGTAATCATGAACAAGAAGTGAATAAGCAATTCTTAACTTTTGTGTGTGCACTAGAAGAAAACTATGTTGAAGTCAACATAATCTACATAATGTTTATGTGTTTGAAGCACTAAATTTTGCATTGTAAATAGAGAAATATCTATTGACTTCAATTAGTTTTTCTTCTAGTGATGAGAAATTCATAGAGCATGTTCAAAAGGTTATCATCTCAAATTGAAATGCAATTAATCTTTCATTGTCATTGTCTGTCAGGGCTTTGCAGAAATTTAACATGTCTTCATGATTTGTGATTCTAAAAGCAGACCACAGAAGGTACCACCTGTCCAACTTAGTCACCATTCATTTTCAAACTTTGTAATCAACCGATCTAGAAGTCATACAAGTCCAACCGTTGTGCAATATTCATATCAAGATTCCCAACAAAAATCCTCTTCAGATCTTACAGTTCGATTCTAGAAACCCATTATGAAAATGAGAAGGCAATTATTAATCGAAAACGTAGCGGTCGACTATGGTAGCAGTGAGGCGCACCTTGGGTTTATAAAGCAACCTAATCCCTGAAGAACAAGGGTTTAAAAGAAGAAGCTCTCGTTTCAAGTTAAAAAATGTATTCTTTAACCTATTTTGACAACCTCTGATATGCGTTTAGTAGATTTCCAATACGTGACGTTTTGATCCCATCAACAAATTCGAGAATGAGCTAACCTCTGAAGTTTATCGGCTTGAATGCTCCACAAAAATAAGAATCCTCAAACAAACGTACCTCCCAATAATATTACATGAAACATAATGTGTCCTGAGTGCTTTGAATTCAGATCATACGAGAAGAGCACCGAAGATCTTCATGAAAATTAATCCATGTCATGCCTACACTGTTATGACGTACAGACTGAAACTATATAAGGTACGTTAACAACTCAGCGCTATTGAGCAATGCATCGCATCGAAAGTATGCAGAGCTCAAAAATGAATATGCACCACTGTCCAGCAGACTCAAATGGAGAGACTGAAAATTTCATAGTAAAAAAGGATTCATAATGATAAAAATGTAACACAACCGGTCTTCTACAAATTCAGATGTGCACCGCGGAGGACAACTCGAATATTTGCGCCTTCCGCCACAGAAACTCTGCAAATTGCCATCGAGAACTACTAGGTCAGTACACTAAACAAGACAAGAGAATTCCGACCGGATTTGGTGACAGACGTACAAGAATCTAATGCATAATCTTCCCCATCCCTAGACAATGCAGAAAATGAAGCCACACAAAACTATTGTTGGTCGCACGCTAGAGCACTAAGGTGCCGCAATATAACCCAGTAACCAGCTTTAGGGTGAAAATATAGGCCCAAAATGATACAAGATGAGACCCTACATGCTGCAAAAGTCGCTAAACCAAACCTAAAGCAGTGAAAAAGAATACGGTGTCAATTTATCAAAATTACGAGCGACATTACCATTTCTCTTATTCATAGCACATATAAAACGTCACTCAACCGCATCTCAATCAGCTGCGACCTCTGTAATTCGAAGGGCACAAAGCTCTACACTTAAGACCTAACCCTAAAATAGTTGGAAAACCAGCAATACCTGCAGGCATTCTAAGCTTTCTCCCTCCTAAGCTTTCCGAGTTCTCTACGAACAATGGAACTCCTCTTGACACGGGCCACCATAACCTTGAAGCGGTCAAAGTCGTTCAAACTGGCCCGCTTCGCCCGCACAGCAAGCTTGCGCCCCCAGGCGCTGTTTTCCCACTTGCTGTACACTTCACCCTTCTCAATAGCCTCCTTGAGCGTCTTCTTGTTCGGCATCCTGGAAATGTCAATCACAATATCGGTAAGAGATAAACGCTTGAAATTAATCTGCGTCCGGACCACGTCAGGGGAATCGATGAGTGCTCTGTTTTGGTCAATCACGTCCACGATTACAACCAGCTTGCCATATTGAGGCCCGTAATTGATCAGAGCAACGCGCCCGATCTCGACAAATCTGCGGAACACCATGGCTAAAAGCCGCTGCTAAGGCTTGAAAGGGAAAAACGACGACGGCGCTTCGCAGCAAAAGAAATTCCGGAGTACAAACTCCTCCAATTCAAGCCTGGGCCTATCGCGAAACCCTAATCCTGATTCAGTCACATCCCCTTCCCAGGTCCCAAGTCTAGGTTTCAAACCAGCAGTTCAGTTCAGCGTCAGCTGGCAGCCTGAGATGCTGACGTGGAATGCATACTTCCACGTGGCATATTTCTTCTAATCCTTCTTGGATGATCAGGTAAATCCAAACCTCCATAATTGCACAATCCCTTAACCCCTAAAGTGGAAGCGCCCAAAACCGTCCAGATAAGGAATTCAGCATAGTTGGAGGGAAATTTTCCTAAAACTGATATTTTTCTAGTATTAGCGAGTGAAAATCATGAATATTCAAAAAAAGAAATAGAATTTTCGGACATTGTATGTAATTTCTATGTTTTTTTTGGAAGTGATGGCTCCCTAGACCACTGAAAGTGTGCAATAGGTGCACCCAAAACTGAACCTTGCAAAAATCAGCACTCAGCCAACCAGATTTTCCTATATGTCCTTCAATTGTGCTAGCAAATTACAATCACACATGTGACAAATACATTAATTGCACTCTAGGGACATATTTGGGTGACTCTATAGTCTACTACAAGGTACATCGACGGGAATGGGTGTTTCTCCCTTAGGGCTCAAAACAAGGCTCAAAACTGGCCTCCTATAGTCTAGAAGTCCAATTTTGTGAGGCACACAGTAACTACGTCTTTAGAGCACATTGCACATTGTGACAAATTGTCATAATGCACTCAAAAATTTAAAATTTAAAATATTTCACCCCGCCCCCTTGCTGATTTAAATACTAAAATGTAAATATTAAAATTTTATTAATTTTAATTCTACATCCCCCCCCCTTCCCTTCTTATAATTTTAAGAGGGTGGAGCTCTACACTATCAATATGAAATAATGAGAATGGTGTATGTCTGTATATAGATACATATACATGTATATATATACGTATCTATATCTTATATGTACTATTTGTATTCACTCCATATTCATACATGATATTCATATTGTATCAAGTATTTGTATTTGTATTTGTATTTCCATTCAAAATCTTATTGTTAATAATCAATGGCATTAAGGAAGGGAAGTAATCTTTTCTTAAGAAAAATCAATGGCCTATGATTTTTTGGAAAGAGGAGAGGGAACTAGTGTAGCTAGGAAATGACTCACTTTTGGGCACATTGTCTGGAAGTCCAATTCAAATTGTTGTAACTTTGGCTTTCAATGTTTTAATTCAATAAAGCTTATTGATAAAGTTGCACATCCTAGATTGGTTTGTGTGGTAAAACTTCCAAATCATTTCATAATGTACAGTTTTTTTGGGAAGCCTATCAAAGTTCATAAGTTCAATTTGAATTCACCAAACTGCAATTGATGACTACAACTTTGGGGGCTTGTATCTCCTTCATTGAATTAGTAGAGTTCATGCTAGACATAATTGATCCAAAAAATTCAAAAAAAAATTGAACCACCATAAGAAAAATCATAAAAAGAAACTCCCAATTTTATGAACTCCAGTGTAGATTTTGGCAATTTTCAATTTTTGAGTGAGAGTTGGTCAAAATGTTGTGGTCGAAGCAAGAAAATTAGTAGTGCCACTTACACCCACACATCTCAAGCCCATGAAGTTACAACAATCGCATGGGAGGAAGTTGGTGAGGGAGCTCCAACCACTGACATTGGGAAGGTAGGCCTGTACAACCCCCCATCTTTCCTTTCCATTGCCTTTGGAAGAAGATAAAAGTAGTGACATGAATTCAATTAGAATTAGAACATCAAATTCAATAAAAAAAATAATAATTAGGATAAGTCTATTAAATTAATTTAGAATTAGAAGTCAAATTTGATTAGCAAATCAAATTAGGATAGGATTATTAAATTAATTTAAAACTAAAAGTTAAGTCCAATTAGCAAATCCAATTAGTATAAATTTACAAAATTGATTGAAAATTAGAAAGTAAAGCTCAATTAACAAAACAATTTAGGATAGGGTTATTAAATTAATTAGGAATTAGGAAGAAGGTTGCTATTATGTGAGCATAAAAGTATGAGCTTATGAACTTAGAAGACTATATACCTATGATATAAGTGTCTATATTATAGTAACCTTCTATATTAATAATATATATATACACTATAAGTACCTATATTATAGGTGTTTATGTTATAAACACCTTCAATGGTTGCATGATGCACACTTATATATATATATATATATATATATATATATATGCTCAAGGCTTACATGCTCACACTTTCTCGTTCACATACCAACACTGTTGGAATTAGGAAGTCAAGTCTAAGTAGCACATTAAATTAATTGAGAACTAGAAATCAAACTCAATTTATAAAATGAGGGTCATTGCAAGAAACACTGTCCATTTCTGTAGCATTTTGGAAATGGATATTTTTTTCTTTGAGAGTACTATTTAATTAGAAAATTAATTTAAAAAAAATATGAAAAATATATCCAATGTATACACCTTAAAGAAGAAGGTACCTTATGAATGAAAAACTTAGGAAAATTGTCTAAGTTAGAGAACTAGAAAAATGGAAAATCTCATGAAAATGGGTGTATTTACATTTTAATTTGTAAAAAATAGGAGAAGTTATTTTTCTTAAATCTAAAAATTAGCCATTTAGTAAGAATTGATGGTGATAACATTTTACCCAAAAAATAATCTCAACTCCATCATCAATGGTCAAAAATTGCGTACAGTGGGAGTGTTGTTTGCACACATGTGGAGGATATAAAGTAGTATATTTTTAGATTTCCTTTAGTAGGAATATATTTTCCTACTATTTAAATGCACCATGAAAATTTCAACTTTAGATCATTAAATTTTGGGACTCCTAATGTAGTAAGAACCCCTAAACCTCAGTTTGTGACAAATTAACAAAAATGAATTTTAAATATTAAATGAATTTTAAATATTAAATAAAAAATTTTAATTTCTAAAAAATAAGGAATGTGAATATCATAAAGTTAGAAAGTTCTAATAATTATTTCATGTTCTCAAATACTTTTATTCAAAAGTTATAGAAGAAAAGAACAACGTCATTCTAATTGTGATAGGAATTAGGATCGGTGTTTCTTACAATCACCCATGAATTAGGATAAGATTATTAAATGAAGTTGAAATTGGAAAGCCAAATTTGAATAGTAAATCAAATTAAATTAGGTTTATCCAATGCAAGCAATATTAACAAGTCAAATTTAATCAACAAGATCAAAGTAGATAGAAAATATCCATTTTGGAAAGGCACAATGGATTAACACCAAGACACCCATAGGACTTAGAATTGTATAAAACTTGATTGTACAGTGGGGTACCAATCAAAATGTCGTTTTTGAATTCGCAGTGAGAAAAATTCTAGTACTGCCAACTTTGAAAGCCTCCTAAGAGCTCAAAAATTGGTATTTTACCACAAAATTTTTACCACAACATTATCTTTAAGTTAATTATATGTTTTCCAAATTTCAATTCCAAAAGACTCACCAAAAAAAAGTTATTCAAAATCTACCAACATGGGTAGTGGTAAGAAACATTTCACTACTTTCAACTTTGACACCTTCCTAAGGATTTATTTATTTATTTTTTGCCATGAAATTTTTGTCATGAAGCAATCTCTATGTTTTTAATACGTATAAAAAATTTCAAGGTAAAATAAATTTTTTTAAAGAAGATATTTGAAATCTCCCAACAGATGTAGTTTTGAGAAAATTTTCACAATTGCCAACTTTGACACCCTCCCAAGGGCTGAAAAATTGGTTTCTTACCATGAATTTTTTTTTTGTGAAGTCATATCTATGTTGATAATATGTTCTCTAAGTTTCAAGTTCAAATGAATTACCAAAAAAAAGATATACAAAATCTCCCAACATGTATAGTTGTGAGAAAATTTTCACTATTGCCAACTTTGACACCCTCCCAAGGGCTGAAAATTTGTCTATTTAACATGAAATTTTTTGAATAAGATCAGCTTTATGTTGATAATATATGTTCTAAATTTCAAGTTCAAAACACTTACCCAAAAAAAGATATTTAAAATCTCTCAACATGTGTAATTGTAAGGTTGAGTTTTTACATTTGTGTCAAACTTTACTCCACAAAATAACCCTATACTAAGGGCTCAAAAACTCCTCCTTACAACTACACATGTTGGGAGATTTTGTATATCTTTTTTTTGGTAATTCATTTGAACTTGAAACTTAGAGAACATATTATTAACATAGATATGACTTCACCAAAAAAATTCACGGTAAGAAACCAATTTTTCAGCCCTTGGGAGGGTGTCAAAGTTGGCAATTGTGAAAATTTTCTCAAAACTACACCTGTTGGGAGATTTCAAATATCTTCTTTAAAAAGAATTATTTTACCTTGAAATTTTTTATAAATATTTAAAACATAGAGATTGTTTTATGAAAAAATTTCATTACAAAAAAAAAAACTCAATCCTTGGGAAGGTGTCAAAGTTGAAAGTAGTGAAATGTTTCTCACTACTATCCATGTTGGTAGATTTTGAATAACTTTTTTTTGGTAAGTTTTTTGGACTTGAAATTTAGCATAAATATAATTAACTTAAAGATGATGCTGTGGTAAAAATTTTGTGGTAAAATATCAATTTTTGAGCTCTCGGGAGGCTTTCAAAGTTAGCAATACTAAAAAATTTCTCACTGCGAATTCAAAAACGACATTTTGATTGGTACCCCACTGTACATGCTTCATTCTAAGGATGGGAATCAAGTACCTATAAAGGGGGCAAGGTACAACCATTTTTTTTAGTTATTTGTTAAAATAAAAAAATGGAGTTATGTACCGTACAATACATAACATGCAATAGGGAAGAGGCGACATGCCTTGCTTTAGATAGAATGGTGTAAAATATTCCACATCTATTGTAGCTAAGTGGATACATATCAAGAATTATCAAAATAGTCTCGTTACAACAATCTATTGAAATTATTATTAAATGTAATTTGAAGCATGTGCCATTCAATGCATTCAATTTGTCAAAGCTTCATGCATGAGATGTTTTTTGAGGACTCCGGAAGATTACAAGTTCTTGAATTGTAGGAACATCTTAAGAATGCTAATAACATTGCCACATAAGCAATTTGACATGGTAAAAGTTTTTCATTTAATCAAATTTTAATTTTTTAATACTTTTTGTTATTTTTGTAGTTTTTCTTAATTCAAAAATTTAAACCAGCAATGATTGGTTCACTACACACAAAACAATTTGGAGGAATAGCCTTGAAACAATCTTTTAGAGGCTTGAAAAGACATCTAATGGAATTTCGACATGAAACTATGGACTATTCATTGAGTTCAATCTATTTGAACAACAACCTATGACACATTGACTTTAATCCTTCTAGCTTGTTTCTATTAATATTGGGGTGTATTTTTTAAGATAACTAGAATATCAAGAGAGATTAATGTCAATGCTTGGATAATTCAAATTTTGTATTTTATTAGGTATTTTAGTTCATAGATTATTAGCTAAATACTAATCATTAATTTATTTGGTATATGATGTCATCCCCTCCTCCCCCTCTCCTCAATTAAATTGGAGTTGGAATGGTAAAGTCAAAGTTGCTTCTATATACATGAAATTTGTGGATGACCACTCAAAAGAGCAAAAGGTGGCCTTTTTGAATGCTGCTAAATGATATGTGAGTTGACTTTGTAGTAACAACAATTTCTTGAATTCATTTCTTGAAGATTGCATTGGAAAAAAAATTAGGTACTTTTGGATTCAAAAGCATTTCAATTTAGATAAGCATGTCAGGACTCATGCTCGGGTGAGTCACTTCCTGCATTTTAAAAACCACGTGCGGCATAATATAGCATGGACTTTATTATTTCTAAGTAAATTTTATAAAGGATTTACAAATAAAGTAGGGGACTTTCAAAGTCAAAGATGCATCATAAATAAAATAGGTAGCTAAAAAATCTCAAGTATTAAAATTTTTTACATATAATTTAAGGACTAGAGATTAGGATCTTGGAAATAGTATTTAGTAGGGTCAGTTTTATTTAGAGTTGGTTGTACAAAGGAGTTAGAGTATAAAGGTGGTAAATGATGTTTGCATAGTTGGTTGTACAAAATAGTTAGAGTATAAAGGTGTTACACGATGTTTGCATAGCTAGCTGTTGTGTTGTACTGAGTAATAGACCTTGGATGGATGAAAATAGGGGCAATAGAGATGTAGCTGAAGATATGTGGATGGACTTTGAGCTTCAAGTCACGGTTATGTGAACTTTCCATTGCGATCTATATCTCACTTTTCAAAGCATTACAATTTCTATAAACCATGATTCTATTGTTTTCCTTTCATGTATTGTCAAACTGTGTTTTTCATACATTGTAGAGGTTCTTGCACATTCAATTTTTGAATTTTTGTGTATTGCAAGTGGTAAAATTGTCATACTAGTTCACTTGACTAAATTTTATATACAAAAGGGTGTGACAACAAAAAAGAATATTGAGCAAAGTAATTAAACATCTCAACTTTTCATGCAAATTTCCTTTATCTTCTCTCTAATCTTCTTGTTTTTAACTTTCTCTTCAATCCACTTTTTCTCCTTATAAAGAAAATACCCTACAAAAATATACTTTCACCTAAGAAATATAAGTAAGTATAGGGTGCCATAATATAGGATATTTTCACAAATTATGTAATTATAGGGGACCATTTATTTGAGCCTTCGAGGTAAATAGCCCCCCAAAAAATACCCCCTTGCCGCATGGGAGGATATAATATATACAAAGAGTGACCCACCCGAGGACTCATGTCATTGACAAAGGAAAAAAATCCCTCGCAAGGCTAAAAAATTTAGCTTCATAGCCGCTTTACACCTAGAATCCCAACCAATTGCTCTTTAAGCCAATTGTTCAAAATTTTAGTCCCTTTTGGGCTGAAGGCCAACCTCAAGTATACATTAGAATAAGATTTGTTTAGGGACTAATTTCCTCATATGTAAAGGCCAAGAAGTTGAGGTCATTCAAAAAAATATAGAAAAAAGAAGAAAAGGACTAGAATTTTAGGACTACTTTATCTATAGAAGCTAGGCCACTCTCCCTTAACACCAATTGCACAAAATTAAAAAATTAGATTTGTTGGAAAAAATAACATTTCACAAGAAAAAAAATTTAGTTGAATTTTGGCCTTGGCCCCCAGGTCAAGAATTGGCCATCCATTTTTTATGCATCCAATTCAATAAACTAAAGTCATATATTAGATTATGTTTTTTGCAAAAAAAAATAAATTCTTACCACTAAATTGGCTCGGCTTCTAAGTCTAAAGGTTTGGGGGCTAATTTCAACCTTTTAACCAATCACAAGTAAAAATTCTTGGTCTCTAACACACAAATTGATCTTGCCTTTAAGTGCCAAGCAGCTTTGAGTCTCCTCTCTCCTTCAAATTATTTGGCAACCTTTTCAACTCATGCTCTTAACATGTGGCCTAATTGATCCTTCTTCATCTACTTGATGGTTCACCCGACTTAGGTTCATATAAGGTAAGAGGCTCAAAAAACGATTATTTAAATGTTGATGTGCTTTTTTATGTCTTTCTTGAGATGGAAATATTTTTAGTTTATTTTTCAGTAAAAGAAAAATAGATGAGGAATCTAATACAAGTTGTTTCATATTTTATGAAGCCTTATTGAATTAGGTATGAATTTTCAAACACAATCTGGTATAGGTCCCTATTTGTAATCATAGGCCCTTCGAAACCCATCCATGCATAGTTTGAAAAAAAACGAGGGCTTGTTCAAAAACTAGCATTGTAACATGTATAAAGCAATAGAAATGGTTCTCAAAGCGTCCTTTTTCTAAATCTGAAATGAATGCTTGAATTAATCATTAAATTTCAAATTTTTCAATACTTGTAAGAAGGTAGTTGAACAATGAATTCTTATTTTGAATTAAATTAGTAAACATCTAGCCACTTAATTAGAAATGAACCTAGTGTGGCTCTTAAACCATCCATTGAAGAAATAAAAACAAATCTTATCAAGGTCCATTGTAATCCACAGTTCATTTTCCCACAATTCAAGTGTCCATTTCACAGCCCCTACTGGACAATTGAAAAATGTCTGCTAGTAGTTTTAGAGCCCTCTCCTATATCCACTTCCAATTTACCCAATGGGTATTTGAATTGCCCTTACCTTACAAATTTCAAAAAGTACAGACTGTTTGGGCCCTCATATATAGATCCATATGGATCCAGACTATTTGGATTGCACATAATAGTCAAGTATTCTTACAACATTTATGGTCTTTAGATCTTACATAGCAAACCATTTGGGATGCACTATTAGACTATGGACGCGCCACTCAGCTGAAGGCAAGCCTTGCTACTTACCATTGACCTCAACACACCAACACTATGTGGGCCAAGTTCAATCACATCTTGCTTCAATCTCCTATTTTAGGTCATAGGATTGGTACTCAGGTGGTGCCGAACACTAATAAACCCCCACCTTGTTCTTTTAGTTAGGCTGCTACAATTGTTCTCTAGTCTGTGCTCATTCTCTTCAATGTCCGGCCTCTGGCCTAGTTGTTTTCTTTCTTTTTAATGCAATGGTTCTCCATTTGTTAAAAAATAAATAAAATTATTTGGCAAATTTTTCAACTGGTGCTCCTGACATGTGGCATACAATTGGGAATTCGCGACCCACTGAACTCCACTTGAGTGGTTTCAGTGATGTATTTGATACCTTATCTAGAAAATAATAATCGTCTCTAATTGAAAAACTCAAACCAAAGCCTTTATCTATACCTTAAGACAGGTAGTTTGTTTTGTTTGTTTGTCATGTTGAGATCTCCCAGACCATGCGTCCCCTGGCCACGTGCTTGGTATCATCAGAAAGCTCTCGGCAAGGAGGGGTGCACAGGCTTGGTTTCGTCGCATTTGGACTTACAGCGAGAAAGTTATTGAACTTCAAAGTTTTAATGGATTAAAAATTTAGAAAAGTACTTATACTTTAGTTCTGACTGTGGCATCGGCACGGGGCCCACTAGTTCATGGGGAAGCAACTCAATAACCTCCTCAATTCATTTTGGCTTGCGTCTCCCCCAAATAGTTCTTCAGTAAGGTAATACTGTATACTGATGATTCCTTGGTCGCACAACTGGCTTCCACTCCACTGTGCCATATATGCCTGGCTGACCCGAACTGAGATTCTCAGTCGGTGCACGTTGGCCGGAGCCTGAAACTAGAAGCTCGAGAGCTATGATAACGGTTCCACATGGTGGCAACATCTTCGCACTCTGATTGGGGGGAGTTGCTAGAGTTTCCAACCTTTTCAAAAAGTGCATGCTACTATAACATTGTCAAACAAGGAAAATCCATAACATTGTTAAAATTTGCTCGGGGATTCCTTTTGCTTCGTTAAAGCGATCTGGGTGGATTGGCCCCCTTGCTCGGCCTTACCATGTTTTACCACGGCCTTACCATGTTTTACCAGAGGTGCAATCAAAACAAAAAGCCCCCTAGTTTGGGCCGTGATCACCCCTACTTTCATCACCCCCTAGCTAATTTGCGGTCTCTGATTGCAAATATGAGTTCAAAATTTACAAAAAATAAAAATTGTGTGAAAAATAAAAAATTACAGCGTTTTACCCAAGTGGCCGAGCGAGGGGGTCAGTTCTCCCTACCCATTAAAGTGGGAGCCCCCAAGTGCCACGTTAAGAAAAAGTTACTATAGGAGGAGGCTCTTAAATGGAGCAGGTTCTAAAATGGTGCCCTATCTTAAATGTATAGTATTTGTACATGTTGCATTTTCATAGGCTTCAGCAATGTACTGACAGTGTACATTTTAGCTAGGGCACCATTTTAGAGCCCTATGCCCTTTCAACTTCAGAATTTGATAACTAATTCTAAAGAGCTCCAAAAATATGAAACGACTTGGGTTAGATGCCTATTCAAGCTGTCTTTCAAGGAAAACTCACTGAAAAATATTTCAAGATATTTGACCTGCCCAAAATTCTACTCCAGCCCTTAGATGGTCGGTTTATGGACCTCCTCCCTTACTTCATAAGAGGCACTATTGACTTCGAACTCTCTCGGGACAAGGGTTGCGCCACCTCAGTGAAAGCACAAATCCATCCAACTTTCAACCAATCTAATGCACGCAGAAGGTAAGTGCACAGACCAATCTAGTGCTTGGGATTATAATGCAATTCTGTTACGTGCAACCCCGAGGGAATTATCCCTATTCTATCAAGGAACTTCCTAGCCGATGGTATGTCTGGGATTGGGCTGCTGCGTGACCGGGCCATCCGGGCATCCAATACGTCATCACTGTATATTGAGGTTTGTTCCAGTATATAAACTGTGAAGAAGTCCAGTGCTTCTAGTCACAATGTCCTGAGCTTCCCACATTCAATGTCCTGAGCTTCCCACATTCAGCTGCTTCAATTTGTGCTTTGCCAAATAAATTTCCACTCAGGAGTCCGCTCATTGTCCCACTAGCTAGCTACCAGTCCACATAATAATTGACAGGCGACTGCTCGACCCAGAAATTTCATTGCCTTCAGTAGTAGTACAATCACCGTGTTGGAGAAACGCTTTTGACGTATTGCTCTCAAATTAGAGGCCAGCTGCAGATGCTTCACGTACTAGCTGATCGATCGACACGAGGGGAGTTCATTTCTTGGCTAGCTCTCGATAGAGGTACATCGATCAGTAGCTAGTGATGGCTCTCGCCCCCGATGCAGCGGCTGCAGGTGCTGCCCTTGGAGCTGACGGCCCCCCTGGCATCCATCCGCAATTCCAACTGCATCCGCAGGAAGTGCTCGCCCTCGGCCTCTTTCGAGACCCTCCGGTGGCGGCGGATGCTCTTCCCCTTGCTGCAAATCCACTGTTGGATTCTCATTGTGGCTGGTACGCATGTAGTAGTGTCCATGCATATGCATCTAGCTCGCTTGCATTTCATAACTTGGAGAAGACTCTTTCGATCGTACCATCACTTTTAGGCATGGAACTCGGGCTTCTCCCCAATTGATAGAAGATTCTTGCATTCTTTCCTCTTCTTTGTAGAGATGATTGAAACCAACCTGTATCTTAATTAACCCTTGAGCACCCCAAATCTGGCCTCTCCAACTTGAAAGGTTGCCCTGCATATGTTGCCTTTTATAATCTTTTCAATAGTACAGTCAAATCATTTGTTCATTTCTTTGTAAGTTACTCTAAGGTTGTCTCCACCACCAATTGGTACGGTTAATTTTTGTGAATCTTCATTAGAAAAAATCTGAACTCTTAAGAAGGTTGTTTAGGCAACCTACAAATGTACAAATAGAGGAATTATCTATCAAACTCTTCAAGGAAAGTCTTGCTAGTTAGTGACAGTTTTTGTGTCAGCTTGTCTGTTATTGGTAAGATTGAATGATAAAAAATAATAAATAAACTATTTTCAATCAAAATAATATTTTTTTATTTCCTATATTTGCACATTGATCTAAAACTAGACAACCTTATGGAGTCCAGATTTTCTCTAATGTGTTTTTAATGATAGTTTGATTGGAATGAGTGCAAGAGGGTCTCGATTTTGGTGAACATGAGCTAAAGGCTCAGGGATGAAGGGGTACATGTTATGTGAATCAATCTCGCTCTCTGTTTCTAGTCGTATTGTTGATCAATCTTCCTCAAATCGATCTCTTGGATGACTTCGATCAACTACGAGCTAGAGACCGGCCTGTGCATGAAGTGCTCTTCTTATCAATAATTATAGAGCGACTTCCGCTTTTGGTTCACGTGAGATAATGGCTTGACCTATATAGTTTATGGCCAGGCAACACAAATTCATGGCTTACCCTTAATTAATTCATCAGTTTTGCGTTTACCTCTTCCTTCGTATGTTGAGATGGCAGTCTGTGGAGATGCTGGAACCATGCGGCGAAGCTCCTGAGGATCGTCACCGGAGGCTGGTGAGAAATGGCTACGAGCAGGCGGTGTTGGCTGCCTTCGATTGTTTAGCGTCAATGAGATATCAACGATAACTGACCTTGATCGCACAAGAGCACCCCTTGCAAGCCTTCGTTGGGAGCAAAGGCTACTTACTTAGATCATATATTAATTTTCTACTATACTCTGTGATTAGCAAATATTCTACTCTGTTTTCTGTTCTTAGGCATTTCTCTCTGCTTAGAATGTAAACCTCAGCCTTACTGTGAATTTTCTTGGCGGCACCATGCATGATAGCCGCGCGCATGAACCGACTCTGTGAGACTAATTTCTGCATATGTATTCAAATCGTATTTGATAGATCCCGAAAATTAAAAAAGTTTCCAGTTTCCTAATGGTATGCTTGTTGAATCCAAGCATGCAAGCGCCCCATTCTTGCATGATGGCTACGAGATTCGAGCTTGCTACCTAATAATTATATTTTCCATGACTTGTGAACGGCTTCTCTTAGGAGAGTGACTCTTTAATACTAGACTAGATCTGTGCAATGTGGGCCTGATTCCAGTTTTTGAGAATATCCCAACAGTGATCGAGGACTTTATTGTCGACCTGTACGATGGCCTTCATCAGTAGAAGCAACCGGCGCCATGAACTTCAGTTTCGTAAAATTGGCGGTAATTTTACGTGCGTGCCTTCTGAATTCTGAAACATAAATCCACCGATTTGTCCAAGAATTTCGACCATTATGGGCAATTAGGTCACAATGTTTAACTTACCCCGGACTACCACCAATTTCACGAAATTGAGTATGATGAAATGAAGTCCTGCATCCTGCCGTCAATTTTGTCACATTGGATCGCGCAACCCAGGCGGCAATCCGAAATAGCGACATTTATGTGCACAGTGCAATGGTCTGAGGAATCACATAGAATCTGAGCTTGGCTTCCCGAATTCCATCTAGAAGAAGGTCCCCAATCGTGAGTTTTCTCCAGCATTGCGAAATTTTCCACTTCGTTCGATCTTTCTTCTCCAAATCACATGTCTCTGACCCAGGTGTGTGCAGAGTGAGTGAAGAAGTGGATTGGACCCCTCATTAATTAGTATTTGATATTTTTTATTTTTTATTATTTTTTATTATTTTTTATTATTTGACATAAATAAAGGAGACCTTTATTGCAGGGGAACAAATATCATTAAGGGCACTACAAGAGAAAGGGGTGTTTTAAGTAGCGTCCTAGACATCACGTCTTTTAAGTAAGGTTTTAAGTAAAATTTTACTAAAAAGACTGTCTTTTTAGTAAAATTTTACTTAAAACCTTACTTAAAAGACGTTACTTAAAAGACGTTACTTAAAAGATGTGATGTCTAGGACACTACTTAAAACATCCCTTTCTCTTGTAGTGGGGAGAGGCACCCAATGGTGTCCCTGTACCCAATGCCGTCCGTTGTACAACACACAATCATTTTAGGCTATAAATGTAGATAGGCAATACATGGCTTTTTTTTTACCTAAAACAATCAGCAGTCTACAATCCCACTACATTTCTGTTCTAGAATGAATGACTGACTTAGAAACGGACGGCATTGGGTACAGGGACGCAATTGGGTGCCTTTCCCTTAGTATTTGATATTTGAAGTTGTGTGCTAAGGGCATCTGCAATGCAGCACCAACAAACAAGATCTGGAAAGGCAAATGGAGGGCCATTCCACATGAACCGCATAGTGCTGGGTTTAAAAAAAAATTAAAAATGATTCAATGCTAAACCAACAATTCGAACGTCAAATGGACTTTTTGTATTATAAAAAGAAAGAAAGAAAATAATCTTTATTATAAAAAGGTTTTCCATCAAAACAAGCAGAAGAGTTACATTGATTAGCACACATACCAATGCTTGACAATAATGATTATTCCCTAAAGGACCAACTTGTAGGCCCTTCATACATTGCATATTAACCGATCCCGGGTGGTCCCATACCGAGGCCTTGGAATTGAAGGCCCCAATAACGTTTGCATTGGAGCCCAAATTTAAATAAAAAAATTGTTTGCCTTGTTGCCGAAAGGATTGCAGATGCTCTAATGAGTTGTTAGCGGGCACATTACATATCCTATAATTAATAAGGGTACATTTGCATTTGCTCTTAATTAAAATTTTGGGGTTAGTCTTACACAATGTTCCATTGAGCTTCTTTTGGAGACAGGGCTGGGATATGGGTAGATGAGACTTCCAAGGGAACTTCTTTTGAGAAGGTATGAAATATATATTAATTTCAAATTTAATTGTCTATTGATGACATGTTGTCAAAAAAATTTGACTTTTTTTATACATTTAATAATTAGGTAAACAAGGTAAAATATTCCATCACTGGTTCAAATAGCATTAGACTAATTTTCAGTTGTGAAAACAACTTTGAAAAAGTGCAGTATTGCACCAAATGTTGAAACAACAATGAAACAAGGGGGGAAGAAAATTTGAGGTGTACCTATGAATGGCTTCATTTTCTATAAACAAAATTGAAAAACGTTGAATATGGTATAGTGTTAGTGGTGGAGAATTTTCAAAGAGGGATTGGAGGGGACATGTTTGTAGAACTTAACACCATTGTCCTTAGTTATTTTCTTTCAAAGTACTCAATCCTAGCTAATTTTAGAACTCATCTTTGCCTACATTTTGAAAATATTTTTTTATTTAATTAGTTTTAAATTTTTCATTTACTTTTTAAAATTTTACTTTAAATTAAATGATATTTATTCCCCAAATGCCAAAAGTCAATTTAGACTAGACCTACATGTATTATTAATAGTATGTGACATTGTGCAACCCTTTTGACATTCTTACTTTGTTTGATATTCAACTTTATGATTCAAAAATATTCATATTAAGCTTCTAATATCTATAATGATTAATATTTGTCATATTATTAAAAAGAAAACATAACTTTTAATTGTGGAGCAACCCTTTGATTTGACCGTATCCCAACCCTACCTCTGAAAGAAGCTTAGTGGGACATTGTGTAAGACAAGCCCCTTGTAATGACACCAAAATTTAATTAACAATAGGTGTAAACATACCCTAATTGATGGCACAAAATCAATACGAGATTTCACCCCCTCAACAACATTTTATAAAAACATTGCTAATAACATTAAACTCTTGGACTAAGGGACATTTCACACTATGGGTGTTCAAGTCAAGAGGCCGTTAATTCCACCAATTAAATTTTAAAAACTATGATTTCTGCCAATCAGATTTGAAAAAACCATGTCCTCTCAATTTGGACAATTGTAGTGTAGAACATTCCTTAATGTAACTCAAAATCAAGGTGGAAGTTAGCGTATTGTTTCTATTAAACTTTGTCCAAAGTTTATGACAATTAGGAACATCTTTACATTAAGACATGTTGTTTATTTTGTTTTGTTTATTTGTCACATTGAAATCTCCAAAACCGTGTATCCCCTAGTCATGTGCTTAGTACCATCAGAAAGCTCTCAGCAAAGAGGGGTGTGCGGGCTTGGTTTTCAGGTGTTCTAATGTATTGAGATTTGTTTTATTGAATTTCAAAGTTTTAATGGATTAAAAAATTAGAAAATCACTTTTACTTTGATTTTGGCTATGGCAATGGCACATGGCACAGTAGTCTATACTTTAAGATGGGTTGTTTGTTTTGTTTTGTTTGTTTCTTTTTCACTTTGAGATCTTCTGGCATAAGAGGTTTTTTCAGGGGTTTGAGAGATTGTTTCAGCCCTATTCCCTAGTCTATGAACCTGTCAGATTAAATAATAAATATTAAATATTAAATATTAAATATTAAATTATTATTTTTTAATTATTCAAAAAAAATTTAAAAAAATTTAAAAATTTAAAAAAATAAAAAATAAAATATTAATATCTGATGTGGCAGTCTCTTGGCCGCATCAGATCGCCTCTAAAGGCAGCTTTCAGCGAATTCCCACAGTTCGGGAACTCACAGTCTTCTAGAAAAGTTGAAAAACCTCTTATGATCGTACATCCTCAAGTCATTTGCTTAGTACCATTAGAAAGCTCTTGGCGAGAAAGGATGCACGGGCTTGGTTTCATGGCATTCTGACTTACAATAGAAACATTATAGATTTTTAAGGGGGATTTTAGTTCTAAAAATTTAGAAAATCACATAAACTTTGATTTTGATTGTGGCAACAACTACATATGACACAATTGATAGTTAACGTTGGAATTAAGACCCTGTAGAATAAAGTGACATTTTGGAAAATTTTGAAAAAATAATGACAATTAAGGTACAACCTTAATTACTTTTACATATATTTTGGTCGCAATATTGGTCCCTCGAATTTAACTCCTAAGCAATGCCAATGCCATTTTTTGGTGTTTGGATGATTTCAAAGGGTCAGAAGAAGAGTTGAATAGACTTAGTTTTCTCATCCATATTTTTTTTAATGCCCTTGTATGTTGAGTTACAAAGAGTGTCCAACTGAGTTTGTCTAAGTGATGTTCGTTTTCATGTAGTTGAGAAGTAATTACAGAAAACGGATGGTAGAATTTGTTGTTTTAGTGTATTTTGAGAAATTGAGTAAATTTGAAATTTCTCCTTGAAAATGACATTTTCTGAATTTGAGTCCCACTAAAAAAATGAAGGTCCTCACTTCTAGTTTTTACTCCAATTAGAGTTTTGGAAAATTCAAAAAATCGAATGTTTTATTGCAATTTGAATTTTGGCTGCATTTTTAATGTCCACTGTAGCCTAGAAATAGGTGTACATAGAAGTTGAGTTTACACCATAATGTTTGTCATTGTAATGTACACACATGGTGAAATTTTTAGATTTTTTTAGATTATTTTCTATTTGATATGATTTTTTCTTCGCTTTTTCTTCAAAAATTCTCAGAAAAATCAATTTCCCTCAAAAAAAAATCTAAATTTTCTGTGAAGTATAGAAGACATGTATTTTCATCTCTAAAAAATAGAAATAAAAATTTTCATACATGATTGGTTCTTAAATGGTAACAAACTGAGTGACAAGGAAGGGGCCTTCAAACCAGTGGTTATAGGTCCGTCCTTTAACGGTCAAGTCCCTTCCTTCTCTTCCAATGCCTCCGAGAATCCATGTCAAAAAATAGACCTATATTAAGAGAAAAAGGACTAGGTAACTATAAAGCAGGCCAAATTATCGAAAATAATCGCCGGTTAGGACCTACCGCGCCGCAAGGCGGCGAGGTTGGTACTGACCGGCGATTATTTTTGGTAACTTGGACTGCTTTGCAGTTACTGGACATAATGTCAATGTCTATTTGATTCCTTTGATTGTTGAACCAATCAAAACATGCTACAACAGTAATAGTCTCCTCCATTTAGATTTAGATTTTGTTAGAGCATCTCCTGCAGCCTGCTCAAACGCCCCTGCCAACCAATTTTTGAGCGGCCGAGCAAAAGTTAATCCCCAACAACACTGTAGACCAAGATTTAGAGGTGCGGGGCTTCTCAATTTTGGCTCTACCCCGCTAAAATTTCCATTTCTACAGGGGACTTTGCCGGTCCTGCTTGGACATCGGATTCCGTATTTCGGCAAGTCAAAGGGCTAAATTAATGAGAAAGTTGCCACCGTGGTAGCTGCAAGCTTTCCCCATGGCCACCATACCATCTTTAAACTCTCCTTCTAGCGTCTTCATGGCGGCAACAACACGGGTGATAGGGCAAAAATGACAACTTCGACACAAAAATGTAAGAAATATGACACAATTGAGGAGATTTAATTTTGTCACTATTTCTTGTGCATTTCAAAAATCCTAAAATTGATATTCAACAAAAGAAATGGGAGTTTTTGAGAAGTCACAATTGCCCAATCCCCCTAATCTCCAATATGAAATTGTTCCAAAACTTTCCAATCCTTGAAACATGTCCCCCACAAGCACCTTGTCAAAAAAATTTGAAAAAATCAAAGCCCAACCATATTCATTTTAAAATAAGAAGCTAAATCAATCAAAAAATAATAGAAAAATCCCAAAGGGTCCAACACTTCTAGAAATTTTCACATAGGTGCCTTTTATTATCTAAAATACACATAAAAAGTCTTGAAAAAATTCTCAAACACACACAATAGTTGTGCCAAATCTAGTCAATTGTGACTAATGCTCTTAAAAGTCATTAGTCACATCAATCACAATTGCCCGAATCTCCTAATTATATGCCTTCTCCAATTTGAAATTGTCCCAAAACTTCCCAATCCTTGAAACAAGTCCCCAAGAAGCACTTCATGAAAAAAAATTGGAAAAATAAAAGCCCAACCATTTTCAATTTGAAAGAAAGGGTTTAGGCAATCAAAAAAATGTAGAAAAATCCCAAAGAGTTCAATGATTCTAAAAATTTCCACATAGTTGCTTCTTACCATCTTAAACATATGTAAAAAGTTTTGCAAAATTTCACACATCCAATCAAAAGTTGTGCTTAATTTTGTCAATTGTGACTAATGTGACTAATACCCCCCAAGGGCATTAGTCACATTAGTCACAATTTGCCCAAATCTCCCTAATTACGTGCCTTTTCCAATTTGGAATTGTCCCAAAACTTCCCAACCCTTGGAAAAGGTCCCGACAAAGCACCTGATGAAAAAAAATTGGAAAAATAAAAGCCCAACTATTTTCAATTTGAAATAATGAGTTAAATCAATAAAACAATTGTAGAAAAATACCCAACTATCCAATGATCCGAGAAACTTCCACATAGTTGCTTCTTACCATTTTAAACATATATAGAAAGTCTTGAAAGTTTTTACAAACCCAATCAAAAGTTGTGCCCAACTTAATGGATAGTGACTAATACCCTTTGAGGGCATTAGTCACATTAGTCACAATCCACTAAATTGGGCACAACTTTTGATTGGATTTGTAAAAACTTTCAAGACTTTCTATATATGTTTAAAATGGTAAGAAGCAACTATGTGGAAGTTTCTCGGATCATTGGATAGTTGGGTATTTTTCTACAATTGTTTTATTGATTTAACTCATTATTTCAAATTGAAAATAGTTGGGCTTTTATTTTTCCAATTTTTTTTCATCAGGTGCTTTGTCGGGACCTTTTCCAAGGGTTGGGAAGTTTTGGGACAATTCCAAATTGGAAAAGGCACGTAATTAGGGAGATTTGGGCAAATTGTGACTAATGTGACTAATGCCCTTGGGGGGTATTAGTCACATTAGTCACAATTGACAAAATTAAGCACAACTTTTGATTGGATGTGTGAAATTTTGCAAAACTTTTTACATATGTTTAAGATGGTAAGAAGCAACTATGTGGAAATTTTTAGAATCATTGAACTCTTTGGGATTTTTCTACATTTTTTTGATTGCCTAAACCCTTTCTTTCAAATTGAAAATGGTTGGGCTTTTATTTTTCCAATTTTTTTCATGAAGTGCTTCTTGGGGACTTGTTTCAAGGATTGGGAAGTTTTGGGACAATTTCAAATTGGAGAAGGCATATAATTAGGAGATTCGGGCAATTGTGATTGATGTGACTAATGCCCTTCTGGGGTATTAGTCACATTAGTCACAGTTGACAAAATTAGGCACAACTTTTGATTGGATGTGTGAAATTTTGCAAAACTTTTTACGTATGTTTAAGATGATAAGAAACACCTATGTGGAAATTTTTAGAATCATTGAACTCTTTGGGATTTTTCTACATTTTTTTGATTGCCTAAACCCTTTATTTCAAATTGAAAATAGTTGAGCTTTCATTTTTCCAATTTTTTTTAGGGAAGTGTTTTTTTGAGATCTTTTTCAAAGGTTGGGAAGTTTTGGGACAATTTCAAATTAGAGAAGGTGTGTGATTAGGGAGATTTGGGCAATTGTGACTTCTCAAAAACTCCCATTTTTTGTTGAATATCAATTTTAGGATTTTTGAAATGCACAAGAAATATTGACAAAATTCAATCTCCTCAATTGTGTCATGTATTTTTTGTGCTGTTGTGTTAGCCTTTAATTGCCTTTTTATCATTTACTTTTAGCAATATAGGTCCAGTAGGCCTCATACAAAGTGACAATAAAAAAATAGGCTCTTTGGGAACACCGTATTTAAAAGAAGGCATTGTAGAAAAATTCTTGTCTTTGTAGTAGCCCCGCAAGGATGCGGCCCTAACGGCAATTGAGCATCCTTTGCGGCAGTGAGTCTTTGGTCGGTTATTAGTAAAAGATTGATTTGCCAGCCCTCTTCATCTGGTCTACAGGGGATTTTTTAGCCCGGCCAACTTTGACCCCGCCAGTTGCCCCTCCAAATCCCGATCCACAGGGTCAAACCAAGAGGGTTGCAGGAGATGCTCTTAGGTATGTGAATATGCACTTATTGAATTAATATCAGTTGGTAGAGGAAGAGATTTCTCCTAGATTTCTCTTATTTCTATACCAATGAAATCTCTACTTCATACCCACCTTGCTGAAGATTTGCACAAGGCAAGCACTGAGCATTATTAGTCTTAATCTGCCTCTCCTTAACCAATTGAAGCATGCCACGACAGGAGAACTCTCCTGCATTGACATTATGGTACCCGATAGTCATGTTGATACTCGATCCCTACTTGTTCTGCTCTGTGAAATTGAAAACAAAGACCAAATCTATGAAAAATTTACCTCCATTATGATTATGGAAACCATACTTAACCCCTAAAGGACTGAAGTCCCCTCGGGGGACACTTGGAATTTTGGGCAGGCTTGTGTGACTTGAATTTTTTATATTATTTTTTGAAACTTTTTTTGAAGATAGGAAATCAGATTATCTTTCCAAAAATATAATTTTTATTTCAATTGGTGCTTGGAAGCAAAAGTTATGCCATTCTATGTCCAAAAAGCAGTTCGCCGAGCAGAAAAAAAAAACCACAAAAAAAATTATTTTTTTATTTTTTATTTTTTTTCTTGAAGATTTTGTTTTGTTCTACATCTGAAGCTTTGTTTCATTTTATTTGGACTAATAATGAGAAAGTTACGGACAATCTTGAATTTCGGGCAATCTAAGCACCTTCTTCAGAAAATAACTTACAGAATTCATTTTTGAATGCAATTTTTCAAATTGTTCAAATTTTCTTTTTTGATAGGGTTTAGGATGTTTGCAAGAACAAGCTCACCGTTGGGATCATGGTTTTTCAATTCCATCTTAAAGTTATTAACAACTTAGTGTTTTGTTCAATCTTGGACCTACTTCTACTTAACAATTTTTTAATGAATGAAAATCAAGTAGTAGTTTTTTGAAATTTTTTTCCCTAATTCCCAACTCAAATGTTCAACACAATAAATTTTAACTTCATGGTCCATAGTGCAAAAAAATTCAACAAATGGCAATCAAAGTCATCTGAAATTGCAAGTCAGAGTTCAAAAAAACTTCTTTTTCCAACTTTGAATGCTAATATCTTCCAATCGATACGGTCAAACTTCATGAAACTTTTACCATATGATCTCAGACAAGTAATTTAAAAGATCCTACGGTTAGATTCTAACAAAATTGTTTTTTTGGTTTTTTTGGGAGGAAGTAGTAAACATGGCAGTTTTGAGTGGTTTTCAAACAAGAAAATGCCTCAGTCCTTTAGGGGTTAAAGATCACAGAGAATATATAATAATTAACCCTAGGATATGAGAAACCTAGCAACAACACCAGCCACACTGATACTCTATCCTACTTCGTCAAACTATACCAGCCACACTGATACTCTATCCTACTTCGTCAAACTATACTCTACACTAATAAGTTACCATCAGAAACAGAGACCATAGAGTTTTAGAAACAGAGACCATAGCGTTTTTTTAAATGAGCTCAAGTGTAGGTATGGCAAATCAATAAAGAATAAATCACAGAGAATAAATAATTAACCCTAAAAATTGAGCGACGAGGACAGCCAAACTTCGGCGACGATCAACAAGCGCTGTGCGGAAAAATTTCCAATTGCTCCCAAATGCAACACCGGATGCAGCACAGCTCTAATCTCGAATTAAAATCACCAAACAACACAGAAATTGATCACGTTCTCCTCCACCGACATGGATCCGCTTCCAGAGATCAATCACATTCGCCAACACTCACGATCCCTGGCCTTGGACCCTCAAAAACTTCAAGCAATGACAAAAAGTAAGGTAACGCCGCAACGTTGCCATTGCAATTCATGCACTCCTCGCAGCTCGTAAAGCTGTCAGAGATCCACAATGTCAGAGCGATCTTTGTTAGAAGCCGACAATTTCAAGCTTAGTTGCCAGAGCACAGTCTGGGGAGTTTTGTAGAAATTTTGGAGAATTTCCTAGCTTCCAGAAGGTGCTTTGGATTTTTCAAAGTAGTAAGGCTACAAAGTGCGAATTTAGTCGGTTAGACATCCCCATTTTCTAATGTAATTCAACTATTAGACGACTTTTTCTTTTTTCATTTGGCATCTATCCTAAATTTCAAAAAGGGGGCCGGTTTTTTGGGTTTTGTTGGTAAATTTGTATTCAATCTCCATTTTTTTTCCTATTGTTTCCTTTTAAGGTAGGTTTTTGTACCTTTTCAAGGTTTAGACCAATAAGTTAATGACACATAATTGAACAAGAAAGTTGGAAGCAATCAACAAGAAAGTAATTCACGAATGATTGGAATTGGATGATTCTAGATGTGGAGTATAAATCAAGTCCAACTTTTGCCTTTTGGAATTCATAATATTTTCAATTCAAGAGATAAAATTACCAAAATATTTGTGATCCCCATCATTTTTGTCAATGTACCTCTAAAAATATTTGCTTTGCCTTGCACTACGACAGAGCATGTCTAGATGTGCTTATTTGATCAGTTATTGGTCCCTCACGATAGCTAATATTCAACACAATTTATAGCCAACTTCTAAATTCTAACTATGCCTTTTTTTTGCAATAACTTCCATATATGCTCTTTGGAATCATTTACATGGACTAGTTTGTCTTGTGTCATTGCCATAGTCAAATGAAAATAAAAGTAGTTTTCTAGCTTTTTAGCTCATTAACACTTTGGGATTCAATAACTTTTCCAAATGTTGTAGATCAAAACGTGACAAAACAAAGCCTATGCACTTCTTCTTGCCGAGGCTTTTTTCAGATGATACTAAAAACATGATTAGAAGACATACAATCCCGGAGACCTCAATGTATCAAACAAAACAAAACATAACATAACAAAAAACCCACATCAAATAGTAGGATGTTAAATCCTACCATTGAAGGTAGGCTGAGCAAGGTAATTTTGAGTTTTCTAGAGTAAAAGTGAAATAAAAAAAACCCTAGTTTGTGTCATGTCTAGGATATGTTCTAGATCTCTCCTAGCTAATTCGGGGTCTTTGATTGCAAATATGAATTGAAAAAAAAAATTATTTACAAAATATTAAAAAAACTCCTATGTTTTCACCCAAGATAAATCCACCGTGCTAGGCCCGCCTTCAATGGTAGAATTTAACTTCCTCTCATCAAATATGCACATTCAATATTATTTTTCTAAAAAATATTCAGTATATAAACAAAGCCAAATGAATCTGTCAGTTTAACCTCAAAATGCTCAAATTGCATTTTTGGCAACATAGCAATTTTGGGTAGCTCACTATGAATAGAATTTTTATTTTTTTTTCTTTGAAATTTTCACACAATATGTATCCAAGGAGTAGCTTTAAGGCCCAACAATTTTCATAACTTACAAGAGGATAGATAAAAATTTATTGCATAATATGTGATTTTTCTTACTTGGTGGGCAATCCAAGCAGCTAAAAAAACTTCTAGTCAAAAATCACTTTTTTTAAAACTTGAAATTTGAAATTGATTCTTTAGATTTTTATTTGCTTGGAAAGTTTTGAATTGTTCCATTTTGATTTATGAGATGAAAGTTATGGGAGTTTTAGTTTGACATTAGATGTTTTTTGAGGGTTTAGAAGACTATTTCAAGCCTATTCCCAATGTTGGAAACAATCAGAATAAAAAATTTTAAATATTTTTTTTTAATTTTAATTTTTTAAATACTATAATATGATGTGGCAATCTCTTGACTACATCAGATTGCTTATGTGGTAGTTCCCACAACATTCCCACAATTGATAACTCACAATCTTCTAAATCGCAAAAAAAACATCTAATGAGGGTAGTTTGTGGGAAGTTATGGAATCTCTACTCCAAAATAAACTATGAAGTCCATTATTTTATTCAATTTTTAATAATTATAAAAATTAATAAAAATATTAGTTGAAGATTGTTTATTAAAACATTACAACCATTGGGATTGGAATTTTCAGTTTTACAAATTAATTATTACTATTTTAGTATTTTGAATCATTTTCTATCTCTTTCTAATTACTAATTTTTTTCTACATGTTATACAACTCCAAATGATTTGAAATTTTTTAGGCATGTAGCCAACTTGACTAGAAAAATGAATTTAGAAAGTAACAACCATTTTGAACATTTTTTCATACAAAAGTGAGCTACTGAAATGCAACTACCCGAATTTTTGCAAGGACAAAAAAATGGTTTTTTGACAATTCAAACACTATTATCTTGCAATCTACACGCAATTGCATGAAAGACTTGTACTATTTTCCATCACATGTCTCATGCTGATCTATTTTTTATCATAACTTTTGCATTTTCGCTCCAATTAACTCAAGATTTTTAAAGAAGGTACTTATGACTATCATATACCTTAAATATTTTTTTTGTAATTTTCAAAAATATTTCAATACAAAAATAGTATATACTAGTGATTGAATGTCACATATGACAATTTGGAGGTTTTTAGTACTAAGGAGTTTCTTTTTTTTTAATGATTTTAAAATGAAATTTGGATGGGATGGTCTTCTAGTAGATTTATAACTTCCTAAAGAAGGATTTTTGAAAATAGTTAATTTTATGTGGTGTGGAAGTCTACAAAGTGAGCTTCATTCTACTTGTATTTTGAAACATATAAAATATTATTTTGGTGGGTTTTTTGGTAAATGACCATTTCCATAAAGTTGTTGCAAATGGACACTTTTTAATTTTTGTATTTACTTAATTTTACTATTTTTCCCTAATTAAAACATGAAGATATGTATTTTCTTAAGGTTTGGCACTTTTCAAGTTCTCCTACTTAGAAAATTTTCCTATACAATTCCTTATGTGAATACCTTCATCTTAAAGGTGTATAAATAAATCATATTTCTTAAGAATTTTAAAAATTAATTTTCTAATTTAATAGTACTCCAGGAAAAATCAGGAGTACTATTGTAAAATGCAACAAGTAGTACAGGTCTTTCATGCAATCACCCCTACATGATGAAAATTTCTAAGAAGAATTTCACATATTCTCAAACTAGTGTTTTATAAGATCCTATGATTACATTTATCTTAAAATGTTTTTTTTTAAAGATTTGGGTCTTGTACGAGAAGTGACAATTTCGGAACATTTTTGGCAAAACATAGTCAAATAAGTTACATTACATTTAGGGGTTAAGTTATTAGCTCTTACCATGAGGTCCATTCGTGTATGTGACTTCCTGTCAACACTCAACACCACCCATAATCATCATGAGCTCTTACCAAGAATAGACTCCAAATGAAGTCAAATGAATCAAAGTCAAACAAATCACAATTTTTTTTTTTTACACAAATAAAGGGAACCTTTACTGCACGATGAATCACAAATTTCATTCTTGTATATTCTTTACGTAATTAGTAAGGCAGCTAGTGCTACAGCACAATGAGGATTTTTCTTTTTTCAATTTTTAGTTTATAGAAGCCAAAATTTTATTAATTTTTTTGTGAATGTCAAACCGTTTTTTCCCTAGACAATATTTACCCCCCCTAAATGCCCAAGGCCTGTTTTGAGCTTCTTGGAATTTGCTCCAAGTTGAACAAAATGCTAATATTTTGATAAGTTGTATCAATTTTTTTTGAATTGTAACCGTACAAATTCAAACTAGACTTGTTAGAAATTGCATAGGAAAAGGAAATACAACAATAGCACTTATGGAATGAAAGATTATAATGTTTGACTATGAGGGTGTTAAAACTACAAAAGTGATGTAAAGTGTTTCTATCTTCTTTTGGCAAGTTAAATCTAAAAAGTTGGTGACCAAAAAAATATGAGGTAAAAGGGCTTAACATGCATAATTCCAATCAATTTATGGCTTTTTAAAATCTACTTTATAATTTTTGTAAATGAATTTTGAGTACGATTTTTTCTCCAAGATCTAGTGTATTTGAGGCTCATTTTCAAGAGCTCTCAACAATATAGAAAGTCAAGATTGCAAGGGGTACCTTTACACAAAATCTTGTGTAGAAAAATCACTATCATTCATTTTCTAGATTGAATTTTTGACACTAAAACTAGACTTCTAGAAAAAAAATTCAAAAACACAAACTACTAAAAACAACAATTTGGTTTTATTTAACTTCAAAGTTTTGCAAATACCAGATTCTGGTACCTTGGGCAGTTAGGGGTTAATTGGACGCTTGCATGTTTGAATTTGCTCTCAACCTCCAAACTTGTAAGTGTTGAGGAGCAATAGGACAGGAATTTTCATTTAATAGCATTTCGTTTCTTTCATAGACGGTGTCTCTAATGTGGTTGACAGTAAAAGCTCCAAACACAATAATTCCCTCTCTTGCTAGTCTCTTCTCTCACACTGCAAAATTACTACAAACTCAACAAATAAGCAGGAAGTGACGGCTAATTAATCTAAACATGAGAGCCATACTGAAAGTTGCTAACCTCTACACGTTAAACTATATGACAGGTTTTTTTTTTTCATTTCTTGTGAACTGCCAAAGTGGTGATATTTCATTTTATTGTGGAGCTCCAAATCTCAACATTCATCTATATATTGGATAGAAAAGATCATATTAGCATATAATACATATGTATCATTGTATTTTCATCCATTATTTGGCGATTTCATCCACTATTTTTTAAAAATTTGAAGTTTATTGGCAATTTCATCCAAAATTTTACTGTTTTTTTCCTATAGGCTTGGTGCCAAGCCAAAAAATTTGGTGCAATTTTGCACCAAATCGCCAGAAAACCCCCCCCTGCTATATGATGTGTCAAAAAACTACATGGCGCATGGCTCCGCTGCTGTACCTTTGACACAAATATATAATATAATCGCCATTACTACCAGCATGGAAGCCCTGCTTCAGCCTCCACCAAACCTCCGATACAGGCTCAGTATTTACTAACAAACGTAGTTGTGAACACACTCCACTTTCAGGCTCAGTCCTCCCTTAACCCTGAAGCACTCGGACGTCCATATTCTGGACGATGAACAGAGGACTTCAAGGCACTGTTTCATCCAATTAACTTCTCATTTATTAAATGTAACACTTGAATCTAGAAAAGACAACCTTCCTTAATGACCAAATTCATTCAATTCTGGTAAATGATATATCTATACAAAGCTATAAAAAAAATGTGCAAAAATTCAAAAAAGGATTGAGACGTTTCAGGGTTAAGAGTGCTGCCCTATCTCTCAATGGTGCTGACATTACTTGTCTATATGGATGTTGACTAGTCTCTGACTGCTGCATCTCAGGATCAATGAACGGGGAGTAAGTTAGTGGCATTTAGTTACAAGTTAGCCGATTGAAATCTAGAATTTCGCAATCAAGTTCAAAATTTTAGGAAAAAATTCGATCAACCAGTTGGTCTAAGAAAATGTAGGATTTTAGCCGGTTAAGTTTTTCCCTGGATTGTGTTCACGATTCCCCTCCTCTTAGTCCTCTCCTTAATCCTAGAAGGATAGGTTGGTCTCTATGGAAATCAGGATTTTTGAAGCCATGTGAATTATCTACTGAAAAAAATTCAAAAATATTCACTCAAGACCAAACTATTGTTCATAATATATAAACTCCCCTTTTTACACAAAATTTTGAGGATAAACACTTGCACTTCTGTGTTACATTCTCTGTCATCCATCGGTAAGCAGCGCGGTTGACTGTTCCACCGGCCCCTATTTCACGTCCCCCTATTTCACGTACTGTGCTGTACTGCACTCTAAAGTAAGTAATAGGTCTGGGACCAAGCTGAAGTTTCCATGCTGACGAATTTCAAACAAAGAACTTGTCTGATGTGTATGTCTGGGATTGGGCTGGTGCGTGACCTGGGCCATCCGGGCATCCATTACTCCATCACTGTTTATTGAGGCTTCTTGCCAGTTCTCCAACTTATATAAACTCTGCGATGGTGTCCAGTTTTTCACCAGACTTGCAATAGTTAGTGGCAATGTCCTGTGCTTCACACATTCAGCTTATGCTTTGCCAAAATTTCCACTCAGGAGTCCGCTCATTGTCCCACAGGCGACTGCTCGACCTGGAAATTTCATTGCCTTCAGTAGTAGTTCAATCCACCTGTTAGATCGAAACACCCCTTGACCAAATTACGAACTGCTCTCAAATTAGACCAGCTGCAGATGCTTCACGTACTAGCTGATCGATCCACACGACGGGAGTTCATTTCCTGGCTAGCTCTCGATAGACGTACATCGATCAGTAGCTAGTGATGGCTCTCGCCCCCGATGCAGCGGCTGCAGGTGCTGCCCTTGGAGCTGACGGCCCCCCCGGCATCCATCCGCAATTCCAACTGCATCCGCAGGAAGTGCTTGCCCTCGGCCTCTTTCGAGACCCTCCGGTGGCGGCAGATGCTCCTCCCCTTCCTGCAATCCACTCTTGGAATCTCACTGTGTCTGGTACGTACAGAATCCGCCATTTCAACGAAATATAGGTTATGATGGCTTGGATATTCCGGCTTGTTACCCTTTTTCATGTCTTGTGAGCGGTTTCTCTTAAAATAGATTTATGTTCACAATGTGGACCTTATTCCAGTTTTCGAGAGGATTCCAACAGTGATTGACGAGGACTTTATTGTCCACCAGTACCATCATGGCTTTGATACCATGGCACTTCAATTTCGTAAAATTGACGCGATAATCCAATACAGAACGTACGTGCCTTCTGAAACATGAATCCACATCGGTCAGTCCTAGAGTTTAGACAGTTATGGACAAACACGTCACAATTTTTGGCGCCGGAGTCCTGCCAAATTCACGAAACACATTGAGTTCGATGAGAGTTCTTCATCCTAATGTATCGTCAATTTCGTCAAATTGGCTCAATCCAGGGCAGTGACATGATCCCAGTGCACACTGCTTCAAGGCGGAATCGTATAGATCTGAGCTAACCCTCCTGAATTCCGTCTCGAACGAAAAGGGCCCTAATCGTGAATTTTCTCCAAATTTGCGAAATTTTTTACTTCATTCAATCTTTCTTAGACTCCAAATCACATGTGTCTGACCCAAGTGTCTGGCCCAGGTGTGTGCAGAGTGAATTGAAGAAGTGGATTGAGTCCCTAATTAATATTCGAAGTTGTGTGATAATGAGATGTTAGCAGAGGAGAGCGTACGCTGTAACCTAGTAACTAAAGACGGTACAGAACCACTTCCAACTTAGAATTCAGCCCTTCAGCAACACTTGGTTTGTAAGAACGGTGCTGATAACATTAAACCCGTAGCAGGACTCCAAAATTGAACTGGAAGAAGTGGGAGAAGCAAGCTCACATTTATCTCTAAAACTTAGCTTGAGATTTTCAAGTTTCATATAAGAATTCTAGACAGATTTTAGAGTGTGTGTGGAAGGGACATTTTTTTGTACATTTTCAAACTCCTCCTCTGAAATTTGTTCATAACTTTTAGGTGGAGAATTGAAATATAAAACGTATTTTTGAAGATAAAAATGTACTTGATCCCCCAACTTTTCTTAGTTTGAAGTTTTTTGAAAAAATATAGTCAAATGAGATTTAAAATTTGATTTTTATCACAATTCCTATGTTTCCACTTAGAAGAGCTCTTTTTTGCCCTAATTCACATATCCCATATGGTTTGTGGCACCCACCAACACTCCCTTAGTATAAAAATCTTCTCTCCTGTCAACACATAATTATGGTTCGGGAAGCTCATCTCTCAAGTCTACTCTTTGTTTATCCGCCTATGGCGCAGAAGAGGATTCTTGTCCGAGGATTACTTCTCCACGATCGTTGTGATACCATGTGAATTCGCAGTGTCATCGAGAAATCTTGCGTTTTTCGGCACAATTCAGCCAATTGAAACTTCGTTCCATACCCAACAGCTCGATCGTTGTGATATCATGTGAATTTGCAGTCTCATTGAGAAATCTTGCGTTTTTCGGCACAATTCAGCCAATTGAAACTTCGTCCCATACCCAACAGCTAGATCGTTGTGATATCATGTGAAATTGCAGTCTCATCGCGATTGCATTCTTCTGGACAATTCAGCATGCTGAATTTTGAGCTGTCCCACCACCGGCCCACCTTTACATATAGACGCGTCGTCTCACGTCTCTCGCTCATCCCTCTCTCTCCATCGAAATCGATGGCTCTCACCCCCGATGCAGTGGCTGCAGATGCTGCCCTTGGAGCCGACGGCCCCCCTGGTATTCTTCCCCAATTCCAGCTGCATCCGCAGGAAGTGCTCGCCCTCGGCCTCTTTCGAGACCCCCCGGCGGCGGATGCCCCTCCTCTTGCTGCACATCCACTACTGGAATCTCATTGTGGATGGTACGCATGCAGTAGTGTCCAGATGCCACTAGCTAGCTTTCATTTCATATCGATGATATATGAGTGACTTCCTTCTTTCTTGTTCTGAATCATATGATAGTGTAGCTTGACCTGGCTTATGGCCGGGCAACGCACATTCATTGCTTACCCTTAATTCATACCCATGGGCTTCTTCCTTTGCATGTTGTGATGGCAGTCTGTGGAGATGCTGGAACCATGTGTGGAAGCTTCTCAAGATCGTCACCGGAGGTTAGTGAGAAAACCGATGTACATGAATCACTTGCTGCGAGCAGGCGGTGTTGGCTGGCTTCGATTAATTAGCATCAACGATGATAACTTACCTTGTTCGCATAAGTACACCTCAGCGTGCTTGCAAGCCTTCGTTGGGAGCAAAGGCTACTTTGATCATATATTAATTTTCTATTATGTGATTAGCAAATATTCTACTCTGTTTTCTGTTCCAGCAATAGGCATTTCTCTCTGCTTAGAATGTAAACCTCAGTCTTACTGTGAATTTTCTTGGCGGCACCATGCATCTGCTATGCGCATGATCCGACTGTGTGACTAATTTCTGCATATATAATGAAACGGTATTTGATAGTTCCCGACAATGAAAAAGTTTCCAGTTCTTTAATAGTATGCTTGTTGAATGCGAGCATGCAAGCGCCCCATCCTTGCATGATGGCTACGAGATTCGAGCTTGCTACCTAATAATTTTCCATGACTTGTGAGCGGCTTCTCTTAGGAGAGTGACTCTTAATACTAGACTAGATCTGTGCAATGTGGACCTTAATATTCCAGTTTTAGAGAACATCCCAACAGACCGAGGACTTTATTGTCGACCAGTAGAAGCAACCGCCATGAACTTCAGTTTCATAAAATTGGCGGTAATTCAACTTGTGTGCCTTCTGAATTCTGAAACATAAATCCACATTTGTCCAAGAATTTAGACCATAACGAGCAAACAGGTCACAATTTTGACCCCGGACTACCACCAATTTCACGAAATTGTCGATATGATGAAAGTCCTGCATCCTGTCGTCAATTTTGTCAAATTGGATCGCGCAACCCAGGCGGCAATCCGAATAGCGACATTGAAATGCACAATGGTCTGAGGAATCTTATAATAGAACCTGAGCTTACCTTTCAGAATTCCATCTCGAAGAAGGTCCCTAAAAGCAAATTTTCTCCAGCATTGCGAAATTTTCCACTTCAATCTTTCTTCTCCAAATCACATGTGTCTGACCCAGGTGTGTGCAGAGTGAGTGAAGAAGTGGATTGGACCCCTAATTAGTTAGTATTTGAAGCTGTGTGCTAATGAGTTGTCAGCGCACATAACGTAACTGTCCTATAATTAATAGTTGGTGGCACAAAATCAATACGAGAATTCACCCCTTCAGCAACATTTTGTAAGAATATTGCTGATAACATTAAATCCGTGTCCAGACTAAACGTGACTCCAAATCAAGTTGGAAGTCACCCTACCTTACCGTTTCTATTAAACTTTGTCCAAAGTTAACAAACGTTCTGGAGCATGTTCTTGAAAAACGTTGCATTTCTGCAGATGCTTGAGCATAGTCAACAATTTCTAACTTATGTTTGCTCGAAAACGATGCTGAACCCATCAAGCATGTTCCGAAAAGTCCACTGGGAGCTCCCAACCGGCACTTGGAATTCCACTATTTTGGGTGCAAAATTTAATCGTTGCATTTCCTTGAAGACAAGTGTGTACTTGAGAAGTATGAATGTAACGATTGAATTTTGCACCCAAAATAGTGGAATTCCAACTGTTATTGGATTAAAACTGCCATTCCCAGTTTAAATCATTGATAGTATTGTAAATTTTTTACTGAATTTGGTCTTCGAGTAGATGATTTGTGTCCTTCCTAGGATCTTTTCAATGGAATTTTGTCTTCAAATTAGAAAATGGATGCATTATAATATCATGCATCCACAATTTATTACAAAAATTAAAACATTGGTATCATGAAAAAATTCAAAGGTTCAAGGACTTGCCAAAAAGAACAGTAGTCCTTCCTTTGGAAAGTTATGGTAGTGGTTCCTTTCAATGTGATTATCCCCCATTAACCCTAAAACGTCTCAATCCTTTTTTAAATTTTTGCGCATTTTTGGTTATAGCTTTGTATAGATATATCATTTACTAGAATTTAATGAATTTGGTCATTAAGGAAGGTTGTCTTTTCTAGATTCAAGTGTTACATTTGATAAATGAGAAGTTAATTGGATGAAACATGCCTTGAAGCCCTCTGTTCATCGTCCAGAATATGAACTTCGGAACTCTTCAAGGTTAATGTTATGCATCAACCTATGATAGACTTTTCTCAACAATTGAGATTTGGGTTACATCATGGTGAGGTAGTGGCCATGGTCAATGTCTTGGATGATGATGGAATGATAAGTGAATGCAATAAGAATTTAAAAAAATAAAGTAAAATTTACAATAATATAATATAACTATGTATATCCATAAAATATATTTCTTACAATTTATGGAGTGAAAAATAATAAAATTCAAAATTTTGAGGTCAAATTTCAATCAATAAGATTTCAATGAATAAACATCCAAAATTCATAAAATTTGTAACATGTAATTCTAGTCAAAATGTACATTCTTCTTAAAAGAAAGAGAGAGAGGTTTTGACTTTTTATAAAAAAATTATTTTTACATAGAATTTTCATTCAAATAATAATAGGTCTAAAAATAATTTGTCCTAAGAGAAGTTATACATGAAGGTAGATTCCCTTTCATTCATTAACATGTCCTAACTTCACTTCATAATTTTGATTTCTCAATTTATGAGAGTGATTAATGTAGTGGCCTATTACTTTTATGAGTCACCATATATACTTAAAATATATGTATACTATAACATGGAAAGACTCTATAACATAGGTACTTAGATTATAGACACCTATAACCATAGAAATTGTTTATAATGTAGACTCTTAGGTTCATAGGCTCATAAATTCTATCATTATAATGTAGACTCTTAGGTTCATAGGCTCATAGATTCTAACAATCCCCTAAAGCCATCACAGGCATCAACTTTTAAAAGCATTCATATTGTGGCCAATCATGTTATAAAATATTGTAATCCTTTAGGATAAATCAAATGATCATTGTAGATATAGTTTTTGTTGATTTGGGATAGTTAAAAGATTCTTTGGGTCAATTGGGCAACACACTTTAAAATACATATCAAATTTATATTTTGTCAAGGAATGTAAATTTTCAATTGCTCTCCCATTTCTTCCATTTCTCTTGATGTGGATAAAAATTTAAAAGTTTTCAATGAGGTCATCAAGGTATACCAATCATTCCACTAGTTAGAAGGCTACTTTGTCTTAATTTGTAGTTCATACCACATACATATGCTTGCTTAAGTCCATAAAGGGATTAAAAATAATCAAGAATTTCACAAATCTAGCTATATTATACAAAATTCTTACCTTTTCATTTTAATATAGAGATTATACTTTCCAACTTAGCTAGTGCAATTAGAAAGTTGTAAAAAAGATATAACATTACAAACAACCACTAAATAGGAGCCAAAGTAGCTACACATCTTAATAAAGGATTAAACATTGTCTTCATTATCACATTGCATAACTTTCTTTGTTGAATCTTATTGGAAATCAAAAGATATTGTTGATTCTGTTATATGCATTTTTTGAACACTATATAGTTCTAATAACTCATTAATCCTCAAAGTATTGAAAATATGTGTACTAAAAAGGAGTATCTTAACTTTGAAAAGACTTGAAGGTTGAAAAGTAGCCAGTGGATGATTGATAATTCGTTTATTTAAAATAGAACTGTGGTTATCCTAGTTGAATTTCTGCAAGAACAATAGGTCTTGTAGAACAATAGGTCTTATAATAAGTACTTTTGGTTTCTTTTAAGCAAATGATTAATATAGTATGAAAATGGGTGATTTCCATAGTGACCAATTTATTATTTCTAAATGAACCTTAGAAGGATGTTGCCTATGTAATATATAATGATTTAAGAAAAATTCAATTTTTGGTCAAACAGGTGTGTTCTTTGATTCATCCATCATATACTTTTTGTCCTCTTCCTCATTTTGGGGTTTAGCTCTCTTACATACCAATAGAAGCTACATATTAGAAGGAATTTGAGGGCAAAAGAAGACTGCAAGTTTTTAAACTAAGGGAACACAAAAATTGTTGCTGGAACGCAAGAATGCAGACAACTGATGTGGTTGACAGTGTACTACGTCATTAATTTCTTTTTGAAAAATAAAAATAAAATTTTGGACTTTTTTGTGCATTTCAAGACCAACATTTAAAAAAATATTATTGACTTGACAACGGCAGTATCGAGAATGATTTTGGGAATAGGCCTAAAACAGGCTTCTTTTGCCTTCAAATCCCTTTTAATGCATTTTAGACAAGATTATCTAGGAATTGATCTTAGAATGGACTCACAATAGGATGCAATTATCTAATTATGATCCAATTGTGAGACCATTCTAAAGCCAACTTCTACAAATTCTTTCCCAAAATATAATCTCACTATTTTTGAGAGTAGAAGGTCAATTTTTAGTATATCTATTTTCAACATTTCAAGAAATCATAATTTATTCATTTTGGTGTTCAATCAATATATAAGAAGTGAACATGTAATATCTTTTTATTTCCAAGAAGATCTAACCAAAAATTAAGGAGTTTAAAAGTAAAACAATTTTCAAGTACTTATCTGGATGTATTTACAAAAACTTAGTTACCTTATTGCAACTTTGAAAAATACATTCAACTTTGGAGGATGCTAAATCTATCCTACAAAATGGATTACGTAAGGTGAATTTTGTATTCTACACAAAAAAAGCCCCCTATTTTGTGCCATTTTAAGAATTTCTTCATCTCTTCAAACTAATTTGGAGCCTTTGATTGCAAAAATGAATTCAAAATTTGATTAATCATGTTTCACAAATAAATATTTTTTGCATTTTCTCCAAGGGTAAAATCACCTTGCATATCCACTATGTCGGACAAGTTTAGAAGCCTACAACCTACTTCTAACCACTTAAGAAATTCAACATAGTTGCCATCTAGGTTAAGAATAGGGAAAAACATTTCCGTGTGTAGAAATAAATTTGAGATGGATTTGAATTTTTTTTTTCATTTTCTTTGTTGAGAAACAATAATATTGTGAATTATTTTCATCAAAATTCAAGATAACCTACTTTTGTTGTATAATACATATATATCTAATTTCAACTAGAGGTTACTCAAAATATCCAAAGAAAATCAACAGCTCATGATGCATCCTAATAATAATAATACTAATAATATTCCCACCTCATATGCTCAAAAATAGACTTCAAAAATGGTGAGATGATCAAAAAGGGGTTAGCCGCCTTTCTAATAATAATACATTAAATCATATGATTGAAGGTGGGCCCAACAAGGTAAATTTTGGGTTCTTTGGATAAAAATAAGAAAAGCTCCATATTTTGTGCGGTGTATAGGGTATATTCTAATTGATTTCTTGCGAATTTGGGGTCTATGATTGTAAATATGAATTTGAAATTTGAAAAAGAAAAAAAGATTGAAAAGAAAAAAAAATTCCTGTATTTTCCCCGGAGGAAAATCCACCTGCTTGGCCCACCCTGATGGTACGATTGAACGTCCAGTTACGTTTGGCATCAAGTCTGTGGCCAATGGAGACACGGCAGCACCCCTCCGAAAGCTGACGTGGCATAAAGCACTCCACGTAACACCACCTTCGACGCTGCCACTTGCCGCAACCTCACGCCCTTAGCTCTCGTGTCATACAGTCCATGCAGTCTTGCAGACGCCGACAGACCGACTTTGAGCCTTGGCGCTTCTCATCAGTATTAACGCCACATCCTCTTGCTTGAATACCCGCCAACCCTTCTCTGCCACTTAAGGTAGTCTTTCTGCGATGAATGTTTAATTCGCACAGATTGAATGTCCTAGCTCCGCAGGTTAAACATTTGACTCCGAGGATTCAATATTTAGCTTCCCGGATTGGAAATTTAGCTTCGTGGATTGAACATTTGACTCCACTATTTGAAATTTTAGCCCCGCAGCTTCGAAATTCTAGCTTCGCGGATTGAATTTCAGTTTCGCGACTTGAAATTGTCAGGTTTTCGACTGGAAATTTTGGCTTCGTGGCTTCAAATTTGATCTTCGCGGCTTGAAATTGTTGGGGTTGCGAGATGGCGCGCCGTCACGTCGCACTGGCATTGCTCGCATTTCTACTCCTGGTGAGCACCACGGGAGTTGTATCCCAAGCCAATACAAGAGGCGAGGCGAGCAACCAAGTGGACCCGTTGGAGCAAGCGAAGGACGTGGCGGTCCAGGTTTGGAAGGTGGTCGCCCCGTGGGTGCAGCAAGGATTTCAGTGGGCGAAGTCGGCTGGGAGCGACGTGGTTTCCGTGGTGTATGAGAGGGCGTCCTTCCAGGGGGTGAAGGCGGTGGCGAGCGAGGGCAGTCGCATCGCCTACCACTTCTTCACTGGGAGGCCGTATCAAGCTGCTTACCAGGTGGCCAAGAATGTACCCGTAGTGGGAGGCGCCGTGAAGGATGTGATTGGGGAGGCTAATCTTCGGAAACAAGCGGCTCGGGAGCATGCCGAAGAGGAGAGCGAGCTCTAGGAGATGAGAAATCGGAGCATGGCTCAGGTCGAGAATTTTGTTTTCTGCTGGAGATGAATGGTTTGCAGAGTAGGAGATAGCTTCGGGATCAAAGCAATTGTAGTGCGAGTTTCTTAGAGATCCCAAAACATTGTAGCTCAAGATTTTTGCTTTCTTCTGTCAGTATGACTGTGAATTATTTTGCAGAATAGGAGCTTAGAGATCGAAACAATTGTAGTTCGAGATTCTTGCTTTCAGTTGTAGTTTTGCATGTTGCTTAACAGCGGATGCGAGGGTTCGGTAGAGCTTCCTGATGCCGTTTATATTACGCCCAAATTTTTCTATGGAAATTTTCCACACTTTTGCTCATATCTACGTGCAATTATGTTGTAAATTAGCCCCAATTTCATTGAAGTGCTTTAAGAGGACGATTGTTTTGTAAAGATCCAAGTATGAATTTTAGTTCGAGATTCTTGCTTTCTGCTGTCAGAGTGGGAGATGGGTATTTTGCAGAATAGGAGCTTAACCCTGAAGCACTGCAAGGCCACCATGATTATGGCTTTTGCAACTATGGTAGGAGGCTCATAAAGCGTCCATCTAAGGACAGATACACCCTTGCAAAAGATAGTGTGTAAGTTAATGGGGTTTGCTTGATTTCAGTGGACAGAGTAAAGAGCAATTCTAATGCAAGTAGAATCAGAATTTCTGAGCCATACTGAATAAACTACAATTTAATGAAGTAAAAATGTATAGGTATCTATTATTGCTCATTGGTTGCAGAAATTCTCAATTACAACATGGCTTTTATTAGAGCAAGTCCAAGAAGTAACCAAGGTACCTTAGAAGTGCACAATGCACATAAAAGTCTGAATGGTATCCTCATGAAATCAAAATTGGAGTGGTCTTCCATTTCATTTGCTTCACCATATCTATTTGCTTCAAGAATGGTTCCAATGGAAAGTGTAAAGTATTTTCATGATATTCACCATTGAAAATTTTAACATACAACTATTGATTTGGAGTTATTTGCAATTTCTATATATATAAAATAATTGCATTTCAACAATTGCAAGGTGGAATGTGTAATGAATTTAATATTTTTTCATGTGAAATTAAGTTTTTTAGAAGTGCATTTTAGTGTACTAACACTCGTTATAGTTGTTTATGTCACCTCCAATCCCAAAAAAATTTATATGCAAATTTGAGAAATATTGTGGGAAAAGGCAATATACTAAATATAGAAAATGTACTCTCCTCTTGTTATAATCTCACAACTCCTATGCAATTTTGTACTCAAAATTTGTGTACTAATTAATAAACAAGCTCTTTAAACATCTATGCGGTCAGATTTTGGAAAAAAAATCAATTTGCTTTACTAGGGATGACTACAAGCTCATGCACTTTTTTCGTAGTCAAAAGACACTTGAAAAGGCTTGGGCATTTAGGGGTTAAGAACTTCTATACATTGTTTTTTTGTCTTCCCTAGGGATGACTGCAAATGACCAATTGCTTTTTGAGCCTCCTACCATATAAATGTAGAAAATTCAATATATTAACCCTGGAGGGACACTGCGGACTAGAATGGTCCCATAAATGACAAGGAATTCTCCCATGTAGGATAGAAATGCAATTATTCATCCTCGATTTTAGGAGTGGAAAGTAAAAATCTTCTACAGTTCTTTGACTTCAAATGAGCTTTTTGGAATATTTTACTACCAATGATTCCCATGGTTTTAGAAATGATGAATTCTAAGCTTACAGGGAATTGCCTCCTTCCAAGGTTAACCTCACGTATAGCTTATGGACAATAAAAAAATCCTAAATAATTTCTTACAATCTGATTGAAAAATCATCAAGTGTGCGATTTTTGATGAATTTTTTAAGAATATATAAGACGGCAATGTGGATTGTCACTTCACAACTTCATATCTTCAAAATTATTTGAAAAAGATTGCACATCAACACCATAATGATATACATCCATTAAAAAAATCAAAGTTTTTGAAACTCTTTTGAGCATTCCAATTTCAACATTTTCATTTCAACATATGTACAAAGTATTGCCTAACCAAACATCTTTCATCAATGTTGTTAGTATTGGCATTTTTTCAAAAATTGTGCAATTTTTTGATTTTTTTTAAAAAGGAAGCTTTATAAGTCTTCTTTCATTTCAATAGTTTTGGCGGTTCAGTTTTGGCAGTCTTCTTTCATTTCAACAAAAAAAACATTCTCTATGAATCTAATTATAGGATCTTATACTTCACTTGACTGAGATCATGTGGTAAAAATTTCATGAAGTTTGACAGTGTAGACTAAAAGATATGAGCATTATACATTGGAAAAATAAATATTTTTCAATTGTAGTTTACAATTTCAAATGTCTTTGACCACCATTTGTGAAAGAAAAAAATTACACTATAGAATTTGAATTTATAATTTTTTGTCTTAAAGAATTGAATTGGAGCCTAGAAAAAAAAATTCACAAAAAAGAGTTGAATATTATTCTTTAAAAAATTGTTAAGTGGTAGTATGTCCAAGATTGAAAGAAAAATTGTATGGTTAATAGCTCTATGATGGAATTGAAATACAATAGTTTTAATAGCAAGATTGCTCTAGCAAGTAAACATAACCTTGTCCAACAATTCTTTTTGAAAAATTGTAGAAACTACATTATAAAATGAGTCCTATAAGTTATTTTTTCAAAAAGACATTTAGATTGCCCCCAAAACAAGATTGTCCATAACTTTTTTGATACTAGTCTAAAGAAAATGGATCAAAACTTCACATGTTTATAAAATTATATTATTTTAGAAGAAAAAATTAATTAATTTCGACTTTCTACAAAAAAAATTTATTGCCCTCTAAATGAAAATTTGGGCTTTTTGTGGTATAACTTTTGCTCTTCAGTACCAATTGAAATAAAAATTGTATTCTCACAAAGCTAATTATTTTTTCTATCTTATAAGAAAGTTTTTAAAAGTTTAACCAAAAATTGAAGTCATAAGAACATGTCCAAAATTCATTGTCTTTTGAAGGGACAATGGTTGTTTTGGGGTTAAACAATTTTAGAACACATTGTGAGCTATATGAGGTCATGTATTTGTTTCCATTTAGAAAGATAGGATATATGGAGATAGAAAAAATTTCATGATTTTATTCCCCAAAATGAAATTATTATGAATTTTTGGAGCCGAAAAGTGCATTTCACACATTGCCAATGCCTAAAGTCTTCAAATCCTAATCATTTTAGAATTACATCCTTGCTCACTTCTTCCTACTTCTTACTCACTACTATGGGACATGTATCATAACATTTGTAGTCTTCATCTCAAAAGGGACCAAAAAAATACAATCCAAGTCAAATGAAAATCTCTTTTAGCCTTAGTTGGAATTACTACACTTCTACAAGTTGAATGTTTGGAGTGATTGACAATTAATATTTCTATTTTTTACAATATTTCATACAATAGAATTTCCATAAGGTAATTAATTTACATTAATAACATTTGAAGTTCTTCTAGCATAACATTCAATAGCCCATGTAAGGATTGCCTTCCCCTTGGTGAAGTCCCCATCACATAATTTCATCTGACATTTCTTAGAGTTGCAACTTTAGTTACTGATTGGAGTGGAATACCATTGGTGTTGGATGGAATGGTGTGGAATATCCCACACCATTTCATCCACTAGGAGGCAGTGTGATAGTCTGCTACTGAATGTAATTAGTGGGCTACAATTTCATAGTGCTATTGGATAAAATTGCAATCACCAAAGTAACTCTGGATTTCAATTCAATGATAGTTTCTATTCTTTTCTTATTTTGTACATTTTGGGACAAAAGGAATAATATTTTTTCAAAGAGGTTATTGGCTTGTAGGATTCCTATTGTATAGTTGGATATTGTGATCTTACAACTAGCCAATTTGAGCCTTGCACATTTTTTTGTACAATGTAAAATATAATTGATATATTTTAATAGGCATAATTATCATTGAATCTTTACACAATTCCAGTCACGTATACTGAATTTTAGTTTTTAAAAAAGAAATTCATTTTTGGTGAGTTCTTTAAGCCAATTTTCATGATTTTAGATAATATTCTATTGGGAACAACTAATGATGATTTAAAAGAAATTAATTGTTTAGTTTTGTAGGGAGCATCTATATGCATATCTTAAATTCACCTATTAAATAACAAAAATATAATCAATGAAGGAATCAATGTGAAGTGTCGTATGACCAAACTTTGTAAAATGAATATTTTTGTATCTTAACTAGATTTTGGCAAAGTAATTATACTATCATGTTGAAATGTATAGAATTAGTAGTATAGCAAGAGGGTCAAATAGCAAAATCTAGTTAAAATATAAAGATATCTATTTTACAAAGTATAGTGATATGACGCCTCATATTGAACCCTTCATTGATCATTTTTTTGTTATTTAAGGGGATATTTTTTAATATAAAAGATGTGCACATGGATGTTTCCTATGTATCCATGCAATCTAATTTGAAAAAATTCATCACCAATTGTTATCAATAAAATATTATATAAAATGTCAAAAGTTGACTTTAAAAATTCACCAAAAATGAAAATTTATTTTAAAGAACTGAAATTTTGTACATCTAAATTGGGATTGGATAAGAATTGAGTGATAATTGTACAAGAAAGTGAAAACCAATTTTATTCTATATTATGTACAAATCTTTGAATGGTTCACAAAGGTAGTTTGTGAGCTTTCAATATCCGATTTTACCACTTTTTATAATCCAATTTTTTCTTTTTCTTTTTTATATTTTTGCTTATATCTTTGTACAATTAAATTATTTATCTTAGTTTGATTTAAATTTTGGTAGAAGAAAATTCACTACACTAAATAATGAAATTAGGTTTCTTTAACAATTAGCTTGCCTAATATACCTTGAAATGTTCTCTTGTGATTCATTGCTTGTCTACATGGAGGCACATGTGGCTCTCTAAACTTGGGCCATATTCCAATGCACCAATCCTTGTAACACATATGGTTCCATTAGATGAGATTTGAAGCCTTTAGAAGACTACGAGTTACCAAACTATAAGAATACAGTAAGTATTGCAAGAACATAGTAAGTGTTGTGAGGAATATGGAAACAACGGAAGCTGACATGACTAAGATCGAGCCATGTCATTAATTTATTTTTTTCAAATAAAAAACAATTTGTACTTTTTTTGCATTTCAAGACATATTTTTTATTTTTTATTTAAAATTATTGCCATGATAGTTTATTTAAAATTGTTGACATGATACAATAAATCACATCAAAACTACAAATTATAGATCATCCTTCACTATTAATAATACAAATCAAAATAATTTATTATCAAAATGAATATTTATTTTTGAAGAGTTTTTGTGTGATTTTTGCAAATTTGATAACTCTCAACACTTGAAGAATTTGGCCTTCTTGATGTAGAATTTGTGATTTAGGATTCAAAGATATATTTGAAGATGCAAAAAAGTTCCAATAGATTCAATTAAAAGCACATAAATCATCAATAGAAGTGATGCTTAAAATTTGTAATGTTCTTGAATGTTGTAGTGAAGTTCTCATAAAATATCGTACTCATAGATTTTGTAGAAATTATGCAATTTTACATGTGTAGCCAAAAAAAGAATTGCAATAGAAAAGTTCAAATCATTTGTTGATTTTTGCTTCACATATAGTGATTGACAAAAGTAGTGGCACATTTTCAAATAAAAAATACAAATATTATATATATATATAAACATGGACAATTTAAATATTATATGTTGTGTAATGTAGTTTGGATTTTAACAATATTCGGTTGTCATAATTTAAAAAAAATTAGTGTTGTTTAGTCCGGGGATGTTGTTTTGTGAGCTTGCGAGCGTGAGCCTATGAGCTTGTGAGCTTGTGAGCCTAGAATTTTTGGTAAAATTTTTAGTGATTTTTAGGGCATGGACCTATTACCGTGCTTTAAGAATTTTGGATTTTTATATCTAGTACCCCCCTCATGGGATTTGAAATTTGTGACTTTCAAAACTTTTTTTTAATTTTAATTTTCAGTTTTTTAATATTTTTTTTCAGTCCTTTTTTTATTTTTCAAATTTTTTTTGCAACTCCATCACCTTCTAAAATCCGTCTTGATATTGAAAGGGGTTTGGAGGTAGAGGGCTTTGGAGCTCTCAAAACTTTTTTTTTCATTTTTTTTCAACTTTTTTTTCTTTTTTTGCAACTTTTCACCCTCGAAAATCTTCTCTTGGTACCGAGAGATCAATTTCAGGGTGAAAAAGTCGGAAGAAGAAGAAAACAAAAACAAAAACAAAAACCTTTTTTTTCCCCACGACTCCATCACCCTATCCCTTGTTGGATTCTGGATTTTGAACCTCAAAAAAGAATTCAAAAATTTAATTTTTCTTGGAAGGTATTGAGAGGTCCTTTGGAGATAGTAGGGTTTGAAATTTTAAAATTCATTAACCACATTTCCACGGTCATAGGTCCATGGTCATAGGTCCACGGTCGTAAAGCTAAAATTTTACTATAAATAGATTTTTTTTAAATGACTTCACTTTTTTTTCTCTTGGCTTAAAAAATTCATAGTTTTTTTTTATTAATTCTCTGGGCTCACAAAACCTGCGCTCACGGCTCGCAAACTCATGCTTTTAGGCTCACAAACTAGCGTCATTGTTTAGTCTTTTAAATTGGTGTGAAAACTAAATTCAATATGCTCTCTTTAATATGTTTCAATCATATCCCAAAAATATTTTTTTTGCAATTTGATTTGATGCAAATAAATCTACCTAGTTTTTGAATGCAAGGACTAGTAGTAAGCAAGTCTGTAGACACAAATTTTTGAATTCTTTTTGCTATTTGACTTAGTTCATGTGAATAGAAGCTAAAACTAGTCTATTTCCCTTAATAGTGTGTTAATTAGTAAGAAATCTTATGTGGAATTTGAAAGGACTATTAGAAGATCTTTAATGGGCTAATAGACTTAGATTTCAAACAAGTCAAATAGGTAGGTAGAAGTTAGGAATCGAAAAGATGTGGTTTTTACATTCCACTTTTTCTCAAGGCTATATGACAATGTGACAAGTTGTATTTTCTCTCTCTCTCTCAGTTTTCTTAGTTTGAGCTTACTTTTGTAAATTGACAATTTGATCAATACATTGAGTATTTTGTGCAATTTGTCTTTGATTCCAACCTCACGGGTAGTGAGAGTTGTGAATCTTTGTGAAGTTTATTTGTTTAATTGACTAGGAGGGTATCCTAGCAATTTTTGGTGTGTCTAATTGTTTATGTAAATTGATTGGGAGGTCATCCTATCAACTTCTGTGAGATTTAATTGTGTTTGTATTTTGAAATCGTTTGTCAATTGAATTGTGGTTTGAGTCTTTGTGTGTGTCAATTTGAATATCATATGTATGAATTTGAAGAGAATTGTCTAATTGGCGGGTAGCCAATTCATTTACATCTGGAATCAGTCAAGTAATCTTGAGTAAATTGTATGTCTATTTAACTGAGAGGGTATCTCAGATCAAGTCTAATTGCTGGATTGAGAGGTTATCTCAAGTCCATAAGTATTTAATTGTTCATTGTTTGTGAATGGCAAGTTGCTTTATAATTTATAAATTAATTGTGATTTAGAAGTCTACTCAATTTATCTCAAGTTTATATATGTGCAATTGCTTGCAAATTGTAAGTGACCAATTGTCTTGGAAATTGTGACTCCATTGTTGAAGTTTGAAGATTCAGTCAAATCAACTGGATGCATGTTTAGTTTTATGTATGATGATATTTGATCAAGTCAATTTGAAGTCTGTGAATGCAACCTGTTTGGGAATGAGTATGTGTATTATTGAATAGTCCAATTGACTGGGAGGGTATCCCTGTGTTGTTATAATTGACTAAAACTCAAACTGTAATTGCAAGAATTCTCAAACATGGCAAATAGTCAAGTATTCATATAAGAAATTTGAAATTAATATTTTGATATTACAAACTGATTTTCAATTATTATAATTGGAATATCAGTTTTCAATCATTAATTAAATTTAGGCATATATGAATCATAAACATGGTTTGAGAGAATTGTGTTAACATTAAATTGGCTGTACAATAGAAAATTAATCCATTTGTGTTTGACTTTAAGGAAATTCATTAAATTGATTTTCTTTTTCTGATTAATTATTAATTTCTCAAATTGCATTTCTGAAATTACAAAAATATGAATTACTGAAATTTATTAAATTCAGCCTGATTGAGAATTTATAAATGATTAATTAATAAAGATGGAAGAGATTAGAAAGCATAATCAATTAGTTCAAATTGTGAGGAATTTCACAAAACTAAATTAAATATCATTTGAGTATGATAAATTAATTTTCCACAATAAAGGAAATCAAACATTAAATTAATAAATTTAATAAGACAAATTAATTCGTATTTTAAAGAATATGAGTGGGACCATTTGACTTTGCTAAAGCCGACTCAAAGAAACTAAAGTTGGAAGAGAAAGATGGAATGGAGCGGTTGGTGAAAAGAATAAAGGTCAAATTGAAGAGATAAGTTTCAAAGCCTTTCATACTTTGCATACAGTCAAATTGTTAGAAAATCACTGGTTTGATATTTGCATATAATTTAGCAATTAGGCTATATAATATAGAACGGTGTAGACAGCTTCCGGTAAAAGAAAATGGAAATAATAAATGAACCATTTACCTAAAAGTTTAATTGTATTTAAAATATATAACTTGTCATTTTGATTAAGTTGATAGAGCATGCATTGACAAATTGACCACCTTATGACAAATTGACAAGAATATTTGACACGAGCCAAACACTAGGACAGGACTGTGACTGCATTCATTGGGTCTTATATATATAGCATTTGGTAATGGACTGCGGAAATTTGACATGAGTGTGGATTTTGATATTTATTCCCAAAGTTAGCACCTAAAACGACATAGAAAAGTATCCAAAACATAAAACAAGTGACCTTAGTCATAAAACGATAGACTTATTTGCCTTTCCTCGTGGAATTACCCCTATATACTATTTGCCCTGGGTTTTGTTGAATAGTATAAGTTTACACTACATTTTTGGCGCCGCTGCCGGGGAAAGGCTCTGGCTATCGGTGGCTAAGATGTAGAGTAAATTTCCTTTGTGAAATTTTGTCTTTAAGAATTTTAGGTCAATTGGAAAGAAACTCCAATTAATTATAGGGATTCTAAATAGTAAAATAGAAAATGTAACTTCCTTGATAGAATTACAAACTAGACATGGAATGACATGTATTTTATTTATAAATCCCTACATAGCGAAAACCTTGAATTTTTAAAATTCAAAATTATAAAGGATAGCGATACTTACCATTTTTTTAGAATTTTGGAGATTTTGACAAGTCATTATTAAATTTCCCAAATTTCTAAAGATGAATATTATAAAATTAAAATGATTTAAGTTGTAAGGAAAAATGGGGCAATGTGCACAAATCACCCAAGAAATTATAAATGACATATTAGCCGATGTGTTTCCTAAAGAAAACCATTTAGACAAATCTACTTCCACACTTCATTATAATAGACCAATAGATACTAGTATAAGGCCAAATTATAAACCCAATCCGATTCCATTTTACCATTGTGATTCAAGTTTTAGGAATTTGAATTATAGAGCAAATAGAACTTATTGTCCACCTCAATTAAGACGTCAAAAAGGAGAGATTAAGTGCCATTTTTGTGGAGATATTGGCCATATTAAAAATAATTGTATTAAAAAGAGGGATTACGATAATAGAAGGAAAATTCCTCATTTTAATCCTAACTCGAGACCTTCGTCAAGCTCTGTTACTTTTGATCCACAATTTTTGGAAATTGTTAAAGGAATATCCCAATTAAATAAACCAACAACTAGACTTGAAGATTTGGTTCAAATTAGAGCTATACTTAATACTTTAATTTATTTTCACCCATCTCTAAATACTTCTTATAGAAATAATTCAAATTTCTATTGATTCTAATATTGAAAGTTTGTACAAATGAATCAAAATGAAATTTTTATTTCCATGGGAAACACCAGAGATAGTTGACAATCATTATTCAGGCCCATGGTTATTTTTGGCACTTTATAGATTATATAAAAATGCCTATTTTGGCCAAGGATTTTATTTGTGCGGAAACTATTTAAATGACAAAAATTTGAAAGAAACAATCAATCAATTACCCTTGGATATTAAACGAATAATATTTAGTAAAATTTGGGAAAGGATTGAACGAAGGCAAGGATTCTTAGTGGCAAATGGCCAATTACTTTTAGATTTTCCATTGCATTATTTAATTTGGCAGTATGGAATCTTAAAGCAAAGATCAAAAAGTCAAATCCCTAGGATTAATGTTGGATGGATTGGTAGAAAGATTCATAGAAAACTCTATGTCTTCACTTATGGACCAATTAATCCAGTATCAATACCTCTTATTCCTCAATTTATGTGCAGAGAAAAATTAAACTCAAACGGTCCCTCGTTTAGTCTTATTTGTCCTTGAATGGAAAGCCAGTCGAATATATCCCATATCGATTGTCTATTTGTTTACAGGCAAGTATAATAACCCATAGCGAAGAAGGACTGTCGGCTTAGGGGAGATTGGGATTCAGTTACCTCTTACAAGGAGATAAACGAACCCCAGTGTTTCCCTAGGTTCTTTTGTAAAATTTTAGGATAAAATTTTTGAAAATTTTGTAATCTATGGCCTCTTTAAATGTCTGGTCAAAGACATGATCGACTCCTAAAAGAGGCTATTCAAAAATTGCAAAGAGAAGAAAGGTTAAAGACTAGGGAAAGAAAAAGATCTTATATACCCACTTGTCGTGAACCCCCTGAATTACCACCAAGTCCTACCGATACTTCTGAGGAAGTAACTTCTTCAGAAATATTGCAAGGAATAGACATTCAATCTACAATATATGATCCACTAACTATTGTTAGGAATAGTGAAAAAGGACCACCCTCAAGTCCAAAACTCTTACACAAATTAGCCCAAAAATATAAGGAAGGGGAATTAAAAGAATTACAAAATTTAAAAACGTCACTTTTGTCTACAGCAGGGATTGAAGAAGGAGAATCTTCTGAAAATCCAACTAAGGCTATTTCACCTATTGATTATCTCTTTTCACAACCAAAAGTTCTTGATTTTGACCTCATTACTGAGCCTCATCCAGATTTTAGTGAGAAATTAGTAGGATCTTGGAATCAACATAAACTTAGTATTAGAGGAAGACTGGAAAACTTCTTGCAACCTTTAAATGAAACTTCGGAAGAAAATTTTTCAAGTTCTAGTTCAAGAGAAGGTTCAGTCTCGCCCCCTCATTTAGAAAGTTCAAGTGGACAAATTTCCTTAGATTTAAGTCTAGATGAAAATGTAAATCCATTTAGCCTTGAACGTAATAAATCAAAGAATGATTTTGAATTACCCGATGATTTGTATGATGAACTAGATGAGGAGGTATTTAAAGAAACTTTTGAAACAATAAATAATTTAGATCCACTACCTCACCAAGACATAATGGCTCAACGCCCGCTCAACTTGACTCCCTTACCACAATATGGGGGTCAAGCTGGGACTGATCCAGACTACCATTTGTCTAGATTCCGTGTAGTTTGCACCGCCAATATGATACCGGAAAACACTTATCTAACCACATTTCCGGCTACATTAGTTGGGTCTGCCCAAGAATGGTACCAAATCCATTCTCCTTTTGCAACATGGGATGCCTTAAAGGATGCATTCTTGGCCAGATTCCGACCATTAGCCTTTACAGAAAGTATCCAAGAGCGATTGAGAACTATTAGAATGTCTCCAGGCGAGAGTGTAGATTCTTATTATGGTCGAATGGAATATTTATTGCAACGTTGGCACAACCATAGAATGCCCGATCCATATTTGACTAGTATTTTTATAGGTGGATTATACCCACCTGAATTTAGAATTGCTATAAAAGAAAGAAATCCAGATGATTTAAATACTGCTTTACAATATGCCAAACGTTATGAAGAAGCCCGAATTAGTGAGGATCAATTGGGCACCATTGATCCTAATACACAATCAAATCAATACATTCATCTGAATCATGCTATACAAGATGGGATGTACCCAGTTCCACAAATGAAAAGTTATCCTACAACAGTGATTCCACCAGTGGTTAATATTAATCCTAAAATAGAAACAAAATCGGCACTTGAGAGCCAAATAAATAAATTGGTGGAAGGCATGGCTGATTTAAGGGTTCAAGTGACTAATGCTCCAAACAAAAGAAATAAACCCAGTAACATAAGAACTAATGTCTGGTGTTCAAATTGTAAGGGTCATGGCCACTTGGCCACTGAGTGTCCAACACCTATTGAGGGAGATAATAGTAATAATAATATAAATATAAAACCTCGTTGTCAATTTTGTGGAGGAACCCACTTGACAACGGATTGTTGGAATCTGGCCAATTTTAGAAATGAATTACAAGCCGTTAAGCAAGTAATGCAAGTAGAGTCTAATAAACCTTGGATCAATAGGTCAAATAATAATAATAATAATAATAATAATAATAATAAGAGACCTTTTACTAGACCTAACACTGGTCCACCTTATAAACCAAATGACAATCGTCCTCGTTGGAACGATACTTATAATAAACCCCCTGTTTGGAATGGCCCGCCAACCAATCCAAACACACATAGGTACGGCCCACCTGAAAAGAATAAACACCTAGTATGTTTTAGATGTGGAGAACTTGGTCATTATGCTAATAATTGTCCCAACCCTAAAAAGGAAGTGGGATACACACCGTGGTGTGGTAGATGTCGTCAACCAGGGCATCTCCCTGAAGATTGTACAGCCCCACCTAGAAAATTTCCTCCTTCTGAAAGGGATTACCCTAAATCTAAACAAGTCCAATTCCAAGACGAAGAGGAAAACTCTAGACAATCTAATCATATTTCACATACTATTCCTAGAAAGAATTCTTACCCAGAAGATGTTTTTGTGGCTACTAGAGCTTCAAAAGCTAAGTCAAATTTACTAAATAAGGAAAAAACTAACGAAAATGCAAGTGAGTCTGAAACCATAGAGAATGACAAGGAGAAATCCTTCCCAAATTTAAACCCCATACAAGAAAGAGAAGTACTTCCACCAATAGAAGCATTCACTGACATTAATCCACTTAATAAAGAAATGACTTGGAAAGAAACGCAAGAAAAATTATTAAGACAATTAACCAATAATCCTCCTCAAATTAATTTACCAAGGGAGGAAATTACACCATCAATCCAACTACCTATGGATACTCCTAAATCTATTCCTAGTTTTTATCAGATCCCTGCAAAAAGGGTAAATCCTAGGACCATTAATCAAAGCCCATTAAAACGTAAAGTTCCAAGGGCAATGAAATTAACTGCAGGCATGGAACCTTACGATATAATAGCTAATTTGGACAAAATTCAACCACAAATTACAATGAAACAGTTATTAGCCATATCTCCTAAATGTCGAAGTGAGTTAAGTTCATCCTTAATTAGAAAACGGGCTAAGTCTGTGGAAATTCATGAAATTTCTAGGGATCCAGGAGCTCCAACCATAGATGTCATAATAGATGGTTCATTAATTAGTGGAGTACAAATCGACAGTGGGTCTAGTGTCAACCTAATGAATTTTGAAACTATGGAAGAATTAGGATTGACTACTATGACTTCTACTCCTATTATATTACGTATGGCTGACCAAAGTCGAGTTAAGCCATTAGGAATGTTATCCCAAGTGGTTACCTCAATTGGTGGATTTGACTATAAGGTAGATTATATTGTCTTTAAACTTACTGGATCCATTTCTTCCTATCCTATTTTATTAGGAAGACCTTGGTTATATTCTGCTAAAGCTAGAGACGATTGGGGCAGGGGAACGTTAACTATTGGAAGAGGACAAAATAAAATTATCCTACCCCTTTACCCACCAACGTATAAAGGTGAAACTCAAAATGAAGAAACTAGTGTTACTTCTGATAATTCATCCAATATAACTAGTGATAGTGAGGTGGAATTAACCCAAAAAGTCGCTAAAGAAATACCTTATCAAAACTTAGGCTTGGGCCAATATTTCACACCACTAGGATATATAGAGGATTCTGATGATGCTATTCTAGCATGGGAGAACTCTGAGGTTTTAAATATTGATATTGATAAAAGTGCAGAGTCCGGATCCCAACCACCTTCTGACATACCTGAAATAATAGACATGTTTCCTAGTAGTGACACAAGTCCTTCACAAAGAAAAGCTTTGAAAGAATCTTTATTTACCCCTTTACAAGGAATGAATTTAGGAACCCAAGATGTACACAAAATTATTAAAGTCTATTCAAAAATGTCTAAAATAGAATTTAAATATTGGTTTAACTTTTTCAAAAGGCATAAGAGTTCTTTTGCATGGAATTACGAAGATTTAAAAGGTGTTCCACCAGAAATTTGTGAACACAATATTATTCTAGAACCTGAAACTAAACCAGTAAGACAAAGGCAATACAGAATGAATCCCAAGTATTCACTTATGGTCAAAGAAGAAATTGACAAGCTTTTAGCTTGTGGATTTATCTTTGAAGTCCCACACAGTGAATGGGTTTCACCAATTGTAATAGTTCCTAAAAAGAATGGAAAACTTAGAATTTGCCAAGATTATAGAAAATTGAATAGTGTAACCAAAAAGGACTATTTTCCCTTACCTTTTATGGATACACTACTGGATGGGGTAGCGGGTTATGAGTGTTACTCCTTTATGGACGGATTTTCAGGATACAATCAAATTCAAATCGCCAAAAGATATCGTCTTTTAACGGCATTTACTACTGATTGGGGTATCTATGCCCACAATAAAATGCCATTCGGACTTTGTAATGCTCCTGCAACATTTCAAAGATTAATGACGGTTGCTTTTCAATTGTATTTGAGAAAATTTATGGAAATATTTTTAGATGATTTTTGCGTATATAGTACAAAAGACAAACACGCTGAATGTTTAGAAAAATGTTTCATTCAGTGTGAAAAATATGGTATTTCTATAAATGCCGCCAAGTCTCAATTTGCAGTACCATTTGGCAAATTGGTTGGACACATTGTCTCTAGTCAGGGTATTGCAACTGACCCAGACAAAGTGGCCGCTATAGTCCAACTATCCCAACCTAATACAGTTACAGAGGTTCGAGCGTTTTTGGGCCATGTAGGATATTATAGACGATACATCTATAAATATGCTAACCTAGCTATACCTTTAACCGAATTGACTAAAAAGACCGATACTGCTCCCGTATGGACGGAAGCCTGTACTAAATCTTTTGAAACTTTAAAACATAAATTGACAACCGCACCTGTCTTAATTCCCCCTAATTGGGAAAAAGATTTTGAGGTATATGTGGATGCATCCAATGTAGCCATTGGTAGTGTGTTAAGCCAAAAAGATGAAAAAGGTCATGATAGACCTATTTACTTTGCAAGTCGCCAATTAGCGGCTGCAGAGAAAAATTATACTGTTACGGAAAGAGAAGCATTGGGAATGATTTTCTCTGTCCAAAAATATCGACACTACTTATTGGGTTACAAATTTACTTTTCATGTAGATCATGACGCTTTGAAATACATGATTAATAAGCCCCAATTGAGTGGACGAATTGCTAGATGGGTTTTACTTTTACAAGAATTCAATTTTACTATACAAGTTAGGCCTGGGAAGCGTCATGCAAATGCTGACCATCTTTCTAGACTCAACCAAGAAGTAGCTAGTGAGCCCATTAACGACGATTTTCCAGATGCTGCTTTATTTTCTGTAGATATTATTCCTATGGAATATGCTGATATTATTCACTACCTTTCTACGGGGCAATTTCCTTTAGATTATACGGGAAAACAAAAACGTAAATTGGTATATAAAGCTAGCCCATACACTTTGATAGAAGAGGTGTTATATAAAAAGGGTAAAGATGGCATTTTGAGACGTTGTATCAATCCTAGTGAAGTCCCTACCATCCTACAAGGATGCCACAATGATGTTTGTGGAGGGCACTTTGCGGGTTTGGTAACTGCTCAAAAAGCACTTCAAGCAGGATATTGGTGGCCCACATTGTTTGCTGATGCTGCTAAATTTGCCAGACAATGTGATCCTTGCCAACGGGTCGGAAAACCTACCCCTACCTCTGCCATGCCCTTAACTCCAATCCTAGCCCAAATTCCATTTGAGAAATGGGGCATCGACTTTGTAGGGCCAATCAATCCACCTAGTAGAGATGGTAGAAAACGATATATTTTAGTGGCTACTGAATATGTTACCAAATGGGCTGAAGCACTAGCCACAAAACATGATGATGCTAATACTGTTGCCAAATTCTTATATGAAAATATCATTACTAGATTTGGTTGCCCAAAAGAATTAGTAAGTGATAGAGGCACTCACTTTATAAATGATACTATTGCCAAATTAACCGATAAATACCTCATAAAACATCGAAAGACTAGTCCTTATCACCCACGTGCCAATGGTCAAACTGAAAAGACTAATGGCATTTTGTGCAAAATAATAACTAAAACTGTTCAAGGGTCTAATATAGACTGGGATGCTAGAGTTTTTGATGCTCTTTGGGCTTATAGAACAGCCTACAAAGTGACTACTAAATTCACCCCATTCCAATTAGTCTATGGACAAGAGGCAATCCTGCCTATAGAATTGGAAGTTCATTCCTTACGAATTGCCATAGACCATAGACTAGGGGAAGTGGAATCTTTACAAGAGCGATTGGCTATGTTAGAAAAATTAGATGAAACAAGGCGTCAAGCCTATTTGAATACGCTAGCCACGCAAAATCGACGAAAGAGTTATTATGATAGTAAATTGTCTCCAAAGAAATTACAACAAAATGACTTAGTTCTTTTGTTCGATAGTCGATTTCATAAATTTCCGGGCAAATTCAAAATGAGATGGTTTGGACCGTATAAAGTCTTACAATCCTATCCCAATGGTTCCGTCGAATTGCAAGATTTTGAAGGCACCATACATTCGACACGGTATAATGGTTACCGGCTTAAACCCTATATAACTTGAGGACAAGTTATCAAGTAAAGTTGGGGGTAGGGCTGTTAAATTTTGTAAGTACTAATTAAAATATAAATGTATATTTTACATTACAAAATAAATAAATAAATAAATAATAATAAAAACACAAACAATGAAATAAAATAAATTTCAAATCAAACCAAATGAGAACACCATTTATTTACCAATATAGAGATCCAAACACATAATTAAACAATGAAAAGAATATGAGACAAATTTTTCTTGGTCAAATATTATTGCAATAACTCTTGCAAATTTAGTAATAAGGGAATAACAAGCCATTAATTCCAAAAGCGTGGCCATAATTGGATAATAAGATAAGACAAATAATCATGGACTAGCCGTCTTTTGAGTGGTGAGTGGAAATAAGGGCTAATTGTCAGTTCAAGTGGTCATGATAACCTGACTACTTGAACTGGGGTAAGGAACCCTATGACCGTGGGGCCAGTTGACAGGTTTACCCGTCCCTCCCACAACGATGAGCGAATTTGCCAAATTGTCGAACTGTTTTCAAGAACAGTGGCGAATTGCTCTTGGCTTTGAGCGCAATCTTCTTGGAGTGCTTTTGTGAGAAAATCAAGTAGGGTTTTGAGGCGATTGGTCGAGTGCATTGCATTGTGGGTTACTGCGACTGTAGGCGCTGGACGAGTCGACACTGGTGAGCAATCTTTGTTGTGATTTTGTGTTTTCAATTTGTCAAGTTGAGGTGCGCATTCGTAACGCAAAGGGAGATGAATGCTTGTCCGATTAGCCAGAAGTCTGAGAGCATGAGCGTTACAGTCTAATCGGTTAGAATAGGAGTCTAATTGTCTTAAAAAATGCAAATCAAGGGGAGATGTTGGAAGGCGCGCCAACACGCCACTGATTGTTGTCGAAATTAGAACCCTAATCGTGTGCGTTGTGGGCCGATTCAGCCAAAGAAATTCTTTTTCAATTGACTGTGAATACTGACAAATTGGCATTCCCTCAAGTGCATCAGGGTTGAGTCGACTTGGAAGGACCAGAGGAGTGAAGAACTGGGCAATTTGAGTGAACAAGTTAACTGACAAATCGCAGGTATGTGTTTCAAGAAACCGCAATGCAGGTGATTTGCAGCACAAAAATAGGACAAAATCTCATGGAACTTGTAGACTTGCAGCCAAATTAACACTTTGGACTCTCTTCTTGTTTTCAAATGTTAATCCAAGATGAAGTTGTCAAGTTGGGCTGTGAGTAGCAATTCGCCAGAGAGTAATATTTTTTAGATCCAAACCTGTATTGAACAAAAATGCAAGTGTAGACTAATCGACTGACAAATTCTCTCACGACTGTTTTCCACAGCCACAGAACCGCAAACTTACAGGCGAGTTGAAGCAAGAAGAAGACCAATTGACGGACAAGTTGTCACAGCGAGAGGTGAGAACTATCGCCAAACTGTAAATTGTTCGTCAAGTTTTCAAATTGCAGAAGTTTAGTTAGGTTTCCAGGTTGTATTGTTTCCAAAAACCCAGTCTGTGAGTGTCAATTTTGCAAGCCGAGAGAACATGATAAACTATGGAGTGGTCAATTTGTTCTAAGGCTAATTGCTATTTCCTTTTCCTATACATAATTTAGAAAGTCAAGTAGACTCGTAAGAGGAAATGAGGAAAACATGATAAATTAAGAGTGAATTTGCAGCTTTTCCCACATTTTTTTTACCTCTCTTATTTTAATTCCATTTAAACTGCTTTGATAAAACCAGAGGCTTGCCTAGACTAATGGTCAAAGTCTGTTGTGAGAGTTGTCAAGTGAACATGATAAATAATGAGAGAAAGTTCTGAATTCTAAGTCTATTCATTTATATCCTTGGTCAAATTGATACAAAACATAATTGCAAAAGACAAATGATACAGAGACCGGAATCCTGGATGAAAGAAGACTAAGTCCAGTAGTCAAGTATCCTCTAACTGCTGATTTCTCTTGACGGTTACAGACAGGATCAAGAAAGTGAGAAGAAGCGTACAAAATTCCGAGTGGCTATTGGTCATACTGAGAGCAAATACAGTTCTACTGCGAGTGAGTAGTCTCATACAGGGTGAGTAATACTGCTCAAATCTCAAAAGTATCTCCGGTTGCAACTCTCTTTCCTTACTGATTAGGACAATTTGATTGACCATTGAGGAGAAGGAATGAAATCTTAGAGTCCAATTCAATACCTAAGAGAGGAAGGGTCTACTTGTCTTGTGAGCCACTACTGTAGTTGTGATAAAATGAGAATAGACAAGTGGACATTGGAAAATTGGAAAATGTCGTTCGAAGCCCATTGTTGAGAGACTGTGAGGGCAAATTGTCTTTTGAGTCTAATTGAACCTTTAAATTGTCAACATAAAATTTTCCTTTGCAAAAGACTAATAGAATTGCTCATTTTGTTGTGAGGGAAAAATAAACGAGAACATGATAATGAAATGAGCGAATTTGCCAAATTACAAAATGAGAGAAGAACAACTAGAATCTTTAACCTTATTGCGAATTTAATTTGAAAATTAGGTCAAATTACACAAAATGAGAGTAAAACTACTTGTGTGTCACAGTCTAATGGCCGAGAGAAGTAAGGATTAGATTCACAGACAAGTAGCCGAGAAAGCAGGAGAATTTCTCTGAGTGATTGCGAGGCAATTTGACCGAAATAAAAAGAATTAAAATTGACTTGAGAGAAAATGAGCAAATCGTGAGAAATTGACTGTGTAAGGTTGTTTTATACCATTTTAAAAATTAGTCATGTCTAATTAAGCTCTCAAGGTAAGTCAAAACACGATAAGAAGTCACTTAAAGTCTAATTAAATTTATGTTGAAGAGGGAAGCAGAAAAGCAAGGGAGCAGTTTGTGGCTAATTGGCAGAAGCATGAGGGAGCCATAGAAAATTTGAGAGTAGGTCTATTAGCCGAGAATTTGTGAAAGTGAATCTTAGAAGCTGTAAAGACTAGTTGTCGTAATATTTACAATTTTCATATAAGTAGTGTGAAAGTCCAGTGGTCTAAATACAGGAAAGTCTTATTGCTTAGGTTCCCAGGTCTATTTGCCGAGTGAATTAGAGTCTAATAGAAATGACTACAGACAACTTGCAGGTCATCACGATGGTGAAGAAAAAGTTGCAGCTTGTTTCCACACCCTTGTACCAGATCCACGGAGATGTGCTCAAAAAGTATCAATGTTTGGAGAGGATCTTGGAGCAAGCAGGGTTGGGAAGCTACGCCAAACTTACTTGGCCAGATCCTGACCTTGATTGGGTGCAACAATTTGTTGTAACCAGTCAATTCGGCAAGAAGGCTGAAGTACAGATCAACGGTAGTCTAATTCGACTTGAGCCCGAAGCTATTTCCAGGGTACTGAAGATACCTAAAGGTGGGGTCAAATTGTCTGAAATACCAGCCATGACCGGAGCAGTGAAGCTTGAGATATTCGGGATGATTGGAGAGGGAGCACGCACAGTGAGTGGGTGGCCACTTCTTATCATCAAGCCCCACGAATTGGCTGCTTGGATGATTTTCTTGAACCAAAGGTTGTTCCTAGCTCACAATGCCGAATTTGCTGAGGATGAAGTTATTATGGCATGCTACTTGGCCTGGACAGGGATACAAATCGACTGGAGTGAAGTGGTTTGCGAACGGATCAAGATGGAGCTTCAACATAAAAAGATGCGAAACCCACTTGTCTTGACCTCAGCCACTGTAATATCGGCTATTTGCAAAGCGGACCAAGAGGGCGTTTCACCTCGGACAAGTCGACCGTTGTCAGCTAGTCAGATTTCGGTGGAGCCAAATGATTCAGGATACCAGGTCCCTGTGAAATACGATAGTCCAGTTTCGGTCAAATCGGCGAGTATAGGCAAGGCGGTAGTCAAGACAGGAGAAGAAGACCCTTATCAGACGTTGATGCAGGAATTCAAAGCGTTGGAGATTAAGACCCAAATTAACCAAAAGGAGATTCAGGTGCTGAAGGAGAACGAGGCTACTTTGAGGAACAAGTTGGACCAAATTACTCGGGAGCGAGACAATTTGGTCAAAGTCTGCCGCTCCACCAAGGAAGAAGCAGCTCAAATTCGCCAAGAGCAGGACAATTCGATGCGGATTCAGGCGGAGAATCAAAGGACAATGGATTCCTTGCGAAAGGAGAAGGAGCAAGCTCAGGCCGAGTTGACGAAGCTCAAGGAGCAGCACCGACTTGTAGTGGGCCGGATTGATCATATGGCAGGCGATTCGTCTCAGCCAAGTGGAGCAGGGGAAGAGAAAATTCGCTCCTTGGAGAGTGACGTTCGCCTACTTGCTCTTTCAAATGAAGAACTGCAGCAGGAGGCGGAGAAAGCAGACGAGTTGGCGCGGTCACTTCGACAGGCAATGTGGACTCAACAGCGAGATTTGCCGCCCAGTTTTTCCCTATTTCGCTCTTATGTTTTGCAGAGCGATGTCTGTTTGACCATTCTTGATTTACGCAAGGGACAAGTCGTCGGCCGCAGTCAATTTGAAGAAATGTGGGAGATGGCGGAGCAATTCGACAATTTGCAAAACCTAATTTGCGAGATGCTGGTCCAGGGCGACTTGGAATTGGAGGATTGGACGCTGTTGTTGCACCCAATTGCGGACGTGGGAGTTAGAGCGCTCCTTTATTATATGAATTTGGAGAAGCAACTGAAGATTCGCAAACAAATCGACTGGGAGGCGATTACTGGGCGCAAGATTCGAATTGGAGATCACCGCGCCGAGATTGCCAAGGTTGTCGAGGAGCCAGAGTTGCGGATTTGCTGGACAGGGGAGATGGCCAAATTGCTCAGCCAATTCAACCCCCACAATCCGAGTAGCATTGCAAGTATTCGGGAAGTGTTGGCGAGTTGTCTACACAGAGAGGCGTTCGCCAAGCGGGGCGAATTTACGAATAGTCACTATGCTTTTGCGATTCAAAATACAGGGGAGAGGCTACAGCGAGCAGTGGACGAGATGAACAAGGGTCGACTCACCATGCCGGATGCCAAATTGAGCGCGCTGATCAACTTGCCTCCAAAGACTTATGTACCGGCCAAGATTCTCAAGATCGCGACTCCAATTCAGGGTTCGAAGGCGACTTGCTATTTCCTAGGGCACCATCATAAAATGTTTGACAAATTTGACAAGGAGAGACCAATTCCTTCTTGGGACGCTCTGCGGTGGCTGATTGAAGATTATGGCGATTCGGTTGATGAGAATGTTCCATGGGATCAGGAGTATGCTCGCATTTCAGCAACCTGGCAAATCGAACCTCCAGCAGCGGTGGTGACAAATGGGCATTTCTGTCCTTGTCCTCGCAGGTTCAAGTGGAACCCAGCGGCAGTAATTGATACAGTGGAGTACAACTGGCCCAGGATTCCAGGCGAATTCAACACTCCGGAGCAGTGTGCCGAATCGTATCACCTCTTCCATGAGCAGCATATCACCCATACAGATCCAGTCTGTTTCAGAGCAGCTGTCTTCTGCGATTTCTTGCGGGATATGTGCGAGAATCACAAAGTTATCATCAACGTGAACAAATTCGACAAGAAGAGGCCTGAATTTCACATACTGATGAAGATCAAGTGCCAAGGAGCTCGTTCGCACAGGCTAGTGGAGGTCATGGCGATTACCCATTTTCTTTACGGTGCCCACTTGTCCATTGTGAATGAGTTCACGACTACTCGCCATGCTGCTACCAACAAGTGGCTGGAGAATCAGCGAAACAACAACCTGGAGTTGCTGGAGCGGGATGACGAAGTCAAGAAGGAACTGGACAAATTGGACAAGAAGTGGAAGGCCAGGTGGGACAGCAACAGAAACAAGCGGCAACGATTTGATTGACGGGGGCGTCAATCTGGTAAAGTTGGAGGCTATGTAGACACAAATTTTTGAATTCTTTTTGCTATTTGACTTAGTTCATGTGAATAGAAGCTAAAACTAGTCTATTTCCCTTAATAGTGTGTTAATTAGTAAGAAATCTTATGTGGAATTTGAAAGGACTATTAGAAGATCTTTAATGGGCTAATAGACTTAGATTTCAAACAAGTCAAATAGGTAGGTAGAAGTTAGGAATCGAAAAGATGTGGTTTTTACATTCCACTTTTTCTCAAGGCTATATGACAATGTGACAAGTTGTATTTTCTCTCTCTCTCTCAGTTTTCTTAGTTTGAGCTTACTTTTGTAAATTGACAATTTGATCAATACATTGAGTATTTTGTGCAATTTGTCTTTGATTCCAACCTCACGGGTAGTGAGAGTTGTGAATCTTTGTGAAGTTTATTTGTTTAATTGACTAGGAGGGTATCCTAGCAATTTTTGGTGTGTCTAATTGTTTATGTAAATTGATTGGGAGGTCATCCTATCAACTTCTGTGAGATTTAATTGTGTTTGTATTTTGAAATCGTTTGTCAATTGAATTGTGGTTTGAGTCTTTGTGTGTGTCAATTTGAATATCATATGTATGAATTTGAAGAGAATTGTCTAATTGGCGGGTAGCCAATTCATTTACATCTGGAATCAGTCAAGTAATCTTGAGTAAATTGTATGTCTATTTAACTGAGAGGGTATCTCAGATCAAGTCTAATTGCTGGATTGAGAGGTTATCTCAAGTCCATAAGTATTTAATTGTTCATTGTTTGTGAATGGCAAGTTGCTTTATAATTTATAAATTAATTGTGATTTAGAAGTCTACTCAATTTATCTCAAGTTTATATATGTGCAATTGCTTGCAAATTGTAAGTGACCAATTGTCTTGGAAATTGTGACTCCATTGTTGAAGTTTGAAGATTCAGTCAAATCAACTGGATGCATGTTTAGTTTTATGTATGATGATATTTGATCAAGTCAATTTGAAGTCTGTGAATGCAACCTGTTTGGGAATGAGTATGTGTATTATTGAATAGTCCAATCGACTGGGAGGGTATCCCTGTGTTGTTATAATTGACTAAAACTCAAACTGTAATTGCAAGAATTCTCAAACATGGCAAATAGTCAAGTATTCATATAAGAAATTTGAAATTAATATTTTGATATTACAAACTGATTTTCAATTATTATAATTGGAATATCAGTTTTCAATCATTAATTAAATTTAGGCATATATGAATCATAAACATGGTTTGAGAGAATTGTGTTAACATTAAATTGGTTGTACAATAGAAAATTAATCCATTTGTGTTTGACTTTAAGGAAATTCATTAAATTGATTTTCTTTTTCTGATTAATTATTAATTTCTCAAATTGCATTTCTGAAATTACAAAAATATGAATTACTGAAATTTATTAAATTCAGCCTGATTGAGAATTTATAAATGATTAATTAATAAAGATGGAAGAGATTAGAAAGCATAATCAATTAGTTCAAATTGTGAGGAATTTCACAAAACTAAATTAAATATCATTTGAGTATGATAAATTAATTTTCCACAATAAAGGAAATCAAACATTAAATTAATAAATTTAATAAGACAAATTAATTCGTATTTTAAAGAATATGAGTGGGACCATTTGACTTTGCTAAAGCCGACTCAAAGAAACTAAAGTTGGAAGAGAAAGATGGAATGGAGCGGTTGGTGAAAAGAATAAAGGTCAAATTGAAGAGATAAGTTTCAAAGCCTTTCATACTTTGCATACAGTCAAATTGTTAGAAAATCACTGGTTTGATATTTGCATATAATTTAGCAATTAGGCTATATAATATAGAACAGTGTAGACAGCTTCCGGTAAAAGAAAATGGAAATAATAAATGAACCATTTACCTAAAAGTTTAATTGTATTTAAAATATATAACTTGTCATTTTGATTAAGTTGATAGAGCATGCATTGACAAATTGACCACCTTATGACAAATTGACAAGAATATTTGACACGAGCCAAACACTAGGACAGGACTGTGACTGCATTCATTGGGTCTTATATATATAGCATTTGGTAATGGACTGCGGAAATTTGACATGAGTGTGGATTTTGATATTTATTCCCAAAGTTAGCACCTAAAACGACATAGAAAAGTATCCAAAACATAAAACAAGTGACCTTAGTCATAAAACGATAGACTTATTTGCCTTTCCTCGTGGAATTACCCCTATATACTATTTGCCCTGGGTTTTGTTGAATAGTATAAGTTTACACTACAAAGTCAAGACATTGTTTCTAGGAAATGAAAAAATATAGTTACTACACTGTTGGCCTTATCTGTAAATGTCACCTCATTTTGTTTTGTTACTATTTGTATAAGTTTTTCCAAAGTTCATTTTAGAATTTTATAGCCTTCAAAAACAATTGTAAATCTCCTATTTAGCTTTCATACAAAGATCTTCATTGCAAAACTTGATTTTTCTAATCTTAACCCCTAAATGCCCAACACCTTCTTTAAGTTTCTAGGAACTTCCTCTAAATTGAAGAAAATGTCTACATTTTTTATAAGCTTTATCAATTTAAAAAAATGTATAAGTGTAGAAATTCAAACTAGACATGTTAGAGGTCACTTATGGATTTAGAGATTATAAGGTTTGATCATGAGGGTGTTAAAACTACAAATTTGACTTTAAGTCTTTTGATATTCTTTTCACATGTCAAATCTAAAAAGTTCGTTACCAAAAAATATGATGTTAACCCCTGAAGGTTAAAATACCATTTTTTGGCAATATAGCAATTTAGAGTAGCTCACTATTGATGGAGTTTTTATTTTTTTCTTTAAAATTTTCAATCAACATGTGCCAAAGTATTTGATTTAAGGTGTAATAATCTCATATTTTTTTTTTTTTTGTTGAAAGTGTCTCCATATGGAGATCTAAGGTGTGATTTTAAAAACTAAAAATTGGAAAATTAGAAAAATCATTTTTTTTCATAATGTCATTGATGATCTCAAAAGAATTGAATAAGGTTTTGCTCAAGGGTGTTGTATGGATTGCAATGTAGCAGCTTTGAAAAAAAGGGAGATAGAACAATAACTTGCCTATGATGTTTGTTTGTACTTTGATGTGAGGAGAGAAGGAACAACAACTTGGCTATGATGTTCCTCTCTACATTGATGCAATGGAGCTACTCTTAGGCTACAAAAGCAAAGCACTATCCAATCTTCACTTTTGCATGCCCTAACCAAACAAATTTCTAGCAAGCAATAAGACCCATGCTTGACTTATCAACGCAATTTTTTTATTATTCCTAAGGTAACCAACAAGGCAAGGCAATGTAACATTTAAGGATTTTATAAACTCAGCAATGTTAATCGGGATACAATACTTGCTTTCCCAATGTGAATTCAAATTTTCCAAATTTTACCATGTTGGTAAATAATAATACAACCATCCTTTCTCCTTAAGGGGATTTTTCTTCTAGCTAAAGTTAGGAATCATTGAACAAAAAAATGTAACTAGATTTATAGTCATATATAGACACAGGATACTAAATCCTCCATCCTAAATGAACCCAACAAAATAATTTTTGGGTTCTCTAAGATAAAAGTTTGAAAAAACCACTATTTTGTGCCACGTTTATGGTACATTCTAGACCCTTTAAGGTAGAACCACCCATTCCTAATCTCCACCCTGTAACCAATCAATAGGATACCATATTTCCAACCAATCTTGAAACAGATTTTCATTTTTTCCTTGAAATGCATGTTTTGTACTTGTTCAAGATTTGGACCAATAACTTAATGACACATAAGTGAGCAAAAAAGTATGAAACAATGAGTGGGAGGAGAACTCTTGGGTGATTATAATTGGATGACTTTAGATGTTGGATGTGGGTCAAGCCTAACTTTTACCTTTCAAAATTCATAGTCATTTCAATTCATGTGATAAAATTACAAAAGTTTTGGCAATTTGCATCATTTCTATCATTACACCTTTGGAAATATTTGCTTTCCCTTGCACTATACCAAATCATGTCTAAAATACCTTAATGGTTGGTTATAGGTGGTTCTAGCTTATAACCAACCAAGGTCTCTAATTACATACATGAATTTAGAATTTGCATAAAATATTTTGTAAAAAATAAAAATTCCTATGTTTTCCGCCAACGTAAGTAAATCCACACTAGCAATCCAAAAACTGGCTCATTTGCGCTTCAAATCTACCAAATCAAATCTGAAGCGAAATATACATGGGGAATTTTTTTTGGTCAAATTGGTCATTTGAGCCAAAATGTACTAAGAAAATTCTGTGCGTTAGCAAAACTCCACATTCATCCGTGCTCGAAGTCATAAACACGTGCTATTCATGGATTTGGCATTATCCCCGGTGCAATATTAACTATAGATCAGTCGCTGGGCAACACAATCTAGAGCGTTCAATTAGCAACCTATAAACTAGGTTTAGAGGGAGGGGAAGACAACATCAGCAAGAGCATTTAGTAGTCTACTGCTGGTGCTGCCACTCCTGCCAGGCGAGAGTAATTGCACTTAACCCCTAAAGGACCAAACTGCGTTTTTTGGCAACATAGCGATTTCGGGCAGCTCATTACAGATGGAGTTTTTGGTTTTTTTCTTTGAAATTTTTACACAACATGTGCCCGAGGAGTAGCTTCAAGGCCCAACAATTTTCATAACTTTTGACTACATAGTGAAAAAGTTATTGGCTGATATGTAATTTCTCTACTCGGTGGGCAGCCCGGGCAGCAAAAAAAACTTCTTCAAAAATTACTTTTTTAAGAAATTAAAATTTGAAATTGGTTTCTTTGATTTTTATCAAAGTGGAAACCTTTAAATCATTCCATTCTGATTAATGAGTCAAAAGTTATGAGGATTTTTAGTTTGAGGTAGTTTCGGCTAGTTATAAAATCTCTACACTACAAAAAAAGTTTGAAATTCTTTATTTAATTCAATTTTTAATATTTTTGAAAAAAAATAAAAACATTGGGTGTATATTGTTTAGCACAACATTACAACCATTGGGATTGTCTTTTTTTAACTCTATAAATAAATTGTTAATAATTTAGTGTTTTGGCTCATTTTCTACTTCTTTCTACTTACTATTTTTTTCCTACATGTTGTACAATTTCAAATGATCTGAAAATTTTCAAGCATGTATCCAACTTCACTTGAAAAATGAATCCAAAGAGTTACAATCATTTTGGACATTTTTCCACACAAATATGGTCTTCTGAAGTGCAGCTGCCCGGATTTCCGCAGTGGTAAAAAAATGATTTCTGTGACTTTAAACACTAATATCTTGCAATCTACACGGCGGAAATTGCTGAAATTTTTTCCACATATTCTTAAACTTGTTTTCTAAAAGATCCTACGGTTATTTTTGTCAAAAAATGTTTTTTTCTAAAAATTTGATAGTTGTCTAAAAAATGACAGTTTTGAAGCGGTTTTGGTGAAAACATAGTCCAAAACCTTTAGGGGTTAATCCCTGCTCGCCATCATGTACTTTTGGATTGTTGGCCATTGTTGTTGTGGTCCTTACCTTTTGTTGCGCTTGATTCTTGAGATTTGAGCCTTGAGCAGTTTTGCAATTTGTAATTTGGCACTCATTGTTTTTCAAAACGGCATATTCCGTGGTTCTTAGTTCAAATCTCTATGGCACCACTTTTGGAGATCTGAGCTGTTGTGAATTTTGGAGGCTGTGAATCTTGTATTCACTGCAATTTGAGGCTTTGTAGGATTGGTGGCTGCAAGTGAATTCCTGAACTTTTGAAGGGGCTCCAAACTTCCTAAATTTAGACTTTAGATGTTCAAAGAAGTGTAGGGAGCTATTGGGCTCTCAATCTTTTCATCTTTCAGATCGGTGCTTCGACAATGGCCAATGCCACCGCATAGGTTTCCGCTTTTGAATTTAAGCCTTCTTGTGTTGTTTGGTCTATCAAAGTTTGCTTATCTCGTCTAGTTGACTTTGGTGTACTTTGCTCTTTGCATTTCCAATTTGCACTAGAAGAAAACAGTCTTTTTTTGGACGCGTTCATTCATGCATGTTGATGGTGGGTTAGACATCCTCTATGTCAACATAGACGTCCAAAAGGATCACGTTAAAAAAAACATCGGCAAGACATCCAAAAAAACATGTAGACATGAATATGTCAAGGGCTAGACATCCCAAAAAACACCGGTCAACGGGGTCCTAAAAGAGTGCCATGTGGCTGGAAATTTAGCGCCACGTGGGCACGGGTAGCCAGCTAGGATTTTTTTTCATCCATCCAGATTTTGTTGACGTGGCAGATGCCACGTCAGCTCATTTGGGGGTCAAATGGGGTGACGTGGCATGTTCAAATGGTGACGTGGCAGATTTTTAAAAGCACATTTACTGTCTTTTGAGCTTTTGGGGGGTGTTTTCTATGATGTCTACAAAGACATCTTTATGTCTCAAAAGACATCATTAGAGACATCTATGTGTTTCATATGATGTTCATCTCCGTGCATGTGGTGTAAGCAAGGATACAAATATATTGACATATAATGTCCTGTAAGACTTCAACATTGTAGTAACAGATATAATATTTGAGATATACACATTTACAGAGACATCAATATGGACATTGAAATATCTTGTAATGTCAACTTTGATGGCATCATGAACGTCTATTAAAATATTTAGTACAAATCAAACAAAAAAAATAATGTCACATTGGACATTTGTATGATTAAATGCATAATTTCGAATGACACTAATATATCTACTAGTCACACATATTCTACATAATGCACATGTATGTTATAATGTCTACTACAACATATGTACCAATGCAAATATAATGTCCAACACAACATGCTATATACAATACATTGTATATAATATACCATACACCATACAAAATACACCATACATTGTACACCATATAAATACATCATACATAATATGCTATACATTGTAATCCATATATAATACACCATATATGGCAACTATGTTGCATGACTTGAAAAACCATTTATTATATGAATATTTTGACATGAGAAGGCAAGATATTTATACTAATGAAGTGCTAGGAGGAAAGACAAACCATATGGGATTTTCCTAGTGCAACAGGTTGTGAACCTTGTCTATTTGGACATCTCAAATGACGTTTGAATTGATATTGCAAAAAATATCTTCATGTCTTAATTGATGTTTCAATTGATATCTCAGTTGACACCTTAAAAACGATTTTTTTTTTTGGCACAAATGAAACGGAATTTCATTGCAAGGAGACAAAAACAAAACTAGCCAGCCACAAGTGGCCTGGCTAGGGACACAACGACACCCTTAAATACAATTTTAAAAGCCTCACATGGCGGCAAAGTGTGCTAACGTGGCACACTATAGGGTGCAAAACATATAAGATAACATCCTGCATTGTCTATTACATGTTAGAACTTCTAATGAATGTAATGAAATCTTGGAGGGAGAACTTTCCATTTTTTTAAAACTATATTGTGCAATCAAATGCAAGGTGGTATTAATTAACTTCTCTTAAATTTAGATAATTTAAGAAAATAAACTAGCATCATTAAAATGGAATATTTCAAGTTATTTATAATGAAGGGTAGGTGATAATAGATAGCTTTACCTATTATTTTTTTTCTAAAATAGGGTTGCCAAAAGGTCTCCCAAAATTTGAAGTTTTATGAACTATAATAAATTTGGATTTAAGAAACTAAGGGGCTAGATTCTATGAGTTGGGTTGGATTTCCTAAGTTGTAGAGAGAAGTCAAGCTACCAATTTTAGTGATAGTTAATGACAAGTGACAAGTAATCTACTGATTAGAAAAAAATTCTTCTTCCAAGTGAAATGGTATTGATGTGGGTAACTTTCAATATTAATGCAAATATTTAATAGTATAGTACTAATGCAATACTGAATCAATATAGAAGAAAACAAGCATAAATGAAATATTGTAGCTACCATAAATGAATATTGTCCAGTGGCTTAGTAAACAATACCACAACTTGGATAATGAAAATTATATGTTTAAGCATTGAAAAATATCTTTAATTTGATATTGAAAGTATGATTTTTATGAATAATTGCAGTAATGCACATTTGTAAAATTGGTGTCTAGGGTCGTTGCAAGAAACACTTACCGGTTTTGTCTCAAAATGGCTCAAAATTAGTGAGTCCTATGAGTCCTGTGACTTTTGGAATAAATTTTTTTTAAATTGAAAAAAATATGGATAATTTGAAGAGCAATGAGAATATTATGTCTCTTGAAATTCAGACCTAAGAATTTTTTTCTCTAAATGTTATAGACAATGGAAAATACAATGAAAATAGCTCTTTTTTCACTAATTTGGTAAAAATAGTAAAAAAATGAAAAAAATGAAAATGAAAAATCCTTTTTTTTTCCAAGGAAAGGTCTTTCTTTTCCAACAAATTTCATCTTCGGAAAAAATAAATTTTATTCTCCACACTTGCACAAAGTCATCCACTTTGACAACATGTGGAGGTTGAATAGTATAGTATTTTCAAAAAATCTCTTTGTGGTCTTGTGTAACTCTAGGTGAGGTCCTTGCATGCCAATTTTCAGCTCAAAATTTGCATTTTTGGGTCAAAAATAGGACTAAAACCCCCCAAAATGGCCAAAGTAGACACCCAATCGGGGGCAGTTTAAAAATAGTAAACTAATTTTGAAAAAATTGAAAAAATTACACAAACTGTGAAACTTTTGTAAGCACCTTCATTTCAAGTTTCAAGTCAAATGAACAAAAGATGCAAAAGTTATGAGCAAAAAATACCTCCTAAAGGTCAAGGGGACAAAAAAAAGGACAAGTGTTTCTTGCAATCACCCTATAGAATTAATGAATTTTTGGTACTAAAACATACAAATTTTAAAAAAATATTGTCAAACAATTATACAATTATAATACCAAAAGTATAAAATTGTTTAATTTAGGAAATTTTCATTATTATATTACAATTGTGTGCATTTTAGATTAAAAAAAATTGAAATGATTTTTTTTGTTGGTTCAAAGTCATTGTAGATGACGCTCATTTGATTTCATCTTCCTACACTTTAATATTTTCAATAGTTAGGATTTAGGATTTTGGTCTATTGTGTTGTACAATGACTTCTTATTTTGTTTGTTTTTGTGAATGTTTATGTAATTTCTATGACAAGGGTTCAAAAAGCTACAGTTAGTGTGAAATTGTAAATTTGAGGGTTTAGGATTCAGAGTTTCAAAAAAAATTTAGACACTTAAATACCATATTTTATTTTTTGTATATTTTCCAAATTCCAAAAGTCAATGAGTGTTTTTACAAAAGATGTGCCAAAGATATCCAAATTTTCCAACCTACTAAAAAAATTTAGGGAAGCATAACTTTGATTTGGATCCCTAATTGGAAAAAATATATATTATCACTTAAAGACATATTCACATCTTATGTTAAAATTTTATGAACATCCAATCAAATTCACTTCATAGGAACCTACCTAAATTTTCAATTGTTTGTTCAATGAACAATTGACCTTTAAAAGTTGAAAACTACCACTTTGTCAATAGCACTTAAATTGAATTGATTGTTGTTGGTTTCATGGTATAAATCTTGTATATATATATGTAGTAGAAGGAAAAAAATTTCAATTTTAAATGTAACATAGCCCTATTTTAAAACCTACAAGAATTAATTTACAAAAATTATAGGGTATTGAAAATATGCCCTTTGTAGCTTTTTATGTAAAAATACAGTCATCTTAAATACAAGAATTAAGGTAAATAGCCACACATAAAATACTTTTGAAAATACTCTATAGAAACAAGCTTTCTTATTATATTACTTCTCTATTACAATGCTTTTGAAACATCTTGTGTTATCCTACTTCATTCGCTTCACTAGTTGTACATCATGTGACTTGTTTGAACCCTATAAAAATGTCATTGTTGTCATAGAAAATAGAAGACTTCAAACTATGAACATCTTGATCCAATCCTTGTTGCAATGAAAGAGTTTCTCCAAACTCCTAAATGCTAGATAGAACATTAGTGTCCCTTGACCACTTTATAAAATGTTATGGCATAGGATGTTAAGGATGAACTTTGGACATAGTCTTTTATGTTTATATATAGTAACTTTGCTTGAGTTTAATGAAGAATACATGAAACTTCAAGTAATAGGAGTTAACTTTTGTACAACGCTAAACACCTCTGAACTCTAGAATATGTTACCTAAAACATCCAAAAATTCCCATAAATGTCACAAGGTCCATCCTATCGTCTCATAAGAGTCTGTTGGAACGCATTGAAGTCACACTCAACGTCTACATGAACATGACACACTTTTACAAGGTGCCTTATGAGACTTATAAATGTCTTAGAGGACATCTACTATGACTTAATTAAGTCTCTTCCGACGTCTAAGAGAACATGAAATTTGTATAGTACCTGAAAGTAGTGACGTGGCATGCTGCTACGTCAGATTATAGCGTCTGCCATGTCACGAATATTTGATGTCAGATGTGACGTCAACAACCACGTCATCATTTTTTCCCCTAGAATTTTTCCTGTCACTGCCCATTTCCTTTTTTTTTACTTGGACAACATTTTTATTTTGAACCAAAATAATTCTTACAAAATTATCCAAAGTCAAAATGGATCAACGAAGCTGATGTGGCAATGAACATTCCTACAGACATCAATTTCAACATCACCCTATCTTCAACCAACGCTAGCAAAAAGTCGATGTCAATCGAAGCACATCTTGTTTTTCACTAGAATTTTACACCTTTGTCTCCAACATATACAAAAATCTACTATAGACATTGGAATGCACATTTTGACATACAGACATCTGTCTAGACATGTAGATGTTCACCTCTGGACATGAGTATGTGAGGGCTAGACATCAGAAAAAACACGGTTTTCTTCTAGTGTTGATCACCCGTGAACTTTATCGCCTGTGAACTCAATTGACTTTGATTCAATCGTGTTGTTTGCACGCGTTGGCTTCTAGTCTTCTGGATCTTGTGTCAATCTCTTTGTTGAAGTATTGATCTATTGAGTTTAGTGTTACAGTGTATTTTGCAACCGATGGCTCCTCGCTTAAAGTTGCCTGAAAACTTTAGGTTCCATTGTTTTGGTTCTAGCCGAAATGTTAATGAAATTGGAAAGTATATGGTACAGAAACCGAGTCTTGAATTGAGTGAGTCTTGAATTGCGTGAGGTGACCCACTTTTCAGAGACATGATTGTCTTAGTCTCTCTCTTGGCCAAATCCTCTCGATCTGCCTTCCAAAGATACTATGATGTTCCCTGGCTGTGCAAATCCCGTGGTAGAATTATCGGATGACAAGGAATGTGTCACCGGAAGAAGAAGAAGCAAGGGGCCACTACCAATCTGAAGAAAAAGAAAATTGCAATGGCAACCATCACCAAGCGTTGGCAGGAAGTGTAGGCTTGCAGATTTCTGTGGGCAGAGGGAGAGTTCGATTCTGATGGCAACTTGTCTAGTGTCTTTTGCATAAGTTGCATAGCCATGATAGGGAAGAGGAAGGTGCTCGTACTAAAATTGGACAACCTTGAAAAGCACGAAGGCAAGTGGACGTGTGTAGAAGATGGTGTACAGTTTTTGCATTTCAAGAAAGGCGACATCTTTGAGAATATGGACTGCAAGCATGCAAAACATTACAAGCTCTGCGTAGGCCAACAACATGGCAATACCGTGGCGGAGCAATTGAATGCGGGTTTGGACTCCAAGGTCAAACGAAAGGGAATGCAGTTCTCTTACTTTTTCAGATTTTAAGTCATAGACATCCTATGTGTGACTATGAGAGGTAGTAGTTTCTGTTAAAACACTTAAAGGTCAAAAAATTTCCTAAAAAGCATTGGTCGGAGAATACTGGCTGGGAGATGAGCGAGCACTTGCAGTGTGTTGTTCTTACTGTATTGAAAGAAGTTGTGCAAAATGCTAGCGTCATATCTATCAGCGCTGATGAGGTTACTGTTGTAGACAATACTTTTTGGGTTGGTGTTCATGTATATGCTATGCAGGATTGGGAAAGGAAGCCACACTTACTTTACTTGTCTTATCTTGCCGAAAGTGGATCGGCAGTCCATTTGACCGATGTGATCATGCAGGCTCATATGAACAAAGGAGGTCTTTCTTGTACTCATCTTGCTAGTAAGTTGATATGTTTTAGGGCAGATGGGATGAGAACTTTTCAGGGGTCACGTAATGGAGTAGCAACCCAGATCATAGCAAAGTGGGCCCCCTTTGCGGTGGAAACTAGTTGTATGAGCCACCAGCTCAACCTGGTTGTGGAGACTCTTATGAAGTACCCTATGATTTCTCGGTTGGAAGGCTTTTTCCAATCTATATATTCCTACTTCTATCGTAGTAATAAGCGTCATGCTAAACTTGTGAAACTTGCTAATCTCGTGGAAACTAAGGCAAACAAGATGGTTCTTAATGTTGACACACAATGGATCTCCATGAAGAGTCCTGCATTGCGGATCATGGAAGAATATACCACTCTCATGGTGAAAATGGGTGTTGATATGAGTGGTGGTCCTACTTGTAAATCTGTCCCTGGTGTTGTTCAAAAATTCAATCAGTTGTTTGATATAAAGATGCTTCTATCCCTGGCCTACTTCATACCTCTTATCAATACTGTGCATGCTCTTATTAAGCTTTCTCAAAACCGTGATATATTCATATGTGACTTTTTGCAAGCGGTGAGGCTTTGCTAATCGAAGCTTGCTAAAATGTTCTTGGACAAGACCAGCACTTACGGCAAAGAGGATTTCTTAATGTACAATGATATTTTGTCTTTGCAATGTCATGAGATTCCTTTACAATGGAGGGACTTATCTAGTGATTTAGGTTTGTCACATTTGGTGTTCAGTTTGTCTATTATGACTGTACATGCATGGTACCATGACAAATTAAACAGGGTAGAAATTTTTGGCACCCGAGAAGCATTCAATCATGTCCATTTTTTTTTCCAATTTTTTTTTTTTTTTTTTTTTTTTTGCATATGATGTATGTGTTGTTTTTTAGTTACCTTAAACTTTTCATTTTTATTTTCAAATTTTTTTTGTCTTTATATTTTGCATGTCATATATGTGTTGCTTCTAAGTTACCTTAACTTTTCATTTTTATAGCTAGTTTTTTTTGCTCTTAGTGTTTCTCTTTTGTTTCTCTTAGTGTTATGTATGTATTGTTTTGATTATAAGTTCATGAATCATGATAGTTGTATTGGAACTTCTGTGAGTGTTTTTTGTGCAATGTACTGTGCTTGTGAACTGCAGGCGCTGAGTAGTGAGAACTTTCACGGTTGGACTTCAGTAACTTCACTGTTTTTTTCACAAACGTTATGTGACTCAAATTCAAATTTTTTTTGGATCGATATTCATGTGGTGGTTTTCTTGACTCATAGGACTTGAGCTTGTCTATATGCTTTAATGGCATGTCACTCACATGTGATTTGTGAATTTCTGCGCCCATGACAGATATCGCTCAATTACTCAACGATGAATTGGATTGCTGATTTCCACAATAGGAATTGCTAGATGTTTTTGGCATTGTGTATCCCCAATATTGGAGGCAAGTGGGGGCTAATGAGATCTTTACTCACCACTTGTCAATGCTCAAAAGTTTTTATTGTCATGCTCGATCAGTTGAGAACGACTAGCCTTTACATGAAGGCAGCATTGCCTATACAACAACCGCTCTACTTTTAGGTGCAAATTTGGACCTTCAACAAGGTCTGTTTAAGTTGACCATGAAGGCCAACTTGGACACTGTCTATGCCCAACCCTTAGATGTCAATCTTGTGATTAAACTGTGGGGTGAATGCAAGAAACACTTGTACTATTTGTTGCGTTTTGTCACACTCTAGTTTTTTATTTTTATTTTAGCCATAACTTTTGTGTTTTAGTTTCAAATGACTCAAAATTTATATAGGAGATACTCATAGCTATTACGTATCTATAATGAATTTTGGAGATTTTTCAAAAAATAATTTATTATTTTTAAGTAGCCCCAAAAATTTCTCACAATACTCAATTTAGGGTTTTTTTTAGCACCATTCATCTCTACAAAAACAAATTCTAACCTAAAATTTAGAGAGGATGGTTTCTTAGTAGATTCGTACCTATTGTCCAAAGGAATTCTAAAAATACTTATTTTTAAGTGTTGTAGAAGTCCACAAAGAGAGCTTCATTCTACATTTTTTTCCAAAGGCTTAAAACATTATTTTGGTGAGTTTTTTGATCAAATCTCATCACCAAAAAGTTTTTTCAAGTTTTATTTTTTTATTTTTTTATTTTTTTTATTTTTTTTAAATCTTATTTTTTACAAATAAAAATGTCACAAGTTGTATTTTCTTCACCGGAACTTTGGACATAGAATTCTCATAGAATTCCGGTGAAGAAAATACAACTTGTGACATTTTTATTTGTAAAAAGTAGGATTATTATTTTCTTAAATAAATAAAAATATAAAACTTGAAAAAACTTGAAAAAACTTTTTGGTGACAAGATTTGACCAAAAAACTCACCAAAATAATGTTTTATATCTTTGGAAAAAAATGGAGAATGAAGTTCTCTTTGTGGACTTCTACAATACTTAAAAATAAGTATTTTTAGAATTCCTTTGGACGGTAGGTATAAGTCTACTAAGAGACCATCCTCTCCAAATTTGAAGTCAAAATTCGTTTTTTTGGATATGAATGGTGCTAAAAAACCCTAAATTGAGTATTGTGAGAAATTTTCGGGGCTATATAAAAATATTAAATTATTTTTTTTAAATCTCCAAATTTCATTATATATACATAATAGTTATGAGTAGCATTCCTCTAAATTTTGAGTCATTTGGAGCTAAAACACAAAAGTTATGGCAAAAAAAAAGTAAAAAACTAGAGTGTGACAAAAGGCTTTAAGTGTTTCTTGCATTCACCATGTGGTACAACCTGGCGCAGTCACGGCATTTGTCCAAGCTCATTTCGGAATACTTTTTAGTTGCCGAAATAGGGTGTTGTCTAGTACTTGGCTCAGTTGAAGATGAGCATTGTTTTTCTACATTGGAATTCTTGAAGTCCACACAAAGAAACAGACTAGACATGCACTTGCCTCTTGTAGTCCGTATGTTTGGACACTGTAATTTTTCTTGAGGACTTTCCATACAGAGAAGCCATCAATTTGTGGAAAGCAGCTGTCAAGGTTGGTAGGCAAGGAGATGTTTGAAATGATTGGAGTGAAGTAGTATCCTTTTCTTATGTTTCTTTCCACTGCTACAATGTTGCCGCTTGCCTTAGTGTCCTTAGTTTTCATGAGAATTAGTAGGCCTTACTACTCAAGTGTTCACTGCTTAATGGTCATGTTTCCTTAACCAATCTGGTTTCTTGGCTGTTCGGATGGAAGCTCTGTTGCAACTTACAAGTTACAACTAGAGGAGATGCGATGGATGTTACTTCACCTGGACAAACAATGTTGCTGAAGAGGGCGTCTGGCTATGGTGCCCAAGTTACTTTTCTAAATCCTAACCTTTTTAAACTAATGTAGCTTGTTTGTGTATGTGCAGAACACTAACACTGCACATAGGTAGTCTTGCAACACGCAAGAAGGGTTCAACTCCCTTGTTAGTGACAACATTATATAAAGAATTCAGAAAATGGCCATTGCACAAATTTCTGAAAGAACACTCAAAACAATTGTTGTAATAGCCAATGCTTCACTTATGATTTTATGACTTGAGCAATTCTACTAATACACAAAGGTAGAAGATAGCCACAAAGACTCTCTCACATTCCGTGTCTATTTGCAAATGTCCCATATTGACAAAAAAAATGGGGAGTCAAATTGCCCCTTTTTTTTACATAAAGTAGTTCACAGCTTTTACCCTAAAATTAAAAAAGTCGCAGAAATAGCGACCCTTTTGCACGGGAATAGCACATCCAGCTAATTGCCAAAAGCAGTTCTGGGTTCGCTCGTCCACACTGCTGCGCCGGAGGCCCCACTTCGAATGGAGGATCTAGTGCCTTCCGTGTACAGACAACTTGGTTAAGATACGTTTCATCGAGGGCAGGGCTTGGCGGCGTCTCCAATTTAGCTTCCGACAGACTGCGTGGAGCAGTACCCCCAGTAGTCTCGAGATTCCCGTTCCAGACTAATTTATAGACTACAGTATTTATTTATTTCCCACTTGGTTCAGGATTCGGAAGATGACCTTCTCATTCAGTCATTCCGACATCGGATGGTAAGATGCCCTTCCTATTCATTAAAAAATAAATTAATTTGAAAACTTCATTTTAATTTTCTTGAAACACATGCACAAATTCCATTGAGAAGGAAAGAGTGCACCGACAGAAACAGAGGGACGATGCCTCAGTGGAATAGTTTGTAAGGTAAGAGGCTCAAAAAGCGACCATCTAAGTGCTGATGTGCCTATTTCGTGTATCTCCTGATATGGAAATATTGTTAATTTATTTTTCAATGAAAGAGAAATAGATGAGGAATCTAACACAAGTCGTTTCATATTTTTTTGAAGCATTATTGAATTAGTTATGAATTTTCAAACACAATCTGCTATAAGTCCCTATATGTGATCATAGGCCTTTGGAAACCTATCCATGCATAGTTTTAAAAAAAACTAGGCCTTGTTAAAAAACTAACACTGCAAAATGTATGAAGCAATGGAAATGGTTTCTAAAAGCGTCCGTTTCTAAATCTGAAATGAATGCTTGAATTAGTCATTATCTTAGACATTTTAGTACTTGTAAGAAGGTAGTTGAATGATAAATTTTTATTTTGAATTAAATTAATAGACACCTAGCCACTTAGTTAGAAATGAACCTAGTGTGGCTCTTAAACCATCCATTGAAGAAGTAAAGATAGATCTTATCAAATTCTATTGTAATCCACAATTCATTTTCCTCTAGTTCCAGTGTCCATTTCACAACCCCTTCTGGATGGTTGGAAATGCTTGGTCAGTTTTAGAGCCCTTTCCTATAGTTTGTAGTTTTCATTGTTAACCCCTAAAGCCCTTAACTGTGTTTTTTGGCAACATTAAAATTTCGGGCAGCTCACTACAAATGGAGTTTTTCTTTTTTTTCTTTGAATTTCTTATAGAACATGTGTTTGAGGAGTAGCTTTAAGACCCAACAATTTTCATAACTTTTGACTAGATAGTTAAAAAAGTTATGGCATGATATGTTGTTTCTTTTGAACTGTGGGCAGCTTGAGCAACAGAAAAAACTTATTTAAATTTTTTTATTTTTAAGAAATAAACATTTGAAACAGGTTTATTAGATTTTTATCTATGTGGAAAGCTTTGAATCATTCTATTTCGATAAATGAGTCAAAAGTTATAAGGAATCTTAGTTTGTGGTAGTTTGTGGGTAGTTATAGAATTTCTACTCTACAAAAAGTTTGAAATTCTTTATTTAATTCAATTTTTAATATTTTTGAAAAATAAAATAAAACATTGGGCGAAGATTGTTTATTACAATATTTTAACCATTGGGATTGTCATTTTTCATTTTTATAAATAAATTGTTCACAATTGAGTATTCTCAAGCATTTTCTACTTCTTTCTACTTACTATTTTTTCCTATATGTTGTACAATTCCAAATGATTTAAATTTTTTTGGCCATATAGCCAACTTGAATTGTAAAATTAATTCAAAGAGTAACCATCATTTTCAGTATTTTTTTGTACAAATGTGACCTCATGACTGCAGCTGCCTGGATTTTTGCAGGATAAAAAAAGGATTTTTGCTAGTTCAAATGTTAATATCTTGCAGTCTATAGGGTGAAAGTTTTTGAAATTTTTTCCACATCTTTTCAAACCACCTAAGTACAAGATCCTACGGTTAAGTATGTCAAAAAATGTTTTTTTCAAAAAAATTGCACTTGTACTAGAAATCACAATTTTGTAGTGATTTTGGTGGAAACATAGTCAAAAACTTTTAAGGGTCAAATCATGTCTAACCACGTCTAATTAGTAGGGGGTTTTTTCTAGTGATTTAGCGCAAAATTATTTGTAAATTTTCTGGCTTGACACTAAGCCTTTGAAAAAAAATAGTAAAAATTTGGATGAAATCATCAATAAACTTCAATTTTTTTAAATGGATGAAATCACCAAATAATGGATGAAAAAAGAATGATAGAGTATGTACTGTGCCCTAATATGATATTGAATGAATGTTGAGATTTAAAGCTACACAATAAAATGAAGTATCGCCACTGTGGCACTTCATAAGAAATTAGAAAAACAATAACATTGCATCTAATAACCAGAGAGTCAATAGCATGAGACCCCAAATGGAATCGAACCAAATCAACACCTAACGTACTAGAGACCGTCCTGCATCTGGCCTTAAAAGTCGAGGGAAATGTTTGAATCTCCCAAAGGTGTTGATTCTACAGTGGAAACACCCAAAACCGTCCATTTAAGGAATTCAGCATAGTTGGAGGCATCTTTTTCTAAAAATGATAATTTTTCTGGTATTAGCGAGTGAAAATCATGAATATTCAAAAGAAAGTTAAATTTTTCAGAATCAGTATGTAATTTCTATAAATTTCCAAAGTGTTGGCTCCCTACACCACTGGAACCGTCCTATAGGTGTACCTTTAACCCCAAAGTGACCCTGAGGACAGAATGTGTCCTTGGCCAATTTTTGAAGTTAAATAAAACCTTACCAAATTATTATTTTTAGTAGTTTATATTTTTGAAAATATCTTTTTGAAGTTTAGTTTTAGCTTCAAAAATCTGATTTTGAAAATGTGTAAATGTGATTTTTCTATTTAAGATTTTGTGCATGGGTGTCCACTGCAATCTTGACTTTTGTAGTGTTGAGGGCTCTTGGGAATGAGCCTCAAATACACTAGATCTTTGAGAAAAAATCTACTTAGAAACTCATTTAAAAAAAATGTAGAGTAGATTTTGAGAAGTCATGAATTTATTGGGGTTATGCATGATACAATCTTTAACCTCGTATTTTTTTGGTGACCAAATTTTTAGATTTAACATGTGAAAAGAGGATTAAAAGACTTCAAATCACTTTCACAGTTTTAACACCCTCATGATCAAACATTATAATCTTTCAATCTGTAAGAGATATTGTTGTGTTTTCTTTTCTAATGTGATCTCTAACATGTTTAGTTTGATTTTATACAGTTACAATTCAAAAACAATTGATACAACTTATTAAAATGTTGACATTTTGTTGAATTTAGAGCAAATTCCTAGAAGCTCAAGAAGTTCCAAGGTCATTTTGGGGTTAATTGAACACCTGCTGAAATCAGCTACCAATGAATGAAAACTATACATGTGTCTTACAACTGCATCAACAAATTAGAATTAAATATTTGTCGGATGCTTTAATGAATGCTTATGGACAGATTTAATGGTACTCTAGGGTCCAGGAATAGATACAGGGACGGAAATGGGTGTTTTTCCCTTACAAGTGTCGATGGATTTTGCCAAATACAATGGCTCCAAAATAAGCAGAATAAGACAATGAGGCCTTTAAGGTAGAAGTCTTATAATGGACCATCTAAGGGGTGAAACTGAATTTAGAGGAGGTGAAACATCTTGAAATAATTTTCAGTATATTTTCCTAGAAAGACAAGTGGGATTGACATCTAACCCAAGTCGTTTCATATTTTTGGAGTTTTTTTTAATTAGTTATCAAATTTTGAAGTTGAAAGGGCATAGGGCTCTAAAATGGTGCCCTAGCTAAAATGTACATTGTCAGTACATTGCTAAAGGCTATGAAAAAGTAACATGTACAAATGCTTTACATTTAAAACAGGGCACCATTTTAATGCCCGCTCCATTTTAGGACCTCTTATGTTAACCCTAGACTACCACCAGAGCCATTTTGTAGTGTTAAGATGACAATCCAAAGTCGGAAGAAGAGGTTAATAGTAGTTTTTCAACCATTTTTTTAATGACCTTTCGTGTTAAGTTACAAAGAGTATCCAATTGAGTTTGTAGTCTAACTAGTGAAATGAAGGTTCTCTACTCTAGTTTTAATTTCAATTAAAATTTTGTAAAAATTAATAATATTTATATTTTATTGCAATTTGAAGTTTGGATGGATTTTCAATGTCTATTGTATTCTATTTATAGGAGTACACGGAAATTGGGTTTACACCATGATGTTTGTCACTATAATGTACACACATGGTGAAATTTTCAGATTTTTTGAGTTCATTTTCTAATTGATATGATTTTTCTTCACTTTCTCTTAAAAAAATTCTTAGAAAAATCAATTTTCCTCAAAAAAAATCTAAATTTTTTGTGAAGTAGAGAAGACATGTAATTCCATCTCCGAAAAATAAATCAAATTTTTTTCATACATATCTAGTTCCAAAATAGCAAATAAACTGAGAGAAAAGCAACTAGTCTTGAAATTAGTGGTCATAGGTCCATCCTTTAAGGGTTAACGCTACAAAAACAAGGACAACGTTCACTGAGAACTATATTGGATAGACTTGCTTTGCTTAGTTGAAAGTACCCATCTTCAACTGAATTGGGTTAATTTTAATTTTTGAATTCTAGAGTTTATTCCATGAGAGAACCAAGAAATGCTCTTCATCCCAGGTTGAACATTCTACGTGAGCTAGATTGGTTGTTTCTTTTGTCTATGGATTTGTAAAAAAGATACTAAATCCTCCATTTGAAGTGGGCCCACTAAGGTGGATTTACCTCTTTGGAAATTGTATAATTTTTTTTATTTTAGTACATAAATTCTTTGTAAATTTTGAATTCATATTTGCAATCAAAGCCTTGAATTCACTGCATTGAATATGGGTTTTTAAGGGCTCCATACTAATTATTTGACATTTCACACTATATAAATATCTACCTTAGTCATACTTCAATAGTTATTGAAAAGTGTAGGATTGTACATCATTTTTCAAACATGTACAATTTTCTAGAATAAGTCCTTTTAATTTTTTCGTCCCTTTAAAACCCATATTCAATGTACAAGAAATCTAAAATATACCCTAAACATTGCACAAAATCTCTCTTTCTTTCTCTAAATATATTTTCATTTTTATCTCGAAAACCCCCAAAATTATCCTATTGGACCCACTTCAAATGGAAGATTTAGTGTCTTGCATTTCATAATGATCATTGATTTTTTTCAAAGAATAAGGGAAAATGCTTCTCATTTTTTTTAATGCATTGAGACCAAAGTGGCAAGAGACTTTGCATTTGCAAAAACTACTTTGAGGAAGACTTGCAAGCAACTACCATATTTGAAGTGCTATAAAGACAAATATTCTTGTTGAATAACTTACTTATAATTTTTTTTCAAGGAAGGGAGGGATTTTTTGTCACATACAAAAACCAACAAGATTCAATTGGAAAAGTGGAAAGATGCAAATTGCATGAGTTAAAAGAAATCTTGAGGAGACATAGAATCCCATTTGACTACAAAAGATGGATGAAGTTATCATTGAATGAAGGGAGGCATGTTGTTTACCATAGCTTTGAGATGTTGTAGTACATATGAAGCCTCACATTCAAGCTCTTTTGTTGGGAACCGTTGACCAAGATTTGACCACTCAACCATTGAGATTATGTTTGCTCAATAATGTAAAAGTAGAATCTTATTTTGAGACAAAACATTCATTGGCACTCATGTGAAATGGCTTGCTATTGCTATAATGAATTTCTACTTTTGTATTACCATTTACAAGCCATTTCTATATATTGGTGAAGTCTTTGGAGATCTTATAGTATAATATAGAAATAATGAATATAGGTTGCTTTAACAATAACTAGTGTGCCGTATATTATTGCTATAATGAAAATCAAAGTAAAAATAATTTTCTAATTTTTTAATCTATAATTTTTTTTAAATTCAATAACTTTCTCACCATAAATGGAAAGTGTCACAAAGCAAAGCTTGTGAACTAGTCCTTGCCGGAGCTTTTTGACAGTACTAAAAATGCAATTGGGGGCTATATAGTCTGGGAGATTTTAACGTGACAAACAAACAAACAAAACAAAAAGTCTATTTTAAGGTATTGATATTGATATATTAAAAAATGTTAGTGGGTAAATGCAAGAAAGACTTGTACTATTTGTTGTGTTTTTATAAAATTTTTGAGAATATTTAAAAATTAAAAAATAATAAAAATTAAAAAAAATATGACTAATGTATACACCTTTAAAATGAATAAAACCACCTAAAAGAATTTGTTAAAAGAAATCTCTAAGTAGGAGAACTTGAAATGTGCCAAACCTCAAGACAATACATACTTTGATGTTTTAATTAGGAAAAAATAGAAAAAAATAGAAATATAAAAATAAAATAAAATAAATATTTTCATTCACAAAAACTTTGTGGAGATGGTCATTCACCAAAAAACTCACCAAAATCACTTTTTACATGTTTCAAAATGCACCCAAAAAGAGGTTCACTTTGTAAACTTCTATACTACATAAAAATAATTATTTTGAAAATTCCTTAAGACATTAAGAGGAAGTCTAATAAAAGACTACCTCCCTGAAATTTTAATTCAAAATTTGTTTTTCTAGATGCTAAATTTAGTACTAAAACCCTCCAAATTGGCAAGTGTGACATTCAATTGGGGTTTACTTACAAATAGTTAAATATTTTTTTAAATTAATAAAAAAATTTGACAAGGTGTATAATAGTCATGAGTACCTTTCCTATAAATTTTGAGTCACTTAGAGTCAAAACACAAAAGTTATGGCCAAAAAAAGATTAGCACATTTCTTGTGACACAGAATAGTACAAGTGTTTCTTGCATTCACCCTACTTCATGATTCACCACTTGTCTATATAAAGGCTCATGCAAGTTTTTGAACAAGGCCTTGAACCAATGCACCAAACTATGAGGCACAAATGATTTTGGATTAATAAAAATTATTATGCACATTCAATATGACTTTTCTAGAAATATTCAATACATAAACAAAGCCCAGTTCATATAGAACTTAAAGACATGTGAAAATGGTATCATGATGGTGCATTGAAATGCAATAAAGTTAAATTGGAACCAACTTCCATACCAACCTGATATGGATAAAACAACACTAAAATGACATGTATCATCAAGAATGTGACTTTTGGTGTCAAAATACCACCAAAACTAAAAATACAAAAACACACCAAAACAATCTGGCCCACCTTTGCTGATGCCAAATGAATCGATGAGTTTATGAGCTCTTCCATGAGCTCCATTCCTGACTTCCTGTACGTGACTTTCTGTCTCCAACATGCATAGTCATCATGATCTCTTACCAAAAATAGACTCCAATCGAAGTCAAACGAATCAAAGCCAAACGAATCATGAATTCCCTTCTTGTATGCCCTATACTCCCTATAGACGTGCTGAAGCACAGGAGGATTTTTTCTAAATTTCAATCTGATAAAAGTCAAATTCTTATTAACTTACTTTTTCTGTGAATGTTGAACCGATTCTTTCCCCAGACAATATTTAATTGGGCACTTGCATGTCGAATATGCTCTCATCCTACACTGTAACACTGCCAAATTCATCCCTGTAATATAGCTTCCGCACAAAGTCCAAAGTGTTCACTGTAGTGTCTGAGTGCCCATATCTATGAACAATGGTACTGACATCACTTGTCTGTTGATGGGGTCATTTGTCTGCAATTTTAGTCTGTACTGTAGAAGGAGTTAATGGATCAGTGTGCTACCCCTGAAATGTCTGTATCGAGTACTTTCTTTAGCTTACCGATTTTTTCATTAATTTACTCAAACAAAATGTGCCAAGCACACTTCTGAATGAATGGTGCAGACTGCAAAAGCTACCGACTCGCAAGGTTCCTCAATAATCCACTACCGCCAGTTCTTTCTCCATGTCTGGAGAGGAGCGGGAGGTGAATGTGCCTTTTTCCTGCAATTTCCTCACTTTCGGGATCGATGTAACAAAACTGGCTTGCACCGAAAATTGCAAAAACGAACACAAGCGATAAAACGACGAAGTCTGGGGTCTCCTACATTGTGCAGACTTCCCCAGGACCCTTATTTCACGTACTGTACTGCACTCTAAAGTGAGTAATAGGTCTGGGACCAATCTGAAGTTTCCATGCTGACGAATTTCAAACAAAGAACTTATCTGATGTGTATGTCTCGGATTGGGCTAAAGCGTGACCCGGGCCATCACTATTTATTGAGATTTATTGCCAGTCCTCCAACTTATATAAACTCTCCAATGGAGTCCAGTGCTTCATCAGACTTGCAATAGTTAGTGGCAATGTCCTGAGCTTCACACACTCAGCTTATGCTTTGCCAATTTTCCAGTGAGGAGTCAGCTCCGTTTGTTAGCGATGTACCGCCTCTTTGATGGCCGCCTCGTTCTCTCTGGCGAATTGCTACTAAAGGTGATGGTAGTGAAATTGCTGCTGCTAGAGGTGCAATTGCTGCTGCTAAAGGTGCAATCGGGAGTGATTGCAATCTGGGTAATGTCGAGAGGCTGTGGATGCTGCCTCGAGACCTTCATTACACCTGCTCGGTACTTTTACAGAACTCATCCAATCTGCTGAGCGTAATTTCTGCTTGAACACTTTGCTTAATCTTTGTGTTGTTTGGAGTTATTCTTGTCTTGGAGGTTTATGGAATAGCTTCGTTGTCGGAATCTCCATTCTTGAAAATGTGATGTACCGTATGGGCAACGTCCTGTGAATTGTGGAGCTTGACAATGATAGCAGTTCTATCTTTGATTCAGGCTTCCAGCGAGATCTGGCAATTCCAGGAGGACACCAAGGCGGCCATCGAAGAGGCGGTCCATTGAGTCTGGAACGTTCGATCGGGACGTCGATGGTGGACGTGATTCTGTTGTTTTAGAGAGACAGCCAAAAAGAATCAAGCAGTTAGATGAGTATTTGAGTAATTGTCTCCACGACCCAGCGGGAAATTGGCCTGAGCGAAATGATTCTCTCCGGGTTAGGTTAGAGAACCCAATGCCAGGTCTTTTACCTGCGGAACAGAGAGAGGAAGAGGTTACTGAGGATCCAGTTGTTACAGTATGGGATGATCTGCCTGCTGACATTCATGAAAACATTCTGCACAGGCTAGATTTTAGAGGTCTATCTCGTTTCAAAGCATTGTCAAAATCTTGTAAGAATTGCATAGAGAGTGCGGCGTTCCGTCAGTCGCGGGCAGAAGTTTCAGAAGGCTCCTTCACGGCGATCATCTACTACATTAAACATAGAGCGTGGCAATGCAGTGGATACGATTTGCATACCAAGTCGTGGAGAGCATTACCACCACTTTCGTACCTTCCACCTCCAGATGCCGAACTTTTCAAGGAGTATTCGGTATGCGGCCATGGCGGCCTCATGTGTGCTGAAGTTTCAAAGTCGCCCAAGAAAGGAGAATTCGTGGTGTTCAACCCCTTGACGGGAGAGAAAAAAGCTTTGCCACCACTGCTGTTTCCAAGGAACCCAGTGCTCGTTCACATCGTGGTCGACTCTGCACGAAAATCCTACAAAGTGATAGTTGCTGGGAGCTCGACCGCAAGTGATGAGCATCTGTCTCGGAAAATGGAAATTTTTGATTCATCCACACGAGAGTGGAAAGAAGCATCAGATTTACCGGGACCGCCGTTCGGGCTGAACGAGCACCAGACTGGTGTGTGTCTCGACGGGATCCTCTTCTTCATCTCGTTTTTGGCAGGTGCTTGCCGCAGGGGCGTGGTAGCATTTGATATTGCCAAAGGGCAATGGTTGACGAACATGACTTGCCCAATTCCTTTCTCCTCGTCCTCAAACACCTTACAACTTGTCGAGAGCGATGGGAAGCTGTACCTCTTCTCTGAGCAAGAGCGAGGCGCGATCGTGGAGCATTGCATCGACGAGATGGAGTTTCCTAACCCTAAAGCAGGAGTACTGTCGTGCCAGTGGAGAAAAGTGGTGCGGGTGAGCAAGTCGGGGGGACGAGGGCTTCTCGTGTATCCGGAGTACACATGTGTCGGATTCGGGGAAGGAAAGTTGTCTATCTTCAATACGCTCAACCGGGATGGTGTGGTGTACGACATGCGAGACGGAAGGCAGTGTGAGGTGTTAGAAAAACCGTCCGCAGAGCAAAAGGGTGACAACTTCTTCAGCTTGAATCCGGCAACGTTCACAATTCAACCGAGCTTTGATAGTGATCCGAGTTAAGTACCTTCACTGAATGTTGGTGCAATCTCGCTGAACCGAGACGGCCATTCTAGTGACTTGCCCTGTCAGAATGTTGCGGATTTTGAGACATTCTGCTGATACTGATTTATATAAACCTGACGAGTTGGTTTATATCTTTCCAAATCGGTTTTAGCAACCGGAATAATTACAGAGGTAAGTAAAGTGACGAATTCTAGTAGACGAGTACAAGACAAATGCACATCCAATGTGTGATATCGTAGATGAAAAGAGATTTTAATAGGACGTTGAATGATTGTACATACTGTATATGAATTATTAAATAAACTCATATAGCTCTTACACATGACGAGAATCCCGCTAGAGTGTCTGACCATAGCCGTGGTTAGTTCTCGTGCTATCAAAGCTCTGGCAGCATTGATTACGTCTCGTCCACCGAACGTTGAACCTGCGGCAAACAATCGAAGGAGACGATGATCGAAATTTTGCTTTGCTTCCGAGCGATTATGATTGGCTAATATGGCGTTTATGGAAATCAAGTACAAGTTCTGCGTCGGAAAGGTGTGAACAGAATCAAGGTGCGAATAATACACTAAGCATATCCAGTGACTTCAAGTTTTCAAACAGCCCTGACAAACAGATATTGAGCACAAGGGCACCTAACCACGCTATTATACAACTTTGAAGAAAACATGGCGACGAGATGAGAAACATGATTCAGATTTGGAAACTCGCAACTTGAATTCGTCCCAGCCGATGATCTCAGCTTCAGAGACACACACTATCACTCGTTCAGTAACAATCTCAAGTCACTAGTACTGCGCTGAGATAATTTATATATTCCATGGAGGATACATGAAAGTCGTGCTTACCATTGGTTTCAGCCAATTGCATATAATTCTGACTAGTTTAGTAAACATGCATGTGACGGTGCATGTCATCCTGTTCCATATCCCTGTTACCACACGACCATATAACTAGAAATATCCCTACAAATATGACTCAAAAGATCGCAGCACTAGAAATAGCCCTCCAGAAACGCACTAACGTACAATATTCTGCACAGGTAAGCACCATCGCACCATATCCAGGATGATGCTTGGTGCACACGCCGGCTCCGGAGGGCCACTTGTAATTCGATCGCCTTCAGTGATCTCTGCCAGGACTCCCACTCCCTCCCAGCAGCAAGGCATTCTGTGCATTCAACTCTGTTACAGATTCAACATCTGAAGAACAAGCATTAAATATATCTTTGGTAATGCCTTGAGGAGACACTGTAGTGCTCTCTTACTCTCTCGTTCTTTCCAGTCAACCGTAAATCCACGTACACTTGCTTCTGAGGTAGATTGTGAACATTAAGACGTAATCTTGACCAGCAAGCTAGGGTTAAAGAAGAGGTCCTATTCTGGAGGTGGAAGCATAAAAAACGTTACGACTCCCCTGCACATCAACTTCAAATCCAATTCGGTGCTGTTGCTATTATATTGTTAACAACTTATATCAAGCAACTGATCACAATGAAAGCGCCACAGAAAAACAAAAGTCAAGTGAAGGAAATCAATACTCTCACCGAAATTCTTGCAACCTTTTTGGACAATATTTTGAAACGAAACAGATCTCCCAACCATAGTCTTGAGCGAGTATTTTCTGTAGTCAGAAACCTCCGTCCTGAACGCTTCCATTCTCTACACGGAAGAGACGAAAATTCGCTTTGACGGAAGAGGCCAATGATTCAAAGCATTAACCTCATCAATGCACTTCTCCTCTCCCTCTATCATACTCACAAATGCTGACCTCCGACGTCCACTTCTTGCTCTATCTGGAAACTCATAAATTGCGAATAAGATGATAATCTACGGTCACAACTTCCTCTGTCCTGGCATTGATTCACTCAAGCAGCATGTTCAACAGCACTCTCTCACTAAGCCTCCTGATCTTAAATACATGCGAACCTCCTCTTGGAATCTATTTCCCAAACATATGTTCAGGACCGCCATCGCTCCTGAAAAGAAGTTCCAGCTGAAAGATCTATTTCGTTTCAAAGTATTGTCAAAAGTGTCGCACGCAGGAACGCCGTAGCCGAAGATTTGAACGGGCTGCAAAGCCGATCCAGGACGGAGGAGGAGACATAATCTTTGAAAGAGAGCGGCAGCGCCAAGAACTGGGCGGTGCGGAGGAAAGGAATGCAGCAAAATTCTTACAGACAGAAAAGAATGTACTACCACCAAAGTTTGAGAAACGAGTCCCATTCCATCTTTTGACATGTGACTTTCTAGGCCTACTGCTGCATTCACACCACCAAGACATGGCTTAAAACCCATTTAACTCAATTGTTTTCTTTCCAACAAGCGGCCAAATTGCACCATATCTCCACTTTTGTCAAACGAAAACAAAAATAGTTTTCAATAGCCAAAGCAAGTTCCATTTCTTTTTAAGATAGAGATGAAAATTTCAATTTTGGATGAAAAAGTGCATGAATATAATTGAAATCTGTTTTTGGTTTTCAACTCTCTTTATTCAAGCAAGTTTTACTTTTAAAATAGGTCAAAATAGTCAAGAACTTTAACCAAAAAAATTCTCATTTTTCCTTTAGATTGAATAAAATGTAATTGTTGGATCTTGAACTTCACATTGAAAATGAGCACCTCAATTTTTTTTTGAATATTTGGCCACACAATTTTGTAAATAATTTGTTTTGAAGTTTAATTTGGATTAATTAAAAAACAGGGCAATAGACTTTGAAGGAACATATTTTTATGAAAAAATTGTAAAATGATGACCTTTTGTGCTCAATGGAAGACAAGAGAGATGCATATGATCATCTAAAATCTTACAACATTATGAACATTTTTTAAATTTATGTTCAAATTTGCAATGCACAGTGATTACTAAAATGAGAGTAGTGTTTGTAAGTAAAAAACGAGAATAGAAGATTTGTCTTCTCCTAGATTTTCTTGGATTTGATCCTTTTCAAATGGGCAACAATTGCATTGGTTGACTAACTTTTTAGTCTATGTCCAAATCTAACTCTAAGAAAATAAACTATGAACTTCTATACACCACCAAACTCTAAAAAATCCATGAGGTGGTGTTTAACTTGGAATTTGATGAAACTACTACCATTGGATTTATAATATACTACATATTTTGTTCTAAAATTGCATGATAGAAGAACTCAATTATTTTGAAAAACTCATGTCAAAAAAGAAGGGCAACAAACAAAAAATGATTGCTTAGGTCATAAGGGTTTAAAAGATGGATGAATGTAGAAATGTAATTGGTCACCAAATTACAAATGACCTTTAGCTTGACACTTTTGATTAAAAAGGGTTTCTTTTTACCATCTAGATCCTACATAAGAGGAAAGTAATCAATCAAAGCATTTAAACTCAACATTAGTATGATGAAGTAGGTATAGATTTAAAATTTTGTGTAAATTGGGCAAATGTTTGCAAGTTTTGCAAAGTCTTAGAAGTTGATGCTTAGCTGCTAGGTTAACAAGTATGTTAGCCAATGCATTGCTAGAGGCACATATAGTTATAATGATGGAGAGATCGTGAGGTAATAGACAAACATTTCATTACTAAATTATATTTCTTGCCATATACAAATTTGTTGAAAAGTGCATTGTTGGATGCACACCAAATTTAATATACTATAGTATCATCTAATACACTTCTACTTCCTTATATTAGAGTGTCTCTCTCTCTCTCTCTCTCTCTCTCTACTTTTCTATATTTACACTTTTATATTTCCGTAAAGAAAAATATCTTACAAAAAGATATTGAAAACTTCATTTTTCAAAAAAATGATTGGAACCTATATAATTAAGGTTCATAGGGGATATTGGCAATGTATATTGATTTATGAAATTCAAAACAATATTAGTGCGCAAATGCAAGGACACAAGCCTACGAGCTTTGAAACTAATTGCAAGTATGTATGTACAACCATTTGAAGTTGTTTATAATACAAGTATGTGTTAACGTGAAAATAATCTACAATATAGACTCCTAGGCTCATAGATTCTATACTAATGTGTTAACATTCCAACATAAAACTGTTAAATTATTATAGTACATTGAAATTTCATTTTTTTTCCCTATACATTTGATTATTAGTACAAAATATTATATTTAACTATGATAATATAATACATGTAATCACAATAAACTATAGAAGTTATACAAAAATAAAATGTGTGCTTAACCCCTAAAGTTCTTTGACTATGTTTTCACCAAAAACCCTCCTAAGCGGCTGCCATTTCTAACACAAGTACCAAATATTTGGAAAATATTGTTTTTAGACACATATAATTGTAGGATCTTGTAGTATGATGGTTTGAAAAGATGAAGAAAAAATTTCGGAAATTTTTGCTTTGTGGATTATAAGAAATGAGCATTTGAATTGACTAAAGTCCTTTTTCGGCCTTGTAAAAAACCAAGTAATTGCACTTTATAAGCTCACATTTGCATGAAAAAAAGTCCAAAATGGTAGTTCTTCTTTGGATTCATTTTCCAAGGCAAGTTCACTACATACTTGAAATTTTTCAAATCATTTGGATTTGTACAACATATAGGAAAAAAATAGTAGTAAAAAAAATAGATAATGATTCAAAATACTAAATTGTTAAGAACTTATTTGTGAAATTGAAACTTTCCATTCCCAATGTTCCCAATGTTTTAATAAGCAATCTACACCCAATATTTTTATTTTTTTCCAAAACTATTGAAAATCAAGTAAAATAAAGGACTTCAAAGTTTATTTTAGAGTAAAAAATCTATAACTATTTGCAAACTAAAACTCTTTATAACTTTTGACTCATTAGTCAAAATGGAATGATTCAAAGCTTTCCACGTATATATGAATCTATAAACCAATTTCAAATTTTTGTTTTAAAAGAAAATGATTTTTTTTATGTGCCCAAATTGCATGAGTTGAAAAACAAACAACATATCATGCAATAATTTTTTAACCATGTAGTCACAAGTCACAAAAATTGTTGGGCTTTAAAGATATTCCTTATCTACACCCTCTATTAAATTTTTACTATAAGAAACCTATGTTTTAAGTAACAAGTCCCAATTTTCTTAAACGGACTTTAGGTGATGACAATGTTTACAACCAATGGTTTATGTCAATAAGAATGTCCAACGTAACATCAATGTTGATATAAAAACATTAGGTTGTAAACATTGATGTCACTTAAAATCTGTTTAAAAAAATTAGGGCTCGTTATTCAAAATGAAGGTTTCTTATAGTGTTTGGTCTCAAAATGACGAAATCTTCAGTCACACGTACTTGCCCAAAATAGTTCTGTTGCCAAAAAAGGCACTTTGGTCCTTTAGGGGTTAAAATGGACTTTGGGATGGTAAGAGTTAACCTTTAGCTAGATAAAAAAAACTTGTCTACAATGGAAGATTGAAATTGGTTGCAAATATTAATAGTCAAATTACTTTGAGAAAGTTGAAAACTCTACTACATAAGCAATTTAATGTGGTAAAGAGATTGTCATACTAGATAATAGTAATTAATTAAAATATTAAATTAACCTTTATTTTTTTTAATTTTGAAAAAAAATTAAATCATTTCTTAGTTTTTTATACTCTCACAAATTAATTTTTAAATTTTTAAAATTCAAACTAGTAATAATTGGTTCGCAATTTGGAAACAGTTTTGGAGAACAAGTCCAAAATAGTCTTCTAGTTCGTGAAAAACCATATCATGGCTTTCTAAGGAGAAAGTGAAAAGAATTGTTATCAAATTCAACATAACCTCCAAAAATTAGAAATTGTCCCTAGTTAGTTATAGTGACAAATAAAATTGAATACAAATGTGAAATGTTTTCATTCAAGAAACCATACTATAAGCATTGATAGACAAAATCTAAAACTATACGCTTGAAAGTTGTAGTGCACAACATATTCTACATTACCATGAAATTTTGAAGAAAAACTTAGTCATGATTTGAATGAAAATTAATTTCAAAGTTTGCTAGGTCTAAAACGAAGTTTTATTGAACATGATTTGGAATTACTTTATCTTCTATCAATTTTTTCCTAGGCCTCTAAGAAAACTTTCTTTGCCTCAATATGTTGGTATACATCATTTTAGATTTTTGTATACAAAAATTGAAGAAAATTCACATTTGTAAAATTTAATATATCAACAATTTGACAAAAATACAAATGATGATGGTTCTTATAATATTTGATTTTAAAAAAAAAATTGAGAGCATGGGATAGCATTAGCCATTGTAAAGAGAGTATAGGTTGCAACATGGACTATTGTTATATCTTAATGACCTTGCATTTGAAATATTTGTTGAATTAGGCAATGCGTACAATTTATATTTTATAATTGCATAATGCATTTTAACTTTCAATTTTTATTTGTACAAAGGCTAGAATTCATTATGCACATATTTCATCCAAAAAAATTCCAAAAATTCCATTACTATTGTCTTCAAAATTAAAAAAACTACCAATTTTATGACTAATAGTGTAATTTTTGGCAATTTTCAATTTTTTACCAACAAGGCAAATCAATCATTCTATGTATCATAGGCTAGTTTACCTTAACTCCTAATCACCCAACTCATGTTCACCAAAATCAAGACCCTCTTGCATTCTTTTCAATCAAACTATCATTAAAAACAAGATTTACAAAAACTAACCGTCCTGATCAATTGGTAGTGGAGACAACCTTAGAGCAACAAAGAAATGGACCAATGATTTGATTGTACTATTGAAAAGATTATAAAAATCAATATAGGGCCACCTTTCAAATTAGAAAGGCTATATTTGAAGCACTTGGGGGCTTAGAGGTTAAATAAAGGTAAAACAACCTAGTTCTAATGTCTTCTAAACCCTCCCATCTATGTCACAATCATTCATCTATTACCACAATCTTAGCAACCCTTTAGTATCATGAGAATGCACTTAGGAAGCGTGGGACAACTCAAAGGTGTAGCTTAGCATAGATCTATCCATACTTTCTCAATTTAAGATCCAAAAAATGATAGAAAATTCATTCATTATTGGAATGTTTTCATTCCTCTTACAAATGGATTCTCACCTTTTCAATCTCTAAAAAAGCATGTGAATTGACAAATGACTTCTTCAAGATAACTAGAGAGCAAATTTGCTTGGTAATAAGGGAAAAACACCCATTCCTAAACGCGTTCTTTACAATGGACTGTAGACTCACCCAATTGCGTAAGTAGGGTTCCCTTAATGTGTTCGCCAGGTGCTTGATTCTAATTGGTTGATGCATTTCAAGGACACATTTAAAAATCTGATTGGCTCACTACTGATTTTAGCAAGGTTTAGTTTTGGGTGCACCTATTGCACAGTTTCAGTGGTCTAGGGAGCCAACACTTTAAAAAATCAGATAATTCACATACAATATCCAAAAAATCTAATTTCTTTTTTTAATATTCTTGATTTTAACTCGCTAATACTAGAAAAAATCATTTTTAGAAAAAGCTGCCTCCAACTATGCTGAATTCCTTATTAGGATGGTTTTGGGTGCTTCCATTGATGAGTGACATGGCTTCTTTATGTGAATGGCAAGAAAAAAGTGGTTAGTTTAATTTCAAAGAATTTTTGGGAAGCATCCTTGAGAAATCAATTAGGGCAATTCACAAAACGTATGCATTCATTCACTCCATCAGTTAGAATGCTTTTCATTCATCTAATGAACACACTGAAACATCTTTGTTGGCATTCTGGGGTTACTTAGTGTTTAGAATGCCAGTTTTTGAATACAATGATGTACTAGAAGGTTTATTAGAGAACCTCCAATTCAAACAGTTTTATTTTCAAATTCATAAGGTATCAATGGAATTGTAGCATAAAAGATATGATCTTGTTTTTTTACCTTACCAAACAATTTTCATAAATTTTATATGCACAAAATAAGAAAAATGTTACAATTCCATATTTATCACCACTTTGTTAACCCCTAGAGGACCAGTTTGCTAAATTAGGCAACATATCAATTCTGGATAGTAACATGTTATTGAAGATTTCTATATCTCGGGCTCAAGTTTTAATAGAAGGTGTAGATAAGGAATATCTTCTATGTGCACTAAAATTTAAGACATTTGGAAATATGAGTAAAAAGTTATGGCCTAATATGGTTTTTCTTTTTGTAAATAGGCAATTCAAGTAGATTGTAAAAAATCACTTCTTTCAAAAACCCAAATTTGAAATTGGTTTTCTTCATTTATGTTTGTGTGGATTGCTTTGAATCATTCTATTTTGATCAATGAGTCAAAAGTTATGTGGAGATTTCGTTTGTGGGTAATTTTGGATTTTCTACTCTAAAATAAACTTTGAAGTCCTTTGCTTTACTCAATTATCAATATTTTTTGAGAAAATAAAATTATGGGATGTGGATTGTTTATTATAGCGTTGTAACCATTGGAATTGGGATTTTTCAATTTCACAACTAAATTCTTAATACATTAGGAGGGATTTGAGGGCTGCAAAGGGCCGTTTCAGGACTGTTCCCGAAACAGGGTCTGGGAACGGCTGGCCGTTGGTCAGCATTTAAAAAAAAAAATTTTAAAAAAAATTTGGGTCCTGAAATATGAAAAAAAGTCCAAAAAAAATTCTAAAAATAAAGGTCGATGACGTGGCAGTCACTCGACCACGTCGGATTCCTGCAGAACTGCATTCCCGCGGCTGTTTCCACGATTTCGGGCTGTGGGAACTCACAGGCTCCTAGAGCCCTCAAATCCCTCCTAATGAATTTTGTATTTTGAATCATTTGCTACTTCTTTCTAATTATTTCTAATTATTGTTTTTCTTTTGTTTATGTTGTACAATTCCAAATAATTTGAGTTTAATATGCAAGTATCCTAATTGGCCTCAATAATGAATCCAAAGAAGCACCACCATTTTGGACTATTTTTCATATAATTGTCACCTTCTAAAGTGTAGTTGCCTTATTTTCTGCAAGGTGAATTTCTTTTTAAAGTACTCAAACACTAACACCTTGCAATATAACACATTGAAAAACTCTAAAAAAAATTTCACTTGTTCTCAAACCAATTTACTACAAGACTTTTTTAATACATGTCTCAAAAAAATTCTTGTTTTTTTTTTCATTTTTTTTCAACTTGGTATTGGTACTAGAAATAGAAATTTTTGATCAATTTTGGAATAAGTATAGTCAACAACTAAGGAATCAAGCATACATGCAAGGTCCAAATTATGGTATTTCAAGTTGCACAATTGTGAAGATGGCCATGCATGGGCTACTAAAAATTGAATTTATTGATTATATGGCATTGGTTTTGAAAATGCTATACACTTCATATATACACTTCATACAAGAAGAATGTAGGCTGTCTTTTGAGTGCATAGTGAGGCACAAGTAGTATGCACTCAAAAGACAGCACCCAAAAAAAATTTAATTAAAAAAAAAAAATCTCAAAAATGGCCTCCCCACCCCCCACCCCCGGATTTTTAAATAAGTATTTAAAATTAATTTTGACCTCCACCCACCCACCTACCCCAAAAAATTTCAATTTTTAATTGTTAAGTTTTTCATATCCCCCCTTCCTCCCCAACCCCTTCCTCCCCTACCCCCTCTTGTAATTCTCAGAAACCATGTCCTTGACAAACAATATGGGATTTCATATCTGTATTTTGTATATGTATATATATCTATATTCATTATTATATAGTATATGTATTGTATTAGTACCCAATATCATTATGTATTTATATTTATATACAACACCATATTTGTATTCCATATTCATGTTTGGACGACTTAGATTACATCTCACAAGATCAACGGTTTGTGGTTTTTTGACAAATCAATGGTGAATTCGAAGGTAAGCATTTTTTTAAAAAGAATCAACAGCCAGTAAAATTTTTGAGGAGGGGAGGGGAACTAATAGTATCTTCTGTAATCACAGAAGATAGTTATGTGCATACAAGTGTGTTGATCTTGTGTCTAATGTGGTAGCATTTGGAGGTGACTTGAATTTTAAATTGTAGCATCTACTTTTTAAAGTCTCTTTTCATTAATGAAAATGACACTTATTATTTGTAGATCATGGGAACAATTAGTAGATTTAGGGAGGAGACTGATTTTAATGTAATAGTTATATGCTATGTTAATCATGCTTTGAATCTTTGACTTCATTAGGAGGGATTGGAGGCCTCTACAAGATTGTGGGTTACTATAGTTTGGGAACACTAAAACTACCATGGGAACTCTAAAACGCAGGATTCTAGTGTGGCCGAGACCATGCCAGGTCAACCCAAAAATATAAAATTTTAAAATTTTAAAAAAAATTGGATTTTTTTTCATATTTTAGGACCCAAAAAAAATTTCATTTTCTTTTCGTTGGATAATTGCTGGCTGACAACAGCTAACAGTTCCCTACACTGTTTGGAGAACAGACCTTGAAATGGCCCTATAGAGAAGCCTCCAATCCCTCCTAATGCTATTTGTGGTTATATTGAGAAACTTAATTCTTAAGTATAAAACCTTTACAAGAGTGTTTTCCCCATGAAAAAAGAGGATGGTCTAATAGTAATCCTAAACATTGAAGCAATTTTTTTTCTTCAAAATCTACTTGGACAGATCTTTAAAGAACTTGCTTTTTAGTGTGAGCATTGATTTTGAGTGTGAAACTATATAGGTACTGTGAACAAATAAAAAGATAAATGTACATATCCTATTTTTTTTAATATAGTGCTCCGTCCTTTACTATTTGAGAAATTTGTATACAAATTCTTTTTCGATTTGAAGGTGATAAGAACAAGTAGAAATTGTATTAGGACACTAAAATGCACCTCTAAAAACTATAAGTTCAAATGAAAAACTATCACAATCATTACACAATCCACCTTGCAGTTGTTGAAATGCAATATTTTTTTAATATTAAGTAGAAATTGCAAATAATTCCAAATTATCAATTGCATGTTTATATCAACTCAATGGTGAAAATCATGAAAACACTTTACTCTTTCCATTGAATCCTTTTTTTTTTAAAATGTAAGTATAATTTTTAAAATCTCAAATCAATTCAAATTAACAAAACTATCCTCAAAGTTGGGAAATGAAGTAAAGTTGGAAGTTTTTCACTTCACCTACTTGTTTCATTTATGCTTTTGAAGACTTCAAAAATAAAATATTTATCTTTTTTAGTAAAAAATAAAAGTTTCCATTAGTTATCCTTGAATAGTGCCTATACAATTCTCTTCAAATGTCAAAGGAATTTAAATGCCAACATCAATAAGAGCCTAAAATTTTGAATTGACCATATATGACCAATAAGAGGTTAACCCTTGAAGGCCTATCAACTTCTTTAGACCTTTACATAAAAAAATTCAACACTCTTGGAATTTTTTTGGCGTATGGATGTGCTTGAATTTGCAACCATCAAAAGGCAAAGAAGCCATAATCTAACTTTCGCATGAAAATCAACAAAAGCTTGATAGAAAGATCAAAACAATGAGTTTTCATCCAATTTGATAAGTGTTGACGAGTTAATTGTTTATTGTCATGCACTAATACAAACCATTATAAGTGCCACACAATGTTAAATCCTACCATCAAAAGTTGGCCCAACACGGTAATTTTCGGTTTTCTAGTGCAAAAGTGGAAAAAAGCCTCCTATTTTATGTTGTGCCTAGAACATATATTAGACATATTATTACTAATTTGGGGTCTTTGATTGCAAATATGAATTCAGAATTTGAAAAAAAAAAATCCTGTATTTTCCTCCAAAGTAAATCCACCATGCTGGGCCCATCGTTGATGGAAGGATTTAACGTCCTCCATTAGTGCCTTGTCAATATTTTTGTATGAATTTATATGTGTCTGTCATATAAATATTCCCTTGTAGTATATTCAACAACTTCTAGATCATTGCTTTTAGATTTGATTTTATCATTGGAAATGGCCTTTTTTGAATTTGACCCCAATTAAAAAAACAAAGTCAATCAAGTTATTTTAGTTGTGTTTATGATTTGATAATTTGAAAAAAAAATACTAAAATTGAATATTTTTATTGCAATTTGAATTTAGGGCTCATTACCACAATATACAAATTTATTTATGGATATGCATCTATTTTTGGAATGATACAAAAAAATATTTATATTAGAATGTGAGAATGTTTTCATATATATGTGGTGAAGTTTTTATATTTTAAGCTAATTTTGAACTTAATATTATTATTTTAAATTCCAAAAATATACAATAATTTCAAATTTTTACAATTTTTTTTGAAATCTTCATCACTTACTAGTATGCTTTGTGCCATTGCCACAACCAAAATAAAAGTAAAAGTAATTTTCTAATTTTTTAGAACCAAAAATAACTCAAAATTTCATAACTTTTTCACTGTAGGTAAGAATGTCAAGAAATAGAGCCCAAGCAACATAACAATCAAACAAAATAAACAAACATCATATCTTAAAGGCATAGATAGAAGATAATTATGAGATTTCATCTTCAGAATACAAGAAATATATTTAGACTCTTATCATGGAAAAATTTAGCATAAAATGTAATAATTTTACTTTGAGCATAATTATAGGATTTATTCATCCATGTTAATCCCTAGAAGTATAAAAATAAAGATTAATCTACTTCATGTGCATAGAATTTTATATTGGAAATTAATGATGAAGATTGTAAATTGTAAATAAATTATAATTTATTTTTTAATTTAAATTTAAATGGAACTCCCTTTTTAAAAAATATCACAAAATAGGATTTTTTATTTTATTTTATTTTTCTTAAGAAGTGGATCAATAATGGAGAAAATTTATTACAAAATATTCAAAAATATGTATACATCATTTATAGACTAGAAATCCAAAATTAGATGTTATTGATGTAACATTCGCAACATCCTTGCATACTTGAGGATCATCCTAGATCACTAGAAGAAAACTACGTTGTGTTTCACAAAAACTGTGTTAAAACTGTGTTGCCTTAAACGTAATGCATGGGGTGGATTGTGTTGAGGTTCTGCTTTGTCAAGCGGAATTTTTCATTCTAACACGAAATTCTACATTTTCCTTGTTGAATACTGCGTTTTCCTTGTTCAATTTTTTGTTGAAACGTTGAAACACAAAATTTTGCGTTACGAAAGGAGAATTCAACACAATCCACTCCACTCGTTATGTTGAACGCAACGTATTCCCAACACAGTTTTTGTTAAGTTTAACGTAGTTTTGGCAAGTTTAACACAATTTTTGGTAGGAACAGTGTAGTTTTCTTCTAGTGGATTGAGTGCACAATTTTCAACATCTTAGATAAAATTGCAGAGTATAAGATACAAAGCCACTCTTGATTGTGGAATAGAAGACATTGAAACACTTTCTCATCTAATAAATTATAGTTCTTTAATGAATTTTAGTTTTAGAATTAACAAAATTCCTTTCACCTATTCCATATCTATTAGACAAATAAAATCTTGTCCAACCTTATATCATCCATCTTTTTCTATAAATTTTAAAAGGAAAAATTCAAAATTCTTTTTACATTCAATTACAAATAAAATGTTGTTATTTTTTGTGTAAATTTTTTTGGAATGGATTTGAAATGAGTTTCTCTTGACATGGTGATTTTTTGGAATTTTTGTATTAGTTGATTCTATAACCTCATTTTTGCAATTCTATGTTTGAATTAGAATCAATGCAATTTTGGCTTGGTCAACCACTTAGTATACTTCCACATTTGTAATTTTGAAAAAATATGTACTCTAATAACACCACATCCAACCCTTGGATAGGACAACAATTTCATAAAGTATCTTTGAAAATTAGGATGACTTTCATCTAAGCTCTAATGAAAAAGAAATTTGGTTTTCAATCTGTCTACTATTCAGAAATTGTGGATATTGGACATTGGAGTGCTTTACAATTAAGCTTAGAGCATTGCCTCCAATTGCTCTCTAAATTAATGATTGCAACACCAATAAGTGGCAAGTGATATAGTATCTCATAAAATGAAGTGGTGCCGTGACTACTCAACTATCTCTACAAACAACCCACTAAAATTGGATTGTTTATCAATTTTCAATTACCATTGAGGCACAAAGCCACAAAAAGATGCCATTGTGGTGCTCTATGCACACATGCACACATTTTGGGTCCTCATGCACACATTAGTAAGAGATTAAGAGTGAAAGCACTATCTTTTACATTATGCATATCTATTGCATATATTTATTAATAATTACATAATCTTAGATTTTATTTTTATATAAAAACTTGTACATTATATATATATAAAATATACATATGTTTATTAATTTTTATAGAATTTTTATTTTTATTTTTAGATTAATCTTATACAATCTTTTACTCTTGTGTATATATTCTTTTGTTATTTTTTGTTTTGTTCAAAAGTTTGAGGTGTGCATTGTAAACAATTGGTTTGAAAGGGTCACCACAAACTTAGAGGTTATGAGATTTGCATTATTATCATATTTAGGATTTTCTCCTACCTCTAAGAATATGAATTGTGAATTGTGAACAATTGGTTTCAAAGTGTCACCATATACTTGGAGGTTATACATTAGTAGAAGGTTTTTTTACTTTTACTTTTATTTTTATTTTTATTTTTCCTTCAAATATTCTTAGTGATTAAAAAAGATTTCAAAACATATGAATTTTAAAAACTTGTAGAAGACATATGACCATTGCATCTTTTGAAAATGAAATGAATTTTGTTTTTTATAAATAGTTCCTTGATCAAAGTAATAAATAGAAAAAAATGCACCTACTAAGAAAAACAATATAGTTGCTTATCTACAACCTCAAATTAGATCTTTTCCTTCTTGCACCCCCAAAAATTCTCCATTGCATCCACATCAATGTCTACTGTGGCTACAATCTATGTTGACCAACTTAGTGTGAGTGTAATATTGCCCACTACAAAGACCCTCCTTTGCCAAGCAAAAGTAAATGTAACGAAAGGAATGACACAAATTGTGCTATAAGAGCATTGCTACCAGTTCTTTTTACAGATCCCAACAACGGGACACAGTGCTTGCCGTGCTTATTTAGCATCAAATGGGTCCACACCAACATCACATTATGGCACAATTTGTGCAAATCCTCCCATCACATTACTTTTGCTCTGCAAGGGATGGTCTTTGTAGAGGGCAATATTACACTCATGCTAAGTTGGTCAAAAGTAAAATAATTAAAACAATAATTAAAATTATATTTAAAAGTCAAAAACCTTCTCCTAATGTATAACGTCCAAGGATGTGATGACACTTTGGAACCAATTGTTTACAATGCACAATTCATATTCTTAAAGGGAAGGGAGAATCCTAAATAAAAAATAATGAAGGAATATATATTCAAGAGTAGAAGATTATCTAAGAATTCATACAAAAATGAAAATAAAGATTCCATAAATATTAATAAATATATGTATATATAATAGATATGTATAATATATAAGGTATTTGTATTAAAAATAGAATTAAATATCCTATAAATATAAATAAATACATCTGTATGTAATTCAAAATTCATCATAGGGTACCATAGTGACACCTCTCTATAACTTGGTGCCTTGATGGTAATCAAAAGATAATAATCAATCTAATTTTAGTGGATTGGTGGTATAGATAGCTGGGTGGCAACGACACCACCTCATCTAATGAGGCAGTATCTCATACGCCTACTTATTGGTGTTGTGATCACATAGAGAGCAACTAGTAGCAATGCTTTTAGTAATGTGTTTCTATGGGCCTATAATTGATTCAAAATTCATCAAAGGTACCACATTGTTATCTCTTTATAACTTGGGGCCTTGATGGTAATTGAAAAATGATAATGAATCATTTTAATTCTAGCGGGTTGTTGGTGGAAATAGTTGGGTGGCCACAATACCACTTCATCTAGTAAGGCATTAAGGTGGGTACATCTAAAAGCAAACCTAACCTAAAAGTGACATCTACATGTGGTGTACATTTCCAAAATGAGTCATGTTCACATGTTGTAGATGGCACTTTTAGAATCAAACTTTGACCATTAATAACTTTTGCATACTATATCCAAATGCTATGTTTTTTGGTGCATTGAAACAAACTTTCACTTGTCAACAAGACTATATGAAAATCTGAATAGTTTCACAATAGTAACTAGGCACAATATCAATAAGTGGCACTTTTAGGTGTACCCACCTCATCTCACACAACACTTATTGGTGCCGTGATCACATAGAGAACAAGTGTTGGCAATGCTATAACATGTTGATGTGGACTGATTTGACGCTAAATAAGTACAGCAAGTACTATGCTCAGTTGCCAAGACCTTTAGAAAGAATTGGTGGCTATGCTCTTACAACAACAAATCATTTCATTTGCAAGTTGGTGGTAGAAGCAGTCTTGGCAGAATGCTCCTACAATAATAAGTTAAGCTTACTTCACTGATTTCAGTGAGAGCACACCAACTGCTTCTGCAGAAGCTCTGTCAACTTTATCTTTTTTTTAAAAATCTTTTTTAATTCTTTTTCTTAAAAAACTTTAAAAAGAAAAAGACAAGCTCTACCAAGTTGGTGGTAGGAAATCGCTAGCTCGGTGGAGATTCTCTTTGCCCAAAGATGTTGCTTTTGCGACACTTGTCCAAACAGTTGCCGTGCATACTTCATGCCGATTTGCAAAGAGTGAGGTGCAAGTAAGGCCTTCTACAGACACCTTCTCAGTTTCGCCCTCATGTACATGAGATGTACATTTCCCCTTGGAAAATGTATTCCGTGGGTACACGACATGAAATTGAGAAGGTGGCAGTAGTGGGTTTGTTCACCTTAACCCTTGAAGGACAATGAAGACCAAAAGTGTCCGATAGATGACTTCATTGTCCATTGTAAAAACAAAGAATGTACCTATTGGTTTAGTAATCAAAGCATTGTGGTGATTTCCTAGATCGTGGGGTGTTTGTATTCATTAAAGGTTAGCTTCTAGAAGACCTTGAGGCTAAAATGAGGAAAATGCTCATGAATATTGACTCTTTCAAGGGAAAAATCTCAGATCTTTTTGCAAAAGTTCCATGACAACTTCTCCTAATTTTTGGTTTTCAAAAGGAAAATTAATCCTAGTTCTCAATTGTCTAAAATGTCAACTTGCAAATCTTTTGGGTTGTTATAATCATATTTTTCAAAAAGAAGCGTGATGAAGTAAGACTGCTATAAGTTTTTTCTTTTTGCTAGCTAATAAAGACTAAAAAAAAATTCAAATTGTAATTGTAATATAACATGCATAATTTGCATTCACGGTTTTTTTTGTCCTCCTTTACATATAAAGACCTTTGGTGAGTGTGTAGTGTAGCCAACATATATCATAATTTGAAGTCATCTTCAACAAAAAATAATTAAAATCTTTTAAGTGGAACAATTTTAAAAATTACCATAATTGGCAAGTTTGGCACTTGGCACTTTAATCCTTGAAGGACAGAGGCTATTTTTTCTACGGAAATTCACTGAAACCTACTTCTACTATTGTGCTCATCAAAGTTTTCATGAAAATGATTTAAAGAAAAAATCAACCATAGGATCTTCAACTAGATTTGTAAAAGAGAAAGTGGTGAAAATTTTATGACATTTGACCATATAGATTGAAAGATATTAGCATTTCAAGGAAAGTTATTTTCATTATGCCCAACAATTTCATATGCCTTTGACCATTGATTGTGGAAATTTTTTGCACTATGGATTCTAAATTAAAAGATTTATAAAATAAAAAATGATGTTAGTGACATCTACAAAAAATTTCAAGCCAAAAAAAGATGTAGAGGACATTCAAAAAAATATTGCAATTCAACAATGTCCAAAAGTTCACAATGCACAATATGAAATTTTTAGCACATTTTTCACCACATAATTTTGAAATTTTGAAATCCAAATATCAGATTTAAAGATTTAGTAATGATTTACAAGGTCCAAATTTCTTTTATAAGAAAACCAAATTGTCTACTCCCTAGAGAATTTAGAAGGTCTATATGAATAATATGTAAGCTAAGGCTTTGGGCACCAATTGGAATAGGAGTTATTTATATTCCTAGTTTGTTCTCAATTTGTTCCCCTCCTTTGTGAACTTTGATCTTGATCAACCTTCCTTTCATGGCAAAAAGGCTTAGAGATGCCATGATGTTTGAATTCCAGAGACTGAGATATGCTAATGAAGTATTTACTTTCGTTCTCTTCAAAAGCCCAACCCTATTACATATGCCAAAATAACGAGATATAAATGGACATTCCTCAAACAATTAGGAACTTAGTAGCGTAAATTTCTATACATTCATTATAAACATATACCCTTCTATACACTAACAAAAAATTTGACATGATGAATGAGATTTTCAGGCTTCGCAGTAAAATCAAAGAAAAATGATTGCAATGCAATTCCAAACATATTTTATTGCAATGGTATTTCATAATTTCACTCACATTGCAAATGGCTTGGTTATTTAGATGTTTATGGAAAATTTGGAAACACCTTTTGTGCCAACAGATGAATTTATTGTCACAAGTCAGACAATATGTCTTTGGCCTTGTCATTGGAAAATTTTAGTTGTTGCAAACTATGCAAGAATTTTAGACCTTGATAAATGCAAGATAACACACAAGACTACAATGGGAGGCTTCTTCAAATTCAAAACATTGCTTTCTAAAACATCTTGCAATCAAACTTTTGAAGAGTTGAATCAAATGTGTCATTGTATGCTTGGAAGGATCAAGATTCTTGCACTTGTCCATATATATATATATATATATATATATATAACACTCATGTCAACAAGTAAAAAGAAAATATGGTGCCACCACTTGTGAGACAAGGTTTGACATGTATATGATGCTTATAACTGGTATGCCACATCTACACTATGCATGTGTATTGTGTCTTCAAGGTGCACTGTTGATGTATGAATGATATTTTGTTGTGAGCCCATACAATGTGGAACAATTGCAATTGGAAATTCATGTGGAAAAAGAAGTGGGACCGCATGTGTAGAATAATGGAAATTGCTTTTTATTCTTCCATATAATGCTATTAATTTGCCTGGAATCATACATGCACCAATCTATTGTGCGTTTCTCATTTCTATTGAAAGCCTTTGTATTTTTCAAAGATTGAGGGAGTCCCACCCAATTTGCCTTTAAGGTTCCTATTGCATAGGTTTTTTTATCCAATAAATCTTTGAATAAGGCTACACTAGAAAATAAATTATCCATGACAATCACATGCCTTTTTTCCTCATTGAGTGCAAGCAAGCACAATACTACATTGTATGTTGATTGTGCTTCACCATGCCCCCCTCCCCCTCCTAGTAGAAACCCTTGTTTAATGTAACAAGGCCTAATTTTTCTTGACAGATTTTGCTAGACATCAAAAGTAACAACTTGTGTTTTTATGTTAGCATTGATGTTGTGTTGAATGTTTTTGTTGGCATAAAAACACGAGTTGTTACTTTTGATGCCTAGCAAAATTCGTCAAGAAAAATTAGGCCTTATCACATTAAACGAGGGTTTCTACTAGTGCCCCCAACCATTGCATTTTCACATCAACTATAGGATTTTTGCCATAGCACACTTCAAAATTTGAATCAAACTTCGATTTTGAATCAGCTAAACACCAAATCTTGAAGCCCTATTTTTGTGGCTTTTGATGCATATAGTGCCTAGCAAGGCAATAAGTTCTTTGTAAAGGATCATCATTTCATCCATTGTTGCAAATTTAGTAATTTACCAACATTCTATGCTTTTCGACAATTCTCTTTCATTGCATGGGGCCACCTAATTTGCTCCATTTTGTCATATGTTGGCATTGGCTTATCACTCTCATATTGTCTTGGGTTTGTGACATGCAAACATTTTGTAAGTAAAAGGAACCACTTGTGTGACATTGACTTTGAGATAGTTGGACAATAGAAAATGGAGACTTTCTTTTGCCGAAAAGATTTCACATTTAGTTGGTGCCTCATGCCCATGTATAATATGATGGCCAAAATAGCTCCTACTTTACATCAAAAGTAGGTGATGTATAGGAAATTTTTCTTTTAAGCTTTAACTCTCTATATAAAAACAAAATAAAAATCCATGTACAATGTAGTAATGCACTACCCTTTTTAGCAAAAAGGTACACGTCTAAAATTGTGCATGAAAATAAATGAATGCAATAATTGATTGCTATAATTAGAAAGATGTGAAATTCACTCACAAGTTTTCACCCATCCTCTTTTTTCCTCACAAATTTCATAATAGAAAGTTGGATGATATTTGTTGAACTTTGTATTAGATATATGACGTACCTATACTAACTTGTGAAATTAGGTTGCTTCTCACTAATTTCTCAACATTCTACATTTTACAAATATTTATTGTAATTATGTAAGAATGCACTACTTTTCAATTAGTTTTTAGTGTAGTTGAAACTCACAAACCTCTTTGTGTACATATGGAAGTATTTGTAGAATTTTTTTTGATGTTGATGGCTTATTATGAAAATTTCTTGGGGTAAGTAAAAGCAACCTAATTTTACTATGTAGTATAGGTTGTATTTGCCTTCTTTACTTGACAAATAGTAGTAACAATGTATGTAGATTAAAAGAATTATTTTTCTGCAAATAACATCCAATGGGATAGAATTGCATACTATGTGAAAAGGGGGCTCTAAACAACAAAGGATGAAGTAATTTGTGATTGTGAAAAAAATGGAATTTCATGTATAGTTCCAACAATCCATCAAATGTATTCCAAAGATAATTTCAAACCTCATATAGGTATAGTAGAGTAAATGTTTTCCAAAAAATTGAGCTAAGAAAAGGTGAACAATCAAATCAAGTTTCATTTCCAAAAACCCATTTGACATTTCAACTCTTCAATCAAAAGTTATAGACAAATTTCAAAAGAGGTTGGAAAGGACAATTTTTTGACAATTCAGAACTTCCTCTCTAAAACCTGTCTATAACTTTTGATTGGAGAATTGAAATGTCAAACTGTTTTTTGGAGATGAAACTTGGTGTGATTTCCCACCTTTTTTGAATTCAAATTTTTTTTGAAATTTTTTATTCTATTCTACCTACATGAGGTCTAAAATTCTATTTTTAACACAATTTTCTACTCATAAGTTAAGTTTGAGCGGTTGAGATCCTATCCATCCTCATTTATATATCCTATATGTTTTGTTCTCCCTCCTATGTACCATCCCATTTGTATAAAGACGTTGTCGTCTTCCCTCATTCATCTATGAGGCACTCAAAGCATAAATGTATATAATTCATTGAACATCTTTGATTATAGTGCTAAGTTAAGTTAAATTAAGTTTCAACTAAATCTTTAAATAAAAATTTTAAGTCTTGACTATGTGATAGATTGTTGTCTCTCCTACCTTTGTTGTGATTTTTGCCTATGTGGTAATCTACAAATTCAAATTTTTGAATATTAAATTTTTTTATCAAATTAACACATATCAATATTGTTTTGGATAATGCTATTTCTTGTAGTGTTGTCTTCCTTGTAGTCTTGGTGATCTAACAAATTTTGTTGGATTGTATTAGTACTTTGTGATTTACGTTGTGGATGTAGATTTCAAATTTGCCAATGGATGTGCAACAATTCAAAAGGCCAAAGTAGATCATCCAAACTTCAATTTTCAAGAAACAAGTAGGGACCTTCATCAAAGGTGTTTTCCTCAAGATCTTCACAACTAAAGGCTCTACGTGCAATTTCATGCTCCTAATTGTTTATAAAGTTAGCATTCAAGTCACCAATGATATCAATGTTTTTTGGGAAGAAATTCTCTAGATCTTCATGTGCTAGTGGAAGTACAAAAAAAATGTAGGATAATTGAGTTCACTTGTTGATGAAATTGGAAGCATTGGACTTTGAGGTAGAACCTACAAATTAGAGGAAGAAGGACCATTTTAGAATAGGAATCTATAGCTATGATGAATAGGTAGTTCCAACCATGCAACCTACAACAAATTTAAATTTAGAATTCAAGAATGCAAAGTACTAATGCCAATGAAGTAGTGGTTTTGATGTATTATGCCTCATTGGAAGAAGTGTGAATTCTTTTGCCTTGGCATTGTTCTTTTTTGTAATGCGTTTTTTCCTTACCTCAATTCAAAATGTAGTTTTCAATGCACATGTTGAGAGTGGGAGATTGTAACATTTGGTTCTATTGTTTGGAATGGAAAACTTCATGGTTGCTAGTTAGTATTTAATTCAATAGTTTTCTTGACACTATGTGATTTGTGGATGAGAAAACCAAAAAGTATCAATGAAATTTAGGTGCATTTGTCTTCATTGCCAATGCTACGATTAGGTGCCACAAAGTCAAATTCTCTCTTCACAAACATCAATAATCTTATTTTTTTAAAAGGAAATTTTGATGTTTGTACACTTTTATTGTTGCCACAAATTTATGATCAAAATTTGAAATTTTTGAGGAAAAACTCTTAAAGGATTGGATGAAAGAGTGTGTGGCACTAGTGCAATTTGCCCCTTGAATTTGATCTCACCAAAAGAATCCTATAACTTCTCTATACCACATCAAATTGAAATAAAAATCATATACTCACAAAGCTCTTGCAAAACTACACATCCTTTTAAGCCCCAATTTTGTCACTTAGAACTCATTCTTATTTTTTTTTCCAATTTAAAAAAAAATAGTGTGTAGAAAATAGTACAAAAAGCCTTCAAAAGAGTGTAAAATCAAAATAGGTGTGTTATATCCTAATATAGTATTTGATCATGTTTTGAGTGTTTTTAGCCAATTAAATAGAATAATATTTGTAAACAAGTTAAAAACCATCCAAATCCAAATAATATCTACTATTAATAGAATTATCCAAAATAGCCCCACCTATTGTGCATGTGATGAATTTGATTAAAATAGGTGCAAGGGAACTTGGTGAGAACCTTAGAACCTAGTTTCACGAATAGGTTTCAAATCCTTGAATTAATTTTCATTATTCGTAGAAACCCCAATTGTTAACTTGCAAATTAAAAAACATTATGACAAACCAATGAAGGGAATCTATAGCTAAAAGACAATGTTTTAATGCTGAAATCACACTAAGATTTGAACTATGAGGTCATTTTGCCAAGATTTTTTTCCGTGTGAAAGATTTTCTAAACTATAGGAATTGAAGGATGGCACGAGATTTAATCCTCCTTTGACAATTGTACAGTGTTCAAAGATGGGCTTATACATTTTTTGTGGGATTCTATAGGGGCTTCACAATAAATTTTGGAGTTTTTTGATATTTAGAAGATGCCTTTCCAGATGGTCAATTGCTTTAACCTTCAATGAAAAATTCATAAAAATCACCTAAGTTGCAGTAAAATCTCACTAAAAATTAGGTAATTTATTTTATATTAATAAAAAATCTTTAATAAGTAAAAATATTTTGATAGCTATAAATATCCAAACCAACAAGATTCTCCAAATACGAGCAAAATTAAAGATTACAATGGAATTTGACTAGTGTTTTGGAAGGGTACGGAATCAAAATGATGTTCAAGTATGGTCTTTTTTTTACTCCTTTGCACCTACTACAGATCATAGGCTAGTTATTTTTCTCGAAAAAATCAACCTCCAAAAGTTGAATTTTTACCTTTTAGCACTAGGATTTGTTTAGTTCTGAGCATAAGAAAATAGAGTAGAAGGTTTTCACATCTCTAAATGGCCTTTTGAAGCCAATGGCACAATCCATTTGTGATTTGGAATGGACTAGTGTAAAAGGTCAAAATTGGTAGAATTAGGATGAAAATTTTAAGTGATAAGATTACACAAGTTGTTTCATATTTTAAAATTCTTGTTGAATCCTTGTCCCTGATTTTTGACATCCCATTTTGGATGGCAAAGATCTGGCTTTGTGAGTTTAAATTTGTCTTAAAGTTTTGTAGTTGCTAAAAAATATAGTGAAGCTTTGATTTTGTGCATTAGAATTTGTCATAAAGTTTTTGTGACTTTTACAAAAGATTGCAAAGCTTTGAACTTAGATGTTATAGAAGTTGGTAGAATTTAGAAGTTGTTCATAACAACGATGAAAATTTGAACACATAAATCTTACAAAATTCCAAAAAATAGTGGTTGTGCCACCTCACCAAGTTTAGTTTTCAAAACTTTGTTTTAAAAAATTCAAGTTTAGGGTCTAAAAGGTTGAGTTTCAAAATTTGGAATTAGCATCCTAAATTTTTTAGTAGTAGTATAAATATTTAGCATCCAAAAAGACACTTCTAGGTGTTATAAAATTTCCCCCCAAAAAACATATTAGCTAAGGTGATTATATTTAAAATTGAGGGAATAAGGGTGATAAGACAATCCCCTTAAGAACAAAAAAAAATCAAAAGAGGGAAGGCCTTGAAGGGTTAGAATCATTTGGGCAAGGAGCCAGACATGGGAAGCTAGAATAAGATAAGAGGCTCAAAAAGCGATTATTTAAGTGCTTGATGTGCTTCTTTCATGTATATAGTGAGATGGAAATATTTTTCATTTTTCAGTTATAGAAAAATAGATGAGGAATCTAACACAAGTTGTTTCATATTTTTTGAAGCATTGTTGAATTAGTTATGAATCTTTAAACACAATCTGGTGTAGGTCCCTATTTGTGATCATAGGCCTTTTGGAAATCCATCCATGCATAGTTTGAAAAAAGCGAGGCCTTGTTCAAAAATTAGCATTGCAACATGTATAAAGCAATAGAATTGGTTTCTAAGAGCGTCCCTTTCTAAATCTGAAATGAATGCTTGAATTAATCATTATTTCAGATTATTCAATACTTGTAAGAAGGTAATTGAACAAAGAATTCTTATTTTGAATTAAATCAGTAGACACCTACTTAACCACTTAATTAGAGATGAACCAAGTATGACTCTTAAGTTAAATCATATATTGAAAAAATAAAAATAAATCTTATCAAGCTCCATTGTAATCCACAGTTCACTTTCCCAAAATTTAAGTGTCCATTTCAAAGCCCCTATTGGATGGTTGAATTGCCCGCTTGGTTTTAGAGCCTTCTCCTATAGTTGTGTGTTTGAACCCAACTAGCAGTTGCCTTCCTCGACCCCATGACCTTACCACCTCACTCCGCCAATTAAGATTGAGCTAGTGATGGGCCGCCACGTGGTAGGGGCTAAGTGCTCCAGGTTAGCAAGGGGTGCTTCAATACAGTCAGGTCCATTTCATTTATGAATTCTGGACCTCCCCCTTCTCCCTGACGATGACGATGTCTACTCTTTGAGACCTCCATGTTGGCACGGCAGTGGGTCTCCAGGTCCCTACTCCCGTGTCATGGTACTCCTCCTAGTCTAGTCCCTCCTCCGTTTCAACACGCCACATTCCAATTTCCAATTCTCCCCTAAAAAATTCTCATTCCATTAGTGCTCCAAACGCTGGCGGCGGCACCACTTACTTCGCGATGGACCCACTTTCCCCTGGCCTTCCCTCAAGCTGCCAATTTTCCATTCTTGTATTCCCTTTTGGGTCTACTCTCCTTTACCTGTGCGCGCCCAATTTTCGCACACCGCATTTCGATTGTTTCTCAATCTCTCCACACATTGGTCTTTCCGTCGCGATTTTGCACATTCGGCCAATTTCGGGGGGGGGGGGCATATACTCGCTCGGACCGACTACACACATACTCTTCAACCAAAGCTTATGGTTTAATCGTTCTGCCATCTGATCTGATCTGATCCACGCATTGCTCATTCGCCGACCTCATCTGTTCGAAATCAGCTTCTCCCCACGGTAAGTACTTTCTAACTGAATTGTTTTACGATTGAAATTTTGGTTTTTCAGATTGAAATTTTGGGGTTCCTGATCTTTGTTGCATGCTTATCCAGTCATAATTGTTGGTTTGTCAATACTGGCTTCGTCTTCATGGTTTTATGGGTTGTTTTTGGATTGCATTTTGTGCTATCATTCCAAGCATTTACATGGATATGAAACATTTCCCATGTTTTTTTTTCAGATTGCCATGTGTACACGGACATTGAGCAATCATGAGAGGGCTCTCATTGTCGGAATGCGTGAAGGTGGCATGAAATCGAGCCGCATTGCTCTCATTATGGGAATGCCCCGTTCCACTGTTTCAACAGTTTTAACGAAATGGAAGACATTCGGGCGTGTTACTACAGGCAAACCGAAACCATGGCCACCAAAGCTCTCCGATCGTTCTCTTCGAGATCTAACAAGGCTCATCATGTCCGATCGGCGCCTCACATTGGCGAATCTTGCTGAAACATTCGATGTTCTCCGCAACACCATCCGTAAGTACATTCGACGCCTTAGTTTTGGAAATCGCATTGCTCCAAGGAAACCCTACTTAAATTTAGTACATAGGAAGCGGAGGTTGGCATTTGCTAGGAAGTATAGACATTGGGATGTCGATGATTGGAAAAACGTCATCTGGATTGATGAGTCTTCTTTTGAGCTGGGCAAAGAGAGTCGCCGCATCCGAGTTTGGTGAAAAGTGCATGAAAAGTATGCTGATCGTTGTTTGGTGCCCACTTTTAAGTTAGGGAGAACATCAGTCATGGTTTGGGGTGCTTTCACTGGATTTGACAAATCCCCACTTGTCTTCATGCCACAAGGTGAGCGAACAGCTACTCATTTTGTAAACAATGTCTACGAAGGTACTCTAAGCGGATTTTATTTTATGCATGAATCACCGGAACAACTTGTTCTCATGGAAGATGGAGCTCATGTGCATTGTGGCAAAGCTCCAGAACTTTGGAGGCAAGCTCACGGGATCCCGAAACTAGAATGGCCTCCAAATTCCCCAGACTTGAACCCGATAGAAAACTTGTGGAAGATTGTTAAAGATTTGCTCCGCCATCACAAAAAACCAAACAACAAAGAGGAGATGATCGAAACCATCAAAGCGGTTTAGGAGGATGTCTCTCTTGAGCAATTGCAAAATTTGATAGCTAACATGCCTCGTCGAATTGAAGCTGTCATTTTAGCAAGGGGGGGAAGTACTAGATGGTAGGTACTAGGCTCAATGAATCAAAAACATTCTATGATAATGTTTGTTACATGTATATATTTGTATGGACTATAAACTACTCTTCATTACGATTTCAACATGACTTGTGGTCTCAAAATCCATCTATTTTTGGCCAAGATATGGCTTCTTGAAGTTCTTCAACTTTTCACTGAAAACTGACTGCGGTCCAGAATTCGTAAATGAATTGGACCTGACTGTACAACATGGATGCTCCATTACATCAAGGGTGGTGTTTGAACAGAGAGGCTAAAGGCAAGCACTCAAGTTGTAAAACTATTCAAAAAAAGGTCCTTCCTCTCAAATTTTAATTTAATCTTTGTGCCTTTGAAAAATAGCAAAATAAACTATAAGTGTAGAATTAGAAGAATTAGAATAGAAGAGGGAACAACGACGCTAGCGTGCGAGCTTGGAGCGGTGAGCCTGTGAGCTGCGAGCGTGGAGCCTGTGAGCCTGTGAGCCTGGAAACCCAAAAAATTGAATTTTTTTTGAAATTTTTTTTTTCCCATTTTTTTGGTTAAAAAGTTGAATTTTTTACGGAAAATGTTGAAAATATGACCTATGACCGTGTCACCTATAACCGTGGTTTAGGTGAAATGTTATATTTTTGAGATGAATTTTTATTCGCTAAAGGGTGAGGCCTTCCAAGGTTTAGGGGGAAATTTTCAGCATGTAGTTTTTCCAGTATCTACAAAACTAGCAAAGGGTTTATAAGAAAAAATGTTGTATTCATGCATGTGGTCAAAATTCAACAAATTTTTTTGATAAAACATTTTGTGACACTTTGTGAATGCATTAATAGTTTTGAATACTTCTGTAATACGCGAGAATTCACTTCAAATGGCAATCATAATATATATTTATAAATGCAATTCAAGTACATAAACATATCTAGCCATGCCTATTCTGGAATTGCAATAATTCCCGCTCGGAGTAGAAGTAGCTTCAACTCATTGAAGCTATAACTTGGTGCATGAATGAATTTGTCTTCGTGGACATCCATCTTGCAAAAGTACCTATACAAATAGTACAAGTGCTTGCAATTCACGTACTGTTGACGACCACCAATAGCTGAAACAGCCATATTCACAAAATCTGGACATGTGCACGTTGGGAACATTCCTAGGGTAACTCGATATGTATTCTTGTTAGAATCTGACCCTGTCCCAAGTACCACAATTGCACCAAGTCCAGGAAAAGTGAGTAATGTGACCTCCAAAATTTGTCCTCTGACATTCCCTGCACTTTCCCATTTATTCCGTTGTTCTGTAGTTGGTGCATTTACCGTCCTTCGAATGGTTCGGTTGTTCCTGACTGTAGGATACGTGTCCGGGTTCTTTGGTGAAGGTTCGTCATACAAAACAGTGGTGAAAATCTTTGACATGCTAAACAATCGCCATGGTGATAATGTTGGACGTACTTGGAGGTGGAATCCCGCATGTTGCAAGAGCAATGTCTCTTCACGGTTGAGATGGGTTCCACTTAGAACAGGCCATACCTCCGGGACCTGTGGCCAATCAATTATCCACTTCCGCTTTGTACCTTTTACACATCGTTCAATGTCGTCCCAACAGAACCAGAAATTTGCCACAACTTCTCGCTTACTGCCATAATCCTCTTTTCGTCCACGATAGGTAGGAGCTGGAGTTCCCTTCTTTCCTCTTGCAATTTTTGACGTGCACTTTATGTTGGATCTCTGTTGTTGAGCTTGACATCTTGCGTTGGATTTGTGGCTAATCCTTGCTATATGCCACTTAGATATGTCGCAGTCACTTTCAAATGCTATCGTAACATGTCCTACACTAGAATCTTCTAATTCTTTACCCTTATTTTGCAAAGAAGGTGAAGAAGTTGTTGTGGACCTTGTTCGAACACGGGGTTGAGAGAAGTTCACTTTGTTCGGTCTATGTGAATCTCCTGCATCGCCAATGGGCACATCCAACTTCCTCTTCATACTCCCAAATATTTCTTCTCCCTCTAAGTGCGGTACTCTAGTTCCAACACCTTCTGAACCAGGCAATTCATTCAAAGCATCTGCTATTTTTTTGGGATCCCTACTCCTTCTAGAGTTCTAGCAGCTCTGAGTTTCAACTCTCCCTTAGATGGCCCTGATCCTGATGCATGACCTCTCAAATAGGCACGATAGTTTGTCATTTGCATCCAAGCACGGATACTGTCATCACATGTTGCATCAAACAAGTTGTTCCCTCGCTTTCCAGACATTTGTAGCCACTTGTTATGCACCGTTTCAGATAGATTGCACGATGGTAAGTCCAACATCTCTTCAAGATTCAACTTCTACAAATGAACAAAAATTTCCAAAATAGTTAGAAATTTATAATCCAAAGACAACAAACTTTTAGATTGTAATATTAGGGTCACGATTTAATACACTTTATAATAGTAATTACGACTTACAAGGACTTCTCATTGTAGAAAGATATATCCGTATTGAATTACTAAAAATCAGACTAATTGAAAAAAAAAGTAGTCTAAATAGACAAATATATTTGAATTGCATACCTACCGATGTTCATTTTTTGAGGTTAGGAATAAAATTGAGGGGGTCATGCTGATACTCGGATGAGAACTGTCGGATCCGAGGCATGTAGATTGAGTATTACCCGGACCCCCTATTTTCCATATCTTCAAGTACAAAACTACAAAAAAAATTAAAAAAAAAACTCGAAAAGAAAATTACACTTCCACTTCAACAGAATTCAGATTTTACATTGAACTGAAGTTTGAATTCGAGAATGTAAATTCAAACTTCAAATTGGTATACAAATTGCAATTAATGATAAAACATACCATGTCCATGAAGCCTCCCCATTGCCGATAACGAAAATGCCCAAAAGCTAGCCAATGGTCCAAGTGATGAAGTGCATCTTCATTGGCAGCTCCAGATGATAGCCACCATGACCGTATGGCTAGGTACCGTATCTCTGCTTGGTCCATATTCTTGGAGTCCTTGTACTGCTTGCACAATGACATGTGTTGTTGATGGAATGCTTCTTTGATGTACTTCTGTGTATGCTTATGGAGAGAGGTACTCCAATGCAGCAAACATGTTCTTTCTCGATTCTCCATGGCAACATTGGCAGAACCGCTTCCGTACACAATGCGTACCGCATTCCAATTGGCCATGGCACTATCCGCCATAAATCCCTTGAAGTTTGGATTAGTCACCCCATGTGAATGCATTACCATATTCAAGCTTCTCCAGAACTGTACTTGAATCTCGGTGTCTTCGGATTGCATATCGCATATTGCAATGGTCATCACCTTTTTGTACTGAGTATCATACACGTGGCAAGCCATTGTGGTCCAGTCCTTCACGCGCTTCACGTGGTCAAACATCAACCAAGCATTCTGAAGATCACCTCCTTCTTGCATGCGCTTCACGAGGTCCACCCCACTCCCTGGGCCTTCAGTAAGCATCTTGAAGATGTATACCTTCTCCTTCCCTTGCCCAGGGAAGACACTGTCGTGTATGAATTCGAACTTGGACTCTCTCTTCATAGTCATAATGTTGTCGATCACTCCTCCTCGGTTGTTAGAACGGAAAGAAGAAATAACATTGCGAATACTTGGACTACTTAGGTATTGAAAGCGATCCATGACCTCCTCCATTTCTTCCTCCCTCAACATCTTTTTCTCGCCCTCTACATTGTGGAACAAGTAGCTCGTTAAGAACTCTTTACTAGCAGAAAGAGCAATAGCAGAGTTCGTGGCCATGGGTGTCTTTTCCACTTGCTCTGCTATGAGTCCGCAAATTTTTTCCGCGGAATCCCTATACATCCCCTTAGCAACAGGGTGCTCGTGCTTTCCAAAGTGAATTGTAGCCCTACTAAGTTCTGGGTTATCAGCATATGCATAGTAAATCCTAGCCTTGCATTCGCTAAGACAGGATGGTGAAGTTTTGCAGACTTTGCATACTAGAGTTGAATCTGCTGGTGGACACTCCCCCAAACTAAAAGGAAATACAGTATAGCCAGTCCACTCTGTTTCATTTTTCTTAGAAGCTCTCTTCAAATAATCACAATTTGGATTTTCACAACTGAGATGGCCAGCACAGTAGGACTTACGGAATTTTAAGTTGTCAGAGTTGTGGATGTTCGTGGTCATGAGCTTGCACCACGGATGTCTGTCATACCGCTTGTCCATTCCCTCCAAGTTTCGAGCACTAGTCGACGAAGAAGATGAGCGACACGGGGGCAGTTCAAAGATGACATCTCCGTCAAATACTGCCGGAAGGTATGGAACCTGAAGATGCTTAAGGGTATCTAGATCCATTGTCGACAGTTCATTGCGAGACCGGCGCATTGTAGCGAGTCTCTTCAAACATTCCATAATGCTTTCTCTCCCTGCTACATACGGGTGTACAAGAGGAAGTGGTAGTGACGAAGTTGAGGGACTTCTAGATGGAATATCGGAAATTGATTCTACTCTTTCCATCTTGCATGATGCAAGGGGAACAGAGGCATGAGGCTTCTTGGACTTGCAATCTATAGGCTCTCCTTCGGAATCGGAAGACAACTCTATAATAGTATCTAATCTCTCTACTTTCACCGTACGAAGGACTGTATGCATCTCATTCATTGGCAGAGTATGTAGAGGTGGGCTAAGTGCAACGGCATGTGGTGGTTTAGGCATATCTACAGTGGAATTATCTGATTGGCGACTAAGGATTTCAGTAGAGGCACTGAGTGTAGACAATGGAAGCCCATATGCTCTGTAGTTTCCCGGAGGAAGGTGCCAGCAACGTCTTCCATCTTCTATAGACATGTCAACAGGGACAGACTGATGTACTTCTCCTGATTCCCACATTTTTTCTTCCTCAACATATATAGAGTTTTCTACAAACTTAAATCGAACATGGAGAAGGTGGCTAGCGACTCTAGCACATCCACCGTCTACTATCGGAAACACAATAGGAACAACATGCCCATCTACTCGAATGGAAGCCATAGTTGAATCTTATGGAGGGATTGGAAGACAAGGATAAGACAAGGAAACCTACATAGCACACAAGGTAAGAAGGAATACAACAATCACGTCATTTGAGCTTCACCATGTTCTCTTCCTCTTGTATAAATTCAAAATTTAGATAATAATGTTCGCCGAATTGCTAGAGATTCTTCAATTATTACCATCTTTTGCTATAGCTCAAAACAGTATATATAATTAAATCTACTATCCTAATAGGAAGGCATTCCTACCTAACATAAGTACTTCTGCAATATCAAACATTCAAAAAAACAGGAAAGGCACTTGTGATTAATGAAGGACCAGTATACTAGAAATGGCGTCTATAATTGGATTTTTAATTTGTATTTTCAAATGTGCAGGATTGTACAGCACCGGGCCGCCGGCAAAATCCTACATCAATATTCTTTTAAGAACTGACATGACTGAGCCTCCACAACAAACGCGGAAGCACTTTTGAATTCCAGTGTCACGGAAATTTAAAGAAACTGACAAGGATGAGCCGGACAGTACTTCATTTTCCAATTGAATTTTGGCGGCGCCCCTACAGCTAGGTTCCTTCACACATGTGACACCGCACTCCCACGTTCCTCCATTAAAATCACCCTAACGTGGCGTATTCACTAGAACTGTCCTCATTGCCATAAGAGGGAGGCACAAACGGGCTTCTTCATATGTGTTGTGTAGTTTTGTTTACCACTTGCGCAAGAGATTGATAGCTATCATATATTTGCTTCTCACTTCATGCTTGTAGAAGATAGGACACTTTCTTTCTTTAGTTTGGAACCAGGAAGAACACGAAAGCGCCGTAGGTTACTGTATTTCTCATCTAGAAAGGCTTTAAACAGGGCTAGAATGACGAAAAGAAGTAGAGGGGCAGCAAAGAGTACTCAACCAAGAGGCGGAGATCTTCGTCGAAACTTGCGTTTTGAAGGAGGGAGTACTGTCGGGGAAGACGATGTTCCGAGCGACAGCAATGACGGAGTCCATGAGACGGTGGTGGACAACAGAAGCACACAACAAGATGCAGGGGCGCCGAATTCTGAAAATGTAAGATTTTCTCAAATACTCCTCTTACTATCACAAGTCCTTTGTATACACTAGTGATGAAAGAGCAGTAGAGCTTTTGATATTTTTTAAGTATTTAGAGTACTTCTTCCATTTGAAGTATTAAGAATAGAGTACAATAATCAAAATCGTGATGTTTCATAGGCATGACCTGTATACGCAATTACGCACTGAGACAGATGACCAAGGGTCTTTAGAACGTACATATTCAAAGCACATGAGTGTTAGGCTTCAGTGTTCACAATAGAAAAGCTTTCAACAGATAAGTGAGATGTGATCCTTCCAGTAGTACGCCTGTTATATAGACAAAATGCTATTTTTGAGAACGAGAGGATGAGAACAATCATTGTGAGATAAGATGCACTTCATACTACAGAATATCTGAAGTAGGCATCGTTCCATTAGAAGTAAGCACTATGATTTATTCTAGGGCTAAGAATAAATGTAGACTCATTGTTGTAAGTAACTATAGATGAAAGCCTTTTAAATCATTTTCTATTTCCAACTTGCTATCAAGTAGATGGTCAATACACGCAATTTGGGGAAAAAATGACTTTTAAAATAAAATAGGATTGAAAGCCACATATCCAATCATCAACTACATTCCATTTATGAAATTCCACTTCAAATTCAAAATATTCTCTCTTTATAGTAAGAATCTCATTCAAATTTTGTTCTATTAAAGTAATTTCGTGGCTAAAACTTTCTCAAAAAGTGAACCCACGTGTTTCCAGAGGTCTTGAAGTCTGCAATATCCACGTCAGATTTCAGGGTTTTAAGACAAATAATTTACAGCCACGTGTCAAAGTAGGACCCCAAGTCCGGAATTGCCACGTGAGATTTTAGGGTTCGAAGACAAATCATTCCTTGCCACGTGTCCGAGAAGGCTGGGGGTCTAGAATCGCCATGTCATATTTTAGGGCTTCACGGCAAATCTTCAACCGCCATGTGTCCGAGAAGCCCTTCAGGTCCACAGTCGCCACGGCAGATTTCAAGGGCCAGGACGAATCCTTAGCTGCCACGTGTCCTTTGCTTTGGCCGCAAAAGGGCCACGTTGCCGAGACACGTCAAGGGACATGTCATCGGGATCATCGGGATTTCCAAATCTTCTGGCCTACCGTGCCGCAGCAAGTCAGGACCCCAAACGGCGCGCGATTCTAAATTTGAATCCTGACTTGGAATCAGGATCGACGTGCAAAGCACGTAGAAAAACTTACGCGCCACTTTTCCAAAAGCTCCGGGTGGAATGTACCTGCATTCATTCTGTTATCAAGAATGTACCTGGATTCCAGCGCTTGGCGGACCACACTACGTAGTGTCCACACTTGAATTAGAAATTTCTTGTAAAGCCAAAAATTGTGGCGGCGTCAAGCCACTGCCTTCATGTGGCCCTCAGCCCTTCTCATGAACTTTCATTCTTCGTTCCGTAATCTCATACGGAGTTCTCTTGTGCAAGTAGGAATCCAGCATGAAGAGGTCCACGAGGAGTCGAGCCAGGCAGGGCACCCCAGAACCGGTTCCATCTCCAAGCCAACCTCGAAAGACAAAGCAGGTGCACGTTCATGAACTTCTTGATTTCATTTGTTTTCTGTAATAGTCGGGAGACTTGCACCCGCGTGAACGTGAGGTTTAGATTCTTCGACCCTCTACGACAGCAGGTCCAGGAGTCTTCGAGAGGGAAACCAGATACACACCTTGTCGAGATTCGTTCATTCGATGAGTGTGTTCACAGTTGTTTGTGAATGTGGATTCACGACGTGCATGTACAGCTAGTTAGAAGCGCAGCAGGTGGTTCGGGCACTTCCCAAACTTTGGAATCCATCGCGAAGAAGAAAGCTTGGGGTCCTGGTCGGACTCGGCCGAGTTAGCTCGGATCCGAGGTAACAATCTCCAGATCCGGCAGGACCCCCGTAGTTCATCTAGCTTCGGGTAGTTTAGAATTTCTTGATTGTTCCCTGTTGAGATTCCGACATGGTGCTTGCTCAGTCTTGCGGACGCATGAGGAAGTGGCCTCTAATTCATGACAAACATGAGCTTTGTCTTTCGTCTTGTTTGTTGTTGTTTTCGTTTTTTTGTCAAGAATGAACTCATCACTCCGAATCTGTGGGGTCCTGGCACTTGTTGTCACATGTGTCTCGGATCCGAGGCAGATCGTAGTGGAATCTGGAGGACCCCCCGAATCATGTTTCACTGTCAATTTTTGAAAATGTTTTTGTCTCATGAGCTTCCGAAATCTCAAAACCTTGAGCTCTGATTCAAGAGTGTATCGATATCTTGTGTGACTTACGAAAAACCAGATCTTTCTTCATGTCACCCAGCGGCACCAGTCTTCCGAATTAGACTCCAGCAGGTCCAGTTTTTGGAACTCGATTTTCACGTGTCCAAAATTTTGGGGGTCCTTGCAATTCCCACCTGAGGTGCCTCGGATCCGAGACACGTCAGCCAGGAAGTGCGAGGACCCCCAAACTTCTGGACACGTGTAAAAAATTTTGAAAATTCAAATTCTAAATTCTTAGAAAAGCTCACGCGAAGGAGGTAATCCGGGAAGTGCGAGGACCCCAACGGCTAATGTATCTGGATCTTCAATCCAGTAGTGTCCAGAAGTTGGGGGGTACTCTCAATACCCGGCTGACGTGGCTCGGATCCGAGCCACGTCAACCGGGTATTGAGAGTACCCCCCCACTTCTGGACACGTGTAAAAAATTTTGAAAATTAATGCTCTAAATTTTTTAAAAACTTCATCCGATTTGGAATCCGAGAAGTGCAAGGACCCCCAGCGGCTCCTGACTTGGATCTTCAATCCAGCAGTGTTCAGAATTTGGGAGGTGCTCTCAGTACCTGGCTGACGTGGCTCGGATCCGAGCCACGTCAACCGGGTATTGAGAGCACCCCCCAACTTCTGGACACTTTTTAAAAAATTTCTTATTTATCCTCTTCATTTTAAAAAAAGCTTACACGAATAGCCATCTAAAGCTTATTTTTGAAATTTTGAAAGATTTTTGTGTAAATCTTATCAATATTTAATTGGAACGAGATTCAAGAATTTTTTCATGTAAATTGTATGATTTTTGAACTAGAAGAAGCTCTGATTTTTGAATAACAATGATCTACGTAACCGAGGTTGATAGTTTGGAAAATTGATTTTTTTGCAATTGTGGTTTTACTTAAGGATATGGGTTGATCACGTAAGGAAAGCATTCACAGTATTCTCAGTTGTGATGCAATTTCAATTTTTCAATTCATTAGTTGCCATTGCAAAACCTCTATATCTTTACAGAATTATTTAAATGAAAATTCTTTGCATACTTCTTACTTATGGTATTGGAAGCTAATATGAGGTATTGTCTTTTATTCTGTATTTCAAACAGAGAGGTGATGGTGTAGGCTCATCCTCACCTATACTAGAGCCCCCAAGAGGCCCTATGGTTCATGAAGCAGGACCCTCACAGACTCCTACATCAAGGCGCCCAAGTAAGGAGGTTTCTAGTGATAAGGAGGAGGCAGGAGGATCAGACTTGGTAAGTTTTGGAGATGTCATGGATGCCGCTGAGCGTGCGGTAGATGCTTTCCAGAGTTCCGTGCTAAGTCGCGTCAGTGATCCAAATGCAGGAAGGCGAAGGCATGCCTTGAGGCTTGCTGAGATAGCTAGAAGGAAGGGATTTAGGTATTTGTCTTCAGAGAGCTCGGAGACTGAGTATAGCTCTGAGTCGCAGGTCTCCATCACTGTTGATGGTCCACCACTGCAAGAGACATGTACTTGTGCTTGCAATGGTCCTATAGGTCCACAGGTTCCAGTCTTCATTCACCTCAGCTCAGATTCTAAGGAAGATGTAGAGATTGACTAGGTTCTGTTTTTCCAAAAAGTTTTATATTCAATTGGCACTATATAGCCTTACATATTTCAAAATTAATGTTTTACTTATGTATTCTATCTTTTGTAAGTTTATCTCTCAATTCAACTTGAATTCTTTTTTGCATTTTTGTGTTATAATGGTAGGCTTGTGGTCATACATTTATGGGTGTTTTATTATTGCAGATGGAAGTGTCTCCAGTAGTACTTTCCCAAGAAGAAACTATCCTGGAAACCCAAAACATGGACGTTACAAGTCACCCCCCCATTGGTCGTGAAGCGAGGAGAGGAGTCACAAGTGAAGACGTGGTGGAGGAGTTCATGGATGAAGATGACAAGGACCTGTTGGAGGATGACCTCCGCCAATATCACAAGGTAGACTCTGTGAATACCATTGCAGGCTTGAGGATGAAGCCTGATCATTTGTTTCGGCTTCAAATTCCCTTGTGCCGGATGGTAGCGATGCCCATGGTAAGACCTACTTTGTCTTGCGATCTTGAATTACTTGAACACGAATTTGCAAAGGGCTACCTCGACGGGGCAGCAGTTTTCTATGTCACAACCACAAATGAAGCCGGAGAGAGCTCAAAATTCACAGAGGAGGAGATAGAGAAATGGGGGCCTTTATGGAGAGAGAAGAATGAGATCTTTGAAGCCCACCTCTTGTCTGTTCCCGAATTGAGTTTCTTGAAGAACTTGAAGTTCTTTGTGTGTGACGGGAATCACCGCCTGCTGTCATGGATGAATCATATTTCCCGGCTGCACTCCAAGGACATAACTTGGCACTATGCAGTGGACTCAATTGTGTTGGACACGAAGGGCAAAATTGAGGTAGCTATGCATGTCATGCATGACATTAACAAGTAAGTTGTTTACTTGAATTTGGTCTTTGACGTTTTGTTTTATGTTTTTAGAAAATTTTGAAACTATTTCATCTTCGCTTATAGAATATGAAATGCATATACTTATAAAGCCTTGTTGAATTTCAGGTCTACAGAGGGCTCACACGTGAAGACCAATTTGGTTCATACCCTTTATAGGGTTCAGAAGTATGGGCTTTTACCCATAGAGCGCTTCAACGAAATGTTGAGGCCATTTGAGCTGAAACGCTGTTCTGCACAGAAATTGAGGAGGACGTGGTATTCTATGCCACTTGAGGTCTTCACATCCTTCGTTTTTCGGGTATGATATTATTGTGATAATTCTTCCTTTGAATACAATGTATTTAAGTATGTTCACTTTTGTTCTTAAAGCTTTTGTTCACTTTGATTGGCCTTGGAAATGTGCAGCAAGAGATTTCTCAAGCCGCAGATGCTGCAGTACGAAAGTACAACGAGATCACGCCAGAGGAAAAGAAAACTGCGGAGGGACTTGCTTACGCTATGAGATCTGCAGCACATGAGAGGACTGGAAAACTCAATGTGAAGATGTCAAAATTGGCCGCCGTTGCTAATCCGGCTAATGAGCCCGACTTTTTAAAAGAGGTAACTACTTTGCATACTTCAAAAAATTAAGCAAATGGTCTATACCTTACAAATTAGAAGTGTGAATCTCACATCATTTTTTTCAGGTTGAGAAACACTGGACTACAAATGAGGTTCCCGAGATGACTCTCGAGAAACTCCAAATGGTTGCAACGTGCAATACAACGGCAGCTCACAAGATCAAATTCTTGCAGTGGTGGAACTCTTCTATTCCCTCACGTGATGCAAGGCGTTTCCCACCTAGGCCAGTGTCTGAGCTACTACTTGGACCATTTCTAAACCGTTGTATTTGGTATGCTGGGGTAAGTAACTTACTTTGAAGTTTGTTTTCAAGTTTAACAATTTCTGTATTTGATGTTTATAATAATTTGAATTTTCTAATCATGAGGCATAGTACTTTGAATCATGTGAATTGTAATTCTTTTTTTCTTGGATCCAGATTGAGGATGCAGTGGTGGATATCTTTGAGGGTGTTGTGAGGCATGACAACATACCTATAGATATGAACGTTCCACAAAAACCAGAGACTCTCCTTAACTATTTGGAAGGTTGGAGAACTAAGATCTAGGATCAAGGATTTCTAGCTCATCTTCGTCAAGGTTGTTCTGCCGGACATTGCGACATCGCGACAGACAGACGTCACGCAACGTCTAGTAGAGCCCTCGTGATGTCTCATTGACTAAAAATCAAGTTGACTTAAAAATAAATCATTAGAAATTAAAAATTTTGACATATATAAGTTGGGTTTCAATTAAGTGTTTCAATTTTATGAATACATATTACATTCTTCATTTAGGTTCATAGTAATAGTAAGATTTTCATTTTTTTGAGCTGCTGAAAATGGACTTTCACGACGAGGTGGGACGCCAGGGATGACGGGACGTCCGGACGTCCATGGGACGTAGACGCTACCCCTCGGACGTCCTGTGACATTTGAAATTTTTTTTGACATACGTCCAGTGGACGGGTGACCGGACAGCCATGCGGACGGCCTTTCAATAAGACAGAAGGCGGACGGGTGGTCGGTCGGACTACGGACGGAGCAGCGGATGGCACCATCCGACCGCCCGTCCGCAGTCTCCGACCACCCGTCCGCAGTCTCCGACCCCGTCGGACGGGCGGTCGGGGAGTGCGGACGGGGGGTCGGAGACTGCGGACGGGGGGTCGGGGAGTGCGGACGGGCGGTCGGAGACTGCGGACGGGCAGTCGGGGAGTGCGGACGGGCGGTCGGGGAGTGTGTACGGGGGGTCGGAGACTGCGGACGGGGGGTCGGGGAGTGCGGACGGGCGGTCGGAGACTGCGGACGGGCAGTCGGGGAGTGCGGACGGGCGGTCGGGGAGTGTGTACGGGGGGTCGGAGACTGCGGACGGGGAGTCGGGGAGTGCGGACGGGCGGTCGGAGACTACGAACGGGGGGTCGGAGACTGCGGACGGGCGGTCGGAGAGTGCGGACGGGGGGTCGGAGACTGCGGACGGGCGGTCGGAGACTGCGGACGGGCGGTCGGAGACTGCGGACGGGCGGTCGGACGGTGCCGTCCGCAGTCCGACCGCAGTCTCCGACCGCCCGTTCGCACGTCTACTTCAGACGGATGCCGTCCGTTGGTCGCCGAGGACTACGTCCACTGCGTCTACTGCGTCCACTGCGTCCGGATTTTGGACGTAATTTTGCCCTAGACGTTGCAATTCGTCAACCCTGTGGGACGCCCTTCGTAACAAGTTGTCACTGTGACACGCGACATTGGACGTCGTACACGACACCCAAACCCAAAAATATGTTCGACAAAACAACCCTGATCTTCGTGGAGCTAACTACTTCAAGAAAAGCGATAACTTCAACACCTTCGAGGGATCAAAGCAGGCAGTAAGAAGGGTTCTTTTTCAGTGAGTCTCTAAAAATCATAGCTCATGTTTGACATTATAGTTAGTGAGTGTCCTATAAGTCAATCTTTGCATTGGGGCCCAAAAAAAAAATTTCAAAAAAATCTTGAATTGAAGTAGGAAATGAAAAAGTAGGGGGGTCCTTCAGCATCTTCCTGGACATAGCTCGGATCCGAGCTATGTTGAGGAGGATGATGAGGGACCCCCCTAGTTCTTGCCCCTTGCAAAACTTGAAGTCTCAAAGTTTAATTTTTTTTCATCTGAAACTGCGATTTTAGAGTGAATTGTGAGGAATGAAAAGTCCATTCTTGCATGTAATCACCAAATTTTTTTGGTGAAAATCAAGAAATCATGTAGGATATCAAAAACTGGGGGGGTCCTTCACCTACCTTCAAGACTTAGCTCGGATCCGAGCTACCTCAAGGACGTTGCTCAAGGACCCCCCTAGTTCTTGTCCCTTGCAGACTTTGAAACTAAAATTTCCAATCTCAAATTGAGAATTTAGAAAAAATACTTTGTAGTTGGTATCCTTTCAAAGAGGTTGTCAAATCATTTGGTAGTTGAGATTGAATTTCATCATTTGTATTTATTGAATCCTCTTGAAACTGCAGGTACTTCAAATATGAGCTCGAAGGTAAAGAAGCAATCAAGACTAAGGACCTACCTACCTTCTTGAAGAATTTCCTGGACCGCAACTCCAAAGATTGCATGTATACTCCGACTCAGCTCAAGACCTTCACTACCTCACATCTCAGTGGTGGTGGATGGTACATTGACTGCCCCATCTCCTACACGCATCCGTCAGAGGTAGAATTGCGGGCTTCTTTGGAAGGACAAGGCACCATCAACACGGATGTTGACAAGTTTCCAGGACTTAGTGAGAATGAGAGGAAGAGGGCTATTGCAAAGAGGGAGACCATGGACAGGAGGAAGGCAGCACGGATTCAACTGGCTTTGGAGCACAAGGAGAAGAAGGAGGCGGAGCGTTTGGCCAAATTGGCGGAGAAAGAGAAGGAGAAGGAGGAGAAGGACAAGGAGAAGGAGAAAGGTAAAGGAAAGAAGAAGGAAGTGGAATTCCAACGTCGTCTGCAGTGGATGAGGGCTCCCAGATGCAGGGTGCATCACAAGGTGGGTTGAAGAGGAAGGCTGTACTTCCAGACTTCTCGGAGGAGGTTATAACACAAGGGACACAAGTCATTGCTCTTGGAGATGACGATGATGTCACCTCAGAGGAATTGCTTCTTGATGTCTCAATTTCAGAGGTGGTGGACAATGAAGGAGTCCGGGGACCAAACCCTTATACAGAGGTCATGGATTTTCTACAAAAGGTAATATTCTTCTTCCTCTTAGCAATGGAGATTGTTATTTGATTAACAAGCGTTTATTTTCTGAACTTATTCTTGGAATACTCATGTATTGAAGAAATGTTCTTGCAGATGGTTGTAGGTAAGGCCAGGGTGTATGATGGGGTCGTCAATCGACAGCCAGGATTTGATCTCATGATCTTTGACTACCAGGAGAACTTGCCAGTGCCAGAGATAGGGGGGTCGAAGCACATTCCTTATTGGAACGCAGATAAGGACTACTTTACAATTTTCCAGGCTTTCAACTTTGCACACAAACATTTGTAGGACGATAGGTGCCTTGTAGTGTTTCATTCTTGGGGCCAGGACTCCTTGGAAACCATTGCAGGACTTCTTCAGGAGTATCCAAACATCAAGAAGAAGAAGGACTGGATGGGCATGAATCGGATGCACCTTACATCGGCAATTCACCCCGACCAAACCGTAAGACTCTATCATTTCATTATAATAATTTAATATATTTGAATTTGTTGCTTTTTATAGTTTTCTAATCTCATGTGAGTTTTGATTATGCCTGCAGACATTGAAGTTTGGCATCACCCTTTTTGTCAAACATCTGGGAGCCAAGGGGAAATCGAACTTTGAATTCAGGCGCTCTCAGACCATGCTGAAGGCAAAGGTATGCCTTCGGCGTGATGACTTGCTCATGAACTATACCACAGAGGATACGATGTTGGTGAATGACATGGATCGAATGGCCTGGCGAGGAGCTCGAGAGAAGGACCCGCGCTTCATTCAATTCATCATTGAGGGCACCACGGATGAAGGGGACATTGTGGTAGACTGCACGGCCTCTACAGGTGAATTCTTGTTCTACAACTTTTGCACAATGAAATTATTTTTATAGAAGATCATTATGCAGATGATGTAAATTATGGTTTTTGGCAGGTGCATCCATTATTGCTTGCCGTGCTACCGGGAGGCATATTGTAGCGTTGGAGGAAGATAAGAGGATTTTCCAGCATGTCCTCTTGCCAATGAAGAAGTCTGCTTCTCCAGTGACCGCAGATCCAAGTGTGGAGGAGCCCACAGTTGTGTTATCACAAGACCAAGAGGCCATGGTGATAGTACCTCGAAAATTTGTTCGACGCCCTAAACCTAGTAAGTAAGTTTTTCCTAAATTCAATTTTCTCAAATTCTTGATTTAATTTATGTTTCATACATCTAACAATGTTTCCAATGAATTTACAGCAGCGAGGGAGTGATCGCGTAGGACCAAGTAAAGAAGAGACGAAGACTCATTTTGAGCCCAGAGAAGCCATTCGATCTTCCAGTCTATGCAGAGCAGCTAGCGTCAACGTTTGCGGAGTTTGGCACTTCCAAACCCAAATCCCGTAAACCTTCGTACGCTCTAAATGTCTTAGAATTCATAGATGGATCAGCATCGGAAGGTAGAGAGACTTCAGACTCTTCTAGTGATAGGGACTCTGCAGCGGAGTCTACTGCATATTAGACTCATGAGATTGACGTATCTCATAAGTCAAATCAGTATGTTTGGATTTTCATTATGATTGGATTTGTGTGCTTTATGGCTATATGTTGAGTGATTTTCATATCCTTCAAAGTTAGCATCAAAAAAATAATATTCATATCCTTCAAAGTTAGCATCCAACAAAATGGGGATTTAAATAAATATTACCCTTCTTTAAAGTCTCTATGCAATTAATGGGGAGTGAAATAACTAATCACCTCGTACATTGTCTTCATTAAAAAAAATGGGGAGTCAAATCCCTAGAACCTCGTACTACATCTACATCCAAAAAAAGGTGAACTCAAAGAAATATTCACCTCTTGGAATATCTTTAAAAAGAATGGGGAGTGAAATAAATATGAACCTCCTACATTGTCTTATTAAAAAAAAAATTGGGAGTGAAATTTATATTTACCTCCTTCCATGCTTCCATCCCAAAAAATGGGCATTGAAATAGACATTTACCTCATAGAAAATCTTCGTCAAAAAAAATGGGGAAAGAAAAAAATATTCACCTTCTAGAATGTCTCTACCAAACGAGATGGGGACTGAAATCAATATTGACTTCCTACAATGTCTCTGACCAAAAAAATGGGGAATGAAATAAATATTCACTTCTTATAAGGTCTCCATCTTCAATAATGGATGAGTGAATACAATATTTCATGTTTCTCGAAATACAGTATACTTCCAAGAAATAAATGGTGAAGAATGGAAACAAATGTATGATCCTAAGGATACTCATTTTTTTCCATCCAAAATTTGGAAATACAAGCTATTTTGATGAACCCCAAATTTTTAGATAAGAATTTCTAACCCCAAACCCTAACAATCCAAAAACAGTATAGATTTTTCAAAACCACGGTCATAGGTAAATCCACGGTTACAGATCCTCATCCACTTTTTTGGAAAAAAAATCCACTTTTTTGGAAAAAAAAAGTTCCTGCTCACAGGCTCACAGGCTTACAGGCTCACGCTCCCAGGCTCACACGCTAGCAACCCTGGAAGAGGGAAGTAGGGAAGAATTTGTTTTCTCAAAACTCTTTGAACTTCAACACTCAAATTTAAAAGAAGGTAGCTCTCAAACTCAAAACTCCAATCTAATTAAAAGAAACATAAAGAGAAGAGTGAAAGAGTTGTAGTTTAGAATAAAGGTATGAAGTGACAATTAGATTGGAAGTAGGAATTGAGACCTTATCCGTGAGAAGGGCTTTGAACCATGAAAATGAGGATTAGATAATAATTGACCAAGATAGGAGATAGGGGTTCAAAGGTCAATTATTATTTTAAAATTTGAAATCAATTATTCTAAGGTCAACCTTTGAATATGGTAATGTACTTGGAATAGTCTTGAAGTAAAAGAAAGAGGGAAAAAAAAGATGAAATAATGTTGAGAAGTGCCAACAATTGTAATTCTAACCCTACTTTAAGTCATGTGCAAAACTATCAAACCTTATCGGACGATGAAAAACAATGAAGAATTCAAAGAAGTGGTCAATAATCTATTGGCCTAGCTTAAGCTAAGATAAAATTCTAACTTACACTATTTTCTTTTAATTCTCAAAAATCTTCAATTATATCAAGTAGTCAAACTAGAAGTCTAAGTCAGAGTATCTAGATAAGCTTTTTCTCAAGTTTTAGATTTTGAATCTTGTAGATTTAGCTTTAATTTTTTTTTAAACATCTAAAAACTTAGAAATTAGACTTAAATTCTAAAAGATAGGAGTGGATAAAGTTCACAACTCAAATTGGATGAAAAAGAGTTAGAATTTGAAATTGTGGAACAAATTGAGGGAATTGTAGAAAGTTTAAAATCTAGAATCTACAAGTGAAATTAAATTTTTTCGTAAAACTTTTAGAATGATGAAGTATTAGTCTAGTTTTGGATGAGAAGTTAGAAAAATCACTAAGTGTAGACTGAACTTAGATTACCAATAAAAGTTAACATCTATGATTTCTCCCGAAAATTTCAAGTCATTTTGAATTAGAGAATTAGTAGAAGTTCATGGAAGAAGTTTCATTAACTTTTCTAAGGATGAAACTTCATCCGCTCATAACTTAGGCTAGGAAAGTTAGATTCAATCAAATTTTATATTTCTAAAAAAATCAAGAAATTATCTACAAGATGGTGTAATTAATTTCACTCTAAATTATCTTACATAAGAGACTACCATAGCTTATTTATTTGATTAAATCCTATAAAACACATGGTAAATTTACATTTGAGCCATTTTCTTGACTTTAAATCAAGTTAGGCATAAGAAAATTTCATTAATATGTGTGTAGACGTTGGTTCATTGTACTTTCCAAGCAATGAATCTTAACTTAAATTGAACAAAACAAATTGGTTGAGCTACACTATTTAACTTGAGTTGCTAAGTAGTTGCTTATAGTCTTTAAATTTATTTATTTAAAATCAAAGAAAATTTCAATTAAACAAGATTCCACCCAATTTCTAAATTGTCCCCCAAGGGAACAACAATCCTTTAGAAGTTAAAGTATAATTTAAAACAATTCAATATTAAATTCAAAATTACAAAAATATTTACAAAATATTTGGTAACTATCCTATACATATTCAAAAGCCACTTATTTCTTGCACATAAAAATGAAAAGACAACTTGTTTATAGAAGTGGAGTGACATGAGGTAAAACAATGCACATGGGGATGTAAATTAAGATTAGTATGAGTTCTACCATTCATAGTCAAGTCAAAAAATAAAATTTGTATTGAAGTAGAATTTTATAGAAATTGTACATTTGGACAATGTATAATAATTTATTCCAAAAATACTTGAATTAAATTAAAGTAAAAATTAAAACTCACTTTCATCTCCACAAACTCATTTGAAATTTAGAGCCTCCAATCAAAAGTTGTGGATAAAGTTTAGAGAAAAGTTTAAAATATATATTTTCTTTATATTTTCAAAAATCTTTTTTGAATTTTGTCCATAAATTTTGGGAGAGGCTCAAAATCATCAATTGTGAAAATGGAATTTAAATAGATTTTTCAAATATTTTTTCCTAATTTCAAAGTTATTTTGAAAAAATTACTTTACAATGCTAAAATGAGATTTGAAATTCTACTTTGAATACAATTTCCATGCTTTGACAATATTAAGATCTCATTTTCTCACCACCAAACGATACATCGACACTGAGACTCAACTGCCACTACATATGAAACTAGACACTTCCTATCTGTGCAAATGGTATTCATATACTTCCACATGCAGGCGGTTATACAATGCCGATAAGTACTAATGGCCGCACCTTCTGCAAGAACTGCAGAGGGTTGTCAAAAAAAAAAAGACTTCATTGTACAAGCGTTCTTGCACCCCTTCACCTTCACAACTCGAAGTGACTGCGCTGAAAGCACTCTCTCATATGCAGAAATACTCCTCCGCACTGGGGACATAGAAGGTTCGTCTTGGTTCGTGCCATACAAAATCTGCATTTCCATCGAAGATGACTCCGTTGTAATCCATGGACACCAGGTGCATGGAGACGGAATTGAGAGACTGAGCCCCTTTGCACGCTCCAAGGCCGGCTGAGCTCATCGGCCATTTCAAGTTGGAATCGCAAATGGGACTGCGGTCCTCTCCCAAGTTGTTCCGCCACCGTCTTATGCAAAATGAAAGCATTCACTAAGGATGAGTCAATCAAAAACCATAGCAGCTTGTGCCACCATTTGTGACTTCGAGTCTGACAAGAGTAAAAGCCTCGAAGCTGATCGCCAATATCGACACCTCTCATGAATTCAGTGTAGGCCTTGTGCATTGGAGATATCTGCAGCTCTCTCGCTTCTCCACCCACTCGCCTTGGGACGGTCGGCCACGGAGCATTAGGAGCAGGGATGGGCAGATAGAATGTAGACAGTAGAAACAATGGCCTTCGGTCAATGAAAGCAACACACGAGATGTCACGGCTTCTGTGCATCTTCCAACGAAGAGTTCCTTGCGGATCCACAGAGAGAGCCTTGCGATCAACTAGGGTCCTCGGCAACCCGAGGCGATTACTCTGAACGGTCCCAATACTGAAAGTGCCGACTCTTCGTAGCTCCATCAAGAGTTTGACAGAAGTAAAATAGTTATCCGTGCACACTACATGATGTCGACCTCTGAGATCATGCATTAACTGCATTACCACTTCATGCGGTGTCTTAGCGTCACCACTGGGCCCCCCCGTGAGAGACTCTCATAGTGCTGAGCCTGTGTAAACTTGGAAATCGTACAAATACCTATTCTTCACATCAACCAAACACCACACTTTTACACCCCACTTCGTTGGCTTCCTGGGCATGTACTGCCGAACAGGGCAGTACTTGCCCTTATATGGAATCATTGTTTCATCAACAGTGACCTCCTGATAGAGGTTCCAACTGCCTTTGAAGCGGGACTGCATCTCTAGAAGAAGCCATCTCATCTTGCGAAGCCTATCCAACTGCACCTCTTCATTAACGTCACCCACAAAGCGGTCATCGAAGATATGAATGCACCGTGTTATGTCTTCATACCTTCTGCAGGTCATAATACTAGAAATACTTGGGCAATACAAGAAGGTATTCCCTTGATTCCAGTAACTGCGGTGATTGGGAAGCCGCTTGATGCCCATCAAGAGGTTCACTATGATGAAGTCTTTGAGCTCAGACTTCTGAAGTGGCCACCATCGGCCTCCACCAAGAGGCAGTCGCGTTCGAGGGTGCGCTTGTTCTACATACCGATTTGTCTCATCACAAATGCGTTGTAGAGTGATTTCTGACCAAAAGCGCGCAAATAGTTGCATCTTCGTCGGCATTCGAAGTATGCGGAATTTGGGGCCTCCACTTGGACCTCGGAATGCAGGACTGCCTAATGTGTACGAAGAGTACTGTGAACTCCATGTCTACTCAGCATATGTCGCTAGGAATGCCAAACGTGCTGCTACAATCGAGACCCCAGTTAAATGTCGGCGACGCTACACAAGGACCGCGCGTGCTTGTGTTGGGGCTGCGGATGAAGATCCTCCGAGTGGATGTTGTCCATTGCCGTCGACTCCGGGTAAAACTGACGTGGGCTGTGTCGGAGGAGTTTCTTTCTTCTGAGAATGACCTACCCTTACAGGGTTGCTAGTCTTCAAGTGAGAGGGCCTCGAACCTATAGGTGCTACGACTACTCCACTATGTCGATGCTGACCGTGCTGCACGTGTTGTACAGCAAGGGTTGCAGGAACGGCTGCATTTTCAGGTTCCACGGTCGAAGTGGCAGCGACGGAATTCTGAGTCGGCTGCGTCACTCCTGCAGGACCGTCATGTGAAGTCGGCGTTTCGAAAACGGCATGTGCCAACGGCAGCTGCGGTTTAGCACTCCCGCCATGAGGATATAAGTCCGTGTCCTGTATGTCAGAGTCGCAGATGGGAACTCCTTCGACATTAGTGTAGCCAAATCCATCGAAATCGAACCATGATTCCCAGAATCCTTCATCCTCAGATGGCATGCATGTTGGTGTCACGTGAGACTGCATGCCTGCACAAATGTCGACATCGGCCACCACATTCTGTAGGCACACGCTTTCATCAAGGAAACTAGCATTATTTCCAACTGAAAAGCTCTCCGTGAGGTTCGCTCCCAATGTAGGTAATTGAACTCCTTCATTTTCATGTAAAGGAAACAGAGGCTCAACATATGTGTTGGGGATGTGGTGCACGGTGCCGTCATCGACCTCGACGACATAGACGAGCTGGTGGGTGGCGTCATGGATGTATGAACTCCATGCGACTCCTCGAATCCACTGTCCTTGGTCACTAGCGGAAAGGAGCTTGCTGTAATGAGTAGCGGTCGGAGAAGGAACGCACACTGGGAAAGGGAAGTTTGTGTCGTCATGACTGCCAGAAACTGCTACCTCCTTCCCTTTCTCATGTACACGCGAAGTCGACGACAACGTCGGTGGAGAAATGTGGGCCTCCATGACCTTCATAGCACTATGGATTGAAGATGGTATACAAGTTGCTGCGGCAATAGTGGGCGCTACGGTTGCAGATAATGATGCACTACAAAGCTCATCGCTTCCTCGCCTCTTCTTCAACTGCCCTGAACCACTGTCTTCGAAGTCTCCTATCTTTCGTTTGCTGCAGTCTTTGGATGTGGTGTCGTCACAGGTCTACGATGGCCTTTCCGATTGTAGATGGGAGCATTGCCTCGTTCGGTACGTGGGTCCATGTGCACTCCCGCCAGCTTCGTCTGCTACAGTCATGACTGTGTCGATGTGAGAAGATGGAGAGGATAGTCGCAGTTGAGAACGGTGGTTCCACAACTAGTTGCAAGTAGCAGCTACACAGGTGCGGCAGGCACAAGGAGGTGAATTTGCGTCAGGCCAAAGAAGAACTCGGAGAGCGTGGTTGACGTCCTCAGAGAAACCAAGAGGATGTCCCTCAGGTTTCCTTTCTCTCCAGCCCAAAATTCGAGCACAGTGGTGTCTGAAAAGATATCGCAAACCTCTGGGACTGTCAATGCGCTTCACTCCACGCTTGACAGAGCGCCTCAGTAGTTGACGTTTATCAATGAGTCCAAGAATTTGTCTGGTTTGAGCTTCAGTAGCTCCAAGTGACGAGGACCAGTCCCGTAAAGTTTGTCGAATCTGCGGCAATGTGGATGGCAATGGGTCAGTGGATCCCATAATAAGTTTTCCGCATTCTACAGTGAAACTGTTATGTTGAAGGAGATGCAACGTGACATTGGTCGTCAGAGGTAGTATTGCACTATGGCACGATCTGGAAAACAGTGCGAGAGAGAAGGCAGATCCGACTGTGTGTCAACGGTGTACTGAGAGAGGCGGAATGGGGTCAAAGTGCGATCAATGACTAGACGGAAAGAGCACGACGTACTGTGTGCCTGGAAAATCAGTTTTGGAGGACTTGTCACTACTGCTGGTACAAACAAAGGTGAAGTTACAAAGAGCTATACAATGCTAAGAGAGCAGTGGACCTAATTGTGACGAGAGAGAAAGTAACTTGACGACGTTATGAAGATATTTCAGCTAAACCACAAGCAATTACAAGAAGAAGGAGCACCTTGTATGTGTTAGGAACTCATGACTAGTACAAAGAAGTGTAGGAGGTGTCCTTCATAAATCATCAACAGTAGTGCATAACGGAACAGTGAAATGATAATTCAATACAAAAGATGAAGAGCTCAAGATGTGCATGCAAGGAACATGTAAAGCGTTGGAGGCCTCTGTGTATGCAGTTCATGAATGAAAATAGAATTTGCAGGAGGTGTCCTGTCCTGGCTATTCCCAGATCTCTTTATTCCAGTGAAAGGAGTGTTGTGCAAGTTGTAAAATGAGGCCTTCATGAATGCACTTGACGGTCCATGAGGTCCACAAAATACTGAAAGAAATAGTCATTAATGAAGTTATATTGATGTGGAGTTCCTGCATTGGCTGAAGAAAATTTTGGCGTCTCATGAGTAGCCTCACTATGCAACGTACTAGATGTACACACTGGCGGAAAGAATATAGAATACGTTGCTTGAAGTAATCGATGCGCAGTTGCATTGTGAGTACTACCTCAGCGTAGAGGTCTACTTCTTGTTAGATGTCTGAGTCCCTTGCACTTCCTCTGTATCTTTTGCACTTCGAAGCTTCCACATTGAAGCTGTAGGCGGCTGTGTAAAAATCTGCTCATAACTTGTGATTTGAGAATGACATGGAGGATGGCGGTGTGTAGCACAGGCAGCTTGGTGGTCACTCATGCTTCCGGCATTGATGACGGCAGTTGTACTGAGCTTTTTCTGGTATATTTAGGAAGTACATGTATTCTTATTCTAAGAGGAGTGATGTCAACAATTGTACAGGATTTTTTTCTTCGAGTGGATCCTTCTCGACCGAGAAAGTTTCATGTTTTCGGCTGAGGTCAGCAGTCTTGCTATAGGGCAAGCAAAATTTTGAGCTTCTATTGAATGCCAACCAGCTTCTTATTTTTAGAAAAAAGAAGGATCGACATATACGAACCAGTTCATGCTTACCTAGTCTACAACAGGGCCAGTGCAGCCCCACAGAAAGAACGGATGAAAAAACTCTTAGGGCCACTTCACACTATGGCCAAAGGTTGAGAGTCCGTCGGTTTCCACCAATCAAATTTCAAGAAACCATGAGTTCGGACTCTCGACCCTTCACACTACGCGGCACAATCCAAAGTCCATCAAAATTTGATGTCCCCAAAACTGCCTACATGGCAACCAAATGCTTATATGGCGACGGACTCTCGACTAGAGTTTGGGTCGAGCAAAAATAGAGACCCAAACTCTAGTTGAGAGGCCGTGGGAGTTTTTTCATTAAAAATCAGAATCTAATAAGATCTTAATCATTAGATTGTCATAGGTTTGGACTTTGGGCTTGGCCATGGGCCGCTTCACACTATGGCCATCCAAGTTGAGAGGCCGTGGGAGTTCATTTTCAAGGGTTTGGACCTTTTGGACTTGGCCTTTGGAGGCTTCACACTATGGCCATCCAAGTTGAGAGGCCGTGGGAGTTCATTTTCAAGGGTTTGGACTTTGGACTTGGCCTTTGGAGGCTTCACACTATGAGCGGCCAAAGACTTTAAATCCTATTTTTTATTGCCTTTTAATAGCCCATTTCTTCGGACTCTCGCCAAAGTTTGGGTCACTCACTCCCACGGCCTCTCGACTTGGTCGGCCATAGTGTGAAGCGGCCCTTAATTCCGAAGATGCACCTAGATTCCTCTGTCCATCGTCCAAAATATGGACGTGGGCCCAGTTAAGGGTTAGTGGGGACTCATAAACCTCCATGTATACAAATGAATATGTTTTTAGAAATATTTATCAACTTTGATGGATTGTAGAATAACTTTCTTGGAAGAAGGCAACCTAATTGTAAAAGCAACTTAATTATAGTATTTAGTGTAGATATTGTATAGGATATACTTATCTTCAATCCCTAAATTGAGAAGGAGGGTTGGAAATCTCCAATTAAGAATGTTAAGAATATCCCCACACTTAAGAGCATCCCCACAAGCCACAAGATATGATGCAGACTCTAGGAATGGGCATGCTCATCCATTGAGCTTGTCCCACAAGAGGCACTACTAAAGCAAGAAAGTGGCTAGCCATGGCGAAAAATAGCGAGCAAATGGCCAAATAGTGAAGCTAGTCTATGGCGCGCTATATCAGGTGATACAACCCCCAAGGTATGGAATGCAACTTTTTCCCACATACTACACAAACTGCTTGGTCTTTGAACTCTAGTCCACGACAACGTGGTACGTAGATATTTTGAATCCCATGCCAAGTTCCCTTCTCCGTGTCTCGTGGCCACCTTCCTGTGGGTTTGAGAAGATGCTGGTGGTCGGCCAAGGAAATGGAGCACACCAAACATCCCTTGCCCGTGCCTCGTGCACGTGCAGCCTATGGGTATGTTCTTAACTCATGTTTCTTTACCAATCTATAATTGGATATATCATTATTAGCTCGGCTTGGAAGTTCCCTGACAGAATAGGGATAATTCCCTCACGGTTGTACGTGAGGGAATTGCATTACAATGTCAAGTACTAGATTCGTTTGTGTACTTAACTTCTGCTTGCATTAGATTGGTTGAAAGTTGGATGGATTTGTGTTTTTACTGAGGTAGACCAATCTTTGTCCCGGGAGAGTTTAAAGTCAATAGTGCCTCTAATTATGAAGTAGTAACTTTTACTATCATGGCACTTGGGGGCTCCTGCTTTAATGGAGCAAAAGGAATTTCCAAGCAAATTTTAACAATGATTGTCCTTGTTTGACAATGTTACCCTCACATACACTTTTTGAAAATGTTGGAACTCCCCCCAATGCGAGTGCGAAGATGTTGCCACCATGTGGAATCATCATCATTGCTATCCATCTTCTAATTTAAGGCTCCCAATGTGTACCGACTGAGAATCTCAGTTGGGTCAGGAAGGCATGGTGGAGTGGAAGCCAGCCAGTTGTGCGACCAAGGAATAGTCGGTAAGAACTATTTGGGGGAGACGCAAGCCGAATGAATTTGAGTTGCTTTCACTGCGAATAAAGCTTGGTTTGAGTTTTCCCATGAGAGGTGATTATTATTTTCTGGGTAGGGTATCGAATACACCAGTGAAACCAGGTGGAGTTGAGTGCCGTGGGTTGAGGATTCCCAGTTGTAGGCCACATTTGAGGAGCACGGTTGACAAAGTTTGCCACATAATTTGGAGGAGAGAGGAGATTGGGGGCCACTTGGCACTTAGAGGCCATGTCAATTTGTGACCAAGAATCTTCACTTATCATTGGTTAAAAGGTTGAAATCAGTCTGAAATTCTTTAGACTTAGAAGCCAGGCCAATTTGGTGGTTAGAATTTTTTTTCTTCTGAAAAGACATAATCTAACGTGGTTTGAGCTTGTTGAATTGGGTGCATTGAAAATGGGTGGCCAATTCTTGACCTAGGGGCCATGGCCAGATTTCAACTACAAAAATTATCTCATGAAATATTATTTTTTCTTGTAAATCTAATTTCTTAGATTTCATGCAATTGGTCTCTGGGAGGATTGGTTTAACTTTTGGAATAGAGTAGCCCTAAAATTCTAGCCCCCCCCCCCCCCTTTTTTTTTTCTTCCTTTGTAAGTTTTTTGAATGAGCCTAGGTTCTTGACCTTAACATATGGGGCAATTAGCCCTTGTTATTATCTTTTTCAATTGTGTAGTTGACGTAAGCCTTTAGTTCAAAAGGGACTAAAATTTTGAACAATTGACTTAGAGAGCAATTGGTGTGGACTCTAGGTGCAAAGTCGCCATGAGGCTAAATTTTCAACCTTGTGGGGGATTTCTTTTTCTCTGTCAATGATTGACATGAATCATGATTTGGTCATCTAGGTTGTCATGATTTGGTCGTTTAGGTTGAAATGATTTTTAATCCAAAAGTACGTAATTTCTTACTAGTCCAATCCTCAATAAAGGAATTCAAGAAATTGTTGTCACTAGAAAGTTAACTCACATGACATTTGGTAGTATTAAGAAAGGTTGCCTTTTTTTCATTTGAGTGGTCATCTACAAAGTTCATTCACATAGAGGCAACTCTGCCTTTACCATTTCAAGTCCAATTTAATGGAGGGGGGGGGGGGGGGGAAGTGACATCATGCACCACATAAGTTAACTCCTAATGTTCCTCAACTATATTTTCACCAAAAATGCTCCAAAACTACCATTTCTAACACAAGTACCAAATATTTGGAAAATATTATTTTCAGAGACATATAACCATACGATCTTGGAGTATATTGATTTGAAAAGATGGAAAAAAATTCAGAAAATCCTACCATGTGGATTACAAGATAAGAGTGTTTGACTTGACCATGAATCCGGTAGCTGAACTTCACAAGCTTACATTTGCATGAAAAAAGGCTCAAAATGGTGGTCCTTCTTTGGATTCATTTTCTAAGGTAAGTTGAATACATGCTTGAAAATTTTCAAATCATTTGGAATTGTATAACACATAGGAAAAAAATAGTATGTAGAAAGAAGTAGAGGATGATTCAAAATACTAAAATTGTTAGGAATTTATTTGTGAAATTGAAAATTGCCAATTTCAATTGTTCAAATGTTGTAATAAACAATCTACACCCAATATTTTTATTTTTTTCTCGAAAGATTGAAAATTGAGTAAAATAAAAAACTTCAAAGTTTATTTTAGAATAGAGGATCCATAATCAACCACAAACTAAAACTCTTCATAACTTTTGACTCATAAATCCAACTTGAATGATTCAAAGCTTTCCACATATATATGAATCTATAAAACCAATTTCGAATCTTTGTTTCCAACAAGGGTAATCTTTTCAGATTTTCCCAAAGTGAGAATGAAGCAATATATCATGTGATAAATTTTTAAACATACAATCAAAAGTCACAAAAATTATTGGGCTTTAAAGATATTCCTTGTCCACACCTTCTATTAAAGTTTGGTCCCCAAATATGGAAATCTCTAGTTACATGGGCTTGTCCGAATTTTATATATTGCAAAAAAATGCACTTTGGTCCTTTAGTGGTTAATGAGAAGCATAAGATGAGATTTTAGAGAATATAAGGACGTTTTAGGCTAGTTACCTATGCAATTTCCGGAGCAATAAGGGAATGGTTGACTCCTATGATCCCTCTTAAATGATTTTCTTTATAAAAATAATTAAAAATAAATAAATTGGGAGTTCTGAAATTGAAAAAATTTTCTAACATGGTTGTCTCTTGACTACATAAGATGTAGGAGTGGCATAGGTCCCGACATTCTCCACTGTGCGGGAACTCACAAGCTTCTATGGAGCCAAACCTCCTCTTATACACTTAGCTAAGAAACTATAAACCAAACTATCTAATAAAGTACAAAATCTGAAATATCTTAGCATTGATATTAATCTCTCTCAAAAGATTTTTGACTATATTTTCACCAAAACCACTCCAAAACTGTCATTTCTAGAATGACTACCAAACTTTAGAATTTTTTTTTAGAATAATGTAACCATAGGATCTTAGAGTGCACTAGTTTGAAAGCATGTACAAAAAAATTCAGAAAATTCCACCATGAAAATTGTAAGATAATAGTGTTTGAAGTTACAAAAATCCCTTTTTTACCATTGCAGAAATCCGGGCAGTTGCACTTCAAAGGGTCACATTTATATGAAAAAAATGTCCAAAATGGTTGTAACTCTTTGGATTCATTTTTCAAGTCAAGTTGGCTACATGCTTGAAAATTTTCAAATCATTTGGAATTGTACATCGTGTACAAAAAAATAGTAAATAGAAAGAAGTAGAGAATGATTCAAAATACTAAATTGTTAACAATTTATTTCTTTAACTAAAAAATGCCAATTCCAATGGTTGTAATGTTGTAATCCCGGTTGTAATAAACAATCTACATCCTATTTTTTTTTTTTTTTTTTCAAAAATATTAAAAATTGAATTAAATAAAGGACTTCTAAATTTATTTTAAGGTAGACATTCCATAATTTTCTACAAACTACTCACAAACTAAAACTCTTTATAACTTTCATCTCGTTAATCCAAATGGCATGATTCAAAGCTTCCCATATCTATATAAATCAAAAGAACTAATTTCAAATTTTTATTTCTTAAAAAAATGTTTTTTGAAGAAGTTTTTTGAGCTGCCCAAGCTACCTGCCAAACAGAGAAAATCATATATCATGCAATAACTTTTTAACCATGTAGTGAAATTTATGAAAGTTGTTGGGCCTTAAAGATACTCCTTGGATGCATGTTTTGTGAAAATTTCAAAGAAAAAAAAGGAAAAACTCCATCCGTAGTGAGCTGCCCCAAATTGCTAAGTTGCCAAAAAAAATGCAATTTGGTCCTTTAGGGGTTAAGCTCAAAAACATTTAAAATCAATACGTATGTGAACATTCAATTCTAACTTTCAAAATGTCAATAGGGCTTGCATTGTCCCTTAAGGGTTAATTAATATATTTTAATGTTTTATAAGGTGAGGGTAAAATAGCCCCTTGCTTCATCCCTCCCAATCATCCTAGGGGTGCAAGTAAAAAAAAAGCTCCCTATTTTTTACTTGATTAATTTAAATTAAGAACCCTTCCTTTTTTATAGCTCGCCTCTTTGAAAATAAAAAATTTCAATGTTTTCCTTAGGGGCCAAGTGAAGAGGTCAATTCACCTTTGTTAAGTCTATAGTAGTGCAACAAGTTGATCGAAGAGGCCTAGCCAAAGGTAAAAGTTAAAAAAAGACCCCCAATTTTGTGCCATTTTCATTTTGCCATTAGTAGCTCTTTGAATGAATTTGGGGCATATGATTGCAAGTATAAACTCAAAAATTGCAAATTTATTAGTGTAGTATATATAGAATTCTTGCATTTTCCTCAAGATAAAAAAAGGGGAGACGACTTATGCAATTGGCTCATTGCAGTAAAGTAATAGGTTGAAACATTGCTCAGGTTCTAAAATGGCCCACCTTCTTAAACGTGCACTATCTATACATGTTATTTCATAGTCTTCATCAATGTACAAATACTGTACATTTTAGGAGGTTGGCAATTTTAGAACCCTATGCCATTTCAACTTCAAAATTTTATAACTAATTCTAGCACAAAGTTGTGAAAGATATGAAATGACTTGAATTAGATGTCAATTCTACTTATCCTTCTAGAAAAATTTACTATAAAATACTCTAGATGTTTCACCTCCCTAAAATTCAATTCTAGCCTTTAGATGGTCCATTTATGAACGTTTACCTTACTATAGATTCAACCATTCACCTCGGCCAAGCATATCAGTAGGAACCAGGATCTCAAGGCAAAACTAAAAATAAGCTTAATTTGACCATGAATATTGAAGCAAGACGTTAAATCAGTCCCATGAAGGCGCGATAGAGGGGTAGAACGCGGCTCCAATAGGGTAAAACTCATTTTACTAGGGGTTGATTGAGGTTTGGGGTTTATGTTTTTGTTTGTTTTTTTGGTTGTGTTTAGGTCCCCCTACTCCAATTTGGGGTCTCTGATGCCAAATATGAAGTCAAAATTTGAAAAAAATAAATAATTTCAGCGTTTACCCTGTGGTAAACTCAGGGACTTCGTGGGATTGATTTATAGGAGGAGGCTCTTAAATGGAACGGGTTCTAAAATGGTGCCCTATCTTAAATGTGCAGTATTTGTACATGTTGCATTTTCATAGGCTTCAACAGTGTACTGACAGTGTACATTTTAGCTAGGGCACCATTTTAGAGCCCTATGCCCTTTCAACTTCAGAATTTGATAACTAATTCTAGAGAGCTCCAAAAAATATGAAACGACTTGGGTTAGATGCTTATTCAAGCTGTCTTTCAAGGAAAACTCACTGAAAAATATTTCAAGATATTTGACCAACCCAAAATTCTACTCCAGCCCTTAGATGGTCGGTTTATGGACCTCCTCCCCTAACGTCGCGCAATATTGAATAGCACCTCTCCGGGAAGGCTGGAAGTCAGTCGTCTGGGGCTCTTCTGGAGTCACACGCTGCCGACTAAACTGTCTGAGCGTCATATGCCACAAAGAAATATTTAAAAATAACTGTCTGTAGATGGTATACTGGCATTTAAAGATGCTTACTGACTCGCTCAGCAGATTGCGGACGCACAATAAGTCTCCATAAAGCTTCCCCTTGCTTCTCATAAGAAACTCCTGGTTGCAAGCATCAATGGAAACATTTCATAAGTATACATCTGAGTAGCCAGCCAGCATCACAGGATACTAGCTGGAACAGTGAGAGTGACGCGGGTTGACCCACGGAGGCATCGAAAGCAAGCTCCCGTCCTCGGAAATAGCGTTGAGCGAATTGAACATCTCGATCACCACCAGGACGGACAAGCAGAGAGTGGTGGCCTTCACTTTCCCGGACATAGAACTCACACCCCCTGCTGTCAATTTGTCATCCGTCCCAGATCATCGGATCCTGGATCCGATTTCTTAGCATTGTGCAGAATGTTGCATTCTAGAGCCTGGCCTCACCAACCTCACATGTTCCTGTGCACAATGTATTACCGACTCTTTCTCAATACCCTCATGTTGAATCTGCAATTAACTGATAGGTAGGGATCAACTGAAACTGATGCATCCGCATTGGCATTCGCGTTTGCATTTGCAGTGACTGTTTGGTGTGTCTGTTATGTGAGAACTCCTTGATCTTGCCAAGTCGCTTGCAGATTGAGTGAGGCCGCCATTCCTAGGTCAGTATCAGATTATCAGCGCATCGTTGTGTTGCTTCAGCTTTTGGGTGCTCGCAATGGAAGGGGAGGAGGATGGCTATGACTCTGGCCGCACCAAAGGAAAGTGTGCACCTGGCATTGGTAGTGCGTGGCGGTCCAGTTTCAAAGATTTTTCGATTTTCAGTTTCATGGACTTGAAGCTCTTCCCACATCTTGACGAGGATTGCGCGCAGTCCTGGGAGACCGGACATCCGTCTGCAGACGGCCAGATTTCGCAACGTCGGCACAGCCAGACCTTCGATTCGAGTGCGTGCTGCGTTTTAAGTTTGATTTTTCTACTGGTATGTGCACGACGAGTTTGGGTGAAGAGAAGACGCCCTAGCAATCTGCGAATTTCGAATTCTAGGGCTGACTGGAACGTCCTTCCTACCGACATTCAGAAACGCTTGATTGCCTCGCTTCCTTACGAGCGATCACATCAACTCAAAGTCGTGTCCAAGCCCTTCCGCGATTGCACTCAAGAAGAACAATTCCTCGGGTTACAAAGACAATACTATCCGGAGACTCTCACGTTCACAGCTCCCCATTTCTACATCAGAGACGGCGTTTTACAATGTGCAGGGTACGAATCGTCTCTTCGAAAATGGCGTCGCCTGCCACCTCTGGACTATCTTCCCGAGTATTGTGCTCCCGACCCCGACCTCTTCAAGGAGTATCTTGTTTGCAGTCACCACGGAATAATATGCATGAACGTCTCCAAATCGACAGAGGAGAAGCTGATCGTGTTCAATCCTCTTACAAAGCAATGGAAGCTCCTGCCGTCTCTCCATCATCGCCGAAACCCCGTGCTCATGCACATCCTCGTGGACCCAGAAACGCAATCGTTTCTCGTGATCGTGGCTGGAAGCTCGAAATCTGGAGACGAGAATCTCTCGCGCATTACGGAGCTTTTTGATTCTCGCACTTGGACATGGAAGCGCACAGGAGACTTCCCTGGACCTGACTATGCCCTGAACGAGTATCAATCGGGGGTTTACAAAGAGGGTAACATCCTCTGCGTAGCGTTTCTGGATCAAGACTCCGGGAGAGGGATCTTGCGTTACAATTTACACCTCGGTCTGTGGTTGAAGAATTGGGCGTTCCCCTTACCGTTTGCCCGAGTTTCCACCATTGTGCAGCTCGTGGAGAACAGGGGAGAGGTTTTTGTGTTCTCGGAGCAGGATACTGGGGAAGGGGGAGTGGAGCATTGTATAGATAGATTGGAATGGTTTTGCAATGAACATGTCAGCAGTGATGAGCTCAGTGTAGAGCTTGGTGCTGAGATTGGTGATGAGCTTGGTGTTGAGCATCGTGATGAGCTCGTTCTCCAGCCATTGAATTTGAGAAATGTTGTGAGAAATAAAAAGCTGGGAGGACGGAGTTTGGAGATTTATCCGGAGTATGTGTGTGTGGGATACTCTGAGCATGAGCTTTGTGTTTTCAATGCCATTGATCACTCTGGAGTTCTTTATGATGTCCAGCGCTTTGGGCAGCAGAAGGCTTTGGACGCTCCCACTGGGCAAGGCTTCGGTGGAGAGGGCTTTTATAGCTTGAATCCGCTCACGTTTGCAATCCACCCAAATTTCAAGATGCAACTCTAAGAAAACTCAGTATTATTCGAAGAATGCAGTGGGGTACAAATGGTTTACAGATGATTTCATTTTGTTTTGAAAGGAGGAAGAACTTTGGTCTCGTTTTGAAGTTGGTATGAATCAATTGTGTTTGGAACTAATGAAGTTGGCGCTCAAGCATCAAATCAATATGCAAGAGTCTAGAAAAAACAATAAAAATGTGCAATGATATTGAAGTGTACTTCGGAGGCAAGCAAATCATGGTTGGCTGAGAGAAAGACAAGAGTCTTTGACGTTGCATCTGAGTTGAGTCTTTGTGTCATAACTTTCAACTTTGTGTCTAAGCTTATTAGTATTAGTGATTTTCTCCTATAATTGTTGACAATCATAGTGCCTTTGTTTCACTTTTGCCGAGTATTCTATGTAGAATATATTTCTGAGCATTACATATATAAGCACAAAGTACTGTGTAAAATCTGTACTTTTCCATGTAACAGATATGTACAGTACATGTGAAATTTGTGCATGGTTAAATGTATCGTAATAAATGAGATTATATATTTTTGTCGCTTCTATTGTAATAAATTAGTTGCCCTTCTCTCTTAATGTCTCAACAAAATACATGCAATCACGTTAGATTCCATATTATGCAATGTTTGTATTTTCAAACCAATTATTTCTAGTAATCCATCAATCTTTGTCCTTGATCCAGTCTCTCTCCCCATCTCACCTATCTATCTCATACATCAAAACATTACTTCTTCTCTCATACTTCAAAATACTAACAATATTCTCTTGTTGTCTTCATTGACTCCACTGCATTGCAACTTCAAACAAAGGAAACCTCAAAGCTCACCATTCCAAAACATATTGAAATCATCTTAATTGATGTGCTTGTGTTTTGATTGCTTTGATCAATTGCACATATTGTAGGCTCTATAGAACTAATTCCTACATGAAAACACTAAATACTTTCTTCTTTTATGCATTACAAGAACAAAATTTGATTTCTTTGAAATCCAAGGACATTTAATTTATTTAAATTCTTTCATTCCAAGCATCCATTTCCATGAGTTATTGATGGCCATCACTACAATTTTCTAGTTTTTCACATTAAATCAAGCCTATATGAGAAATTTAATCTTGAATATGGACGGATGCTTTGGGAATATCATCTTCTACTTTGTTGCTACCTACTATATAGTAAAGATTTCATTTGGCAGTGTTGTGTAGTTGCTCTAACATTCTTGCGAACAATGTGGTGACTTAATCATCTATTTTGATACAAATCATATCCATGTCAATTTTTTCACTTTCATTAGTGACAATTGAAGGGACTTATCAAAGAAGTGCAAATGGAATGTGACATGCTTGATTGACTGCTGGAGTGAAAATCAAAACAAAGTGGAAGATACTAGCACATCTATCAAAATTTGGGAGAGATTTAGTGTTACTTGCAAAATCTTCAACTTTGCTATAACATGCTTGACTGAGGGAGCAACATTTTTCCAACAAACCTACAAATTGTTGAAAATGCTTGAGCTTAAGAAAAATTGCAACAATTTTCAAGAACATGTTCCACAAAGTTGTTCATGTCGGACAACATTTAATTAATAGAATAGTGGGTTGCTACTTTGGAGTCACTTTTAGTCCATAGGTTTAATGTTATTAACAATGTTGTGACACATAGGGAAGGTAGCAAACTTTGCATGATGCACCATAACCCAAAGTGTGCTACATTTTGTACATCCTACTATTCATGAAGGATAAAAAGTGAATTTTTTAATTCACCATGTGGTAAAGTGTAAATTCAACACTTAACACATGAACAAGTAAATTCTTGTATCTTCCCCACTTGCTAAGACATTTCCAAACAAAATGTGATTTTATCATGTGATTCTTTGATGGAGACATTATCCTATAAGTAAATTTATAGTAAATTTATAATAAATTACTTTGTATAATTAAATATATAATTTAAATGTACAATATTGTATATGTATATTAATGTTCCCATGATATTCTCATCTCTTTTATACAAAATTATATTTAGTCCCTTCTTAACCCCATTATGAGGAGGTAATATATTACCTTATAGTATTGATTTCCATTATAATGGGGTAATGGTCAAATTTTTATCTCCAAGGAGTTTTGTTGTTCAGGGAAAATGCATGAAATGTTTTATTGAATCCTATCAGGGATTGGACTCTACCTTTTCTATGACAAATGTTGCTGCCTTTGACAAATGTTGTTGCCCCTAACAAATGTTGCTACCTCGTCTATGACAAATGTTGCTGAAAGGTTGCATTCTAGTATTGATTCTGTGCCATTAGCTACCGGATAACAGGACATTCTCCTCTACTGAAAACTCATCATCATAAAACTTCAAATATTAATTAGGGACTCAATTAGTTGATTTCTTCAATTTACTTTGCACACACCTGGCCAGACACATGTGATTTAAAGTCTAAAAAGGACTTGAATGAAGTGAAAAATTTTGCAACCGGTTGGAAAAATACACAATTGGGAACCTTTTTGAGACAAAATTTTGGAAGCTTGATCAAATTTGTGCCATTCCTTAGATCATTGTGCACATACTTAAATGTCACTAGTTGGATTGCCCTGGATTGCATCAATTTCACAAAATTGACAATACATTAAGATGAAAAACTTTCATTATATGCAGTAAATTTTGTGAAATTCATAAGGGAGATAGGAGCCTTTATCTTAAAGAAATAAACAACAAAATTACCTAGTCTTTCCCACTTCATTCCATTCACAAGCACCTAGTAAAAATTGGACCATTCCCACTTCATTAAACAGGAAAATGATGGCAATTGCTGCAATATTACTTTGAGGAAAACATTGAAGTGAATGCCTTGAGGAAAATTGTGAAGTGAATACCTTGAGGGAAATTGTAGAGGGAATACCATAAGGTAATTCACCTCATGAACTCCATGTAGAAATCATTCATCAATTTGCCATTTGTCAAAGTATTGTGCAATTACCATCTAATAAAGCATCATAGCAACACTACAAGGAAAAACAACAAGACAATCCCATCTTTGAAAGCATTTTATACAAGCCTTGGTGTAAAACATGGTTTGGTAAATCACCAAACACCATATGGAAATGTTCCATGTAATCCTCTCTCCTACTCTCTACGCTACTTTGTACAAACTTCACATCTTCTCCTTCCTTTTGCATCCAAACATAACACCAAATTAGTTTAGATTAAGTAAAGTCTAGATTAATATCCTTATTACATGACTAAAATCATGTGTGAGAAAGGCAAAGGTGACTTACAAGTGTAGCAAACTCTTTTCAAGCATGAAACTTACCAAACAAAACAAATCATTGACACAACTTAGAGTGAAGTAGACACCCACAATAGTAGGTATCTTCTCAACCTACATCACATCACAGAGAATAAACTAAAAGGGGTCAAAATCAACTCAAGACCAAATAAATTCTACTCAAAACTTTCACTAAAGCCATCCCAAAGAATTGGTGAGAATTTAAAACATACCATACATGAAGAACTTGCCCACAGTCCTCATTGCCTCCTCATCACTCATACCTTTGATGTTTGTGAAGATGTTTTTTTCCCCAATATATTTTCTTGCTTCATAAACACCCTAATTTTGGAGTACATGTCATTCACATCATTATAACCAATACTCTCCATGATTAGTTTCTCAACTGCAGAAAGTGGCAATACCATCTTGGAATGCTTAGGAAGTAGTAGTACTCTAAAGTTTCTGCCATGAATCCACTTGAAAACTCGAAGTGTTGGTTGCTACATAACAACAGTAGGCCAAGAGAGTTAGTAATTTGACTTATAAAATTATCTTTTAATCCATTAAGTTTTATAAGAAGACACTCCCATAATGCATTTTGAAAATTGAGAATGGGCCATTGGTCGTGAGAGAAAACCAAGCTAGTTTTTTATAGAATAACTTAAAATTTAAAACCAATTCAAGCACATACCTGTAAATGGGATGATGCCTCCACTTCAAGTGGCTCCTCCGATTCTTTCACACTTTGAGTCTGATTTTGTGAAGTGTAATCTTCCTTAGTTACTTCCACTGGCTCCGATTCTTCTACACTTTGATTCTAATTTTGTGAAGTGTAATCTTCCTTAGCTAGTTCCACTGGCTCCTGTAAGGTCTGATTCTGTACAGTGATCTGAGGTTACATCTGGGGCGGGGACATGGTTCAAAGTGTGTAGAACCAAATTGGCCTCGTTTAAAGAGCAAGAGCTTTTCAAAAAAATTCAATTTATTAGTAAGAGACTATTTTCAATTCATAATTCATGGTGACATTTCAAATTCCAAATGACATTGGTTAAATAACTTACCTCATCATTGTCATGGTCACTTTTGACCTTGACCTTGACCTTCTTTCTTGCATAGTGTAGCATCTCATTGATAAGTTTGTAAATTTCTTTGGACTGTATTTTATATGTGCTTGACCTAGAATTCAACACTACCAGTTTCGACTTTTTTTCATCTATGAAAGATCTCAATGTAGGAGAAACCTCTACATCTCTGAGATTTGGAGGATTTACAAAGAAACCATGGTCGATCAACCAACCCTTGATAATGTGTCGATTAGTCATCAATGTAAGGTATTGGCTATAGAAGTGTTGTTGTAGAAGTTCCTTGCCATACAACTTTCCAGGTTCTTTGTTCCAGGTTCTTAGTCACCACAAGACATTGAGGTTGTGAAAGGATTGTTTCATTCTTGGAGGGTGCTATTTGAAGAACTGGATGGGCCTAATGGAGTTCCTTTAAAACATGTAGCTGGTGAGTCTTCTTCTTTTGTTTTTATAGCTTGGGACTTTTCAATTCTATCTATGTGCTTTAGAATATACTAATTGACCAAGAACCTATTAATTATTAAGTGTCTTTTCATGTGCAGGGCCATGTCACATTCTTGAAGATATTTTGCGGCTTGGACCTAGTGATCTTTATTAGTGTTATTCATATGAAAGGCTAGTTTCTAAATTCCATAAAATTCCAACCAACAAAAAGGAGATGGAACCATAAGGAGGCAGCTATATGTTGATGGAGATGGTCTTTTAGATCAACAAAGGAACCTAATTCTAATCTACAATTTCCTTATTATTCCTAAGGGGATTCAAAGTGATGTAGAGGATCAAGTTACTTCCATTTGAGGTGCATAATCCAAGTCTCCAACATTGAGAAGGCAATCGAACTCTGGGATTGCATTAAAAAGATTCCTTCAAATACTTTCCATTTAACATCTTTTTCAAGGGCATTCTTATAGGTCGAAAAGATATTAATCTTGAAACTATGCCTTGTAAGTACAAGAAATATGTGCAATGGTATTTGAGTGAAAAGGGGATCCTTGGAGAATGGAACGACCATGAGTGGAATTCCCGAATGAAAGAAGTGAAGCATGTGCTCCTCTCAGTAAAACTCTATAAGGGTAGATGTACGGTAGTTGTAGAGAAAGACTTGAATAGTGCCACGGCTTACAAGGTCAAAATCAAGAAGTTGTTCACTCATAATTTTGGTGGTGAGATTTGAGTTTTTTTTCCTGCAAATTATTACTTGAATCTGCAAGATGAAGATGATAGTGTACAAGTGGATCTTGTGGATTATTGGTATGAATGTTGTATTGAATAATTGGATGTTTCCTTTTGATTACACTTGCATTTGTCCAATGGAATCAATCATCTGTAAGTTTATGAAAGTTCTATGTCCAAGATGAATTGGAGCACAATATAGCATTGCTTATGCAACAGAGGATTTGGAGGCGCGGAAGAAAGTACATTTTTGTATTGAAAGATAGCATCAATGGAGCTGGTTCTTAACCCTTTAGTGACCGGTTGACCACTTTTTGGTTGATTTTTACATTCTTGGTCTAATATTGTTCAAAATACATTTGATCACAAAAATCTCAAAGAGTAATGCAATTAGAGTGTTCTCATGTGCTTCAAACAAAATCAATTTAAAGATAATTGGAATATTAATGCATTAACTATGAGGTTGCAAACTCAAATGGCCTAGACCTTCAAATGGGAAATGTTCAACAAAAATATGAAAAAATATCAACCAATTTGTGAGATTTTTTTGTATCTAGATGTCTTGACCAGGCATAAGTCTTGCTTTATAATCTTGTGAATGCCCAAAGTAAACTTATGCATTGAAATTTATGTAGCACAAATTCTAAAGGGTCATTCAAGTCATTGATTTTTGAGGATTAAGGGAAACAACTCAAATTCCAACAAGGCTCTAAAAGCAAACACGATTTAGAGGTATATTTTGCTTTCTTCAATGTACCAAATTTGCACATTTAAGAAGGGTATTGCTTTTGATGACCATAGATGATCATTTTTTGTGAACTTCAAAAATTTGTAACTAATTTCAAAAAGCTTCAAAAAATATGAAACGACTTGGGTTAGATGCCTATTCTACTTACTTCTTGAGAAAAATTTACTGAAAAATATTTAAAGATGTTCTACCTCCCCTAAAGTCACTTCTAGCCCTTAAAATGTTGATTTATGGACCTTCTACCTTATTTATAGCAATTGTACCGTTGGATGAATTTATTTTTTGTTAGGTTGAAGAATCTCCCTTATGGCAATACTTTATACGATTTGATCTAAGATCGCATCCTTAAAGTGGCCACAAAATTCACTTTCTTGAAGAACTATGCCCGTCCCCCAAATCAACCACAGTCACTAAAGGGTTAAGGTATAAAAAATTCTTCACAAATATTCTTTGGTTTTCATTGGCTTTATGGACATTTTTCTTGCTACACTCAAATTACTAACATACGGTTCAAAGTGGCAATATCAAGTAAAGAAATAATATATGCTTAGGATTTGTACAAGAACTGATTGCAGTTCCACATTGTCATTGTAGCATACATGTGGAAGGAGAGGGAATTAATTTGAGTAATGATTACAAAGCAGATGAGGGTTTTTGATTTCTACTTTTGTCATTATAAGTTTAAGCTTTCTACTCATTATCGTGATGAAGATATCTTATTGTTTCTAAAAATGCTAACAATTTTGGTACTAATGTCCAATATTTTGTTGTTCAATGCCATTCATTAGGACATTACAAGTCAACATTAGGGTCCGAGATAAAGCAAACACTTTGGGACTCTACAATTTTCTTAGCTTCCTTGGTCATATTAAAGTTGTGCAATAGACTTAGAGCATCGCCACGGCCCACGCCTGTCCAGTTTGAGGCGCAAACTGGGTATCCGGCTGGGTTGGGACGGAAATACTTCCCCATGGCACGCAAATGGAGACTCAGCAAACAGTTGGCCACGGCCAAATTTCTTGAGGAGACGGCCAAATGCAGTGTGGTCGAGCTGACTCGGTATGTGGTCTGGCGTTGCTTTCGAGGTCTGAACTTGAAAGAGGCCCACCACGTTGGCTTCCAAGAAGCTCTTGTTCACCACGATGATAGGGCCTAGCCAATTGACCACATGAGGTCCGACCTCGAGTCTGACAAGAATGTGGATCCACATTCATGGTAGCCCAAAGTATTTTATAGGATTCCATGTTTTTCTCCTCTTCCGTGTGAGTTTCCTTGAGTTCCTGTGGGGCAACCTGACAATACAAGCGCGGGCCGGCTTTGCTACGCACGGCATACCCCACCTGGCCGGGCTTCTTCACCGTGCCAGGTGTGGGGATGCTCTTAAAGTGTAGAAATAGAGAAGTGTAAATGAATTCCGTGAAGGTAAAATTTCACTCAAGGGAAAGCATTTACGTATTCCCCAATTTCCCTCTTAGACCTAATTTACCATGTGGCAAAGTCATTTTCCCACTTACACATACATGATAGGACGGAAAGATCTTGAGGATTTCCACTTGTTGAAAGTGCGAAAACCTCCTATCACTCCCCTGTGATTGGCAAGAGTCCGGCGCCAAAAATTGCGACATGTTTGTCCAAAACGGTCAAGAATCTTGAGCAGATCCATGTGGATTTATGTTTCAAAAGGCACGGACGTTCTCGGGGACATTCTGTATTGGGTTACTTACCGCCAATTTTAGGAAAATGAAGTTCATGGCGGATGCTTCAACTGATTGATCTCTAGAAAATTAAACCAAAATATAGTAAGACCCACATCACATACTTCGAAGAGAAACCGCTCACAAGGCATGGAAATTAATGGGTAACTAGCTTGATTCTAGCTCCAAGCCATCACGCAAGAATGGGGCGCTTGCATGCCCGGATCCAACAAGCATATCAACTGGAAACCAGGGCAAAGACTCCTTTTCATAGTACAACTCTGCATTTCACATTTTGAGTATGGAGTTTGAATCGACAACTTCGTTAAATTGACGATTCAGGCCCCAGAAATTGTGCTCCGTATCTACATAAGCCTCTAAAAACTAGCTAGGACGGGTTCAGAATTCAGCGTTTTGAAAGAGCCTGACTTGTAAAAATTAAATTAAAGACGTCAATTAAAGACGTTTTCAGGCTCTAAATAGAATTATTCCATCCTCAAAGTTGTGATAGATTTTGCAGAGTTGCGCTACAGAATTAATAGGGTTTATGGAAGTCGGACTTCTCTGGTGTAATCACTCGACTCATGATCCCCGGCCCAATCCAGGCAATTGATCGAAGTGGAAACTCCATATTAGAGAAAATATGGACTCTGTGGAGGGCCGTCAGACTTTGACAAACTAGTCTATTACTGCACATGTACTGCACCTCTACTAAGCTACAGAAAGGACGAAATTACTGACATAATTGTCTTTCAGCTTGTGTGCATATCTTAAGCATCTTTCTTTTTTAATTCTAGATCTGTCAGGGAGAGATGACAGGTTCCCTCTTTCACAGTCCACCTGGAAGCTGGAAGCTGCAACTTGAATTTTTTTTGTATTTCCTTTACGATTAAATGCTCTGACAACAGCAAAACTGACACAAACGTCAATAGGGGAAAAAAACTGTCGAAATGAAAATAAATCTTTACGATGGGTCTCTCCGGCAGCGCTTAGCGGCCCTCCGGAGAGTCCATATTTTCTCTAATGAGTTACCGGCTTGAGTCGATCTTGTAATACTCAAAATTCAATCGATATAGATCAGTATATTCAATTTTGTTTATTTGTCACGATTTCAGCGCCAAAATTGTGGCATTGATACCTCTAATTACATGGATATGGCAAATGGCGAAATTCCATTACTTCGAAACATTTTACAGTTCAGACCGGGCAGTCTAAAATCAAAATCGGACATAGATTTTTGAAATCTTTATTTATTTTGGATTTTTGAAATCTATATAAGTCTTACATATTTCAGACCCCTTGGTTTGAAATCTAAAACTACATGCTATGCTAAGCTTAGGTGTCAACTTTCAGTTCAAACCGCGAGGTCTGAAAAATGGCATGTGGAATACCGCCATGCATTTTAATAAATAAAATTCGCCATATTCATGTTTCCAAGCGCGTTCTGAACGGTGCCAAAGTATTGAAATACCGCCAATTTCATGTTTCAGGTGTTTCTGTGAATCTCAAACAGCAGCTACCTGTAGATGTATAATATACCGACTGAGCTTCTGTGACTGATCGAATTCAATTTCCACAACCACCACTGGCATGGTCTGAACGTCATCTTGCGGAATTGGCATGGTGGTATTCCGCGTCGACATTGCAATCATTCAATTCATTGTGGGCCGGGCTCAAGCTGGTCCGATATATGCCAGAAGAATTGAAATTGGGTCAGCCAAATTAATGAAACCCAGTCTGGTAAGGACCTCCGCTCCGATCCAGTACGTCTGCAACCTTAAGCTGTCGATCGATATCGGAGTAGCTTTACCGATTCAGACATATCATGTGCTTCGAATGAATAAACTTCCAGGGCATCACGTGCCTGTCATGCTTCGGATGCTGGCATACCAATACCGAGCTAGGCTTGAACAGAGGCTCATAATAAATTAACTAATATGGTAACTTCAATTTGCACTGAACTAGCTGTACACTGGTGGTATTTCCTTTCATATTTATTAAACTCGCAACGTACGATCGACGTGCAGCTCATGAATCAAATCATTTGAATTGTCGCTCTAGCCTTGCTATTTTAACTCAAAGTCAAGCTGCCAAGTCGATGAAATTCCCCGTCGTGCTCGTACGTAGATAAGGTTTCTGAATTGTGGGAAACTCATGATCGCATTAATTGATCGTCGTCAAGACATGGACTTTTAAGTTGACAGAGTGTGATTGATAGGCACGTTCGGGCGGAGTCGCTCAGAGTCATATGGTAACTGTCGGAGCCACGTAAGTTGTTCCGGATCCGTTTTCTCGAAGTGGAGTTCCGATTCATTGTCCCTAGCTTGTGCCTGGAGAAAAACTGTGGGCACCACAATGGCACAATATGCACATTAAAACTCAGTTGAGCTTGGACAACAATAACAATTTGGCAAATTTCATTAAAATGGCAGTATTCTAAATGCCATTTTTCAGACCGCATGGTCTGAACTGAAAACTGACATCTATGACTGGTATACATTTTCAGACATCGAGGGCTCATCTAGATTTTGAAAATCTATGACAGATTTAAATTTCAGACCACATCTTGGACAGGTTTAGATTTCAGACATCTATAACTCATGTAGATTTCAAACATCTATGACAGATGTAGATTTTAGATTGCGCGGTTTGAACCGTCAAAAGTGTTAAATTAATGGAACACCACCATTTTAACAAAATTTGCCATCAAACCAAGAAAACATAACTGGTTGTTGACTTTTCAACACTAATGTAGCTCTATACCATGGGCTACCCATGACCATCACCATCACAAGTTGTAACTCATAACCTTCTTTCCTTTCAACTTGCTTCCTACACCCTTGAATCATAAAGATCAAAGGTTGTGATTGAAAGTGAACCGGTTATGTACGATAACCTTCTTGCTCCTACCATGGCTCAAAAGTTATCTAATACTTGAAAACTTGTTTTTGTAAAGTTGTAATTAAATTATATTTTTGTCTACATGGTAACATTTGATTCATTTCATTTGTATAAGTGGGTGAAAGTTATAATGGACCATCTTGTTTTTTAGGCAATTATTACATCTTCCTGAGAATAAGACATATTGAATAATTTCATGTTTGAACTCAATTTTCACAATTATCAAAAGAAGAAGTTCCACAAGGTTTTGTTTGTTTACTAAAATAATTTCAACAATAGAAATAGTGTATTTCAATTCCATCTTTGAGCCAATACTAATCTAGATTTTTATTCAATCTTGTGCCTACTTTTCCTTTTAAAAAACATTTAAAGAATGAGAATTAATTTATTATTATTATATTTTCCTCAAACTATTAATTCAAATTTTTTTCTCTAATATAATTTTTCTTAAATCAAAATCTTTAGTGCAAAAACTTTAAATTAAGAAGATTCAAAGTCAAATAATCTTGTCAAAGAAGACCACACATTTTTTCCTTCACTTTATTTAAGTCTGAGCCTTCAAATCTTGCAATTTATACATGAGGTCAAAGTTTTTGAAATTTCTTTTTAAAATTTTTGTACTTATACAATTAAAATGTTGCAAGGAAGTATTCAAAATAGACAATTTTTAAAGTGGTTGCTATTCTTTGCAATAGAAATGGTAGGTTTCAATGGGTTTTTTTAAAGAAAATAAGGTTTTGATGGCAAATTTTGTTAAAATGGCGGTATTTCATTAGTTTGACACTTTTCACAATTCTGACCGCATGGTCTGAAATATAATCCCAACTCAAGGCCATTTTTCTGTCAAGAAACACTCAAAACTGCCATTTTTGCTACATTCACCCAAAAGAACAAAAAAAAAGTATTTTTATAGAATCTAATAGTAGAATCTTGTACTTTGTTTGTTTAAGGTCATGTGGTAAAATTTTCATGAAGTTTGACCGTATAGATTGGAAGATATGAATATTCAAAGTTGGAAGACATAGTTTTTTTAAATAGTGTCTTGCAATTTCAAATGACTTTGATTGCCATTTGTTGAATTTTTTTGTACTATGAACTTTGAATTAAGAAAATGTTGTGTTCAAAAATTGAATCAAAAGTCTAAGAAAAAAATTTCAAAAAAAAGAGTTTGATTTTCATTCTTTAAAAAATGATTAAGTAGAAGTAGGCCCAAGATTGAAAGAAAAATTAAATTGTTAATAGCTCTAAGATGGAATTGAAACACAATGATTCCAACGGTGACATTATTCTAGCAAGTAAATTTAACCTTGTCAAGCATTTTTTTTGAAAAAATGTGAAAATTGCATTCAAAAATGAATCTTATAAGTTATTTTTTCAAGAAGATGCTCAAACTACCTAAAAACTAAGATTGTTCATAACTTTCACATAACTAATCCAAATGGAATGAATCAAAGTTTCACATATAGACAAAAATATAATCTATAAGATAAAAGAAAATTCATAATTTAATTTCAAGATTTTGTGGATTTATCTTTTTGCTTGCCAAGTTAAAATTTGGGCTTTTTGTTGTATAACTTTTGCTCCCAGGCACCAATTGCAATAAAAATTATATTCCCACAAAGATAATCAATTTTTCTATCTTATGAGAAAGTTTCAAATAGTTCCACTAAAAATTGAGGTCATTAGAACCTGCTTGAAGTCCAATTTGTCCCTTGAGGGGACAATAGGCTTGTAGGGCTAAATCTATTATAGATTTTGGAAATCTACATGTGTCCTAGATATTTAAAAATCTATATTGATCCTAGATGTCACTTTTCAATTCAAATTGTGCAGTTTGAAAAATGGCATATGGAATACAGCCATTTTAACGAAATTCACAATATTTATAGAAAAGTCATTTAATCTCAATATAAAGCTAGCTAGCAACTTCAATCCACAACCAATCTTGATGATGGGTGTGGTCTACCAAAATTCATTTTAACCCCTAAATGCTCAAACTGCGTTTTTTGGCAACATAGCAATTTTGGGCAGCTCACTACAAATGGAGTTTTTTTTTGTTTTTGTTTTTTAATTGAAATTTTCACATAACATGTGTCTAAAGAGTAGCTTTAAGGCCCAACAATTTTCATAGCTTTTGACAATATGGATAAAAAATTATTGCATGATATGTGATTTCTCTTACTTGGCGGGCAACCCAAGCAAGTGGGGTAGCTGAAAAAACTTCTTCAAAAATCATTGTTTTAAAATTTTGAAATTTAAAATTATTTCTTTAGATTTTTATCTACTTGGAAAGATTTTAATTATTCTATTTTGATTTATGAGATGAAAGTTATGGGAGTTTTAGTTTGAAGGTAGTTTGTAGGACGTTATGGAATCTCTACTCCAAAATAAACTTTGAAGTCCATTATTTTACTCAATTTTTAATATTTTTTAAAAATAATAAAAACATTAGGTGAGGATTTCCTATTACAACATTACAACCATTGAGATTGGAAATTTTCAATTTCGAAAATTAATTATTACTATTTTAGTATTTTGAATCACTTTCTACCTCTTTCTACTTATTAATTATTTTCTACATGTTTTACAACTCCAAATGATTTGAAATTTTTTAGGTATGTATCTTACTTGACTAAAAGAATGATTTCAAAGAGTAACAACCATTTTGGACATTTTTTCATACAAAAGTGATCTACTAAAGTGCAGCTGCCTGGATTTTTGCAGGGACAAAAAATGCATTTTTGACAATTCAAACACTATTATCTTGCAATCTATAGGGTGGAAATTTCTGAATTTTTTTAATTTCCACATATTTTCAACCTAGTTTACTATAAGATCCTATGGTTACATTTGTCTTAAGATTATTCAGAAAAAAGATTTGGGTCTTGTACTAGAAATAGCAGTTTTGGAGTGTTTTTGACAAAACATAGTCAAATACATTTAGGGGTTAATTGTGTACATACTACTAACCTAGTGATTTGATGCATAATTTTTCAATCCCCTATTTTTCATTTATTGAGAAATTCTAGGTCATTTTCTACAAATATAGTTTATTTTCAATGTTTAAACCAAGGCTAGATGGAATATCAATTCATGGAGACTGAATATGACAATATTGAGGTTTGAAATTTCATTTTCTAATTTCAAAACATTCCTTAGCATTTGAAAATTTTCAATTTCAATTTTAAGGTGGCATAAAAAGACCTTCGTTTTTCTAAACACTTGAATACATCTATTGATTTAAGTTTCTTAAAGATGTATTGGCAATAACAATCTCTTAAAAAACTATTAAGTATTGATTTGAAAATAAAATCAATACCTCAAATATTTTTCAAAAATCATTCTTTCATGTGTTCAAATCTACTCAAGTAGCTAAAAACTCAAGAAAATTTTGATGGTAAAAATATGCTTCTACAAGAGATTGAAAGTACTCTACATATTTCTAAAAGAATTGAAGAAAGTTAGAATGATTGAAAAATACAAAATATATAGATTAAAGATATTCCACACTTTGTCCTACATTTTCAACAAACTTGAGTATTGAAGAAAATTTGGATGGATGAAAAATGAATCCTTTACAAACCAAAAGAATGTTGCAACCATCTTTTTAAGTATTAGCATAGGGCTAGATTGCACCACTGGATAAAAGCATGAAAAACTATGTGGTTTTTGTAGCATTGGCTACAATACTCATGATTTTTTGGGAACATTGAATGATTAGAAAATTAATTTTTAAAATATAAAAAAATGTTCAATGTATATACTTTTAAAAAGAAGGTACTCTAGGAAGGAACAATGTAGAATAAATCTTAAGTAGGAGAACTAGAAAAGTGTAAAATTTCATGAAAAGACGTATTTTGATGTTTTAATTTGTAAAAATAGGAAAAAGAGTTTTAAAGAAAACTAAAAATTGTCAATTTGGGAGAACTTTATGATGAAGAGATTTCACCAAAAGAATGGTATCAAACCATCTTGGATGTTCAAAAGTGCTTGTACAAGGGAGGCTTGTTGATGCACATGTAGAAGAAAGAAAATAATGGTTTTAAGAATTTCCTTTGGTGGAAACATGCCTATCTAGTGTAGAAATAGACTACAAAAACTTTACCTCTAGATTATTAATTTTGGATACTCCCCAATACTAAAAATCCCTAAACTACAAAGTGTGACAAATTAGTTAAATTGCAATTTAATAATGAAATGATTCTTGAATCTTTTCTGAAAAACAAGGATTTTGATTTCTGTCATATAAGACATCTCCAATCAAAAATTTAGGTTAGTTTGGTTCATACTTTAAAAGTTATAGTCAAAGACAACTTTGTCATTCCAAATGTGATGCAAAATAGTACTAGTCTTTCATGCTCTCACCCCAATTGAAAATAAATTTCTACTTTTTGCTAAATAAAACGAGTCCTTTTTAATCCAAAATTTCCATATCTATTAAAATATAGATGGATATGCCAAATTTGGTTGAAAAAAATTCACGTATTAAAGATGCATGAATTTAGATATATTAGAGTACATGGTGCCATTGCCACAACCAAAATAAAAGAAGAAATAATTTTAAAATTTAAAATTTTTTTAAAAACTTTGAAATCTTTTATGAACAACCTACAAAGGAGTGTAAGGGCTTTGTTGTGCTATAAGAGCTTGCATTCTTGATACGTAAAAGAAGTTTTATGTGCAAAGGAGTGCAAGGACTTTGTTTCATTTGTGTTTGGATTATGTGGGGTTTCTAGATATCATAATTTATTTTATTTTTCTATTTGATACACTAAGATGTAACAAATTGTAAAGCATTTGGTGGAATTCTTAATACCATTCAAAAAATCTTTGTAAAGGAGGGTGCATGGACCTTAGGGGGTGCATGGACCTTAGGGGGTGCACTCCCTATTTCTTTGATGTCGATGTACAAACTAATGAAGGGTAATTTTAATTGCCTTAAACCTATATTTTAGACGATTATTCAAAGTAAATTAGCATCCATATAATGGACTTTCAGACTTTAAAAGTAATGAAGGGTATACAAAAATACAAATTTTTATCAATTTCTTTTTTCTAAAGTAGCCCTGCTAAAATTCCCCTCCAAAAACTTGAACTTTTCATAATATACTTAGTATAGTATAAATCCATAAGCTATACACTAAATTTGCGAAGGTGTAAGAATTTACGGCTTACTAAGGATTGACTAGAATCCCATGTGCCTATTATAGAAGCAAATTTAAGTGTGGATGAATGAACCTATGAATGAATGATATTTTCACTAGCTAGGCATTTTCATCAGTTCAATCAATGATTGAGTAGCAGGGTAAGTGGGCGACTGGGGTTCAATGAAGTTTTTTGAACGTTAGGGTTTTTGTTTACAATGGAACATTTTGGAAATTTTCTTGAGAGATTTGAAATTCATGTTCGTATTTGCTTAAGAGATTTGAAATTTGTATTTGCAATTGTTGTGATTTTGTGTTATTGTGAATATAGTTTGCAAATATTAACATAAAAATTAAAATGGTAGAAACTACCAATTCTAAGTACATAGTGACAAACATGCACCAAAATCAATTAGAAAGGAGAACCAAAATTAATTCCTTGGCCTACTTGGCAACATTACAAATTCCCTCAAAAGAGATGTGAAGCTAGAAATTTCAGATTTCAAACTTAGATTTGGGACATAGGGGGCGCTAGCTTGAAACTTTGTTCAAACAAAAAAACTAGTGAAAACCAGAAAGAAGTAAACTAGCAAAGTAACCTCAAACTAGCAAATGATCATCTCAAGCTATTTATCTGAAGCACACGGAAAATGTTGATGGCCATGCTGGATTGACACTGAGAAAACATCCCCTTTGTTCAATGATCATAAATTCAAATCACCAACAAAGGACCAAGAGCATTAACACATTGATATTACTTGACGTGCCTTGTAAGGACAAAGAGATCTTACTAGCTCGCAAAAGCTTGTTAATAACTACAATTAGAAGAAAGGGAACAAGATCTTTGGCTCTGAAAGATTGGAAAAGTATTAATTTAAAAAAAAATTGTGAGCAAATTATTTACTTGCAGCAACTCCATGTTAGGCCCAATTGAATTTCAAGTGCTAAAAGCTAGACAACTTATGAAGATAGAAAGCTTCTTTGGCATTGAAGCAGTTTGAGATGGGTGACAACACCACCCACAAAGCTTGTCCCAAACTGTGCGGTGTCCAAAGCTTTAGACTTGCCTCAACTTCTCCAACAACGACGCTAGTATGTGAACTTAGAAGTGTGAGCTTATAAGCCTTCAGCCTAAGTATAAGTAAGTATTTGACATTCTTTGAAGGTGTTTATAATAGAAACACCTATAATATAGGTGATTAGAACATAGATACATTATAACCATTGAGGTGTCTATAATATAGACACCTATATTATAGGTATATAGAATTCTAGACTCATAGGCTTACACTTTTTATGCTCACATACTAGCAACCATGCTTTTCCAAGACCAGCAACACCAATCACACGAAAGCACTCCAACTTCTCTGACACTAGTAGAAAACAAGAAAACAACAACAACAACTAATTCATTCACGCCTCCGTGCCCTCCAACTCTTCCGGTGTTGAAGCTGCTAGAAAATGGACAATTGAAGCGAAGTTGAGCTAAAGAAAAAACGAATGAGAAAACAATCATCCGAGAGTTTGTTTGCAGGCGAGAAATCCTAACAAGGTGATTGCAAGAAACACTTCATGTTTTTGTCCCAAAAATGTAGTTTTTGGTCACATGACTGGTTGTATTGCATGATATTACTAGTATTGTGTATCAACATTGCGCTTGCAAATTTTAACCATTGGATCAAGGTGCCTATAGATCTAGACCATCTATCAGTATTATGTAGTACTATAGACTATTACAAAGTACTACAAAGGTCACTAGTAGCAGAAAATAACAAAAAAAGAGGTTGTCAACATTTTCATTTTCAATAATTAAAAAAAGATTCAAAAAATTATTTTAAGAAAATCCATTTTTCTAGAAAAGATTGTGCTCACATTGCAATAAAAAATTCTTCTACAATTTTTTTCCATCTTCATAGCCTTTGTACCTAAGAAGGTCACTTTGACCCTATATGTGCAATAAACATGTTGCTAATTTCATAAAAAATCATCATCAATCCTTGTAATGTTAATGGACCTCCAATTTGTCTAATTTGTGGCTTCAAATTCGGATTTTTGGATAAAAAATAGGACTAAAATCCCCCCAAATAGTCAAAGTAGACACCCAATCGAGGGTAGGTTAAAAATAGTAAAATAATTTTGAAAATTTTGAAAAAATTATTTAACATCTAAAACTTTTGTGTGCACCTTCAATCCAAATTTCAAGCCAAAAAATTGAATTATGCAAAAGTTACACATTAAAAACTACGTGTTGGAGGTCAAGGGGACAAAATAGGACAAGTGTTTCTTGCAATCACCCAATATCAAATGGACCAAGAAAATCAGCCACATGGCACTCCATAGACGACCGGCACACCTCTTCTTTAATTTCAAAAAGAATCAATAGCCCCCGTTGATTGTGATTCTTGGGTATTTGTTTTGCAAAATCAACGGTACTAGAGGTTTTGTTTTTTTTCCTGAATGGCATCAACAATGGGGGGAGCGTCACAATTATGTGACACCTTTTTTGGGGCCATAGTTTGCAAATACACCATTTAGGGTTATATTGTAACTATTTGTATGCCAATTCTCTGTATGACTTTCTACTTTGTTGTATTTATAATGAATATAGGATATAAAAAATTGGCACTCAAAATTTTTTAACTAAAAGATAGGGTACATGAAATAAGCACCCTTTAGAAATTTAGGTAAAGTAAATTCCCTATAAGGGTGAATTCACGAAACACTTGTACTATTTGTTGCGTTTTATTGATTTTCTTTGGGAGTACTTTAAAACTAGATGAATAATTTTAAATTTAAAAGAAAAATATGACTAATGTAAAACCTTTAAGATGAAGAAAACCACTGAAGGAAATTTGTTAAAAAAAATCTCTAAGTAGGTGGAGAACTTGAGAAGTGCCAAACCTCAAGAAAATACATACTTTGATGTTTTAATTAGTAAAAAATAGGAATTAAAAAAAAATGGGCCATTTGCAAAAACTTTATAGAGATAAGTTATTCATCAAAAAAATCACCAAAATCATTTTTTACATGTTTCCAAAAAAAAGTAGAAGGAGGCCCATTTTGTGGACTTGTACACCATACAAAAACAACTTTTTTTAAAATCCCTTTTCTAGAAAGCTAGAAGTCTACTAGAAGACCAATTCATCCAAATTTGAGCTCAAAATCGTTAAAAAAAGGTACTCCTTAGTGACTAAAAACCCCTAAACTACCAAATGTGACATTCAATCACTAGTACTATTTTAATCTTCAAGTATTTTTGAAAATTATGAAAAAATTACGGAAGGTGTATAGTAGTTACGAGTACCTTTCCTATGAATTTCAAGTCATTTAGAATCAAAACACAAAAGTTATGGCCAAAAAACAGATCAGCACATGCCGTGTGAGAAAATAGTACAAGTGTTTCTTGAATTCACCCGTAAATCCTAAAAAATCACCTACATAGCCCTTGAATAATAGGGGCTTGTTCACATGTGATCAACAAACTTCTTGTATAGTACACCCCCCAGGGCATGGACTTTGTTTTGTGGCATTTGGACCTTTGGTGTGAAAATTGGTGAATTTCAAAGTTACTATAGATTTAGAAACTATTTTAGACTACATTTTATTTTGGAAGATCCATAACTTTTGCATTGCATCTTTGGATGCCATGAAACAAAGCTATTGCAACCCTTTGTGTTTAGAGCTTTGTATTTTGTACCAAGAACGCATCCTATCTTTGTGTGTTAAAGTCCTTGCATTCATTCTATTCTAAAAAGATATTGAATTTCTAAGTTTTAATGAATTAAAAAAATTTACTTTGATTTTGGTTGTAGCAAAAGTTTACAGCAATACTAGTGCAATGTAAGAGTTATTGAGTGTTTTTCCTAAAATAAAGATGATATAATTCATTTTCAAAAATTCACATTGTAGGTTTAAATGCCACAAAACAAAGTCTAGGCATCCAACCTTGCAAAGAGCTTTTTAGTGTTCTAAAGAGTGCTACTAGTTGACTAACGATTTCTTAAATCTCAATTTATCAAACAAACAAACAAAATTAAATCAAAAAGCCTAATTGAATGTGTATATACTAGTGTACCATGTGCCATGTAGGACATTAAATCCTACCATCAAAGGTGGGCCTAGCAAGATAAAATTTATATTATCTAGAGATAAAAATAAAAAAGTCCCTATTTTGGGCCGTATTTTTGGATATTGTACTTGTAGGTTAGTTTCAGCAACTTATGCTAAAATAGTTTACTTATTGCAATTTAATAGTTCAACAAAGATAGGAATTTTCTAATTTTCAGCTTTTTATGAGGATACTCTTAATTTTGGATCAATTCTTTCTAACCATGCGTAAATGTGTTCCTTTTTGTAATTTTTCTCAAGAACAATTTTTTCAAATTTTTAGAAATAGTTGTAGATATTTTACTAAATTTTGACATTTTTCAAATTTTCCTAAGTTATTTACAAGACTGACCTATGCATACGGTATGTTCTTCACTCCATCTTGCTAATTGTGGGGTTCTGATTGCAAATATGAATTTAGAATTTGGAAAATAATATTTGTGCAAAAAATTAAAAAATTCAGCGTTTATCCCTAGGGTAAATCCAGCTTGCTAGGCCCACCTTTGATGGTAGGATTTCACATCCTCCATTTGCCATTGTTACAATCAAAATATAAGTAAAAGTAATCAAATCTCATCACTGGAACACTATAAGAATCCTTTGTTCAGAGTGACAAGTGAAGAAACAGTAGGGGGCATTCAGAAAAACATGGATGCATGTGGACACTGATGTCACCCAAAATCCCTTTGGATGAACATGAGAAAAACACAGCTTCTTTCACCGAAACAAGTCATGGTAGAGTTGCTTCTGTGAGAACACTAGCCGGAACGTCCTGTTCTTTGGGTGTTCGATATCTGACGTTCTAAAGCCACGTGGCGCAGTCAAGCTATTCCGTCCTTTTTTTTTTCTTCCTGTGCCTCCACTTATTATTTTAATATTTCCATCCGATGAAACAGAATCTGACACGTGGCTTCTAGCAATTGGCGCTTCCAGTAAAGCTGTACTCCACAGACCTGCCTCGTGTGACATTGGGAGAGTCCTGTGCCGTCGTCAAGGAAAGCCTTTTCTGGCAGTTTCAGTTTGCAAAACTACTAAAGAGTCCGTCAATCTGCTTATGCTCCCTGTTGGCATGATTGTTTCTCTGAAAATCTAGCATTCTCCATGACAAAGGCTCCAACTTCTCTGTGGTCTTTCGAACAACATGCAAACCTTCTTTCATTCAACCAGTTGCCATGAAGTATTTCACTGACATGGGCTGCATGCTCTTGGAAAGTGACAACTGTCACGCATTATCACAATTGCACTCCCTCCTATGCTTGTGAATGGGCACTTCTAAAACAAGAAGTTCACTTATATGTATCCGTGGACGTGTTGAACATTGAATCTGAGGTCCATGACTCCATGCTCAGTTCGTGCAGTACTTTGAACATACTGAGGTCGGGGCTTGAACGCTCGACCATACGTTATGGTTCGATAGTACTACTTGCACTATACATGTTGGGGACGCTCACGGAGTTGCCAACAACAACACGATGTGTTCTCATGTCAACGCTTCTTGGTACCGATACTCGTCTTTGGAACTGCATTTTCAGAAACGATGCACAAATGTTATGAACACGGTCGTGGAGGTCCTTCCACACTGCTCGTGGACGTCATTGATGTCAAGAATGTGCTACCAATTATCCCTTGACTAGTTTATGTATTCTTTTAAAAAACAAATCCGACGTTGCACGCATTCTTCTGTCGAGCAGTACATCGTATTGCAATGTACAAAAATCACTTCTGAACGTCAGTAGGACTACCTGGCTGTGTTGCTGACGTCCTGTTCAGAGTTGGATAATGTTAAATGTAGCACGGAATCATTCACATGTGGTGACAAAAAAGGAGACAAAAAAGTAATGGCAGCCCTGTTTGCATCGATGAATTCCGGAATGTCTTAGAACGACTTGATCAATTTTTGAAAGATAGTGGCGCTCATTGAATTCGAATTCAAGAATACTATTTCATATGACCTCCACATTTTCATCGCAGTTGCATTTGTGTACATGTTTTGCACAAGACGGTCCCAACTGTATTCATAATAATTTTCATCTACAAAACGATCTGAGACAGTCTGATTGTGCATTTTTTTACTAAATCACACTATAAAGCCAATATACTGTACCCCTTCCTATTCCTAGTTAGATGAAAAAGAAAAACGTCTGGCACTGTAACCAACGCTCCAACTCATAACTGTACAGGACTTCAGGCCATTTACACATTATGAAATGTTGTCAACGCAACTACTGAGGTTTAGGCACGTTCAGCACTTCCCATACACTATGACCTACATCAAGTTGTCAATCCGCCATGCACGCCCTAGACCCCTAGTAGCGCACCTACTTTAATATACCAGCCTGAGCCTATACTACTATGTGCTCTGTATGCACACAGTAATTACTCCAGCCTGCTTCTGAATGAAAGGCCCCACAGAAGGACAAGCGATTCCTGCTTCATGGCAACATGGCAACTATTAATTCACATGAGGATGACGCACAGAAAAACTTACATGAAGTCATGCCTGCGAGAAACCTTCTCCAAACACTGCTAAATAGAAGTTCACCTTCCTTTCTCAAAGCGCTTGGATGAAGACTGAAATCTTCACTTCTTCTTCGCATTCCTTCCCTGCGCATGGACCAGGTTCAGTCGTTCACAGTTGGTAAATTCTGTCAAGTTCTTCTTTGCACATGTACTCCACAATACCAGAACTCTTCTCTCTGATACTCTGATAACACGAACTCCGTTTGTCTGAAACCATACTTCGACAAACAAAATTGCTTAACTGTTTCACTACCGTTCATTTGAATTTACCTTCGTTGCTACTGATGCTGACTTCGGAGGCACTGATGCCTTTCCAAATACTGCTCTGCCAGTTCCTTTCGATAGTCCACTATGATAAACCGCCTTCGTCGGTTGCACGACTACCGCACTTCGTCGTACACGTGAAGTAGACTCCACTGCTGCATCCTCCTGCACAGATGACAATAATAAATCAACTCTCACTCTGACTTAATATTGCTCGTGCAAATTCAAACTGTGAGCACAGTAGTGCAGCCAGGGTACATGCCCTCTCCTGAAGCTGCTGACCCTTCATTGTGCGACCTAATTTAACTACAGAGTTAGTAGGTTCAAGACCTCCGTCCCATGCTTTCGAAATGGAATACATGCATATGAGACGGCAGCACTGGCACTACCATATCCTTGCTATGATTTCGGCAGCATTTCCGTACCTTTGGGGCTTCTGATTCACGCGCCTCATGTCCCGATATGACGTCGGTCGCACCCATGGTGTGCATGTCGGCGCTGTGTCCGCTTAGTAAGATAGTGTCTGCAGATTTCACACCCTCTGGTAAACCCAAAACGTCGTCTTGCTCTTGTAACAAGCCTTTCAAGAAGTCCTCTACCTGTCCATCTGACGTCGGCACTTCTTTGCGGCTTGGGCCATCAGTATCATCGACTTGCAATCCGGTTGAGGACACACTTTCACCTGCACAGTGTTCTGCGATTTCAGCCACGGCTGGCAAGGATGACTTGGTACGCCCGGGAACCACATCTGCCTGATTCGGAAGGTCGGCAGCATGTGCTGCGGGAGTGCTCTTCTCTGGAATTATCAGAGGACTACTACTCAGGGACATCATGAATGCCTTGAGCATCTCCTCCATTCGCTTTTGCGAATCACCCATTCTTTCTTCAAGTCGTGAGACATTGTCCTCCATCTCCACTACACGGCTGCGGACGTCATCCATATCAGCGCCCTTCTGAAGACATGATTTTCTTTTCTCAAGTTGTTGTCGAGTGTACTCTCTGGCCACCTCATCTGTGATTTCGGTTTGATATGGCTTGTGGCTGTGTAGTAAAGTCTACAGAAAGTGAAAGAAGCATCCACGGAATCCGAAAAATTGCATCAGTGCGTTTCATGGAAACACAAAACAATGTACCATACTTCCATGTACAATGCCTGTGAACTCCCGAATTTATAAAGTTATTTGGACTGACCATGTCTGCAGATTAATCACAGCTCTGTGCAAACGGAACTGTGAAGAAAATAATGCCATTGCAGCTTGCTGATGACATTGTTGTTACAGTTACAAAACAACGACTCACACTGAACGCGACGTGCATGATGAGTCACTGAGATTCTTACCAACTTCACTATGGCATCACGCTCAATGGCTTTCAACTGAGCGACCTTGGAGCCCTTCCCCTATGAGATTGAGCGCATGTGCTCTGACATCACTTGAGAGTCCTCAGTGTTACGTCTCCTGACAAGGGTATTCCATTGCTCTTGAGAGACATCTGCTGGTTTGGGACTAGCACCGTCTATCAAGGTATTTAATCTCCAACATGTCGTGATAAGAACTTTGGTGACAATGGGCTTCACCCACTTCTCGCTGAGCTTGTAACACTGGCCCAATATGTCCCAATCTACATGCACAGAAAGAAACACAAGACGTGAATGTCAGGAGCGGCCTGTTCTACTACAGATTACCGAACTGTCCCAATGTATATGCAGAATAATATATTTTATACGTCCACCTGAGGTCCATGCTCTGCTACGAGCACAGTAGCACTACCTCATGATATACAAGATTACAGATAGCAATGCAAGTATAACAGAGAAGTGACAGAACTATATAAAACTGAGTCTTTAGAGTCCAAGCAAATACAGAAACTCATGCTTATCATTCTGCAATGTTGCATAGAAATTAAACAATCACAAAAGAAAAGGGTAGTTGCATTCGTTGGGCACATTCTGCATACCTTTATAAAGTCGCTTGAAGAGTTGCGATCTGAGCGCTGTGGGCTGAGACTCCTAGTTCGCGCTTGGATCCAGGCTTTTTGCATACTTCTTGATGTCATCTGCCAAGCACTCTTTCATGCTTCCCCACGGTAAGCCGTTCACATCTAATGTCACCGGCTTCTTGATAGCTCTAGATCGAGCTTCTCGAACTCGGTGTGCATGGTCGGACCCACTGCCACTGTCTTCCGAAACGTCGTCCTCTCCATCCGTGCCATCGTCGGAACTGCCAAAAAAATTTCCAATCCCACAGAGGACATAGTCAGGGCGTGTTATTTTTTCACAACAACAGAACAAGTCCCTCCTGCCTAACAGCCTCTCTTCTAGCAAGATGGCTACATGGACGATCAACAAGACATGGGTTCACGTTGGCAAGATCACGTACTACAGCACGACACGTTCTAGTACTGAATCGTAAGCAACGCTTTCCTTCTCAGAGTCTAAGCTGCCATAGTCCGGGGTTTACTCTTGCCACTACTTAACAATGCTATTGCAGAGACAACATCATACTTAGGTATAAGCTACTATGAAATTCAATACTGGAATCGAACTTGGAGCACTAAGTAACAGTGAAGACGGCGTACAAACAAGTGAGACAAGATAAAACAACATGGATACAGAAAGCCGTTTACCAAACTTTACTTAGTACAGCATTACACGCTCAAGTTCTGAATCAGAAGCACTGACCCACTTGCTCTAACCGAATCAAAGCTTCCATTACCATTTGTAACAAGACAGAGCACTAGACTTCAAAGAGACTTGTCGTTGTGCAATCACTCTACACTGGCACGTTCATAACGTGTCCCCATTGAATCAGACATCAAACTTCTCTGTCATAAGAGATGTCCTATGTTTCAGGAAACATTTTTTTAAACACGACCTTGTACATGCCACGCAATCTAAATCTACATCAGGAAGAACTGGCGTAGTGCCGTAGACTTCCGTCGTTCCTGAGGGCTTACCTTGAATCTTCCTAGTCGGAGGACGGTGCACGCCCCCCCGAGTCAAACAAGGCAACCTTCTTCTTCTTCAAAGGAGGAGATCGGTCCTACATTTTGCCTTTACCTGCCACTGTATTAGTAGATGGGCGATCTTCATGTTGCTTACTCTGCCTCTCTGTTTCAGCATGCATGCGAAGCTGAGTCGGGAGGCGACCTTCTCTGCTCGGTGTCCCACCGTTCCTTAACGGTGACAGTCGACGCCACTGTTGTTTCCCTGCACTTCCCGTCATCTTGAAACGCGGTCTCGGCCACAACACAAACAATTCTCCTTTTCTCTGCGATGCCTATTACAAAACAAGAGGAAGTACAACTTGTCAGGTCTTTTCTACAAATGTTGTGCAGAGAAACTCATGAAATGATCTGCATGGGACTTGCAACGCATGAAGTGCATGTCACTAACGTTGCGTACAACTAAACCATACTGTACAGACGGCCCACAATGGAATCCATTCACTGAATCCTGAAGACTAAAAAACAAGTACTGTAGGCATTCCTGAATCGCGAATTCCTTAAGACCTACCTAAAAACATAACGACTACAAAAGAAAGAAACTGAAAATCAAGTTCATGACATGGAAGACTCCATTCCTATTGCTCATGAAATCTCTATCTCCAGAACGTGAAGACTGCTCATAATGTCTGTAGAACATTATTTCAGGGTACGTTGGGGTGCACTGCAGTAATTCACAGCAACCAACTGTACAGTAAGTCCACTGTATACTTCAAAGCATGACACTCCGCTCAAAGGAAGTGGAACTCCAACAATGCTACGGACTGAATGCACAACACAGGAATTACGTACTCTAGAATGCTTCGAAATCAGGACTCAGTGTCTGCTTTGAAAACGCTTTGTGTCTGACGAGATGTCAAAACTAACAATTCAGACAAGTGGAATGAAAGCGTAGGAAATTGTGATAAGGAAAAGTCCCTCTAATAGCTGTCATGTGGATGCACAACCGCGAATCAAACGTGCATTATCGTGCAACTGACCTATGTCATTGGAAGCCAATGCCCGTGACGGCATTAGGTTTCACAAGCTACCAGCGCTACAAGTTCAGCATCACTGCAAAACATCTTCACTTGTATCTTGGCGTGTGCATGCAGCAAACCTAATCAGTGGATAAAGCTGCAACATGGACATGGTAAAGACTACGGGACATTGAAGGCGTAATACATACCGAATTTGGACGACGTATAGTAGGAATGCAGTTCGCGACCGTGGGCGTCTCGGAAGTCCCCACTCCACTCTCACTGAGCGGCAGATCTCTCGCGGACCGCAATCGCATTCCACATTGGTTGACGACAGAATCGGAGCTACACGGCGTCTTCATTGGAGGGGTCGACTGCACTTCCTTTGTCGCCAAGGACAGAAAGCTGCGGAAGATATGTACGTCCGTCTCATCCGCAACGATTTCAGCGGAGGAGGGTCTTTCGCAACCACTGGTGAGGTGCAATTCCAAAGCCCCAAACTGCGATCTTACTTGGTGTACCATGTTGCATTACTTCAAATGCTCCAAAAACCAGACACTCGCCAGAGTTAGGGTTCGCAAAAGAATGTCAATCGCGCTTCACTAAGATTTTCCAAAACCCACACTTCCCTCCGTCGAGTGACACGTGGACAACAGCTGATGTCACAGTGGTCGCTGACACAGGTTGCCCACTTCACTGCCATTGCCTGCTCCATAGGACGCCTCGATCAATGTAGGACACCTTTCTGTGTTCCATGTCTCCTTGTTCTCGTTAATCCAGAATTTGTAGGCGCCTGTGCTCATGTTCCACAGATGTCTAAATTTAGCCAAACTCGATTTGTTCCAGACGTTTTCGAAGGGCACGTCGGCTTGTGCATTCATTCCTCACTACTTCGGTGCACTCCGGAACTCTGTGTCCCGTCCTATGGCACTAAAAGTGGCCTGGCACTGTGAAAGTGCCGTTGGAAAGGGCGACCTCTTCACACGAACGTTCACACTGGTGAGCGTGAACTCAAACCCTAATTCCGTTCTCTTCATCGGAAACTGCGTATTTGCAAGGAAGAATGTTTTTTCACGAGTCCCACTTCTACGGCATCACAATACACTCTTTACTACTCGGATAACGTCTGTGTCTCAGTTGCGTTATATGAACGTGCTTCTGCCGTATTGATGCACAAGTGACTGACCCATACTTGCACCCTGTCTTGTGATTCTAGAGACGGTGGTACGTCTTCTCTACCCGTCTATTGTAGAAGTGCTCAAGGTTGCATTTCATTTTACCACAACGTCGATAGTTGCACACTGTCACAGTGCGCCAACAAGAGAACGTGATGGACTCTTCATCAAATTGGAATGTGCAAAGCCAAGAAGTTGAGGACGAGGTCAACTGGATGGCGCTCTGTGACTTTGACACTTTTGAGGCTGCACACGAACGGTACTTGCAAAGCCTGCTCTCTCATTACATGGAACACATGTCTTGATATGAGTTAGGGTTTGTACGCTCTCTGGACTTCATGCCCAACTCTGTCACAGATGTTTACAACAACCATGTATACTGCATGTCATGGTTTTATCATGACGTCTTTCCATTCGACAGTTGGGAAGAAGAATATGACAACTGGCTATATCTGCAAACCTTTGGGGCAACGAATTCTATTGACATTGACTTACAGTCTACGGCAACGAGTCCTTACAACTATCCACCTTTGCCACTTAGGTAGCAACAAAGGTGGATGGCATAATCCTCGGGTAAATAGACATGTGACATATTTTTCAATACTGCTTACGACTTTTTCTACATGTATGCGTACATGCTTTGCAGTAATAAACAATTCAGTGTGTCTGTACAAGTCATGCCACCCTGCCACGCTGAACAGACCTCCACCTTTCTACAGAAAGTCCCATGACAATGTATGGACTGTCCCGGTTGAGGAATGGAGCGTCGGACATGTTTTTCTATGCCACTGCGTGGTAGCAGTCCGAAAATAAGTTGTAGGTTCTAAGTACTCAGCTCGCCACGTTCTACACTTCAGAACCCTTGTGTGATGGGAGCGTCTGAGGTATATATGAAAGAAGTTAAGAATTTCTCCGGGAAATTGTGCGACAGCAGTGACTGCCTTGGAGTTAGGAAGAACAGGGCATTTAGGAAGTGCAGTACGGGATAATGTGAAGGCTACTGTATATCGGCATACAATTATAAAAGCACGTGATTCTGTGGCAAGGTAAGGCGACTCTGATATGCATACACTGCATGCTTCTGCAAGCTCGAGTGTGCGTACCAGAAGTGTCTCCTCTCTTATTTGAGAGTGTAATTTTAAATTGGTGGTTCCGTTGACTTTAATTTGAAACACTGACAGTCACGTTCTTTTCGTGAAGGTATTCTGTTATGAAGGTCGTGCATGCTATGATACTCCGAATGCGTACAGAATGGGTGAAATTTTCAGAGGTCAGTAGCAATTCTGTAGTACGCGGTATACCTGACTTGCTGTGACCAACGTTTTGAGTTTTTTTTTCCGTTCAGGTCTGCGTTACATACGCTAACACATTCTCCTCTGTGCTGGAGTAGCACATTCTTCTTCTTTGCCGTACCATGTAGCGCTCACTGTCCCTGGGTTACTGGAAAAAAAATGTCGTCGGCATTGGAATTAGTATAATGTCTAATTATCTATAAGGCATTTCGCTCTTGGAATGAATTCATTATCACGGAACGTAGGCTTGCATTGTTCAGTGAAGGTAACATATTGTCTTCAAGGGCCGTACTCTTCCTTATTTCAGATTTGAATGCAGTACCTGATCACGATGCGACCTTCCTAAGTTCTTTTAATTTGCTACAGAAGTATATTCTGCATACAGCAGTTGCAGCAAGTTCTAGTGTGGCATGCTTTTGTAGCAATAGTAGGCGTGTTCACGAGCGACACACGAGCTGGATCTAGTGGGAGTTCTGAAATGCACAACCATGTGAAACTGACTGCAGATTGTGCGGAGTACCAGGTCTCTGAGCTCATTCCATTGATGACGACCATCCCAGTGTCGTGTGGCTGTGGTAGTGGACGTTTGGTACACTGTTGGCCTTACAGGGAATCAGTTTCCTGCTGAATCGGAATACTTGTGAGTATTGCCGCACCGAACTCCACAAATCAGACCTCGGTAAGTGCATTTTCGCCCTTCATGGACTTCCTCTATAAGTGGTGCTCTTCCATAGCTGTCAGTTGTGTTTCAGAGATCTAGGAATTGTGTGTTTCAGTCATTGTTTCTTATGGACGACACGCACGTTCAGTACATTCGGACTTGCAAGCCTGCGGTTTAGTCCATAATTGACAACATTAACATGAATTAGTCATAATGTGTAAGTCTATGGCACCGTGTGCTTGTCCAAGAGGATAATGCTCAGGTTAAACTCCGGTCTCATTGAAGAGACCTACGCTTCACTAAGTTCACTGTGCTATATCATAGTGACAGCATGTTTTTGGCGATACTTGTATTAAACGGACATGCTTTCCGAGTAGAGGTCACTGTGTGAAGAAATCTTGACTTCCTGTTACACGCAGTACTAGCTATTCGAATGCGTGCCGATTGTTTTCTGAGTATCAGGAAATGCACAGTCACTACATCTTGTGAATACTGCAACGTTTCATTGCCTTCAGTGCAAGCTTCTAGATTTGCTTGAAGAAGCGTCATGGTGTAGGGTAGAGAGGAGCGCGCTTAAGGAACACACAGGGTGTCTGGCTGCACGCTGATGAGTGAAGTTGGGTAAGTCTTCAAAACTCGAATCTTCTCTTGATCTTCACTCGAATCTTCACTTGTTCTTTCGTTGGCCTATCCTGTGGCTGGCTCTATAGGGCCAAGGGTAAAGGTGTGTGATAAGAAACAAGGCTTCGGATGGGTAAAACGGGACGGCCAACACGAGTGACCGTCCGAATGATGGGCCTCTAAATTTCAAACCCACGATGACTAGGAAGCGTCTTTCATCAATGGGAACAACATAAAAGATCGACCATGTGGGCCATTAACCCCACTTCGTCGCCACAAACACAAAATGGAGCGCTTACTGGATAACCACGGCTCGCAACGATTTTACAATGCAGAAATTGAATTTTCAACTAGCCTCCAAAACTGGCTGGGAATAACAGAAATGAAAACGAGCCACAAGCCACAACACAAGGCTAGATCCTTGACATGTACGGCCTTCGAATTTTCAAGTCTTCAAGAGAACCCCAAGAACCCCAAAGAACTTCAAATAACACTAGAAAACTTCTCCTCTTACTAGCTGCGACCTTCTTTCTAGTGCTACAGATGGCTTAAGTCTCCAAATACTTAGTGTAATATCATTTTGGAAAGATAACTTTACAAGGAAAACACCCTCCAAATCTCAACTATATCTAAACTACTGTCCAAAAGTTATTAGAGTGCAAAGTAGCGGTTCCTCAAATCCCTTGACAACCAACTACTGCCTCTATATTTTTCTATAACTTTTGAACTACAAATCCAAATTGCAAGTGTGATATCAATTTAGAATCCTCAAACTAATATCCACAATCTCAGAACGTTTCATGAGAAACTAAAACTCTGTTCAAAAGTTATTAAGGAACAAAGTCTCGGGTTTCTAAACTATAAAGGCTACACTCCTTCCTATCTTCTACACTTTATAATTTCTTCAATAAGAGTTTAAATGAAGTGAATGAACTCATTATCAATAGGAAATTCTATAAACTAACTCCACAAGAATTTTCAAAGACATATGAGAAACACACCCAAAGTTGTGGTCGTTTCAAGTCACGGCCTTTCTCCTTCCAAACTCCAATTTTCTTCCAGACCTTCAACTCCTCATAACTTTCTCTTCCAAACTCCAAATCAGATGAGTGATGACTTTTTGCAAAGATACTACAATGATATACAATCTCTCCAAATCTCAAGACAAGATGAAAAATATTCCAAAAGTTATGGCTCAAAGAAGCCTCTGCTCTTCTCAATGGAAGGCCTTAGGTCCTCTCAACTTCAAAATTCTATAACTTTTGATTCACAAGTCCAAATTCAACTTGCAAGCACAATTTGGAAAGGTCTAATCACAAGGAATCAGATGCCAAAGTTTCAATTCCAAATATTCAATGCTCAATGAGCTACATCAACCCGAAACTCGATCAAAAAACTCTCCAAAACACACACATACACTTCCCTCTCTCCACACACCAACTAAGCATCTTTTCCCTAATTTCCTCTTCATCATAAGTGAGGGGGTGAGGCACATCAGCCTATACCCCTACCAAGACCCCATCTAAGATTCCAATCACTTTCCCATTCACACTCTCCCTTATCACCAAACCCCAAGCTAATTTTTCTATCACAAAAACTTCATTCTACATTTAATCACACATTGCGATTAAAATAAAATACTCAAAATATAAAATTAAGAACTAACATTCAATAAATGTTTACTAGAGGTAAAAAATTAGAGTTTCAATCGAAGGTTCACTCCATCTGCAGAAACTTGAGGATGTGTTTGATTGTCGCGGCGACATAATCAGCACGTTCCGCCTTTGTTAAAGGATTCACTGGTCCTTCTAACCATCGTTCGTGACCGCGACTCCCTTTGATAGGCCTCACCATACCAAAGTAGTGTTCGTCGTTTAAACCTTTAAAACATCCTTCAAACGTCACTTCACGACTTCCGGGCTCAACACACCCAACTTGCAATAAGATCACCAAAACTCGAGCATCTCGTTGAAGGTTCCCGTGCCACTGTTGCTCCACACGAGGTTGTTTCGGCAGTCGAGAAGGCCTAGCTTCATCTCGTAGATGCTCACGCAGCAATACAATATCTCGCAGCAGAAGAGGTTGATCCGGCAGTTGTGACAACGAGAGTTCAAATTCAGCCTCCAGTTGAGGCTCTTCATCTTGAGACTCAGAAAAAATCCTCCAGTTCGACATTCTAGTTCTAATGTGAAAATTAAACTCACCAACGAAATTCAATGAAACTCTAAGGCAAAATCGTGTTCTTATATGGATGTTGTACATCTCAATAGAACAGCGTCACCTTGAAGTTATTCAAAAAATTAACGTCACCTTAAAGCTACCCAATAAAACATATTATAATATGTTTGTACACTATGTAGGAATTTACAACAGGACAACGGCACTATTCTATTGTACAGAAGTGACTACTTCCTTAGGTGCATTACTTTCATTTAAGTGTAGCGGATTACAGTAGAGCAGTAGTTGAGGCATACAGTTGGTGTACAACACCGAATTTGGCATTCCTGAATTCGGTGATTTCAGTTCTTCCACAAATTCCTAAATGCTTCTATACTGAAGCTTGGAGTGAGGGACAGAACGTCCCACACTGAACCTTGGTCTTCTGATTTTCATGTACCCGTGATAGGCAGTACTGCAGTATTTAGTACTGGAGAACCTGACCAGGCTTACGGAAAGCAAGTACAAGTGGCCCTCAACATTTGCTGCTTAGGCTTTGCCGATTTGCAAGTAATTCTCTGAATTGTTGCATCAATGAATAGTGTGGACTGTAGGTGGTAGTGAAAATGGGAGTGTCGGTTGTATATTCTATATCTGGGTTTAGTAATGCCATGTTCATAAAACCTGTTCAACAAATCTATTTGTTTCCTTCATCTTTGAGAAGAAGTTTTTAACTAGAAGTGGCAGTGCTTTGAATATTTGTTGTGAGATCTGAAAATACACATGGATTGTATCTGTTTCAATGAGAGCATGTCAGCTGCATATTCCATATAAATGGAAGGAATTGGTTCATACTGGAAGTTCCTTTGAAGTGCTGGGAGTATGACTAGGAAGCTCAAGGGTCCTACAATGAAGCATGTAACCACTGAAACTCCATTTCCAGTAGAGAGATGTGCAGGAAATAGTACAAGTTAATCTTGCTTGGAAGAAATGTGGAATTCTTCGACAACCCAAGTCGTTTCAGAGTTTGCTGATGTCCTTGTAATTAGTTCAGAAATAGTGAAGGTGAAAGCATGGTAGGCTTAAAAAGGACGGCCAGGCTTGCATTCATTCTATGCAAACAGAACGAAAGAGTAAGAGGGTGGCTCACATTTCGATACAGTACATTCCAGTGAGGTCTCTCTCTCTGAATTTCTTCCATACAGAAGCCTTCAATGTTATTGAAGTTCCTTTGTAAAGGACAAGAAGTCCGCTACTCTTGAATTCAAGTGAGGGAGAAGTTCATAAGAATGAGTACTACAGTGGAAACAATCAGGAACGTCAAAATAAGGAATTAAGCATTGTTGGATGCATCTTCTTCTGAAACTCATATTCACCTAGTATAAACGCGAAATTGTAGTCCCAAAAAAAAAAAAAAAAATGAATCATTATGTAATTTCTACAGAATTTAAAACAATAGGCTCCCTAGACCACTTAAAGCATCCTCTAGGTGTACCCTAAAAAGAACTCGGTAGAAATGAGTTCTCCATTAATGAGAATTATACATGTGTCTTACAACAGCATCAGTACATTAGAGTTAAACATTTGTCAAACACTAGAAAGAACACGTCAGGACAGATTCTGTGAGACTAAAGGGTCCATGAGTTGGTAGAGGGACGCAAATGGACATTATTTCCTTTCAACATGTGTAATCATAAGACATTTGTAAGGTGTGCAAGATATGATGTACTGAAATTTATTTTAACATACTCTGGAACCATGTGTCGAATGTAGTGCACGAGAAGTAATGATGTCTATGTAAACCTTGGTCATCCTGACGAAACGCAGTTTTCGTAGAACATGGTAGACAATGGTTCGCAACATCAAGCACACATTCGTTTCACAACAGATGGAGTTGCATTACGACACATTCCAGTAGGTGATTTGATATTGCAAACAGAACTGCGAGTTGCAACAGAGCATGATGTCAAATCATTCAGATGCCCTTGTTGAGATTGCCACGGAGGACAAAGGAAAAGTATTGAAGTTATACGTAGACATCATACGGCGGTTGGAAGACATCCCTCCCTAACGAAGTCCATGATAGGTGGAGATCCCCTTGACGGCTATCCTGTTCGTGGACTATGGGTAGAAGATTTAGCATATGACAACGATGTCTACAGTGAAGGTTACCATGTACAGGACAGTGACGCTGAAGACATACACATGGGAGCTACCGACGAGGGATTGGAAGGGAACAGTGTTGGTGGAGCTCCTCTTGATAAACATCATAAAGTGCACCGTCAAGTTATGGAGGCATTCGACCGAGGAGATGCTTTGCACGTTGAAGTTGGTGGTGATGTTCAATTGGCGGACAATGATGATGGTGACAGTGACACACTGCATGGATTGGAAGAGTTGTATGAACAAGCAACAACTCCCTTGTATGATGGCTCAAAATGTAGTGTGGTTGCTGCAACAATCGTTATCATGAACATGTGTTCAATTTTCCGAGTGAGCAATCGCTTCACAGACGAATTGCTTCAGTATTTGTCAACGGACTTGCTACCAACAAACTGCCTTCAACACATTACATTGTACGACGAAGTATCAGGAAATTGGGATTGACTTACAATAGTGTGCATGCGTGTCCAGACGGGTGTGTTCTTTTTGAAGAGGACCTAGGCACATTGGATGCGTGTCCAAAGTGCCACAAATCACGCTGGATAGAGGGCAGTGAAGCGATACCGGCAAAAGTTATTAGACATTTTCCGCTCATTCCACGTTTGAAGCGCATGTGGAGGTCCTCTGAAATTGCAGGTATGCTAACAGGGTATACTAAGCATGTCAGTGAAGATGGCGTGATGCGCTCTGTTGTTGACAGTCCTGCTTGGAAACATGTTGATACAGATCCCGTTTTTGGTGATTTTGGTGCTGAGAAGAGGAATATGCGTTTTGCATTAACGTTAGATGGTGTGAATCCATTCAAATTGAGCAATACTAACTGGTCAACGTGGCCAGTTCTGGTACTCATTTATAATTTTGAGCCTTGGTTTGTTACAAAGAAATTCTTCATTTCATTGTGCATCTTGATATCTGGAAAGCAATCACCGTCATCAAAGAATCTAGATGTATTTATTCGGCCACTACTACGGGAGTTGCATGAATTGTGGACGGGTGTTTGCGCTAAAGATTTTTCACGTGCGGATGGGAATCGCAATTTCATACTTCGTGGTCTCGTGCTATGGACCATCTCAGATTTTCCAGCGTACGGTTTGATATCAGGTTTATGTTCGAAGGGTTACAAAGGATGTCCACCATGTAGACCTGCGACGAATGCACGTATGGCAAGGACGGGAGATGTATTACCGGGTAGAAGAACAAAGGGATCCAAACTAGTTTATGGAGGCATTCGCAGATATTTACCACGATTCCACCCGTACCGTCAAAATAAAAGGTTCAATGGCGATGTTGAAGAGCGTCCAACACCGACAGTTATGTCTAGCCTTGATGTAATTCGGTATGCCGCGTGGCATCAAGCGTACCTTGATTTGGGTGGAAAAGAAAATGATAAATATGATCCCGTGCATTGGACCGGGGTGAAGCGTTTGAGTGCATTGTTTGAACTTCCGTACTGGCAGGTACATTCCTTACTTGAATCAATGTACATTACTCTTCTGTCCTTGAAGTTGCAGCATCAAACGTATAGGTTTTATGAAATGTGGTACCACTTTTATCTACGTCAATGTTGATCATAAAACGGCAGTGACATTGTTTGTACTCACTTTACAGTGAGTTGCATGGAACACTGTGAAAACACAGTGAAAGCTTGAATGTTGTGTGTGAATGGCATTCATATTGAAAACCTCATTGTGCAGTACCTATTGATTCGCCATGTGCTGGATGTCATGCACTATGAGCGAAATCTATGTGAAAACATGGTGAAGATACTTTTGGCCGTGAACGATACTCTTGGAAGTAGACAGGATGTAGAGAATCTTGGCATACGAAACGAGTTGTGGCTCCAAGAAGCGCAACGTCCAACCGCGGATTTCTACATGCCACGAGCACCATATGTCTTGACTAAAGAGGAGCGCAAGGAGTTTGTTGGGATTATATCAAGTATCCTTACACCAACCAATTATGTGGGGTCAATTCATAAACGTATTGTTGACGGGAAACTGTAGTACATGAAGACGCATGACTACCATGTTCTAATGCAGCAGGTGAGTGTGGGAAAAACAATTCTGTAAGTCAAACATAGACATTAGGGAGGTATGTTTGAAACGTTAGCAATCAAATTGTTTTGTAGATGCAATATTTTTCGTCTACATCTACAGAAGTCTGTATTCAAGAAGTTTTCAGCTCTAGCATTTCTGTGAATGTTGTGAAATGCATGAATAGTTAGTTCAGTTGGTATAATCCAGCAAAGGCAATGTGTGGGGATGGTTGTGTTGCATCATGGGAAATGAATCCGAAATGTCTTTTGATTTTCGGGTTCTTCTTTGCAGGTGCTCCCCGTTGCTGTTCGGAATGTACTTGACGAGAATGTACGTTTGGCCATAATAAAGATGAGTCGTGTATTCCAGCGACTGTGTGCAAAACAAATAAAATCTAGTGATGAAAACGACATGATGAATGATGTCATTATGGTAATGTGCACGATAGAGAAAGAGTTTGCACCGACATTCTTGAATGTCATGACACATCTCCCAGTACATCTAGTGCAACAATTATTTATATGTGGTCCGGTACATTGTCGATGGATGTATCCAATCGAAAGGTACATGAAGACCTTGAAAGATTATGTGCGGACGTATGCGCACCCGGAGGGCAGCATAGCTGAAGGATATCGAATGGAGGACACACTAGGATTCTGTACGGAGTACATGAAGTAGTACAGAGGGTCAACATAGCGCGTCTGGGATGCCATGGAAGACGCTATTATGAATGATGAGATTCTACCATCTCACGAATCGAGGAAGAGGAAAATGTCACAAGAGATGCAAGGTTATGCGCACACATTTGTATTGGACAATGCAGCTTGTTTACAACCTTGGCGCGAGTAAATTTGACTATCTCTGAGATCAAGTGAATTGCATTCAGCCCATGAGTATCATGCTGACATTGTGATAAGCAAAAGAGTTATCTGAAATAGAACTCGCGTTGAGGTTTTTTTTTTTAAGGGTATGTCTTCAATTCATGATGCACTGTGAACGTATTACATGCACACTTAGAACATTAGAGACACTTGTACCTTGCAAGAACAAGCGCTTGCTAGAACGTCTTGTCGTTGAAGATAGTTGTGAATGGTACTGGAGAATTCCACATTTATCTGCTTTATAGATGTTCTAGTAGAAAAAGTGCTGACTTTCAGTGCTTGTTCTGTATAGGAAATATGCAGTAGCGAAAACACAGCGCTGGGAAGAGTGTGAGTCGTTTTGAATAAGTAGCAGACTTCGTAATATCTCAAAAACAGTACAGTATCCAGTTGAATTGAATGAGCTGCCTTGTTTTGCAGACTGGTTTCGGGAAAAAGTTCTGGATGCTTGTAATGAAGGTGAAGACGTGGATGCCGATGTTTTGCAATATACAGAACCACCTGAGTGGTATGCAAGCTCACATCGTCAGATGTATTGTTTTGGAGTACATTTTCGTGTAAGAAGTTCAGAAATAGCTCTAGTGACAAGGAATTCGTGCGTTGTGGCATCATTCACTCAAGAGTTACAATGGGGTACGACAACAGGGTTGTTTTTTTGAATATATTTTTGGGTTTGGGTGTCGTGTACAACGTCCAACGTCGCGTGTCACGGTGACAACTTGTTACGAAGGGCGTCCCACCTCGTCGCGAAAGTCCATTTTCAACAACTCAAAAAAATGAAAATCTTACTATTACTATGAACCTAAATGAAGAATGTAATATGTATTCATAAAATTGAAACACTTAATTGAAACCCAACTTATATATATCAAAATTTTAAATTTCTAATGATTTATTTTTGAGTCAACTTGATTTTTAGTCAATGAGACGTCACGAGGGCTCTACTAGATGTTGCGTGACGTCTGTCTGTCGCGATGTCGCAATGTCCGGCAGAACAACCCTGTACGACAAATGGAAGGCCAATAGAACGCACAGAAGATTATGTGGGGTACATAGAAGAGATACTTGAATTGGATTACCAGAACCATTGCACTACAGTTCTAGTTTGTGATTGGGTGCGAGCATCTCGAGATGCACGTTCGTCGAATATAGTATGTGACAAGTATGGTTTCACGCTTGCGAATTTCAACCATATGGATGGAAAAGTGCATGCAAATTCGTTTGCATTCCCATTACATTGCCAGCAGGTGTTTTTCTCCGACGATATACACAAGCGCGGATGGAAGGTGGTGTGTCGTACAGATGTTCGTGGTAGACGTCAAGAACCATTGTTCGCCACAAGTATTCCAAATGTCTTAGAAGTGGGCAGTGATGCAGATTTCATTGGTTTGCATGCTGCGCCATTGCCCCCGGGGAGATTACTCGCGATTTTTAGAAAACTACGTGAGTTAAAAAATAGGGTCTATTTAATTCAAAGGGGATAAATTATATATATATATATAGAACTACTATAGGGTTCTTGAAATGTCACATATCCTATTATATATAAATTAGGGTATGTATAAATATCATTTAGTAGGAATTTTTATTAATAAATTAGCCTTTATAAATACGGTTCATATAAAAAGTTTGTAGTACAATGAGTATAGATGTAAACAAACTTTCTTAATTGAATGATAAAACTTACACAATTTAGTAAATCTAAGGATGTATTTCAAGAGATTTGTTGTTATCATCAAATATTTCTAGCATGTACACACAAATCTTTCCTTAGGTATACCAATTATGTAACATCATGTAAAAAACTACTATTCCAAGACAAAAGAATTGAGCTGTAAATTTACAATTAGGTTGTACTATGGAGATTTGTGTGCACACAAAGTACCGATTAAGAAATTGGTATAGAGTGTGCAACATCTGCATGGAAACTTTTCTATACTTTGACACTACAAACTCTAGATTTGCTTTAACCACTTGAATATATACTTATAAATGTTTGGAATCATCTTCTTTTTACTAGTGTTTAATAAACACTCTTTTATTTTTTGATTCTAAATTCAAAACCATTGTAAATGCATATGTAAAAATAAAATATATAGTCTCTATATTACAATAGAGGTCATATTCTTGGGTTAATCTACAATGTTTTTAGAGTGTCAATTTCTCATGTTGTTCATGTTATATTGCTAGTATTGGTGTTTTTCTTAGTTTTAGTATCATAACTATATTTAATGTTTCTATGATGTTTATTATTCACCATATTAGGTTATTTAGAATACATGGCATAGAATTTAGAATATTTAAAATTATTGTTGCATTTTACATTTTTATTTGTCATTTGAAATTGTACTACAATACAAGTAGTGCATATATTAAAAAAATAGTGAATATGTAAGACACTTCTTTTATAGTGTGTTATAAATGGACATGAAAAAATTAGACATATAAATTTTGTATATAAGATAGCCTAACTATAAAAACCAAATGATTGAATTTATATGTAAAAATACGGTCATTTTAATTACTAAAATGAAGGTAAATAGCCCTATGTTAAATACCCTCTTAACTCAGGTGTATGCTTAAAATTACAAGGAGTGATCTCCCCGGGCCATTGCCGTGTGAACCGATTCGAGGTGCACAGGTTGCAGGTGGTACGCACATTAGGACATCAAGGGAAGCAATAGCAGTTGAAGAAGCCAACACATCCCAATGAAGAAGATCAGGCATGTAACTACAATTTCATGAATGTCACAGTGACATTCGCTTTCAAGCTGGTGCAAATGATTGTACGTGTCACTTGATTGTGTAGCGTGTAAGTGAACGAGGATATAGAGAAGTGTAGTTCTTAGAACGTGAGACATTGCAGCAGCTATTGAAAATGCACATTTGTGCAGACGTCCTTGAAATACAGTTCGTCAACATTAAAGTGCGATACACAATGGAGTTGAAGTGTTCCAGTCTTGCATCTGTTTACAATTCACAGAGCAGTATGAAATGTAGTTCTAAATGTTCACAATGTATGTAATGAACGTCGGGATGTATGCTTCTTTATAAATGAACCGAGTATCAAGTTTATTCCATTTTTCCAAAGAATTTAAAATAAATTATAAATGTAAATAAAAATGAATAAAAACTAAAAAATTTAAAAAAAAATTTAGTCAATTTTTTTTTTCAGAAAATATATTTTTCTAACAATACTAATTTACATTTATATATAAATTATATATTTTTTAACAGAAACGTCAACTTCAATAACCGGAATTCTGAGAAGTGATTGAAAAACATGTGAGTGAAGTTTTTGATCAGGACGTGAAGCATTTTTTTTATAAAACTAAAAATGAAAAAATTCGAACATACCTTTGTACATAGATGATGTATGTATGTACGAGTACGTCCGAATTTTTGATGGAAACAAACTCTTCCTACATATGAGTACAAACCAACTACGTAGTCCTCATCCATACATGTGAATTTCAGTGTACAATGGGAGCACATCATGCCTACAAGCATTTCTGTCCATGACATTTCCAATAATGTCAATCTTGTTTCATCGAACAAGTCGCATTCAGTTTCACGTTTCATACCATTTCTCAAATATATTTTGCGTTCTTCCTTCAATTTCACAGCAAAACAAGCCAATGCACATTCAAATGTCTGTAGCAATAGCGATGTCACCATAAGTTAGGTTTATATTTTCAGTATGACTTAGCTTGTTGAAATGAACATCACGCTAAATTCCAACGTTGAACGCCTTTTTCTCTTTGACGTCTACTTGTTCCGTAGAACAAGCACCGTTCAAAAAAAATACCACCAAAAACAGAGGTTTCCTATAGTGGAAAGTTCTTTCAAATGTTGTATTTTTATATATTTAAAAAAAACAAAATCCTATTTTTTACAAATTAAAATGTCGCAAGTTGTATTTTCTTCACTAGAATTCTATGAGAATTCTATGTCCAAAATTCTGGTGATATAAATACAACTTGTGACATTTTAATTTGTAAAAAATAGGATTTTTTTTAAATACTTAAAAATACAACATTTAAAAGAACTTTCCACTGATGAGATTTGACCAAAAGACTCACCAAAAATAATGTTTTATACCTTTGGAAAAAAAATGAAAAATGAAGCTCGATCTCTTTGTGGACTTCTACAACACATAAAAATAAGTATATTTATAATTCTTTTAGAAAATAGCTATAAGTCTACTAAGAAACCATCCTCTCCAAATTTTAGGTCAAAATTTGTTTTTTTGGAGATAAACAATGCTTAAAAATCCTAAATCAAGTACTATGAGAAATTTTAGGGGCTATTAAAAATAATAAATTATTTTTGAAAAATCTCCAAAATTCATTATAGATACATAATAGCTATGAGTAGCTCCCTTGTAAATTTTGAGTCATTTGAAGCTAAAAGACAAAAATTATGGCCAAAAAGAAAATCAAAAACTAAAATGTGACAAAAGGCTTTAAGTGTTTCTTGCAATCACCCCAATATACTACTCCACCAAATTTTAGTTGATCACCATCTTGACACTTTCTCTAGAAGGGGGAAAAACCCATAAAAAAAACCCCAAAAACTTGTTAATTCTCCTGCAAATGAAATTCAGAATGTTTAGGGTTTACAAGTTTTTACACAAAAAGGTGTCTCCAGCGCTGTTTTCTTGTTGCGTCGGGTTTCTCTAGCTCTAGTTCCCAGACATGGCTGGCGATACAGACGTCAGTGTACAATACTCAGCAGCTACCTGCCAATGTTCATTCAATGCTGATCGTTTTGCACTGCAATTTGCACAGTTTCCTGAATGAAATCGCTTGTGATCTGATGTGCGTGCACCCGACATGAGCTAAAAACTTAGTTTAGGTGTTGGTGTTACTATCGGTGTATGATCGAGTGTAGATTTGCACTGTTGTGAACATTTGCAATTGCAGTCTCATCGCGATTGCATTCTTTCTGACCGGAGAGGCTGCGGCTGCGGACAATTGAGAAGACTTTTTAACTGAGTGATTTGGGGAGAAATAGCGCTCGCGAGCTTGCATTGTCCCTGCGATGGTGCCCGCTTCAGTTCCGTCCTTCAGCAAATCAGATGCTCGAAATTGCCTCAGGTATCATACTTATGGTTTCCTTGATGAAATGAAAAATTGACGTCTCAATTTGTTTCCTACGGGACAGAAGTGATGAAATGCATCTTGAAGTTCAATCCGTAATTTCTTGCAATGCGCCGTTTAGCAATGTCGTGATTGAAGCAGTACTCGTAGTTTCTTTCCATTGCTGTGTCGGAAGGAAGGAATTGCAAGTGGCATTGCTTTCATTGCATCGGGATCATCCGTAGATCTCAAGGTTGTCTTGAAATTCAGTAGGGAACGGGTGTTCGTAAACCCTAATACGTTTGTGGAGGCCGGCCAATTGCGCTTGCTGATTTTTGTGATGATCATGTACAGTATTCGCTACATTGTTCGACTCTCGGTTAGTTTCTACTGAGTTTGGCAGGCTTCTGAGAAGCGCCATTCCTTCCTTTCTCTCTTCCATCCGATCCATCGCTTTCATGTTGATTGTCGTCGTTTAACTCCAGTGTTGCAAGGGTCTCAGCAACATCTGCAAATTATAGACATAATGAGAGCTGATGGATATCAATCGGATATCTCAATCTGAATGAACCGCAATGAACCGCAACCTAAGATTTCTCTGTAGATTTCCTTGCTGGCCCCCATAATTGTGACTTACATGTAGTTTCATTAAGGTCTAAAATCAAGGACGGGTATGAATTTATGTTCAGAATGGGGTAAATTGTGCCATAGTGTGTATCGCCTTTCCTCCCTCGCGGAAGGGATTTTTCATAACGTGGCCTCTGACACGAGGGCAACAGTGTCTGAAAACATGACTCACAGTAGGTCGTGAAAATCTTGTCAAGAACTCGCGCTGCTTGCCACTGTACTACTGTAGAATGAATAGGATACCAACACAGAACACAGACGCCCCGATTGACTATATATTTAGTCACTCTGTTCCGAACTTCAACTACTAACTGCTCCTCAATTAGATTGGATTGATTATGTACGTATTTTTGTGACAACCTTTTAGTACTTCTGTACACAGCATAAGCTTTACAGCATCAACTGAATTTCTGTCTCGTTGATTCCTGGGTACATGTCCAATATCATGAACTACCGACTAATTGCTTGTGTCCGGTGTATTGATTCTACCAGGCGCCAGGTTACCAGCTGTGCTGTGCCAGAGAGAAAGCCATGGTCCTTGGGTTACACCTCAGTCGAAGTAGTGACTAGGAGAGAGGACGAGCCTGCACAAAAGAATGATGACGGAAAAAGCGGCAGGAATCTGTGCAACTTGTCTGACGAAATCCTGGACTCCATCCTGGCCAAACTCGATTACCAAACCTTGTTTCAAGTGAAAGCAGTATGCAAGTTGTTCAAAGCCCGCATAGAGGATGACGGATACAATTGTTGTCGAGAGAGCCAGCACCCCCGAGAGGCAGTGTTGACAGGGCTCCACTTCTCCGTTCGCGATGATAATGTTTGGCGATGCGCTGGCTATGACTTGGATACCCAAAGTTGGATGAAGTTACCGCCGTTTGCAATGCTCCCAAGATTGGATACCAATTTGCGCAAAAATCATTCTATTTGTGGAGCTGGTGGCCTCCTGTGTGTCTATGTCTCTGCAGTACAGTCCTCTCTGGCATTTCAGGAGATCTCAGAGAAGATTGTAGTATTTAATCCCTTGACCGGAAGGTGGAGGGAGCTCCCACCTCTAAACCATCCCCGGAATCCTGTGCTACTGCAGATGGTGGTCACTTCGACGGGAGATTCTTTCCAGATCATTGTTGCAGGGAGTGCGAGGAAAGGTGACAAGCATCTTTCGAAAGTCACCGAAGTGTTCGATTCTCGGACGTCCATGTGGACTGTGAGCGAGGACGTTCCCGGGCCCGTATTTGCCTTGAATGAGCATCAGAATGGCGCGTACAGGAACGGTATCTTGTATTGCGTGGCCTTTTTGGATGGAGACCGTGGCCGTGGCCTGCTGGCGTACAGTGTGGATGAGGGGAAATGGTTACCTGACTTGGCGTGCCCTTTGCCAATTGCAGCGAACTTGAACATTGTGCAAGTGACGAATATCAACGGCGAGATTGTGGTGTTTTCGGAGATTGAGCACGATCCTTACAATCCGCGTAGGACTGTTAAGCATCGCATTGACATCCTTCAGGACGCAATGCCCCCCAATGCAGGTGAAGGTACAACGGAGAAGTGGAGGAACGTGATGTTAGACATGAAAGGTAGCAGTCAGTCAAGACTTCAGATCTACCCGGAGTACACCTGCTTACCGTTTGGGGAGGGGAGGTTGTGCATTTTCAACAGTATTGCACACACGGGCGTCATTTACGATATGATGAGTGGAAATCGCACAGTGGACTTGAGTGCGCCAACCTGGGATGGAAGTGGCGAAAAAAATTTCTACAGCTTCAACCCCCCAGCATTCCTTTTTGAACCTAGTTTCCGAGGCCATGTGAAACTGGAGCTTACCAACGGTTGGGCAGACAGAGTACGTTTGAATTAGGTTTTTTTTTCCATGAGACCCATACACTGGACTGAGCGACTTATTAGCGAGTTTCAGAAGGACATCTATTTCGGAGTTGGTGCTCTCCTATCATTACAAACAATGACCGGTTTTCCTATGATCAGCCTCGGGTGCATCAACTTTTGCGGAGTTCTGAAGTGCGACAATTTTGTACAAAGTGTACAGATTTGAAAATGAGCAATAAACAAAAGTTTGTTTGTAAATGATAAGATTTGCAAAGTCGGCAATTGACACGCTTGATTACTCTGCTATCTGAAATTACTGAAGAATTTCAGTGTCTTTACCAGGGGCCAAGCGTGTCGTTAGGATCTCTGCTGTCCTCTCAAGTCAAAGATCTCTGTGCACAGCCTCGAGACAAAACTAAAGCTAATTCGTCCATGAATAGCACCTCGCCAGTGCTCCTGGCAGCGAGACCATTCCAATAGCACACGGTGGAACGATGCTACGCCAGTAAGGTAGGTGGCTCGAATTCAGACCCTGTCTCTGAAAGCGATCTGGTAGATTTTGCCTCTAACATGTACCAGAAGTGTACATTTCAGGAGGGGGTCGCTTTTAGAAACCACTGTGTTTTCAACTTCAAAAATTCATAACTAATTCCATGAAGGTCCAAAAAATATGAAACGACTTGGGTTGGATGCCAATTCCATCATTCTTCCCAGGAAAATTTACTGAAAACTGTTTAAAGTGCTTTAAGGTCTCCCAAATTGCGAATCAGCTCTTAAAGGGACGGTTTCTGAGCCACCTACCTTATGCAAATGAAGTGCCCGCCTGTTAGAGTCCCCCCCCCCCCCCCCCCCCCAAGTGCACAGAAGCAAATTTTCAAGGCAGTTTCACAGATGCCAATGCCCCAGGACTAGTCGAAGGCCGGTGGGAGTCGGAAAAAAACCCCAAAACGTGATCTTGATGTAAGAGAGTGGCGCAAGTCAAAGAAGTGAACCTTGGCAGGTTGAAGTGTTGTGGCCACAGTAAGCATCAAACATTTCAAAGCCCAATTAAGCTTACTGTAACAGTGAGAGGGACATAGAACTCACATCCCCTGTTGCCGTCATTTCCAGGTCGTCGGATTCAAACTTGTATCCGATTTTCTTAGAATTGTACAGAGTGTTTCGTTTTAAAGCCTGGCCTCGCCAATCAACCTCACATGTTTCTATGTACAATGTATTACTGACTCTCTACCAATGTTTAATTTGCAATTACGGTAAGCATCAATTGCATCCACATTAGAATTTGCAGCCTGTTTGCTGTCTCTGTTTGGTGTGTCTGTTTTGTGGAAACTCCTTGATCTTGCCAAATCGCTTGCAGATTGGGTGACGGCACTTCGGAAGAGGTTGCAGGGGCCAGTTCTAGGTTAGTATCAGATTATCAACGCATCGTTGTCTTGCTTCAGCTTTCGGGTTCTCGCAATGGAAGGGGACGAGGATGGCTATCGCTATGGCTCTTTCTACCGACATTCAGAAACGCTTGATTGCCTCGCTTCCTTACGAGCGATCACATCAACTCAAAGTCGTGTCCAAGCCCTTCCGCGATTGCACTCAAGAAGAACAATTCCTCGGGTTACAAAGACAATACTATCCGGAGACTCTCACGTTCACAGCTCCCCATTTCTACATCAGAGACGGCGTTTTACAATGTGCAGGGTACGAATCGTCTCTTCGAAAATGGCGTCGCCTGCCACCTCTGGACTATCTTCCCGAGTATTGTGCTCCCGACCCCGACCTCTTCAAGGAGTATCTTGTTTGCAGTCACCACGGAATAATATGCATGAACGTCTCCAAATCGACAGAGGAGAAGCTGATCGTGTTCAATCCTCTTACAAAGCAATGGAAGCTCCTGCCGTCTCTCCATCATCGCCGAAACCCCGTGCTCATGCACATCCTCGTGGACCCAGAAACGCAATCGTTCGTGATCGTGGCTGGAAGCTCGAAATCTGGAGACGAGAATCTCTCGCGCATTACGGAGCTTTTTGATTCTCGCACTTGGACATGGAAGCGCACAGGAGACTTCCCTGGACCTGACTATGCCCTAAACGAGTATCAATTGGGGGTTTACAAAGAGGGTAACATCCTCTGCGTGGCGTTTCTGGATCAAGACTCCGGGAGAGGGATCTTGCGTTACAATTTGCACCTCGGCCTGTAGTTAAAGAATTGGATGTTCCCCTTACCGTTTGCCCGAGCTTTCAAGATTGTGCAGCTCGTGGAGAACAGGGGAGAGATTTTTGTGTTCTCGGAGCAGGATAATGGGGAAGGGGGAGTGGAGCATTGCCTAGATAGATTGGAATGGTTTTGTAATGAACATCTCGGCAGTGCTGAGCTTGGTGCTGAGCATGGCAGTGAGCTCCGTGATGAGCTCGTTCTCCAGCCATGGAATCTGAGAAATGTTGTGAGAAATAAAAAGCTGGGAGGACGGAGTTTGGAGATTTATCCGGAGTATGTGTGTGTGGGATACTCTGAGCATGAGCTTTGTGTTTTCAATGCCATTGATCACTCTGGAGTTCTTTATGATGTTCAGCGCTTTGGGCCGTTGAATCTATTGCGTTGCAACTTCAAATGAAGGAAACCTCAAAACACATCATTCCAAAACAAGACCTCCAACCTCTAATTAATAAGTATGTGATTTTATTGCCTTAATTGGTTGCATTAGTTGTAGCTATTAGGAGCTCTCTAGAACTAATTCGTACAGAAAGCGCTAACCAATAAAAGCATTTCTTGTTTTCTACATTACAAAAACAGATTTTGAATTTCTAGAAGCCTAAAGACATTTAAAGTTGAAATTGAAGGTCGCGGCGGTTGCTTCTACTGATCGAAGCCATGGGACTGACCGACCGATAATGAAGTCCTCGATCACTGTTAAAATCCTCCCGAAAATTGGAATAAGGTCCACATTGTGAATTCATGCAGATCAAAATTATGAAAAGTCACACTTCTTAGAGAAACCGCTCACAAGACATGGAAATGGGTTCCAAGCCAGCACGCAAGAATAGGGGTGCTTGCATGCCCATATCCAAGTCATCCAACAAGTGTGTCCTTTGGAAACTGGAAACTTTTCTCTTATGGAAACTATCAAATACTGTATATGAATGCAGAGACTAGTTTCTCTGTCGGTTCATGCAGCTACCATATTGCCGCCAAGAGAGTTCACAGGATGACTGAGGCTTATGTCAGCAGAGAGAAATACCTATTGCTGTAACAGAAGACAGAGTAGAATATACCCTAATCACATAACAGAAAATATAATTATGAGGTAAGTAGCCTTTGCTCTCAACTACGGCTTCGAAGCGTGCTGAGGTGCACTTGTGCGACCGAGGTAAATAATTAAGTTCTCAGCATTGATGCTAATAAATCGAAGCCAGCCAACACCGCCAGCGATTCATGTACATCGGTTTCCTCACCAGCCTCAGGTGACGATCATGAGGAGCTTCGCCGCATGGTTCCAGCATCTCCATAGACTGCCAGAAGCACATGGAAAATGAATTAAGATGGGTTCGCAATGAATGTTTGTTGCCCGGCCAGAAGCTAGGTTTAGCCATCATCTCAGAACAAAGATTCAGAACAAGAATTACGTTATGGAAGGAAGTCACTCCATATTGATATGAAGCTCAGTGCACCTCACACGCTGGTCTCTTGGAAGTCATCCAAGAGATTGATGCATTGAAGGTCGATTAGCAATACGATCAGGAACAGAGATCGAGATTGATTCATAAAAAGTATGCTTCTTTAGATACAGGCTGGTTTATTTTAATCATACGGACAAAGAAGAAGAAAGAACTCAAGAATTTTGATCAGTTGGGGTGAAGCCCAAGTTTGCGAAATAGTGTGATGGTATGACTCGAAAGAGTCTTCGATATATTCTGTAATTAATGAAAAGCAAGCTAGCTAGATGCATTTGCATGGACACTACTGCGTGCGTACCATCCACAATGAGAATCCAGTAATGAATTTGCAGCAGGAGGAGCATCCGCCGCCACCGGGGGGTCCTGAAAGAGGCCGAGGGCGAGCACTTCGTGCGGGTGCAGTTGGAATTGCGGATGAATGCCAGGGAGTCCGTCGGCTCCAAGTTCGGCACCTGCAGGCACTGCATCGGGGTCGAGAGCCATCAATGTATATCGATGTCGACCGAGGATCAAGAAATGATCTTTGTGTCGATCGATCTGTGGAGCATCTGCAGGTCTGATTTGAGAGCAGTCAGGGGGTGTTGAGAGAGACAGAGAGACAAAGCAGCCGATTTGAACTATTGAAGACGATAAAATCTGGATGAAGCAATTCACACGCTCGGTCATGGAGACGGTGACCCTCCAAGATCTCCAAGGTAATACCTACTCCCTATTGTTGTACTGTAAGCGGTGGTTTCGTACTTCGAAACTGCTCTCAGCAAATTGAATGGGGATCTCCAATTCCAAGTATGAGCTCAAACTAACTTTCCATCTGCGAACTAACAAATTTCAGCGTTTTCTCCAGGGATCAGATGCTTGCTACTCATATGAGTCCTTTGAATTGTATGATGCTTGCAACCAGGAGTTTATATGTGAGAAGAAAGTGAGACTGCTTTATATGGACACGTGTAATATCTTAATTTTACCAACTTGTGCGCCCGCAATGTCAAGAGAGGTCGGTGAGAATCAACGAATGCTAAGAATCATCTCCAGACAGGTTATTTTAAATATTTTTTGGTGGCTTACGGTGCTCAGACAGTTTCGGAGTACAGTCGGTGTTCGGTAGCATGCGACTCCAAAATGCAGAAGATTGACTGCCAGGGCCCACGTATGGGCACTGGAGTACTGGACATGATGCTATTCATGGTCGTACTATTTTTAGTTTTGTCGAGGGGCTCCAAGCATGGGGGTGCTGCAGATGTTATGCACATAGAAATGAATTTAATTAGTAATGAAAGGTCTATCGATGCTTGTAATACAGATAAAAACTAGCTATATGTAGCGTCATATAACAGGCCATAGTGGATGTGGAGACTCAGTTTTTGAACATAGTTGTAGGTTATTCTAGAGTGGTTCATCATATTAAAGTGTTTGCAAACTGTAAATCAAAGCAACAATTAATAAAAGAAAGACCATGCTTAACCCCTAAAGGACCAAAGTGTTTTTTTGGCAACATAGCGATTTTGGGCAGGTACATGTGACTAGAGATTTCTATATTTTGGAACCAAAATTTAATAGAAGGTGTGGATGAGGAGTATCTTTGAAGCCCAACAATTTTCATGACTTTTGACTACATGGTTGAAAAGTTATTGCATAATATGTTGTTTGTTTCTCAACTCGGGCAGTTCGGGCACATAAAAAAAATCACTTTTTTTGGAAACCAAAATTTGAAATTGGTTTTATAGATTTATATATATGTGGAAATCTTTGAATCATTCCATTTGGATTAATGAGTCAAAAGTTATGAAGAATTTTAGTTTGCGGGTAGTTATGGATTCTCTACTCTAAAATAAACTTTGAAGTCCTTTATTTTACTCAATTTTCAATATTTTTGAAAAAAACAAAAAACATTGGGTGTAGAATGTTTATTACAACATTTGAACCATTGAGATTGGCATTTTTCAATTCAATAAATAAATTGTTAAACATTTAGTATTTTGAATCATTCTCTACTTCTCTCTACTTACTATTTTTTTTGTACATGTTGTACAATTCGAAATGATTTGAAATTTTTTGAGCATGTAGAAAACTTGAATTGAAGAATGAATCCAAAGAGTAACAACCATTTTGAATATTTTTTCATACAAATGTGGCCTTTTGAAGTGTAGCTGCCCAGATTTCCGCAGTGATAAAAAAGGGATTTTTGTAACTTCAAACACTATTATCTTACAATCTACATGGCGGAATTTTCTGAAATTATTTGTACATGCTCTCAAACTAGTGTACTCTAAGATCCTACGGTTACATTATTCTAAAAATGTTTTTTTTCTAAAATTTGATAGTTATCCTAAAAATGACAGTTTTGGTGCAATTTTGTTGAAAACATAGTCAAAAACCTTTAGGGGTTAAATGGACTGCGTGAATTAGGAATTGATGGTAAATTTTATTAAAATGGTGGTATTTTACATGCCACTTTTTAGACCACGTAGTTTGAATTGAAATTTGACATCTAGGATAGGTATAGACTTTAAACATTTGGAGCTAATATAGATTTCAAAAATCTAGGGTAGATTTAGATTTTTGACCGTGCGGTTTAGAACATCTTTAGAAGATAGGTATAGATTTTGAAAATCCAAGACCGATATGGATTTCCAAAATCTATGGTAGGTATAGATTTCAGATTGTGCAGTTTAGAACATCCCTAGAGGATAAGTATAGATTTTGGAAATCCAAGATTGGTATAGATTTCAAAAATCTATGTCAAATTTAGATTTGATTCAATGCAATCTAAACTATAAAAAGTGTCCAAGTAATGGAACTATTTTGCTATTTTGAAGAAATTTGCCTTGTTGGTGATGTTAGTTATACATAGACCATATATATATATTATTTATTTATTTATTTATTTATTTATTTATATTTTTTTGATTCCATTTTTCTCTTACTTATGTATGATCAATATAATTTCAAGTATAATAGTACATGAATGATTGTAGAAAGATCATTTGGTATTTTGAAAGGAATATTGCAAATTCTAAAACAACCATTCAATGTGTATGCCTAATCATGTTGAGTAATTGCAAGAACCACTTGTCCTTTTTTTTGTCCCCTTAACCTCCAATAGGTACTTTTTTGCTCATAACTTTTGCATCTTTTCTTCGTTTGGCTTGAAATTTGGATTGAAGGGCACACAAAAGTTTTAGATGTTGAGTAATTTTTTCAGAATTTTTAAAATTAGTTTACTATTTTTAAATTGCCTTCGATTGGGTATCTACCTTGGCCATTTTGGAGGTTTTTAGTCCTATTTTTGACTCAAAAATCCAAACTTGAAGCCACAAATTAGACAAGTTGGAGGTCTACTAACATTGCAAGGGGTGACAATGAATTTTTATGAAAATAGTAAGATGTCTATTGTGCACATGGGGTCAAACTGTCAAAGTGACCTTCCTTTGCACCAAGGCTATGAAGAGGGAAAAAATTTCCTAGAGGAATTTTTTGTTGCAATGTAAGCACAATTTTGTTTAGAAAAATGGATTTTTTTAAAGAATTTTTTGAATTTTTTTTGAATTACTAAAAATGAAAAGGCCCACAGACCCCTTTTCTACTATTTTCTGCTTCCAGTGGCATCAATAGTATTTTGTAGCATTCTATAATATTGTATAGTACTACATAGTACTAAATCGATGGCCCAAATTTGTAGGCGCCGAAATCAATAGCTGGCATTGACAAGCGTAGTGCAGACACGCAATACTGGTAGGATCGCACAGGACTGCCAATCCTACACCAAAAAACTACGTTTTTGAGACAAAAACATGAAGTGTTTCTTGCAATAATCCTGCTATAGTATCTAGTACTATGCATATAATATGTAATTTTCTTAATATCATGCTTGATAGAATCTATAGACAAGATAATGACCTTTCATTAGCTAAACATCATAATGACACTTATAGACAACAAAAAAGTAGAAGAATTATTATAAATAAGGCATTGTTAATCAAACATGCTATAGTTGAGTCTTTCTAGAATTTACAAGGGTTACAATAGTAAAAAGGTTCACATTTCAACAAATCACTTTCTATTTCAATATAGTTTTTGTAATTTGAGTTTTGATATAATTCAATATTAGGATTTTCAATTTAAGCCTTTATTGAATAAGATATTAGTAATTGGACATCTTGACTTTGACAATAATTTTTTTTCTTTTCATATATATCTACATCAAGAATCTTCATTTGATATTAAAAAAATCTTTAAGAATCTTTATTCGATCTTTGTAGAGATCTTTATTTGATCAAAATGCCAAATAATATACTTCAATAGTTTATTTGAAAAGTTGATGGAACTTCAAGGACACCATGTCTATTATTCCATTATTGACTATGCCAAATTTCATAATCAAGGATCCATGTCATTAGAAGAAATATTGGACGCCTTTGGAAGGTTGCTTCAAAGTAACATTGTTAAGATTATCCATATCACCATTGGTCCTACGGAATCATTTGAAGTTGGATGTCAAATGATCTAACTACTTGCCATAAATAGTAGGATGTTGCCAAAAGGATGAACTAAAGAAAATGATTAACAATCACCAAAATAATCTATTAAATACTATGGACTCTTAGTTGATTAAATTAAATTGGTTAATCAACTTAGAGTTTAGGGTGTTTAATAATGTCTCTTGATTTGAAGCTAGTTGAATCATTAGAGTTTTGTTTGTTTCTAATTTATTTACAAAAAATAGAAAACTATAGTAATTGAGGTAACTAACTTCAATTCGAAAGCTACATAATAAGGTGCAAATGGAGTAGGGATGAGAAGTTCTTTATACAACTAGGGTAGTGGTAGGATTTACAATGCATGTGGAATAAATGAATTCAAAGGAAAAAGAACACTACTTTTAGCAAAGAGAGACTAAATATAGTATTAAATCCAAATTTTGTGCCTCTTTTAGGCATGGTAGCTAAACTTTTTTGAAAAACCTTCCAACAAAAAAAAGTTAAAGAATGAAGCAAATTTTCCAAATCAAAAATCCATGAGAGATTTTTAATCTTCATGAAAAAGTTATAGACAAAATTCAAACTAGAATTTTGAAGAACATTTTCTTTGAGATTTTTTTTTAAGGAGCATTTTCTTTGACATTGAAATTTCAAAGACCTCAAAGAAAATCTCAAAGAAAGTCTCTTTGAAAAAAAAAATTCTTCAAAGAAATTGTTTTAAGAAAATCAAAATGATCTTGAAAGAAAATATTCTTTAAATCCTAAACATTTCAAAGAAAATTTTCCTTCAAACATCCCAAATGGATTTTTGATTTAAAAACTTTGCTTCATTCCCTAACTTTCTTTGGTTGGAAGTTTTTCAAAAAAATTAAGCTACTATGTTTATATAAGGCATAAAATTTGGATTTTAATACTACTTTTAGTCTCTCTTCACTAAAAGTAGTGGAGCTCCTTCTCGTTTGAATTCACATATCTCACATGCATTGTAAATCCTACCACTATCCTACTTGTATGAAGAGCTTCTCATCACCACTCCATATTCACCAAATGTCGGTAAATGAAGTCATTTGCATTGCCATCAAAAAAACAATTTGGATGGTTGATGGTCATTGGACTATTTTAGGCTGTTTTATTTTTCCTACAATTTGGTTTAAATGCTTAAACCAAATTGTGAAAAAAAATATAATATTCAAAATAAAAATATTCTACAATCATGATTTAGGTGCATTACAGTACTTTAACCTTGATTATTTAATACCTTATACTTGGCTTTTAGGCCATTTGTGAGCATTTCACATTCATTGTGACTTTTGGAGAGCAAGAATAAGGGAAAAAATTCCTTAAGCTAAAAAGATGCAAATGTAGGGGGCCACCAAGGGCACTAGAATAGCCTTCTAGATGCCTCATTATTTCTCTAATGTATTATTTTCATCTATTGACCTTTTCTATATGTAGGTGGTGCAAGAAAACACTTATACTATTTTATATCACACATTACAAGCTAACCTTGTTTTTTGGCCATAACTTTTGTATTTTTGCTCCAAGTGACGCAAAATTTATAAACAAGGTACTCATGACTAGTAACCCCTCAAGACCCAACAACTTTTTGACAATGAAGGTTTTCAATGAATTATATGACTTTGATATTTTTTTGCACATAAATTTGCTTGAAATTTTTAGCTTCAATTGTACAAAAGTAAAGACTACATTGTCTAATACACATGAAATTAATTGTGAAAATTTTTGGTTGTTGGATTTTTAGATTAAATTTTGGATGATAAACTTTAGAGGCAAAAAATGCAGATTTTGGAGAGAAAAAATTATAAAAGATAATAATGATTTTGTATTGCTCCTAAAAATTGTTGTAGAATCTAGGGCAAATGTAGTATTTTTTATTTCAAAATTTGAAAAATAAAAAACTCTTTCAAATTTGTACACATTTCCAAACAAAAGGAGTAGAAAGCCAAAATTGACCAAATTGGATCCTACAAAAAAGAAATTAACTAGATTTATGTAAATTTTTTTAATTTAAAAGCAAAATTATTGTCATATTGTTTGGAATATCTTCAAAAAAATTGGAGTCATTCTAATTATTTTGTATTTTTAATTACACTAGAATGAACCTTTATTTTAAAATTGCTAAATGTAATTATTTTTCCAAATATTTTTTACTTGTGTTGAATAAAGACTAGAAATGTCCCAATTTTTTTCCATCCCTCTAACTTTCTTTGGAAAAAACTTTACCTTTGCTCCCTTTTTCTATTAGATTACATTTTTTAAGCAAATTTTTAATACTTCTCATATTCAAATTCTGAAAATCAGAAAATGCTACAAGTATGTAAACTTGTTATTCTACAAGATCCAAGTTTAGAAAATATTGAGATTTATTTCACCCTACCAAAAATTTGCCATAAAAAATTTGAAGAGGATACATTATGTATTCTTAATCCTTGAGGGGTTGAGCATCATGTCTATTTTCTTGGAATTTAAAATATATATTTTACTATCCAAAAATAGCCCCAATTTTATATTAGAGTATTCAATTTTGGTTTTTTTAGCAAAGTAGTATGTAAGGATCATTGCAAGAAATACTTATTAGTGTTGGCTCAAAATGGCCTTAGTATTAGAATATTGTGACTCTGGAATAAATTTTTTACAAATAAAATATAATATGGATAATTTGTAAAGCATTAAGAAACTTGCATGTTCAAAAATTATAGAATAAAAATATTTATCTCTAGAAGTTATGCTTACTCAAAGAGTAATGAAAAATACCAAGAAATTGGACATTTTGATAGTTTGATGTTTAATTTTTTTAAATAGTAAGAGAATTATAAGTTTTTCTTAAATATGTTTTTTCTAACTTCAAGAATAAAGATGCTTCTTTTCAGCCATTTTTATTAGTCAAAAAATAAAATTGTTTTTTCAACACTTGTGCACTTATGCAAAGGTAGTACACTTTGAGCCCATGTGGAATGTGGACAATTTATTATTCTTAAAAAAACTTGTGTAGAATTATATAACTCTAGTAGAGGTCCTTGAATGATAATTTTGAGCTTCAAATTTTCATTTTTGAATAAAAAATAGTACTATAAACCTCCAAAGTGGCCAAGGTAGATAATCAATTAGGGGCTATTTAAAAATAATTAAATATCTTTAAAGAAATTCAAAAGAATTATTCAATGTCTAAAGCTATCATGTATACCTTTACATCAAGTTTTATAGAAACAGACAAACTATGCAAAAGTTATGAGCAAAAAATCACCTACTTGAGGTCTTACGGAAAATAAATAAGACAAATGTTTCTTGCAATCACCTTCAAAGAAACAAATTTCAAGCTGAAATTTAGAGGAGATGATCTTCTAATAAACTTGTAGCTATTGTCCAAAGGAATTTTAAAAATAATTAATTTTATGTAGTGTAGAATTCTACAAAATGAACTTCATTTAGCTAGCATTTCAAAGCATATAAAATATTATTTTGGTGATTCTTTTGGTAGATGACCATCTCTATAAAGTTGTTACAAGTGAAAAAAAAATCTTTTATTTATTAAATTTTTTCTATTTTTAATTAATTATAAAACATCGAAGTGTCTATTTTCTTGAGATTTGGCACTTTTCTAGTTCTCCTCTTTAAAAGATTTTCCTATGTTTTTCCTTTCATAATTACTTTCATCCTAAAGGTATATACATTATCCATATTTATTTATTTTAATTCATTTTTTTAATTTTAAATAGTCTAAAAAGATCATGAATCCATTAGAAAATGAAACAAATAATATAGGTGTTTCTTGTAACTACCTATGTTTGATGAAGTTTGTTTCAAGAGACAAAATGTAAGGCATCATCTCTACAAATTGTCGATGTGGAAAAATCTCAAAAGAAATGTTATATATATTTTTAATCAATTCAAAAGAAACAATTTTAGGAAAATTGTAATAATATTAAATTCAACTTTTTGAATTTTGAATTTAGCATGATTGGATGATTCCATTGAATGCTTGCTGCTTTTTTTGTCCATTTTCTATTAGATGAATGGTTTTTTTGCTCATAACTTTTGTATCATATGTCAATTTGATCTAAAATTTGAAATAGAGTTACATGTGGTAGTTGTTGGCATTGGATCATTTTTCCTTTGTTTATAACTTAGTGTTATATTTTTCTAAGAATATTTTCAAAAAAACCTCAATTAGATGCTTATTTTGCAATTTCAAGGATTTATAGTACTATTTATTGTCCCCATGGGATTTATATTATTTTTAGTTTATAGATTTTAAAATTCAAATTGATATTAACCATTTTGATTAGCGAAATGAACAACATTTTGGAACATGTTCTCCTAAAACTTTATATTTTTGTTTATGTGTAGGCCCAATTTATACTAGCCTTAGGTTGAATGGAAAGCAAACTTGATTTGCCTTGAATCTAGCCCCCAATTAAGCGTAATTCAACATTCCAACTTGGTTTTTATAAAGTCTTGAGGTTGATTTCTAGGATCCAATTTTCAAATCATAAGCTCTTGGATTTTGTTAATGGTCAATTGAAAAAAAGAAAAAAAAACATCTTTTTTTTCCTTCTCTCTCTATATTCCATTTTCTTCCTATTTATTCTAATTCAAAAATAAAAAATAGAATTAAAAAAATTTTAAGCTTTAATTTTTTTCTATTCCTACTTTTTCTATTTCAAAAATGGAATTTTAAAAAAAACTTTTCACTTCTCTTTTTCTTATTTTTTTGGATAATAATATTTAATTTCAACCATTGTATGATATTTTTTGATTATTTATTTAATCAATACATATTGACTATTTTTTTCTATTGTTCTACTTGTATAGTACAATGACTATTCATAGGGAGAAGGTCTTAGTATCATTGGTACTTTTCTTTACATTCAATTACAATGTTCTCTATTCTATATTGACCCATGTACAATTAGCCACGCTTTCAAACAACTTGAATGTTAATTCTTTTGTTCATGTATTTCTACTAGTAGAACATGATTCTAGGCCATTTCTATGTTTAATGTATAGATAAAATAGGTGACATGAATTTAGACTACGTAATTAGTTGTTTGAAAGCTATACAAATAAAATGTTTGAAATCAACTAAAGATAAACAAAAAAACTTTTTATTTCTTGAGGTTTCTAAGTCCAATAGATTGTAAAAACTAGGTAATTGCTATGACCAACCTTAAAATACTCTCAAGAAGAAAGTAAAATTCAAATGTTGGTTGAAATAAGAACATCACTACGACAATTTGCCAACAACCTCAAAAACTCCACTCTTATCATACTTCTCCAACAAAAAGACGCTCCATACTAACACCCATTCATGATAGAAGTTGTGCCGTTCCTCTTGTCACTTCTACATTTGGTTCACAACAAAGTGCCTTTGTAGTTAGCACTTTTACATTCACACTAACCTAATAAACTTTAAATATGGCCTCGACAAATGATGTAGAGGCTAACAAGAGGTGAGAGAAGAAGGGGAAGACCTATACTATACATGTAGGTTAGTTTTTACAAGTTCATGCCAAAATATTTTGCTTTTTGCAATTCAACAATTTGGCAAATACATAGGAATTTTTTTATTTTCAGCACTTTATATATGTGGATACTCCTAATTTTGAATTGATTCTTTCTATTCATGCATAAATGTGTTCCTTTATCGAATTTTTCTCAAGAACAATTTTTTCAAGTTTTTAGAAATAGTTGTAAATCATTTTCTAAATTTCAACATCTCCCAAATTTGTCCAACTGAAGTTATTTATGAAACTGCCTACACATATTGTAGAAAGAACTTCAAGCTATGGCTTCATTTCAAGCAAGACATTAAATCCTGTAAACGAAACTAACGTGGCGCAAGTAAATCAAGCCCCCATCAAATAAAACTTGTTTTACTAGGGGTTGATAAGGGTTTTGGGGTTTATGTTTTGTTGGGTTTTTTTTGGTTGTGATAAGGTCCTTCCTAGCTAATTGGGGTCTCCGAATCCAAATTTGAATTCAGAATTTAAAAAAAATAAAATTTAAAAAAAATAAAATTTCAGTGTTTACCCTGGGGTAAATCCAGCTGCGCCACATCAGTTTCCTTTACAGGATATAAAGTCGCGCTCATTTCAGGAGGTAGCATACTTCTTGATGCCGTGGTCGAATGGAGTGCATTTGGGGGCGATCTTGTAATATCCTGGATAATCTTGAATCTTGTACTTAGAATTCGCTCTCTGGGTGTGGGGATCTCCAATACTAAATCTGAACCCAAAATCTCCATGATCCGATTAACTAATAAAATTTCAGCATTTTTACCAGATGTTAAGCTCCGTACCGGTAGGGTCTCTAAGTTACTCACAAGTCAAGATCTTTGCTCACAGCCTCAAACCGAAGAATAATTCAACCATGAATAGCACCTCGCCCATTGCTCCTGGATTCCTGGAAGCGTGGAAGTCAATAATTTCATTCGCATTTTAGCGTCGCAAGCTATTGTACCAACCACTGTACACTCAGTAGCTTGCGACGCTAAAATGCAAATGATAAAAGAATATTCAAATATTCAAAACTGTCTGAGCAGCGTAAGCCACAAAAAAAAAATATTTAAGTAACCTGTCTGTAGGTGGTTTTGATAGCATCTGTCAATTCTCAATGACTTTCTCTCTCCTCACACTGCGGGGGTACAAGTTGGACATTAAGCTTATGCTTGTATGTGAAGCTCACACTGTCTTCTCAAAAGACTGAAGCTCCCGGTTGCAAGCATCCATTGAAACGTATCGAAGGATACATTTTTGTTGCAAGCTAGCATCAAACATTTGGAAGCCCACTTACTAGAACAGTGAGAGTGACGTACATAGAACTCACACCCCCTGCTGTCAATTTGCCATCCGTCCCAGATCATCGGATCCTGGATCCGATTTCTTAGCATTGTGCAGAATGTTGCATTCTAGCTAGAGCCTGGCCTCACCAAGCTCACATGTTCCTGTGCACAATTAATGTATTACCGACTCTTTCTCAACACCCTCATGTTGAATCTGCAATTAAGGTAAGGATCAACTGAAACTAATGAAACCATCCGCAGTGGCATTCGCAGTGTTTGTGTGCTCTGTCTATTTGCAGCGTCTGTTTGGTCTATCCGTTTGGTGGGAACTCCTTGATCTTACCAAATCGTTTGCAGATTGGGTGACGGCGCTGTGGAAGAAGTTGCCGAGGCCAGTGGGGAAGAGGGAGTGGAGTATTGCGTAGATAGATTGGAATGGATTCGCAGTGAGCATCACGGCAGTGCTGAGCTTGGTGCTGAGATTGGTGTTGAGCATCGTGATGAGCTCGTTCTTCAGCCATTGAATCTGAGAAATGTTGTGAGAAATAAAAATCTGGGAGGACGGAGTTTGGAGATTTATCCGGAGTATGTGTGTGGGATACTCTGAGCATGAGCTTTGTGTTTTCAATGCCATTGATCACTCTGGAGTTCTTTATGATGTCCAGCGCTTTGGGCAGCAGAAGGCTTTGGACGCTCCCACTGGCCAAGGCTCCGGTGGAGAGGGCTTTTACAGCTTGAATCCACTTATGTTTGCAATCCACCCAAGTTTTAAGATGCAACTCTAGAAAACTCAGGATTACTCCACCAGAGGAATGCACTGGTGTACAGATGAATTCATTTGTTTTGAAAGGAGGAAGAACTTTGGTCTTGTTTAGAAGTTGGTCTGAAGTGTGTTTGCAACTAGCAAAGTTGGCGCTCAAGCATCAAAACAATGTGCAAAAGTCTAGAAAAACCAATAAGAGTGCAATGATATTGAAGTGTACTTTGGAGGCGATCTCCAAGCAAATCATTGCTGGCTGAGAGGAAGGCGAGAGTCCTTGGCGCTGCATCTGAGTAATTCTCATTTGTATAGGCTAGCTTTGTGTCATAACTTTCAACTTTGTGTCTAAGCTGATTAGTGGTAGTAATTTTCTCCTTTAACCCTTCATTGGCTAAGGTCCAAACAGGCCTAAAAGCATCATTGCTTTTCAAGTTTTATAAGTCTTAATATCACTAGGCTATGAAAATCTCAACTTTATAATCTTGTAGTGTACATGTTGTAAATGACGTGAATCAAATTTAGAATCATTTGGCTACATAGATTGCAAGATCATAACGTTTTAGTGTTGAAAAGAGATGTTTAGATTTTCCTAAAAACACATTTGGACGAGAAAGGAATACACACTACCAAAGTGTAGGTAGAATACAATGAAAGAATGCTAACTTTTTCTTTCTTTCTACGAGGCATGAGTTTGAAAATTGAATAGGGGCCATGAATGAAATTTTTTGTTCCTTCATACATCAGTGTGCATAGCCTATAAGCTTCATTGTTTTCTTTGATCAATTAAGAATTTAGGAAAACTTGTTCAATGTTTTTTACCTTTTTGATCATTTTAGAGATTTTTTTCTTAAATTTTTTTCTTATTTTTTCTTAATTTTCTCTTCAACTTTTTATTTAGACTCTCTTTGACCAAAGTTTCCTATTTTCCATTTTTTTTATTCATAAGTTTCTTCCAACTATACTTTTTTTTCCTCTTGTTTATCTTTAGGTGATTTTGAGTGCCTGTTCAAGTGTTATTTATGTTTTTCAATTGTTGTAATGGAAAAAAAAATTAATCTTCTATTATCTTCTTCATTTTTGATAATTTTGATTCATCTTCCTTAATTTTGGAATGCTTTTTGATCTATCAATATTTATTATCTTTTTATCATTTGTGATGTCTTATATCTTTTTCCTATGTAATTTATTTATTTATTTATTTATTAAGATGTGCATACATATGCTCTTTAGTATGCAATTAAATAGATTTTGGATTGCTTTTCTTGTTGTCCTTCTTTTAGGTGACTTATTTGAGTTACTTCAAATATGAAAGCATGGCATTTCAGTGATCACTGCCATTGTGTGACCAAATCCATTTTCAACAATTCAGTCAATTTTCAACAAAGTGAACAGACCTACATAGAATTTAAGAGAACACATTCGATAGTATGAAGAAGGGCATTTCTATAGTTGACTAGCCATGCTAGTCAATCATGTACACATCTACACAACTATGTCACCTCTTTTCTACCACTATAAAATGAGTTCTTACGATTACAATCCAACCTTAGAATGAGTGGGCTACTCAACAGACATTGCATGGTTAGATAGGCAAACCATACATTGCTTCTTACAATGTGAACTACATACATGGCGTACAGCTTCTTCATGACTTCTTCTATGCATCACTTTTAGTAGGCCAAAGCCCCCTACATAACTCTTGCTTACTTCAACTCATCTGATTCACCTTTATTCAAATGGAAAAACCTAAAATTGAAAAGTGATTGAAAACCAACATTCAAACACATTGGTGAAAAAAAACTCCATTCAAATGCTTTGAATTGTTTGCAAAATGACTTTGAAATGTCAAAAAAATAGCAAAAAAGGATGCAAAAAACACATCTATGGCTTGACCTACTACTAAAATGCTTCTCAATCACTCATAACTTCTTGAATTGATATGAAATTTTATCCAAAAAAGCTACAAAACTTTTTATAAAAAATTATTATATATGGACATATATTGTATAAGGAGCAAACAAGTTGCTAAAGTTCACTATAGTTCAAAAATGTTTGGTTTTTGAACTTTGAATTACACTTAAACATTCAAAACAACTTGGATTGCCATAAAAATTTGAACACAATAATTAGACTTTTAGAATAATATAATTCAACAAAAAAATTATGACAAAAAAACATTGGATGAAGGAGATACAAACCTCCAAAAGTTGCAACCATCAATTGTAGTTTGGTGAATTCGAATTGAACTTGTGAGCTTTGATTGGCTTCCAAGAAAATTTTACATCTTAGATCAATTTGTAAACTTTGTCAGGCAAACCTAGTATGCGCAACTTTTCTTAAAGGATTTGACCCTATCTCATAATGTCAAGGTTTTTAATATTGTTATTTTTCTTAATACTTCAAATTATATCAAATACAAGGATTACAAGCAAACCATAATGAATTCACTATGCAAGAAATTTACACACGTAGTAGATGGTCCTACACCAATTATAGGACAATTTACCCACTAGTTTAATTTTTCACAATAGAATCTGTTATAAGTGACGTCCTTGTAAAAATGATTAAATAAGATGAAAGTTGAATGAAACTTTACACAAAGTTGGTGTCTAATTCATTAGAGGAGATTTGAGGGCAACAGGAGCCTGCGAAAGCCCTGTTCCCCGAATCGTTCCCGATCAGTAATTTTTTTTTTTTTTTTTTTGAAAAAAAAAAAAAAAAGTTTGTCCTGAAATGCAAAAAAAAGTCCAAAAAAAAAATCGGTGACGTGGCACTCTCTCGACCACGTTAGCATAGGACAATTCCGCATTCCTGCGGCACATTCTAGTGTTCACGGCTTCGGGAACTCACAGTCTCCCGTTGCCCCCGAATCTCCTCTAATGATAGTACGGTAGTAGGGCCATCATTCTATGAACATCACTCTAATATTTCATCAAATTTTCAAATGATTATATATAATTACATATATATAGGATATGAATTTGAAAGCACAAGGTGGAAAAGTAAGAATAGAATTTTAAAATATAAATAAAATCTTGAAAAAGGTTTCTTAAGGAACACTTTAAACAATAATATATAGGAAAAGCCAAGTATTCATATACTTTTCAACAACTAGTCTCTAGAGTAAGATTACATTATCATGCACCTATGGTTAACCAATCTTTAGTTAGCTAGGGTCCACAACAAAGATTTTTTGAAACAAACATTTGGCTACAATAAGTGGAACCAAACCATAGGGCAATTAATCAAAACTAAGGAAAATCAAACAAGAAAAAGAGCACTTATTGATATAGAAAAGTTAATGTCATTTCTAAAACTTTCCCTGTAGAGTTCCAATTGTAGTCCAAAAATATAAATTTGGTGAGGCATTGAAGGTGGCATGCCATAAATAGCAAAGCTTCCAAAATATTCTTAATTGAGCTTAGATTGTGGGTGAAAAGCATAGATTTGGTGGGACCTCGAGAGTAGTGTAGTGTAAATAGTAAGGCTTCTAAAGACCCTTGATGGAGCTTAAATTGTAGGCCAAACGCACAGATATGGTACAATTGTGAAAATTGCATGGCACAAACACCAAGGTTCTAAAAAGACCTTTGATTTGATCACCTACCATAGCAATTGAAGGTATCTTTTAACATATTGGAGGGAATGTTCTAAACTTTTATAGATTTCCATATAAAGAAGAGGTGAAATGTAATTTAGAACAAGAAAAAACACTATTTATCTAATTGTCACCCCAATTGTCACAAATAAACAAGCATGACCCAAAATTATTTTAATACCAAAATGTCTAAGGCTTTCGAAGTGTATTTTGAATATGAAAAAAGAATATTGACTTATGGTTAGATCTTCAATGAAGAATTTTAAATTTTTTTTTAAAATCCTACTTTACAAATGTATAAAGAAGTTTCTTATTAGTACACATACCAATTTTTAGGGAAAAATTGTGTAGGAGTTGTAAGATTATAATAAGATAAATGTACAATTTTTATTTTTAGTATTCTTTACCTTCCCCAATGTTCCAAAAATTTGCGTATAAAAGTCCTTTGGAATTGGAGGTGGCATGAAGAACTACAAAAAGTGTTATCACACTAAAATGTACATCCTAAAAATTTAATTTCACATGGAAAGCTATCAAATTCATACACAAAAAAACTTGTAATTGTTGAAATGCAATTTTTTCTATAAGTAGAAATTGCAAGTTACTCCAAATCAACACTTGCATGTTTAAATTTTGAGTGGTGAAAATCATGAAAACATTTTATTCTTTCTTAATAGGGAACATTTTTCAGTTTTAATGAAAATATGGCCAACGTACGTAAACACAATGAAGATAAAGGTACTAACCACCAAAGGAAAAGTACAAAAAAACTCTCAAAGAAGAAAAACTAGAATAGTGCCAAATCTCAAGAAAATAGATACTTTGATGTTTTTATTCTAGGGGAGGGCACTTCCCGTTTTTTAATAACCTATGTGCGACGGAAGATAGGGTACATTTAAATAATCTTGGGTAAAATTTATAAGAAATTTATATATAAAATAGGGGACATTAAAAAGGCAAAGTGTTTTTAAAATAAAATAGGGATGATAATATGGCTGATTTTTTCGCTTTATGGTAAAATAGGGGCTCTTTTAATGTTGCCAAGTAATGATTACAAGTAATTGATAGCCCCCTAAAAATACCCCACCGCCGCACGTGAGTCCCCCAAATACACAAGAAGTGTCCTCCCCGGGTTTTTATTAATGAAGAATAGGAATAAGAACATCAAAGTATCTATAACAATTCTATGGAGATGATTGTTCGTCAATTGAACCACTAAAATAATATTTTATATATTTCAAAATGCAAGCAATAAAAACTTCATTTATAAACTTTTACATTACATACAATTAAAATAGAGTCTACAAGAATTTCTTTTTATAATAGATTCAAGTCTACTAGAAGACCATCTCTAACAAATTCAAGCCCTATATTTATTTTTTGGGATGTAAATAGTATAAAAAATCCAAATTATCCAAATCGACATAACAATAGGATGTGGAAGCTATTATTAGAAAATAAAACATTTTTGAAAATTGAAAAAGAAACTAGTAGACATGATATATAATAGTCATCTGTACTACAAATATGAATATTGAGTCATTTAGATCTAAAATGAAAAAAATTATAGCCAAATAAACAAATTAGTATATGAGGTGTGATACAAAATAAGTTAGTGTAGTGCCCAACAATGCTAGTGTGTGAGCATGAACATGCAAGCATGTGAGCTTCTAATATGTATATAAGAAGATATACTACCACCTTTGAAGGTGTTTATAGTAAAAATATCTATAATATAGGTACCTATAGTATAAATATACTCTTATCATAAAAGGTTTTTATAGTATAAACACCTATACTATAGGTGCATCATCTTTGAAGTTCATAAGCTCACACTTCTATGCTCACATACTAGCAATTGTAGTGTAGTATAGTGTCACGGAAGAAGGTTCTAATTATGCTATAGAAGTAGGTGATCTCAACTTCACCCATGTTGAACATCAAATTTGAAGTTGTTGAATTCACATACCAAAATTTTCTCAATCATAAGATTGTAATGAAAAGTAAAAAGAAATTTCCATTTATTGTTGTCAATTGGTATTCAAGGCCTATAGAAACATCAAGAAATTTCTTTTGAAAAAAAAAATTCCTTTTTTCACATTTCTTTTATTCTATGACAAGTTGTTAGTGTTAAAAAAAATTAAGTTCAAGCAAAACTTTCTTTACAATGATTATGAAACAACCAAGAATTTTTTGAAAACCTTTCAATAATCAATGGTAAAAAATGTATATAAAGAAAAATGTAACAAAGAGAAATTATATGTATAAATTTTATGGGCAACATTGGTGATCACAAGCAATTAAGTTTGCAAAGAATCCAAAAAGAAATCAATCTCTTGTCATTTTTGTTTAACTATTATAACAACTTCCAATCTATGTCTTTATATGCTTTTGAAAATATTTTGTGGATTTATTAAAAAGCCTTTGAATCTCAATATAGAGCTAGTTAGTAATTTCAATCTACAACCTATCTTGATGATGGATGTGGTTTAACTAATTCATTTAAATTGTGTACACACTACTAACCTAGTGACCAAGCTAGTGACTTGATGCAAGATTTTACAATCATCTATTTTTCATTTATCAAGCAATTTTAGGATCATTCTCTAAAAATATAGTCTATTTTCAATATTTAGGCTAATTAAGGCAAGATGGAATGTCAATTTATGGGGACCAAATATGACAATATTGGGGTTTCAAGTTTTATTTTTAAAATTCAAAACATTCCTTGACTTTTAAAAATTTTAACTTTCAATTTCAAAATGGCATTGATAGGAAAACCTTATTTTTTGTAAATACTTGAATAAATCTATTCATTTGACGTTTCTTAAAGATGTATCAATAACAATTTTCTTAAAATTATTAGGTATTGATTTGCAAGTCAAATCAATATTTCATATATTTTTCAAAATTGATTCCTCAATGCATTCAAATCTATTCAAGTAGCTTAAGAATTGAGGAAAATTTGAACAAATGAAAAATTCTTGTATAAGAGATTGAAAACATTCTACACATAACACAAAGAATTGAAGAAAGTTCACAATAAGAAACCTGCATTTTAAACAACAAGCTCTAATTTCTTAAAACGGATTTTAGGTAATGTCAATGTTTACAATCCAATGTTTTTGTGTCAACAAGAATGTTCAACGTAGCATCAATGTTGACATAAAAACACTGAATTGTAAACATTGACTTGTAAACATTCACATCATCTAAAATTTGTTTATAAAAATTGGGGCTCATTATTTAAAGTACAAATTTCTTACACAATGGTTAGAATGAATGAAAAATTCATTGTGTAAAGATTGAGGGTACTCCACACTTTGTCCTATATTTTCAACAAACTCAAGTATTGAAGAAAATTTGGATGGATGAAAAATGCATCCTTCACAAACCACATAAACTTTGCACCAACCCTTTTGGGTGTCATTATAGGATTAGATTGCACCAATTGAAAATAAATCTCTACTTTTTGCTAGATAAAAGTAGTCTTTTTTCACCCAAAAATTTCCACATCTATTAAAATGTGGATGAATATGCCAAATTTTGATGAAAAAAGGGATGAACTTATCAAAAATGAGTTTTATGGTTCTGAAAATGCATGAATGTAGACAAATTAGAGTATCTTGGATCATTTCCACAACCAAAATGAAAGCTAAAATAATTTTCAAATTTGAAGAAACTTTGAAATTCAATATCTTTTGTAAATAAAAGAGTACAAGGGCTTTATTGCACTATAAGAGGTTGTGTTCTTGATATGTATAGAAAGTTTTATGTGCAAAGGAGTGCAAGGGCTTTGATTCATAGTGCTTGGGTTAGTTTGGGTTTTAGCTTGGATTTCTGTACTATATTAAAAATACCATTATTTATCATTTTATTTGTTTCTTTGATATGTTGAGATGTAACAAATTATGAGGCATTTGGCATTGTTCTTGGTATTGTTCAAAAGCTCTTGGCAAGGAAGGATGCATGGACTTTGTTTTGTGGCATTTGGATCTATTTGTATGATAGTTAGTGAATTTCAAAGTTTTTGTAGATTAATAGTGAAATTGAATTAGATTACCTTTTATTTTGAAAAATTTGTAACTTCTTTCATCATGTGTCGAAACACCACAAAACAAAGCCCTTGTACTCCATTGTGCATAGAGCTTTCTATTTGTACCAAGAATACATCTTCTCACTGTACATCAAAGTTCTTGTATTCATTCCATTGTGAAATGTATTTAATTTTTAATTTTTAAGGAATTAAAAAACATTTACTTTAATTTGGGTTGTAGAAATGGTACAAGGCAACTCTAGTGCAATGTGAAAATTAGTAAATGTTTTTTCTAAAATAAAGATAATATAATTCAATTTTCTAAATCACTTTGAAGGGCCAAATTCCTAAATTAATGTGTATATATATAATGGCATGTCCTATGTCGTGTGACAACCAAAATATTAAAAAAAGTATTTTTTTATTTTTTTAATTTATAAAAACTTCAAAATTCAATATGTTTTTCATTGTAAATAGGAACAATATGGAACAAAGTCCATGCACCACCCCTCACCAAGAATTTTTTGACAATATTGAGAAAGCAATTGGAGATGCATGGTTTAGGAGATCTCAATGTAACAAAAAAAAATTAGCCTAAAAATATGCATGTATGTATAGATATACTACTCTACCAAATTTTAGGTGATCACCATCTTGACACTTTCTCAAGAAGAAGGAGATGGAGAAGGAAAAACAAAACAAAACAAAAACTTGTTAACACTTTAATGCTACCACCACCAATTCATGGCTTTTGGATGACTAGAAGGTGATCTAAGAGAGACTAAAAGCATTTTTCCATCCATTTTTTTTCTTGTTGACATTTCATAGAAGGTTATGAATAATACCTAATTGAATTTGTAGTCTTGCAAGTGCTTGTCTTCATGAGAATGAGAACTTAGTAAAAAAAAAGGATCACAAAACATGCCATTTTTATGTATTTTGGGGAAGTTGCTAGTTTGCTACTTCTTCTTCTAAATCTGAAATTTCTCCACAAAAATGATATTTTTTGAGTTTGAACCCAACTAATAAAACAAGTATCACCTATTCTAGTTTCTATTCCAATTTGAATTTTTAAACAATTCTTAAAATTCAAATTTTTATTGCCATTTGAACTTTGGACATCTATGCAATGTCTATCAAATTCTAATTATAGAATGATACAAAAATTGAGTTTATACTATGATGTTGGTGACTATAATATTGACACATGCCGAAATTTTCAGATTTTTTGAAGTAATTTTCCACTTGTGTGAGTTTTCTTCACATTTTCTCAAAAAATTCTCCAAAAAATCAATTCTCCACAAAAAGTTCTAAAGTTTTTGTGAGGACTAGGAGAGATGTAATTTTATCTTTGAAAAAAATACATAAAATTTCATACATATCTAGTTTGAAATTGGCAACAAACTGAGTGAGGCTCTGAATCAGTGGTTATGGGTCCGTCATTTAAGGATGAATTTTCATGCAAATGAACTCCGGAATTTTTAGGGTTTAGAAGTTTTACACAAAAAGGTATCTCCCGACTAGCGCTGTTTTCTTGTGGCGTACGGACTTCTCCAGCCCTAGTTCCCAGACATGACGCGCGGCACAGACGTCAGCGTGTAAACGCTCAGCAGCCACCTGCCGAAGTTCATTCAATGCTGATCGTCTTGCACTGCAATCTGCAGAGTTTCCTGAATGAAACCGCTTGTGATCTGATGTCGGTGCGTGAGACATGGGCTAGAAACTCAGTTTAGGTGGGTAATGTTGTGACTATCGGTGTACGATCGAGTGTAGATTTGCAATGTTGTAAACATTTGCAATTCCAGTCTCATCGCGATTGTATTCTTTCTGCCCGGAGACTCTGCGCCTGCGAACTAGAAGATTTTTTAATTGAGTGATTTGGGGAGAAATAGCGCTCGCGAGCTCGCATTATCCCTGCGATGATGCCCGGTTCAGTTCCGTCCTTCAACATATCAGATGCTCGAAATTGCCTCAGGTAACATACTTATGGTATAGGGTTGATGAAATGAAAAATTGACGTCGTCTCAGTTTGTTTCCCACGGGATAGAAGTGATGCATCTTGAAGTTCAATCGGTACTTTCTTGCAATGCGCCGTTTAGAAATGTCGTGATTGAAGCAGTACTCGTAGTTTCTTTTCATTGCTGTGTCGGAAGGAAGGAATTGCAAGCGGCATTGCTTTCATTGCATCGGGATCATACGTAGGTCTCAAGGTTGTCTCGAATTAAATTCAGTAGGGAACGGGTGTTCGTAAACCCTAATACGTTTGTAGAGGCCAATTGCGCTTGCTGATTTTTGTGATGATCATGTATCCATATTTGCTACATTGTTCGACTCTCGGTTAGTTTCTACTGAGCTTGGCAGGCTTCTGAGAAGCGCCATTCCTTCCTTTCTCTCTTCCATCCGATCCATCGCTTTCATGTTGACTGCCGTCGTTTAACTCCACTGTTGCAAGGGTATGTCCAAGTCTCAGCAACATCTGCAATTTATAGACATAATGAGAGCTGATGGATATCAATCGGATATCTCAATCTGAATGAACGGCAATGAACCGCAACCTAAGATTTCTCTGTAGATTTCCTTGCTGGCCCCCATAATTGTGACTTACATGTAGTTTCATTAAAGTCTAAAGTCTAGGACGGGTGTGAATTTATGTTCTGAATGAAGCAAATTGTGCCATAGTGTTGCATCGCCTTCCTTCCCTCGCGGGAGGGATTTTTCATAACGTGGCCAGGCAACAGTGTCTGAAAACATGACTCACAGTAGGTCGTGAAAATCTTTGTCAAGAACTCGCGCTGCTTGCCACTGTACTACTGTAGAATGAATAGGATACCAACACAGAACACAGACGCCCCGATTGACTATATATTTGGTCACTCTGTTCCGATCCTTCAACTACTAACTGCTCCCAGTTGATTTCAATTGGATTGGAGTGATTACGTACGTATTCTTGTGACAACCTTTTAGCTCCTCTGTACATACCATAAGCTTTACAGCATCAACTGAATTTCTGTCTCGTTGATTCCTGTGTACATGTTCAACATCATGAACTACCGACTAATTGCTTGTGTCGGGTGTAGTGATTCCACCAGTCACCAGGTTACCAGCTGTGCTGTGCCAGAGAGAAAGCCATGGTCCGTGGGTGACACCTCAATCGAAGCAGTGACAAGGAGAGAGGATGAGCCTGCACAAAACAATGATGACAGAAAAAGCGGTAGGAATCTGTTTGACTTCTCAGAAGATATCCTGGACTCCATCCTGGCCAAACTCGATTACCAAACCTTGTTTCAAGTGAAAGCAGTATCCAAGTTGTTCAAAGCCCGCATAGAGGATGATGGATACCATTGTTGCCGAGAGAGCCAGCACCCCCGAGAGGCAGTGTTGACAGGGCTACACTTCTCCGTTCGCGATGATAATGTTTGGCGATGCGCTGGCTATGACTTGGATACTCAAAGTTGGATGAAGTTACCGCCGTTTGCAATTCTCCCAAGATTAGATACCAATTTACGCAGATATCATTCTGTTTGTGGAGCTGGTGGTCTCATGTGTGTCTATGTCTCTGCGGTACAGTCCTACTCTCTGGCATTTCAGGAGATCTCAGAGAAGATTGTAGTATTTAATCCCTTGACCGGAAGGTGGAGGGAGCTCCCGCCTCTGAACCATCCCCGGAAGCCTGTGCTACTGCAGATGGTGGTCACTTCGACGGGAGATTCTTTCCAGATCATCGTTGCGGGGAGTGCGAGGAACGGTGACGAGCATCTTTCGAAAGTCACCGAAGTGTTCGATTCTCGGACGTCCATGTGGACTGTGAGCGAGGACGTTCCCGGGCCTGTGTGTGCCTTGAATGAGCATCAGAATGGCGCGTACAGGAACGGTATCGTGTATTGCGTGGCCTTTCTGGATGGAGACCGTGGCCGTGGCGTGCTGGCATACAGTGTGGATGAGGGGAAATGGTTACCTGACCTGGCGTGCCCTTTGCCGACTGCAGCGAACTTGGACATTATACAAGTGTCGAATATCAACGGCGAGATTGTGGTGTTTTCGGAGATTGAGCATGATCCTTACAATCCGCCTCAGACTGCTGAGCATCGCATTGACATCCTTCAGAACGCAATGCCTGTCAATTCAGGTGAGGGTACTCCCGAGAAGTGGAGGACCGTGATGTGGGAGACGAAAGGTTGGGGTCATTCAAGGCTTCAGGAATACACCTGCTTACCGTTTGGGGAGGGGAGGTTGTGCATCTTCAACAACTTTGCACACACGGGTGTCATTTACGACATGGCAAGTGGAAATCGCACAGGGGACTTGAGTGCACCAACTTGGGATGGAAGTGGAGAAGTGAAATTCATTGGCTCCAACCCCCCAGCTTTCCTTTTTGAGCCTAGTTTCCGAGGCCATGTGAAACTGGAGCTTACCAACGGTTGGGCCGACAGAGTACGCTTGAGGTAGTGTTTTTCTTCCATGGGACGCATACACTGGACTGAGCGACTTATCAGCGAGTTTCAGAAGGATATCTTTTTCGGAGTTGGTGCTTTCCTATCATTACAAACAATGACCGGTTTTCCTATGATCAGCCTCGGGTGCATCAACTTTTACGGAGTTCTGAAGTGCGGCAATTTTGTACAAAGTGTACAGATTTGAAAATGAGCAATAAACAAAAGTTTGTTTGTAAATGATAAGATTTGCAAAGTTGACAATTGATACGCTTGATTACTCTGCTTCCTGAAATTACTGAAGAATTTCAGCGTCTTTACCAGGCGCCAAGCGTATCGTTAGGATCTCTACTGTCCTCTCAAGTCAGAGATCTCTGTGCATACTGTAGCCTCGAGAGAAAACTAAAGCTAATTCGTCCATGAATAACACCTCGCCCAGTGCTCCTGGCAGTCAGACCGTCTCCAACAGCACACGCTGGAACGGTGCTATTTTGGAAAACATGGCGAGCCAATATACAAAGAAGGACCCGCCTGTTTAAGTGCCCCCCCCAACCGAGTGCACAAAAGCAAATTTTCAAGGCAGTTTCACAGATGCCAATGCCCCAGGACTGGTCGAAGGCCGGTGGGAGTCGGAAAAAGTACCCAAAACGTGATGTTGATGTCAGAGCGTGGCATAAGTCAAACAAGTGGAACTTGGCAGGTTGAAGTGTTGTGGTCACAGTAAGCATCAAACATTTCAAAGCCCAATTAAGCTTACTGTAACAGTGAGAGTGACATAGAACTCTCATCCCCTGTTGTCGTCATTTCCAGGTTGTCGGATCCAACCTTGTATCCGATTTTCTTTGCGAGCATTGTATAGAATGTTTCGTTTTAGAGCCTGGCCTCGCTAGTCAACCTCACATGTTTCTATGCACAATGTATTACCGACTCTCCACCGGCAATGTTTAATTTGCAATTACGGTAAGCATCATCTGAAACTGACGCATCCACATTAGAATTTGCAGCCTGTTTGCTGTCTCTGTTTGGTGTGTCTGTTTTGTGGGAACTCCTTGATCTTGCCAAATCGCTTGCTGATTGGGTGAAGGAGCTTCGCAAGACGAGTTACAAAAAATCCTTACATGCTTTCTTCTTCTTTATCTGTATGAAACCAGCCCGTATCTTTAACCTTGGAAGGACGCTGGGAACATTAAGTGTCTGATGGATGACACAGAGTTCTTGCATGTAAGACAAAATTACAATTGTTCATCCTTGAAATCTTGTACAAAAAGGAGAGTTCATGAACAATAGTTTGGTCTCCAATAAATACTTTTGAATCTTTTTAGTAGATGATTCACACGGTTTCAAAAAGCATGATTTCCACGGAGACCAGCCCGTCCTTTAGGGGTTGAGAGGTATACGTTTTGGGAATCAAGCTCGACCTCTATTTCTGATCGTATTGTTGATCGATCTTCAATGCATCGATCTCTTCGATGACTTCGATCAACCACGGTCGAGAGACTGGCCTGTGAAGTACATTTTATGTTAATTAATGTTGAGTGACTTCCTTCTTGTTCACGTCACATTACGGCTTGACCTAGCTTACAGCCGAGCAACGCACATTCACTATTGTTTACCCTTTATTCAGTAATTTCCATGTGCTTTTTCATTCGCACGTTGTGATGGCGAGTCTGTGGAGATGCTGGGTCCATAGCGTAAAAGCTCCGCAGGTGGTCAGTGCATGAGAAAAGCAATCTGAATGAAGGTGGCGGTGGTGGCTTCGATCAGCATCACCGACGATAACATACCTTGATCGCACGAGGGCATCTAGCTCAGCGTGCTTACAAACCTAAGTTGGGAGCAAAGGTTAGAATATATACTTAGGATCATAAATATTCTATTTCGTGATTAGAAAAGATTCTACTCTATTTCTTGTTACAGCAACAGGCATTTCTCTCGATCTGCTGACGTGCCTCAGCCTTCCTGCAAATTCTCTTAAATTTACGGTATTTGATAGTTTCTATGAAAAAGAAGTTTCCAATAATTTCCAGTTTCCTAATGATATGCTAGCATGCAAGTGCCGGCACTCTTGAATGAAACTGGTATAATTTCGTTAAGACTGGGACTGGGATCAAAAGTAAGGTAAGAGGCTTAGTAATGGAGTATCTAAGCAGAAATGAAGGTCTGAAGTGAAATATTTGAATTGGAAGTGTGGAAAAAATGTTGAGTGAAAAGGAAATTAGCAATTGTCACGTGCCCTTTTTTCAGAAATTTTTAGCTTTGTATGAGTTAGTTATGATTTTTTGAAGTCAGAACATAGTAGGTAGGCATTCTTGTTTATAGATAGGGGTAGTAATTACACTTGACAAAACCTTGAAGTAAGCAAACGAATTGTAAACATGGTTAATTACAATGTTGGACATGTTTACATACATTGTAAAATAGCAAGGATGCTATTTTAAAAGCAACCCATACATAAGGTAGGAAAAAAAATAGCTACTTAGAACTTAAGTCCTCACACCTTTACATTGCTACTAAAATAGTTCGCTTAGGCTTAGTTGATGTTCATTTGTAGTTAAGAAGAAACTAACAAAGATTTGTGTTTCACTTCTTGGATATTGTGAAACCATGCGGTCGTAACTACCATTTATTAACTTTTACATAGCCATCCATTAAAAAAATACTATTCATTGTTTCAAAACCCTTTACATAGTCCATTCCAGCCCCCCCCCCCCCCTCTTTTTTCTGAGAAAATGCCAATATGGCGACAATTTCTCTAGAGTTCATTACCCACATAGCGAGGTATCCAAATATATTCATGAATCCCAATGGTGAAGGCCTAACTATGAAGTAGGGTAATCTGGCACACATGATTTTGAAGTAGTGTAAATTTCTGGCAATTGAGAGAAAATTATCAAGGCGAATAAGGCAAAATTCTTTAGATTTTGATGTATTATCTAGGACTTAATAGATTTACTACAAGAAAAGATAGGCTATTGTACAAACCACTAGTGGTGCATTTAGGTTCAATCTCACTTTATAGAATAACAATTACTTGCAATTAAGGATACAAGATGTGGCAAAAGGAAAAAATATGCATTTATGAATATTCTTCATGGACCCAGGTTGCCAAGCCAGAGGTTGTCCATTGAAAAAAAGTCCTACACTCAATTTATAGAATTCATGGTATGCTTTACCTTTTAGGACAGTGTATAAATCCAAAAAACACCACAAGTAGGTAAGTGGATTCAAATCAAATGGAGGTTTCATGTGTTTTGCAGAGTTGTTCACCATGGCCAATTTAAATAAGCCCTGCTAAGTTTCAAAACGGTGGTGGTCAAGGATAAGTGCTATAAGTTTCTTTACCTTATCAAGATTGATCAACTTTAGCTTGTAGTAGTGGAACATCAAGATTGAAAGGTGTCTATAAAAACACTCTTCTACTTCCTTTTGAAGCCAATATTAAAGGTAAACAATGTTTAGGACATCCATCACTACATGAAGTGGAAATCGAGACTATAACTCCCATAACACCTGTTGGATTATCCCTACAAAAAAGAAAAAATTGTATACTTAGCAACCAAAGTCAATGTGTCAATCAGCACATTTTGGTAGATTACTTATTCTACAAATAGTCCTTTAGATAAAGTAGACAACTTTTACATACTAATGACAACTTTCACATACTATTTACAATTACTATTTACATAACTTAAGCATTTGCAAAAATGAAGACCTCCGCTTCACATAGACATAATCTGGACTTCTAAGAGCATCACCACGGGTTGCGTAGAAGAGGGACTCAACAAGGGGCGCTGAATTGAGTTGGACAAACCATGTGGTGGTCTGAGCTCTACAGCTATATAGCAAATGTAGCTCAGCCAAAGGAATATGCACATCACCCCAAAAATTAGGATTCACACGTGATGTGAGCTTTGGTGATATAGTCAATAAGAATTTTTTTAAATTGGTATTCATTTATTGAAGGTGTTCTCCATTTGTCTATGCAATGTAAGAATCACAAGCCAAACATTGGAAGTAGTGTCCATTTCTATATCGTGCCACAATAGAGCTTCACCATTTGGTTGTGTCTTTTGTAAATTTGGCCGAGCCCGTGCCTCCCATGGAGCACAAATGGTGGCCTAGCTTGGTCAATGGCTAAGTTTGAGCCTTTCCCTGAGCCTCCATGGGGATGTTCTAAGACCAACCACATCTGACTCATTCACTGAGATCCACCTGTACAAAACTGAGATGAAATAGAAGAGTCTATCTAAATGGAAACAATAACAATGCTGAAGCCATGCAAGTGGGTCACTAAAATTACAATAAATATCTATAGTCATTGAACTAGTGCACAAAAGCTCTAAAGTTCCATATAAGATTACAAAATATAAACATTAAAACTAAAATTAAGATGTAATATGCTAGTCAATTATAACACATACATTAAGTTTACAAAAGATGCAATAATTTCCTTAAATTAAATTACAATCTATATTAATTAAGGTACTGAAAAGACCTTAATAGAATACAAAGACCTAAAAGTGAAAAAATGAATGACATGAAATTCACCTAATGCTACAATTGATCAATAGAGTAGAGAATGTCTAAGCCCAAAACAAGAACAAGGAAAAGACTAATGGGTGAATGCAAGAAACACTTGTACTATTTGTTGCATTTGGCTGATTTTTTCGGGAGCACTTTAAAATTAGAAAAATAATTTCTAAAAAATTAAAAAAAATATGACTAATGTAAATACCTTTAAGATGAAGAAAACCTCCAAAGGAAATTTGTTAAGAAAATCTCTAAGTAGGAGAACTTGAAAAGTGCCAAACCTCAAAAAAATACATACTTTGATGTTTTAATTAGTAAAAAATAAAAATAAAAATTTAAAAATAAAAATAAAAATTTGAAAAAACTTTATAGAGATGGTTGTTAATAAAAAAATCACCAAAATCACTTTTTACATGTTTCCAAAAAAATGTAGAAGGAGGCTCACTTTGTGGATTTGTACACCATGTAAACATAATTTTTTTGAAATTCCTTTGGGTGAAAGCTACAAATCTACTAGAAGACCATTAAATCCAAATTTGATCTCAAAATCATTAAAAAAAAGGTACTCAATAGTACTAAAAACCTCCAAAATGGCATTTGTGACATTCAATCACTAGTACTATTTAAATAGTAAATCATTTTTGAAAATTATGAAAAAATTACGTAAGGTGAATGATAGTCATCAGTACCTTATTTAGAAATTTCGAGTCAATTCAAATTAAAATGAAAAAGTTATGGCCAAAAAACAGATCAACACATGCCGTGTGACACAAAATAGTACAAGTGTTTCTTCTAATACCCGGGCTAATACCTCAACACTCTATCTTTACAGCCATAACTAAAGCTCCAAAAACTTCTCTACCAATTGGTAAGTTGTTGTAAACTATCCAAATTTGAGAACTGTTTGCAACAAAGACCAGCTCCGCATATTCGTCATTGAGATCTGACACCTACTTCAAAAGGATTTGGCTGTAAGAACAATCCATGATATTTTTCATTGTTTAAAACTCACCTCCAACAAAAGCACTACTTTTGTCAACAAAAAGTGTATACAACTACTCTTCAGCAATTTAAAGGGCAACTACAAAATCACACACAAACATCCCGTTTCTCAGCAAATGTAACTAGGAAATCAATTGTTTCCAGGAGGGGCATAAGTGCCATCATTCCTAACAGAGTATAGGGATCCAACATGAGTTTTAAACATTTCTACACAAGACCACAAACATTTAGAGTTAGAAAATTTTGAATTACTGGAAGATAATAATAACAATGACTTATTAATCCTCTAGTTAGAATCAAATTGATGAAGTACTTTAGTATTTGCATAGTGAGGGGCATTTTTTCTAGCTATGGTGTAGACAATATCTATGCATCAAGGTATAACAAATAACTTGTGGGCTAAAATTCATTACATCAAAGTTAAAATTTTATCACTTATAGTTTATGTACCCTAAACATGGGAAATACTAGAATAAATATTATTCTTATATAAGCAAGTGGACTTCTAACTACATGCTACAGTCTGGTAGAAGTTTAAACTATTGGCTAGGATTTTGAAGGCCCAAAGGCATTACAGCGAGAGTGAGGTATGAGATTGACTCACCAATGGTAAGTTGAGGTTCAATTGGGACATCACATGAATTTATTGCAAAATTCAAAGTGTCAGGAGAACACAGACCCTATTCCATGGCACATAGCTATAGAACACAATTTTGTGCACTTCTTTACTTTTTATACATGGATTGAATGCATGTTATCAAACTAAATTGATATTGATATTATTGACATGTAGAAATCTAATTTACAAACTCTTTCTATAAATATGTGATTGAGTCTACCCACATTTACAGTATAAAAGTTTGGAGCACTAGAATAACGTATGTTAGATCTTTCAGCACATTAGGCCCAAAATTGCAATATCTTGCAACAAAACCATATAAGGTAGGTTGATTCAATTGTTCTTTCAAGATGGGGACACTAAAATCTTTGTCAAGAGTTCAGAAGGAAATTAAGTCAACATTCTATATAAAAGTCAATAAAAACAATTGAAATTAAGAAATTAGATATATCCAATTTACGAAATGGGATTGACTAACCTTGCATTTCAACATAGTCTAATGTGTTTAAGAAGTGAATCTGTTTTACTTTGGTATAGTATTCTAATTTGAAGGGCTTGTATAGGGGCTCTGTATTCTTTCTCTGAAGAAGCTCTGGAACAGCTACAACTTCAATCTTTGTTGACGACAAGAGCAGGTATGCCAAAGATAGACGAGCTTTTGTTTTCTTCACCACTATCCTATGTAGCACGCTTCACTATGACGAAAAGAGAAATATCGATGGTTTACTTGATGACATCATGCAAGAATGATAATTTGACAACAGACTTTGCAGTAAGTACCAAAAAACCGTTAGAAAATTAAATGAGATGACCTCACTAAAACTGCAACAATGACTCAATGTAGTGAGATTCAAATTACAGCAAAAAAGTTCAGATTGAGGAAGGAATTCGTTAACCACCGCCCAAAGGCTATCCTAGAAATCTACAAGAGTTCAATGAGCAACAAACAAGAGTCCAACAAGTAATCATAAAGAGTCTGACGAGAAACATACAAAAATGTAGTGCTCAGATTTGAACTACAATAGTCAACAATGGAAACAATATTTATTCTCATCATCCAATTAAGCCTTTACCATTCTTTGCAAGAGACAAAAGAACTATGTCTTAGATTTTAAATCACTCTAATCTAAGCTATATATATAATCACGTGCAGAAGTATAGATGCGACCAAGCAATAAAAGCAAACAAGCGAGAAAGTAGGAAGGGATTTTATCTCCATAGCAAGACAACGTCATTTTCCCCTACATCAACCTTTATTTTGGCGAGCAGAGTTTTGTAGTTTGTAAACAACCTCCTAAGTGGCTCCAAAAAGAACACCTACCTTGTAGCTACTTGTAGTAGAGGTTTCAAGCCTTGGGTCTCCATCACCTCCACTAATTTCTAGTACTTTGCGAGGCACTTAGGGCTCTTGCTAAAGTAAGAATGGACTTTTTGAATAACTTGCTCCACCACTCCAAAGATTGGTAAAGTTGACAATGATTTTGCTGCCAAGTTGCATACATGGACCATGCAATGGCCCCCCATGCAAAAAAGAACATATTTTATTTGGATTTGCATAGTTATCCTACTTCTAATCCATTGGAAGGCATTAACACCATCAACACCGAAACAAATCAACTTCCTTGAAATCTGCTCAAAGGTAAGATCACCTCCACCCTCCAAGGCCTTCAGAAAGATCACTATCAAATTGTTTGCACTACCTCCTTCAACTTGACACTGCAATGCAATCAGTAATGGAATCCTCACATAATTTTCTACAATGTAGCGATAAACACAAATCCAAATGTCGTTGTCTACAGCGGTGACTTTGTCACAAGTAAGAGCAACAAAGTGGGCAAAGCTAATATTTTTTCAAATGGATTCTTTTACTTCAATGAACATATAATCAACCATATTCCATCCAAAATTGTCTGACCAATGCATTTGAGGTAAGTTTGGAACGTTTAGAAAGGCATACAAGGCTTGCCTTTTTTTATATTCATTCATAGGTCATTCAAATGATAAAATCTGAAAAATTGTTAATAGCTACACAATCTTCTTTGAGTGCACAATGGAAGTAGAATCATTTACCTATTGTAAAACTAATGCAAGTTGCCTTGTTGCGAAATGTCACAAGTTCACTTGATGATGGCTAGAACTTAAGATGTAATATTCTCCCGCCTTGACTTTACATTTAGGCATATCGAAAGTAGCTTTCCTCCTCCCCTTGTGCTTTGTAAGTGTATCCCACTAAGGACCCAAGATCTTAGGAGTCTTTCAAACGTCAAGCAGATAGTGCACTTCACAAGATGCACTTGGCCATTGCTTCCTCTTATTGGTTCTGCCCATACAAGCTTTGCTGTCCATTCATTTTAGAACCTTTTGGTCCAATCATAGTTCAACTTCACTTTTTGGAGGGCTGGAATTTCTTGGAAATCATCATCACTTTCTATCTCTTTTTCACCATCTATGATTTGAACCATATCATCACGTAAATGCCAAAGCACTTTATAAGCCGCTTGTGTAGCTACTTGAGATTGATCAACGTTCCTGCTCCTTTTTTGGAACAAATTTTGAGGATTAGATTCAAGAAGCATTGTGTCTACAAACACGACATTTGATGAAATCACTTTGGATGTAGAAGCAACAAACCTCCGATTGGGTTGATTAGAGTAATGATTTGCTTGTAGAGGTTGTTGATTCAAGGAATTTTTTGAGATGTGAAAAAGTTGTGCAATTGAAGTTGCCTCCCCCGCAGCCTTTCTTGCTTTGGAATCTTCTTTACAAATAAATTTGTCCTTAATTTCTTAATGTAATCTCGTAGTTTCTTGCGTTGCCTTTCTAGAAGGTGCTCAAGTAGCTCTGGCATCGGCGGCAGGTACTTCAAGGTTTTTGCTATTTAACATAGCTAAGCTGCCCACCTCTCATACCTCAAGAATGTTAACATCCTCTAACCTCGCTGAAAGTTCATCCCTTGAATTGAGCAGCTCAATTTGTGGACACAAAGGTTCTTCACCCATCGTGGAAGATTGTGTACAACTTTGCAACCAAGAATAAACCAATTGGAAGTGAAATTCATCAGATCCACAAAAAGCAAGTACCACTAGCGAGCTCATGAAACCATGGCGTTTCTTACAGCATGAAGATAGTAATATTCAAAACCACTATTGGTAAGCTCTTCTCAAACAATGGCAATATGGACGGTATAAATACCTATCAGCAAAATTCATAAAGTAAACACAGAATGATATAGAAGTCTTGCAATCGAGGGCTCATTGCAAAATGTTGACAGTAGAAAACAAGGAAGTAAAGACACGTATAAAACAAGGATTCAAACATACACTGATATACATGAATAGATCCACCAATGCTTCCCGACTTCCACCTTGAAACCACAAAGTAGTAAAAACAAAGCCATAATAACAAGATGTGGTGGAAATAAGTATCCCTCCCCTGCAACAATTGCAACGCCGCTCAAAGTCATCACGAAATCAAAGCGATAAGGAGTGGGAATGAAGGTGACAAGGTGGAAAGATGTATATGTTGCCTAGCGATGGATGTTTTGAATGCTAGAAAACAAGTGATGTATAGAATCGTAAACAAAATGCACTAGTGATGAATGTGGCAAAGCTTGAAGTTGAGAGGCAAGGAAGGTGGGTGGGGGTGCAGCAAAGTAGAGCGTGATTTCAAAGTCCGAGCGCAGCAAAAGCTGGACAATAGGTGATTGCGGCATTTAAGGTTGGGGTTATTAGGCAATGCCTCCCCAACCCAAGGTCATTGTCTAGCGATTTTTTCCCTTCAATTTTTTTTTCTTCTTATAGGCCTTTTGCCTAGATGAAATCAATGGTGCTAATTAGCACCATTTCACTAGATTAAAAAGGGTTGGTCTATTCTTAATGCCCGAATTGTTTTTGAGCCCTCTTCTATAGAGGATGGATTTGGGCTAGTCTAAGTAAATGAAATGAAAGTGTACGACATCCTCCATTCAAAGTGGGCTGAGCAAGTAGGCCGAGTAGGATAAATTTGGGCTTCTTGGGGTAAAAGTGAAAAAAAAACCAAACTATTTTGTATTTTGTTTAGGGCATATTGATCTACACCTCTCATTAGATGTTTTTTTAGGCATTTAGAAGATTGCAAGTTCCTAAGCTAAGAAAACTTTGGGAACGTTGCCATATTAGTAGTCTAACGAGGTTGAAAGACTACCATGTCAAATAATATCAATTTTTTTAAATTAATTATTAATTAATTTTAAAAAAAATTTAAAAAAATTTAAATCAAATTTTGATTTTTTTATACTTTCTGAAATTTTTGAAAAAATAATTTAATTTAACTTATTTAAAAATTTTAGACTAGTAGTCACTAGTTCACTATGTAGGAAATATTTTGGGGAACATACCCAAAAAAAATCTCCTACACGGCTGGAAAACATCTAATGCATAGATAATTTTGAGTCTCTAAATGCAAGTCTAAGTTCAAAAGGTGCAAAAAAATTATGTTGTGAAAATAGAAAATTTCTTGTAATTTCTCCTAAAGTAAATCTACCTTGCTAGGCCTAGAGGCCATTTAGAATCCTCCAATGAAAGTTATGTACTAGCATAAGTAGAATATGAGAGACCATGATTGGGAACACAAAAACAAGTCAAAAATCAAAGGAGATTGTGAATGATATAAGATAAAGAGACAAGTGGATAATTTTAGATAATTAAACTAAATCAAGTTGATGGAAACAGGAAAGTGGGCTTCTAAATCCTAGAACCAAAGAGAGTAGAGGAAGGGATGACAAATTTCAGAAAATGGCAAAATTCCATTATTTTGACACTTTTACAGTGTAGACTACATAGTTTGAAATCAAAATTGATCATAGATTTTAAAAATCTACATATGTCATAGATGTTTGACACCTATATTTTTCAAAGATATTTTAGACCACGCAATTAGAAATCTAAATATGTCATAGATTTTTGGAATCTATTCTAGTCTTAGTTGTCTTAAAATCTATATCTATCCTAGATTTTAGCTTTCAATTTAGACCATGGATGATTGCAAGAAACACTTGTCCTTTTTTCTATCCCCTTGACCTCCAACACATAGTTTTTTGCTCATAACTTTTTCATTTTTTTGTTCTTTTGGCTTGAAATTTGGAATGAAGGTGCATACAACAATTTTATATTTTGAGAAAAAATTTTAATTTAAAAAAATTAGTTTACTATTTTAAAATTGCCCCCAATTAGGTGTCTACTTTGGCCATGGGTAGTCCTATTTTTTACCCAAAAATCCAAATTTGAAGCTTTAAATTAGACAAGTTGGAGGTCTATTAACATTACAAGGATTGACAATGAGTTTTTATGAAAATAGCAAAATGTTTGCTGCATACATGGGATTAAAGTGACCTTCCTTTGCGCAAAGGCTATGAAGAGGGAAAAAATTTCCTAGAGGAATTTTTTATTGCAATGTAAGAAAAATCTTATCCAAAATTTTTTATTTTTAAAAATAATTTGTTGGATTTTTTTAATTACTAAAAATAAAAATGTTCATAGCCTCCTTTGTGCTATTTTCTACTACCAGTGGCCTCTGTAGTACTTTGTAGCAATTTGTAGGATTGCATAGTATTGATTGACGGTCCAAATCTATAGGCGCCTAAAATCGCCAATTAAGATTTGCAAATGCAGTGTTCATATGTTGTACTGCCAATACCACACAATACTATTAGTCTTGTAGCCAAAAACTATGTTTCTTACAATCACCCCATGCGGTCTAAAAGATGGCAAATGGAATACCACTAATCACCATTTTAACAACATTTGCCATAAAAGCAAAATCAAGTTGAAAATTGCTCCATGCAAACCACTTATTAGAGTAAACTCACCATTGACCAAATGGTTTCAATCACTAAACTCTAAAACTCCTAATCATGGGATAGGCACCGAATAGTATGGGGTCCTCATGGATAAAACAATTGAAATGCGAAGTCTAATTAGTCCATAGTCAATGCACATTGTGTGGTGAAGGATTGTAGTATTATTCTTAACCCCTAAAGGACCAACATGCCTTTTTTGGCAACATAGCAATTTTGGGCAAGTACGTGTGGCTAGAGATTTCCATATTTTAGAACCAAAATTTAATAGAAGGTGTGGACAAGAGTATCTTCAAAGCCCAACAATTTTTGTGACTTTTGACTACATGGTTGAAAAGTTATCACATAAAGCGTTGTTTGTTTTTCAACTTGTGCAGTTTGGGTAGATGAAAAGAAAACACTTTTTTTGAAATAAAAATTCGAAACTGGTTTTATAGATTTATATATATGTGGAAAGCTTTGAATCATTCCATTTGGATTAATGAGTCAAAAGTTATGAAGAATTTTAGTTTGTGGGTAGTTATGGATTCTCTTCTCTAAAATAAACTTTGAAGTCCTTTATTTTACTCAATTTTTTATATTTTTGAAAAAATAAAAACATTGGGTTTAGTTTGTTTATTACAACATTTGAACCATTGGGATTGTCATTTTTTAATTCAATAAATAAATTGTTAACATTTTTGTATTTTGAATCATTCTCTACTTCTTTCTTCTTACTATTTTTTTTGTACATGTTGTACAATTCCAAATGATATGAAATTTTTTAAGCATGTAGCCAACTAGAATTGGAGAATGATTCCAAATAGTTGCAACCATTTTGGGCATTTTTTCATATAAATGTGACCTTCTGAAGTGCAGCTGCCCGGATTTTCGCAGTGGAAAAAAAATGATTTTTGTAACTTCAAACACTAATATCTTGCAATCTACATGGTGAAAATTTCTGAAATTTTTTCTACATCTTCCCAAACTAGTGCACTGAGAGATCCTATGGTTACATGTGCCAAAAAATGTTTTTTTTTCTGAAATTTGGTAGATGTCCTAGAAATGACAGTTTTGGAGTAGTTTTGGTGGAAACATAGTTGCTGTCCTTTAAGGGTTAAGACATTTGAAGCTTGTTATATTTCACTTGCAAAAAAATTTGCAAGAAGAAACCTTAGTTTCTGCAAATTTTTTTGAAGTGAATCTCAATATGGCATTGAATAATTGTGCCAAGTTTGAGAGCTTGCAAGTGCATATTGCGGTATTGTATTGTGGAGAAGGCAAGACACTGAACACTCCATTTGAAGTGAGTCCAGTAGTATAAATTTTGGGTACTCTGCAGTGAAAGTGAAAAAAAACAAAAAAACAAAACACTATTTTGTGCCATGTCTAGGGTATATACTAGACCTCTTCAAATGGATTTGGGGTCTCTGATTCCATATATGAAATTCAGAATTTGCAAAAAAATTATTTGCAAATAAATAAATAAAATAACTGCATTTTCCCGAGGCAATTCCACCCTGCTGGGTCCACTTCAAAGACATGGAGAAAGAACTTGACCATCATGTATATTCTATTAACCCCTAAGCGACGCCGGCGCCAATTTTTGGCGTTTGGATGAAGGAAAACCGCTCTGGTGGATAAATGAAGACAATTTTTCGTTGCTTGGCAACGTGGCTGCTTGGGGGATCGGGTTGGGAGTTTGTAGAAGTTGTCAGCGTTGCGATATTACAAAGTTTGGTGACGCAGTATTGATTATTGTCCTGAAAACGGGACGGCAGGTTCGTACTGAGTGGGCAGGGTGCGGGCCCGTGTACAGTGATATCGAAGGTTCCCTGTATGTGCTAGCATCTGCCCAGGCTGCCCAAAGTGAGAAATTTTGACGGGTCTGAATCAACCGCCGGCCACGTCAGTAGGTAACGGCGGTAGTGCGGGCAGGGGCCACGTCGTAAGAAAATACCACTCAGTTGAGGCCACCGCCTCTAACAGTATGTCGCTCTGACAATTGCTACGTTGAGTCCATGCAAATGTCTAATTTGACGTGCATGAAGGAAGGCTTATAATGTATGTCACAAAGATCAGCAATTACTGCTGGCGGCAGCTGCACTGAGGAAAATAACAGGAAGGAATTGACTTGCACGGCTTCATCGACACAAATGAGGTCACAGATGAAGTTTGCAACGATGACCTCTGGATGCAATTGCTTCACGTTCCAGTAGAATTCAGCAGACTAACTAAGTGAGCTGCCGTTGTCATGACGAGACTTACCACAAAGAAGCGCTTCAATCATCTCCCCTTCCCTGTTCCGCATCCTGCATGGTGTGACAAGGAGGCTGCACTGATTCGGCAACACTTACTACTTGCACATGCCGCTACGAAATGGCAGATCTAGTACTTCATGGCTATGCTCGATGAAGACTATTTGATGAGCTTGCCAAAGCTGGATGTAGACAAGACAGGTCTTTTTCACTATGACAGAAGTCCTAAGAATCTGCGCTGGCTATGGTATACATGGGGTAGGCATTTCCTTGGGTGGCGAACGGAGAGGGCGGCTGGACATCCGAAAGGTTTCTCTGATGCAGTGCTGTCGGCTTTGACAGTGGTATTTCCTTTCCCGAAAGTGGAGAGAGTGCGGGAGCATGAGAATCAAAGGACCACGACGGGAGTGCGACGTGGGAAGGCTGCAGCAGTCAGCCACGGCTCCGCAGCGAGCACCCGATGTCGCACGAACTTCGCAGTCTGTGGACCCAGCGAGCGTTGTCCCTCGCAATCGCAGCCGACAGGTGGAGACGCAACCGTCGGAGCAGGCAGATCCGCTGCAGCGATCAAGAGCGCCACCGTCCGCAGAGCAGGACCGGAGCCGACCACGAGCTCCACACGAGGCTGGACTTGGGCAGCTAGCTTCTCCGAGACTTGGGATGGGGCGCGAGGACTCGTCGATCTATTCATAGCCGACGCCGCCAACATCAGCACCAGCAAACCTGCAGGTGAGACTCTGCATTCCCCTCGTAGCTAGTCGTGAGATGTACACTTCTCCAAGAGCTGAGGTCGTCTAGGTTCAGAGGTCCTTACTGCAGCATGAAGTACATGAGCACGACGAAGGCCCGAACGACTTGACCACAGCACATGTTCTCGGTGAAAGGATAGATGTGCACTCTAGTCACAAGTACCTTAGATTGCAATTCGATAATGGCGACGTCGAAGAAGTCTACACAGGAGCCGTCCACCGCCGCCTCAATACTCGATCCCACCAAGCGCGCCATTGTAGTCCTCAAGGCAATGCAGACGTCCAGATACGAGCTCCTCACAGTGAAGACCTGCAGCCCTTCAGTGCGGCTGACGATGAATTCTACGACGGGCACCCCTCTTCTGGCGATGATTTTTTCGGAAGCAGCGACGACAGTGAGGCGACAGTCAGTGAGTCCTCCTCTTCAGATGATGAGTACGCCCTGCACCGCGAGCTCGGTGCCTCTCCAGACACTGGTCGTAGAGTGAAGTCTGCGTGCTCGAACTCGGACAAGACTATGAGTGACGGCGAGTACTACAGGGCGAGCAGACTAAGACCGACTGAGTGGATTCACGATGACCTTGCAGACGCAGGCACCTCGCTCGGAAGGCGACAGCACTTCGGGTCTCTCAGACGCAGGCACATGGGAGTCGCACACACTAGTGCGGGCTTGGAAGCTGCAGAGCCGCCCATGAACATTGAAGCACTCAGTCGACCTGGAGGAGGATGAAGGCGCGCTAACCGTTCCCGCGTCCACGAAAACGGTATTCGAATTCAAAATGAGGGAGGTGGAGGGCTTCGTCCTAACAACGTCACAAACGGTCAAGTCGCTGACGAACCACCTAACGACAGCAGGGACGGCAGTAGCTCTGATTCGTGGTTTCGGGAGCCTGACGACATCCGACCCCGAGCTAAACGTCAACGAAAAGTAGCAATGCTTGGTGGTAGGACTACCACCAAGCAAAAGAAGACACAGAAGGTTAAAGATCCTCTGCTCCTGCGCTTCAGCCTTCGGTCCTGCAACTTGGAAGTCCGAAGAGCCTCACTACAGGACGTCGCCGCTGCCCTTCACGGGCGACGTGCCGGAATGCACTCACCCGTATGGGCGTGTACCGTCCGTTATTGGTTTATTCCAGAGATTCTGGACACGCGGAATGCAAAGACGTATCGTGAGAGAATCAAATCTGTATGCCTCGGAGGTGCTCGACAAATCAAGTAGAACAAGAGGTGGCAGCGAGTGGATTCCCTTGACCGTCGGGGAGTTGAGAGCTTATCTAGCAATTTGTCTCTACATGGGGATCAAGAAGGTGCCGAATCAAAGACTCTATTGGTCCAAGGAGGAGAACCTCTTCCATTGTCCAGTAATTTCGAACATTATGAAGAGGGACCGGTTTGAGAAGATCAGCCGATGCTTGCATGTAGCCACCGCTCCTACAGCCGTGCAAGACAGAAACAGTCCTGTATATGACAAACTCCACAAAGTCCGCTGGCTTGTGGACCAGATCTGCTCGAATTTTAAATCCATGTGGACTCCGAATTAGCAGCTGATAGTAGATGAAAGCATGGTCATGTACAAGGGCAAGTACTGTCCCATTCGACAGTACTTGCCAAAAAAGCCTGTTCGTTTTGGCTTGAAGGTGTGGAGCACAGCTGATGCTCTGTCAAAGTATGTCTGGAATTTCCAGATCTACTACGGGAAAATGGGCAATCCCCATGATGACAATGATGACTCTGAGAACTCTTGCGATGAAGTTCTTGGAGAGGGCGACTTCCCCACACAGGTCAGCAAGGGAAAAAGCCAGCAGGGAAGGAACGTAGTGAAGGAGCAGCTAAAAGACTTAGGAGGGAAGGGACACATAGTCACGACTGACAACTTCTTCATGTCTGTGCCATTGTTTCTGGACTTGCTTGCTCTGGGAATCATGGCCATTGGCACGGTGAAAGCTAATAGGAAATATGTGCCCAAAGACATGTATGCACGTGCTGTGACGAAACGGAAAAATTATAGGTGGATTGACTATTGCATGCATGAGGAAGGTAAGATTTGATGCTCTATCTGGAAAGACAGGAACGCAGTGGTGCTTCTCTCAACTCATGCTGAGCCGATACCACCTCCTGGAGTGAAGCAATTCGTGTACCGCAAAATTAAAGGGAAAAGGAAGAAAGTGAAAACTGGTCCTATGCATCTACAGTACACGGAGAATATGCGTGGGGTTGACACAGCAGATCAATTACGTGGCTCCTACAGTAGTTTGTCGAGAAGCCACAAGTGGTGGCACAGACTATTTTTCTACCTGCTGGACACGACTATCACGAACGCGTGGATCATTCATAGTGATTTAAGTTTTCGATTTCTGGAAGAGCCTCTAACTCATCTATCATTCCAATTGCAGCTTGCGAAGGACTTGTTGTCGACATGGAGCGGGCGGAACAGTAGTTTCTCGACATTATCACCGAAGCTCGTAGCTATTCACGGCACGACAAGTATGGGCACTAAGCGCGGCAAGTGCCGCATCTGCAGAGTCCGAACGAATTCAGCGTGTCCGGGCTGTGGTTACCATGTCTGCCGAGGTCCTTGTTACTAGAATAGCCACATGTAAGAAGCGGATTTTCTGAACTCCTTGTACAAATCCCTAAGTCTAGGCGGCACGTAGAAACGGACGTCGATGATTCCCAGTTTTTCTGTACAGTGCTCGACGTCGCCGAACTTTTTGTGCATGCGGCCGGCAGCAACTGCGGCGAGGGCACCAGAAAGGGAACTTTCAGCGACGTCCAAGTACTACCCGAACGTAGCAGGCGCTGCCGGGTCGTCCTCAGTCGCGTCGGAAGGGCTGTGACAACTGCGTGACATCAGCCGCCAGGTTGGCGAGGACGCTGCCCAAGCGTCTCTACGTGCCCATCAATGCTATTCGGGCACCCCACACCAGCGTCGCGCTTCCAGCCCGGCATGCCCATCCTGTGACTTCAAAAATCTTCGGTGCTTTCGAAGAAGAGGAGCCCACGGACTGAATACTACATTTTCTCTGTGGCGCACGAGCCACCCGGACTTTAGGGACCCATCAAAGCAACAGGATGCCTCTCTTTCTTTTCTGGTGTGTTTTTATACGACTTCATTTCACTAGGGGTTTTTTTCACTGTCTCGCTGTCGTCCATTTGCAAGCTTGAATGCACAGTAATGCTGCAGAACTTCGGATGATCGGCAGCATCTTCTGACGTCCGCAATGCCTCTCTCTTCGAATCTCATGTCCACTTTTCCGTGACCCCTTCCAACCAATAATTTCTAGGCTTTCTTCACGCCTGCCCGCGTTGCCAAGTTTAGACTGCTGCTCCTCTTTTCAGCCGCTGATCAGGCCATCATCGTTCCAAAAATTCTGTGAATCCTTCAGCACGTACTAGACTCAATGCCCATCCACTCTATAATCGCTTTTCCCGCATCCCATGCTCACAGCACCGCCCCCATCCGATTCTTCCTTCACACGCGGTCACCGGCTCCGTCACTGCTTTCACTCCGCGGTTGCAGGCCCGTCGTTTAGGGGTTAAGTTTGTGCTGGTACATCTTTTCTTGGTCTGGTAAACTGAGTGTATATGAACCTTGAGAGTAGCATAGTCAAATTCAAATTAGATGCACCTTGAGAGTTGGCTTTTATAGCCACTGGAGTCTGCATGTTCCTTGGCACATTTTTATTTTATTTTTAACAAATGGATGAGCCATTGCATTAAAAAGAAGAAAAAAAACCCATACAAACCTGCCAAGCCACAAGGAATGTTTGGCACATTTAAGCTAGTTTGAGTAAAGAAATGAAAGAAAGGATGCAAACACATCATAAGTATGGTGGAAACACCCAAAACTGTCCAAATAAGGAATTCAGCATAGTTGGAGTTATTTTTCTAGTAGTAGCAAGTGAAAATCATGAATATTAAAAATTAAAAAAAAATTGAATGCCCCCAAATCTAAATGATGCTAAAATCAGCAATGAGCCAATTAGATTTTGGTATGTGTCTTTAATATGCGTTAATGAATCACACTCAAGCATTTGGCAAACACATTAACTGCAATCTAGGGACGGTTTTGGATGAATTTAGAATCCAATGCAAGGTATAAGTGCAGTACTGGGTGTTTCCCCCTTAAGTAACCTTCAAAGACACTCATCACGAAAGTAACCCCACATTGAAACAATATTGTTTTAATGTGCATGTAGTGTAGTATTGAAAGTATATTGTTGCAACACAAAAAGAATACTGCAACATTACTGTCTCAAAAAATCACCATGATGTTCCCATTGACACTCATATGTCAATATTGCCTTTGTTTTGCAATAGTGTATTCTTGATATCTATACTACATAATCATTGAAGCAATATTACAATGGTACTTGAGGCAATGAAGGGACTACTTCTTGATGGGCCGGGGACTTCCGTCTTCTCTCTAAAGTTTTCATCCATGAAATTCATCCAGAAATGATCAGGAATTGAAAGCAATATCAAGATAGTGGCAAGACATTTATATTATTCTCTATTCTTTTAGATAATTCTAATACAAATCAATTAACCCTAGAAGGACGCAGGGGTCTGTGTAGAAATCATCTTTTCTAAAACTAAAGGAATCATTGGTATAAAAAGAATCCAAACGAACTCTATTGAAGTCAACCTACTATAGATCTCCACTTTCTACCCCTAATTCGGAGGATGAATAGTTGTAGTTATGTCCAACATAGGAGAGTTCTTTGTCATTTATGGGACACTAAACATTCATGGCATCCTTTTTGGGTTAAAACAACAAAGAAATGTTAGGACGGATTGCTAAAAATCCAAAGAATCCTAGTTGAATCAATAACCTAAGTTGTTTTATCCATCAAAAATTGAGGCATGAGTAACCAATCATTTAAGCAATTTTTGAGTAGATTGTGCATAGTGTGAGGTGGTGAAAAAATTTCCCTTATCAAAAGATAGGAAATATGGAGATTCTAAAGTTTTCAAATTTTATTTTTCAAAATTGAAAATATTAGGAACTTTGGGAGCCAAAATTTATTGTTGACCAATAGCCAATATTTAGAGTCTTCTAATTTCAATCATTCAAGAGTTATTGTTCCACTCACTACTTCCTACTTTCTCACTTACAAATTTAGAACATGTGTCAAAATCTTTTTAGTTCCAACCTCAAAAACAATTAAAATAATGCATTCAAGCCTTGATTGAAATACTACACTCCTACAAGTTGGTTACTGGGTGTGGTCTGTTATTGATGCTTCAACCTTGTACTATAGAATAAATTGCAATGGCTTAATGAAGAGACTAACTCAATAACACTAGTTGGATTGAAGGGAAGAATGTCATTTTTATAGTGAAATTCCTTGACTGATATAAATCCTCAAAGGATATAGGGTGTTTTTGAAGATGAAAACTTGTCACTCGGTACTAAAATGCTGGAATTATGTTTGAAGTAGAAATTTAGGCTTCATTTAGGCATAGTAGAACAACTCCTTTAAAAAAGATTTAAACTAAAAAAAATTGGTGAATCAAGATAAATTCTCTATATAAGAATCCATTTGTACTTTTGAACTTTCAAATTAAAGTTATAAATAAAATTTAGTGACCTTGTTTGAAAATGTTAAAAAAAATATCCCTTCCAACCCCTTTCTGAAATTTGTCTAAAACTTTTGAATGGAGGGTCTAAATCTCAAATGGAATTTCATAGTGAAACTTGAGTTTATTTCCCAATTCTTTTTAGTATCAAAATTTTATCTAGAAAAGTTATTCTATTGTGCCTAAATGAAGTATGGAATTCTAGTCTTAACTCAATTCCTACTTTAGACTTTACTTTGAGTGGTTAAGCTCTTGCTATCCCCATATGTAAAATAGAATTTTTCTTCTCCATTTTAACCCCTAAAGACCATTGTCTCTTCAAGGGACAACTAAGATTTTGGATAGGTGCCCACAAGCCCAAATTTAACCAGATTTTTTGAAACTTTTTTAAAATATAGAAAAATTGAATTGCCTGAAGGGAATGTAAATTCTTTTTGAATTGGTGCCCAAGAACAAAAGTTATGTCCAAATAAGCTCAAAATACGAAGACCAAGCAATAAAAAAAAAATTGAATTTGAATTTTAAGAAAAACAATTTTTTTTCTCATAGATTATATTTTTGTCTACATGAAAAACTTTGATTCATCCCATTAAGATTTGTTATGAAAAAATTATGGACAATCTTGTTTTTCAAGAAATTTGATCATCTTTTTAAGAAAATACTTCTAGGATTCAATTCTAAATGCAATTTTTATAATCTAAGAAAAAAATTGCCTCATGGTTTATTACTTGCTAAAAAATCCCAAATTTGGAATTAGTGCATTTTAATTCCATCTTAGAGATATTAATTATTTAACTTTTCTCTCTATTTCATACCTACTTTTATATAACAACTTGTTAAAGAATAAAAATGAGGTGTTTCTGTAGTTCTTTTTTTTCCCTAGACTCTCAACACAATTATACGCCATGAAGATTTAAAGCTCAAAATTTTGTAGTACAAGAAAATAAAGTAAAGAAGGTTCAAAGTCAAATAATCCAATCCCACAACATGCTAAAAACTTGTTTTTTTCTACTTTAAATGTAGAGATCTTGCAATCTATGCAATCAAAAATTCTGAAATTTTTTCCACGCACTTTCATACTAGTTAGGTATAAGATCCTATAGTTAAATGTGCAAAAAAAAAATAGTTTCAGATTTTTTTACTCTTTGCAGTAGAAATGGTAGTTTTAATTGTGTTTTTTTTGCAAAAGAAGGCCTGGGTGCTTTAGGGGTTAATTACAAATAATAAATGGTTTGTGGAGCAAAGCAAAGTAGTGGTTGAATTCATCAATCATTATGAATTTTTTGTACTGACAACACTTCAAAGTAAAATTTTTGAGCTCCAATGCTTCTTTTTTTAAAAATTTGATTAAATTTTGAGCTCTACAATGTTTAGCATAATTCATTGCATACAATATTGGCAAGTCTCATGTATAATGCCACTTCACTACAAGGGAAATGAGCCCTAATCTACAGAAATTTTGACAAAATAGTATTCAAAATGACAACCACATGTCTGAAATGACAATCACAACTTGTCAAATTTTGTTTTTTGTCAATGCAGTCAATATTGCAATGTCTGTCAAATTCATGTCAATTTCTCAATCAATTTTGACAAACAAGGTTAATGTCTTCTTTGAAATCCAACAGATTTTTATGTACAATTTTTATTTTAAATACAAAATGATGTAGCTATCATTTACTAATTCTATAAGGAATTATACATTTATACCTCATTGCAATCTTTAACCATTCACTATCAACACCTTAACATTATTTGTTTTTAAGGGAGAGAAGCTCTCTATATATGTAGGGGGTCAACAAACCCATATAGGATATATGAACTCTTGAAGTTGTGAGAGCTCATAGTGAAGTTAGAAATCCATAATTTTGTAATAAAATTAAGATTTCAAGCCTCATTTAAGCATAGTAGAATGTCTTTTTCAAAAAAATTTGAACTAATACTAGTTAGAATATGAATTTCAATTTCAAGTTCAAAAATCTATTTGACATTTCAAGTTTTCAATCAAAAGTCATGGACAGATTTCAAAGAGGAAGTTTCAAAAAATATAACAAAAATAATTTCAAACACTTCTTTGAAATTTCATAACTTTTGATTGATAACTTGAAATGTCAAAAGAATATTTGGATGCAAAACTTGAGTTGATTTTTTAACTAAGGTTAATTCAATTTGTTTTGAAAAAACACATTCTTCTATGCCTAAATGAGGTCTAAAGTCCTACTTTCAACACAAACACCAAAAAAAATAGGATTTGTTCTATTAACATAAGATTCATAAATTTTATTTAAAGTATCAAATGTTTTCATTTTTTTACCAATTTTTAAATTTGAATTACATCTAAATATGCATTATTTGAGAATTTCTTAAGGATTAAAAATATAATTTAGTTTGTGATTCAATTCTTGCATATGTTGATTTTAGGCAATTGTTTCTTCAAAGCATAAATTAATGAAAAATAATTAAATAAAAATAAATCTTTTTGCCTAAATTGAATGATTTCATGCCTCCTAGGTGTGGATGTAATTTTTGTTATTTTAGAAATAAATTTACTCATTTGAAATGGAAATTGGATGAAGATTGGAAAAATTGGTCAATTATTAGAAAAATGAAAGTGATTCAAATATATTTTTATTTTTCCAATTTTTTGATGATGAATGTAGTTCACCTATTTCATTTTAATTGTATGCATGTACTACTAACTTAGTAATTTGATGCATGACTTTATAGTTGTCTACCTGATTGTTTATCTTTCATTTATGGCAACTTTAGTTCATTTTTCAAAAAAGATAACCCAATTTGAATGGTTACATAGAGGTGTAGTCTAGATTTTGCCTACCTTGCAACAATTCAAGAATATTAATAGTCAAGGGCTTCCAAATCTCAAATTCTCAATGAATGCTCAAATATTTTAATGTATTGTAGCTAAAGTATGTTGTAATTTAGAACAAATGAAAATTTATTTGTAAATAATGCATAATTTTATCATAAATGGAAAATTTTGCTTACAATATTATTCCCCAAAGGATTCAATTTTGTTGTCGATCCTTACAGATGCTATGGATAAAAGAATGTTGATCTAATCCTATTTAGTGTACTAGATGAAATATTAGCAGTTCATTAAGGTTGACCAACAATTTACCTCATGTATGCACTATCCAATCAAAACTCTCTCAAGATATTACTAGAAGATCAATTTGTCCATAACTCAAACACACTAGCTTAATCCATTAAGTTCTTTGACTATATTTACTCCAAAAATGGTCAAAAACTTCCATTTCTAGTACCAATACCAATTTTCTTAAACATTTTTTGAGATTTGTAACTATAGGATCTTATAGCAAATTGGTTTGAAAATATGTGCAAAAAATTTCAGAGTTTTTTACCATGTAGATTGCAAGATATTAGCATTTGAATGCTCAAAAATATTTTTTTCACCTTGTGGAGAACATGGTAGCTACATTTTAGAAGGTGACAATCATATGAAAATGGTCCAAAATGGTTGTGCCTCTTTGGATTCATTGTTGAGGCCAAATAGGGTACATGCTTAAAAAATTTGAAATTGTTTAGAATTGTAAAACATATAGGAAAAAATAGTAGGTAAAAAGAAGTAGCAAATGATTCAAAATACAAAATTTTTAAGATTTTATTTATGAAATTGAAAAATGACAATCCCAACAATTGGAATGTTGTAATAAAAAACCTGCATCCTAAGAATTTATGTTTTATAAAAAATATTGAAAATTGAGTAAAATAAAAAACTTCAAAGTTTAATTTAGAGTAGAGAATCCATAATTGCTTACAAACAAAAAAACTCATAACTTTTGACTCATTGATCAAAATGGAATGATTCAAAGCTTTCCATGCATACGTAAATGATGAAAACCAATTTCACGTTTTAGTTTTTGGAAAAAGTGATTTTTTCCAATCTACCTAAATTACCTTGTTCTAAGAAAAAGTAACATATGAAGCTATAATTTTGACTCATATTTCCAAATGTTGTTATTTTTAGTACACATGAAAGATATTCCTCGTCCTCTACCTTCTATTAAAATTTGGGCCCAAAATATAAAAACCTCCAATCACATGTACCTACAGAAAATCTTTATGTTGCCAAATTTAATAGGCTAGTCCTTTAGGGATTAAGCCATTAACTAGAGTCAACTAGCCTTGAACTTCTACAACTTACTTTACTATTCAACAATTAATTTTAGCCAAAGTCATCATTGATTCCAAAGACAATTCACCACATATACACTCACATGTACACTATTCTTTTCAACCACAAAATTTTGTTAAACTTAGAAGCACAACAACAGTTTGCCTAATAGACTTACCACTTTAAAATACAATTTATGCAACTTCCAGGTGGTGTGGATTATGTCACACCCAACAATATTTATCAGTAATTGATTGGCTAGGTGTGGAATATGCTACACCATCACTGTAGAGGCATGGCATGCTACTAAATGTTATGAAATTTTGCAAACAATTTGTTGACTTGCTAGTTAACCATTCTCTGTTTCTAGTTTTCAAATTTCAAATTTACAAATGGATCAATTCTATAAAGACAAATTGGTCTCTCTAGAGATCATCCTTTTTGAAATAGTGCAAAATAGGAATAAAAAAACTCCAAATTATTCAAACTACTATTTAAGACCTCCTTTTTTTGCACAAAATTCCTAGGACGAGCAGTTGCACTTCCATCTTATATGCAAGGTTTATTTGTAATCCATCCAACCATTTGTAGCTTTCTTATAGGGTTAATCCTAAAAGGATGTTACAAACTAGAATAATTCCATAGATGACTTCATTGTTGACTACAAATAAAAAGAATGCACCTATTCAAGAATATTGGAGACCACCTTGGTCATAGGGGTGGCATCCTTACATAGTTAAAATAGCTTGATTACACATTAGCAATCAAATAGTTCAACATTAAGTTAAATATATTCACAAAAAGTCCATTTACAAATTCAACATACATCCATTGAACAAACAATTTGTTAGAGCCACACAATGCCAAATACTAACTTGTTTAACCCCTAAAGGACCAAGTTGTGTTTTATTGGCAATATAGCAATTTGGGGCAACTCGCTATACATGAAGTTTTTATTCTTTTTCTTTGAAATTTTCACACAATGTGTGTCTAAAGATTAGCTTTTAAGGCCTAAAAATTTCCATAGCTTTTGACTCCATGGTTAAGAAGTTATGCATGATATGTGATTTTTGTTGCTCAGTAGGCAATCGGGCAATTCAAAATACTCTTTCAAAAAACACTTTTTTGAAAAATAAAAATTTGAAATTAGTTTTCTAGAATTATATAGACAAGGGAAGCTTTGAATCATTCCATTTGGATTATTGACATGAACTAAATTTGTGAGGAATTTTAGTTAGAAGGTAGGTATAGAGTCTTTAAAAACTACACGTACTACCTACTAACTAAAATTCTTCATAACTTTCATCTCATTAATCCAAATGGAATGACTCAAAGCTTTACATGTTTATAAAATTTTAGAGAATTAATTTCAAATTTTTATTCCTTAAAAAAGTATTTTTTGATGAAGGTTTTTGAGCTACCCAGCCTACTTTCCAAGCAACGAGAACCACATATCATGCAATAACTTTTTAACCATGTAGTCAAAAGTTATGAAAATTTTTGGGCCTTAAAGCTACACATTGTGTGTATATTGTGTGAGAATTTCAAAGGAAAAAACCCCTCCATTTGTAGTAAGCTATTCAAAATTGCTATATTGCAAGAAAAATACAATTTTTCCATTTAGGGGTTAGTCTCAAATTCTGTCCTACAAAAATCAATACTCCCAACTTGTCTAATCATATAATCAGAAGCAAATTGTTTCAGCCTCTAAACACCTTATGGGACTAAGAGTGTCCTCATAGTCTAGAAGTCCAATTCAAAGTGTTGTACTTGTTGCATCAAATGTCCAAATTCAATCAAATTTGTTGGAAAATTTGTATATCCTTCTAGTTTTTGTGGTAAAATTTTTAGATTGATCCAAGATGTACTAAAATTTTGGAAGTCAATAGAAGCTTACAAGTTCAATTGGAGTTCACCAATTGAAACTACATTTAATGGCTGCATTTTTTAGGGTCTCATATCTTCTTCATCTAATGTTTGTTTTCAATAAAATTTATTGATTCATGTTTTCCTAAAAGTCTAGTTATTGTGGTCAAATTTTCAAGTTGATCCAAATTGTTTTGAATGTTTGGAATTAATTTGAAGTTCAAGAACCACACATCTTTAGATTACATGTAACTTTGGTGGCTTGTTTCTTCTTCATTTACTACTTATTTTGAATATTTTTTTTGGAAAAGTTGTGCATACTAGTCTAGTTTGTGTTGTTAAAATTTCATGTCAATCTAAAAAGAAACAAATGACTAAAAACTAAAAAGCATTTTAGTAGAAGGAAGTTCAACCTTAGATGTGTTTCTTACAACTATTTAAAAAAATAAAATTCAAAGCCATTTTGTAAACACAGTAATGAGTCAATTGAATGATAATTTTTTTTCACAAATGTATTTGTGTGTTGGTTTTGAGTTACTTTAGAGTTCAAGATTTTTTCATTTGAATAGATTAAGAACTCAAATTTCACCTTCAAATGTGTTTCAAGGAAAATTTCAGCATCTTTTCTCAACTCTAATTGAAAACATTATAATCTCTCAATCTATAAAACCAAATGACTCCAAATTTGATACATGTCATTTGCAACATGTACACTACAAGATTGTATAATTGAGATTTGCATACTTTAATGGCATTTACACCTATAACATTTCAAAAGCAATGACGTTTCATAACCCCTGATGATATTTTCTAGGACCTAACTTTAGAACATCCCCATGAGTGCTCTTCAAAGCAACACTTTAAACATTTTGGACCACTAATCTTCCTTGTCAGAGGAAAATCAATGGTCCATAATGTTTAAAGTACAGCATTTGAGGAGCATGCATGGGGATGCTTGTAAGGGTTGACTCTCTCATGAGGCAAACCCAATCATTGAACTAATACCAGGTGCGCCAATAAATAAGTTCACCTGATTCAAATGCACACTTGCATAGTTGCATATATGCATTAGAGCATCCCCACGCCTACGCAAAAGAAGACGCAAACTGGGCAAGTGGTCGGGCCCGGCCATGTGAATTGCCCCACGATACGTACGGGGAAGGAAAAAATAAGGCTGGGCCCGGCCAAATTTGGTGATGGCTCATCCAAATAGCGAGCCATCAAGTGCACCCGGCATGCCTTTTTTTTGCCTTTTTTCCAACTTCCCAGGCACTTGGGATTAGAAAAAGACTTTCTCATGTCGGAATCTCCTTAGGTGGCACCTCAAAGTTTGAAATAACTTGTTTTCCCACCTCATTGCCCGTGTTGGGGTGGGACAAATTTTTTTAGCCAGGCCCGGGCTTCCTTAATGGCTCGGCAAGTGGTCCCTGGGCGGGCCATTTGCCCGAGCCAGGCATGGGGATGCTCTTAGAGAATTTGACAACCAGACACAAGATCCAATCCTTGGATTGCAAGACACATGTCGAAATAGACAAATTGCTTCTAGACACCTCCACAATAAAAGCATCCCCAACGCAGCTCAAGATATGGCTCAAACTGGGCATTTCACCGGGTCAGCCAACTCTCTGTACCCCACCGCACGCAAAATAGAACTCAAAATATGGCCGGGCGCGGCCAAATTTACTGAGCAGACGGAAAATTTGTGGGTGCAAGGCAGGGCCCGAAAGGGAGTTTGACTGTACTTTTGGCCCCGATGTTGAGGTACAAACCCCAACTGACCATCCAATTTCAATTTTTTTTATATGAAATGCTTAAAAGCAATTTCATGGAATTCATTTTCCATCTTGGCTTCAATTTTTCACAAAAAAATAAAGCTCACTATATCCTCTTGAGGTATAGGGAGGAGTCCCAATCCATGTGGGACACCTCCCTACACCTCAAGAGGATGTAGTGAGCTCCACTTCCCATGGAAACTCATGCCTTCCTACTTCCACTTCATGTGGTTGTAAGAAGAAGTGAGTTTTCAATGGAACAAGCCTCCTTATATCTCCATGGGGTGGAGGGAGGTGCTCCAACCCATGTGGGATATAAGGATTTGAATTAATTTGAACTAAGAATTCAAATTTTGAATTTTCAAAATTTAAATTCAAAATTTTCAAAATTCAAAATTTGAATTCTTAGTTCAAACTAGTTCAAATCCTTATATCCCACATGGGTTGGAGCACCTCCTTCCACCCCATGGGAATATAAGGAGCCTTGTTCTAATGCATTTTCAAATTACTTAGAGATCTCCTCAAGCAAGGAGAATGAGATCTCAAAGAATTTTTAAAAAAGCCAATGTTCTGTGACTTCAAAATGAAAGGAAAAAAAATTGGAAAACTTGATTTTTTTTTTAAAAATTCTCTTTTGGAGGGCTGCTTGCACTGTTCAGCAGTGGGGCAGATGAATACCACCCGGCCCGGCCAGAGTTGGAGAGCCCTCCAAAGACCCGATTATGAGTCAGATTCTGAGCCATGCGTTGGGGATGCTCTAAATTTTCAATCCTTAGAACCACACACAAAATAAACAATTTGTCAAGCACACAACCCAACAATGAGACTTGATCCGTCATTGGATCAGCACACATACCCAGAAGCAAGACAATTTGAAAATACCACATGTCAAGATCCAGACTCAATATCATAGAACACAAATGAAAAAGACAATTTGCTTCAATACACAAGTTTATCAAATTCCAAACTGAAATACAGCCAAATTGAAAATGGATACCCAACCAGATTCAATCACTGGATCAAAAGGTTACACCACAAAATAATCAAGCATCCACCGACTGCATAAAACAACAAAAATATATATTACTAATATTTGAAGGCAATCATTGGCATTGATACAAAAGAGACAATTTGACACAGAAGGAAATTAAACACCATGTAAGCAGAGAAAGAGAGAATGCCGATTTGCCGCCCAGTCTATAGAATAGGCAACCCATTTTTGACTTCCCCTTTTCTATAGTATAGGCTGCTCTGCTCTATTTCCAATCAGTTGTGCTTTATAGTACAACTCACATAAAGCTCAACAAGTTGGAGCTACATAAATATCTAAGAAGTGTACATTGAAACATAGAACAATCACAATAAGATAGAACCACCTCTAAGAGCATCCCCACGCCTACGCAAAAGAAGATGCAAATTGGGCAAGTGGCCGGGCCTGGTCATGTGAATTGCCCCACGGCACGCACGGGGAAGGAAAAAATAAGGTCGGGCCCGGCCAAATTTGGTGATGGCTCGGCCAAATGGTGAGCCATCAAGTGATCCAGGCATGCCTTTTTTTTGCCTTTTTTCCAACTTCCGAGGAACTTGGGATTATAAAAAACCTTTCTCATGTCGGAATCTCCTTAGGTGGCACCTTGAAGTCCGAAATAGCTTGTTTCCCCACCTCATTGGCCGTGTTGGGGTGGGGCAAATTTTTTTAGCCGGGCCTGGCTTCCTTAATGGCTCAGCAAGTGGTCCTTGGCTAGGCCATTTGTCCGAGCCAGGTGTGGGAATGCTCTAACCAAACAGCACCTTATAGTCAATCGATCTATAGATTCACGTATTTCCAACCAAGACTAGAATGTGTTTTCTTCTCTTTTTCAAAATTGGGACTACAAGTGCATGACACATGTCTTAAAATAAAGTGCAAGAAAGTAGGAAGTTATGAATGCAAAAGTAGTATTTTGAATGATTGGAATTAGAAGAGTCTAGAGATTGGCTATAGGTTTGGTGCAATTTTTAACTTTCAATACGGATAGTAATTTCAATTAACCTATTAAAGACTGGTTGACCACTTTCTAGTCAGTTTTGAAACTTTTCCAATTGTAGGCAGAGTTTGGTAGGGAATTAAGAGATAGACCAAAAGGAATAGATGTAGGAAATTAAGAATGGGAGTGTTTGGGACAATAAACATGCCAATTTGACCTTTCATGTACATTTGGCTATAGAAAAAATGAAAAGGTACCTTTTGAAAATCATGTTGAAAATACAACAATGAATGCATAAAGATAGGTATAAATGACAAAGAGACAGTATAGTGTATGTTTACTACTCATGAGTTGGTGTTCCCTAGTGTTAAAGTGTTTTTTCCTTATCCATCATGATGCTAAAAGATGCGTGATGTGGTCTAATTAGCACTCAAAAGAATTTCTCCAAAAGAAATATATTCAAAAAGCATAGCTTTAGCTCTTGCATATACACCAATAGAGATACAAACACCAAGATGACTTATAAAATGTAGTAAGGTAGAACCATCTATAACCAATTAGCACTTGATAGCCAACTTGTTCATGGACGTATTCCAACCAAGGCTAGAATGTATTTTTTTTCTTGTTTTTAAAGTTGGGACTAAAAGTTCATGGCACATGTCCCAAAGTAGTGTGCAAAAAAGTAAGAAAGAATGAGTAAAAAAGTATTTTTTGTGTGATTGAAATTAGAAGACTCCGCAAATTGGCATTGGGTCTAACACACTTTTTGCCTTCCAAAATTTGTAGTAACTTCAATTCATGTCATAAAATTACCAAAGTTTTTTCAATCCCCATCATTTTTATCTTTGGACCTTTTAAAATATTTGTTTTTCCTTGTACAACACCAAATCATGTCTAGAATACCTTAAATGATCAATTATGGGTGGTTCTATCTTACAACAAAAACTTTAGTGCAACTCACCAAATTGTTGTCCACACTTCAATCGGTATGGTCAAATTTTTGAATAGAATTAAACTTCAAAAGTTGTTACAATTTTGCCATTTGCTATAAAAAAAAAAAGCTTTACATATCCCCCAAATCAACCACGGATGTTAATGGGTCAAACCGTCAAATGATAAAATTACCAAAGTTTTTGCAATCCCCATCATTTCTATTGTTGCACCTTTGAAAATATTTGCTTTGCCTTGTACTATACCAAATCATGTCTAGAATACTTAGAATGATCAATTATAAATAGTTCTATTTTATATACATTGAAAACTACAATTATTACTTTCATCAATTTTGTAACTAACCTATTATTCAAAATAAAATGACCTATATAATAAAAATAGGTTTTATAGAATCTTCATGAAAAAATTTTTATTGTAATTTCATGTTTGAAAAAAAATGAATTTTTTTTTCAAATCTAAATAGTTGGAAAGGGTCATTGCAAGAAACACCGACCACTTTTGTAGCGCTTTGCAAGATTTGTTCTTGTCCAATGCTATAACCTTTGATTGATGAATCCAATGCCCAAACCAAAAAAACTATTTCTAGAGTTTTGATTGCAATCATATTCTATATTTTTTAGAATTTACAAAAAATCATTTTATATTTAAAAGTTATTTTTGTTAATTTGTCACACTTTCAAGATTAGAGGTTTTTTATACAATTGATTGGTTCAAATTAATGATTTTTGGTTGAAATTTTTGTGGTATGTTTTTATAGTAGGTAGGCATGTTCCTACCAAAAGGCATCCAAAAAAACATTATTTTATGAACTCTACATTAGTGCAAATAGGCCTCCCTTGCGTGCATATTTCAAAACATTAGAAATGATTTTGAACTCATTTTTTTAGTCAACGGTAAAGTCTTTTCAAATGGCCAATTTTAAGTTTTGTTCAAAATTATTTTTCCTATTTTTTACAAATTAAAACATCAATGTATGTATTTTCTAAGACATCATCTTGGACATTGAATTCTAATAAAGAAAATAGCCCTGTCAGCACTGCCTCTCGGGGGTGCTGGCTCTCTCGGCAACAATTGTATCCGTCATCCTCTATGCGGGCTTTGAACAACTTGCATACTGCTCTCATTTGAAACAAGGTTCGGTAATCGAGTTTGGCCAGGATGGAGTTCAGGATATCTTCTGAGAAGTCAAACAGATTCCTGACGTTTTTTCCTTCATCATTGTTTCGTGGAGGCTCATCCTCTCTCCTGGTGGCTGAATCGACTGAGGTCTCACCCACGGACCATGGCTTTCTGTCTGGCACAGCCCAGTTGGTAACCTGGTGCCTGGAGGAAACACTACAACCGACACAAGCAATTAGTCGGTAGTTCATGATGTTGGATATGTACGCAGGAATCAACGAGACAGAAATTCATATGATGTTGTAAAGCTCATGCTGTATACAGAAGTGCTAAAAGGTTGTCACAAGAAGAGGAACGCGTACATATTTACTCTGTTCCAATTGAAACCAATTGAAATCCAATGGAGAGCAGTCAGTAGTTGAAGGATCGGAGCACAGTGACCAAATATAAAGTCAATCGAATTTTCTGTGTTGGTATCCTATGCATTCTACAGTAGTACAGTGGCATGCATCATGAGTTCGTGACAAGATTTCCACGACCTACTGTGAGTCATGTTTTCAGACACTGTTGCCCTCGTGTCCACGTTGTCCTGCCATAAAGACCTCCAACGAAAGGGTTTTGAAAAAGTCCCTCCTGCGAGGTAGAGCAGGCGGTATTTCAATGCATTACTATGGCACAATTGTCACCCTTCACAACACAACTTCATACCCGTTGCTTTCGGAAACTACATGTATGTCCCAATTTTGGGGCTCAGCAACGAAATCGACGGACGAGGAAGTCTTAGATTGCGGTTCATTGCGGTTCATTCAGATTTAAGATATGCAATTGATGTCCATGAGCTCTCATTGTCTGTAATTTGGAGATGTTGCGGAGACTTGGACATAGCCTTGCAACAGTGTAATAAACGACGACATTCAACATGAGATCGAATACTGTAGATCGGATGGAAGAGAGGAAGGAAGGAACAACGCTTTCTCAGAGGCCTGCCATACTCAGTAGAAAGTTATCGAGAGTCGAACAGTGTAGCGAATACGAATACTTGATCATCACAAAAATCTGCAAGTGCAATTGGCCTCTACAAACGTATTAGGGTTTACGAACACCTGCTGAATTTCGAACCAACCTTGAGATCTACGGATGATCCCGGCGTAATTAACGCAAATGCCGCTTGCAATTCCTTCCTTTCCTACGACACTACGATGAAAAAGAACTACGAATTTACTGCTTCAATCACGACATTGCAAAACGGTGCATTACAAGAAAGTGCCAAATTTCTTCAAGATGCATTCCGTCACTTCTGTCCTGTAGAAAATAAACTTAGACGGGCATTTCATTTCATCAAAGAGACTGTGAGTATGTTACCTGAGGCACTTTCGAGCATCCCATTTGATGAAGGACGGAGCCATCGCACGAGTAAGCTCGCGAGCGATAATTCTCCCGCAGTTACTCAAGTAAAAAATCTTCTTAATTATCCGCAGTCGCAGACTCCTCGGTCAGAAAGAATGCTATCGCGATTAGACTGCAATTGCAAACACTCTGTGCCGATCACAAAACCTGAAATTTTTAGCCAGTGTCGGAGCACGTATCTCGAGATACCAAACTTGTGGAATTGAGCAAATTCGTACAAAGTTTTACACCAATGCAACACTCTCTGCCAATGCCCAACCTAAAAAAGAGTTATCCATGTCAATGTTTTCTAGCCAATGTCGCGAGCACATCACATGCGGAGTAGTGATCAAGAAACTGCGAAGAGCAAAACGAAGGGTACGGAACGAAGTTGGGCCGGCTCAGCTTTATAATCACTCTCAAAGGGCCGGGGTCGAAAAGTCTTTCTCTGTATAAGCTTGGAAGAGTCTGTATTCCGTAAGTTCCGTCGACAATATTGTAGGGATGGAATTCATTCTCCTACTCTGATGGTCCCCAGGGGAACTCTTCTTGTCTTTTAACCCTTAAGCGTCTCAATCCTTTTTTGAATTTTTGCACATTTTCGCTTATAGCTTTGTACAGATATATCATTTACCAGAATTTAATGAATTTGGTCATTAAAGAAGGTTGTCTTTTCTAGATTCAAGTATTACATTTGATAAATGAGAAGTTAATTGGATGAAACCGGGCCTTGAAGCCCTCTGTTCATCATCCAGAATATGGACGTCGGCGCACTTCAGGGTTAAGGTGGGTACACCCAAAAGCGCCCTGTTCCTAAAAGCGTCATCTACAGTGCACATACATTTTTGAAATCAGTCATGTTCACAGGGGTCCTAGTCTACTCCTACTCAGATGGTCCCCAGGGGAACTCTTCTTGAGTCTGTAATGGCCGATTGTTTGGAAAGACCTGTGTAATGCACTGATGGTGCAGAATACTACCAAAGGACATAGGCAATACTTGGAAATATCTAGGTCAAATTTGGCTATTGGTATTTTGAAACGTAGTAGTAATTTGGCTATTTTGATCCAAAAGAATGAAAATTTTCTTTAAAAAAAAGCCAATGACATTCTTTTGATTGTTGCAAAATGATGAAAAATTGTACATAAAAAAATATTGCTTCCAAACAAGAAAGTGAAATAAAGACAAATCTATAAGTCCTGTACTCCTTCCTGGCAATGTCCCTATTTGGTAGTTGGCTCACAAGCCCCTACCTAAACTACACACCTTTTTTGTTCTAAAAATTTCTAAGCCCTAAACATCCTAAAGTTCATTTATCAAAGAGTGCACAATAAATAAGGTTTCTATAGGATACATTTTTCATCCACTTAAATTTTCCTTAATGCTTGAACTAGTTGAAAATTTGAAACAAAGTGCAAAGTATCTTTAGGGTGAATGCAAAAAATACTTGTACTATTTTTCGACACAAGCTAAGTGTTGATCTGTTTTTTGGCCATAGCTTTTGCATTTTTGCTCGAAATGATTCAAGATTTCTAGAGAAGGTACTCATGTCTATCATACACTGTATATAATTTTTTCATAATTTTAAAAAATAGTTTAATACTAAAATAGTACTAGTGATTAAATGTCACAAATGAGAATTTGGAGGTTTTTAGTACTAAGGAGTACCTTTTCTTAATGATTTTGAGATGAAATTTGGATGAGATGGGCTTCTAGTAGATTTACATCTCTTCACGTGAGCGATTTTGAAAAAAGTTATTTCTATGTGGTGTGGAAGTCTACAAAGTGAGGTTCTTTTTGCTTGAATTTTGAAACATATAAAATATTATTTTGATGTGTTTTTTGGTGAATGACCATCTCCATAGAATTGTTGCAAATGTCCACTTTCTATTTTTTGTATTTACTTATTTTTACTATTTTTCCCGAATTAAAACATGAAGGTATGTATTTTCTTGAGGTTTGGCGCTTTTTAAGTTCTCCTACTTAGAGAAGTTTTCTATCAATTTCCTTTGGTGAAAACCTTCATCTTAGAAGTGTATACATTGTTCATATTTTTCAAATATTTTTCAAATTAATTTTCTAATTTTTAAGTACTCGAAAAAAAGTCATGAGTATTGTAGTAAAACGCAACAAATAGTACACGTGTTTCTTGCATTCACCCTTCAATCTTTAAGTGATGCATTTTTCTTTCATCTAAAATTTTTCCAATTCTTTTTGATAGAATATCTATAGAATGCCCTCAACCCCTAGTAGGTGCATTTTCCATCCATTCCAATTTTCCTTAGTTTTTAATCCCTAGAGGACCAAGACCTTTTTCTTACAAAATAACACTCAAAATTGTCATTTCTATTACAAAGAGTGAAGAAAACTTAAAAATTATTATTTTTGGACATGAAACCATAGGATCCAATGGTGCTTATATATAAGCATGAAAATATGAGCATGTGAGCCTTGAACATACATATAAGTATATATACTACCACCATTGAAGATGTTTATAATATAAACACCTATAATATAGGTATCTATAATATAAATATACTATAATAATAGAAGTTTTTTTTAATAAAGTCCTTTTATCATAAGTGTATAGTCTTCCAAGCTCATAGGGTCACATTCCTAGGTTCACACAATAGCAATTTTTCCCTAGGATATTACACCTAACTAACATTAGAATGTGTGGAATAAATATTAATGATTTTGATTGCACAAATTGCAAGCTATTTGCATTTAAAGTGAAAAAAATAATTTTTTTTCATTTATTGTGGGATTAGATTATTTGATTTGAACCTTCTTAATTTAATTTTCTTGTACTATGGAGTTTGAGCTTTAAATCTTTATGGTGGTATACTAAGTTGAAAGTGTGGGGAAAAAACCTTAAATTTCATCATTAATAAAATTGTTAAATAGAAGTGGATAAAAAATAAAAATAAAACCTAAATTATTAATATCCCTAATATGGAATTAAAACACACTAATTCCAATGGTGAGATTGCTCGAGCTAGAAAATTTAGCCATGTGGAACTTTTTTCTAAAAAAAATTAGAAGAATTGATTTCAAAAATGAATTCTATAAGTTACTTTTTTAAGAAAATGCTAAGACAATCCAAAACCAAGATAAATTGTCAATAACTTTCACATAATTTGTTCAAATAAATTGAATCAAAGATTTCCATGTAGACAAAAACATAATCTACGGTACAATTTTTTTTAATTAAAAATTTTGAAATTTTTTTGCTGTCTTGTTTCCCTTGCTTTGAGATTATTTGGGCATAATTATTAACTTTGGATACCAATTGAAAAAAAATTATATTCCTACAAAGCTAATGATTTTTCCTATCTTCAAAAAAATATTCAAAAAATCATGGAAAAAATTGAAATTCTTGGTACTTGCCTTAAGTCCTATTTTCACCCCATTAAAGGGGTGGAGTCCTTGAAATAAATAAGGATATAGGTGCAAGCATTGGATAATTAATTGAGATTTATTACTTTTTATCTATTGATTTTTTGTACTCTATCAATATATAGTTTTTTTGACTTAATGCATTAATGGAAAATTTTGGTAAAATGGTAGTATTCCATATGCCATTTTTCATAGTACAAAGTCTCAACCAAAAATTGACATCTAGGACAAGTATAGATTTTTAGACATCTAAGATACACATAGATTTCTAAAATCTATGACAAATTTGGAGGCATACATTAATTTTAATTCTCAATTGTCATCATTAATATATGCTATTCTACTGTGAAAAAAAACCTACTTCATTTACCTATTAAACTATGTTTTTTTGGCACCCCATTTTTTTCCACTACTTACTAGTCAAAGTTAGGGAATTTAGTGTAGAGTGTATAGTTCACAAATACAATGCTTCTTAAAGACATTCCAAAAGTAAATATGAGTAGGAGTAGAGTAGGACCCCTGTGAACATGACTGATTTCGAAAATGTATGTGCACTGTAGATGACGCTTTTAGGAACAGGGCGCTTTTGGGTGTAGAGTTCCCCTGGGGACCATCAGAGTAGGAGAATGAATTCCATCCCTACAATATTGTCGACGGAACTTACGGAATACAGACTCTTCCAAGCTTATACAGAGAAAGACTTTTCGACCCCGGCCCTTTGAGAGTGATTATAAAGCTGAGCCGGCCCAACTTCGTTCCGTACCCTTCGTTTTGCTCTTCGCAGTTTCTTGATCACTACTCCGCATGCGATGTGCTCGCGACATTGGCTAGAAAACATTGACATGGATAACTCTTTTTTAGGTTGGGCATTGGCAGAGAGTGTTGCATTGGTGTAAAACTTTGTACGAATTTGCTCAATTCCACAAGTTTGGTATCTCGAGATACGTGCTCCGACACGTGAGCCGGCCAAACTTCGTTCCATACCCAACAGATCGTTGTGGTATTTGGAATTGCAGTCTCATCGTGATTGCATTCTTCTGGACAATTTTGCTAGCTGAATTCTGAGCTGTCCACCACCGACCCACCTTTATATTTACGTGTTGTCTCTCGTCTCTCGCTCATCTCTCTCTCTCCATCGAAATCGATGGCTCTCGCCCCCGAACCAGTGGCTGCAGGTGCTGCCCTTGGAGCGGATGGCCCCCCTGGAATTCTTCCCCAATTCCAACTGCATCCGCAGGAAGTGCTCGCCCTCGGCCTCTTTCGAGGCCCCCCGCCCGCCGATGCTCCTCGTCTTGCTGCCCATCCACTACTGGAACCTCGTTGTGGATGGTACGCATGCAGTAGTGTCCAGATGCAACTAGCTAGCTTTCATTTCATATTGATCAATGTTGAGTGACTTCCTTCCTTCTTGTTCTGAATCTCGTGCTACTGTAGCTTGACCTGGCTTATGGCCGGGCAACGCACATTCATTGCTTACCCTTCATTCATTCCCATGTGCTTCTTCCGATCCTTTGCATGTTACGATGGCAGTCTGTGGAGATGCTGGAACCGCCTGGCGGCGAAGCTCCTGAGGATCGTCACCGGAGGCTGGTGAGAAAACCGATGTACATGAATCACTTGCTACGAGCAGGCGGTGTTGGCTGGCTTCGATTTATTAGCATCGATCAACGATGATAACTTACCTTGATCGCACATGTACACGTACCTTAAGTAGCCTTTGTTGGGAGCAAAGGCTACTTAGATCAAATATTAATTTTCTATGATGCAATTAGCAAAATATTCTACTCTGTTTTCTGTTAATCACAGCAATAGGCATTCCTCTCTGCTGATGTAAACTTCAGTCTTCTTGTGAATTCCCTTGGCGGCACCATGATAGCTGCATGAACAGACTGGGTCTACTTTCTGAGTCTAAGTAAATTATATATGTACACAGCTTCGCTTTGCAATGTTGTGAACTTGTGATCGGCAATCCGTTCCATACCCTTCTGTGCAACTCAACATGTGATGTGCGTGCGACATTGGCTAAAAACATTGGCATTACTCTTTTTAGGTTGTGTATTGGCAGAGAGTGTTTGCATTGCTGTGAAAATTTGCGCAATTTGCGCAATTCCACAATTTTGGTACCTCGGGATACGTGTTGCTGTTGCTGAGCGCGCGACACTGGCTAAAATTTCTTTTCAGATTTAAGGTACAGTAGTGATCGACAGAAAGTAGGGAATGGGTGCGTAAACCCCAATACGTGTGTAGAAGCCGGCCAATTTCACTTGCAGATTTTGTGATGATCATGTCCAGTGTTCGTTATTTTGCTGCATTGTTCTTGCCAATGGTTATTTCATTACTGAGTTTGGCAGGCAGGCTTCTGAGAAGCGCTGTTCCTTCTTCCTCTCTTCCATATATACGATCCATATATACGATCCACAGTATTCGATCTCATGTTGACTGTCGTCGCTAATTCCGGTGTTGCAAGGGTATGATGATCCAAGTCTCAGCAACATCGGCATATTAGAGACAATGAGAGCTTATCAATTACATATCTTAATCAGTGTTTGTTTTTTCATTTCTTATGAAGTGCCAAAGTGGCGATACTTCATTTTATTGTGGAGCTCCAAATCTCAACATTCATCCATACATTGGATAGAAAATATGATATTAGCACATAATACATCTCTTCATTCTATTTTCATCCATTATTTTTTAAATATTAGAAGTTTATTGGCAATTTCATTCAAAATTTTACTGTTTATTTTTTGTAGGCTTGGTGTTAGGCCCAAAAAATTGGTGCAATTTTGCACCAAATCGCTAGAAAAAAAAAACATTGATCTTAATCTCAATGAACCAAAAATAATTTAAGATCTGCAATCTAAGATTTCTATGTGTGTTGATTTCCCTGTTGGCCCCAAAAATTTGTAACATGTACATATGGTTTCATAAAGGTCTAAAATCTAGGACTTTAGATAGACCTGAATATGTGCTTTTAATGGTTCCAATTGTGTCATAGTACATATTGTATTAGAATATTGCTCGCAAGAGGGATTTTTTCATACCCCTTTCAATTCATTAGAAGACTTTATGGCCAGACAACGTGGCATCTATAGTGTGGCTATACAAGATGTCCCAAAATTTGTAATTTTGAGCAATTTTATGAAAGCATTCAAATGTTTTAAGAAGAAGATTGTTGAAGCTAATTAAATTTTCTTAGTTAATCTTATAAAATTATAAAATAAAAAACTATGTGAAAATTCAATTTTTGACTTTCAAAATGCCTATGGTTCCTATTATGGTTTTTAAGGGTTAAAGATCCATGCCTTGACAACAACTAATTCAATGATTGTCTTCAAAGAGTCTTAACTTGAGGAGTATGAAACAACATTCTATATCCAAGCAATGGTTTTCTTCATGTTAGGAAGGCATTATAGTTTGTTAGATATTTAGAAAGGACTTACTATAAGATAAGCTAAGGACTGGAGTTGGATAAGAAGCCATATATATATCCTCTGTCCCGAAATAACCATCCGAATTTCTTCCCATTCATAGATTAACTCTATTTTGAATCAAAGTATCAAAAGTTTGGGCATTCAAGAATGAATAACCCATGTCTAAAATCTATGCAAAATTTGGAACTTAGGGAGTGTTGTTTAGGTACCCAAAATGCAAGTTGAAAGTGAGATTTGGGACATTTTTTTATAATAGTTGCCAACTCCATCAATTTTATTGATTTACAGGGTTTGGCTAGTATAGGATTCTAATAAGATGTTCTCCAATCTAAATATCTAAAAATTAAAAAATTAGACCACTTTATGATAATTTTTAATAGCTCCAAAGTAGGCACTAAATAAGTCATTAATATTGCTATTTTAGGAGGCATTGTGCAAAAGTTGTCTCATACTACTACTTAAAACCAAGTTTGCAAGGCCAGTGAAGTGCACTTACATTATTTCACTTGCCCCTTTAAGGTCATGTAGTCAAACATTCACTAAATGGTCAAAATCGTAAGGACCTTTTTAGTAGGACAAAAAATGTGCTTGATTTGGATGCTTAACAAGAGGAAGAAGTAGAATGTAGGGTGATTGCAAGAAACACTTGTTCTATTTTTTGTCCCCTTGACCTCCAACAAGTAGTTTTTTGCTCATATTTTTGCATCGTTTGCCTTATCAACTTGAAATTTGGAATGAAGGTGCACACAAAAGTTTTATATGTTGTGTAATTTCTATAAAATTTTAAAATTTTTTACTATTTTTAAACCACCCCTAATTAGCTATCTACCTTGGCCATTTTGGAGGTTTTTAGTCCTATTTTTGACTCAAAAATCCAAATTTGAAGCCACAAATTGAAAAAGTTGGAGTTCTACTAACATTTCAAGGATTGACAGTGAATTTTATAAAAATAGTAAAATGTCTATTGTCCACATGGGGTCAAAGTGACCTTCCTTTGCACAAACTCTACAAAGAGGGAAAAACTTTTTTAGAGGAATTTTTTCTTGCAATGTATGTACAATTTTGTTTAGAAAATTTTATTTTTTTTAAATAATTTTTTGATTTTTTTTAATTATTGAAAATAAAAAGGTCCACAGACCTTTTTTCTGCTATTTTCTATTTCTTGTGGCTTGTGCAATACTTGTAGTAGTCCATAGTATTGCATAATACTGCATAGTACTACGCTGACGGCCCAAATTTGCAAGTGCCCAAAATCAACGGTTGAGATTTGCAGGTGTGCGCCAAATGCACTATATTGTCAGGATCGCGTAGTATAGCCAATACTATGCCAAAAAACAACATTTTGAGCCAAAAATGTGAAGTGTTTCTTGTAATCACCTAGTAAGAGTAATCATAAATAATGTTAAAACAACCATCAATATAGAGGTACGTTTTTCTTTTTTCAATTTATAGATAGTGTACATTTCAAGAAGTGGTTTCTTTTAGTGACCATTGTAATTCAATTTCAAAAATTTGTGCCTAATTCCATAAATGTTGAAAAAATATAAAATGACTTATGTTACATGTTTATTTCATTTTTCTTCAAATAAAATTTATTAAATTTGTTTCAAAGCATTTAGCTTCCTCCAAAAGACAGTCGATTCCATAATTCCATTAGAAGAAGTTTAGACTCTCTAGAGGGTTACCAAAGTTTGATAAGCTAGTCTGTTTATGGAGCCCTACTTAGCTACTCTAAAGACAAAATCTCTGATAGGAAAGAAGAAATTATTCTTGTGTAAATATTAAAACTCACAAAGAATATATCTCCACCTCTCATTCACAATTGTTAGAGGAAGGTACTTGCAATGCTTCTTGCATTTAAATACCAATATATGTCAATCAATTCTTTGACACTTGGTTGTATCAATGACAAACAACAATACAGGAATTTAATTTCCTATGTGGCCAAAATAAATGAAATCATGAGGTCCCTTCAACACTTCTTAGTAGCCTTCTTGAAAAGGGCCCTTACTAATCAATGTTATGAGAGCAAGACATTAAATCCATCTCATAAAGTGGGACCAATAGTATAAAATTTGTATTCTCTAGGTAGGATAAAAATTAAAAAAGCCCTCTATTTTGTGTTGTCTTTTGGGTATGTTATTGACCTCACCTCTACAATTTTGAGCCTCTCATTTGCAAATATGAACTCCAAATTTGCAAATTTTATCTTGCATGAGAAACAAAAAATTTTAGCACTTCCTTTTGGTCATAAATCCAACTTGCTGATTCTACTTCATGGAATCTCTGCTCCTTAAAATATATTTTAAAAAAATGGACTCCATTAACCACTAAGTGTCCACACTCATTTGCAAAATTGACAATTTTAGAAAAATCATTATAAAGTACTATTTGAAAGAATATTTTTGAATTGAGATGCAAATAAAAGTTGTGGAGTTTGAATTATAGATTCTATCCATATACTTAGATTCACCAAATGAATGCTATCACCCATATCTTCTACAAATTTTCAAAAGAGAAATTCAAAATTCCTTCTAAATTCAATTACAAGCAAAATATTGTCAAATAAATTTCATTGAAAAGGATTTGAAATGAGGTTCTCTTGACATGGTGCTTTTTTGCACTTTTTGTGTTCTGTGATTTTATGACCTCAGTTTTGCAATTCCAAGTTTGTCAACACAAGTCGACCACTTGACATACTTCCACATTTGTAATTTTAGAAAAACATGTGCCATAATAACCCCAAATCCAACCTTCGGATAGGTCCACAACTTCATGAAGTATCTCTAAAAATTAGGCTGACTTTCATCCAAGTTGTAATGAGAAAGAAATCTCATTTTCAATCTCTACATCATCTAGTCTAGAAAATGGATGGTGAAGTGCTCTCCGATAGGTCTTTTTTTAGCAAAGTATTGTTCGGTCTGACAGATTTTGGCCTTTGCGGAATTGTCCTGCCGCTTTTCCTCGAATACAGTAAAGCCAACAAAGTGATAGACGGAAAAGAAAAACTCTGCTCCAGGGTGAACCCAAAGCAAAGATTGTTTGTGCAGCTACAGTAACTTAGCTCCTAGCTAGCTGAACTTGCATCTTGGGTTGTTCTAGCTACACTAAGGGCAAAACACCCATTCCCGCACCTGTTCCTTCCAGTGGACCATAGATTCACCCAAATATGTCCCTAGAGTGTAGTTAATGTGTTTGCCACATGTGTGATTGTAATTTACTGACATGATTGATTGACACATAAAAAAATCTGGTTAGCTCAGTGCTGATTTTTGCAGGGTTTAGTTTTGGGGGCACCTACAAGACGGTTCCGCAGGTCTAGGGAGCCAACACTTTGAAAATTTATAGAAATTACATACTTTGTCCGAAAAATCTAATTTTTTTTTAATATTCATAATTTTCACTCGCTAATACTACAAAAGTATCATTATTAGAAAACTCTGCCTCCAACTATGCTGAATTCCTTATTTGGACGGTTTTGGGTGTTTCCACTGTACCGAGTATATTAATTGAAAGGAATTGAAAGTCCACCAGTGTCAGCGCAAATGACGCTGAAATTCAACCTGAGTTGCAAAGACCTCTGCTGCTCAGTGATCCCAAGACGCAAGATGTTAAATCAGTCCCACAAAGGCGCGACATAGGGGTAGAACGTGGCTCCAATAGGGTAAAACTCATTTTACTAGGGTTGATTGAGGTTTGGGTTTATGTTTTTGTTGGGGGGGTTTGTTGGTTTTTTTGGTTGCATTTAGGTCTTCATAGACAATTCGGAGTCTTTGATGCCAAATATGAACTCAGACTTTGAAAAAAAGAATTTATGCAAAAAATTTTAAAAAAATTGTGTTTATCCTGTGGTAAACTCAAGTACTTTGTGGGACTTATTTAACGTCATGCTCCCAAGACTGGATAAATTTCACTCATTTTCAACTTAATTTTTTCATGCCCTTTGTATACATTTTTAAAAATCTTCCAAAAATGAACATTTGGCTAAAAACCATGAATTTGTTCTGAGATCACTGCTAGTGCTGCTCCGAGGAAGGTGGAGGAGTCATTTATGACACTTTTATAGCATTCTAAACCCCTAAATGCCTAAGGCACAAAAAATCTAGTGTTTGCAAAACTTTGAAGTTCAATAAAACTTAACCAAGCTTCTTTTTTCAATAGTTTATATTTACGGAAACTTCTTTTTGAAGTCTAATTTAAGCATCAAAAAATCAATTTGAAAATGTTTGGTTATGATTTTTCTATTCAAGATTTTGTGCAAGGGTGTCCATTGTAATCTTGTTTTTTTGTAGTGTCGAGGGCTCTTGGAAATGAACCTCAAATATACTAGATCTTCAAGAAAAAGAAACATTAGAAATTTATTTAAAAAAATTATAGAGTAGATTTTGAGAAGCTATAAATTTGATTGCAATCATTCATATTAGGTCCTTTTAATCTCATATTTTTTTGCTAACTAACTTTTTAGATTTGACATGTGAAAAAAGAGATCAAATGACTTCTACAATTTTAATACCCTCATAATCAAATATTATAATTTTTCAATTTGTACATGATATTGTTGAATTTTCTTTTCTTAAGTCATCTCTAACATGTCCAATTTGAATTTGTACAATTGCAATTCAAAAAAATTAATTAAGCTTATGAAAAAGGGTTTTGTTTTTGTTTTTCTTCCAATGTAGAACAAATTCCTAGAAGCTCAGAAAGGCCTTTGGCATTTAAAGGGTTGTCTCAAATATATACTTATAGACAAATATAGATATAGGTATAGATATAGATATTTTTTTCAAACCCGTGGTTATGTGGCTTTTCTTTCAAGAAGGTTATGACTTTCTATTTTATTTGTATAAGAAGAAAAGTTTGTGAGCTTCTTGCATCCTTCATTTGGGAGGCTTGAATTGAAGAAAGACAATTTTGAGTAGAAGAGCCAATCTATTTCCAACCACTTAAGCAATTACTCACATTTGGACTGCAATTTTTTTGAATGCAATTTTTTTCCATGTATAAAAATAGAATTTGGAAGGTATGCATATTTTTAAGAATTTTATTAAATAAAATATAATTATTATGAATTTTTTAGTGGAATATTCTTTTTTACCTATAATGGTGATACAAACCATTCTATTTATGATTATAGACTAAATGTAGAATTGACCAAGGTTAATTTGGTTGCACTATTGAGAGCCATGCAACCAATCATAATATACCATAACTGCTTTAGGAATTGTACCAAGACTTCATAGAAAGAGAATAACCTATAGATTGAAAATGAAAAATGATCAAAAATAGGTCAACTCTTCTATGTAATTTTTGTAATCAATTTTTGTATGAGATGGCTTTGTGCAATGGATGAAATGAGATTTTGAATATATTGTGGCAATGGTCTACAAGCCTATGATTATAGTTTGGCATTTTTAACACATTTGCCCTCTTTACTTCTATAGGCTTGAAGTTGCCCATATTTTTTTAGGAAATTGAAAATTAAATGCCTAATAAAAAAAACTTTATTCTTGACATTCCTTGGAGGTACGAAAACCTTGGGTCAAATTCATTAACCCCTAAAGGTCAGAGACTATGTCTTCATCAAAAACACACTAAAATTGCCATGTCTATTACAGGCACCAGATTTTTTTTTTAAACATTTTTTGACACATGTAACCGTAGGATCTTCTAGTACACTAGTTTCAAGAAGATGTGGAAAAAATTTCAGAAATTTCCACCGTGTAGATTGCAAGATATTAGCATTTGAATTGACAAAAACCCTTTTTTTCTCCCTGCAAAAAACCGGGCAGTTGCACTTCACAAGGTCACATTTCTATGAAAAAGTGCCCAAAATGGTGGTGCTTCTTTGGATTCATTCTTCATGGCAAGTTGGCTACATGCTCAAAAAAATTCGCATCATTTGGAATTGAACAACATATAGGAAAAAATTAATGAGTAGAAAGAAGTAGAGAGTGGTACAAAGTACTAAATTGTTAAAATTTTATTATAGAATCAAAAAAGGCCAATCCCAATGGTTGTAATGTTGTGACAAACAATCAACATCCAAAATTTTAAATTTTTTTCAAAAGTATTTAAAATTGAGAAAAATAAAGGCTTCCAAAGTTTATTTTAGAGTAGAGAATCCATAACTGCCCGCAAACTAAATCTCTCCATAACTTTCATCTCATAAACCAAAATGGAATGATTTCAAGCTTTCTGCATTTATATACATCTAGAAAACCAATTTAAAAATTTAAATTTTAAAAAAATGTTTTTATAAGAAATTTTTGAGCTGCCCGCTGACCAATGAAAACTACATATTATGCAATAACTTTTTGACCATGTAGTCAAAAGTTATGAAAATTGTTGGGCCTTCAAGATACTCCTCGGACACATGTGTGAAAATTTCAAAGAAAAAAAAGAAAAACTCCATCCGTAGTGAGCTGCCCAAAATCGCTATGTTGCCAAAAAAACGCAGTTTGGTCCTTTAGGGGTTAAGCCCTATACAAAATAATTTATTTTTAGGGATATTTGCATTTACTATGTAATATTTTTTATAACCAAATTTTGTGATATCTAATATTAAAGTGTGACTTCTGATCCTAAAAATTTTTTTTCTTACATTTCATTGAATTTTTCATTGTTAAAAATTTTCGACATTTATGTGGCCCAAGATGATTACATTCTCGTCCTTTTGCAATTTGTGATGATTTTTTTATGTACAATGTTGGAATTTCTACGTGAAAATGTTTTTTGCAAAAATTTCATATTTTTATAAATTTAAAATATTTCCATTAATATTTTTTACACTATTCAATCATGCCACCTTATAATCACTAAAAAGTTCATTAGATATCAAATTCAACAAATATGTCAAATTATCTTTTAACAAATCTAACTTTAGTACAGGGTATCTTTTTACCTGACTTCCCCGACATGCATGGTACCCCAAGAAAAAGTTTCAGAATTCTTTATTCACCTCTAAACTCAAATTATGGGGTGAATGAGGCCCATGTCCCAATCCATTGTTGACCATTAACAAGCCTAAGGCTGCCAAGTGCCAACCCCTTTCTAATCATTTAAGCAATTTAGCATATTTGTTGTGCAAGTATGTTGAAACGAAAAATTTTCCCACATCAAAAAACAGATTTTAGAAGTATTTCATATTAAATTTTTTTTCTCAAAAACAAAATCACCATAAGTATTTTCAAGAAGATTTTATTCAACCTATTCTTGTTACATAAGCCACCCTACTTCCAACCATAGATTGCTTGCAAAATTTGCAATGCTTCAATGTTAGTGATAATTGTGACTTTTAATGCGCATTTTATAATCATTCTATGCTTTCTATGTACAACTTCCTAACAATGATATTGATCTTGCTATTCTTGCTATTTTTGAGCTCACCTAATCTAACAAGAGTCCTATTTACAATTACAATTGATTTAAACATAGCAACCTAACCTACAAAAATAGGTGACTAATTAGAAATGGATTAGCGGGTGATTGCAAGAAAGGGTTGTACTATTTGGCGTCAGAATTGAAGTGACTTTCATGCCATTGGTTATAACTTTTGGGGCATTAAGACAATTTACTTGAAATTTTTATTGAAGATGGTCAACTTGATAGTAATAAGATTTCTTAATTTTCAGAAATTTCCAAAAAACATTTTCTAATTAAATTTTAATTTAGCTAATTTGTCATATTTTGTGATTTAGGATTTTTTAGTACTATAGAATATCCAAAATTAGTAATTTAGACTTGAAATTTATGTGGTCTACTTCCAGTCTTCCACACTAGAGAGATTGTGTTCACCAAAAAGAATTTAAAAAAATATTATTTTATATCCTCTACATTCATGATTCATGTAAATAGGGACCTCTTGTGCATGCAATTTTGAACATTGAAAATGGTTTCAAAATCATTCTTTTGGTGAAATCTCATCGCCATCAATCCTTTCTATTTTCTTAAAGTACTCTCGGAAAAAAAAGAGTATTATTGCAAAACGAGACAAAAAACAAGAGGCCTTTCTTGCAATCACCCTAACTACTATAAACCATTCACCTTTGGAGATTGGAATAATCTACCCTTAAGTTTTTTGGGAGTGAACATAATTAGTTCATTCTATAGAAAGTCATTGGCTTACTAGTGAGTTGCAATGCTAGTGTCATTGATTGATTGAAATGTTGTGTAGAGGCATTATTTCACTACAAATTTCACTACTTTCTAGAAGAGAAAAAAAAAATCCTGACGTTGGTTGATAATGTTATGTAGTTTGGCTATCTTGAACCTATTAGCTTTCTTCTACTAATTCCTATAAATGAATGGGAAACATGATTTTTTCATGTTCTTGAAAAATTGACATGCATGCACAGAAAAAGCCAAAAAACAAACATCAAGGATAATTGAACAGGGTAATTGAGTTTTTTGTTTTCATAATTGAATAGTGATTCCTTTTGCTATTAGTACAATCATTAATGGTTGACAAGTATCAAAACATTATTGACCACAAATTACATAGATTTATCCTACCCATGAGGATATTTTCACTTCCTTAACCCCAAAGAACTATGGATATTTTTCAAGAGAAATTGTCAAAACTACCACTTTTTGGTGCGTTGGCCAAAATTAGAAACAATAACTTTAAAAAAAAAATCCAACCATATGAAAGTAAAACAAACTATTTTGAATATCTATGGAAAATATGAACACATGCATTATGAGGATTGCAATCTGTTTGGAGTAGGAAAAAAAATCTTCTTTTCATTCTTGCCCCCTTCGTATCTTTTACTTACCGTTCAAACTGCTTGCCAAAAGTCAAGAGGTCCCAGATTCTCTCTAATTACGCATTCCGTGTGTTCATTTTTCCCATTTGTGGTAGATCGATAATGAAGTAAATGCAGTAGATAGCACGTGAAAAAGCAAACTCACTCACCTTGGTCCCTCCCATCCGTCCCTCCAGATATGGAAAGAACTTGACAATCATGTTCATTATTTTCAGTTTGTGCATGCTGGTACGTCTTCTCTACGTCTGGTGGTACTGTAGATGAACTTCGCAAACAAAGTTCAGTTAGGTGCACCGTACGTGAGAGTCGGGTTTTTTATAGCCATTGGAATCTGCATAAATATTCCTTTCAATTTGTAGTGTGCTTGGCACATTATATTTCGTTTAAGTAAAGAAATGAAAGAAAGGATGCAAACACATCGCGTATGGATACAAACACATCACAAATGGATACGTATATGAAAAAATACTGGACAGAAACAAATCACGTGTGGTATAATACTGAATGATCGTGCAAAATAGTTGATAAAACTCATGACTGTTACTCCGAGTCTACCCCGAATGCTACCGGAGGTCGAGGTCATTGTGTCATTCTCTTGAATGTCTGTACTCAGATCTAGCGCCGCTTTCCGTCTTGTCCCATATACTGACGAAGTCCCATGAGTACGGTCATTGTATAAATTGAGAATCCATCTGCCGAATTTCATGCATTCAATGCCCTTCAACTGGCATCATGGCCATAACGCAACTCACCTTGGGGTGTGCATATTTTGACTGTTTCCGCGCATCGTTGTGAACATTTGCAAATCATTCATTTGCAGCGAGTTTCAACGCGATTGCATTCTTTTTGATTAATGAATTCAGACAGCTGAATCTTCGAATTACCTACCACCGACCAACGAGTCCCATGCACACTATGTACAGACATGACATACGCCAGCAGAGTACGGTCATTGTATAAATGAGATTCCATTTGCCGAATTTCATGCATTCAATGCCCTTCAACTGGCAACATTGCCATAACGCAACTCACCTTAGGGTGTGCAGATTTGACTATTTCCGCGCATCGTTGTGAAAATTTGCAATTCACTCGTTTGCAGCGAGTCTCATCTATCACGATTGGATTCTTTCTGATTAATTGCTTCAATTAGCAGAATCTTAGAATGGCCTACCACCGGTCCAGTTATAAATATACGCGTCGTCGAATTCTCGCTGTCACTCATCTCTGGCTCTACCTCTCGTCTCTAGCTCGATCTCACTCGGTCGTCTCTCGCTCTTTTCTCTCTATCCGTCTCTATCTCGCTCTCTCTATCGAAAGAAATGGCTCTCGCCGCACTTGGAGCCGACGGCCCCCCTGGTATTCATCCGCAATTCCAACTGCATCCGCAGGAAGTGCTCGCCCTCGGCCTCTTTCGGGACCCCCAGGCGGTGACCGATGCCCCTCCTTTTGTAGAATCTGATTCTCGTTTTGGGTGGTAAGCATGCTTGCAGTGTTGTCCAATTAAATGCATCTAGCTAGCTTGCATTTCGTATCAATGTTGAGTGACTTCAATTCCTTCCTTCTTGTTCTGAATCACGTGTGATACTATACAATATTTGGCTTGATCGACCTAAAGTATGGCCGGGCGACACACTCATTGCTTACCCTTAATTCATACCCATGTGCTTCTTCGTTCGCATGTTGTGATGGCAGTCTGCGGAGATGCTGGAACCGCCTTGCGGTGAAGCTCCTGAGGATCGTCACCGGAGGCTGGTGAGAAAACCGATATATATGAATCACTTGCTACGAGCAGGCGGTGTTGGCTGGCTTCGATTAATTAACATCAATGATGATTATAACTTTACCTTGATCGCAGAGGTAGTCCTCCAGGCCTTCCTTCAAGGGAGAAAGTCTACTTAGATCATATATTTTCTATTCTGTGCTTAGAAAATATTCTACTACGATTTCTGTCAATTACAGCCATAGGCATTTCTCTTTGCTGACGTAAACTTCAGTCTTCTTGTGAATTCTCTTGGCGCCACCATGATAGCTGCATGAACAGACTGAGTCTAGTTTCTGGGTCTAAATTAATTATATACACAGCTTCGCTTCACTGAGTTTCACAGAGAAATATGAAGGGTTGTGAACTTGGATCCGGCAATCTGTTCCATACCCTTCATATTTCTCTGCGCAACTCAGCATGTGATGTGTGTGCGACATTGGCTAAAAAACATTGACATGGATAACTCTTGTTAGGTTATGTATTGGCAGAGTGTTTGAATTGTTGTGAAAATTTGTTCAATTTCACAAGTTTGGTACTATCATTCTCGAGATACGTGCTGCTCCTGTGCAGACGACACTGGCTAAAATTTTCAAGATTTCAGGTTCTTTGATCGGCAGAGGGTGTTTGCAATTGCAGTCTCATCGCGATTGCATTCTTTCTTAGCGGAGAGTCTGCGACCGCAGACAATTAAGAAGATTTTTTAATTGAGTAACTGTGGGAGAAAGATCGCTTGCGAGCTTGTCCCAACGATGGTGCCCAGTTCAGTTCCGTCCTCCTTCCAATGGGATGCTCAGATGTTTAATTACAGACACCCCCGCAGCGCAGATGTCAGTTTAAAACGCTCAGCAGCCACCTGCCGAAGTTCATTTAATGCTGATCGTTTTGCTCTGAAGTCTACACAGATTGAAATCAACCTAGCTTGTGATCTGATGATGTGCGTGCGACATTGGCTAAAACCATTGACAGAACTCAATGTAGAAACTAAGAGAAATAGCGCTCGCGAGCTTGCATTGTTCCTGCGATGGCTCCCGCTTCAGTTCCGTCCTTCAATAAATCGGATGCTCGAAACTGCCTCAGGTAACATACTCATGGTTTCTTTAATGTCAGAACTCGTCTCATTTTGTTTCCTACAGGACAGAAATAATGGAATGCGTCTTGAAGTTCACTCGTTACTTTCGTGCAATGCGCCATTTCGCAATGTCGTGAAACATGAAGCAGTATCGTAGTTCTTCCATCGTAGTGTGGAAAGGAAGGAATTGCAAACAGCATTGCATTAATTGCGTCGGGACCCTCCGTAGATCTCAAGATTCTAAACTCAGTAATTGCGTTCGAACTTCAGTAGGGAACGGGTGTGCGTAAACCTAATACGTTTGGAGAGGCCGGCCAATTGCTGCATTGTTCTCGGTCAGTTTCTTTTGGGTTTGGCAGGCTTCCGAGAAGCGCCGTTTCTTCCTTCCTCTCTTCCATCCAATCCACAGTATTCGGTCTCATGTTGACTGTCGCCGTTAATTCCAGTGTTGCAAGGGTATGTCCAAGTCTCAGCAACATCTCCAAAGTATAGACACCATGAGAGCTCATGGGCATCAATTGCATATCTTAATCTAGAAATCAACCGCAATCAACCGGAATCTAAGATTTCTCCATCAGTAGAATTCTCTGTTGGTCCCAAAAATTTGTGACATACATGTAGTTTCATAAAGGTCTAACTTCTAGGACAGATATAAATCTATGCTCTGGAGTAGAAGTTAATTTATATCTGTCCAATGGTGCCATATAATTGTATTGGAATACTGACTTCCCTACCTTGCGATCGCAGAGGGATTTTTTCATAACCCTTTCGTTGGGAGGTCGTTGAAATCTTGTTACAAACTCACGATGCACTTGCGGCCTCTCCCAGCGCGGAGGTTTTTCGGCGTTTGGTCTATCCGTCCGTCAGGTCGGTCTTGTGTCTGTTTTCGTTTGTTCGCTTTTGCCTCCCCCGTCAGGCCACTTGTGAAGGTTTTGTAATTTACCCCTTTGCAATTGAATTTCGCTCCGAAAAAAACCCCACAAAAACTCACGATGCATGCCTCTGCACTAAGTTACTGTAGAATGAATAGGACACACCAACACAGATCCTTCAACTCTGTTCCAAACTTCCAATCCTTCAACTCCAATCCTTCAATTCTGCTCTGAATTGATCGATTTCAATTGGATCGCAGTGAAGAAGTACATATTCTTCTTCTTGAGATGACATTTTAGCACTTCTGTACATATCTAAGTTATTAGTTATTTTGTGATTAATAAGTTTACAGACCACAGCATCAACTGAACTTATGCCTCATTGATTCCTGAGTACATATCCAACATGAAAATCTTCTGATTAACTGCTGTGTCAGGTGCATGTAGTGATTTCAAACTAACAGGTGTGCGGCTGTGCTAGAGAGAAAACCATGGTCCCAGTGTATGTTTTTTGACGATTTGTTGTCAATTTGCACCAAAGTAATGGCCCTGCACCAAGCTCTCGGAACATAAAAAGTAGAATCTTGGATGAAATCATTGAAGGACTTCAATTTTTTTTAGATATGGATAAAATTTCTAAATTATGGATGAAAACATAAATATGGATATGTCATATCTGCTACATGGTCTATGCCTCTTTGGATCAAAGTGTTTTTTTTTTTCATTTTTTTATGAAGTGCCAAAGTGGTAGTATTGAAATTTATAATAGTGCCTTAAATTTCAACATTCATTCACATATTGGATAGAAAATATTGCATTAGAACATATCACAAAATATATAATTATGTTATCATCCACAATCTAGTCACCTCATCCAAGATTTTACTATTTACATTCCAAAGGCCTAGTGTAGGGTTCACTATCTTGATGCACATCACCAAAAAAACTTATTGCTATGAATCAAACCTTAGAACCTTAGTTGAAGTAATGACCAAGAGAGAGGATAGGTTTTCACATATATGTAGAAATGGGAAGAAAAAGAGAATTTGCAAAAACAAAATAGAAGGTCTTATATTGAGCCCTAATTTATTTTGCCTCAAATGCTGCAATAACAAAACCTACACTTGCCTTTCTAGTACCAAGCTATTTTTAGGACTTAAGAAAATTCTCTTAGAGAAGGTTCACTTAACTTCTAAATGCCCAATCTACATTTTTTTTTGCAATTTAGTGATTTTAGGCAGTTCTCTATGAATGGAGTTTTTGTATATTTTTTTTCTTCAAAATTTTCACACAACATGTGCTCATAGAATAGCTTCAAGATTCAACAATTTTCATCACTTTTGCCTACATGATTAAAAAATTATTGCATAATACAAAGATTTTATGATTCTACAAGTAGTCCAAACAACTCAAAATTATTCTTTAAAATCTTTTAAAAAAAATAAAAACTTGAAATTGATTTAAAAAATTTACATATACATAGAAAGCTTTGTATTAGAGGGAATTTAATGGCTCCAAAGGGCCATTTTGGGACTGTACTCAAAATTGATCTGGGAACGGCAGGCCGCTGGCAAGCCAATATTTTGCCAAAATAAAAATAAATAAAAAATTGGGGGGTTCTAAAATATGGAAAAAAGCTCAATTTTTTTTAATGACATGGCACTCTCTCGACCATGTAGGATTCCTGTAAAACTGCATTCCCGTGACAGTTTCTATGTTTTTGGACTGTGGGAACTCACAGTCTCCTAAAATCTTGAATCTTCTTTAATGGATCATTCTATATTGATTAACGAGATGAAAGTTACAAGGAGTTTTAGTATGCGGGTAGTTACAAATTCTCTACTCTAAGGTATACTTTGAAGTCCTTTTACTTAATTTAATTTTCAATATTTTTGAAAAATATTAAAAAATTGAGTGTAGAGTGTTTATTAAAACATTTCAAAAATGAAAAATGACATTTGATCTTCATTTCTATATCTTTCTTTGAATCGTTCTCTATGTACTTCTCTCTAGTTACTATTTTTTTTCCTTTATATTATAAAAATGGTGAATTTCATTAAAAAAAAGTAATATTCCTATAGAATACCAAGACATTCCATTAATATGGCGCAAAATATGTCAAAATGGTATATGAATACCACTATATTAATGAAATTTACTATACAACTTCAAATGATTTGAAAATTTTCAAGCATGTAGCTGACCAGCCCTCAAGAATGAATCCCCATTTTATCACAAGGCCATAAAAAAGATTAAGGTCACTTTAAATACTAATATCTTACAATCTATGTGGTGGAAATTTCTAATAAATTTTTTGATATCTTTTCAAACTACGGCATTTCAAGATCCTTCAATTACATGTGTCCAAAAATTATTTTTTTCTAAATTTGGATTTTGTACTAGAAATGGCAATTTTGGAGTGTTTTTGTTGAAAACATAGTCAAATATATTTAGGGGCTAAACCTTGAATGGGATAAAACAACTCTCACTACAATAAGGGATTGGGATTAAATAGAAGTATGTTGTCTTGGGATTATTTAATCCAATGATTTTCTTTTCTTGTACAAAAGATATTCTTCCTTCATGTGGTGAGTGTATTTTTACATTACATTGACACAAATAGAAAGTATTTTAGTGTTCAAAAGGAAAAAATAACCCAATAAAAAAAAAAGATGACATAATAGGAGACTATATCTTTCATGTGCACTCATATTAAATGGGCTTATTTCTATCTTCACTAGGACAAACTATGCCCTTTGATTGTAATTGGAAGGAAATATAGTAGGGTTTTATAACATTGTTAATTTTCATTGGTTTTTTTCTGTTTGCTCCTTGCAAAAGTAAAAGCCCTTTAGTGCTAAATTAAGAAAAAGTTACTACTTTTTAATTACAGGCACTATTGACTTTGAGTTCTTCTAGGACAAGGATTGGGCCACCCTAGTAAGGCACAAATCCATCTAATTTAAAACCAATTTAATGCATATATAGACATTAGGAAGAAAGACCAATTTGGTGCCTAGGATTATAATGCAATTCCCTTCCAAGTAGCTAGAAGGGAATTATCCCTACTCTATCATAGAACTTCCAAACCCTGGAGCTAATAATGTTTGGTATTTTGACCCCTTCATCTTGGTAGAAATATATCCTCCATCTCCAAAAGTACATTTAGTATTTATTAATTAGTAATTATAGGTGTAGGGTGGTAATTTTCTCTGGCATTAGGGAGATTTGAAGGCATTGGAAGATTGCAAGTTTTCTTGAGTTCCAAATTGTAGGAACACAAGACATCAACAATCTAATATGTTCAAAAGAATGTTATGTTAGAAAATAGTAAATTTTTTAATAATTAGCTTATAATTTGATTATAGTTTGATTTTTTTCAATCAATTTTAGGATTCTTAACACTTTTTAAAATTCAAAAATTCAAAAATTCATCCATTGTAGGTTGATTTATTGTTTTAAGACATCGCAAAGAATAAGTAGAGGAACAATCATCAAATGGTCCTCCCTTGCCTTCAAATCTCCCCTAATATTTTGAATTAGCCTACGGCAAAGATTCAAGTAAATAATTGTGACACAAGGAGTATACAAACATATCAATGGAAACAAAGAGGGAGACAAAATTATAACTATTATGAAGATCTTCACCCCATGATTTGTCAAAAACTAGTAGATCTGAGGAGAGCACCAATTCTTAAGGTTTGTTGGCTTTGTCCTTTTGGAAAGAGTTTACAACATTGACTATGGTGGGTTTTCAATCTCTATTTCCAAATCTTATCTGCAACCCTATTCACAGTGCAATACAATCATATAGACAAACATTTGCTTATGGTGGGGTGTTCAAATGAACCCTTTATTTGGTTGAGGGGGGAGGCCACCTAAGACCTTGGTGGATCCATGGCTAGCCAAGGAAGATTGCCTAAGCAAACTTCGTTGAGTTCACTACTTATTTCATTTTAAAAATTTTGTTTAATTTTCCCTCTATTTAGTATTTTGGTATTTTTTAGCAATAAACCTAATACTATTGTCCACGTAAGACAGAGCCTCAATGACGATCACACCGTTCTTGTTTTGTTAACTTCTTCGAGGTCCTGGAAGCCTGGAGGCGAGCGACGATCATTTTGCAGAGGCAGACGACGACTCGGCGATCTCCATCGCCATCGCCGATGCTTTGTTCTTCAGTGGCGTAAGCAGATCGAAGTTCCTTATGGACGATCCCCATTTTTCACTCTTTAGGTTTAATCCTCGCGGCCAATTACAGTCCTTTTGTTTGGAAACCCTAACTGCACCCGTCCTTGTGCTAACCTTCAACCTACAGGTCTTCGCTTTGCCCTTTTACTCCAATGCAATTCTTTAGTTGTACCGTATGTTGCTGAATTGGCCCCTCGTAACACTTCTACTCCCCCTCGTAAGTCTGATGTTATTCTCGTCTCTTCAGTATGTCAGAATTTTTACAATGTTCGGCACCCGAAACGCTCGTTCCCTCCGTTGCAGTCCGTATAGGATGTGTTCTTGTAGTTGGTGGCGTTGAATTTCCAGGGTTCTCGCCCTCTCCGTGACGACCGGGGCTAATTGCAAGGCTTTTCTGGATATGATTTTTTTTTTCAATGTTCTTTTGATGATTGGTTTCCTACCTTGTGTGAGGAAGTTTTACTCCTGGATGTGAAATGCTAGTGTTGGTCGAATCCTGGGAGCTTCTTGCAGCTTAAGTTTGGCCTCAACTTTTGTCTGTTTTTATGAGTGAAAGGGGTTTGATTTGTCCCTACACTCAAATCTGTTTAATATTAAAACCTGAGGTATAGAAAATGTTCTCTATGATGTAGTTCGAATGTTTGCTACAGTCGATAATAGTGTGGCAAGCGTGCAGTAAATACTTGACCGTCAGTTTACAGAGGGGTGATGAAGAGGGTTCACTGTTGCTGGATTCGAGGTGGGAAGCTAGTTGCGATTTCGATAGGGTTTCAACGTTTTTCTGTGCCTGTTTATTTGTAAGAGTGAAGGCGTTCGAGAATTTTCTTTGGAAAGGGGAGATCTCTTGCAGCCATTTCCTAGTATTTACGATTTTTGAGGAGCCAGAGGACATGGTTTTTTCAGGTCCTGTTGTGTCCACAGTCCACACTTGTTTTTGATTCACTTGCAGAGTCTGGTGGAGTACTGTCTTTAAAGGTGGAGAGCGTGAAGGCAGGGTGATTGCTCTGCAAATCTCCCCATTCTTTAAGCGTCCCCTAAACCTATCGAACACGAACATGGAGCGATAGATGTATTAAAAGTTTCAGTGTTGAATGCGTTCATTATAATTCAGTTCGAGATTGCAGTATCAGGCTTGGCCGAAGGCATAGCTCCCCATCCAGCTCGATCGGAACCCAGCGCATGAACATTTCATCAATTCAACCTGACTGATCGAGGAGTCATAATAGAAAGTTTGTAATCATTCTCGCCTCGATTTAATTGGTCGATCTCTACGTCCGAGACTCTGCGTGAATTGATTAAATCTTATTAATAATGGTGCCATTTTGCCAGCACACTTCGGTACATGATGAAACCTATCTAATTAATCCACCTCTAGAAAATCATTCACGTCAAGTCAAACCTTTCTCGCAAAGCAAGAGGTATACGTTCACTTCGAATGGTGGAAGAATAAAATGACCTCCCGCCCCTCACTTGCTTACGTCACAAAGTGATGAGAAAATTCAAAAGCTCGCCTCTCGGTGTCCAAGGAACACCAAAGTTAAAAAACAAGGCTTCACTTCTCGTCAATATCGATCATCAGGTTTTGTTAAATTAGCGGTATTCCAGTACTTTGGCAAAGTCCAAACACAAACCCATGCATATCCTACATTTTGGACCTTCAGTTCAAGCACAATTTTTGGCGCCGAAATTCAAGAAATCGACTAATTTTCAGTTGACGACTCCCTTGTCCTCTATCAACGTGGTCCCTCCCCCAGCCTCTCTCCTCGCCTCCAGCAATCACAAGAACTTCGAAGACAGAATGACTGTCTTACAAGACCTTGGAGTCTAGACAGACAGGCGGATTTCACATACGACTTCAGCAATCACCTCGTACGTGATCAACTAGAACTTTGGAAGTCCGATCCTAGAGTGCTGAGCAAGGCGTGCACACCATCATCCAATTGCGTTAACTTCATTTCATAGTGCAACTCTGCATTTCACAGCTTGAGTATGGAATTTGAATCGACAACTTCGTTAAATGGACGATTCAGGCACCTAAAACTGTACGTGGCCCATAACTACTCTGGAAACCTCTAAAAACTAGGGCAGGTACAGAATTGTGTGTTCTGGAAGAGCCTGAGACATTGAAATACGCCAGTTTAACGAAATTGACGCTTTCACGGTCTACTCCATCCTCAAAGCTGTACGTGCTTTTGCACAGTTGCGCTACAGAATTGGGTTTATGGAAGTCCGACTTCTCTGGTGTAATCACTCGACTCATGATTCCAATCCAGGCAATTGATCGAAGTGGTAACTCCAATTACCTGAATCCATCATCTAATACTCAAAATCCAATCGATGTAGATCGATCAGTAAAGTCAACTTCACTAAATGGGCACGATTTCGGCGCCGAAATTGTGACATATCACTACATACCTGGAGGTCTAAATTAATTCTAGGACTGCTATGACTTCAAGTTTCGAAGCGCGTTTTGAAAGGTACGGTGCCAGAATATTGGAATACCGCCAATTTCATGTTTCTGGCGTTTCTGTCGATCTCAAACAGCAGCAGATGAACTGAGGTTCTGCGACTGATCGAATTGATTTCCAACAATGACCACTGGCATAGTGTGAACGTCAACTTCGTGAAACTGGTGGTATTGTGCGTCGACATTGCATGTGGGCTCAAACTGGTCCGATGCCGGCCAGAAGAAACTGGTGAGGAACTCCTATCCAGTACGTCCGTCTGCATGCAACCTAGCTTAAGCTATCGATATCGATATCGGAGCTAGTACGTACGTTAAGTCCGTAGCTTTACCGATCAGTGAGCTAGACATATCAAGTCTTTCGAGTGAATATTAAACTTCCGAGGCATCACGTTTCTGCCGTGCTTCAAATGCTGGTATAGACATATCACGTCTTTCGAGTGAATATTAAACTTCCGAGGCATCACGTGTCTGCCGCGCTTCAAATGCTGGTATAGACATATCACGTCTTTCGAGTGAATATTAAACTTCCGAGGCATCACGTTTCTGCCGCGCTTCAAATGCTGGTATAGAACCCACGCCGAGGCTTGCAGACAGGTTCATAAATTAATTAAAAGTTAAGTTTACTTCAATTTGCACAGAACTGTACCGTGGGGTACCAATCAAAATGTTGTTTTTGACTTCGCAGTGAGAAATGTTTTAGTACTGCCAACTTTGAAAGCCTCCGGAGAGCTCAAAAATTAATATTTTATCACGAAAGTTTTACCAGAGCATCATCTTCAAGTTAATTATATGTATGCCAAATTTCAAGGCCAAATGGTTCACCGAAAAAAAGTTATTCAAAATCTACCAACATGGGTAGTGGTGAGAAACATTTCACAACTTCCAACTTTGACACCTTCCTAAGGATTGATTTTTTTTTCTTTTCCTATGAAATTTTTGTCATGACACAATCTCTATGTTTTTAGTATGCATAAAAAATTTCAAGGTAAAAATAAATTTTTTTAAGAAGATATTTGAAATCTCCCAACAGGTGTAGTTTTGAGAAATTTTTCACAATTGCCAACTTTGACACCCTCCCAAGGGCTGAAAAATTAGTTTCTTACTATGAATTTCTTTCTGTGAAGCCATCTCTATGTTGATAATATGTGCTTCAAATTTCAAATTCAAATAGATTACCAAAAAAAAGATATACACATAAAATTGGTGATATTTCCTTTCATATTGATTAAAAACTCGCTACGATCGACGTGCAGCTCAAGAACCAAGTTTGGATTGTCGCTCTAGCCTGCTATTTTGACTCAAAATCAATTTGCTTGCCAAGTCGATGAAATTCCCCGTCGTGCTCCTGAAGGTAAGGTTCGTGAATTGTGGGAACCAATTGATCGTCGTCAAGGCCCCGCCACCAAGGCATGGAGTCAATGGATGCCTTCGGGCGGAGACGCTCAGGCAACTGTCGGAGTCACGTATTACGTTTTCTCGCAGTGGAATTCTTTGTGCTTGTGTATGAAGAAAAACTGCGCCACAAAAATAATTAGGATAAAAATTAAACTTTGGTTCATTATACTATAGTTTATATAAAATACCATCAGATGTGTTTTAAGTACTATGGGGTGTAAAATAATGCATCCTCTTAGAAAAATAGACTTAAGATACCACACTATATATTCATTTTTCTTGACAAAGCTCTTATTAACTAGGAATGGCTTATAAGTTGGAATATCAAATGATCAAAAAGAAACTTAATACGACTTATAAACTGAAGTTAGCTACATTCAATTTTACACTATTCATCATTGATAATGTTTGATTGATCTGTATTTTTTTTTCCAACAACGATTCTACTTTTTTTAGTAAAGAAAAGTATATATTTAGTAAAAAAATGTGTATATTTACTTTTGGAATGTCTTTAAGAAGCATTGTATTTGTGAACTATACACTCTACACTAAATTCCCTAACTTTGACTAGTAAGTAGTGGAAAAAAATGGGGTGCCAAAAAAACATAGTTTAATAGGTAAATGAAGTAAATTTTTTTTCATAGTAGAATAGCATACTATAGACTAATGACAATTGAGAATTAAAATTAATGTATGCCTCCAAATAAATATAACAAATTTCGTTAAAATGGCAGTATTCTATTAGTTTGACACTTTTTATAGTTCAAACTCTGTAGTTTGAAATCTAAACCTATCATAGATTTTGAAATCTATATGTGTTGTAGATGTTTGAAATCTATACCTATCTAAGATGATTCAAACCACAAATTTGTCATAGATTTTAGAAATCTATGTCTATCTTAGATGTCTAAAAATCTATACTTGTCCTAGATGTCAATTTTCAGTTGAGACTTTGTAGTATGAAAAATGACATATGGAATATTACCATTTTATCGAAATTTTCCATTAATGCATTAAGTCAAAAAACTATATATTGATAGAGTGCAAAAAATCAATAGATGAAAAGTAATAAATCTCTATTGATTACCCAATGCCTGCACCTATATCCTTATTTATTTCAAGGACTCCACCCCTCGAGTGGGGAAAAAATAGGATTTTAGGCAAGTACCAAGAATCTCAATTCTTTCCATGATTTTTTGAACATTTTTTTGAAGATAAGAAAAATCATTAGCTTTGTGGGAATATAATTTTTTTTCAATTGGTATCCAAAGTTAATAATTATGCCCAAATAATCTCAAAGCAAGGGAAACAAGATAGCAAAAAAAATTTCAAAATTTTTAATTAAAAAAATTGTACCATAGATTATGTTTTTGTCTACATGGAAATCTTTGATTCAATTTATTTGAATAAATTATGTGAAAGTTATTGACAATTTATCTTGGTTTTGGATTGTCTTAGCATCTTCTTAAAAAAGTAGCTTATAGAATTCATTTTTGAAATCAATTATTATAATTTTTCTTAGAAAAAAGTTCCACATGGTTAAATTTTCTAGCTCAAGCAATCTCACCATTGGCATTAGTGTGTTTTAATTCCATATTAGAGATATTAATAATTTAGGTTTTATTTTTATTTTTTACCCACTTCTATTTAACAATTTTATTAATGATGAAATTTAAGGTTTTTTTCCCCACACTTTCAACTTAGTATACTACCATAAAGATTTAAAGCTCAAACTCCGTAGTGCAAGAAAATTAAATTAAGAAGGTTCAAATCAAATAATCTAGTTCCACAACAAATGAAAAAAAATTATTTTCTTCACTTTAAATGCAAATAGCTTGCAATTTGTGTAATCAAAATTATCAATATTTATTCCACACATTCTAATGTTAGTTAGGTGTAAGATCCTAGGGAAAAATTGCTATTGTGTGAACCTAGGAATGTGAGCCTATGAGCTTGGAAGACTATACACCTATAATAAAAGGACTTTATTAAAAAATAATTCTATTATTATAGTATATTTATATTATAGATATCTATATTATAGGTGTTTATATTATAAACATCTTCAATGGTGATAGTATATATACTTATATGTATGTTCAAGGCTCACATGCTCATATTTTCATGCTTATATATAAGCACCATTGGATCCTATGGTTTCATGTCCAAAAATAATAATTTTCAAGTTTTTTTCACTCTTTGTAATAGAAATGACAATTTTGAGTTTTATTTTGTAAGAAAAAGGTCTTGGTCCTCTAAGGATTAAAAACTAAAGAAAATTGGAATGGATGGAAAATGCACCTACTAGGGGTTGAGGGCATTCTATAGATATTCTATCAAGAAGAATTGGAAAAATTTTAGATGAAAGAAAAATGCGTCATTTAAAGATTGAAGGGTGAATGTAAGAAACACCTATACTATTTGTTGTGTTTTACTACAATAATCATGACTTTTTCTCGAGTACTTTAAAATTTGAAAATTAATTTGAAAAATATGAATAATGTATACACTTTTAAGATAGGTTTTCACTGAAGGAAATTGATGGAAAAACTCTCTAAGTAGGAGAACTTAAAAAGCGCCAAACCTCAAGAAAATACATATCTTCATGTTTTAATTCGTAAAAAATAGTAAAAATAAGAAAATAAAAAAAATAAAAAGTAGCCATTTGCAACAATTCTATGGAGAATTGGAGATGGTCATTCACCAAAAAAAACACCGAAATAATATTTTATATGTTTCAAAATTCAAGCAGAAAAAAATTCACTTTGTAGACTTCCACACCACATAGAAATAACTTTTTTCAAAATCCCTCATGTGAAGAGATGTAAATCTACTAGAAGACCATCTCATCCAAATTTCATCTCAAAATCATTAAAAAAAGGGATTCCTTAGTACTAAAAACCTCCAAATTCTCATTCATGACATTTAATCACTAGTACTATTTTAGTATTAAATTATTTTTTAAAATTACGAAAAAATTATGTAAGGTGTATGATAGACATGAGTACCTTTTCTAAAAATCTTGAGTCATTTCGAGCAAAAATGCAAAAGCTATGGCCAAAAAATAGATTAGCACTTAGCTTGTGACGGAAAATAGTACAAGTGTTTCTTGCATTCACCCTGAAGATACTTTGTACTTTGTCTCAAATTTTCAACTAGTTCAAGCATTAAGGAAAATTTAAGTGGATGAAAAATATATCCTTTAGAAACCTTATGCATTGTGCACTCTTTGATAAATGAACTTTAGGATGTTTAGGGCTTAGAAATGTTTAAAACAAAAAGGGTATGTAGTTTAGGTAGGGGCTTGTGAGCCAACTAAGAAATAGGGACATTGTGAGGAAGGAGTATAGGACTTATAGATTTGTCTTTATTTTACTTTCTTGTTTGGAAGCAATATTTTTTTATGTACAATTTTTCATCATTTTGCAACAACCAAAAGAATGTCATTGGCTTTTTTTTAAAGAAAATTTTCATTCTTTTGGATCAAAATAGCCAAATTACTACTACGTTTCAAAATACCAATAATAGCCAAATTTGACCTAGGTATTACCAAGTATTGCCTATGTCCTTTGCCAAAAGACTTCCATGTTCATTTGCAGGACATAACAGAGTATTCTGCACCATCAGTGCATTACGCAGGTCTTCCCAAACAATCGGCCATTACAGATTCTTCATTCATGAAGTGTTCCATTCGTTCGTGAAGGAATATTCATTTCCTTCACCTCAAGTAACGCCCTTGCAGTCTGGCATTCTATATAAAAATGAGCCTTCCTTTGACAGCCCTGTTCTCACAGAACGTCTTAGGAGGAGAGCATTATCCATGCATGCCCGGTGGGCAAGAAAAAGTAATTAAAGACAAGACTCCATCTGACTTCGAGCTAGTCGACGGGGAGCTCATCTGACTTCGATGTGGTCGCGGGGCACTCATGCAGATTTTTGTATATATACAGACACAGACTTTTCCACGCCAGTCCTTTGGGAGAGAATATAGAGCTGAGCCGGCTACCATACCCAACAGATCGTTGTGGTATTTGGAATTGCAGTCTCATCGTGATTGCATTCTTCTGGACAATTTTGCTAGCTGAATCTTGAGCTGTCCACCACCGGCCCACCTTTATATTTACGTGTTGTCTCTCGTCTCTCGCTCATCTCTCTCTCTCCATCGAAATCGATGGCTCTCGCCCCCGAACCAGTGGCTGCAGATGCTGCCCTTGGAGCGGATGGCCCCCCTGGAATTCTTCCCCAATTCCAACTGCATTATCCGCAGGAAGTGCTCGCCCTCGGCCTCTTTCGAGGCCCCCCGCCCGCCGATGCTCCTCGTCTTGCTGCACATCCACTACTGGAACCTCGTTGTGGATGGTACGCATGCAGTAGTGTCCAGATGCAACTAGCTAGCTTTCATTTCATATCGATGATATATGAGTGACTTCCTTCCTTCTTGTTCTGAATCTCGTGATACTATAGCTTGACCTGGCTTATGGCCGGGCAACGCACATTCATTGCTTACCCTTCATTCATACCCATGTGCTTCTTCCGATCCTTTGCATGTTACGATGGCAGTCTGTGGAGATGCTGGAACCGCCTTGCGGTGAAGCTCCTGAGGATCGTCACCGGAGGCTGGTGAGAAAACCGATGTACATGAATCACTTGCTACGAGCAGGCGGTGTTGGCTGGCTTCGATTTATTAGCATCAACGATGATAACTTACCTTGATCTCACATGTACACGTACCTTAGCATGCTTCCAAGCCTTTGTTGGGAGCAAAGGCTACTTAGATCAAATATTAATTTTCTATGATGCAATTAGCAAATATTCTACTCTGTTTTCTGTTAATCACAGCAATAGGCATTCCTCTCTGCTGATGTAAACTTCAGTCTTCTTGTGAATTCCCTTGGCGGCACCATGATAGCTGCATGAACAGACTGGGTCTACTCTCTGGGTCTAAGTAAATTATGTACACAGCTTCGCTTTGCAATGTTGTGAACTTGTGATCGGCAATCCGTTCCATACCCTTCTGTGCAACTCAGCATGTGATGTGCGTGCGACATTGGCTAAAAACATTGGCATTACTCTTGTTAGGTTGTGTATTGGCAGAGAGTGTTTGCATTGCTGTGAAAATTTGCGCAATTTGCGCAATTTGCGCAATTCCACAATTTTGGTATCTCGGGATACGTGTTACTGTTGCTGAGCACGCGACACTGGCTAAAATTTCTTTTCAGATTTAAGGTACAGTAGTGATCGACAGAAAGTAGGGAATGGGTGCGTAAACCCCAATACGTGTGTAGAAGCCGGCCAATTTCACTTGTAGATTTTGTGATGATCATGTCCAGTGTTCGTTATTTTGCTGCATTGTTCTTGCCAATGGTTATTTCATTACTGAGTTTGGCAGGCAGGCTTCTGAGAAGCGCTGTTCCTTCTTCCTCTCTTCCATATATACGATCCACAGTATTCGATCTCATGTTGACTGTCGTCGCTAATTCCGGTGTTGCAAGGGTATGATGATCCAAGTCTCAGCAACATCGGCATATTATAGACAATGAGAGCTTATCAATGACATATCTTAATCAGTGTTTGTTTTTTCATTTCTTAAGAAGTGCCAAAGTGGCGATACTTCATTTTATTGTGGAGCTCCAAATCTCAACATTCATCCATATATTGGATAGAAAATATGATATTAGCACATAATACAACGAAATCAAAGTATATAAGTTAAGCTTCTACGTGCCTTCGTCACGACTTGGGGTGGAGATATCTAACTGACTCGTGCAGATTTCAGAGGGTTGCAGGTGTAATGCGCTACAGACTGGGGATGGTGTGGAAGCTTAACTTATATACTTTGATTTCGTTGGCACTCAGGAAATTGTAGTACAAAATCCCAATCGAGAGGCGACTGTTGAATTGACCTTGGGATGCAGGTGACGAGGTGTATGACGCGATAGTCCAAGTGCAAGACTACAAGGCGCAGGAGAGTACTGGGATAGTCTGGCTTACGAGGGTGGCCAAGGTAGCTACAATCAAGGTTCGTAAATCTAACCGGCTTATTGAGGTGTTGCACTCGATTATTTTCTCACCTCTGAATTTCTGTGAGCATTTCTGGACTTACGTAATTACTTGCGGGTGATGTGGATGCAGATGCTCACAGGCAAAGAATCGTGATCTGGATCAACGCCGCTGGTGGGACATCATCAGCGTTTGATGTCACAACTAAGGTACGCAGAGTCCTCGAGATGATTTACATTGTACGCGTCTGGCGCATATCAGGGATGCGTTAATCGTTTAGAATGATTTTGGACGCCCTTCTGTCAAGCTTTATTCACATGGTTACTTGTCCATTTCAGCAGGGCATATTGCACTCAGCGCTTCATGGTGAGTTCTAGAGATTGATAGATCCGCAAGGAAAACCACCTGTAGTGATGGGTTGGTGGCCTTCGTGTGCAGTCACGTTCCTTGAGAATCATGATACGGGATCAACCCAGGTCTGTTCTCTTTCTCTCAGTCACTGGGACTCTTCCGCCTGCGTTATCTGGGGTTGTTGGACCCTAACAAGTAGACCCTTCTTCGTTTTGGAGAGTCTTACATTGCCATGCGTTGCTATTTACAGGGACATTGGCCGTTCCCTCGTGAGTGCGTTTGCAAATTGGAAATTATACATTGAGGAGATAGGGTGGTTCAGGATGGGGCGTGCGAGGGGGAAGGCAAGGTACTAAGGGAAGCATTACTTTTTTTCAGATCGTGCTTTCTTGCTTGCGGCGTTCTGAATTCCTTCAATGTTTGGAGGATTACGAGAATATAAGGATTGAAGCTTACTCATGCCAGTTGAATGGACAGATTCTAGGATTTCTGAAATTTTCTAGTTTGTCAGAGATTTCGACTTTGACTTTTCTTGCGCTACGCAATTGGTGAGCTATAGTGGCCTTGAATGTTCAGCACTGAGGAATTTAATGTTTGGCGAATGTTTTGTTGAAGCAGTTGTAGGGTTTGGTTGCAGAAATAGGATTTTAGAATGCTGGACTTGGTGCCTGCCTGGATTTAGATTAGGGTTTAGTGGTACTTGTGTAGAGAGATAGCAAGGGATGTCCGAAACTCGACGATCATGTCGATATGCCCGTCGTTTTTATTTCCGTTGACAATCGAATTGTTTGCAAGTCATCAAAACAGCAATCCGCAATTAACTTTGACTCATCAATCATAAGTTAGGTCATGTGCGCACAGGCCTGGCGTCGGATTACATGTATGAATTCCTTTTTCAGAAACTCGTTGCTTGATTAGGGTTTAGGTCATTGCGGCCTCTCGCATGCAGATTCTCTGGCGTGTGCGTCTGCTTGTGAGCATTCTGACAAGTTGACGTGATTTGGAATTAGCAGGTCCAGTGTATGTGAAATGAACGAACGAGAGGGGTGTGTGGAGGAGGGTCAAATGCGGCGGCGAACATTTGGAGCCAGTGTTGTAGGTGGTGCATTGACCTTGCCATCTCTCGTGGGACTCCAGGGTAAGTTGCACTTAAAGCCTATCAAATTTGTTTGGATTCAGTACACCAGTAGAAAAGCTACCCGTGGAGGTATTTTAGAAATCTCACCTAGTTACAATTGGAAAATATGTGCTAGAAACTGCTGTAAACGTCGTCACTATTGGCAAGGTTTAATGTGACTAAGTTTTCTATTAGAGTGAAGATTCATCGTTTCTGAAACACCAGAAAATCCATTTTCTTAGGGGAGGATCTAGTTCGGCAAATCTTCTGTACATAACTGGCTTGAACTCCTATACCGATTTTGTGGTCTTTCAGACGTATTATATGTTGTTTGTTTTTTATGAACCTGAGTTTACATTAGGCATTCTGTGCAGGTTCCGGAAGGGAATGGATCGGGCTTTATCTGGGACGAGCAACAAGACATTGTCACAAATTATCACGGTTAGCTAGTTTCTTCTATAATTATGGTGTAATTGATTGAAGTGAATATAATTCTCCTCAGAATGACAGTTTTTTCTTGATGTACCGATCCTGAAGTAAACAGGTCTTGTATATTTCTGTCTCTGCAGTAATTGGGAACTCATTAGCACGAAACCCACCTCTGGGACAAGTTGTAGCGCGTGTTACACTGTTGGGTGCTGACGGGTGAGAACCTTTTCACTGACAATCTTTTCTTTTTTGACCAGTTTGGATGGATGCAAAGTTAATTGGCGTGGGCTTCAATTCACTTGCATTTCATCGTCCTAAGCATTTGACATGGCAAGTGCAGTTCTGACCGAGGATACTTTTTTGAGATGATGGTTGTTTGTGGTATATGGCATTCTTCCTCTTTTCCTCTAGAAGTTGCTGCTGTTGATGATCTTGAGGCTCAGTGGCTTTCTTTGTTGGTGATTTTTGGGCAGGGTAGATTTCAGAAGAATTTTGAGGCAAAGCTAGTTGGTGCTGACAGAACCAAGGACCTTGCAGTTCTGGACGTACGTTATCTCCCATTTTGGCAGGGACACTGTTGTGGCATCAGAGTTTCATGCAAATCAGTTTAGGATTTAAAGAAGCTGACCTAAAATTATTACTTTTCCTGTAGGAACAACTAAGATTTCCACCGAACGTTTTCTTGATTACAATGAAAACCTCTTTGAATGCAGCCAAGTACCATATGGCAAGAGAATAGCCAAATCCAGGGTTTTACTTTCCTAAGTAATGCTAATGGTTCTGAAGAGTTACGAGGAAGATAGTTCATGTGACCGAAAAAATTAATTTGATCGTTTTGGACATTTAGAAGATCTGATGGGCAGCCTGTTGTGCATTTTTGGACGCAGGATCATGCAAGCAATGCTGGACCGACTGATTCCGGTGTTCCTGGATTACCTGTTCGTGGACTACAAGAGGTGGGTGGAAGAGGAGGCGCTGGGCGTGGGGGACAACACCATTCCACTCACACGCGCCTTGGGGACGACTTCAGATAACCCGGATTCTGTAAAGTCGGATTGCCATTCTTTGGAGATTTCATGTCCCACTGAACTGGTCAAGGTGAATTCTCTCCCTGCTTTGCACTTCACCTTGTAGTGTTAATAATGCTTGGGCAAGTTTTTCGTCATAACATTCTTGGAGAGCTGCCTGAAGTCCTGAACACCCTTGGAATCAATGAATATTGAGTTAAGTAGTACTTGGACTCCTGTTGTGAACAATCTTGAACTCATGCTGTGTTGGCAAAGGGCATGTGTGGCTCGGGTTAGAATAAGAGCTGCCAGTGTCCTTGGCTTCACTTCTCTCGATACATAGCTTCGACAACTAGTTCTTCGGAGAGAATCTTGCACACATATTGACATGAGTCTGTGTGCAGGACAGGAGCACGAAGTGTACACAGGAGTTGCGTTAAGGGAAGAGGTCCTATAATGGACCATCCAAGGCTGAAACAGAATTTCAGCCATGTACTGGATGTAATAATAGTTTAGTTATAGGTAGTTGAAATAGGTGGCCTTAGGAGTGTGCTGTCCAGATTTGGTTACTTAATAAATTCTTCATGAATATTTGTCCACAGAATATTGCAATTGCATCCATCCGTTAAGCATTTATTCATCCACTTTTGCCCATCCATTATTATAATTTCATGCATCTGAATATCAAACTTTCATCCATATGCATTCATCCAAGTTTATAATGTCATCCATCTGAAAAAGCAAATTTTCATCCGTATTCATCCGTCCAACTTTATAATTTCATTCATCTCAAAAGCAAATTATCATCCATGTTCATCCATCCAAGATTGTAATTTAATCCATTCGTAAAGCAAATTTTCATTCTTCTTTTGTTGATGTACAAACCAAGTTTCCCTCTGAGTTCCCGGCGATTTTTTTCCCGGTGTTCCTTATAGTTTCCCGGTGAGTCTCATTTTTCCCAGTGTTAAAAGAATTCCCGATGTTAGCTTCGTAACAAAGAGAAACAGTGGGAATTTCAGTCCGTTTCCCCACTGGGAAGCGCTCATGAGTTCCTTGTCGACTCATGATTCCAATCCAGGCAATTGATCGAAGTGGTAACTCCAATTACCTGAATCCATCATCTAATACTCAAAATCCAATCGATGTAGATCGATCAGTAAAGTCAACTTCACTAAATGGGCACGATTTCGGCGCCGAAATTGTGACATATCACTACATACCTGGAGGTCTAAATTAATTCTAGGACTGCTATGACTTCAAGTTTCGAAGCGCGTTTTGAAAGGTACGGTGCCAGAATATTGGAATACCGCCAATTTCATGTTTCTGGCGTTTCTGTCGATCTCAAACAGCAGCAGATGAACTGAGGTTCTGCGACTGATCGAATTGATTTCCAACAATGACCACTGGCATAGTGTGAACGTCAACTTCGTGAAACTGGTGGTATTGTGCGTCGACATTGCATGTGGGCTCAAACTGGTCCGATGCCGGCCAGAAGAAACTGGTGAGGAACTCCTATCCAGTACGTCCGTCTGCATGCAACCTAGCTTAAGCTATCGATATCGATATCGGAGCTAGTACGTACGTTAAGTCCGTAGCTTTACCGATCAGTGAGCTAGACATATCAAGTCTTTCGAGTGAATATTAAACTTCCGAGGCATCACGTGTCTGCCGCGCTTCAAATGCTGGTATAGAACCCGCGCCGAGGCTTGCAGACAGGTTCATAAATTAATTAAAAATTAAGGTTACTTCAATTTGCACAGAATTGCACATAAAATTGGTGGTATTTCCTTTTATATTGATTAAAAACTCGCTACGATCGACGTGCAGCTCAAGAACCAAGTTTGGCATGGATTGTCGCTCTAGCCTTGCTATTTTGACTCAAAATCAATTTTGCTTGCCAAGTCGATGAAATTCCCCGTGCTTCTGAAGGTAAGGTTCGTGAATTGTGGGAACCAATTGATCGTCGTCAAGGCCCCGCCACCAAGGCATGGAGTCAATGGATGCGTTCGGGCGCAGACGCTCAGGCAACTGTCGGAGCCACGTATTACGTTTTGTCGCAGTGGAATTCTTTGTGCTTGTGTATGAAGAAAAACTGTGCCACAATACGCATATTGAAATAGCTGAGCTTGGATGACAAGAAATAAACAAGAAAACTTGAAATACAAATTTTAAAAACTTGTTTCTTGAAGATTACATATTTGGGTGATTGCAAGAAACACTTGTACTATTTGTTGTGTTTTGTTACAATACTCATGAATTTTTTAAAGTATCTTAAAATTAGAAAGTCATTTTTAAATTTTTTTTTAAATTTGGTCAATGTATATCTTTAAAATGAAGGTAACAACTGAAAGAGATTTGTAAGAGAAATCTCTAAGTAGGAAAACTAGAAAAGTGTAAAATCTCAAGAAAATAGATACTTGGGTGAATGCAAGAAACACTTGTACTATTTGTTGCGTTTTACTACAGTACTCATGACTTTTTCTGGAGTACTTTAAAATTAGAAAATTAATTTGAAAAAAATTTGAAAAATATGAACAATGTATAGACCTCTAAGATGAAGGTTTTCACCGAAAGAAATTGATAGAAAAATTCTCTAAGTAGGAGAATTTAAAAAGTGCCAAACCTCAAAAAAATACATACCTTCATGATTTAATTCGGGAAAAATAGAAAAAATAAGTAAATAGAAAAAATAAAAGTGGCCATTTGCAACAACTCTATGGAGATGGTCATCGACCAAAAAAAACACCAAAATAATATTTTATATGTTTCAAAATTCAAGCAGAAAGAAGCTCACTTTGTAGACTTCTACACCACATAAAAATAACTTTTTTCAAAATCCCTCACGTAGAGTGCTGTAAAACTACTAGAAGACCATCTCATCCAAATTTCATCTCAATATCATTAAGAAAAGGTATTCCTTAGTACTATAAACCTCCAAATTGGCATTTGTGACATTTAATCACTAGTACTATTTTAGTATTAAATTATTTTTGAAAATTATGAAAAAATTATGTAAGGTGTATGATAGTCATAAGTACCTTCTCTAGAAATCTTGAGTCATTTCGAGCAAAAATGCAAAAGTTATAGCCAAAAAACAGATCAGCACTTAGGTGGTGACAAGTCGAAGGTACAAGTGTTTCTTGCATTTACCCACTTCAAGGTTTTAATTAATAAAAATAGGAAAATCACCAAAATAATTTGTTATATGTTTCAAAATGCATGCAGAGAGAGGCGCACTTTGTAGTCTTCTACACAATATGTAAATAGTTATTTGGGTGATTGTAAGAAATAGTTGTCTTATTTTTTGTCCCCTTGACCTTTAACAGGTAGTTTTTTGCTCATAACTTTTGCATCGTTTGCCCTATCAACTTGAAATTTGGAATGAAGGTGCACACAAAAGTTTTATATGTTGTGTAATTTTTTCAGTTTTTTAGTATTAGTTTACTGTTTTTTAAACTACCCCCGATTGGCTGTCTACCTTGGCCATTTTGGGGGGTTTTAGTCCTATTTTTGACTCAAAAATCCAAATTTGAAGCCACAAATTAGACAAGTTGGAGTTCTACTAACATTTCAAGGATTGACAGTGAGTTTTTGTAAAAATAGTAAAATGTCTATTGTCCACATGGGGTCAAAGTGACCTTCCTTTGCACAAACGCTACGAAGAGGGAAAAACTTTTTTAGAGGAATTTTTTCTTGCAATATGTGTACAATTTTGTTTAGAAAAATGAATTTTCTTAAAATAGTTTTTTGATTTTTTTTAATTATTAAAAATAAAAAGGTCAACAGACCCTTTTTTTGCTATTTTCTGCTCCTTGTGGCCTATGAAGTACTTGTAGTAGTCCGTAGTACTGCATAATATTGCATAATACTACACTGACGACCCATATTTGTTAGTGTCCAAAATCGACGGTTGAGATTTGCAGGCGTGCGTCAAACGTGCTATACTGTCAGGATTGCGTAGTACTGCTAGTACTATACCAAAAAACAACATTTTGAGCCGGAAACGTGAAGTGTTTCTTGCAATCATCCATTTTTGAAAATCCTTTCCACCATAGCTATTTAAAAGTATACTACAAGACTGTCTCCAAATTTAGCTCCAAATTTGTTTCTTTGGATACTAATTTGTTAAAAAATAAGTAAAATAGCAAGTGTGACAAAATATTGGGAGCTATTATCAAAAAATAAAATATTTTTTTTTAATTTCAAAAAATTAGACAATGTGTATAATAGTCATAGGTACTTTATCCATGAATTTTGAATCATTTGGAGCCAAAATGCAAAATTTATAGCCAATAATTTAATAGCATCCAACTTGCAACAAAAAATAGGACAAACATTTTTTGCAAAGACTCTTTTGTCTATATAAAAACATTAGAATCATTTCATTTGGACTAGTTGTATGAAAGTTGAATGTGGACCATTTTGTTTAGTGTCAAGCAATTGTTGCATCTCCTTGAGAATATTAAGACATATTTATTTATTTTTTGAATTCAATTTTCAAAATTATGGAAAAATAAAAATTTCCATGAGGTTTTGTCTACTTGCTAAAATAATTTAAACAATGGAAATAGTGTGTTTCAGTTCCATATTTGAGCTATTACTAATATAGATTTTCCTTCAATTTTGTATCTAGTTCTTTAAAAAAATCTAAAGAATGAGATCCAATTTTTTTTCAATTTTTTTCTTCAAAATATTAGGTGAATTCCATTCTCTAATATATTTTTTTGATCAAAATCTTTAATGTAAAAACTTGAAGTTAAGAAGATTCAAAATCGGCATTTTTTTTTCTTCACTATAAAGCTTAAATGCTCAAATTGTGCAATCTATAAATGAACATTAGAGGGAATTTGAGGGCAACATGAGATTGTGAGTTCCCAAACGCAGTGAACGCAAAATCTATTGCAGAATTGCATAATTGGGCTCTGCTAATGTGGTCAAGAGTGTGCAACGTCACCAATGTTTTTTTGAAATTTTTTGAGACTTCTTTTTGCATTTCACAATGAACTTATTTTTGTTTTGAAAAAAAAATTTAATTGCTGATCTGACAATATTGGGAACGATTTTGGGAACAGGGCTCTCATAGTCTCCTATTGCCCTCAAATCCCCTCTAATGGTTAAAGTCTTTAAAATTTCTTCCATACCTTTTATATTAGTATAATCTAATTACTTATTCTTGTACAATAATGATGGTAAATTTGACTGTTTTTTTGACAAAAACAAGGCCTTGAGACATTAAGGGTTGAAGACAAGTGTGATACCTAAATACCCCAAACGAGTCATTAGACCTCTATAATCAATTTATATAATGCATTTGTTTTTATACATCTAATTTTTTTGCAGTAATTTTCTAAAACAAATATCATTTATTGCCTAAAAGGAGTTATTTTTCATCATGATTATACATCCTAAAGAGATAGAATTTTATATATAATTATAGTAGTACCTAATATACTCCATAACTGTCAATCAAAGCATATATTGTAGTCAATATTGTATTGAGCAATCAAATTTGACATTGCCTTGGCTAATTATGAATCAAAGTTTGAAAATATATATTCTTAGAAGATTAAAAATATAAATATTTATTTTTATAAATAGTTTAAAATAAAAAAAGTTTTTCCTATAAAATTTTTAAAATGTAGTATTGATAAGATTTTGGCATCTATTTTAGATCTAATTAATGATGGCCTTCATAGCTAGGTATGACATTCACCCTATTCACTACAAAAAAATGAGGGTATAAATGATTTGTCTACAATGATTGTAGTAGTCATATCTTATTTGCAATGACTACAAATGGTCATTTTGCAATCATTGTTAAATTAGAGTCACTGTAGACAAATGATTGTGGACACTTATTTTTCAGTAGTGATTTTTGTCAAAATGTCAATTATTTAAGAATATTTACTTTAAACTTTAAATTGAAAGCATGATTGTTTTAGCCCAACCCCAAACTTACTTAAACAAATAGTCATTGGAATGGATTCATCTATATTATCTTTACCAAATTACTACTCACTTAAACTTTTGTTTTGAAAAATAAAGTAAAATGAAGATTTCCTAGAAGATTTGATCCTATCTTGTAGACTTGTAGTGTTAAGGTTGTTGATATTGTTCATTTTTTATATATAGACAATTATATCAATTACAAGCAATTCATAATGAATTTACTATGTGAAAAATTTACATACATAATAGATGGTCCTACGATAATCATGGGATAATGTATCCACTAAATTAAAAAAATTAAAAAAATTAAAACAATAGGATTCATTGTAAAGTCCTTAAAAAAATGATCAAATAAAACAAAAGTTAAAAGAAATTTATACAAAGTAGTTGTGTAATTATAGCAACAGTAAGTCTACCATTCTATAAAGATCAATCTAATATATATTTCATTAGATTTTCAAAAAATTATACATAATTATATACTTCTAGGATACAAAAATGAGAACAGAAGGTAGAAAAATAAAGGTATAATTTTAGAACATCTTTAATATCACTATCAAAGTTTTCTTAAGAAACACTTTCAACAACTCTATCGAGGAAAGAGGTATTGATATATTTTCTAACAACCAATTTCAAGAATAAGATTACATTGTAGTGCAATTGATACGAACCTGACAACAAAGACTTTTTGAGACAAAGATTAGAATACACTGTGTCACTTATAGGGCAAAGTAAAACCTAGTATATAAAGGAGAATCAAACAAAAGAGGGAGTCCTATATAATGTCAATACAAAAAGACAATATGCACTCAAAAATATATTCTATGGATTTTGGATTGTAGTTCAAATGCATAGATATGGTGATGTACTGAGATGGTATAGTAGAAACTTTAAGGCTTCCAAAAGACTTTTCATTGACCTTAGATCATTGGCCCAAGATTTGGATTTGGTAAGGCTTTAAGAAAAGCTTAGTGTAAACAAGAAAGCTTCTAAAACTTGATTGAGCTTAGATTGTGTGCTATAAGAATAGATATGTGATAAAACTATAAGAGTTGTTTATTATAAAAAACATGGCTTTAAGAAGACCTTTGATTGGATTCAATCAATCACTTTGGTAATTAATGGATTTTTTAGCATATTGAAGGGAATGTTTAAAGCTTTTATACATTGCCATGCAAAGAAGAGGCAAAGTACAAACTAGGACAATGAAAAATATTGTTTGTAAACAAGCATGATCAAAATAGATACTAGGCTATGGTATATTTGTAGCAGGTCAAGTAATGTTAATCATTTATAAAAATCACTAGTCAATCATATGATTACAATGAAAAGTAAAATAAAATTCCCAATTTTTTGTAAAGTCATGCTCAAGGTCTATAAAAACATTATTTAATTTATAAGTAAATAAATTAAAATTTAATTAGTCTTTGCTATTTGTGGCTTTTACTTGTACCATAGATTTTACAAGCTTTTAGTGTTGAAAAGTTAAATTGAACAAATCTTTCTATTATATATGATTATAAAACAATCAAAGATTGTTTTTGGAAAAGCTTTCAATGTTAAGTAATTAAAACATTTATGTAGAGCAATATTACATAAAACTAATTTGGTAATCACAAGCAAGTTAAATTGGATAGGATTCAAAAAAGCATCATTCCCTTGACATTTTTGTTCAATTAATATAACAATTCCCACAAACATGACATTGATGACAATATTGAGGTTTGAATTTTTTATTTTTCAAATTTAAAACATATTTAAGCTTTGGAAAAATGTCAATTCTAATTTTAACCCCTAAAGGACCAAATTGCAAGTTTTTTGGCAACATAGCGATTTTGGGCAGCTCGCTACGCATGGAGTTTTTATTTTTTTTCTTTGAAATTTTCACACAACATGTGCCCAAGGAGTGTCTTGAAGGCCCAATAATTTTCATAACTTTTGATTACATGGTCAAAAAGTTATTGCATGATACGTAGTTTTCATTAAACATTGTTCAAATTTTGAAGAATGTTCAAATTTTTTCTACATCTTTTCACACTAATGCACTAGAAGATCCTACAATTACATATGTTGAAAACTATTTTTTTTTCAAAAATTTGGTGCTTGTAGTAGAAATGGCAATTTTAGTGTGTTTTCGGTGAAGATATAGTCTCTGACCTTTAGGGGTTAAACTCTTGATTCAAAAGTAGTGTAGAGATATCTTAGTTTTTTCTAAACACCTTCAAGTTGTATCAATAGCAATTTCTTGAGAAATCATTAAGTATTGATTTGAAAGGAAAATCAATATCTCAATTATTTTTCAAAGTAGATTCTTTGAATGTTTTCAAATATATACAAGTAGCTTAAGAATTGAAGAAAATCTGGATGGATAGAAAATCCTTCTATGGAGACTAAGGTTCTTCTACAATCTATTAGAAGACTTGAACAATTTGATGTATAGAAAATGCACTACTTAATGATTGAAGACACTCTACACTTTGTCTAACATTTTCAACTAGTTTAAGTGTTGAGAAAAATTTGGATGAATGAAGATTGCTTCCTTTATAGACTACAAGCTTTTTGCACTAACTCTTTTGATAGGGCTAGAAGTTGTACCAATTGAAAATAAATCTCTACTTTTAGCTTGATGAAAGTAGTCTTTATTTGCCCTAAAATTTAAATTTCTATCATTAGAGGAGATTTGGTAGTCAAAAAGGGTCGTTTCAAGGTTGTTTCCCTTGTAGTCCCTTGTACTATCTAGAAACTATAGACCAGCCTTGATAGCTAGATTCTCTGAATTTTTGGAAATAATTAATTAATTAATTTTTTCAAATATTTCAAAAAGTATTAAGAAACTGGAAGTTGAATTTTTTTTCAATAATTAATTAATTTAATTAATATCTGATGTGGTATGATCTCAGCCACATTAGGTTGTTCATGTGGCACTCTTCCCAATTTCCCATAGTTCCTACAATCCAGAAACTAGCAATCTTGTTTTGGCTTCAATCTCTTCTAATGTGAAAATGTGAATTAGTTTGCCAAATTTGAATATTGTAGAAATGAATTTCTTTTTATTATAAAGATAGATGACTGTAGATATGTTGTATCTTGGTACTTTTTGAAAAAGTAAAAAAGAAAACTTGCTTCAAGAATGTTTGCACTTAGTGTTAGGGACGATGATGCTTTGTGAATCTCCCTAACCAAAATTAGGTCTAAAATTGTTCTTAAGACAACACCCTTTTAACACCAAGTGAGAACATACCTTTAGAATATTTAACACAAAAGATATCTACATTAAAAAAAGGCCCACTCTATAAAAAACATGGATACTAGTTCTTCATTGAGAGTGTGGGATCTAAATTTTGTAATTTGTCCATAACCCAACAGGACGCTAAACCTATCTTATGAAGTCAAATTAACAATGTGGAAAATGCAAGAACTTATTATTTGCTACATATGACAAAATTTGCAAAACCTATCTTATGAAGTCAAACTAACAATGTGGAAAATGCAAGAATTTATTATTTGCTACATATGACAAAATTTGCAAATTTTGATTCATATTTAGGAGGGTTCAAAACCTTCTCCTAATCAATGGGGGACTTTTTAAACTTTTATTTCAAGTAACACAAAATTTACCTTGTTCATAACATTTCAGTAGCAAGGCTGGCATTGCCTTGGCTCTACAGTGATGGTGATGGAATATGCTACACCCAGCAGTGTTTGTAAGTAACTAATTGGTTGAGAGTGGAATATGCCACACCATCACTGTAGAGGCATGGCATACTACTGAATGTTATGTTGGTTCCAAAATTTTATTTGATACAAGTGAAACAATATTTTATTTTTTTGTTTGAAACAAGTGTATTGAAGAACACGCTACAAACATTCCATCAAGAATTCCATCAAGAAGATGGGCTTCTTTCACGCCAAGTAAAGAAGCTTCTACGCCAAGATAAGAAGCTGTCACGCCAAGTGAACAAGATGTCACAACGAGGTTTTGAACCCGCAACCGCGCCGTTGGGATTCTACCACCATCCGATAGCTCAGGGCCATTTCGAAACGCGTGCGAAGAACTTTGAACAGAGTCAACAGACCGCCAGCCTCAAGTGATCTGGCGGTGCTCCTGGGCTTTGCTTTTGTGTTGTGATGGAACCCTAGCGCCGTTTTCTTGCTGCGTACGGGTTCTCTGAGGCCCCGCCCAGACAATATAATATTGGTACAGACATCCTCGACAGTATAAAGTGAAAGCAGCCACCTGCGGAACTTCAGTACGTGCTGATCGTTGTTCTGGTCTTCAGAGTTTCGTGATTGAAATCAGCTTAGTTTGTCATCTGATGTGCGTGCGAAATTGGCTATACCGACATAACTCCCATTCCAGGTAGTGCCGGTTTTCATTTGGTGAAACGATCAGCGTTAATTTGCAGCGTTGTGAACATTTGAAAATGCAAGTGCAGTGTGCATTCCCTCTGACCGGAGCTAGAGTCTGTGGCTGCAGACAAGAAGGTTTTGCAATTGAGTAATTGTGGGAGAAATATCGCTCGCGAGCTGGCATTAATTGTTCCTGCAATGTCGCCCGGTTCAGTTCCGTGCTTCATCCACTCGGACGCGCGAAAGTGCCTCAGGTAACATACTCATGGTTTCTTTGATGAAATGAAAAGTCCGTCTCAATTTGTTTTCTACAGGACAGAAGTGATGGAATGCATCTTGAAGAACTTCGGTACTTTCTTGCAATGTGCCGTTTTGCAATGTCGTGATTCGTGAATGAATTGAAGCAGTAATCGTAGTTTCTTTCCATTTTAGTGTCGAAAGGAAAAAATTGCAAGCGGCATTGCTTTAATTGCGTCGGGACCATCCGTAGATCTCAAGGTTGGTTCGAAATTCAGTTGGGAACGGGTCTTCGTAAACCCTAATTCGTTTGTAGAAGCCGGCCAATTACACTTGCTGATTTTTGTGATGATCATGTATTCGTATTTGCTACATTGTTCGATTCTCGCTTAGTTTTTACTGAGTTTGTCAGACTTTCTGATAAAGCGCCATTTCCTCCTTCCTCTCTTCCAACCGATCCATCGCTCTTATGTTGACTGTCGTTGGTTACTCTAGTGTTGCACGGGTATGTCCAAGTCTCAGCAACTCCTGCAAATTACAGACGTAATGAGTAGTAGTGGACATCAATCGGACATCTTAATCTGAATGAACCGCAATGATCAGCAATCTAAGATTTCTCTGCAGAGTTCCCTGCTGACCCCAAAATTTGTGACAGATACAGTATGCAGCTTCATTAAGCTCTAAAATCTAGGACTGGTATAAATATATGCTCTGCAAGGTCCCCATGGTGCAAGAAAATTGTATTACATTACCGACTTTCCTAGCTCACACAGGAGGTCATGAAAGTCGTGTCACGAACTCGGTGCATGTCACTGTATTACTGCAGAATGAATAGGATACCAACACAGAACACAGACGCCCCGATTGACTGTATATTTTGGTCATTCTGTTCCGGTCCTTCAACTTCTAACTGCTCTCAATTGGATTTCAATTGAATCGGAGTGAATATGTACGTACTCTTCTTCTTGTGATGACCTTTTAGCACTTCTGTACACAGCATAAGCTTTACAGCATCGTATGAATTTCTGTCTCGTTGATTCCTGCGTACATATCCAACATCATGAACTACCGACTAACTCCTGTGTCGGGTGTAGTGATTCCACCAGGCGCCAGGTTACCAGTTGCGCTGTGCCAGACAGAAATCCATGGTCCGTGGGTGAGGCCTCAGTCGAAGCAGACACCAGGAGAGAGGATGAGCCTCCACGAAACATTGATGAAGGAAAAAGCGTGAGCGACTTCTCAGACGAAATCTTCGACTCCATCCTGGCCAAACTCGATTACCAAACCTTGTTTCAAGTGAAAGCAGTATCCAAGTTGTTCAAAGCCCGAATAGAGGATGACGGATACAATTGTTGCCGAGAGAGCCAGCACCCCCGAGAGGCAGTGCTGACAGGGCTATACTTCTCCGTTCGCAATGATAATGTGTGGCGATGCGCTGGCTATGACTTGGATACCCAAACTTGGATGAAGTTACCGCCGTTCGCAATGCTCCCCGGATTGGATACCAACCTGTTCAAAGATCATTCTATCTGTGGAGCTGGTGGCCTCCTGTGTGTCTATGTCTCTGCGGTACAGTCCTCCTGTCAGGCATTCCAGGAGATCTCAGAGAAGATTGTAGTCTTCAATCCCCTGACCGGAAGGTGGAGGGAGCTCCCACCCCTGAAGCGTCCCCGGAATCCTGTGCTACTGCAGATGGTGGTCGCTTCGACGGGAGATTCTTTCCAGGTCATTGTTGCGGGGAGTGCGAGGACCGGTGACGAGCATCTCTCGAAAGTCACCGAAGTGTTCGATTCTCGGACGTCCATGTGGACTGTGAGCGAGGACGTTCCCGGGCCCGTGTTTGCCTTGAACGAGCATCAGAATGGCGCGTACAGGAACGGTGTATTGTATTGCGTGGCCTTTTTGGATGGAGACCGTGGCCGTGGCGTGCTGGCGTACAGTGTGGATGAGGGGAAATGGTTACCTGACCTGGCGTGCCCTTTGCCGACTGCAGCGAACTTGAACATTATGCAGGTGTCGAATATCAACGGCGAGATTGTGGTGTTTTCGGAGATCGAGCACGATCCTTATAACCCGCGTCGGACTGTTGAGCATCGCATCGACATCCTACAGAACGTCATTCCCCCCAACTTAGGTGAGGGTACCCCCGAGAAGTGGAGGAACGTGATGTCGGAGATGAAAGGTGGCAGTCAGTCCGGGCTTCAGATTTACCCTGAGTACACCTGCTTGCCGTTTGGTGAGGGTAGGTTGTGCATTTTCAACAGCATTGCACACACGGGCGTCATTTACGATATGATGAGTGGAAGTCGCGCGGGGGACTTGATTGCACCAACTTGGGATGGAAGTGACGAAGTGAATTTCTACAGCTTCAACCCTCCAGCATTCGTTTTCGAGCCTAGTTTCCGAGGCCATGTGAACCTGGAATTTACCAACGGTTGGGCCGACAGAGTACGTTTGATGTAGTTTTTTTTTTTCCCATGGGATACATACACTGACCTGAGCGACTTATGAGCTAGTTTCAGAGGGATTTTTTTGTCGGAAATGGTACTTTCCTGTGATTCCATGCGATGATCAGTCAGCTGATTCCTGTGATCAGCCTCGGGTGCATCCTTTTTTGTGGAAGTGTAATGCGCGGCAATTTTGTACAGAATGTGCATATTCGGAAGTGATGAATAAAGAAAATTTTGTTTGTAAATGATAAGATTTTCAAAGTTGGCAATTGACACACTTGATTCGTCAGTGTTATCTGAACTTACTACAGTAGATTTCAGTTACAGTGAATATTATCTTGTTGCATCCACCAGTTGTAAAATTAGAAAGGGCTCACTGTCAAATGCTTGACCATAGATACGGTCTTTCCACCCTGAATGATGGATGCAGCTTCTGCTTAAGCTTATTCAGTCTCAACATCAATTCCGTTGAACTGAGGATGTTTCATGCGTCGTTTTGACATTTCCAGTAGCTGGATGAGCTGATAGATACTCAAATCAATACGATGCAAGTAGCATTTCATCAGCAGTATTGAGCAGCACTAGGCGAGGATTCCCACTCCCTTCCCCCTCTTGGCTCCGTAAGTCATTTATTTTCCTTTATGATCTAGCACAGTATTAATTTTATTGAAATTGCTTTGTTTTGATGGAATGGATGTTTTTCTTACAACTGACAAAAGGTGTCTGAAATGAGATTGATGATGGAAAAGTGTTTTGCAAGGTGGAAAAACTAATTTAAGAATTTTGTTGAAGTAGAATGGAGCATGCAAGTTTCTGTGTGAGCATTTAGAGTCATAGATAACAATAAGAGTCAATTATTTTGGAGTTGTGTAGACATATCATTCACAAGTGCAAACCCTTCACCATGCACTAAGTGATTTGTTGTGAGAATTTGCAATTGAAGTGAATTATGCTTGGTACAAAGTCTAAAAATGAAAGTTTTTTTGGTCATTGGTATATTTATTGCACTATCAATTAGTTTTTCAATTGATAGTCTACTACCTTCTTACAAAGCAATATAGAATTGAGATTCGAAACTTATTGAAATTCAAAGACACTAGTGACACTTTTTGCATACCACAATGTGTGCACATTTATGATCTCTAGTTCTTCATAATGAGAGTAGTTCTATTAAATATACATTTTTTAATTTGATCTTAATTGCAAATGAAATAAGATTGCTACACAAGCACTTCATGATGTAGTATTTGGACATTGTATAAATAGTAATAAATATTCAAAGTAGGTGTATCTAAAACTAAGGCTAAGTTCTCATAACTTTCATGCTTTGATTATATGTACTTCTTGCATGATAAATATTTATTTTTTTTGAAGCTTTTTGGTACAAATGTCATTGTTGCATTTTTGGTAGAGTAAATCATAGGAGAAACATATCTTATAATCTTGGCATTTAACATACATATTTTTTATAGGCACTTAGATTTGTAGACATATTTATGAACATAATTTTCTACTCTAAATAAATTCCTAGATACCTATTTGATATGTTTCTTTTAATAATATTTATAAATTTATTCAAAAATCATGTTTCATATCAAGTAAATTGACCTAAAATTCAAATTTATAAGATATTTAAAAAATCAAAATTTTATAATCTACATACTATTTGTTATCAAATTTAACAATTTAAAATGAGTAAGGTAGCATTATAACAATCTATAACTTTTTAAATTTATAAATTTACAAATTTTTTTCAAATATAAAAACTTCAAAAGATAGAGGTTTAGTGATTTTAAATTTCATAAAATAAAAAATCTAAATTGATTGTCCTTGATAATAATATGAAGCATAAAGACATTCAAAATAGGACATTAAAAAAGATTTTATTTTAAATATCCTTGGTCAAAATTTTATGCCTCTTGCACATTCCAACCTTAATCACTTCTTTTACTTTGTCCTTAGATTGCCTCCTTTAATTTGTTATTGTATGTTTAAATTTGGCAAATGACAAAATTGCATACAAAACACCAAATAAGTTTAATCCATAAACAATGTTTGCAAGAACAGACCCTATTTGAACATTCATAAACCATGTTTTGAACCCCAATGGTAAATTGATGGAGTTACTTTCAATCCTTCAAGAGATGTAGAAGGCTATGTATATGTTTGTGTACCTTATTCTAAAGATACACATTATGTTCAAAATATGGTAGGAAATATATTCACCATTGACTTATCATACTTGAATACAACACAATATGACTAGACGATGTTGCCATTTTGCATATGTTGCCATTTTGCATGGTAGTAAGAGCCTTGCCAAATTAGCCTTCAATCTAATTGTCCTTACCACCATGAGTTCACTTATTTAGATGATGCACAAGTGAGTACTCAATTATAAATTATATTCTAGCTTTAGTAATTCAAAGCAATTGCTTTCATCATAGAAGCAATTAACCCAGTAGACACTAAATGTTTGATAGATGACAAAGAATTTTTTTCATGTAAGATAGAAGCGCAATTGTTTGTCTTAAAAATTTTGTCCACAAAAAGAGAGCTATTGTACAATAATTTGATCTCCAATGATTACTTTTGTAATTTTTAAACTAGATGATTTACACTATTTTGAGAAGGATGATCTTCATGGTGACCAGCCAACTCATCTTTATAGGATTAAAACAAACAAGATGAAGTGAATGCCAATGAATCTGATGCTTCAATGATCCAATCAATTAATCTAATGTAGTCATCATCATCATAGCTAGCGTAAAAGGCATAAAACAAATCTTACATAATAAACTCCTAGAGGACTACCCATTAGAGTCTTAAATCTATCCACAACAACAAAATTTTAACTAATGGATTAGGACTACATTAGATTGATTTTAGGTCATTTGCAATGCCTTTAGAGATGGTTAAGGAGTTATTAGTGATTGTCATAGGACACTTATACTTTTATCTATTAACCCCTAAGTGCCTAAGCCTTGGCAAGTGTATTTTTCTGAAGAAAAAAGAGCATTGGCTTATAGTAATTTCCAATGAAGAAAATGTTTCTTATTTCAAAATCCAACTAAATAGATATTTTAAGAGCTTACATATTAGTCTACAAACCAATTTTGCAAAATTGCAAAGGAGTTGTGAGGTTATAACAAGATAAATGTGTATTTTCTAATTTTAGTATATTGCCTCCCCCCACAATGTTTTAGAAATTTATATATTAAAGTTTTTGGAATTAACGGTGACATGAACAAATACAAATTATAGTGTTAACACACTAAAATGTACTTTCAAAAAACTTAATTTCACTTGAAAAGCTATCAAATTCATTAGACAATCCACCTTGTAATTGTAGTAATACACATTTTTTCTATAACTAAAAATCACAAAAATCTTCAAATCAACACTTGCATGTTGAAATTTTCAATGGTGAAAGATATGAAAATACTTTACACTTTCTACTGGGACCATTTTCAAATCATTTGGATAAGTATAATTTCTTACATCTCAAATCAAGTGAAATTGGAGAGTTGTGCACTAAAGTAGAAAATGAAATAAATTTGGCAAGCTTTACTTTCCACTAATGTTACTTACATGCCTCTGAAGACCCCTAAATAATCATATATTTACTTCTTTTGTGTGAAAAATGAAAGTTTTCAATAGTTAACACTAAAAATTGCTCGAAAAAATTTCAGGATAGTCAAAGGAATTTAACTGCCCATAGTCAGATTTGAGTTGAAATTTTTTGTGCAACCATGTATGGTCGCTGAGGTAGTTAAGGGGTTAACCCTGAAGCGCGCCGACGTCCATATTCTGGACAATGAACAGAGGGCTTCAAGGCCCTATTTCATCCAATTAACCTCTCATTTGTCAAATGTAATACTTGAATTTAGAAAAGACAATCTTCTTTAATGATCAAATTCATTAAATTCTAGAAAATGATATATCTATACAAAGCTATAAGTGAAAATGTACAAAAATTCAAAAAAGGATTGAGACGCTTAAGGGTTAACTCATCATTATAAATATTCCTTCATGTCATGACTACGGTTAGGAAATCATATAGCCATGTTAATAAAATATAGTGACTACTTTAAGTGGTAAAATGACCATTATGGAAACACTTTTCATTAATTTTGGGATAGTCTACAAACTCTTTTGAGCCAATAGGGCAATACACTTCAAAAATTCATTAAAAATTCATACTTTGTTCAGAAAACAAATTTTCACTTCCTCTCTTCATTTCTCACATCTGTCTTTGTCTTTATAAGGAGAAAAGTCAAAATATGTTTTCTAATTGCAACAGACCAAACCACTCATTTTGCTTGTCATGCGCAGGTTCACCTTATATGCAACAATACCGTTTGCACTAACTTCATCCAAAAACTATACCCTAGCCAGCGACACCCGAAAATCAGAGTTGCTGGAAGATGGAGATGAGCTGGTAATTAAAACGACGGAGACCACGATCGATGCGGGCTCTCGATCACGAGACCATCAAAAACCCTACAACGCTGTGGCAAGTACGTGTGAAGGATTCATGGCGGCAGATCGAATGAAGACAGAATCGGAGCACAATCCAAAAATTGGTTACGCGATCGATCGTGGGATCGACCCGGGCATGCAGCTAGTGCTCGATCGATCACCCACGGCGCGAGGAAATCGACGAAAACATGATCGAATTGAAGGCACGAAACCCTAAGACAACAAATTAAGTGAGACCCCAGCTCACTCGAAGCTGGTAATTCACAGCCAGGAGTTGACAGCAATCGGAGCCAAGGACGACGTCGAAACAAGCCGCCGACAGGAGCGCAGCCTCCGGGAGGTCAAGAAAACAGTAACCAGGGGGGCGAGACGAGGAACGGGAAGACTGAAGGCCGTTGAAGAGAGAATCTACAATGCTCTTTGCAAGGACCTCTTCAACCCTTGAAGGACGAACCCTGGTGACTGTGAAATCATACATTTTGATACTGTGGGAATCATTCATTCCAAAAAATTCAGAATGTTCATTGCAAGTCAAAGTACTCTAGAAGATCTCCCATTTCTACTTAAAATTCCAACCAAAGGATGAATAGTTGCTTTTTTTCGTCCCAAAGTGAAAGATTCTTTGTCATGCATCAAATGTTTGGCATCCATGTTGATGTTCAAGGGTTAAGTTTATTGTATCAATGGGCAAGGAAACTTCACATGGAATGCTCAAGTGAAAATAGTCTAGAGTTGCACTTTCATGAAGACGTGGTGGGTGACAAAAGAGACAATAAGAAATTCACACGTAGAAAGGGCTTACATTATCTCAAGCTTGACTAGTCTCCACCAATGACATTGTCCACCAAAATCACTGAAACTTCTCATTCTCTTTCATGCTTGCCCACCCAAGCAAGCTAAGTGATAAATTGCACTTGTTTTGTATTATTGCTTGAATAAGCATTGTGCTTGTCCACTGGGCTAGCATGTAAAAGCTCCCTATTGGTGATAGTATGAACACTATGCCAAATGCAAAGAGATTTTCAATTAAATTTGCACTTTAATGCAATTGTTATGGGGCTTTGATGGCCTCAATACGCAACCACTTGGGATTGACAAATTTGCAAAATGTAAAGGGTCTATAAGTTGATTCATTGTAAAAATTGTCATTATTCTCATACCTTTCCCCATACTGTAATGTATGCCAATTAATGCAACCTTTTCTTCTTTGTAGGAAAAGTCCTTTTTAGTATAGAATATTGTTCTTTCTTTCTTTTCATAGTGTAGAAAAGTCCATTTGATGTTTGGATTGTTCGCTTTGCATAGGATCGATTTGTTCTAAGAAAATCGAGACTATGTAGTGTCCCATGTAGTGTCATAGAATGCCCCTTCAATAAGTTCAATTGCCAATATAGTAATTAATATTTGCCAAGACATTAGGAGAGATTTGAGGCATGCGAAAGACTACAAGTCCCCAAAATGGAAAAATGTAGAAATTGCTGCAGGAACATAGAAACACAAGGATTTCATGTGGTTGAGAGTGTGCCATGTTATTATTTTTGTTTTTTTGGAAGAAAAAATTGGACTTTTTCTTGCATTTTTAGACCAAATTGTTTTTGTTTTTGTCTTGATAATTGTTGGCCGAATAACAACTAGAAGTTTCGGGAATAGATATGAAGCAACCTTCTAGAGGTCTCAATTTCCCCTAAAGGAGCATTGCAAATGCTTTTGATGTACTATATAGTACTATGCAATTCTCAATTGTCCACCCTATTCTACCATTCAAACAAATCTTGCATAATACATAATATGTATTTTTTAAGCTCACATAATCAACACTCAATTCTTATGCAATTTCAATTAAGCATACCAAAATTGGATTTCAAGAAAATAAAACTCTATTTTCAGTGAATTACTTCATTTAAAATACATAGTTTTACAAGATATTTGATTGAAAATTGTTAGTGATGAATTTTTTTTAATTTAATTTTGGCAATATATAAGAAACAACTATGTGCACATCGTTCACATTTAGATTTTTATGATCACTCTTTTCCTTCTTGTGTCTTAGTACCTCTTAGTACCAAAGGAAGTTTTGTGGCCACAACCAAAAATTTAAAGAATTAAGAAAATAAGAGAGGGGAGTGATCACAAAAATCTAGCAAAGTCTAATAACTATCATATTAAGAGGACAAATGCTCAATCTTCTTCTTAGCATTGAGAGGGATCAAGAATTTTTTTAAATGATTAATTAATCAACCATTACTGAAGAAAGAAGAGGTAGATCCCAAGATGGATCACATTAAAAGATAGTGATCAATTAATCAATAATTTTATGTAACCCACACTACTACAAGGTAGTTAGTGTGGTTTGGTGTAGGTAAGCTCTTTTGATCTACATATAATGAATGAATGCTATAAACGAATTTTTTTCCAAAATCAAAACAAATTGGTCCATTGACCAACAAATGAAGAGGAAATAATTCATACCCTCCTATTGACCCTAAGAAGACTTGTAATGCTACAAGACGATGATCAACTAAAATGAAATTTAATGTAGCAAAGATCCTTACCAACAATTTTTTTTTCTAAAATCTAAAAAACTTTAGTAATAATATATAAATAGAAAATTAAATACCTTTTTTTCATCTTCATAATGTACACTTCTAAGTAATCTTAATTGGAAATTAGAATTTTCATTCAAATTCAACATAACCACAGTAATAGGTTTACAGTAGTAAGTACTAAATTTTATTAAAGTACATAAATTTTGATCCAAATTTTTTTAAATGGAATATATTTTTACAAATTAAATTAAATTTTCAAATTTTTTTCAAATTTTTGAGCTCTATGCTCACAAAATCATGCTCTACTCTCACAAGCACATACTTGGATACTTACAAAATAGCACCGTTATTCACATTGGTATTAATTATTTACATTTTGCCATAAATGTACAATTACTTTGCCAAAATCTAATTACAATGAATAATTTTCTATTTTTTTAAAATTTGAACATTGTTACCAGAACTTTTAAAACTGTTGTAACAAAATTCTAATATTTTTTAGAGATGTTAATTAAGAGAAAATGAGTTTATGAATGTTTATTTCTCCAATTGAACTAAAAAATCATCATTTTTTTTAATGAATTGTCATTTAAATTGATTAAAATAATTTACCTGAAATAGAATTTTGGTTTTTGGAAATCCAAATTTGGATTGCTTGATTAGAATTGCATAAGAATTTAATTATTAATTATGTAGACGATTATGTCACTCATATAATATACTTTGCAATTTTCTTTTGAATGGAAAAATAGGATAGATAATTGAAAGTTGTTGAATACTATACAATTCAATACAAGTTCTTTTTCTTCTCCTTATTCTTTTTGAAAGCATGGGAATTCATGAAGAAGAATAAGGCAATACTATATTAGTAAATGCTTGTAACTTAAGTATGGTGATGATGTTGGAATCACTTATCATTATGGTAATAATGTACAATAGAACTTCTATAAAGTTGGAACTTTTGTAAGCCAATAACCTCTCTAAAGTGATATTATTCCTTCATTCTTAGTTTAGACACATTGAAGATGTACAAAATTTGTAAAAAAAAACAAAAAAACTTTCATTGAATTTGGAATTCAATTGTTGGTCTTATAAAATGAGAATTCAATCCAAAAGCACCACAAAATTGTTGCCTACTAAAAAGAACCTTCAAATATCATTAATGTCACAACCCTTTTTTAAAGCAATAACCTCTTCAATATAGAATTTTTTTGAATATCAAGGCTATCACCTTATAGAAGTTCTATTGTAGTAGGATATTATACCTTCTAAGTTCTAATGAAGCATGGTTATCATACTGGGTGGACGTCCGGTTCGCCCGTCCGTCCGTCCGGGACGTCCGGTAGAGCTCTCGCCCGTCCGGTAGAATCAACACATAGTTGACTTTTTGATAATGGAAAAATAGGCCACGTGGCTGCCATGTGGATTCCAGAACATGCAGGGCGCGGACGGGATCGTCAGGGCGTGGACGGGATTTAGGACCACCTTAAAATTAATTAATATGCTTCTACATATTTCCTTTTTATATTCCATATTCCCACTTTCCTAGTCACTCCAACACTTTATATTTTTTTTAATGTTAGATCATATCACTCTAATTAGTCTAATACCCAAACCATTTTCATATCCAAATTACTCCACCATTCCATTTTTTTTTAGGTGTTAAATTACATCACTCTAACATCCAAACCATTTTCATATCCAAATCACTACACCATTTTATATTTTTAGGAGGTGTTAAATTACCTCACTATAACATCCAAACCATTTCCATATCCAAATCACTCCACCATTCCATATATTTTTTGGATGTTAGATCATATCACTCTAACACCCAAGCCATTTCTATATTCCAAAGCACTACACCATCCCTTATTTCTTTTAATGTTAGATCATATTATTCCTTAAAAATAATTGGCCACCCTGAAATAAATTGGTACGCTTTTCAAAAGCTTGGGTCACTTTACCTCCCCTTTTGGACATTGACTTTTGAAGCACACTTCCATTCCAAGTCTCTGCGATTATTTTTATTGGCGGAATCATTCCCTTTCCTATTTTTTTCGCATCATTACCAAAACTCTTCGATTTTAATTCAATGCCATTTGTCTAGTGTAGAATGATTTCTTTTCTCTATTTTATTTCATGTGATTACCAAAATTGTTCCCTTCCAACCGAAGGCCATTTATTTTTGGTTGATCATTAGCAAAACTCTTTCATCCCAACTCAATTCCATTTATTTTTTGTGGCATCCCAACTCTATCCCAACTCAATGGTAATTTGTGTTGGTTGTTAGATGAAATCACTTTGACTCCTTATTTTTTGTGGACTTATCCCTCTTTCATTTTGTTTGCTTTTATCATCAACATTTTGTTAACATAAAGCTTAAATGGATTTTCAAAACCCAACAACATTTTATTTCCCTCCTTATTTTTGTTTATCATTCATATCACTTTAACATCCAAACCATTCCAAGTTTTTTTAATGTTAGATCACATCACTGTAGCACCCAAACCATTTCCATATCCCTAGTCACTCCACCATTCCAAAAAATTTTAAAGTGTTAAATCATTTCACTCTAACACCCAAACAACTTTAATTTATTATTCCATCATTTCCTTCCAATTTCTTTTGCATCATAAGCAAAACTCTCCCATCCCAAGTCAATGCCATTTGTTTTTTGTTAAATCATTCCCTTTTCTATTTTTCTTGCCTCATTAATTAACAAAGCTTTTCTATTTTTTTCCTTAAATCCTAAAACTCTTTCATTCCAAATCATTGTCATTTTTTTGGATGAATCATTCCCTTTTCCCTTTTTTTTGGCTTCATTCCCAGAACTCTCCCATCTGAACTGAATGCCATTTCGTATTTGTTCCATCATTTCGTTTCCTATGTTTTTTATTAATTAGCAAAGCTCTTCTTATCCCAACTCCATGCCATTCTTTTTGGTTTCAGTCATTCTCTCTTTTATTTTTTTGGCTTCATTCCTAAAACTCTCCCATCCCAACTCATAGTTTTTCTTTTAGTTTTTCTTGAATAATTCCATCTTCGATTGTGTTTTGCTTCATTAATTAACAAGACTCTCCTATCCTAATTCAAAGCCATTTTTTTGTAATTCCATCATTCTCTTTCCTTTTGGGGGGCCTCCTTTCTAAAACCCTTCCATCCCAATTGAAAGCCAAATGTTCATTTTCTGTTCCATATTTTCTTTCCCTATTTTTTTGGCTTCATTCCTACAATTCTCCCATCCCTACTCATAGTTCTTGTTCTCTTTTTTGTTGAATCATTCCTTTTTTTTTTTTGTTTACTGTCATTAATTAGCAGGACTACTTTATTCCAACTCATAGTTTCTCTTTATTTGTTGAATCATTCCCTTATCTATTTTATTTTTGTAATATTTCCTAAAGTTCTTCCATCCCAACTCAAAGCCATTATTTTTTTGTTCCATCTTTCCTTTTCCTTTTTTTGTTTTCTCTTCATTCCTAAAATTCTTCCATTCTACTTCAATGTCATTCATTTTTTTGTTGGATCATTCATTTTCCCTTCTTTGGGGGGGCTTCATTAACTCCTAAAACATAGGCATAGTGAAAAAAATTAAGTGTATGCATTTTAATACCAAACTATTGCATCCATAGTTTTCATTTATGTTTTATCATCAATTCATAGAAGTCATAAAAAATGCCATGAGGAAAGAACAATGAAATGGCATATTAATATATTTTGGGATTTTTAGTATGGTACACAATTACACATCCGATTTAATATATATTCAAGGTGTTTGGCAATTGCCAAGTAGGTACATAGGCTCCTCTATGAGGATGATTTTCTTCTATGCCTGAAATATATGCTAAACTACAAAAAGTATTAAAAACAAAATACTATGTACAATAACAACAATCCGGCATCATCCAATAGTGGGGTGCCTTCTTCAATTTGTCTAGAACATCTGGCACTGATGCCCTTTCACGCACATCTTCTTTTATGAGGCTTCCCAATTTGATCCTGAAATTCTGATACTACTCTGGATTCTTCGTTGTGAAGTATTTAGGGTCCCACTCTTCATTCCAAATTGCAGAAGCTATCCATCCCACCGCATATGCATCAGCTGCCATAGAATACAAATGCGTTTTTTGCATAGCCTCAATGGAGTTTACTGAACCCTACTCTCTGTATACATAAAACAATTCTGGGGCCGCAAACCTTCGCATTTTTTTCTCCTTCGCAAGGATCTCTATACTGGGATAGCCATACCTTGATGGCTCCTTCTCCACAACTCGGCTAGAAAGTCCCCAATCACATATCCCTATGTACACCCTATTTCGGTCCCAAATATCAAAATGGAACAAAACATTGGATGGAGATATGTCGTTGTGCATGTACTGCGCATCATGGCATTTCCCCACAATGACAAGTAATGACAATGCCAATTTCACTTGATTTCTCCGATACGTTGCAACCCATGAAAGTTCCTCTTCCGTCAGCCCCGTAGAAATTTCACTCTCAATCTCATTCACATCCAGTGCTTTGCTCACTTTCGCATTGCATTTGGACAATAAAGAAATTAGAGATCCTCCATTCCACCATAGTGTGTAGCCTTCCATTGTTTTAGGATGGAGGTATGCAATTCGAATGATGCCAGGATGATTCATTGGACACCCTCCTGCCTCACTAATGATTGCTTGGCTTTTCTCCTTTTCATTCTTAGTCTTCAAGCTCTTCCCAATAAAAAATATCCAACTAGGAATGCTCTCAAGTTTAGTAAAGATCACCTTCCTCACGGTCCCATACGATCCAATCGCAATCTGTTCCAACATGGGGATGACTTTCACGGAATTTTCTAGCCACTTGAATGTTCCACTCACGCAATGGGCCGTTATCGCTTCTTCAATTGTCACTTTCCATGGTGCTTGCTTTTTTTTACGCGAAGAAGAATATCATTGAGCAAACATTTGAATCTCCTTCAATTTCGTAACCATTTCTGTGTCCTCCATGTCCCAGTTGCTACCATCTTCTTTCTTACCCGTGTGGTAACACCAACTACACACTATATTGGTTGTCAAGGCGACCACTTGTTTATCCAGCCACTCTTGGTGCAACCAATAATCTGAGAAGTTGTTGAATTCTTCAGATTCTTCAAACTTTGACTCCAGTTCCCTTCGCAGGTCCCTCGTCAGTTTGTGGTATCCTTCTTCGTTGAGCGCCACATACTCCCTCATCAACATTTTTGTACTTCAACGAGTGTAGAACACCACAGCTATTGTTCTCCCTTGGACTATGAATTCATGTCCAGGTATTTGGGAATTTTGTGCTTTCTTGCGTTTTTTCTGGCCTGATGAGGAAGGATTTGATGAACCTGAGGCCATCAACGTGTTTGTAGATGGAATTACCATCTCACCGACATCATCCAAGTCTACAAACATAGGACGTTTGTCCACCGATCTACTCCCTTCACCTGCCATAATGGAAAAAAAAAGTTCCAATGGGCCTCCGTATCAATCCCGAAGCATGAAAGTTTTAAAAAATTTCAAAAAAACCAAGTCACATATGCAGGCCAAGCCCAGCACCCACCAAACTCACTCGCACAGGCTGTGGAAACGAACTAGCATGTGAGGCATAGGGCGCGGACTTGGCAAAGGAATGAGGGCGGGGACTCGCTTTATATAGTCCCCTCGCGCACGTCCCCACCCCGTTTCCATCGCGTTCCCGCCCCAACACGTGGAGTCCCTGCCCTAATTCCACGCGTCCCCACCCTGACACTGGTGTCCGCGCCCCGACAGCGATGGAGTCTCCGCCCTGACATTGACATCCGTGCCCCGACAGCGATGGTGTCCCCGCCTTGACACTAGCGTCCGCGCCCCAATAGCGATGGAGTCCCCGCCCTGACATTGGCGTCCGCGCCTCGACAGCGATGGAGTCCCCGCCCTGACATTGGCATCCACGCCCCAACAACGATGGAGTCCCCGCCCTGACGTCCCTGGCTGCCCCTATATAAACCCGTCCCCACCTCATTTGTCCCCGCCCTGCATACTCTCAGCCTTCCACCTCTTCATTGAGTTGGTTGTGAGCATCGTGTGGGGTCTTTTTGATTGCCATGTGGGAGGTTTTCACATTTTCCCGTGAAAATGGCTACACCGACAAGACCAAGGAAGGAAGAATAAGACAAGACCCGACTACGATCAGGAAACAAACATCGTAAGCGGTTGCATGTTTTACGTAACCCCGCAAAGCTTGCATTCAAAGGGTGGGAAGATGTGCCTGCCCCATGGACTTACGAAAATTGTGTCAATTACATCGAGTGGTGCCACATTGACAAGGCCTTCCTAGAAGAACGACACAACTATCACCGACGCTTCCACAAGGCAAATTTAAAACATTGCATTGACGAGGAGTTCACAAATCGATGCATTGAAGTGTACCAGGCGTTGTATGATGTCCCTAACGTCAAACGCAATGAAGTGCATCTCTTCATTGCACAAGGGGTCCATGCGGAGCTGAAGTTGAACAAGAGAGTGGACTGGTCAACTTTGAAGACAATGGGGAACAAAGTCAACATTCCTACCCCAGCAAATGGATTCATTCCAAGGGGGGTAAAAAGGTACCCGCAAGGTGGACTGGATAAAACAACTACACAAGTTGAAGCACCACCATTATATGACACTGAGGACTCTGCTACAGATAACGACTCCGATGGATCTCATGTGCCACATGCACTCAGCTATAGAACAAAACTACGGTTTAAAAAGAGGAGGGTTGAGCGTGCAACTGAAGAGGGTGTACAAGAAAATGTTGTGGAGGGACAAGTGCCAGCTACTAATGAACCAACAATAGGAATTGTTGATGTTACAGTTGCTGCAGATCGAATTCAGAGTTTGAGGACCGAAGTGGAAGAGATGAATGCGGAATTGCATTCTTTGTATGAAGATGTTAATAAATTGAGGGATGAAATCCAAGACAAGAACAATATTATAAGTGAACAACAACGTGAGATGGAGGCGCTGCGGCAGGCTCTTCAAGCAGCCACATTGGCCAATGATGGTCAGGATCCACGAGGGGGAGCGCAAGGGCCTCCAATCAATTTTGAAATTCCAGTGCAACATGTTGAAGTTGGTACAATACAGGGTACTCAAGATGATGCACTGTCATTTGGAGAATTACCCACAAATGCAGGTCAAGCAATGCCAATTGACCAGAGCACCCAATTGACAGACGCGCTTGCAAACAATTTGATATTGAAAAATCAATTGGAAGCGTTGATGGAGCAATATTACCAATGGAAGATGGCATGAGTCTTTACTGTTGATAGGACTCGGCAAATGGTGTCAGAATTCCAAAAAATCGACAACAATTATGGTGCACACAATCAAGAGAGGGTTTTTGGTTTGACATCGTGGGCCCTCGTGGATGATCATTTCAACATGGATGAAATGGTGACCAAAGACATTGGTGGTGGACCAACAATCATCGATTGGTCCAAACACCATTGGGATTTCAAAAATGAAGTTGGCTCTTCCCTCGACCAGAACGGCAATCCACTATTATTGTGGCCAAATCCTTCAAGCTTCGTGTATGATGGTACTACGTGTCCCATTTGTCTAAATCCATTTGGCCCTGAAGGTGGAATGCACCTAGGCACGTGCCAACACTTGTACCATCCATTCTGTTTGATTAGCTTGATGGTTGTTTGTCGACGATGTTCCTTGTGCAAGGCTCCTTTCCATGAGCGCTTGTATGATTTGTTTGGATTAGTTCCGTACATGCCACCACATTGGGAATATAATGCTGAAAATGCCCCTGATCATACTCAGAAGTGGGGAACAGACTTGGTGTGGAGTTGGAAATTGAAGGTCCATTCGTTGGAGAAACAAAACCTTTCTGCCGAATGGGGTTGGGAAAAAGATCCAGCTCAAATTGTGGAGGTGTGTCACCACTTGATTCCAATGAAGGACAAGTTTAGCCAAGGACGACGGAATTTCTTCTATCAGTGCTTCAATGGGCATTGGGACGAGGTTGGGCAGAACTTTCAATTTGGACCTCATCCTAGACAGTGGTTGTGGAGTAGGGATGGAGTTCATATTACTAACGACGATGAGATTCGTATGGTGGACGACATTGACATGCCTGACCCTGCTGAACTAGCACAATTAGAGGAGTCAGAGTGGCGAGAAACCTTTCGACATGAAGGAATGGATTTCTTGCTTGAACAGCATAGCCCTCGAACTCGCCAATGTCTTAAGAGCCTCAAACAATCACAAATCATGAGGGCTGTATTGGAGGAAGATGGACCAGCGCGGAGAACTCGATCCGCAGTTCATAGACTTCATTTAGGCTCGGACGAAGACCTTCCCGTCATTGCAGGGACACATGACAACGAGGCTGGCCCAAGTGGCAGTGCAATGGACATAGACTAAGTGAAGTTTTTACTATGTAGCTAGTGAACTTATGTTTTCATAGAAGACTTAGGGTCCTAGCTTAATATAGGCTTATAGAATTTTGATCTCGGCAATAGATATTGTTCGCTATATTAGATATTGGCACATGCATTTTTAGATGGTGTCATGGTTATGGTAACCTCGTCATATACTTTTCCAACTATGTATTCCATGACGCTTATGAAATATATATTATTTTGCCCAAAATCACTTCGTTTATTTTTTGCACATACTCATTTGAAACAACATCATACATATAAAAAAATTATATCATGAAATGAAATGTCATTGAATTGGAGTATTGTACTATGATTCATTTCCATTTTTCCATGAATGAATAAAATTAGGGAAGGACAACAAATGCCATTATATTGAAAAAAAACTCATTTCTAATGTTGCTAATGATAGAAAACAAGTAAATGGCATTCACTTGAGATACCACCAAAAAATAGAGGGCATTCTGGTGAGATGGAACAATTTCGCTAATCAAGCCAAAAAAAAATAGGGGGGAATGATATACAATAAATAAAGGGCATTGGGATGGCATGGGATAATGTTGCAAATGCAACCAAAAACAATTAGGGAGGGAATGATATCCACAAAAAATGGCATTCAATTGGGACAAAATAATCTTCTAAATCAATAAAATAAAACTATAAAGGGTTTAGGAAATAAATCGTCTTTTGTTGGGATGGAACATTTGGCTAATGAATTTCGAAGAATTAGGAAGGTAATGATCAATGAAAAATGAATGGCATTCGGTTGGAAAAAAGTTAGGAAGACAAGAGTAATGCCATTTACTTCTTGTATAACTTGAGATGGAACAATTATGCTAATTAAGCCAAAAAAAATGAAAAAAAAATGAATCCAACAAAAGAAAAGTTGAAAAGGCATTGACTTGGAATGTAAGTGCTTTCAAAATAAATGCACCCAAAAGAAGGGTGGAGAGACCCAAGCTTTCGTAAATTTTATTTGGGAATGATTCTAAACTTCACTTACAAGTTAAAGTGATTGACTATAATCCCAAACACTCATCCTTCAATTTGCTATTGGGTCCAAGCATCCTAATAGGAGCCAAATTGGCCGTCACCACTCCTTATTCAGATAGAAATTTCAAATGAGAGGGAACACAATTTAGAGTTTCTTCAAAAAATTTGGATCATTAGATGCTAATATGATACTTGTACCTTATCCCAAGATATGATAGTATTTGACAATGTTTCAAAATGGATTAAGGACAGAAAACACCATGTCACCAATCCTTTTAGTCCTTAGGTGCTAAAATAATTGGATGAATTTGGATGAAAGATTGCTACAGATAGTTAATGTTGCTGCCAATTGTCTAAATTAATGATCTCTGTCTCAAAGCAAAGCTGGATCTGAAGATCCATTCTTTACTACATTCAACTGCAAATCTTACCAAATCTGCTTGCTTGAATTCTGGGTGGGAACTCTTTGATCGGGAATGCATCGAGGTGTAACGTTCCAATTTTGCGTTGCTTTAATCGTTGGAACTTCAGGTGTTGGAGTTTTGCAGACAACATTCAAGCGCTTAGGGTTTAGGGTAACCCTCCCGATTTCTCTTTTGCAAAGTGAAGCGTGGCTCTGAGTGAGTACAATGGTGTGAAAATCTTTGAAGCGGATTGTGCTAAACCAACAAGAAGCGGCAAAGGAAGAGATCTTGCTTACGCTGCCGGCAAGTCGGGGTGATCGCGGTGATCGAGATCTTGGTTACGCTGCCTTGGCTTGTAGTGATCACAGTGATCAAGATTGTGGTGATCGTGGTGATTGCGGTGATCGTGGACCACGGCAAGAACTCTAAGTCTGTAAGCAAAGCAACTTGCCTTCTTCAGATGCATTGCAGGACTCTAGATCCTAAACCGCTTGCGCTTCTTTGTGTGCCTGGATTTGGTAGGTGTCGTTGATAGCAGACTGCGCCAGCGTACTTCCCTCAGACCGGTCCCTAATTTGATTTCAAAAGCTTTAATTCCCCAATTAACCACCAGCTTTGAACTTGTAACTAAAGATAGCAGGTTAGGGTCTTAGGTGAAAACATTTTGATTTAGGGTGAGGTTGCAGTGCGTCGTGAAGTTGTCAGGGCTAGGGTTAGATGTCAATTTAGTTACAGATTGAGGGCCTTTGGTGCGGAATTGGGCCTTTGAATCCTCTTTCGTTCGTTTAGGGTTTACGGTCTTTACAGAAGTAGGGGTTGTCGTCCGAATGGAAGGATTCATTGGTGTTTCCGCCACCGAGGAAACCTCCGATTTGCAATCCTTTGCGGAGTCTGCACACTTGCCTATTCCAGATTCTAATGAACGTCTTTCTTATGCTGAGAAGCGGAAAGCTGATAATCGAGAGAGACAACGCAAATGTCGTTCAAGGAAAGCCAAATTACAGGGCGTAGTAGAAAGAGCTATAGTGAGAAGTGAAAACATTGAGCCTCGGTTCCTAGGGTTTGTTCAGAAAAAAACTCAGAGAACCAGTGCCGCTCTTGCTAGACAGATCAGTTTGTATGCGGCGCAGAAGTTGAAAGATCATGATACTGAGGTCCAGCACTTGACGATTGTGAAGCTTTTGGGGCAAGGAGTGCTAAAAGACATGGTCCCCCCTTTTTTGAGAGATCCTGCCTCCTTAAAATTGGGGCTTGATGTCCTTGGTAGCGTTAAAGATGGTCTTAGAACCCATTTAGTCGGGCTTAGAAAAGATAAATCGCGTCTCGCCAAAAACATTGTAACTACGTTCGCAGTTGCACCAGGAATTGGAAGTCAGAGGGGTATGGCAGGATTACTTGGAGTGGATCGCCGAAACATCAAGAAGGCAATCGCTAGGAGAGTTCTGTTGGACAATACACAAGATGCTTTTTGGCTCAGAGATCAGAGAAGGGTCCGCTCCGATCAGTCACTCTCAAAAGCAGTGAAGAAAATGATTATCAAGTGGTGGGATGAAGAGACCACAATTTCTCCTAATCGCAAAGACATTGCAAGGTTCTGGGTGGCGCCAAAGTTGTACGATGAACATGTAGTGCACTATCTACAGGTATCACAGGTAAAGTAGAGCTTCTAGAGTATGGCTTCAGCTGCTCATTCCATTTGAAGAATGCTTATTGGTCATGTCTTACATTGTGAAAGTGAGTGCTCTACGGTTTGGGGTATGTGTCTGATTAGATGCACTACACTTGTCGTGATGTGTTTGCTTAGGAGCAGTGTAAAGTTGTTGCATATTTTTTGAGGAACGTTGGTAGATGTCCTTCTTAGGCTGCTGGGACATATATTGGAACTTAGAAGTGCTTGAACTTTGTGAGGGTAAGTAGCCCTGTTTCAAACCACAACATGGTTTCAAACTGCTGCTTTTTGCAATCCTCTAGTCATTGAAGGTCCTTTCTTGTAAGAAGCTAAGGAATCTTGCCTAAGCTAAAGAGTGCTACAAAGGGTTCTGCAGTACTTAAAAAGTGGTGTGTACTTAGACCTAAGGAACTCATGATCTTTTTTTTGGGAGTCTTTTGCTAAACCCTCTTCCGCAGCAGGTAAGTACTGCAAGTGTCCTTTATTCTTTGAGTTCCTTACTTGTAATGAAGAGGTAAGCACCATAAGTGTCTTAGGTTCTTTGAGCTCCTTACTTGTAACCAATCTAAGCAAGTAAGCATCATAGTTCTTTGAGTTCCTTACTTGTAACGAATCTAACCAGGTAAGCATCATAGTTCTTTGAGCTCCTTATTTGTAATGAATCTAAGCAGGTAAGCATCATAGTTCTTTGAGCTCCTTACTTGTAACGAGTCTAAGCAGGTAAGCACCTTCATTCTTTTGAGCTCTTTACTTGTAATGAATCTAAGTAGGTAAAGACTGTATAGCCCTTGGTCTTGAGTATTCTTTCATAGTGCTTTTGTAAGCAGCGTGGAAGTACAGCCATAGTCCTTTCCGGTCTTTTCTAGCTTAGGACAAGGAAGTAAGTAGTAACACATGTTTCTGTGGCAGTTGGAATTCTTTACAGAGTTCAAGAAAAAGTTTCCCGATGTCAGATGTGGCTTGAGGTCGTTCGAGGCATTGAAGTGTTGGTGGGTAAGGAGACTTGCAACATGGAATACATGTTGCTGCAGGTACCACCAGGATTTTGATCACCTTCAAGATGGCCTAAATGGAATGCGCCGGGATTTGTAGGGGGTACACAAATCCTGCTCTTGTGATTGCATTGTTTGTGATGCACTTAACGATTTAGAAATCATGAGTGCTGCTTGTGATGCACATAATGAAGTCTATGAACGCATGTCGCATCTTTGGACTTCAGTTCTTTGCGAGAAAGGTGAATTCAACATGTGGTATAAGAGGAACTGCCTTTTCGGGGATTGTTTGAATTGTGGAGTTGATCACCTAAGAATTTGCCCCTGTGAGGTTTCTTCAGAGAAGTTGGTGAAGTAGAAACGTACAGGGTATGAGGTTATTGGCGTAGGGGAGGATGGCAAGCCAAAGAAGGCCATCAAGATAATGTATTGTGAAACAACGCCGTCTGAACTCATACAGTATTTGAAACCTAAACTTGCTGAATTCATCGTGCATAATTTTATGGCCTCTTGGCAGGACTTTCAATTCAAAGAAATGTTCCATTCTATCCCCGATGGTACTTTAATATCTTGCTTGGACTTCTCCGAGAATTACTCCATGAAAGTGCAAAACGAAATTCAGTCTATGCATTGGCGCACTGAACAAGTTTCAATATTGGTGCACATTACTTTCAGGAGGAACCCCAATTGGACAGCATGCGGTGGTGAGCCTTACTTGCTGAAACAGGTTCACTATTACGTGTTTGATGATAAGCAACATGACTCATTGTATGTTCAACATTGTATGTTGTTGCACTGGAATCACCTTCAAACCGAAGGATTTAAATCCACTAACCATATTGTGTGGAGTGACGACTGCAGTGGGCAGTTCAAGTCTGCCAGAGCTTGGTACTTTGTGAGTAGATATCCTAGCCTAACTGTGACTGATGAGTTTCCTGAAGGCTGCCAAATGTGTTGGAACTATTTTGCCTCCGGATATGGTAAAGGGGAAGTGGACGGTGCCGGAGCTCTCCTAAAAAGGCAGTTATACAAGGAGCAAATCAAGCCTAATGGGCGACAATTGCAGAATGCAAATCAAATTGTTCGTTTTTTGCAGGAGGAGAGCAATAAATTTCACGCAGGACGACCTGGAGAACGCCAAACCATCACAAAATTCTTTTGGGAGATCAAAGAAGGTGACATTCCAAGAGTAGACAAGTTGGAGGGTGAAACTATTCCAGGGAGCTGAGGCATGCACCAGTGCAGGTCCTTATCGTGTAGGGATCCAACTTTGATACAATTCCGGCAATTGACTTGTTTTTGCGTGGCGTGTTCAGATCCAGATTCTGATTTTCGGTGCTACCAAAAAGACCACGTCCCTGACTGGACATTACGAAGAATATGTCCCAAGGTTTGAACTAGCGTACGTGCACTCTCTGAGCAGGAATGGGACGACACGGAATCTGATTTTCAGAGCAACATTTCAGCTAACTGTGTGCAGGTTGGATTCAACATAGCAATCAAGGCTGATAGTGATGAAGGTGAATCATTCTGGATCATGCTTGTCACTAAAGGGGAGCATGTGAACACGGAGGCCTTCACGGATGACTTTGGTAACGATTTTGTGCTTGGTGAAATTCTCATTCAAGGCTACTGGTACGAACAGTATCAACCTAGAAGTAGAACTTATCTACTATGAGATGATAGATCATTCGCATATGTTCAAAGTCATACAGTTTTGCTTTCTGATTTTTGCATGCCACCTACCGCCCATTCTGTCAAGGGCAGTTTCTCTAGTTATGAGTTACGAGTGTTAGTCTTGGACTCTATAATGGATTCACTTTCACATGCGGAGACTACAAGCTTTTAGGCAAACTTCACCGGCATTCCAGATCAGCTACTCATGTACGTACTCTTCAAAACCTAATGCTGTGAAGTCATTTTTTTCCTATTTCATCTTGTAGGACTAAAATGTGGCAGGCACTCTAAATTCATGATTTATGTTGTTGAGACACAGTTGCTGGACCGTGGAGGACTACTGCACGCTTTTTCATTAAAGTAGGATGGAGATGTGGACGATTTTGAAGTTCAAAGATCTGTTGAAGGTTCCAAAATAAACCCTATATTGCACTTTTGTGGTGTACTCGTTGCCTCTGTATGTGTGTTACAACTGGTGCAATTTGGCAGGATTATAGGTGGTTCAATGTTTTGGACTCACGTACTAGTATAAACCAGTGTTGTATTTGGAGATTGATACAATGCAAAATTTTGGTTTTCAAACATGCTCTTCTTTTGATTCTTTGTTCACTTGCAACATGAATCAACTAGATAGAGTCAAGAGAGGCAAGTGGGAGACAACAAGAAAGAGCTATAGGAGCAAGAGTGACACTACCACCGTTGAGGCTATTTTGCCAATGTTTTGAGGGTTCAATGTATAGGAGTTTATCCATTTGGTTGGAACTAGTGCTTGGTTTCCGAAAGTGGTTTACATAAAGTGGTGTCTTGGATTGTCATGAATTTGTGACTTCTCACAAATGCATGGCTATGAAGCTAAAGTATGTGTATTGGGTTCAAAGTTTTTTTTATGTACTTAGCATTTTGAGGTTGAAGGTGGTTAAGGCACAACCAATCTTTGTACATAGTGTTTTCACCCTTTGAATATAAATGAAACAACCTTTTTATCTATTGGAGTATGTTCTTATATTCAATTTCATGTTTTGCACAATGCATATGAATATGTGTTTGAGTGGAATTGTTTTGCACAATATTTAGAATTCTATAGCCAATTGAAACAACTTGCATTGAACTTCGCAGTGGTAGTCATAATTTTATACCAGCTTGTCTGAATCTGTAGAGCTTTCTATAGATGTGGGTCACAATTTCGAGCATTGGAATTGCTACAATGGCAACTTTTCAATTACTCTAATTCATAGAGTATTTATTGTTAATGTGAATGGTTTAGTTATGATAAGTATTGTAAGACATTCTTATTTGTACAATCATTTTCTTGTCAAATTGTCTTCATGACACATTTAGGGAAAGAAGAGACACATATACTAACACACATGCCCAAGTGCCTTTTTGATTGAATATAGACAAAAATCTAAAGACTAGTCTTTTCATAATTTGCCAATGTTCATGTTCAATGCTCAAGTGTTAATACTTTGAACATAGTATAAAGTGATCCTAAGGTGATGTTCCTTTCCTAGAAAAAAGGTAGGCCATGTTAAATTGTCATCTTTGTAATCTCCAATCATTCCAAAATCTATGTGAATGGTTTTAGAGAAAAAGAATATGGGAATGGTTAGTAACAAAAAAAATATGGGAGTGGATCATAAGGAAAAAAAAATAGGAATGGTTATAAACCAAAAAGGTTAGGGAATGGTAAGTAAGTAAAACAAATATAGAAAAGGTTCATAAGAAAAAAAAAATGGGAAGCCAAAAAACTAGAGAATGGTTTGTAATTAAAAAAAAATAGGAATGGTAAGTAAGAAAAAAGAAACATGGGAATTGTTAGGACCCCCAAAAATTAGGGAGTGGTAAGTAAATTAAACAAATATGGGAATGTCACCTTAGGAAAAAAAAATGGGAACCAAAGAAATAAGGGAATGCTTATTAATTAAAAAAAATGGGAAAGGTAAGTAAGAAAAAAGGGAATGCTTAGTAATTAAAAAAAAAATGGGAATGGTAAGTAAGAAATCAAATATACTCTGTTTCCTTTGAAATCAAATATTCTCTATTTCAATGTACTTGATCATAAAAATAATTTTCAATTAGGATACTTATTACTATATGAAAAAAATATCAAATTCTTGAAAAATATATTCTGATATAAAAAACTAATGATGTTTGACTAAAGAAGAATATACAATGTGATAAATGTTACCTTAAAAGAAGAGGCCCTTGACCACAAACTTTGCTGTCAAAATCTTTCAATCTATATTTACCATTTCTTGACCATTGAAGGATTAATTTTTTTTTACATAAATCACAAAATTATATGTTTTCAAAAAATCATACATTTTTTTAAATTCTTTTTAAGATTTCGAAATTATTGCAAATTTAGAGGAAAGGGTGAAGAATAAAAAATAAAAAATTAGTTCTAAAAACTTTGAAATCTCTTCTAGAAGTGTATACAATAGTTTAGAACATTATTGTATATTTCAAATTTCCCTATCTTTCTAGAAATTTTAGAAATTAGTTGAACATAGTTATTGGCCTAAAGTTCAATTTGCAATGAAATATCTACACTAAGGATTTTTGTTTATTTTTCAAGATTGAAGAACAAAAAAGAGTAGAATTAGGTTGCTTTGATAATTAGGCTTCCTTACATCAACAAAGTAACTTTACAAGCAAGGAAATGATTAAAGTCAACAATTATTTCTAAAAATATTTCCATTTGTTATCATAAAGGGTCACTAGTTCCAATTACAATAACAATAAGATGTAATTTAAAAATAATAATTTTTTATACAATAATTGAGAATAGTTATATAGTGTCAAATGTCAAGAAATTTGTGTGGGGCAAACTAATTTCATTATTTATTTGTCGAAAGAAGACTTTATAAACTTCATTTTAATTACTAGTTGGATTTTAAATTCTTTAAATCGATTTTAGACTAAAATTTGGAACAAGATTAATGAACTAAGCTTAGATGTATCTACAATATTATTGTGTGGCAGTGATTGCAGCTTCTAGATGCATTGGCATTTTTAATCATATGTCACAATGCACTTAAATTTTTTTTTAAAGAAAAATAATAATTCCCCCACCCTTAGGATTTAAGAAAATTAATTAATTAAAATTAACTCCTTTCCCTCCCCTCCCCCCACCCTATTTGTAATTTTGAGAACCCAATTAACATGATAATCAATATGGGACAATTCAAAATTCTATATCACCTATGGTAACATTACATTGCAAGTAAATTTTGTAGTATTCATTGTTGCATTGAATGCATTCAAGCATTAGGACCAAGATTGCAAAAATTAGGGAGTGGTAAGTAAAGTAAACAAATATGGGAATGTCACCTTAGGGAAAAAAAATGGGAACCAAAGAAATAAGGGAATGCTTAGTAATTAAAAAAAAATGGGAAAGGTAAGTAAGAAAAAAGGGAATGCTTAGTAATTAAAAAAAAATGGGAATGGTAAGTAAGAAAAAAGGGAATTGGAAGATGAATGTACTTGTCACTAATGTCACTAACCTCCCTTTGGAGGGTTAGTGACATTAGTGGCAAGCACACTCATCTTCCACCACTAATATCACTAACCCTCCAAAGGGAGGTTAGTGACATTAGTGTTAAGCACATTCATCTTCCAATTCCCTTTTTTCTTACTTACCATTCCCATTTTTTTTTAATTACTAAGCATTCCCTTTTTTCTTACTTACCTTTTCCATTTTTTTTTTAATTACTAAGCATTCCCTTTTTTCTTTGGTTCCCATTTTTTTTTAATTAATAAGCATTCCCTTATTTCTTTGGTTCCCATTTTTTTTTCCTAAGGTGACATTCCCATATTTGTTTAATTTACTTACCACTCCCTAATTTTTGGGGGTCCTAACAATTCCCATGTTTCTTTTTTCTTACTTACCATTCCTATTTTTTTTTAATTACAAACCATTCTCTAGTTTTTTGGCTTCCCATTTTTTTTTTCTTATGAACCTTTTCTATATTTGTTTTACTTACTTACCATTCCCTAACCTTTTTGGTTTATAACCATTCCTATTTTTTTTTCCTTATGATCCACTCCCATATTTTTTTTGTTACTAACCATTCCCATATTCTTTTTCTCTAAAACCATTCACATAGATTTTGTGCTTAGAGTAGAGGCATTTGGAGATTGCAAACATGACAATTTAACATCCTACCTTTTTTTCTACGAAAGGAACACCATCTTAGGAGATCTCACTTTATACTATGTTCAAAGTCTTAGCACTTCAAATTCAACATGAACATTGGCGAATTATGAAAAGAGAAGTCTTTAGAATTTTGTCTATAATCAAGCAAAAAGGCACCAGGGTATGTATGTATATATGTATCTGTTTTTTTTATGTAAATGTGTCATGAAGACAATTCGATAAGAAAATGATTATACAATTAAGAATGTCTTACAATGAGCTCAAAAGAGGCAGTCATTGCCTCATACACATTTATGATGGAGTATTGATGTTCTACATTAAGAATGACATGGTAACTTTTCAAAAGTATGGTGTTTTATTAGAATATACACCATTAAAGTTTTTAGATTTTTCAAACATATTTGTATTTGTAAGAGTTTATTCATTTCTTATTCATAAAATTCAAAATAATTTCTAAAAATTTCCAAAAAAATTTGAAATGCTTACAATGTCAAAAACCATGCAATTACATCTTTGAAAATAAGTATACTATACTATAGACCCAAAAGAGATAGCACACATCTAATTTGCCATTAGTTAGCCCCCCTCTTTCAAAAATTATTGGCGATTGATTTTTTTCAAAAAGAATAATTCCCTTCCAAAATGCTATTGATTCCTCTAAAATTTACAAGCCTTTGATCTTTGAGATTTGATCCAAATCCAAAAATAGGTACAAATATGCTATGAATATAGATATGCTATAGATATGGATATGAGATATGGATATTGTATAAATACAAATACAGATACAATATCAAAATATGGATACAAATTTCCCATATTCATTGTCATATTAACCTTCTTTAGAAAATTACAAGTAGAGGGGAGGGTGGGAAGATAATGATTTAATTTTAATTGATATATTCTTTACAAAAATTGGGGTGGGGGATAGTATATATTTTTTTAATTAAGTAATTAAAATTCTAAGTGTATAGTGACATTGTGTCAATACTTATCATAACTAAACCATTCACATTAACAATAAGTATGAACCTTACTTACACATTTCATAGAATCACATCTTTGAATTTCAGATTGAGCATTTCAATTCCCACAATCCCATGGAAAGTAGATTAACCTTCCCAAAAGAAGTTTACCTTTGAACCCACAAAGATTTGTTGATGACAACTTTTATGAAGGAAAAGGGGGCCAAAATTAAAGAGGCAAGGAGAACCCACACTTCAACACCTTCATTCCTCAAACACAAGGAACAATTTGCAATCCTCAAAACTAGGAAAGTCAAGTAAATCCTACACTTTCAGAGTAAACAATTTCTAATTTTTTATTTTCTTTTAGAGTTTGATCGTGTACAAACTCTGCCGATACCTAAATCTGAAGCTTGAGACTCTCGAGTCTTTTTTCTGGAGCACTTTGCCTTTCCCTTACCCTTATCAACGATGGAACTCAAAGCCCTACCTTCTCTTGTTTCCTCTTCCTTTGATGCCACTTCTGTATGTAATTCAAATTGCAGTTCTACATTCTTTTCTAATAAGGCAGTGAAAGCAATCTTTTACCTCCCATCTCCGTCTTCATCTAGCAGATCTCCAGGTCTCTTCAACAGTGAATCCCGACGCTTGGAAATGTTGGGAAGCTCGGACTCACTCCAGTTGTTAAATTGCTCTACACACAAGGAGCCGAACACCCTAAACCTCAAGCAATTGTAGCATATGCACTGAATTTGAAATTTGGAAGCAAAAACAAGAAAATGCCATAAGAAGTTCTAGCGTGAAGGAGGTTGCAAACAAGCTTACGAGAGAGGTCTCCTTCAACTGCCACGAATGCTTTTGTACCAACTGCTTCAATTGCCAGGAATGCTTTGGTACCAACTGCCAACCACACGCAAAGAAAATTTTCATCAATACCAAAGGCATTCAACTTAGTCTTATACTAAGAGCTGAACCAAAATGAAAATTTCCAAAAATACCAAATGCATTTAACCTAATATTATGCTAAAAACTGAACCCCAGGCACTCTTAAGAAGCAATTCGTGACCTTCATGTTTGTACCTGCATTCAAGCTGCCGTCTCGAGGATCAATTGCTTGAAGTTGAATGCGGTGGTTCTTCACAGGAGATTCTACTTCTTGTCCTCGTGAATTCGAAATCGCCAACCCTAAGTCTTGGCTGCTAGGTTCTTCAGACAGAGTGCCAGAAACAAGGGATGGAAGCCTATGCACACTTGATGTGGCTATGCTTTGTCTTCCACTATGCGGATCAATAGTCCGTGGCATGGATCCAGAAGATCCCCAATCAGAAACCTTCACGCTCGATTGAGTCCCTGCACATAAAATCTCATCTAGAATGAGCCAACAATTCTTCAAAGTTATTGAAAATGGAGTCAAGCACACCTTGAATTATAAGAAACAAACAATCCTAAACCACAACATACACATTCAAGTGCACAAAAGACAGTGCCTCATAGTTTGCTCAATAAGCAACGAATCCCAAACAAGTAATAAGGTGTCGTAAGTACCATCCAAACCACCACTGACGACTCCAAACCACCAATTAACAACTGTAAGCAATATGTTCACTCTAATAGCAACACACTTGCAAAATTGGAGAGAGCCCTTCCCGTCTAAGTACTAATGACTATCAATAAGCAAAAAGAACCTTGGACATCACAAGGTGTAAGGACTCTCAGAAAGTAGAAAGAACCCTGCCACAAGCAATAAGGACTCTTGGTAAGTAGAAAGAACCCTGTCACAAGCAACAAGGACTCTCGATAAGCAAGAGGAACTCCATCACAAGCAATAAGGACTCTTGGTAAGTAGAAAGAATCCTGTCACAAGCAATAAGGACTCTCGATAAGGAGGAACCCCATCACAAGCAGTAAGGACTCTTAGTAAACAAAAGAACCCTATCACAAGCAAGAAGCACTATCAGTAAGCAATAAGAACCCTGTGAGAAGCATCAAGGAACCCCGATTGCAAAAAGAATCCTGTGAGAAGCAACAAGGACTATTGGCCTGCAAAAAGAACCCTTTGAGAAGCACCAAGGATTATGGGCTTGCAAAAGAAACCCTCTCAGAAGCACTAAGGACTATTGGCCTGCAAAAAAACAACTCTGAAGAGCAATTTCGACTCTCGATTCACAGAAAGAATCTTGCAAGCAGTAAGGACTCTTGGTGAGCTTCTAAAATCCTATCATAAGCAATAGTGAACAACCCTAAACCGCAAAAATGAGAGAGCACATGGATCCAGGCCTTGGCTCAAAAATTGAATGTCCAAGCAGATTTATGCAAGCCGCTCCAAGACTTCACAAATACGGTCTTCTAATGTGTTGCTTGAGGTCCAAATCAAAAGCAGTGAAACAAGCATAAGAACAGGAAAGACAAGCATTGCCTTAGCGAGGAATTAAACCAAGAACCCACTTACAATCCACAACGTGATGACTGCCGATCTCCTTCAGAGATTGCTTCAATTCCTCTACCTGTGCCGGCAATTCTAGTCTTAGGATCTCATCTTCCAAGCCTGGATATGAGGAATGCTGGTATGTGAGCAGGGAGCGGCGAGCGGGGAGCAGGGATTTTAGGAAAAAAGACCTACCTAATCCTATTACCGTGGAAAAGGGTACCTAAAACCGTGTAGTTAGTTTGTTCCAAAAATATTAAATTTGAATTTTTTTCAATCCGATTCTAATCTAAAGCCATGGAATTTTGGAAGCTTAGATCTATAGCTATATGATATAAGCATTATGATCATGTAATTTCAAACATTTAAAGTTCTCTACAAGAGCAAAGAATAGAGATAAGAGAACCAAAAATGATTTATTAAAGTTTAATTTATGAAATTTAAGAGACCCTATTACCGTATAATTTTCATAAAAATTTAATTTATATTAAAACGGGCATGTAAAGCTGTGGATTGTTAAGGAAATTTGGATACCTAATAAAATGATGGTTTCTAGTTTTAATAAAAATAGAAGGAAATCTATGACCATGGATTTTTGTCATTTAAGACATTAGATGTTTTTTCGGGCATTTAGAAGGCTAACATTGTTGAGAGATTATCATGCTAGATTTTACTATATTTTTAATTAATTATTAATTTAAAAAAATCAGTTTTTTGTTTCATAACTTTCTGATTTTTTTTTTTTTTTTTTTTCTTCAAAAAATTCAGACCAGCAGTCGCTGATTCATTGCACAGTGAACAGTTTTAGGGAAGAACCCTGAAATAGTCTCCTACGGAGCAAAAAAACATCTAATACTTATAATAGAAAGACCAAGTAGCTTAAAGAAATTGAATGAAAAACTAGAATACTACAATACCACTCAAAAAAAGACATATATAGTTATGGCATAATATTGCAACCATTAAAGATTATAAGCAATTGTGAATCATTTAGAAACAAATCTTTTGTTGTTTAAATTCACACAATGAGAAATTGAATACTCACCAAGATAAGAAGATACAATAAGTTTAAATATGTGGGTCACTTGGATATAGCATTCAATATTTAGAACACACAATCAAATGCCTGTCTAATATATATATATATATATATATATATATATGATAAAGCAAATGCCATAAAACTGGAGGGCAATTTAGAGCCACAATAGTGAAATACACTGAAAAATGAAAACCACTCAAAGACCACCACTAGAGCTACAGTCACTAGAGGTTGAACCTTCAATCTCAAATTCCTCTCTTTGATCTGCCTCTATATCCAAGAACTCCTTTACCTTTGGATCATATCGAAGCTTTTGTCGATTCACTATTGGAGATGGAGTATCAACATATGCTTGAGCAATCCTCTCTGCATAAATCGGGAGAATGAAATTGAAAGGTGGACTCTGCTCATTTGCATCTTGTACTTGCTCTACTATAGTGTCTCTGCAAAACAAGAAAAAAAGGTTAGTAAAATATAATGTAATTCAAATATTCTTATAAAATGAAAAATGGTGACATAACAAATGAATCACAACTTACGCACAAGAGATGAATCGATTCCTCTTTGGCTTCTTTGTAGGTGGCTGATCAAGCGGTGGGGTAGTGGCTTTATCCTTGGTTGTAGAAATAGAGGCTGCAATAGGGGCAAACGGGGCAATCATTACCTTGAAAATGAGAGGATCATCTTCTAATGCTAAGATGTGCCGTCCAGTCTCCAAACAAGCCTTGATGGATGAACCTGTTGGAAAACAAAAAATATATGAATAAATTATGAAAAATCAGCTCCAAAGAATGATGAATAGAACTTAAAATTGTAGAAGAAAAAAAATACCTGTTGCAGCTTTGCAATCAAGGACAATATCTCCAGGCTTGCAAAATTGTAGGATGAGATCTCGCATAAAGGGTAAGTTCTTCTCACGTGGACCTCTCCATGGAATTTTCTCATTCATAGAAAGGCTTTCAATATCCGTAAGATTGAAGAGAGCATCATTTTTCTCTAAAGGCTCACCATCATAAGAAGAATCACAGTTTTCTTGGAATGAAAACCGTGAAGGAATCTCCCGCCGAATAAACAATTTAATCCAAAATCGAACAGACTGCAAACATTGAAAAGTTGAATATTAGAAAGAACTATATCTCAGAAATTACAATATCAAGAGAGCTACAGAAATTTCAGAAATCACAATGTCAAGGGAACTACAAAAATTTCAGAAATTACAATGTCAAATAAATCATTAAAACAAAGGACTTCAAAGTTTATTTTAGGATAGACTTTCTATAACTTTCTACAAACTACTCACAAACTAAAACTTACAATGTCAAAGAAAATTTCAGAAATTACAATGTCAAGGAAATCGCAGATATTACAATGTTAAGAAAATTACAAAAATTTCAGAAATTACAATGTCAAATAAATCATCAAAACAAAGGACTTCAAAGTCTATTTCAGGATATACTTTCTACAACTTCCTACAAACTACTCACAAACTAAAACTTACAATGTCAAAGAAAATTTCAGAAATTACAATGTCAAGGAAATCGCAGATATTACAATGTTAAGGAAATTACAAAAATTTCAGAAATCACAATGTCAAAGAAATAATAGAAATTACAATGTCAAGGGAATTACAAAAATTTCAAAAATCACATAAATTACAATGTCAAGGGAATTATAGAAAATTTCAGAAATCACAATGTCAAAGAAGTCACATAAACTTTTTCATTTACCGTTAATGATGGATCCCGTGCAGATGCAAGATGTAGCTCATTGATTCCCCACCAATCTTTGGCCAACTTCATGTCATACTAGTCGGCCAACTCATCAACTTCTTTTAGCAATCTTCGGTCATCACAATGTATGAGTAGGAGGGCACCGTCATCATACAAATACATATCAGCCATCTCAAAGAGAGTCTCAACATAATTCTCTTTGCGCGCGTTCCACTCTGGAATTGAAGTTGAAAGACCTGGAACAGGTGGATTCTCTGGAATGTCTGCAATGATCAAATCAAGTCCTGTATGCTTGTATTCTTTGCAAAAGTCGGATGTGATAGTACGATTGCGAGTAGCACTAATCTGCACATTTCATACATGTAAAGTTAGAATTAAAACCTTCAAAGCAATGCCATAAAAGATGAAATGTTGGAATTAAGTTGAGAATACAATACCTTAGCTATAGTGTCATGCAACCTTATCCACCGAGGATCAGGGCCAGTGGACTCTTGTAAACTATTCAAGAGAGTGATGAGAGAAGTACACTCTACAAAGACATGAAGAGAGTCTTTAGGCTCTATCATTGAAGAGCTGGCTGAAGGGAACATGAATCGTTTCTTCTTTCGAATTCGATTACCAGTGGCATGAACAACATTCGATAAAGAAGAATCTGGAGCAGCAGGTGCAAGGTCATCATCATGGCTTTGGTCTGACATGGGGGTAGTCTCATGACTCTGTGAAGGCGCGGCTACAAGCTCATTTGCTTGAGACTTCTATCTTTCGGCTTCTTCTTTCTCTGCCTTCTCTTTCTCCGCCTTCTCTTTGGCCACCCTCTCCATCTCTTCCTTCTCCTTCTTTGTGAGCCGCTTTTTCTTTGGTGCCTTCTCTTGTGGTTGATTGACTTCTTCTGCATCGTCAGGGTCAAGAATAGCAAGCTGTCCACCATCAAAAGCTGTCATCTCTGCAACCTCTGAGTCAGGGGTGTAATTCCGATGACAATCAAGGTACCACCCTCCCGCTTCCAAATGTGTAGCTTTGAACTTCTTTAATTGCTCAAATGTAAACATGCAAAGATTAGAATCTTTTTGCAACCAAGAAAGGAAAAAGGGTGGTATAGCTCCTGCTGAAATTGCATTTTTGGGAAGTAGAACCCGCATGAAGTACTTGAAGTCAAGGAGACAAATGTCATGATTGGCAAGTAATTTATGAATGAAAACAATAAGAACAAACAAAGCATTTTCATCAACTTTTAGAAGTAAAGGTAACAAATAGGAACCAAAAAATAAGAAACAATAGAAACTACATAATAAAATATTAAAGCAAGTAGATAAGTGCAATAGCATGATAGTACCTGTATACAATACGTCTCACTGCACTCTCAGCTCCAGGGAACTCTTTAAATACAGACTTCTTTGTATAGAGTTTCTGATCTTTGTTTCCAAAAAACGAGATAAATGCTTTGTCCCAAAGCAGAATGCGCCAACTCTCCATATAATCAGAGGGCTTTCGAACACCTTGTATGGTCCAATCTACGACAATGTTTTCATCTTTGCAAATGTTTGTAACCATCTTAACAACCGCCTCCTCCATCTATTAAAATGAAATGAAGAATGTTAAAAATACAATAAAATGAAATCATAATAAGTGCAAGAAAGAAATGATTTGTAGTCACAATACAATACCTCAACCCAAAAAGATGCTTTATTGATCCAAGAATCCCAAAAGAGGTCTTTATCCTTGGACCTTGGAAAGCGATAAGATTGTCGAATCGTCAAGGATGCATTCCACCATCTTAACCACCGTGCCTTGTATTTTGCTTCAATGTTAGCGGTGGCAATTTTTTGAAGCTTTTCAATCGTCATTTCAGGATTTGGATATTCACTGAAGTCTCTATCAATCTGAGCACATAAAAACATTTATATTAGATTGAAATGATGCAATGTATAGATAAATTCAGAGATTACAAGTTTAAATGGAATACAAATGAACTCATACCTCTTTGAGAAAATCATTTCCGTTCTTTGGATTTGCCACCGCTAGGTATTTGTCAAAGTCTTTGGCATGAACAGCCTTGACAAACTTGTCTGAGGCATTTTTCATTGCTTCCCAAATGCCTGGAGCAGTCCTCTCTTGGAGTGGTGTCCGCATCGTGTACTCTCGAGCTGCTTCATCGGCGGCCAATGCAATCTCCCGCTACAATTGAAAATTACAAAAATTACAATGTCAAAGGAAATTTCAGGAATTACAATGTGAAAGAAATCATAGAATTGACAATGTTCAAAGAATAACAAAAATTTCAGAAATTACAATGTCAAAGACACTACAGAAATTACAATGTCACAAGAATTACAAAAGATTTCAGAAATCACAATGTCAAAGAAATCATATAAATAGAGGACTTCAAAATTTATCATAGAATAGACTTTCTATAAACTAAAACTTACAATGCCAAAGGAACTACAAAAATTTTAGAAATCACATTGTCAAGAGAACTACAAAAATTTCAGAAATCACACTATCAAGGGAACTACAACAATTTCAGAAATCACATTGTCAAGAAAACTACAAAAATCTTAGGAATCACATTGTCAAGAGAACTACAAAAATTTCAAAAATCACACTATCAAGGGAACTACAAAAATTTCAGAAACCACACTATCAAGGGAACTACAAAAATTTCAGAAATCACACTATCAAAGGAACTACAAAAATTTCAGAAATCACACTATCAAAGGAACTACAGAAATTTCAGAAATCACACTATCAAGGGAACTATAGAAATTTCAGAAATCACACTATTAAGAGAACTACAGAAATTTCAGAAATCACAATGTCAAAGAAATCATAGAGATGGACTTCAAAGTTTATTTTAGAGTAGGCTTTTTATAAATTCCTATAAACTAAAACTTACAATGTCAAAGGAAATTTGAAAAATTACCATGTCACAGAAATCACAGAAATTACAATATCAATGGAATTACAAAAATTTCAGAAATCACAGAAATGACAATGTTGAGAAAAGTACAAAAATTTCAAAAATTACAATGTTGAACATCATAGAAATGATAATGTTGAGGGAATTACCTAAATTTCAGAAATCACAATGTCCAAGAAATCACAACAATGAAGGACTTCAAAGTTAATTTTAATGTAGACTTTCTATAACTTCCTACAAAGTACCCACAAACTGAAACTTATAATGTCAAAAGAAATTTCAGAAATTACAATGTCAAAAACATCACTGAAATCACAATGTCAAAAAAAATCACAGAAATTACAATGCTAAAGGATTGTCAAAGATATTACAATATCAAAAGAATGTCAAAGAAATTACAGAAATGACATATAAATGTTGCAAGAAAAACAAATTGGAAATGTGATTGCACTTTATACAAAAAGGAGATGAAGACATTGACTGTCAAAGAAAAACAACTCGGTCTCATTGCCTTCACCTTCTCACAATATTGGTACTCTTCAGGAGATATAAGGTCCTTGAAATCAACAAGAGGTAAAACTCTAAAATTTCGAATTCGCTGCAATCGAGCTAGAATTGTACTCTTCACATGATCATGCTCAGTAGACCTACACATTATACAATGCATTTGCATGAGAATGAAATCAAATTTCATGGCAATGAATTCATATTTAGATTCTTCACAAATAAATTTAAATAGAATAAGAAACGTACCAGTTAATATCACTCATTGCATTTAGCAAGTTTGCCACTTGACCTCTTGAATCCAATATAATGCAATGAACTCGCCAGTGCCAATCAAGTTCTGTAGGATGATAGTTGGTGATGTGTCGCATCCATGCCGAGACACAATGATTTCCATCCCACACATAAAACATCTTGCCTCTCAATTGGGCAAGGTCATCATCAGCCATCAACTCTTTCTCAAACTCCTCATTCACATGTTGCCAATGAGGACTCTACCTTGCAATTTCTTCTTCAGTCACGTCCATAGTTTTTTCGAAATTGTTGTATGGTGATATGTATAGAACCCGATTACCATCTCGATAGCCAGTCATAAACTCATTCTCCAATCTCTGAACATCCATTTCACCAACCGGTCAAATCTCGTCCATAACAATCATTCGACAAACAGGTATCTCAAGGCGTGACCTAAAAACTGGTTGGATACGCAATGTGTTGATGAGTCCTGTAGTGTCCACTTTAAGCTGTTTGCGGTGGAGTTGCTCACTCTCCAATACACTTGTTACATTAGCTGGACATTCACGTCTTGGTTCATCATCTTCAAGATCAATAGATGCAACCTTCAAAAAAATGATAGATAAAATGGCATTAGAGAAGTTTAAGATAAGATTGTAAAGAGAGTGATTTACATTTAAAACTTGTTGTTTTGAATAATTGTACATACACAAAGTAATGGAAAGGACATGAAGTTGAGAACATGTAGAAATTTCATTTACCTCAACAATTGGAGGTGCAACTCTTCCCGTTTCTCCTGTAACAACTCTCTCACCATCATTGTTGTTCTCACCTTCTTCCTCCTCGACATATGTGATTTCAGTTTCCTCTTCTTCATTCATCTGATTAGTTGAAATCATTGAAGAAAACTTGACATAAGTCCTCCATTATTTATAAATGAAGATGAAAGGAAAATGAACTCATTCTTGATTCTTGTTTACAGCATCGTAGTATAGAAATAAGACAACAAAAATACAACAACATTGACAACTGAATTCCTAAATAATCTCAAAGCTCTGAAAAATTTCCACAATACATATCCAATTTCGTTTGAATTGAAGTAAACGGCTAAAATCAGCTAAAATCAGCTAAAAACTCATTCTATTAGAAAACTAGAGAAGCTACAAAGAAATCATGAAATGGCATCTCTTCTCAAAATTCAGCCTAAAGTAGTACAAGTTATGGACAGCCTCGTCAACGAGGACTATATGAGTTGAGTATAGTTCAAACCAAAATATTGGCATTGATCCAAAGAATGTGCAAATATTATCCTTCAAAATAATTTTGTTAAGAACAGCCCAACAATCTTAGCATTTTTCAATTAGATTCGAAGTTGTTTTGAGTGTCCTCGTCAACGAGGACTCCTCGAAATAGTCGTGTGTAATTCAACCTAACGATCTAAACAAAGAATGTATAATTTTAGGTTTTTTTGTCAACGAAGATTTCCCAAAAGGGCTGTAAACAAACCAATGTTGATTAGGGTAGCCGCCGTTTTGGGTATCCTCGTCAACGAGGACTCCTCAAAACTGCACGTCTCGCAATTACTGCCCCCCCCCCCCCGAAAATGCACAAAACTTCAAACTAGAAATGACAGAGAAAAAATTAGAAGAGAAAACAAACCTCAATGTCTGGTTGAGTGTCTTCTTGCGGTCCACGCGAAGCCATCGCCGACCGCTCTGCAAATTCTCCCTCTTCCATCTACAGCAACAATCGCCACAAATCATAAGCAAAGAAGATGCCTCGTCAATGAGCGATCTTCCTCTGCGCCAAACCCTCAGCAGCTTTGACGCACAATTGGACTGGTTTGCAATGCTGGCTTCGGGGAGGGGAAAAAAAAAAAAAAAAAAAAAAAAAGAGTACAAAATTGGTAGATTTAGGTCAACGCTTTATTTTGAATAGCAAATGTAATTTTGAGTAATTTGGTTTGAATTTTTTTTTCATACGTAGATTATAACCTTACAGTTAACTCCAAATTTTTTCAGAATTTTTAGACTCACTACTGATTTTACAAAAATCGTCAAAGTTCACAAAAAAGTCCGCGGGCAAGATTTGCCTAAAAATCTTCCGATTCTGAAGATTTCAGACCAGGTTCCAATCTGCTGAAATCGTTTTTAGGCCATAAAACATTCAATAACCATCCAATTTTTATGTGCCATATACCGTTGGAATCGTCTTCCTAAAATACACGAGAAGGTCTTCCCTGTCAAATGCAGCTCTACCAAAAAAAAATTCATACTAATTCAACAAACAACCTAATCATTTTGGTATCTATTCTTCTGTACTTTCAAGCATCTTTTGGCTTTGTTATGTAATGAACTAGTAAATAAGTACTTAACAAGTGTTCTTCTAAACAAATTCTCACTACATCTTATTTAAAACATCAACTTCAAATGATCAAATAATATGATATACTTACCAAATCTTGTCTACTTTGGGCAGGTTCTTCGCTATCTTCGTCACTCTCGTCCTCGCTCTCGTCCTTACTTTGATCGTCTTCTTCGCCATGTATGTTGTCATCATCTCTTTCAACCATAGATACTGGTTCTTCAATAATCTTATCAAGACATGAAATACCGTCACCAACTATGTCGGCCACTTCTTGGTCATCAAAATCAAGTGCTTTAGACGTCTCACCATAGCTATGCTTTCCTCTACTTAAAATTTTGGCCCCTCTCATCTTAGCTCTTGATTTGGCCTTCGGAGTTGTATAATATAGTTTGCGTCTTTTTCTCTTCTTTTTTATCAACCTACTTGCAACCTGAGACTTAAGGATCTTGATTTCTTCAAGCATCTGATCTACCACACATACATTCCGAAACAAGCATCACAATACTACCGTCTCTATCACCTCCAAATTATCTATCATTCAACCCTACTAACTGTAGACATAGTTCTAACAAACATTGAGTCTAATTTAAATAATGTTTTTAGCTATTCAAAGCCTTCAAAAATTGACAAAGGTGCATTATTCTCATCTCTCACAAATCTACAATCTTCTTTCACAACAAGAGTAAAAATCACCTACTGGATGCATAGCTACTATAACACAAACTCAAAACGCTTTCAAGACCAAAGAAGTATTACAATGATGTCCTACAACTTTAATAAAGATGGTAAGCAAGATGTACTAAAAAGAAAAACTTAAACTCTCTGGCAAAAATAAATGACAATTGTACAAGTCTGAAGTTTATTCAAATTTTGAAATCTGACGGATCTGTTATTCTAAATGTTATTTCTTGTATAAATACTCTATCAATCTTTTACTATAACGTAAATCTGCAGGTGGATTTGGCGCTCCCACTACTTAAATGTTTGTATTTCCTTTGATTCTTTGTTCCTATTTCATACAAATGATGGCTACTTCTAATGTGGGCCACTTCAAACTAAAATCTTCACATATACTATATTTCATTTATTTTTTAATTCATAATTCATATTCATTATTAAATTAATTAATGTTAGACATGTTTATTTTCAAAATCGGATCATCACTAATCTAACTACGTTGACCACTTCAAACCAACATCTTCACATATACTATATTTCATTTATTTTTTAATTCATAATTCATAATCATTATTAAATTAATTAACATGAGACATGTTTATTTTCATAATTAGATTTTTATTAATCTAATTAATTTATTCAAGTTTATACTATTATTAATAAATTTGGTTCTGTGCTTTATTGTCTACTATATCAGTATGTCAGTATGTCACCATTAGGTGTTTTTAGTTTGCTTCTCTTTTCTAATGAGGTTCTTTTAAGGGATCAAAATTAATGTCACTTCTTGAACTCTTGTCAGAATTCATCATTGAGAAATTTTCAAACGATTTCCTAACTATTGCTAAAGCCGTTGTAAACTACTTCATCATCATATTTGCTAACTACATATTTGTTTTCAGCACAATCTCTTTCTTTTCAATTCATTTCTTCTGAGTGCAGTATGGACGTAAATTAGAATGGTATCTTCATGAGACTTCAATCTTTAAGCAATGGTAGACTTTACAGAGATGGCTATTGTAAAGGCAAATGGTGAAGGGATTCCAATAACGTTTCTAGTAGGCAAAGATGGATTTGCTGTGGTTTCTACGTTTCGATTAAGTCTTAGGTTTCAGTTGAACGAGGACTCACTTTATATTGATGAAGAGGTATTCGATGAACATAGTGGAGACCTTACTCACTCAATTGGTCAAGTCCCTGTTTCAGATGGTGCTGGTTGATTGTGGCATTTGAAGCCTAGTCAATTTAGGGTGTATGGATTGCGTGAATCCATCATGGTAACTTCTACGAGTGTTTTTACACCTCGTCAGTCCTCTACGTCCTCTCGTGAAACACCTTTAACAACACAAGTTAAATTAGAGCCTGGTTTGAATGATGTCACCATTCTAAGTGATGATTCTGATGACAATTCTCCCAAGCAACTACAAAGCTCTAAGATTCGATGTCATGAGTCAACTTTACCAAGTTTTAGTACTTTGCCGAGTTCTAGTACATTGCCAAGCTCTAGGATTTTGCCCAATTCTAGTACTTTGCCCAACTCAAATACTTTGCCCTGCTTGAGTACTTTACCCAACTCAAGTATTTTGTCCAGCTCTAGTGCTTTGCCGAGTTCTTATGAGCCATTATTTGTCAATCCCTCTAGTAGCAACGAATCTATTACATCTGTCATTGATTGTTTAAGAGAATTGCATACACTGAAGGGATGTAGAAATGTCTTGAAAAAAATTGATTATGACACTATTACTATTCACAGAGTGAGCGTATTACCTCCAACTTTCAATGGAGATGTCATTTTTGAGTTTCCACCACGTACTACCTCCACTGCTCTATCTCAAGCTAAGCAAATGAGTGGAATGGATAAGTGGTATAATACGCATGTCTGGTCTAAAACTATTACAACAAATATAACAAATACCATGGGATTATCATTCCGTACATCTTCATGTGTAGGACATCTTCAGTGCATCAATCCGGGCTGTGAGTTTCTTAGTCGTATTCATCGAACCAAGCCTGTCAATGAACTAGAATGGGAAGGGTTCACACCATCACTATTTGAAGTAGGAAGTGCACATCCTCAAGGATCAACACTTGTTTGTAAAATATGCAAGCAACCTCTATCCTGTATTGCTAGATGTTCTGCAAGGGTATATTATGTGTTTGGAAAACAAAACTTCTCTCGTGCATTTGTACATCTTGGCATTCATCAACATCCTGTCAAAGATGGTGAACTCAGAGACATCAAGGAGCGAACCCGTATTCTTATTAGTGAACAAATGGAGAGAACACCAGTTGCGACAAACTCTTCAATTGTGTTGGAGGCTATAAAAGAATTTGTGGGAGAATTATTGCTACGTCCAGATGGAGTTCCAGTGAAGACCCTCAACATTGATGAACTTCTTCCAGTTCTTGACAAGTGCAAATATTTCAGCTCTCTAAATATTCGAAATGAGGTAACTTCATTCAAATACTTAAGGAGGTTTGGAGTTATGGATAGCATTACAAAATTGAGGGGTACAAGCTCTTGGGCATTTGTTCAAGAGAATAAATTTCCAGGTCAAGGATCGGATATGGATAAAGTTTTTGTCTTCAAAATGTCGGAAGTTGGACCCGGTAGTGGAGTAGACTTGGTCAAGCGAATGCAATCTGACGGTGACCTTCAGGATGCTTAGTTAATGTTTGATCATGTTAAACGTGTTAAAGGTTGGACTACCATGGCATGCCATGTCTACGACTCCATGTATTGTCGTGTTATGACTATTGCCGTCTGTGATATGCAATCTGAAGACTGTGCTGCTCAAATTGTATTTTGAAAAAACTTAAATTCGGTTCTTGCAAGACATGGTGTATCTCACCTTAAATTCAAGGGATTTATGGCTGATAGTGCCCAAGCAAATTGGATTGCTGTGAGGACAATCTATGGGTCAGGTGACATTCATGTTCCAATGGAAAACCAAGAAAGGGCTTGTCTTTTCCATTGGACTCAATCAATGGAAAAGCATACAAAAGTTGATATTCGATCAGACTTACAAGATCAGCATCATTTGCTATACAAACAATACAAGAATGCTATTTCCTCTGAAGAATCAGAAGCTTGATATCTTGCCTTCAAAGCTTGGTGGTTATCATCTGGTGCTACGACAGAAGAAGGACTTTATTGATTGGAACTTTGGTTATCGTTCTGGCATTTCCGTTACCACCAATGGGGAGGATTTGAACAATTTGTAAGTATCTATTCTTCATCTATTCTATTTCAAATATCTATTTGTTTAAATCTATTTATAGCAAAGAATTCAAAATATAATTTTATAACCATTACTAATCATTTGGACAATGTCAATTTGAAAATGTATGTATAGTATACATGATTTCACTACAATTCTTATAATTACTACAAATAGATCATCAAAGACAGTATGGGTTATTATTTATTGCATTATTAATCAAAAAAATTATATTAAATTAGAGACCAATAATCCTTGTCAACAAAGATAATGAGATTTGAATCTTCAATCATTTTATTTTTGTAACACTGAAAGTAGACATAATTTACCATGTCTTGCCACTTCATCAACAACAATGACACAGCTTAACCTCCTCTCCTAATTTTTTGATAAAAGAATGACATGAACTAAAAAAGAGGTCTGTTTTCTTGTCCTTGATGATAGAAAGTTTATTGTCTTTTCTTGATTCATATTATAATTTTTTTCTTACTTTGATTACTAGTTATACTATCAATATTAATAGTGATAATGTTATACTTACAATACATTTATATTTTTTCCTAACAAAATTTTCATTTTTGATTTCATTGTCATTTCAGGATCTGAGTGAATCTGAGTGAATCTGAGCTCGCGGAAATGCCTTCTTGCAATTTAGCCGAAACTGTCCATAACAAGTGGCTTCAACAATCTGGAAATCGAGGAAACGATTTATACATTGCCATTGTTGACGACTATGTAAGAGCCTTTATGCAAATGGTCAAGTATTATCAATTTCTTAAAGGCGATCAAGTTGGAACAGGACCTGGAAAGGAAGAATTGTTACTCCGAGTTGACCAACGATCAGCGCAACGATCGGGGAATCCAAAGGTGCTTACTAAAGCTATGTCCAATATTCTAGAAGTGAAAGAATTTCTCAATAGGGAGCCTCGTCTTGAAGGTAAAGAAGTATTTGGATCACAAAAACGCAAGCCAGATATGCCATTGGGTTGTGAATATGATTCACACCGCCCGAACAAAGTGAAATTTTCTCATTCACACATTTAAATGAGGTCGAAGAGAGCCTCCACAAGCACTCAAAATTTGAATCCTATTATTGAAGATGTTATTCCAACTGCAGATACTGAGATGGAGGATCCGATGACAACTGAGGGCAATTTAAGAGAAGGTTTTACTTACAGAGTTCCTCATGTGTCAGCAATTCAAGAGAGCAACTGTGATGAGTTTCAGTGGCACATTGCAAGGCTTCCTAAATCCTCAGCAAAGGCTTGCTTTGCCCTCCAAGCTATTTCGAAGAAGAAGTGTACAGCAAGGATTGTCCAAAGCAATATTGCTACAGCAGCACCAACGTATACAGGAATGATGACCAATTATAAGAAAAATCGAAATGAGCAAATGCAATTTTTCTTTTGCAATTACTACATTGAACGTTGTGTGAAGGGTACAAGTCGGAAGTGGGTGTTATCAAGAGCTAATGTCCCTGCCATATGGCCTGTCAAAATGGGTACCAATTTGTCAAAGCAAGAGATTTTGGCATTTGAAACTGCTGGCTTTCAGCTTCCACAACGTCAAGTTATTTCACCCCGAAGACTGTTTGGTGGAGAAGCAGGTTTAGATTTGGTCTCTGCTTATCCTATTCCATGTATACCAGATGAGCATCCAAAAATTCGGTCAGGGAAAACCATTCGTCGGAATCCAAAGGCGCCAATAGTAAAACACGCGAACAATTGTGCATCTGCAATTACACTGAAGGTATGCATTCGTCGGGTAACAATGGTTCCTCACCTTGGATTTGGTTGCATTGTTTGCCTTGACTCTGGATTGGAGCCAAAAATTGAACAATATATGCTTACTATTTCATCATTTCCAGAGTGTTCATGTCCATACTTCAAAGAAATGGCTACAAAGTCATTAGGCAAGCGAGGACAATGAGCAAATTGTAAGCATCTCTATTTTGTTTTTACAATCATTTGCAACCTTGAGTCAGCAATAGATGCCTTCATTCATGCCCCAAGTTTCAGTTTCAATGAAGTCAAGAAGATCCTTCTTAATGGGATATTAAATCATTTAGCTCTAAGTTAGATTTTTTATTGCAAAATAGTATCAACTTTTGTACCTTCTGTACTCATCAATGTATATGTAGTGAGACTAAAAGGGCCACTACTTCCATTTCACTTTCAGCATTGAGATTACTGTGTAATTTTTGTTGTTTTCCTTATACCTATATTTTGCATTATGGTTTATTATATTCCATCATTGATATCATGTATTTGTACCTTCATTCTCTTTTAACCATTGTGTTTTGATTTTAATTTTTTAGTTTATAATTCAAATTCCCTCATTTCTTTTTGAAACAAAATACACAATCATCAATTCTAAAAATGTCCACGGTAATGGGTCTATTTGAGAATAATTATATGACACAAAAGCAATTCAATTCAACTCTCAACTTCTTTGGTTTTAAGACAATTTACTTCCACAGTCATAGGCACTATAGTAGTGAAATTATAATTTTGAATGGTATATATTTTGATTTTTACCTTTTTCATCTGTTCTTTTCATCCATTGTCTTCTATTTTTGCATCCAACTTCATCCATTTTTTCCATCTACTTTCATCTACTTTCATCCATTTTTTCCATCTACTTTCATCTACTTTCATCCATTTTTTCCATCCACTTTCATCCATTTTCATGCAACTTTTTTTTTTTTCATCCCAAATCAATGCTCACCGCTCACCGCTCACCGCTCACGTACTAGCGACGTTGGCCTGGATATGCACTAGGGAAGCCAAAATTTTGCCACCAGTGAGGGTGAAAAACCTCATCACACCGAGTGCAGTAGTACACCGATTATTCATTTTTGCAGCTGCTGCAGCACAAAATATATGGTAGATGTGCTTACAAGAAGTAATCACAATGTCATAATACGGGTAACCTCTGTTGCAGAACACGCAAGGGTGCAGCGCCAAAGTAGGAGGGTTAACGTAAAAATCATTTGCCATTGTTGGATGGAGCGCTGGCTTAGGCCACAGGGACAAACCACTTCCTTTTTCCACCTGGACACATTGCTCCTCTACAGCGGTTGTATATCTCTTCATGTCCACAGTCTCCTTCTTATGAATTTCAAGATCTGATTCTGCTCTCATCTGCTCATCTTCGATATCTTGGTGTAAGTCTTCCCCCTTCATAGCCCTTTGTCGACTGGACTCGGCCACAGATCGAGCTACGTCCAACTTCCTTTCAAGTGAAAGATTGTTACTCTGTAAGATCACCAAGTTCTCTTTGAGTTGATCATGGTCAACACCCTTAGTACCTCCAATGGAAATGCTAGTTGCCTGCATAAAATGGAAGGTTTGTGAGTACAAAGGAAAGTCATGCACCCACATTCTGAACGTTGAAATCACCCTAAACCAACATCTCTTTCCCTGAATTCAATCGACATTAGCATAAGACAAAGAAGTAAAGCGATCAAAACCCTAAATTGTACCTGCAGCTCTAGTTCGACAATTGCCTTGGCAGCTCGTTCGAATTCTGATTGCAATTGTAGGACCTTTTCTTCATCTTCCTTTGCTGTAATTCGCCGATCATCCATACTGAACTTGAATCCAACAAGTCTGTCCCCAATTTTCCTGCACTCATTCTCTATAAATCAGACTTTGCTCATGGCAATTCCCAAAATCTCACTCTCAAATTGAGTAAGATCCCGAACTACATCTAAATCACGAGATGAAACAAAATTAGAACAAACGCTCTTAAACCCTAAACCCGATGGACTATTCTCTGGCCTCACCTGGGCTCCCTCTACTTTGACCGAGGCTCCCCCGTTGCACCCACCAAACCCATCTCGGAGGGAAGTGCAACTACTCTACTTCAAGTTTGAAGCTGTGCCGACGTCACTACTTTCAGAACTTTGTAGTCGGAGAAGAAGCCTGTGTGCTCGCTCGGCTTTTTCACAAGCTGTCGTTGAAGCCACCAAAGCCCAATTGACATTCTTCTTCTTCAATTGCGCAATGTACCCCTTTACGAGCCAACCGGAAAACTCGTTGTTTGTAACAGAGGTCGACCCATAAATCTTTGCGTACAGATCCATGAGGTCCTTTCTTGCATTTGGCTTCAAAGATGAATTTGTTGTGCGGAATTTGGTGCACTTCCTGAACAACTCCTCCACATCTGCGTCGTTGACGAAGGCTACCTCACAAGCCACCTTAGGGTTTACTAAACCGCTCAATAACCCCCTCTCCTCTACAAAAAAACTTCTTTGTTTGTGCGTTGAAGAAGGCAATCTCTTCTTTGCACTTTTCAATACTCATCTCTGGCTTCTGGTTTAATTTCCTCTCAAAACCCTTCCCGAAACTCTCTCGCCGCGCTCGTTTCTCTTCCTTGCATTCTAAACTCTGCCGATGTATCCCTGTCTCTTCCATTACTAAACTCGCGAAAGCAGCAACAATCCCAAATTCAAAATCTCTCGAAAGAAAGTGCATAGATTGCGATTGAAACAAGTGTAGCGTGCGTGATTGAGACGAAGCGCTTCGGGCGTGAAAGCCGCGATAGATTGACCCGGCCGAGAGAGAATTGAAAAGAGGGGGGGAATTCAAATTTTCCATTTTCCAGGCACCCGTCATTAATTCCCTGTACCAAGTGACAGGTGCCAATTTCTGGCAAGTTTAATTACATTTAATGACCACAGTTGGTAACTTCCTTGGAGGTAATGAGTATCCTAAGGGGTCCTCTAACGTCTACTAGTGGCTCCTATTTGGATGCTTGGACCCTATCAGGTAATTGCCAGAACTACAATGGAAGTATATTGTTACCCAAAGTACAAAAAAATGGGAAAAGTAAATAGGGATGATTCAGTTGGCATGGAAATAGGTATATATTTAATAAAAAATGGTTACCAAATATAAAAAAATCTAGTGGCGAAAAAATCAAATTCATTGACTTGAAATTGATGAAGTAAAATGTCATTGAGTTGGAATAGGATTCAATCATAAAAACATGTACGGAATGAAATGAAAAGTCATTGAATTGGAGTGGGATTCATTTCCAGTCTATGAAAAAAATTAGGGAAGGAAAAAAGACGTCATTTAGTTGGAGTAAAAGTGCATTTTAGATGTTCTTAATAAAAAGCAAACAAATGTGAAAGAGATATGAAACAAACATTGTGTTTGATTACCTATTTTAATAAACGAGAAATGGAAAGCGAATGGAAAGACTTCCATTTCTTACCATAAAAAACATTTATTATTGAGTTGGGATGGAAGAGTTTTTCTAATGAATAAAAAAAATAGGAAAGGGATTGACGGGAAAAAAAATGACAATTTGTTAAGACGGAAAAGATTTCGGTTTAGGATTAAAAAATAAGGAATGAGAATGAGGGCAAAAAAAAATTGGTATTGAGTTACATGGACAAGTTTTGCTAAACAATAAAGTAAAAAACATAGTAAAAAATAGTAAAGGGGTTGGTTAGTTGGTGGTACAAAAAAAAGAATCCCATTGACATTGGATGAAAGAGCTTTGGTAATCAATGAAGCCAAATAAATTTAGGGTTTAGGAAATGGAATGATTCAACTAATAAATATTGGTATTGCTAATTAGGATAAAAGAATTCTAGAAATTAATGAAGACCAATAGAAATGAAAATCTGAAAAGAAAATGGTGGCAAAAAAAGATAGAATGATGCAACAAAAAAAGGATGGCATAGAGTTGGGGAATGAGAGTTTTGCTAATTAATGGGAAATAAATAGGAAAAGGAATGACGTAAAAAAAAATTGGCATTGAATTTGAATGCAAGAGTTTTAGGAATGAAGTCCAAAAAAAAGGAGATAAAATGATTCAATAAAAAAGGAATGAAGCCACAAAACAAGGAGACTAAATAATTCAACAAAAAAGGAATGACAATGACTTCGCATAAAAGAATTTTTGCATTGGAGGCAAAAATATAAGAGTTTTGCTAATTAATGAAGCAAGAAAAATGGAAAAGGAACTGAATTAAGAAATAAAAAGATGGCATTGACTTCTGATAAGATAGTTTTGCTTTCGATGCATAAAAAATTGGAAAAGGGATGATGAGATGAAAAATTGAAGTAGCGTACTGGAGGTCTAGAATTTTTTGTTTAAATCTCTACTACTTCTTTAATTTTAAACAAATTAAGTTTTACCCTTGTATCTAGTACACTACATTTCCTCTATATTCCCTAAATATTTCCTCAAAATATCCGGAACATTTCCTAAATAAAAGAATTTAGACTTCTTTTTTTAAATCTAAAAATTCTTTTTAGTTCAAAGTACTAGTTTCTTTTTGGGGACACAAATAAGGTTCAAAGTAGTTCGGAGTGTTAGAAGACATAAGGAACGACATGTTCCACCACAACAAAGGGGACATGCTCTTCCACGAAGTTTCTTCCAAATCTTAGTCCATTGAGCTCTTTTATTTGGCATCTTGCTTTCATGGTCTTGTCGGAATGTAGAACAAGTTGTTCTTCCTAAAATTAAAGGTTCCCGTGCTCCAAGAAAAGGAAGGATTGAAGGATCTCATGCCCAAGTGCATTTCAAAGTCCTCCCTCCTGTGCTGTACGACCACGTCCGCGCCCTAACCTCAAGTCCGTGCCCTGGAGTCCGCGCCCTAACTTCAAGTCCGCGCCCTGATCTCAAGTGTGTGCCCTGACATGAAGTCCGCGCCATGTGTGATTCAGATGCACATTCGCAAGTTCCCCAACCTATTTGAATTGTCCGCCCTCAAGTCCGCGCCCTGTGTCCACGCCCTGACATAGCCAATGTCACGAAAACATTGGTGAGAGAAAGCTTTCTTGTCTCTCCATCACTACAAGGAATCTAAAAGAAGGCATGACTGAATTTAATGGTTCCCGGTTTCCATGAAAAGGAGGGACACCATCTTCCAAGAGCAATAAATAGGAGCAAGGAGGGATCCTATACGGGAGGTCAACCTCCTTTTCAGTGCATGCACGTTCGCGCACCAAGAATGGTCCGCGCCTTGTGCAGGAGTCCGCGCCCTGTGCTGGAGTCCACGCCTTGAAGTCTGTGCCCTCACCTGACGTCCTCGCCCTGAGTAACGCCAGCGCAGTGAAGTTCAAGCCTCCAACTCCTTGGCTTCTTGGGTTCAAAGGTTTTAGGAGTGTAGGGTTTAGGGTTTAGAGTATTAGGGTTTAGGGTTTGAGTTTGGATTGTTTGACTTTCTTTCAGATGGTTTTAGGGTTGAATTAAAAAACAAATCAATGTACTCTAAACCTTCGGAAAAGAACCTGTGTCATGCATCTGAAAAATATATCTTGTAAGTTCATGTAAAAAAGATTTTGTTGTAGCAATTATTTCTAATTGTGGATTCCATTCACAACCTTTCTACTTCAATTTAAGTTGTACGTTTTATTAAGGAAGAATCCATTGTAACAAGTATTTATAAAAATGGATCCTTTCACATTAAGAACAAAATATAACTTGTAATTTTTCATTTCCCCCAAAAAATCCTTGTAGTTATTATGCAGAAAAAAGAATCCTTGCTTATGAATAATGGATTTGAAGAAATGAAACTCATTTGTTCATTTAAAAAATGCATTCTATCAATTATTCAAGAAAGTAAATCTTTTCATATGAATCCAAAATAATGTAAAGTTCTCATTCAAAAGAATGATCTCTTGTACCTTTTATTTATAAATGACTCCCTTCTACGTGAATCTAAGAAACAAAACTTGGAAGTTTTTAAAAAATTATTTGTAACAAGCATCCACAAAAACAATTCGCTTCACGTGAATCCAAAAGAATGGAAAATGTAAGTTCTCGTTCAAAAAGAATCCCTTGTAGTTAGAATGGTCAAAAATGAATCCCTTTATAGGAATAATGAATTCAAGAATATGATACTCATACCTTAGGCTACACAAATTATTTGTAACAAGCATCCACAAAAACAATTTGCTTCACGTGAATCCAAAAGAATGGAAAATGTAAGTTCTCATTCAAAAAGAATCCCTTGTAGTTAGAATGGTCAAAAATGAATCCCTTTATAGGAATAGTGAATTCAAGAATATGATACTCATACCTTAGGCTACACAAATTATTTGTAACAAGCATCCACAAAAACAATTCCCCTCACGTGAATCCAAAAGAGTAGAAGATCTAAGTTCTCGTTCAAAAAGAATCACCTGTAGTAAGAATGGTAAAAAATGAATCCCTTCCACGTGATTGAAATAAAACAAAATAGTATTCATTTAATGCAATGGTTTGCCATTTGTTATAAAAACAAAAAACAAAAAACAAACAAAACAATAGTAATTCATTAAAAAAAATCCCTTGTACGAAATATAAACCAAAAATGAATTTGTTTACGTAAATCCAAAAGAATGTAAAATTTAGTAAATCGTAAACCAGAATTGATCCCCTATAGCAATTGTTTAAAGAATTGAATGTGGTGAACATCAGTCTACAAGAATTGAACAACTTTCGTTTCATAAATAATCCCTTTCAGCAAAACAATAATACTTTAAACATTCAACAAAATTGAGCATAATTTATGAAACGTAGCCTTTACGCAAACAAAGAATTTGCTTGAGGAATGTTGAAAATGAATAACAAAATATTTTGAGTTGTTTGTTTTCATCAGTACATATATTTTCCTTCAAAGTTATTCTCAAGTGATACACAAAGTAAACAATGACATCTTCCAAATCAAATAAGGGGACATGGTCTTCCAAGAAGTTCCTTTGCAATCTTTTTTTGTTGATCTCTTAATTTTGGCATCTTCTTTTTTTTTAATTTTAAAAGAATATGAGCATTTAATGACTGCAAAAATATGACTAGGGATGACTAGTGACTGCTCGCAGTCATATTTTGGTAATTGAAAACTTTGGGAAAAAAAATGACTACAAATATGACTACTAGTCACATTTTTGTTTTATACTTCATGGCCGTATAGTATATATCCATTGAGAATGGCAAAACACTTCATAGGGAATTTTTGGGAACGTGTTTCGGGAACGCCCAATCATATTTGCTAGTCATATTTTTTTCCAGTCATATTTTGTAGTCATATTTGTACAATTATTACAATTTTTTTTGGGGGGGGCAACCCAAGTGCGATTTGGGCCTCAAAAGTACCTAGTCGTATTTTTTCCTCAGTCACATTATGTAGTCATATTTTGCAGTCATATTTATACAACTATTACAATTATTTTTTGGGGGATAGCCCAAGTGCAATTTGGGCCCCAAAAGTACTTAGTCGTATTTTTTTCTCAGTCACATTGTGCAGTCATATTTTCAATCACCCTTTCTTGATAGTAAAGAATTTTCAGTTTTTGGGCCACACATGGAAGACATGCTCAAATGTAGATAAACCTTTTGTATTTTAGCCATAAGGATCATTTCTTTTGATGTAGATATGGCTTCATTTCTTGCATGCACTGAATTTTTTTTAAGCTTCATCTATTATAAAATATGTGCGAAACAATTAGGCTAGGGTGGCCACATATTTGTATTCAAATTCCTTAAATTACATATTTCAATGTACTAATGAGGCAAGGTTGTTCCTAAAGGAAGAAGGCATTGCAAATATAACTTTGCAAATGGACTTTTTTCTTGCCTACTCCATTGGAAGGGGTTGTGGACATTGGAAAGCTTTTGAATACTTTGAATGTCTCTTAACCCTTGAAATATGGTTTCGTTCCTCACAACAGTTTCATTTTGAATTTCATTAACATATACATTTGCTGAAGACACATACAAAACCAAAAGTGCTTCACACATGAAGGCAATAATTTAAAAAAAAATAAAGATGGTTCTCTAATTTGCTTCGAGAACAATTGAAGCTAAAAGGATGTGACATCATCTCTTCTTTATATGTAGAAAGACTGTACAAGAAGTATAGTATATTGCAATGGCGCCATTCATCCAAGACAAACATACTTACATTATTTCCTTTTGCGTTATACACCAAAAATATTGTTGCATAGAATCCTCTATATGAATTATTGAAGACCATTTTGGATGTATTGTTCTTTGTCATACAGAGAAACTCATTCTGAATCAGCTTCATTGTACTATAAGTCATTCACAATTAAGTCATCTTGCTTGAGACGTTGTAATGTAGTTGCAACCACATCGGCTTCTACTTCCACTGCTTCATACAAGGGTATCTTTAGAAGAAGATCTTTGTACAAGTCAGTGGCTTCCAATCGATGAAAATTTGTTGTCTTTCCCAAGGATATGCATTGCACTTCAGGTGTTGCTTGAAGTGCAGAGAATAATTGAACACCTCTTGGTTCCTTTTGAAGTACAACTTTCCATCCACTCTTGCCCTTGTCTAGTATAAAGAATACGTGTTCAATGTGTAGAGGAAAAGCAAATGACTGTGTCGAGTAAGGGATCAATTTTTGAAAATTCACACTAGTGAATCCATACTCATCACGCTTTATGGTAGCCCCATCCTCCTTTTTATTTGCAACCACCCAATTGCAATATACTGAATATAGCACTACTACCTCAAAGTTTGCGTAATTTACAAATAAGATCTCTTTCACCCCCCTACGAACTCTAATTCTAAAGCCTTCATGTTCCTATCCTTTACATTTGCTCGACACAATTGTCAAAAAGTTTCAACTACTCTTGAATCCATTCTTGTCAATTGTTTCTCACAATTTTGAATACAAATGTGATTTTTAAATGCATACATAGAACGATTTGACTTGGCTTGATGTGATGGAGATAACATCAAAATTCCCACATCCTCTTCCATTTCTTCAATCCTGTCTTTCATAGCATAGAACACTGTCTTTGAAAACCAAATGTGGAACTCCTCATCATACAATTTCGTTAAATATTGTATCTGTTTTTTTTGTTTTTTACGCCTATATTGTCGACGTTCATATTTACAAACTGACATATCATCTTCATGTTTTTTATATTATACAACCATGAAGCATGTGAGTTCATCAAAAACATGCAAAACAACACACTACATGGAGTCATATTTCAGTGCTAATCAGTACATTCAAGCTTTTTTGCAATAACATAATTACATGTAGTTGTATAGGCAATTGTATAATAAGATTCAATCATATATTAAATTACATTACTCTAAGTAGTCATATATGTAATTATATTACTAGTTTTAGTCACATATGACATCACATTACAATATACAGTCATATATACAATTGTATTACTAAATTCAGTCATATATTAAATTACATTACTATAGGTAGTCACAAATGCAATTGTATCACTAGGTTCAGTCATCATTTTTAGGGTTTTAAAACCCTAGCCGTCACTTTTTTAGGGCTTTGAAACCCTAGCCGCCACTTCATGTGCTTCATCTTCTTTGTAGTTTCCTACCTCTTGTTTCTTGTTTTTTCTTTTGTTTTTTGAAGTTTTAGTAGTAGTTGTTTGTTGTTTGTTGTTGTTGTTGTTGGTCATGATGGTGAGTTGTTGCTTTCTAACTCTTGTTTCTTCTTCCTTCTTTTGTTTTGTGAAGTTTTAGTAGTAATTGTTTGTTGTTGTTGGTGAGTTGTTGCTTTCAACTCTTGTTTGTTCTTCCTTCTTGTATTGTTGTTGTTGTTGGTGGTGAGTTGTTGCTTTCTACTCTTGTTTCTTCCTCCTTATATTGTTGTTATTGTTGTTGGTGAGTTTTTGTTGGTGGTGAGTTGTTGCTTTCTAACTCTTGTTCCTTCTTCCTTCTTTTGTTTTTTGAGGTTTTAGTAGTAGTTCTTTGGTGGTGGTGGTGAGTTGTTGCTTTCTAACTCTTGTTTCTTCCTCCTTGTGTTTTTTGAAGGTTTGGTGGTGGTGGTGAGTTGTTACTTCCTAACTCTTGTTTTTTGTTTTGTTTTTTGTTTTTTGAAGATCTAATTGTTATGTTGTTGTATTTTAGTTGTTGTTAAGTTGTTGCTTTCTAAGTTTTGTTTCTTCTTTTTTGTTTTGTTTTTTAAAGTTTTAATTATTATATTGTTGTATTTGTGTTGTTGTTCTTCTAAAACTAACTTGAACAACAGAGTGACTCATTACAATCATATTCTATATAAGCCAAAATATGACTCATTGTAGTCATATCCGATATTACTCAAAATATGACTTGCCGCAATCATATTTCATCATTCAAAATATGACTCATTACAGTCATATTCCATATCACTTAAAATATGACTCATTGCAATCATATTCCAAATCACTTAAAATATGATTGAAAATATTACTCACTATAGTCATATTCCATATCATTAAAAAAAATGACTTAGAATATGACTTGCTGTAGTCATATATCATATCACTCAAAAAATAACTCACTATAGTTATATTCCATATCACTAAGAATATGACTTGTTGCAGTCATATTCCATATCACTCAAATTATGACTCACCGCAGTCACAATCCATGTCATCAAAAATATAACTAAGCCGAGTCACATTCCACATAAGATTTTTTTATTTTGCCCGGGCAGCTAATGAAAATGTCAAACCTCCAAGGAAAGTCAACATATACACCATGTTGGCAAAATACGTCTAAAAACGGTTTATTATACTCTCAAATCCATATGACTGCAAATATGACTCACCAGTCATATGACTGAAAGTGAATGACTCGACCATGACTCATCTCAGTCACATTCCGCTCATCTACAGTGATTTTTGCTTGAGTCACATTCTTGAATTTTGTGACTCACTGCAGTCATATTTCACAGTCATAAAACACTCATTTTCTTGTAGTGAAAGAAAACAACATGAAAAAACCATTGCATTTATTAAACAACAAGGCCAAAGGTTTTGTATAAATGATATGGTTTAAGTATGTCCTATACATTTATTAAGTATTTCCTAAACATTCCTAAATCAAAGAATTTGTGTTTTGTTTTTGGGAAATAAAATATTTCTTGCTTCAAAGTGGTAAAATGGTTAGGAGAACTAAAGAATGACATCTTGCAACACAAGAAACGAGACATGTACTTCCATAAATACCTTCCAAATCTTAGGCCGTTGAGCTCTTTAAGGTGGCATCTTACTGTCATGGTCTTCTCTGAATTTAGAACAAGCTGTAATTGGGTACATTAATGGTTCTCCTACTTCAACAAAAAGATGAATTCAAAGATCTCATGCCCAAGTGCACTGCAAATAGTGCTGGACGAGGACGTCCGCGCCCTGAAGTCCACGCCCTGACTTGAAGTCCGCGCCCTGGCATCCCCGCCCTGATGTCGCATCCGCGCCCTCATCTCAGTCCCCGCCTACAAGTCTGCGCCCTGACATGAAGTCCGCGCCCTTCAGTCCTTCATTGTGAAGTTCCTCAGCCTTTAGCAATTGCCAAACCATGCGACCGCCTCCTACATCCCCGCCCTATCCCCCCATTCAACACAAGCATTAATGGAACAAAGCGGTCGTGTCTTTCGAGACATATGAGGAATGTAAAAGAAGGTCGTCGCTACAATTAATGGTTCATGAAAAGAAGGGATACCATCTTCCAAGAGCGGAAAAGAGGAAAAAAGTGGGATACCATGTTCAAGAAAATGAAGAAGGCCATGCGCTTCAACCACTTCTTGGCTTTGGTACACTCTGTGGAGTCCGCGCCCTGACTTCCTGTCCCCGCCCTAACACTAGGGATTCAGGTGTGTATTTTGAAGGTTGTCAAAGTTCACAAATTCTCCGCCCTCAAGTCCGCGCCCTATCTTCCCGTCCCCGCCCAGACACTAGGGATTCAGGTGTGCATTTTGAACGTTGTCAAAGTTCACCGCCTTGATGTCAATTTGGAACATCAACGTAAAGTTGATTTTATTCAAATAATTCCATGTTAAATAGACAAATTTTCAGCCCTTGGGAGGGTGTCAAAGTTGGCAATAGTAAAAAATTCTCATAACCACACATGTTGTGAGATTTTGTTTATCTTTTTTGTGGTAATTCATTTTAACTTGAAATTTGTAGCATATATTATGAACATAGAGATAAATGTAGCCAAAAAGAATTCATGGTAAGAAAACAATTTTTTAGCCCTTGGTAGGGTGTCAAAATTGGTAATTGTCAAAAGTTTCAGAGAACTACACCTGTTGAGAGATTTCAAATATCTTCTTCACCAAAACTTTTTTTACCTTGAAATTTTTTAAACATATTAAGAACATAGAGATTATTCCATGACAAAAATTTCACGGCAAAAGAACCAAGACTCAATCCTTACTCCTTAGGAAGGTGTCAAAGTTGAAAGTAATGAAATGTTTCTCACCACTACCCATCTTGGTAGATTTTAAATAACTTTTCTTTCCTGAAACTTTTGGCCTTGAAATTTGTCATACATATAATTAACTTTAAGATTATGCTGTTATAAAAATTTTGTGGTTAAATACTAATTTTTGAGCTCTCGGGAGGCTTTCAAAGTTGGCCATACCAAAAAAATTCTCACTGTGAATTCAAAAAAGACTTTTTTTTATTAGTACCCCATTGTACAAAATAAAATAACCAATTGAAAATTTTGCATGCTAAGCCCCATTACTACTTTTACTTTCCAAGGTAATTTCAAATAATTTAGATTGATTTTTCTATTTGTACTCATTTATATTCATTTTTTGCACCAAAAATTATAACAATTAGAAAATTGGTACAAAACAAATTGTAATTTCTCATGGTGATATAGAATTAAGAGTTTGAATTAGAATAAATTTCAGATTGTTGTTTGAACACTACTCATACTCAAAAGGCTAAAATTAGTTCACATAAGAAGTTTGACCACTTCACAATTGACAAAGTCCTTAAGGGGTTACGGACCTTCTACCCTATAGAACCCATAACTCACTACTGGTCCGCGCCCTGACCCTTATGTTGAGGTCCGCGCCCTAACACTGACGGTGAAGTCCGCGCCCTACCTATACGCATCCGCGCCTTGACGTACATGTTGAAGTCCGCGCCCTACTTGTTCGAGTCCGTGCCCTGACGTTGACGGTGAAGTCCGCGCCCTACCTGTACGCGTCCACGCCCTAACGCACACGTTGAGGTCCGTGCCCTACTTGTTCGAGTCCGCGCCCTGACGTTGACGGTGAAGTCCGCGCCCTACATGTTCGAGTCCGCGCCCTGACGCTGACGGTGAAGTCCGCGCCCTATCTGTACGAGTCCGCGCCTTGACGAAGACGTCCGCACCCTGGATCTCGCGTTCTAAGCTGACGTGTCAACCCAAAAAAATCCCACTACTTTGAAAAATGAAGCCATCCGGTCCGTCTGGACCGGACGGTGACCCTAACTTGTCCGTTATGACAACCATGTAATGAAGAAACTACACTATGATAAATGAGCTCATGAAAGGCCCCTTAGTGAAAGAAATTACTTGGAGGAATAAAGAAATTTAAGTAGTAATAAATTGTGATATCTTGGAAATGATATGTGGTTATGGAATTATTGATAAACAAGTTGATTTCTACCCACCTATTTGAAAAAACCAGAATATTGTCTTGATACTTCTTATGATTCAATTTGCATATAATAACCTCATTAGTAGTTGTATAATAAAAATTACTTGTGGATGTCAATTGTGCAATTTAGAACTATAGCTATGAAATCATAAGGAATTAGGAATGAGGATTTAAATTAAATTGTTTAAAAACAATTGAGGGATGAAAGTAGGTAAATTGATGAATTCTTGATAAAGTATTGAATTAAGATATCAAATTTATGGTTGATTAAACTTGCTAGGGCAACATCTAAAAATAATAATTGATTTATACTTAGAAAATCTATTTTTTGAAAGGTTAAGTAAAACACACTCCCTACCAAACTCTTCTAGGGGAGTTCTTTTGCCATACAAGTGAAAAAAGCCTCATATATAGGTGCTACATCTTATTACAATTTATTTTATTTTAAATTTTTATTTGCACTTTTTGCACTTCTAGTTCAAATTTTCATTGGCTTCTTGAGGCTCTATTTTCTCTTTTTTGGCTATGCAAAAAAATTATGTCACAAAAAACAAATAAAAGAGGATAAAATCAATCAAAAATCAAAAATCATGAAAATGAAATGAGAAATGATCCATTTGTAAGGACTTCATGGTGATTAGATTCCACCAAAAGAACAAAGAAGAAATCACCTTCAATACTTAGAAGTACAAACACAAGAAAGCCATATTTACTCAAATATAAATGACATAAAGCAATATGTTTTTAGATGCCCCTTAGTAGGCAGATGTCTAATTACTATGAAAATAGACAATAGAAATTTCAGCTTTAAATCATTAATTTACTCCTTAGTACTAAAAATCTCTAAACTTCAAAAAATGACAAATCAATAAAAATCAACTTTAAATATGAATTTTTGAATTTTTGAAAACCAAAAAGTGATAAAGATTAAGACAACTATCTTTAATAAAAATTTCAAGTTCATCCTTCCCAAGGCATAGTGGATGATAAATCCATCACTTTAAATGTGATATGGGATATTACAAACTTTCCGGCAATATCTTTGTTGTAGATGCAAACTACACTTTGCTTTGGTTTGAGTAAAAAAATTGACATTTAAATTTGTTTTCTAAACCCAAACATTTTCTATAGTTAGGTATCATGACATGATCTACTAATATTAATTAAATCACATCCCTTTGCTAGAACAACTGCTTCTTTGCCCTTGTAAAATGGTTAATTATTTAATTTCCTTTGCCTTACGCAAATAGATATGTGTAAGAAATATCTTGTAATCTTAGTTGACAAGTATGAATAATTTGTTATGAATTTTTGAAGACAAGCATTTCTTGGCCCCTCAAGTCACATTATTAGATGGTCCTATACCAATTGTAGAACAATGTATCCATTGAACTAGTATTTAGAGTAGGATTTTTTTTATCGTAGGTTCTTTTTGAAATTGACCAAATAACGACAAAAGCTAAAGGAAACTTTTACACAAAGTGGTTGTGCAATTATAAAAACAATAGGTTTATCTATAAATATTATTCTAAAGTTTTATTAGATTTTGAAGTGTTTAGGGTTTAGAAATTTTTAGTACAAAAAAGGTCTCTAGTTAGGTAGGGGCTCACCAACTTCAAAGTAGAGACGTTGTTAGAAGGGAGTGTAGGACTTTCATATTTGTCCTTGTTTCACTTTCTTTTTGAAATGCAATATATTTTCTATATACAACTTTTCAACATTTGGCTACACCTCAAAGACTTTGGTGGCTATTTTCAATAATAAAAAGAATTTCATTTTAGAGAGTCAAAATAGTCAAATTACTACTACATTCAAATGCCAATAGCCAAGTTTTACCTAGGTATTACCTACTATTGATATAAGGTGGGTACACCTAAAAGCGCCACTTATTCTTACTGTGCCTAGTTTCTGTTATCATGCTGTTCAGATTTTCATGCAGTCTTGTTGGCAAGTGAAAGCACGTTCCAACGCACCAAAGAACATTGGATTTGGATACCGTATACAAAAGTTATTAATAGTCAAAGTCAATTTCTGAAAGCACCATCTACAGTCTAGGTACATGACTGATTTTGAAAATGTATGCACATTGTAGATGGCGCTTTAAGGTTAGGTGCCATTTTGGGTGTACCTACCTTAGATTTCACCAAATATCACCTAAGTTTTGGGTCCAAAAATTTCTAAGTCCACACATGTAATCAACCATTATCCCTTGAATGTCACAGGGGATGTTTTTCAAACCTTTGATTATGGGAGACGGGGTTCATCAAACCTTATAATGTTTGCATCCATACGGTGGATTTTCCCCAAAAAATGAGTTTAGATTGATGAGGTTGTTGGTTATAGATCTATATGGTGAAGAATGTAGTAATCGATTTAAATTCAAGTTATGTTGCCTTTTTTTAAATGGTCCCATCTTCAAAGTTGTTTGGTTTGTGACGCTTAAGGGTTATACATTCTTCATCTAGAAAGTTTTTTGTTCATTCAAGGAATATTCAGTTCTTGCATTTTCTGCCAAACAATTCACCTCAAGTAACGCTCTAGAGTGAAGAATTTTGTGCAAAATTGAGCCCTCCTTGACAGCCCTGTTCTCACAGAATGTCTTAGGAGGAGATCATCATACATGTGTGCCCAATGGACCCAAAAAGAAGTACTAAAAGACAAGAAGAGTTCCGTACCATCAGAGTAGGAGAATGAATTCCATCCCTCCAATATTGTCGACGGAACTTACAGAATACAGACTCTTCTAAGCTCTCGTACAGACTTTTCGACCCCGGCCCTTCTATAAAGCTGAGCCGGCCCAACTCCGTTCCATACCCTTCGTTTTGCTCTTCGCAGTTTCTTGATCACTACTCCGCATGTGATGTGCTTGCGACATTGGCTAGAAAACATTGACATGGATGACTCTTTTTTAGGTTGTGCATTGGCAGAGAGTGTTGCATTGGTGTGAACCTTTGTACGAATTTGCTCAATTCCACAAGTTTGGTGTGCACGCGACACTGGCTAAAAATTTCAGGTTTTGTGATCGGCACAGAGTGTCTGCAATTGCAATCTAATCGCGATAGCATTCTTTCTGACCGAGGAGTCTGCGACTGCGGATAATTAAGAAGATTTTTTACTTGAGTAACTGTGGGAGAATTATCGCTCGCGAGCTTACTCGTGCGATGGCTCCGTCCTTCATCAAATTGGATGCTCGAAAGTGCCTCAGGTAACATACTCACAGTCTCTTTGATGAAATGAAATGCCCGTCTAAGTTTATTTTCTACAGGACAGAAGTGACGGAATGCATCTTGAAGAACTTTGGTAATGCACCGTTTTGCAATGTCGTGATTGAAGCAGTGAATTCGTAGTTCTTTTTCATCGTAGTGTCGTAGGAAAGGAAGGAATTGCAAGCGGCATTTGCGTTAATTACGTCGGGATCATCCGTAGATCTCAAGGTTGGTTCGAAATTCAGCAGGTGTTCGCAAACCCTAATACGTTTGTAGAGGCCGGCCAATTGCACTTGCCGATTTTTGTGATGATCAAGTATTCGTATTCGCTACACTGTTCGACTCTCGATAACTTTCTACTGAGTATGGCAGGCCTCTGAGAAAGCGTTGTTCCTTCCTTCCTCTCTTCCATCCGATCTACAGTATTCGATCTCATGTTGAATGTCGTCGTTTATTACACTGTTGCAAGGCTATGTCCAAGTCTCCGCAACATCTCCAAATTACAGACAATGAGAGCTCATGGACATCAATTGCATATCTTAAATCTGAATGAACCGCAATGAACCGCAATCTAAGACTTCCTCGTCCGTCGATTTCGTTGCTGAGCCCCAAAATTGGGACATACATGTAGTTTCCGAAAGCAACGGGTATGAAGTTGTGTTGTGAAGGGTGCCAATTGTGCCATAGTAATGCATTGAAATACCGCCTGCTCTACCTCGCAGGAGGGACTTTTCAAAACCCTTTCGTTGGAGGTCTTTATGGCAGGACAACGTGGACACGAGGGCAACAGTGTCTGAAAACATGACTCAAAGTAGGTCGTGGAAATCTTGTCACGAACTCATGATGCATGCCACTGTACTACTGTAGAATGCATAGGATACCAACACAGAAAATTCGATTGACTTTATATTTGGTCACTGTGCTCCGATCCTTCAACTACTGACTGCTCTCCATTGGATTTCAATTGGTTTCAATTGGATCAGAGTAAATATGTACGCGTTCCTCTTCTTGTGACAACCTTTTAGCACTTCTGTATACAACATGAGCTTTACAACATCATATGAATTTCTCTCGTTGATTCCTGCGTACATATCCAACATCATGATCTACCAACTAATTGCTTGTGTCGGTTGTAGTGTTTCCTCCAGGCACCAGGTTACCAACTGGGCTGTGCCAGACAGAAAGCCATGGTCCGTGGGTGAGACCTCAGTCGATTCAGCCACCAGGAGAGAGGATGAGCCTCCACGAAACATTGATGAAGGAAAAAACGTCAGGAATCTGTTTGACTTCTCAGAAGATATCCTGAACTCCATCCTGGCTAAACTCGATTACCGAACTTTGTTTCAAATGAAAACAGTATGCAAGTTGTTCAAAGCCCGCATAGAGGATGACGGATACAATTGTTGCCGAGAGAGCCAGCACCCCCGAGAGGCAGTGCTGACAGGGCTATACTTCTCCGTTCGCAATGATAATGTGTGGCGATGCGCTGGCTATGACTTAGATACCCAAACTTGGATGAAGTTACCGCCGTTCGCAATGCTCCCCGGACTGGATACCAACTTATTCAAAGATCATTCTATTTGTGGAGCTGGTGGCCTCCTGTGCGTCTATGTCTCTGCGGTACAGTCCTCCTGTCAGGCATTCCAGGAGATCTCAGAGAAGATTGTAGTCTTCAATCCCCTGACCGGAAGGTGGAGGGAGCTCCCTCCCCTGAAGCGTCCCCGGAATCCTGTGCTACTGCAGATGGTGGTCGCTTCGACGGGAGATTCTTTCCAGGTCATTGTTGCGGGGAGTGCGAGGACCGGTGACGAGCATCTCTCGAAAGTCACCGAAGTGTTCGATTCTCGGATCTCGATGTGGACTGTGAGCGAGGACGTTCCCGGGCCCGTGTTTGCCTTGAACGAGCATCAGAATGGCGCGTACAGGAACGGTGTATTGTATTGCGTGGCCTTTTTGGATGGAGACCGTGGCCGTGGCGTGCTGGCGTACAGTGTGGATGAGGGGAAATGGTTACCTGACCTGGCGTGCCCTTTGCCGACTGCAGCGAACTTGAACATTATGCAGGTGTCGAATATCAACGGCGAGATTGTGGTGTTTTCGGAGATCGAGCACGATCCTTATAACCCGCGTCGGACTGTTGAGCATCGCATCGACATCCTTCAGGTCGCCATTCCCCCCAATTCTAGTGAGGGTACCCCCGAGAAGTGGAGGAACGTGATGTCGGAGATGAAAGGTGGCAGTCAGTCCGGGCTTCAGATTTACCCTGAGTACACCTGCTTGCCGTTTGGTGAGGGTAGGTTGTGCATTTTCAACAGCATTGCACACACGGGTGTCATTTACGATATGATGAGTGGAAGTCGCACAGGGGACTTGAGTGCGCCAACTTGGGATGGAAGTGACGAAGTGAATTTCTACAGCTTCAACCCTCCAGCATTCGTTTTCGAGCCTAGTTTCCGAGGCCATGTGAACCTGGAGCTTACCAACGGTTGGGCCGACAGAGTACGTTTGATGTAGAGTGTTTTTTCCCATGGGATGCATACACTGTACTGAGCGACTTATGAGCTAGTTTCAGAGGGATTTTTTTCTTGGAGTTGGTGCTTTCCTATCATTCCATGCGATGAGGAGTAAGTTTTTCTGTGATCAGCGTCGGGTGCATCCTTTTTAGTGGAAGTGTAATGCGTGGCAACTTTATACAGAATGTGCATATTCGGAAGTGATGAATAAAGAAAATTTTGTTTGTAAATGATAAGATTTTCAAAGTTGGCAATTGACACACTTGATTCGTCAGTGTTATCTGAAATTACTACAGTAGATTTCAGTTACAGTGAATATTATCTTGTTGCATCCACCAGTTGTAAAATTAAAAAGGGCTCACTGTCAAATGCTGGATTGAAGATACAGTATGATCTTTCAACCCTGAATGATTGATGCAGTTTCTACTCATTCAACTTCAACATCAATTCCGTTCAACTGAGGATATTTCATGCGTCGTTTTGACATTTCCAGTAGCTGGATGAGCTGATAGATACTCAAATCAACACGATGCATATAGCATTTCGTCAGCAGTATCAAGCACCACGAGGCTAGGATTCCCACTCCCGTCGCCCCTAATTTCACTTCCTTTCCTTGATGATTTACTACACTATTAATTTTATTGAAATTGCTTTGTTTTGATGGAATGTATGTTTTTCTTACAATTTACGAAAGGTGCCTAAGATGATGAGATTGATGGTGGAAAAGTGTTTTGTAAGGTGGAGAAAACTAATTCATGAATTTTGTTTATGTAGAGAGGAGCATGCAAGCTTCCATGTGAACATGTAGAGTAATTTTAGAACAATAAAAGTCAATTATTTGAGAGTAGTACAGAAATTCTATTCACAAGTACAAACCTTTGTTGCAAGAATTTGCAGTTGAAGTGAACTATGTTTGATGTACAATCTAAGAATGAAGTTTTTTATTCATTGGTACACTCACTATATTCTTGATTAATTTTTTGATTGCCAATTTACGACCTTCTTGTAAAGCAAAATGGAAATAAGAACAAAAAAAGCAAATTAATTAAAGAATTCTATAAACTCTTTTAGGAGTTGAATATAATTGATATTAGTTGCAATTATAATGAATGTAGTTTCTATTAATCAATAAATAAATTAGTATATTGGAACTTATTGACAACAAAAATAGAATTTTGACATATATAGAATTTCCACTTATGCATATAACATTTGGACACTAGATGAATAAGCGATGAATTTTCAAAGTACATGTACCAAAAAATAAAAATAAATTCTCATCAACTCTCTTGTTTTGATTATATACATCTATGTTATAAATATTTAGTGTTTTTTTTTACAATTTTTGGTCCCAATGCAATTGATGCATTTTAGGTAGCGCAACTTATAGGTGTATATACATTACTATCTATAGTGATTACAGAAAATCTACCACCTCTACCCCCCACCTATTTCCACCCCATACCAAAAATTTATGGCCGTTTGATTGAGATTTAAAAATAAAAAGGCCTCACTATTTTAGCCATTGATCTTAAAAAAACATGAATTGCTCATGCCTCAATGAATCTATGAAAGGGTTTGAACTTTTTCTTGTCTCTCCATGACAATTAGGCAAAACAATTTAGTATTTCATTGTGTTGAATCCTTTGTGAGCAGGAGGCGTGATGGGGTGTATTTTGGATGAAGGTTCTTTCCCAACTACAATTCAATTTCAAGAACTTCAATTGCATGTTGCATTTATCAAATTCAAATATTATGTATTTCAAGTTTTTCAAGCATCTCAATATTCAAGGTGTCTAGCGTTCATATTTTGGTTGGACAAAGAAGAGAGCTCTTGCAAAGTTGATGGAATGTAAGAGCCAAGAGACAAGCATGTAAGTGAATGTAAATTCTTGACTTATAAATTTAATATGTGTTTATTTTGCAAACCAGATTTAACATTCAATTGAATTTCTATTCTATTATACAATCTTAAATGTCATTTCTATAAGAGATAAATTTCAATTAAAATGTCTCGATAAATTCCATTTCCAATTTTTACAATAAATTGTAGTTTCAATATGAAAAAACTTCAATCCTTAATTTAAAAGAATAATGCAACTTCAATGTCATAGTATACATTAATCATATTTCCTCTCTCCATTTCAATTTAATTTTCAAAGTTAATTGTTGAATGCACTTTAAATTCAAAAATTCAATGTGAAATTCACTTAAAATGTAGAAGTCACAGACCTACTGCATAGTTTAAAGAAAAATTTCACAGTGACTACTAAATCATTTTATGTTTCAATTATTCAGATTGTAGAATCATAGCATTAGATGAAATTTGAGGGCATTAGGAGACTGCGGGTTCCCGGACTGCGGGAACGCAGTTTCTGCCCTGTGAACTCGAATCCTACGTGGTTGGGATACTACCACGTTATTTTTTTTTTTTTTTCAAATTTTTTTTTGACTTATTTTCATATTTCAGGACCCAAATTTTTATTTTTTTATTTTTTGATAAATGTCGGCTTGACAGCGGTCAACGGCATTGGGAGCCGTTTCGGGAACAAACCCAAAACGGCCCTATAATGCCCTTAGATTTCTTCTAATGTAGTTATTTTAAAATTTATTTGTAATTGATGACAATGGCGACAATATTCAAGATCATGTACCATCACCAGCATGCATGACCAAAGATAGAATTGATCAATCTTCCTATTCACATGAGCATGTGATGTTTATACTTGTATTCTCTATTGATTGTGGAATTCTCAAGAACTTAGTAGTGTAGAAATCACATGATGTATCTACATGATTAAAGTATTGCATTTGTAAGTCTTGAATGTAGAGAACATTAAACAAACATGGATTACACTTTTGAAATTGTTAAAAAAAATTGACTACTAATAAAAAAATCACACGTCACATATTTATTATTATATTTTATACGTAATACCCAATATGACACTATGCACTCTAAAGACAGACTACTAAACTTTCTATGTGCATTATTTTAGATTTGTGACTATAAGTATTCAACTACATTTTCTATTCTAAATTTGCTCCTAAGTAAGAATGTAAGTTTGATGAATTGTAAAATTTTGTAGAAAAGCATCTTTTATATCATTTGAATTCAACCTAATATTCAAATTTATAAAATATTCAAAAAGTCAAAAATTTATAATTTATGTAATTTAAGTTATCAAATTTAATATTTAAAAAAAATTAGCATATTTAAAAAAACTTGAACTTTATAACTTTATAAGTTTTTAAATTTTATTTAAGGTTTAAAAATTTAGAAACTTTGAAATTTTATGATTTTAAATTTCAAACAACTAAAGAAATCTGAATTTGAATTGTCATTCACAATAATATGAAGCATTGGCCCCCAAATGTTGGAACAACTCTAACTTTAACCCATCCATCAAAGCAAAAGCATATAGAAAAATGTTATTTAAAACGCCTTCATCAAAACTTCATGCCTCTTAGACAATCCAACCTTGATCTTCATACATTTCTCACCTCTTTAAATTATTGTATATTTGAACTAAGCAAATAACAAAATTGCATACTAACCATCAAATAGACAATCTATTTATTACATCCACATAAACAAAACCTATTTGAACATTCATAAACCACATTCCCAACCCTTGGAAGCTCAAAGAGGTTTATTTAATTCTTAAAGAATTATGGAACGTTGTATATGTGATACCATATCTATTTGTAAAATACAAATTATGTACAAAATATGATAAGACATATACAATTGGATTGATAATGCAACAATTGACATGTTTCATTTGGATGTCACCAAGGGTTGTTATTATGAGAGCCTAAGAGAGTGAGCTTGCAAAACTATTCACCTATGATATAGGTACCTATATTAAAGAATTTTCTATAATTATAGTGCAACTAAGTATTATATATCTATACTATAGGTATTTATGTTATAAGCACCTTCAATGGTTGTAGGATATCTACTTAAATATACATGCTTAAGACTCACATGCTCACATTTTCATATTCATATACTAGTATCGTTGGGATGTCAATTTAGCCCTACGCCTCATCATGTTCAAATGCAATACATTATAAGTAAAATATGTAGCTATTTTGGAACTTCATAGACATAATTATAAGAGGTACTATGATGATTCAAATTATGAGTAGTATTTGTCATTGGACTTAGATCATTACAAATACAAACATTTGATACTACGACATATTTCAATTCTTTTATAAATAAAGTATACAAAATAGTGAAATTAGGTTGCTCTATACTAATTTCTCAACATTTGACACCATATAGGTAAATATTTTTAGCTATTGTACAAGAATGCACTACTTTGAATTTGGTTTTGTTGTAATTGGGATTCATAAACCACTATGCATACAAATGGATATATCTTTAGAAATACTATATTTGACTTAGATGGCTTGCACAATAATTTTCTTGATGTGGAACAACCTAATTTTACTATTTTGTGTAGAAGGCCTTGATCAATTTATAAACCTCCTAAATTACCTTAAACAAAAAAAACCCATGTTGCATCCTAAATTGGGCTTTAATCTCTCAATGTCTAAACTAAATCTTCTCTATAATTCTTGATTTTGAAAAAATCATTGTTTAAAATTATTTGAAAGAATATTTTGCAGTTGGTATACAAATGGAAGTTGTAGATGTTGAGTTTTAGATTCCATCCATGTAGTTAGATTTGCCAATGTTATCATCAATATTTCTTTATAAATTTTGAAACTCAAATTTCTAAATTTCTAAATTCAATTGAAGGCAAAATATTTTCATTTTTGCAATATAACTTGTTGAGGGTGTAAATGGATTTGAAATGAGGTTGTCTTGTAATTGTGATTTTTTGAATTTTTTTTATTCTTTACATCTATGACCTCATTTTTGAGATTTCTTATTTAAGCTAAAGTCAATATAATTTTGGCTTGGACAACCACTTGACATACTTTCACATTTATAATTTCAGAAAAACATATACTCTACTGAGATCCACAAATTAGGATGACTTTCATCCGAGAAACAATGAGAAAGACTGGCGGAAACTAGAAAGTGAATCTGTTCATCGTCCCGAAATTGAGGGTTCAACCCTGAACAGACTCGTATTGCACAGCGTCTCAAAACACCGGCCCCGGCTAATACGTGACCGGCATTCTGCATAGATCAGGGTTTAGGGTTTAACATTCCCTCCTCCATGTTCCTCTGTGCTTCGCTGATTCGATCCATTCTTCAACTAATCCGGACATTACCTCCAGTATCAAATACTTTACACACATCTGAAGACAAATGTCTCTCTTTATATAACTGCATTGTTTCAAGGTTTGAGTGTGTTGCAATTTTCTTTGATTTGAATGAGCCCGTCGCAAGGATTGTGAGGGGCGAACGCAAGGATTTGAGCTTGTTTGCTCCATCATGGTGTGCGAAGAGGAGGTGGAGGAAGCGGTATCGTTTCTACGGAGGAGGTTGTGTGCTGCCTCTTGGGACAAGGGAGCCATGCCGTTCATTCTTCCGGAGGTGGAGAAGAATTGCAGGTTTGTGGTTGAGGTTTACGGCAACGTGATATTTTTGCGAGTGCTTTGTGAAATGGATGGTGGATGGCTTAGTTCTTTTGCTTGGACATGTGTTTTCACATTGATGCATTTAAGTCTGGTGATCATCCGTGAATACAATTTTATGCTTGAGACTTCTAGGCTCGTTAATAGATGAAATGTCTAAACCTAATTGATAAACATTTTGTTCACCTGCATTTTTTGTGCAGCTGAACACTCTTGTGTTTATTTTAATTATTTCTTAGGGATTTTGTTTTCTGTTTTTTCTGACTCCGATATAGTATCGGTTAAATTCATTGTAGAGAAACTGTGCCCAATCTTCAATAATGCAGAAAACGCAGTTTATACTTGTTCAATTTTTTAAAGGTGAAGCGGAACATTCTAAGAAGTTGTTACCTTGCAGTGCTAGGTTTAGGGGCTGAAGTTTAGTAGTGGACCGTTTCATTGTGAAGCAGACCGTGTTAGAAACGACTTTGATGTGTTGCAAGGGCGTTGAATTGAAAGCAGGACAGTGGGTTTGACTGTTCTGTGATCGCTTCGATTCTAGTTGCCATACCTGGCATACCTCAGTATACGATCAGTTGAGGATTGCAGTTTCAGAAGTGGAGATTCGAGAATTACTGATGGCTTGTTCTCTGGATTCCATGCAGGGATTTGGAAGCTTGTCTGATCGGAACTATTGAGAATGGATCGAATAACTCGGTGTTGCTACTCGGCCCTCGTGGCAGTGGCAAAACTATGGTACTGCCACTGCTCAGTCATCAATTGCAGGGTCTGTGAAACTGAGTTTTTGAGATTGTTTATTGTAAATTTGTTTCTAGATAGACTGATGATTCTTCTGAGCTCTCGATTTTTGCTTGGGCCAGGTTACCGAGCGAGTGTTGGCAGAACTTCAAGTGAGATTTCCCGAGAGAGTTTCAGTGGTAAGGCTTAAAACTCTAGCGCACCTGCGCTATAACCCTTAGGATATGTTGGCATTGGTGAATCAAAAATCAATTTCACAACAATCCTAAAAAATTTCTGTAGCTGGCTTCATTTTTGGTCTTGTTAGAAGCCTAACGTTAATGTTGATATGTGCAGGTTAGACTCCATGGGCTCCTACATGCTGATGATAGGTGTGCCTTGAAGGTGAGCCCGCTCTCTCTACCCGGTTTCCTGGGTTTCATCGCTTTATCTCGACATGTATAAGTGAGATGATGTGCACTTCAGGATATACCCAGGCGTAAACTCTCTCTGGCAGTCAATTATTTTGGCTTTGGCTCCATTATGAGAGTTTGCAGGGTGACGAAACCGTGTTCTGAAATTTGTGCTATTCAGTCGATTAACCTTGTCCCGTGCACCTCTTGGTTGACCAATGCCTGGATGGTCTCCCGACTTTTTCTGATTTCTAGCAACCATTTCTTTATGATATTTTCTCTCAGCGATCTAGTGTTGCGTGAGCCTCAAGCGTGTATACAATTACAAGGATATTGTGCTGGACCTTCTTTTGCGTGGTTGTTGTCCTGAAAATGTAGGAATATGCGGCACAGACAAATGCGAGTGAGTCTTCGAAAATTGAATGTGTCCACTGTTCCAGTGCAGGCAATCTCGGAGCAACTGTGCATGGAGCATCATCTTGTATTTTCTAAAACGGTAAGACCTGCAGAATCGGTTTCGCAAGTATGTTTCTCCGAATACTGACGTTCCTGTTCACACTGTGTGCTTTCATGCGATTGTACATGTTTCGTTATCGATGATATGTAGTTACTATAGGAACTTACTTGTTGAGCTGTGTGGATCAGGCAGCGTTTGATGACAACTTGAAATTCTTGATCATCATGCTTAAGTGAGAACTCCTACTCCTAGTGTTGTTTCCTCGTCACTACCGTTGAGGTTCATATCTGGAATGGTAGTATGAAGCGGAAGGTTGGTCGCTTGATGAGGGGAACTGTATCGATATACACTCTCTAGGAGTATTCTAATCAAAGGATGGAGACAGTAAATTGAGATTAAAAAGTCTTGTGTATTGGGTTGCAAATACCTGTTCCAGCTCGATTTTCATTTTTGCCAAGTTTTCTCTTCCTAAAATGTTAATCATTAGTGAGTCATTACCAAAAAGTTGTGGCAATTTCTTATGCGACGCAATGCGATGGCCGTCGTTGGCCTTCATTCCTTGTGTGACAGGGAGTCTGCGCTATCCCATAAATCAGTTGTCTTTATACTTGAGGAGTTCGATCTCTTTGCTCAGGTGATGGCCTATGTTTTCTCTCAATCGTCAAATCAGAAGTATTCTGGTAGTAGAGATAGTGATCCTATAGAGAGGTATGAGTGACGGTGAAACTTGATGTGTGTGTATCTGACACCTGTCGTGGGTCTCAGAGGCCGAAACAGAGACTTCTCTACAATCTCCTGGATGCTATGCAGTCAACCTCGACACAGGCTGCTGTTGTAGGACTAAGTTGCCGTCTGGTAAGTGCAATCCCGCATTTATTAGAAACATCGTTGTTTTCTGGATATTGTGCGGCAGGAGATTACTCACTGAAGGGGATAACCTTGTAAATGTAGCACATAGGTTCTTACGTGGGATGGTGGTCTAGGATGCAGACGAGCTCCTTGAAAAGAGGGTGAGGTCACGTTTCTCTAATCGCAAGCTGCTCTTTCCTCCTCCGACACAAGAAGATGCATGTCGGTAAATCACTGCTCTATTTTGAAGCTCATGTATCTATTTCGAAATTACAGATTGTCCTGTGCAGCTCAAGTATGCTTAAGTTTGTGTGCACGACATGTAAATTAAGGAATTCTTATGTGTTAATAGTTGCTTTGTAACTTATTTGTGGGCGGCCTAAGTTGCACCCTTCCAAGTATCACGAAATGGTGTGTCTTTATCAGCAGGTCCCCATGTGGGCTGTGCTTATCCCGAAGTGTCTGGGTTTGACTTGAAATGCGGTATGTACGTGTTGCTCACAGTTAGAGGTCGATGTGATGCACGTATCTGAGTGGACACATTTTGCTGTGTAGGTTGCTTCATGATGTATTGATGTTGCCCACCGATGGGTCTCTTGGTGACTCCACTTTTGTCACAAGGTGGAACGAGAACACTTCAGTATCCTTCTTTCACTACGTGCCTGTTCGTGCCTGTTTACTCACTACTCAATGGCCTGTTTGCGCTCCTCTCCTGACAAGGTGGTCTGTATTCACTTCTGCAATTTTGTTCATACTCTTCTGGCGTTTACTTGCGCTGTATGTTTCTTTGGCCTGTATTTTTCGTAACTCCGACACAGAAAGTATTAGAGGCAAGCATGCAAGACGTCATTTCCCACCACATCCACTTAGATTCCAGTCCTCATCGTATCCTGGACCTTGCGTAAGTAATACTGTTCACCACTGTCTACTTATTGCTTGTGTGCATTTTTGGTGGTCAGACCATATGTGTGCTGTCTCGTTTCCTGGTATATTTTGAAAAAGGCCGCGCGTAGTTTGATGATTATTCTGACATGCGCACAAATCTTGAATATCTTGTAGAAGTGATTTGTAGTGTGTTTACGAGTGGCGAATTTTCAACATACTTTTGTAGGTGATGTACTTCTCATTTAGTGTACACATCTGACGTTTTGCAGACTGAGAGCAGTTTTGAATCTTGATCAAGGGAAAGGACTACTTGCGGTTGCTGATTTCAGGGCTGCCAGCTCGTCCCTTCACCCTCAATTTAAGCGTGAAGCTTTACAAGGTTCGGTTTTACAGTATTGTTGTGACCGTCTTTATTGTGATTTTAAAACTCAAATACTAATTCAGTGCTTTCGTTGAACAGGTTTATCAGTTCTGGAGCTGTATCTGCTCGTATGCATGAAGCGATTGGAAAGCAAGGAACAGGAGACTTATAATTTCACTATCGTTTTTCAGGGTAATACTTAATCCGTCATCTCGAGTTCCCATTATTCAGGAACCGGGGGAACTTAAATATTATCCTTGTTAACTTGTCCGTCCTTCTGAGGGTTTAATGTTTTGAAGAATGATTTGCTGTTCGAATGCCTTCTTCTAGTTTTGTTTGAGATATCTATACTATGGTATTTGTTATTTCGATCTGGGATAGTATTGGACTGCCATTGTACATAAACTCGAATGTGATATGGATGTTGCAGAATACCAGTACCTCCAAGAAACTCATAAAACCAGTGACCATTATTCTCGTGAAATTGCCTTGCGGGTAACATTCTTATCCATACTCTCACTATCCATTTGCGGAAGATATTGGCGCTGTAGCTATATAACTTGATCGCACCTGTTTTTGGCTTTGAATATGATTGCTTTGCTAATGAAGCTGCAAGCTTTGCTAATGGGCCTGTGCAGGCTTTTGAGCATTTGTTGGAGAGAGAACTGATCGTCTATTCGGACTTTAGAGGTCGCAGTGATGCCATTGAATTCCGGCCTGTGCAACTTCAGATTGACAACCTCGAGCTTCAAGAAGGCCTCAACACCAATCCTATTTGCCCAGTAAGACCAATAGACTCGGGTGTGACTGTTTCCAGTGCATGTTTTCTTTACTTAATTTGATCACAAGGGTTCCTAAGAATTCCGATTGAATTTGAAACACATGACATTTGAATCTCGAGGGGATTTTATGCTACTGAGAGTTTTGTTATTTGTGCAGGTTATCCTTAGGCAGTGGTTCGAGCACACGACCTTCAAGTAGCGTTGAAAAGTAGTGATGATTTAACGTTTGCCATCATATCCAACTGCTTGTTGTGCAACCAACCTTTCTTTGAATTATCAGATAGAGGTAGCGGTGCAAAAGCTTTGATGGTCTTTTACACAACGTGTACTACTGTTCGGACAAGCATTTGTGCCTAGTGAACCGAAGAGTCGCCCGTAAGCTTCGTAAACAAGATGTACCCGAACATCTATGTAGCTTCGTTATCTGGCTGCATCAACTGTATTGATTTAAGGTAGACAGGCCTATTACCACCCTGATTTGCAATGTGACCATCTTGGGGTCAATTTCACTGAGAGGGGCACATATTTTTCACAAGTGCGCTTGTTTTACGAGTCAGCAAACCAAGTGAATTTCTAATTTTTGATCAGAATTGTAATTTTTGTAATTTTGGAAGCAGTTGAATGACGAAACCACCCATAGACTTGAGTTACAAACATCCTGTAACCACCAAATCAAGTACTGCAGAAGAGGGCTCATAAACGGCTTAGGTTTGCACCTGTCTGCTGGGAGGCTCTGAAATGGATAGTTGATTGTGATAAAATGAATTGTGGATTACATTGAAGCATGTTAAGATTTGGTTTTTAATAATTGAATGGATGGTTTCAGAGTCCCAATGGGTTCATTGGGAACTAAGTGGATAGGTGTCTCTTGATTATATTCAAAATAAGAATTGGTTATTGAACTACCTTCTTTCAAGTATTAAAAAATCTGAAATAATGATTTATTCAAGCATTCATTTTAGTTTTAGAAAGGGATGCATTTAAAAACAAATTCTATTAAGGGATAAGGCTTAATAATCACCCATCTAAGGGCAGAAACTGAATTTTGGGGAGGTGATACATCCTCAAATATTTTTCAATATATTTTCCTTGAAAGACAAGTGGAATTGACATCTAACCTAAGTCGTTTCATATTTTTTGAAGCTTTGTAGAATTAGTTATAAAATTTTGAAGTATGAAGGGCATAGGGCTCTAAAATGGTGCCCTAGCTAAAATATTCAATGTCAATATGTTGTTGAAGGCTATGAAAAAGAAACATGTACAAATATTGTACATTTAAGGTAGGGCACCATTTTAGAATCCACTCCATTTAAGAGCCTTCTCCTTTACTTTTTATAGGTTGCAATGCTAGTTTTTGAACCAAGCCAAAAAAAAATTTGAATTGCACATATATAGGTTTGCAAAGCCTCTTGATCACAAATAGGGCCTTAGATGCTTGAAAATTCATAACTAGTTCAATAATGCTTCAAAAAATATGAAATGACTTGTGTTACATTCTTCATCTATTCTTCCTTGATTGAAAAATATACTAAAAGTATTTCAATCTCAGGAAATAAATAGAAAAGGTAGACTAGCTCTTAAATGAGTGGTTTCTAAGCCTCTTCCTTTAGATATCCACAATTAATAGAGTGATACAAGAGTTGATCCTTTTTTTATTACCTCCCATTTACATTCTACAAGCTTTTTTATTTACATGGAGTTGTGGAATAATTCCTAGAACAATTGTGGGACATCATAATTAGTTGCAAGGCTCTCAATATTCCTACTAGTTCTTGGTCAATTTTTCTATTAGCCTATGGTGACACATAGGAAACTCTTTATTGCCAATATAGGTTGAATAGAATCTTCTCTTAATAAGTTCATAATAATTTCATTTTGTGTAATAAAATTTTAGAAAAATGTGCAATTTATCCAAACTCTATATTTATAAATGGAAAAAATTCCATTCAAAATACTTGCTTTCCAAATATGATTAATTGCTTAAGTAGTTGGAAATGGATTGGCTACCTTATCCCTTGTTGTTATAAAATTCTTGATTTTGTCATAAGATTCTTGAATTTCATTGTAAAATGAATGGACAGGGGGAGGGCAATTGGGACCAAAAGAAAGTAACAAATTGGGTTGGTTCAGTGATTGAATTGGATTGTGAACAATAGTGTGGCCAGACTAGCTCCCTATTGATTTTTTACATGATTGACAAGACTTGTGGCACAAAACTCAGTCCCAAAAGCAAGCCATATTTAAATGGTTAGTATGGCACAAAGTTGTTGCAATACATTCATGGAGAGCGTGTATCAACCGAGCAATAGACACTAGATGCAACTGTTGCTCTTCCAATGCCAAAGAAACTCTAGCCTACAACTTTTATTACTGCTTGAAGGCACACGAGGTATGGAATTTTGCGCAGTCCATCATTCACTACCTCCATGGCCAATACCCAATTCTAAGACCCTACTCAAGACCTGACTACAACCAATGCATTTTTGGGAGCTCCTTTCCCCGAAGGTTTTTTCACCTCCACTTCATTTGGTCCTTGCTATGTGGTTCTTCACTTTGGATAATTTGGATTTCTCGCAATATAAAAGTTTTTGAGCACACTGAATGGCCTACAGATTTTTCTCAGAAGGCCATATAGGATGCCTTATTAGACTCTAGTAGAGCCTGTAAAGTCGCATGTCTTCATCCTCAGTGTGCAGAGGAGATTTGGTCTAAATTCAATGACATTTGGTTCCAAATTTCCAATCCTCTGTACTTGCTAGTAGGAATGGAAACCTCATTCAGTGGAATCTGAGGCTCCTTCAATTATGCTCCTTCATGTAGTTTTTAGGTTTCTTGTGTGCTTCAGTGGCTCCCTTGCCTCCTAGGCCTTTTTGCTCATATCTCTCTTCATTGTCTAGTTGTTTTGGCCTAGATGTTGTTCCTTTCTTTTTGTAAGAAAAAAAACAAAAAACAAAAAAACAATAGTGGGTTGATCTACCTTATTAAAAAAAAATTTCTTTCATCTCATTTTTTAATTTTTTTTCCCATATTCCCTGTTTTTTTTCTTACACTCCAATCTTTCCATATTCTCAGTTTTTTCTCTTACACCCCCTAATGACAAAGCCAATACCACAAAATCAAGAAACCAAGAGTTTGAGAATCAAAAGTGCATGAAGGCTACAGTAAACTAAATTAATAAAAGTGCACTTCGTGTTTCCTTCACAAATTGCACATTGTTAGTCCTCAAACCACATTGAATATGTATTACCATTGGATATCATAAGCGTCTTTGATGTTCAACCTACCTTGCCAATCATTCATCCATGGTATTTTAACATCAAATATTCACTTTTCATCCATAGAGAGTTATTTAGAGCTAGTAACCCCCTACACTCTACAGTTCCCTTCTATACCCCTTTTTATGTCATGGTATTTTATATGTAGTAATTACATAATTCTTTGATATCAACAAAGAATAAATTGGACCCTATTTCTTATCACACGTAATTTCTAGAAATTTCACCACTACCCCCCCCCCCCCCTCGTCAAGCTCCCCATTTGCCACAATGAATAGTAATTTTTGGAAAGGATATCTAATTTTTTTAAATGAAGTTAAAGAAGGGGATACATGCTATGGTTTCTACTTATTGATATAGCTTAAAAAATTCAAATTAGTTTTGAATACATCTTTATAAGACTTCATAAATTCAAAATTAAGTCAAATTGAAGAAATCAAAACCTTGTCCATAAATAATTTGAAAGGTGTTGAATTATTTCCTGCAAAAACATTCTAGGTAGATAAATATCAAATGAAAATGTTTTCAAAAAGTAATAATAAATACACATAACATTTACACCATGTTCAAAAATGGTATTGGATAGCACTACAATATTGTTTGATGAATATTGCTAATGGGTAATTGCACAGAACACTTGCACTATTTGTTGCATTTTGCAACGATATTCATGAATGTTTTTGGAATTAGGAAATTCGTTTTTAGAAAATTAAAAAATATGGTCAATGAATGTCCCTTTAAGACAAAGGTAAGCACTAAAAAAAATTCATTAAAAAATTCTCTAAATTGGAGAACTAGAAAAGTGCCCAAATTAAGAGAAATTAGATATTACAATGATTTAGTTAATAAAATATGGGAAATTTTTTAATTAATAAAATAAAAATTGTCCATTTGTAGAAACTTTGTAGAAATGAAAATTTACATAAAAACACACCCACCCAAATTACTTTTTACATGTTTTGAAATGCAACAAGAAAAAAGCTCACTTTGTAGACTTGTACACCATGTAATTAACTATTTTTAGAAATACTTCATAAAAATACCCACAAGTCTCCTACAAGACTGTAACTGGTTGTTGACTTTTCAATGCTAACGTGGCTTTATACTATGGGCTATCCATCACCATCATAAGTTGTAACTTATAACCTTCTTTCTTTTCAACTTGCTTCCTATACCCTTGGATCATGAAGATCAAAGGTTGTGATTGAAAGTGAACAACCGGTTATGTCCAACAACCTTCTCGCCACTACCAACGCTCGAAGGTTATCTAATATATATCCTCCGAATTTGAGCTTTAAATTCATTTATTTGGATACTAAATAGTACTAAGAATTCTTATATTAAAAACTTAAAAATAATAGGGGCTATTTTTAAATAATGAATTTTTTTTTTTAATTCCAAGTAATTTTTATTTAATGTTTATGATAATTACAAATACATTTTGTATAAATTTCAAGTCATTTAGAGTCAAAGTGAAAAATACATCAATATGCAAGGTGTGATGCAAAATAGTACAAGTGTTTTTTACAATCACCTTGATATACATTCTAGATTGTTGCCAAGCAATTTACATGCTTGATCTATGCTACTAGAATGCATTTTTTTACCCCTTTAAAGACCAACAGTTCAACAATTGATCAACTCATGAAAAAGATAGCAGATCCGAAATGCATAGAATATTTTTCTTCATCCCTCTAAATATTTATAATTCATTTGATAATTTTCTTTTTTCTCAATTGTCAATTGTACTCTATAGATCTTGATAACCTCATTTTTCAAATCTTCTCTATTTCAAAGTGCATCAATGTGTGTGACTTCAATAAATAACTTTTCAAAAAATAACCCTTCTACGTCTTCAATAAAATTAAAAAAAAAAAATTAAAAATTAAAAATTTTTAAAAAAAATTTAAAAAAAAAAATATATATATATATATATATATATATATATATATATATATATAAATCCTTTGAAATCACTATAATTAGATCATAACATTTTACAATGATTGGTTTTCAAATTCTTTTTGAAAACTATAGTTGAAATATAAGTAAAAATTGTAGACTTTGACCTTTAGATTCCATCTATATCCATATACTTAAATTCACCAATGCTATCACTAATATTTCTTATAAATTTTGAAGGAAAGTTTCAAATTCCTTCTAAAATTCAATTACAAGAAAAATATTGTCATTTTTTGAGTAAATTTTTTTGGAATGGATATGAAATGAGGTTTTCCTAATATAGTGATTTTTTCAAATTTTTGTGTTCTTTTAATATATGACCCCATTTTTACCAATCTAGATTTAAACAATTGTAAGAGTCAATGCAATTTTGGCTTAGTTATCCGCTTGACATATTTTCACAATTGTAATCTTAGAATTATGAGTTCTAGGAATAACACCAAATTGAACCATTAGGTAGGACAACAACTTGATAAAGTATAGGAAGTCAAATTAGGATGACTCTTATTAAAGCATTATTATGAAAAGAACTTCAATTTCCATGGCTATTTATTGTCTAAAAACTAGATATTGAAGCACTTAGGAGTTAAAGCATTTCTTACTAGAATGGAGATTCTTTCCTATATGGAAAAGAATCCATTCACTTTGTAGCTTTGTATTGTTGATTAAGGGTACATTCCCACCTGGAGCTAGTAAAGATTTAGGTGCATTTATAGGGGGCATGGTTAGATAGAATGTACCTATTGAGCCTCTTTCGGGGATAGGGATGGAATGCAGGCAGATCAAAGGTTGCTCCCCATCTCTTTGAGGACCCATCAATCTACTTCTAATTTCAGTTTAAATTTGATTTTTTCAACAAAGTACATGAGAATGCTATAGAACACAATATTTTAAATAAGAAAATCAAAGCAATGCTGTGGGTTTTGTGCAACATGTTCACTTGAGCCTCATAGCCAATCTTGTATCAAAGGGGGAGAGGAGAGATACTCTTTATACTAGTGGAGTAGTGGTGGGTGAAAAAACCATGTGGGGTATGTGATTTAGGAGAAAAAAGAGCTCCTCCATTCATGGTTGTGGAAATGCAGGAATTGTGATAAAAGTTAAATTTCAGGCCTCATTTAAACATAGTATAATATATTTTTTCAAAAAACTCCAAACCAAAAAAAAGTTGAGAAATCAAGTACCCTTTTACCTCCAAAAATTCATTTGAGATTTCAATACTCCACCTAAAAGTTATAGACAAATTTTAGAGGAGGTGTTCAAAAATGTCCCCAAAAAATATCCTTTCCACACACACACCTCTAGAATGTGTCAAGAATTCTTACATGAGGCTTCAAAATCTCAAGTGCATTTTTAGAGATAAATGTTAGCTTGCTTCTCCCACTTTTTTTAGTTCTCTTTTTTTCTTGGAAGAAGCGTTTATACGATGCCCAAATGAAGTCTAAAATTCAACATCAAACACAATTCTTGCATTTCTAGTTACATCTCAAATTTTTAAGAACTTTAAATTAATATTTCACCATTATTGAAACAACATGACAAACACAAAGTAGACACTTAAGGTTGTCTTAACAATGTCACAAGTTATATTGAATCAATGTTGTGAATCAAAGGCATTGTGCCAATAATCTGAATATGGTGATGTAGGGATATTGAATCCACAATTATTCAAAGGTATTGTAGCTACAATTTTTGATATGGTGTTGTAGAATATTGAATGAACAATTACTCAAACGAATTGTTTCACATTTTCAATATGGTGGTGTGGAATATTGGATTAACAATTATTCATGGTTGAATTCTTGGAAATCATCTTCTACAAGGACTTCTCAAGACTTATAAAAAAAAGTGGTCACCTCATTCTATGCTTGTGAGGGATTGTTCTATTTTAATCAATTTATGCTTTCAAATTTAAATGTTTAAATTTTAATTTTAGCATGCTGTCAAATTCTAATTCTTTTGCAATAAAATTGCTCTCAAAATTGTGACAGAGAATGCTTTGGGGTTTTAATGAAGGAATAATACCCTTTTATAATTCATACCTTTCAATTGATGTTCATAGTCTACATCAACACAACATTCAAATTTTTGAAATGTTGGTGGATATCTTTTGCCAATTGTTCATCCCTTATTTATTGCAAGCACTTTATGATAGATTATTGATGATGAAAGAAACTTGTCAATATCCAAAATTCCAATTACTTGAGAATGCAAAAGGAGACTATTTCCTCTTTCAAGCTAATTAGATTGGATTAGAATATTGTATTGTGATGCAAGTATTGATTTATTTATTTATTAGGTTTGTATGAAGAGGGTATTGTACACACAATAATCCTTTTTGTTTAGTAGGATGTCAAAGCATGTCGGAGCCCTTATTACACAGATATAGAAGGTATCTTACAGGAAATGGAACTTCTTATGAGAAGGTATGAAATCGGGGATGCTATTTTGTGAGCCTGCGAGCGCGAGCCTATGAGCCTGTGAGCTTGTGAGCCTAGAATTTTTGGTGAAATTTTTAGTGATTTTTAGGGCATGGACCTATTACCATGCTTTTAAAATTTTCAATTTTTATATCTAGTATCCCCCCTCATGGGATTTGAAATTTGTGACTTTCAAAGTTTTTTTTTCTTTTTTAATTTTCAGTTTTTTTATATATTTTTTTAAGTCCTTTTATTATTTTTCAAATTTTTTTTGCAACTCTATCACCTTCCAAAATCCATCTTGATATTGAAAGGGGTTTGGAGGTAGAGGGCTTTGGAGCTCTCAAAATTTTTTTTTCATTTATTTTCAACTTTTTTTTTCCCGACTATGTTCCTAGTTCATTTTTTTTGCGACTTTTCACCCTCGAAAACCTTCTCTCGATACCAAGAGATCAATTTCAGGGTGAAACAGTTGGAAAAAAAAAAAAAAAAAACTTTTTTTTTCCCCACGACTCCATCACCCTAGAAAACCCCTTGTTGGATTCTGGATTTTGAACCTCAAAAAAATTCAAAAATTCAAATTTTTCTTGAAGAGTATTGAGAGGCTCTTTGGAGATAGTAGGGTTTGAAATTTTAAAATTCATTAACCACATTTCCACGGTCATAGGTCCACGGTCATGAAGCTGAAATTTTACTATAAATAGATTTTTTTTAAATGCCTTCACTTTTTTTTCTCTTGGCTTAAAAAATTCACAGTTTTTTCTGGTTAATTCTTTGGGCTCACAAAACCTACAGTCACAGCTTGCAAGCTCATGCTTTTAGGTTCACAAACTAGTGTCGTTGGGTATGAAATATGTATTAATTTCAAATTTAATTGTCTATTGATGACATGATGTTAAAACAATTTTACTTTTGTTATACACTTAATCATTAGGTAAACATGGTAAAATATTCCATTGTAGTTTCAAATAACATTAGACTAATTTTTAGTTGTGAAAACATCTTTGAAAAAGTGCAATAATGCACCAAATGTTGAAACAATAATGAAACAAGGGGGAAGCAAAATTTGAGGTGTAACTATGAATGGCTTCATTTTCTATAAACAAAATTGAGAAGTGTTGAATATGGTACAATGTTAGTGGTGGAGTATTATCAATTTAGACCACACCTACATGTGCTATTAATAATAAGTAACATTGTACAACTTTCTTGACATTCTTTCTTTGTTTGATATTCAAATTTATGATTAGAAAATATTCATATCAAGCTTCTAATATCTTTAATGATTAGTATTTGTCAAATAAAATAAAAAACACATAACTTTCAAGTGCTTGAAAAGTACAATTTTATTTCATTGCTTGAATGAAACTTTGTTGTCACTGACAAACTTATGCATTACATACAGACATACTTCATATATATATATATATATATATAGAGAGAGAGAGAGAGAGAGAGAGAAAAGAAATATTTACAATGGAGAATTGAGGATAAAACCATCACTATTTAAATTTTCATTAAGCAATTATGCAAATATATGATTGAATATGCAATTGCACATTGTTTGTATAAAGAAACTACCAAATTCTTGTATGCTTTTAGTGGAAGTTAGTTGAGTACTCTAAAATCTCCATAAATACATTTTTTTACACAACATATGAATAAATTATGAATTTTCACAATGCTAAAAAATTAGTGTTCCTATGACAATATTGTACAAATTTGGTAGGAATTTGTAAAGACCATCACCTTAAGAAAAGTATCACAATTGGGTTCACTTACTTAAATAGAAAATTCTACACCTCTAAGATTGTACAATTTTCAACACTTTTCAATTTCGTTCACAGGAATGAAGTTGCTAATGGTTAAGCAAACACACAAGAATTGTGTTTGATGTTGAATTTTAGACTTCATTTGGGCATCGTATAAACGCTTCTTCCAAGAAAAAAAGAGAACTAAAAAAAGTGGGAGAAGCAAGCTAACATTTATCTCTAAAAATGCACTTGAGATTTTGAAGCCTCATGTAAGAATTCTTGACACATTCTAGAGGTGTGTGTGTGGAAAGGACATTTTTTGGGGACATTTTTGAACACCTCCTCTAAAATTTGTCTATAACTTTTAGGTGGAGTATTGAAATCTCAAATGAATTTTTGGAGGTAAAAGGGTACTTGATTTTTCAACTTTTTTTTGGTTTGGAGTTTTTTGAAAAAATATATTATACTATGTTTAAATGAGCATGAGATATTCAAATGTAGAACCTTCTTTCGTCTACTGAATACCTTGGTCTCCGATCCATACCAACAGCCACCTCCTAATCATGTCTCGATTGGAGTCCACTTCGTCCCACACGCCCAAAATCAGAGAATGACAAATTGTTGTGGCTGCATTCCACCAAGTGACATCCAAATTCAGAGTCCCTATGGGTCCATGGGCACTCCAAAACAATAGGCATACGTTGTGACGGGATGGTTTAGTTTGCCCAGCACATCTGAGTCCAGGTTGGTAAGGGAGCGACTCTAATTGCAAACACTCACCACAAAATATCCAAGCATCTCCTTCCCGATTCCACTTGTACTCACACATAAATCTGAAAGAAGGAGGCTGTTCTATTGGAACATTCTCCAAAGTCACACTCTATATGTTACCAATTGACAGAATCCAAGCTGCACGAAATGAGCATAGACGTGGGCTGATGTTGCACTGCTGCTAGAACTTTATGCTGACCTCGCCACTATCTAACACGGTAACCATAATATCTTCAAACCTTGGATTATGGTGGAGGTCGGAACATGTCTCCCAATGAAATTCACCGATTGGAGCAGCCATTGTGAATGCATGAAAACCACTGCACTGAACATCGCAAGTCAAACAATTGAAAACTACGACACTATAAGGAATCCATGTTTTAGGTGATGGATTTTAGGTGACATTCAATGTAACAATATATGTTTTTATATCAACAATGATGTCCTCCATAACATCCAGGATGTTATGACGGACATCATTGTTGACATAAAAACATGTATTGCTACATTGGATGTCACCTAAAATTCATTATCTAAAACATGGATTTCTTATAGTGCAAGAAGAAATCTTGTACATTAGGCCTCCTACTACATCCACCGCAAAACGAGAAATGGGAAGCACCAACTTCCACGAAAAAAGTGTAGTCTCGTCCCCTCTTTCAGGTCCATGATACAAAGTTCTCTTCCTGCAAGTGAATTGCTTTCAATTCAATTGCTCTACTTTATGAGCCCATCGGAATCCCTCTTCCAATCACTGAGGAGGCATTTTCTGGGTTTCAAAGGGACAACGACGGCCACTAAGTCCAACATTGGTACTGTTGTCCCTATAAGCAATCAATGAAGAGAATGCTCCTGCCCAGTATTGTAGTATTGCTAGCATCCTTGTCCCAATAGGCAATCAATTAATTTAGTGAGTACTGCATTTTAGCATAGGTACGACTCTCCTAATAGACCATCACGGAATCACACTTTCCCATCCATTACGGCTACAAGATTTAATACTTACATATTTCATTGCATCAAAAATAGACCCATCCAATATGTGGACCATCACCATTGCTACATATCTAGGCCAGCACCTCTACGTCACACGGTCAGAGTTCACAACTATACAATCATGAAAGTCTCCTATTGGTAAGGTGTAAGATGATAGCTGCCTCTGAAAAATTAATATTTGAGAATATTTCTAGTTCACAAATCGGCTCAGTCACATCACATCACAATAAGATGTACTCATTTCTGTGTATTGGAAACTTTCATGCAACCTCCTATGAATTTATCAAATCCTTACAATAATGTCAAAATCAGATCTCACGCAAGAATTCTGATATACATTTGGATCTAAGAGTTCCTTCCTTCCATTACTTCATTCTCGTTTTCCATGTCACAGCCAATTCCACAAGCATGAAATCAAACAAGATGCACGGAATTAAAGATGCTACACAATTCAATAGAAGTCTGGGAATTCTAATGATCCCATCATCTTCCTATGCGTCAATAGAAAATCAAAATATAGTATATAATTGTTTGCCTTCGGCTTTGAAGTTCTTCCTACTACGTTGAGGACAACTGATCGAGTTCACTCTTGGAAAACCCGACCTTATATGCCGCATGAATCTTGGAAATACTAATCGGTTGAGCACCCTTTACAATGTCCATCACTAGCTAGACATCTTAGCCGATTGGTAACCACGATGTATAAGCATCAATAATACTCTCCACGATGTTCGATGGTCCTATCTACTAGCTAGTACAATTGTAGCAATTGGATACTGATACTGATTTAAACATTCCCATACTTTGTGTGGACACAGACATAATTTAGCTTCGCAATCATCACCTCATCACTAGAGTACTTTAGGATTGTCAACGTCTAGAAGCAGGTAGAAGCTTCAGGCAACCCATCATCCGACAATGTGGGGGCCTCTCCAACAATTGTAACAGGCTCAAAAGCAAAGAAGTCACTATCGGTGATGAACTTGTTCAACTTATACCTCTACGAATAGGACATGTTCAACACGACTCTCTTGAAATGGGCAATTGCGTTATCGTCCATGTCTTCAAAGTGGTACATTTTGTAGAAGGTCTACGCATCAACTCCAATTTCCAAAAAATATAAAACAACTTGGGTTAAATGTGAAATTAAATTTTATTCCTTCTAAAGTGTACTAGAAATTATTTGAAGCTCAACTTCCTCAAAAAGGCAATAAGATCTTAATTGATTGCTTGAAGAGTAGACTACCTTATTTTACATAAATTATTTTGGAACACAAAAATATAATACAATATTCAAATGTCACATTTTTTGGTATCCAAGAACTTCCTTTCAATAGTTAACAACAAAATAGAGAATTATGAACTATCTAATATGGTAACTAGTATGATAACTTTGAGCAAGTAGGCAATTTAATTCATTTCAAATAGTTATTTCAAGATGTTATGGCGGACATCATTGTTGACATAGACAATAAGTTAATAAATTATTACCATTGCAATTCAAGTAGGCAATTTAATTCATTTCAAATATATTATTACTATTATAATTAATAAAATAATAAATTATTATTATTATATTAATAAATTAATAGATTTTATTATTATAATTAATAAAATAATAAATTATTATTATTATATTAATAAATTAATAGATTTTATTATTATAATAAATTATTTAAATTATCTAATTATCTAATTATCTAGCCTTACATTACTAGCCTACGAAGTGCCATTGTATGCACAACCACTTGGACAAAAAGCATCAAACAAAACAAATTTGTATGCAATACACTCTGAGCCACTAAAGATTATTATATGCAAAAAACAAAAATAAAGTTTTTTCGGCATAGATAGGGAAGGACAATCTACTTTAATGACAATAAAAGGAGATTTTAAGAAAAATATAAATGATTTTCTAAAATTTGATGGTAGAGATTTGTACAATTCAGCGGAGGAGCCCAATTTGGCTTTAGATGGGAGTTCTATCCACCCAAAAACTCATCTTGATTCTTCCTTTGGGGCAAGAAGGATTGCTACCAAACCATGCCACCTAAGGCGACACATAGAATGAGTTGTAGTTTTGGCCGGCCCCAAGTGTAAAGCCTTTGGGCCGGATTTGAAGAAATTGATTGATCTTTCTTGAAGAATTCCAACCGGCCTCCAATCCTACCCTAAGTATAAAGCATCCCTAATTTAATGACTGGTACCAAGTTTGGAGAATCGTCAAAGGTACAACTCTACTTGATTAAAACATTTGTCTCAAATACAAAATTTTATGCTATGCACAAAGGATGTAGGTTAGACTTATATTTTTCATAGCCTAATTATTCCAGAGAGGTTATATGCTATAGAGGTGCCCAATACAAGACCTTCAAAACTTTAGCTGAAACAAAAGAGTATTTGTTTAAGGCTCCTATACTGTAAGGTAAAATTCTAGGGTTTAATAGTTTTGTATAGTTCAGTCAAACGGATTAGTCCTAGCGAGGTTCTATGCTAGGCAAATTTGATTTTGCCTTGTGGTTTTGTAAGTGTGTCGACTAGTTGATAATTTGTAGGAATATATTTCAATTTGATTTTCTCCCCTAAAACTTTTTTCATAATGAATTGATAATGTATATCAATGTGTTTTGAGTGTGCATGAAAGACAAGAGTGGAGCTCGGGTGGCGGAGCTCCTAATGTCAATGTTCAACCTCTTGTTTGGAAGCTCACATAGGGTTTATTTGGATTCTTGGATCACCATGGTCCTTAAATCGGTCTATTTGCTTTGTATGACATGTAGGTTTGGGAGTAGTGCATGACAAAATTGCAGATAAGTGGCAGCTGATGACACCTTGTAGCATTGGTAAAGGGGGTCAATTGTTTGGTTTACCATTTGTAATGGACGTGTGCATGTTTATGTAACATAGGAACATAGCATTAGTTGTAAAATCCATTTTGCAGTTGCAAACAATTCAACCCAAAACTAAAAATCTTTTGACGTATTCGAAGATTATTGCTCTTAAAACGTGCGCATTGTATCAATAACCTTGATGTTGTATGGTTGAAGTAATTCTCACACTTTGAATATTTGATGATTGGAAGATGCATTTTGATATTGCTCATTAGATTTTGGAGGAATTATTGTACCAAATGTTTAGGCTATTTACCTAGTAACATGGATTAATTTTGAAAGGACCAAGGCCTTTTTTTGTAAAAAAACATTTAAAACTGCCATTTCTATAGCAAAGAGTTAAAAAAATCTAAAAACTATTTTTTTTTTGCACATCTAATTGTAGGATCTTATACCTAACTAATTTGAAAGTGTGGAAAAAACTTCAAAATATTTGATTGCACAGATTGCAAGATCTCTGCATTTAAAGTGGAAAAAACAAGTTTTTTAGTATAATGCGGGACTAAATTATTTGACTTTGAATCTTCTTAACTTTATTTTTTTGCACTACAAAGTTTTGAGCTTTAAATCTTTGAGACTTTAAAAAAAAAGTACAAAAAAAATTTAATTTTTATTCTTTAAAAAATTGTTATAAAAAAGTAGGTATAAGATAGAAGGAAAAGTTTAATAATTAATATCTCCAAGATAGAATTAGAGTGCATTAATCCCAATGGTGGTATTGTTTTAGCAAGCAAAATAAACCATGTGGCATCTTTATTTTTGAAAAATTGTAAGAGGGTGATTGTAAGAAACACTTCATGTTTTTGGCTCAAAATGCTGTTTTTTGGCATAGTACTCGCAGTACTACGCGATCCTGATAGTACAACGCATCTGACGCACGCTTGCAAATCTCAACTGTCGATTTTGGGCACTTGCAAATCTGGGCCTTCAGTATAGTACTATGGACTACTACAAGTACTTCACAGGCCACAGGGAGCAAAAAATAGCAGAAAAAGGGTTTATGGACCTTTTTATTTTTAATAATTAAAAAAAAAATCAAAAAATTATTTTTTAAAAATCCATTTTTCTAAACAAAATTGTGCACACATTGCAAGAAAAAATTCCTTTAAACTTTTTTCCCTCTTCGTAGAATTTGTGCAAAGGAAGGTCACTTTGATCCCATGTGGACAATAGACATTTTACTATTTTTATAAAAACTCACCGCCAATCCTTGAAATGTCAATAGAACTCCAACTTGTCCAATTTGTAGCTTCAAATTCGAATTTTTGAGTAAAAAATAGGACTAAAACCCCCCAGAATGGCCAAGGTAGACAGCCAATCGGGGGCAATTTAAAAATAGTAAAATAATTTTAGGAGAATTGAAAAAATTAAACAACATATAAAACTTTTGTATGCACCTTCATTCCAAATTTCAAGTTAATAGGGCAAACGATTCAAAAATTATGAGCAAAAAACTATCTATTGGAGGTCAAGGGGACAAAAACTAGGACAAGTGTTTCTTGCAATCACCCAAGAACTGCATTTAGAATTGAATCCTACAAGCCTTACTTTTTTATGAAGATGATCAAATTGTCCGAAAAACAAGATTGTCCATAACTTTTGCATAACAAATCCAAATGGAATGAATCAAAGCTTTTCATGTAGACAAAAATGTCATTTATGAGAAAAAAAATTATTTTTCTTAACACTCAAATTTTGAATTTTTTTTTGTTGCTTGGTCTCCTTTATTTTGAGCTTATTTAGACATAGCTTTTGTTCTTGAGCACCAATTGAAAAAAGAATTATATTCCCATTAAGCTAATCAATTTCTTTCTATATTCAAAAAAATATTTTAAAAATTAGGATAAAATTTGAGCTCATAAGTACCTACCCAAAATCCCATTTATCCCCTAAAGGAACAATGGTCCTTTAGGGGTTAAATTAAGGGACCTTTTTGGTAGAAAAAGCTATCTGGTCTTAATTTAAGCATCATATAGGTAATTATAAATGAAAACCTATCTTGATTATTGTCACACTAGAGTACTTTCAAACTTTAGTGATTATGAAATTATTCTTATACATTACATTTTATGTTAAATCTCCACAATTTTGGAAATTTAAATTAATCCTTGGTAGTTCTTGAGGGGATAATATTGAAACATCATTACCTTTTCTATCCAATTTAAATATGTTCATCAATTGTTGTAATGTTAGGTTCCCAGAGAAAAGTCACTTCCAAGTTGTTTTATAATTTTGAGATTTGCGTGTATTATTAATATGTGAAAGTTCAAAGTTGAAAGAATGGATTATCCACTAATGCATGTTGTCTCCCCATAAATGTCTAGTAGTCCACTGACACAATAAATGTTTTAACTTTCATTGGTTGCCTCAAAGAACTTTGCATTGGTTGTTCTTTGAGAATTTGCACTGAATTATAGTGAATGAAAGTGGTCATTCAAGTGGTTCAAATATAAATGGTACAAAATGGACAATGATTCTTTTAAATGAATATACTTTCTTCTATTTTTAAGATTAATGTGACTTGATAAATTAATGTCACAAGAACAAAAGAAATAAAATCTATGTACATTAATTTGTCTTTTTATAAACAGGGAAAATCAACATCACTTTGAAAATTAATATTACTATGAAATTTAATTTTATGTGAAAATTTACACAATGCAATCATATTTTAACCCAATGTTTTTTTATGGTTTTTGGACCAGTGGTTGTTTGACTTTCTTTTCAAGATGGTTTTAAGTTGTATGGCTCCTTCATCTGGTAGCTTTAATCAAAGGAACCACTTTTGAGTATATAGTTTTGAATATATTATTTTTCTTTGTATATTTTGGCTTTGCATAATGGATGGAATGAGGTTTTGAAAGCACTGTGGCAATGGTAGGCAAGGCCATTATTGGACTTTAGCATTTCTTAACACAATTATCTTCATTTTTTTTCTATAGGCTAGAAGTTGTTAATTTTCTTTAAGAAAATCGTGTATTTAATTGCATAAAAAAAAACTATCGCAACCTATACTATAGTACTTCCAAAAAGTGTGACTTCCGTGAATTAATTTCACATGTTGTTGACCATACAATATAGAAGAAGGTTTAGAAATTTCTCAAGCTTTTGAAACTACTCCTAGATAGAAGTTCCAAAATCATGAAGAAGATTGATTGTAAGAAGAAAGGTTTTTTATTGTGGCTGACAACAAAAAATTGTGAGCAATTTATGAGTTCTCTGCATGTGGATGTGCTCTTTGCTTAAAATAGAAATGAAATTAGTAGAAGGAAGAGGCAAAGTGCACTAAATGAAGTACAATAATATCTTTATGAAAGTGGGAAGTGAATTGAATAAACATATGTGGCATATGCTTGTAGGAAAGCCATTAATTTAAAAGCGCCATTTAGAAGTAAGCAAAGTTTAATGAAGTCACAATTGTAGAGTAATTTAAATAATTTGGTGCACACTTTTAAGACTCTATGAGGAGCATTCCAAGTATGGTCTTTATGCATTTTTAAACTTACATGCACTGTTTTCATTGCCATGGGGCTTCATTCATGCTCCTACCTAAGAACACTATTAGCAAGTGAATCTATGGTACTCGAACTTTGATTAAGTGTAAATAAATCACTATAATTCAAAAAATTATGCTAAAAATTGGCCCATAAACTTCCTGAACTTTCCCTTCTCTGGAATTTGATTAAAAAGTGGCAGCCACCACTCTCTTCCTTTCAGAGGACATTCTTGCCTTCGATGGTTCATTCACGGGCCTCCTCCCTTATTCGATCTCCAGCAACCCGGCATGGAATCCCCGTTCCCAGAGTCGTAGGAAGGCAACACCACCTGTTCCTCCCTCAGCTTGCCATCTGGTACCCTCCCATTCGTCCACCTCCCCTGCACTCGTCCCACCACGACATTTGGCCCCGCCTTGTCCCCTCTTATGGACAAGCCCCTTCCTTCGCTACTGTGAAGTCACTAATCTCCATCTCCTGTAGTCTCGTGGATCATTTCATCTAGATCTTGTACTTCGTTTGCGGTATTTCAGACTTCGCTTCGGAAGGTGCACATTGGAAAAGTGTGTCGTAGAGAGTTTGGTGCTTCAAGGGGAGCTGTGTTTGCAAGTGTGTGAGCTTTTGCTGACGATTTGGGAGTTCAAGATGGCGGAAACGTTGCCTGCTGGGGACAAGATCAAGGATTATGACTCAAGAGTGGACCCTGATGCGTCACCCGAAGTCGCGAAGGTAATTAGTAGTGTCACATTACTCTTGTTTCTTTCGTTGCTCATTTTTTCTGAATGAGTTCTGCATGCAGCGCATTGTGTTAGCAGGGTTGCGGGAACATTTCATCGTCTTGTCTCTGCGAAAAAGCCTTTCACAGCATGCATTCCAAAATTTGATAGTAAGTTAAAAGTATTGGGGGAGGTGTATAGGGTTTGGAATATATTGAAGGAATGTGTCAATGTTCTGATTTTCCGAAAGAACCGTACCCAACATGCATCTTAGGGCGTGATATCAAATTTGCGGATAGCACTAGCGTCACTTCGGCGTCTTACTCAATGCATCGGCTAAGTCATGCTTACACCCAACATGCTAATTGACGTCCAACCAAGCGCATTTATGTTTGAATACCTTTTAGTAACAATAGTTTGGAGTGGGGCTTGGAGATGGAATCAGAAACTCAGTTTCACCGTCTCCTATCTGAATCTCACTCCAGAAAATGGCTCATGTGTTCACTTTCACGGTATATCCGCGTGTATTCTGCTCTCTTGTTTCAAGGTTGCTCTTCAAACAATGTGACCCTAACCCTTGAGCTTTTCGCACAGGCGGCAGCCGAGAAGCGAAAGAAGGAGCACAGCTTTTTGGGCTACTTCTCCCTCGTCCAAATCCACGTCATAACTCTAATCTTCACCCTCTCTTCCAGCGGCTTAGTCCCTTTAGAAGATATCGCCTTCGTCGTCCTCACCACCATCTACTTGATCTTCATGAACTCCACCGTCTTCAAGCCCACCACCAAGGGCGCCCCCCCCAACGTCATGGCCGGAAACAACTGGGTTCAAAAATACGCGCTCTTCACTGCTGGAGTAGGTCTGATTCTCCCCTCGGGATATGTTCTGGGAGGCTTCGTGCACGGAGACCAGAAAGCTCTCAAAGCTGCTGCACCGCACTTGTTTCTTCTTGGGTGTCAGATCTTATCAGAGAATGTGTCATACCGGAAAGACGGAGTGTCTCTGCCAATCCGCGCCCTCGTGCCCATTTTTTACAATGTCAGGCGGTTGTTTACCATCATTGCGTGGGTGAAGGTGGACATGAAGAAAGGGAGTGAGAGCTTGGGGATGCATGGGTCCGAAACTGGACCATTCTCACCACACCAGTGGATCTTGTTTGGGAGGTACTTGGCCATTTTAAATCTGGTTGTGTGGTCGGCGAATTTGTTCTTCTTCTTGCTGCCGGTGTTTCTACCGAGGACCATGAGGACGTATTATGAGACCGAGCTGGGGGCGAGGGAGAGTAGGGCTAAGGATGCGCAGGTTGAGAAGGAGGTGAGCACTGATTTTTAGAATAGTGCAATTGGATTTTTTAGTGCGATTTGCAATTGATCGGCTTTCGTCTCAAGGGAATTGCGAAGTTTAGGACAAGAATATCAGGAGGCAAAGGCATGGTAGTCTTGAACCCACTTCCATTTTGTGATAGGAGTTGTGTACATAATGTGAACTTTTTTGGTGATTCACGTTCATTTTTCTTTTCGGTCTGATGTCTTGATGTTTGCTAGTGTCACTTGTATGAGTTGGTGCATTTGCTGGCTCTACTGGCGTGGTGATAGTGTTAACCGATTGAAATTGTTGAAGGTATGTACTTTTTTTTAATGGCACTGGTTGTTGGGGACGAAGGGGCTTCTGAATGCAGTCTCACATGTGTTCACTATGTGAGATTCGAAATGTGTGCAATTTTGATGTGTAGACAGCATAACAGATTTTAAGGAACGTGTATCACAAAAGTATCACATGAATTCCACAATGTATGGAAGAAAGAACCCGAAACGAGGTTAACTAATGGATAATGCCGATCAACAGTACTGGGTAAAGAAATGCGTATCTTCAGTTTCATGTGCGCCATGCTTCACTGAATTACCACATGCTTTTGAAAATCCCCTCTGAAGCCCCAGGATAACTACAAATTCGGACTGGAAGTGAGAAGAATAGAAATAACTTATGAATTCTCATGTGGGAGCATTTGGAAATAGGTTACATAATGGAGATCATCGAGTTTTTTTATCATGGAAAGTACAATTGCATGCACCTGGCACGTCTGCTTGTAAGTGGATATATTCGCCAAATAAATTTGTGTCCATTTTGATGTAGCCGGTAAGGCAAAGTAAACATTTCAGAGGTGTTCTGATAGAAATAATGGGGATTGTGAAAACTTTGGTTATTTTATCACATGGATTGAAATCATTATGAATATTGAAAGGCAAAAAGTGCATTGAATTCACACCTAATTCATGGACTCTTCCAATTTTTATCATTTTAGAATACTATTTTAATTCTATTTCTCTGCATCCTACTTTCTTATAAACTACTTATGGATATGTGCCATGAACTTTTAGTCCCAGCTTTGAAAAGGAGCCTTGGCCTTAGTTGGAAATATATCCACTTATAGATTGGTTATGGAGTGTTGGTTGTTTTTGGATAATTCTCCTTTACATTTGACTTTTGTGTGTGTTGACCATTTCTTGTATTAATCCATAAAAGTTTTTTGGCTATATTCTTACTAAAGATTCTCCCAAATTGTGATTTCTAGCTCAAGGACCAACCTTTAGAAAAAAAACATTTTTGAACACACGGAAATGTAGGATCTTGTAGTAAAATTGTTTGAAAAGATGTAGACACAAATGTAGACAAAATTTCTATTGTGTAGATTGCAAGATATGAGCACTTGAATTGACAAGTATTATTTTTTGAACCCTACAAAAAATTGAGTTGTTATACTTCAAATGGTCACATTTGTATGAAAAAGTGTCCAAAATGGTGATTACTCTTTGGATTTGTTTTTCAAAGCAATTTGGGTACATACTTGAAAACTTTGACATCATTTGGAATCGTACAACTTATAAGAAAAAAGTAGTAAGTAGAAAGAAGTAGAATATGATCCAAAGTACAAAATGGAATGATTCAAAGCTTTCTGCATAGATATGAATTTAATAAACCAAATTCAATTTATTATTATTTTTTAAATAATTTTTAAAGAAGATTTTTTAGCTACCCAAGTTGCCCAATTGGGCAATGAAAACTACATATTATGCCATAACTTTTTTACCATATACTCAAAAGTTGTGAAAATTGTTGGGCCTTAAATGTAAGTATTTCTCAGGAGAATGTTGTGTGAAAATTTCAAAGAATAAAAATAAAAACTCCATTCGTAGTGAGTTGTCTAAAATTGTTGTATTGCCAAAAAATCCTCATTTTAGTGCTTTAGAAACTAAGCTTGTATAGTATTTCCATGCCATAATGGTCTATTTTTCAATGTTGATTGCTTTGTATACATCATTGAAGCAATTTCTTCCAAATTTAGAGATCCTTGAAGTAGCTCTTGGATGAGGTTGCTAGTATGGTAGGCTTGTATAATTTATGCATTTTTTCTATCCAAACTTCTAATCAATCTCTTGGTTGACACAACAATGTCAATAGTGAAGCAACTAAGGCACTTGAAAACACTCTAAATAGTAAAATAAAAAATAATTCTCCACAATTAGAGGCACTTCTTTAAAAAAACGTTTTTTTTAGTATACATGTTTGTAATTGAAGATCACAAATTTTTAGGAAAAAGATCAAAATTGTGAGAGAAGACTTGTAACTATTATGAATTTTCAAAGTGGAAAATCCCTAAGTAGGTCATTCAAACCATCAAATGCCTAGTCATAAAACTGAAACCTATAGTAGAGAATCAACAATCAAGCAACTGCAATTCAATATGGGATTAATGTAAGTAAATACACTTTGGACACACTGTTAACCCTTGAAGGACAAACCCTGGTGACTGTAAACTCATACATTTTGATACCGTGGGGATCACTCATTCAAGAAAATCCAGAAGTGCTCATTGTAAGTCAAAGTACTCCAGACCTCCCATTTCCTCACAAAATTCCAAGGATGAATAGTTGCTCTTTCGTCCCCCAGTGAAAGATTCTCTGTCATCCATCGGCGCGTCGACGTTCAAGAATTAACAGAAGTCTGCTTGTCAGGAATGGGTTCAGGATTGTTTCCACCTTCAATTTAGTTTTAGGAACTTGTGGTGCACTCTTGCACCAGGATTATACAGACCTACGGCATCACGTGCATTAGTCACCAACAAGAACGACTCCGTCGAGACTCGATCGAAACAGGCAGGGATCCAGTTTGCTTTAATTTCTGACCTCACGGAACAAGTGCGTCAACCGATTATCAAGTCTATGCATTCTGGAAGTTGGGTTGCTGTGTTACGTGCGAATTACGTTTGATTTTGAAGCTTCACTGCAGTCGGTGCAGACGTACGTGACGCGGTGAGATTGTCCAGCTAGAAAAACGTGGAACATGCACGCACTCAATCGCTTGGCGCGCAATCTTGAATACAAATTCACATGATTGTGTATGGAAATACAGTTTTAATTACTTCCTGTACGTGGTAACGTGCGTACTCGGTTCCGTTCAGTTCAGTCGGTGTAGATCAAAACCTAAGAAACGTATACATGAGTTTGACTAATTGGCAAAAAAAATATTCGGTTCCACCTTCAAGGCATTTTCTTCCTCAGTCTCGGACCACACGATGCAGTTCGAACCCCGTTTTACGCTAAAAGGATCGCGATTCGGAGACTGGAATTGAACAGCTCGAGCTCTGACTCTTTTCCCTTTTTTATTCTTTGGAGTGATTCAATTTTGGAGAACAGAAGCTACTCAAACTTCGTCAGAGTAGCTTTTGTTTTGTTGAAGCAAACTCAGCCTCCTCCTCTCTACTCTAGAGCCAATGATTTTCCATGAACAAGGGGGCATGCCTACCCTTGCCCCCCTCCTCTTGATCGCAGACTGAAACCAATGTCGACATTGACTGCCAATCTCATGTCTGCACGTTCAGTCTCCCGCAATCTCATGTTTACGTACACCACCAGGTTTGACAGAAATCATGAATCAAAGGAAGAAAGGTGCATGAAAAGCAATAGATTATATAGTTTCACAATATATAATTCTTCCAACTGCTGCAAAATGTAGCATTGTTGTTTACGGATCTGGCTGTTTTCAAATTTAATTGCTCAGTATTGTGCCCCGTTCAGTCAATTAATGCCCTGGCTGATGAAAGAGAGAAGGGGGTCTGTTGAAGGGCGTGTTTTTTGGTTTTCTGGTGTCAGATTGCACTTAAAAAAATAATTTGGCTTAAAAATGGTAAATAACTGTGAGGTTTGTTGCCAAAAAAAACCCTTCAAATTATAAAGAAATCTTGGATGAAATTTTCAAATCGTGGATGAAAACATAATTACAAACATGTTATACTTATGAATGTGATATTTTCTATCTAAATATTTAGATGAATGTTAAAATTTGGAGCACCATTATAACATTTCATATTGCCACTTTGGCACTTCACAAAAAATAAAATAAACAAACCAACCCTGGTCTGCTCACGTCTACTGGCAAGTATTGCGAGTCTAAAAGAACTGAACTCCTGGCATGCAATTGATTGACTTGGTCAAGGGCATGCCCAATGCAACCCTGTGAAAATTTGATTTGGACTGGAGTACAGCAGTAAATACTTCTGAGTAATTATCGCAGAAAAGGTCCACCACTGTTTTGCTTGATCTGGGGTTAAATCTGGAGTTGCATCAAATCTCGTGTAGAAACCAATGTCGAAACCAATGTCGAAATCAAGCTGTAAGTAACAAAACATATCCAAACTGACAGCAAAAATCTAATGAAAAAAATTGTCCAAATCAACCTAGCAAAGACACCTATCATAAACGTTTTGATTGACTTGATTTTCAACTAGGGATGGACTACCATAACATACATTTTGGCTTGAATATTCGACTTTGTCAATCAAGATTAGACATTGGTAGCTTGTCTACCACTCCTAGTACCCATGCATGCATTCTATTTGCAAAGATTAGTGGTAAATTCAAGCCCTAGCTTAGAATGAGTTCATTAGACTCACCTTTGGACTATCTAGAATCACTGACTTTGCTAATGACACTCCTACCACCAAACGTCACATGCCGATTAGTGTGAAACAAAACATTCCCTTCAACCCTGGTTCATTTACTGTATATTACGCCACCAACGTTACAAGTACACTACTCCAGCTAAGCTTACTAAGGCAGTTAGTTAGACGTTTAAAAAAATGGCGGCTCCTCCAGAATACCAACTGACACAATCCCACCCAGAAAATTGAAAAAGTCACACGCGCTTCCTGGAGTATTGAAGTTGAAAAAAGAGGATATATATATTTAAAACGTTCTTCATATGTCTGTCTAGATCGCACAGGGGAATTTTTTGGGTTTCCTAAGTGCTAAACTCACTACCATTACCACTTTGGAAGTGGTAATAGTACTGATTTTACCACTCTGAATGTGGTAATGGTAGTGAGTTCACTACATAGTAAACCCAAAAACTCCCCTTGTGAGAAATTTCCATTGCTGTGATTTTGCAGAGTGACATTACACAATAAATATATACTTGGAAGCTGATCCATTTGATTTCTAACTTGATGTGCTTGAATGTCTCCTCCTGAGAGATCATCATTGATTTCAGTTATCTGCCGCTGTTGTGAATAGTCTGTCTGTCTGCCTGTCTGTTGCATCGTCGGGTTGCCTTTAAAAGAAGCCGCGCATCATCAACTTCGAAGGTAAGGTGTTCTGTTTGATTGTAGTCGACTGTGGCATGGCGTCCAACCAAGGGGAGATGTTTCGAAGATGATGTGAGGAATTAAGTTGAAAATTAAGACGATCGTAATACTCTTTCATTGCTTTCATCATTCTGATGTTTTCTTTAAACAGCAACTTCAACCTGCACGTCAATCTTCCGCCTTCACGTGAAGCTAGCTTGTTGCGATTGAATTACTGCATTTTAGTGACCTTCAAGCCGGACCTTCAAGCACTTCAAGACCAGCAATCTTTCACCATGAGCTCAGAACAGGAGAGTAGTCTTGATGATGTAAGTATTGATCTCAATTCACACTGACTAGCTACTCGATCTTCATAAAATCTAACATCTTCACTTCGCTTTGGTTTTTGAACAGTAAAACAAGGTTGTTTCAAGGACTTTGAGATAGACGTAATTACTGTTATAGCTAAAAAATATTCATAACGAATGGCGAGTCTCTCAGGGTGGTTAAACTGTCTTCACATGGTCTCCTCATGATGAATAGAAATCTTCGTTATGAATCAGTCACTGTCACCACAGGGAGACCGGCCTCTCTGGTCATGAATCATGACAACGGTTCTGTTGACTGTTCTTGAAATAGATTCTAAAAGAGCCTACTTTTTTACTCAATAATTTTGGAGTTTGGGGACTTCAGTCTATACTATACCGTACCCAGCTTGATTAGCTAATTTGGTTTGTTATCAAGAAAACTGTTTGTAATCGGATGGTGCGGGTCTTTTTTCTCGGTGTGTTAATAATGTTTCAGTGCTGTCACAGATTATGAGTCCTGTAGATCCATCCGATGGCCTGCGCAACAGAACCGAGCTCCCAAATCAAAAGGTACAACATGATCATCAAAGCTGATAATTGTGCCAAATGAATGTCGAAATGAAATAGTGAATCCAACCAAAGTCGGTGCTAATTCAAATGAATAACTGGTTTATGCCTAGAATTGAAGAGCCTGGTTTGATTGAGTATCCGATACCAAGCACATGACACTAGCTACTAGAACGCAAGCAAGATACTGGCTGCTGAATTTTGATTACTGTCCCTAAACATGAGTCCGAACAATTTAGAGTCTACCTCTGAGAGCAGGCATCAAATCGTAGCATTCATTATCTGTGTCCAATTAAGTAAGTGAGCATTTAAAAGATAATTATGTACAAGGTAGGATCATGACTAAAACGTCATGTGGACTTAATATCGTTAAATTTGTTAAGTAGGCGCCATCCGGCACCAGAAATTATGACATTCATCCACACAAGGCTCTGAAAACTACGACTGATACCGGTTTTGTGATGTGCGTCCTAAGTTTCTTGCCATGCCAAAGTCGTGGAATTCTACCAATTTTACGAAGTTAACTATTTTGAACAGGCTTAGTTAAATCAACTACCTCCAAATTCCAGCAGTCTTAATTAATACGCATTTGCTCACAGGGTTAGAGTTGTTCTTATGCGGTAGAATTTCGAACAAAAAGGAGAGCAGGAAGGATCGTGGCAGACACGGAGATGCTTCGGCGCAATCAGAAAACAAGTATCTATTGCAGAAAGTAAACATTATCTATCGCAAGATTACAAGACCAGTCCGCTTACAGTACTAACTAATTTTTTCCTGTTGTTCAACTTGGACACAGCTCGAAGTATGGCTTCAGCTCACGAAGGAATTACCTTCGGAAGTCATCAGAAGCTTGGAAGCTGACCTTCGCAACGATGGGTTGGGTAAGAAGATGTTTCTTGACTCAGTACAGTACGTATATCAATGTGTCCTCCTTTTCAACTGTTTAATATGAAGTTCATGTTCAAGTTATAACTACCCAGATGATGCATATTTAATGTTAGTGAGATACTCAAAACTTGTGCGATTTCACATTTGCTCGGGAATTTGCTGCTATAAAATCAACATTTAGAAAATTGGAAGCCAATGTTAATTTGAAGTTCATTTGACTTTACCTTAATATGAATCGAGCCAATGTCGTATCAGATGATTAGCGTTAAATTCTCAATCATTAATAACTTTGTAAGTCTAACTGGGATCATTCGAGATGGAAGATTCTGCATCAATGATTTATATGAAAGTCTGCACTATGTCACCATCTGAGGTTTGTCAGTGGTCTCACTTGAGATGAAATTTTTGTTTCTAAAATAGAGGTCTGGGTTGCTGTTGTCTGGTTCTGTGCAGAGGAGGTTCAAGTAGCTGCCAAGTTGAACAACGTCATAGTTGTAAGCGGATTCCCTCCTGAAGGTGGATATGAGACCATTAATGTTCTGAACAAGGTCAAGGCACTGTACGACGATGGTGCCATAACGACGACGGAGCCATAATCAAGCAAATTCGCAAGGGAACTGGGAAATGAGCTTCCAGCGAAAACTTCGTGCAGAGAATTGACAGAGGTCTTTGATTAAATGAAGATCCTCTGGAGTATACAGTTCATAAATAATTGTTGATGTGACTGCTTAGTTTATGCAAATATGCCTGCCACTGGGCTCTAAAAAACTATCTCTATACATGGTTACCTGCGGTAAATAATTTTCAGTGTACCCAATGTTTACGATCTGAAAGTTTTCTTTTCCAGAAATTTTTTGGCATTCTCCACATTACAATATGATAGAGTTTTGCAAGCCTTACTTGTACAGTACAGCAGTTTATACTTGATCCAAGAGCAATGATCAATAACTCGATTCTTGAGACCTAATACATAATATTTTGAGAACTTGCTTCAACATCTCGATTCTTTTTCTCAGCATCTTCAGGTCCAGATTGAATTGAAAATTTTGCCAATATCCACGTTACTGTCGAATAATTTCACCAACTACCGTAAGTGCTAACCACATTATTTTATGTTGAATGGTACTCGAAACTGTTAAACATCTATCGGCAAGCATGGTCTCTCCTCAATCACTGTCGCTAATGACTTCACGATAAAATTATGTGTAAAACGGAATTAAGCATGTTTGAGCGATATTAAGGTTTGCGTCAACTTACTAGCCAGCACGCAGTTCGTTTATGTGATGCATATCCATAAGTTTCCCGGCGAGTCCATATTTTAAATCTCTTTCCTACATTTTGAATGTTCTTAAAGTTGTGCGTATAATTGCTGTCGAATTCATGGTTGACGAAGGGATAATAATTGCCCATCTGAGTTCCAATTCACGCAATTGAGTGACGCAATAGGGCTGTCCTCAGGAGAAGTCCAAAATGGAAATGGAAACTGGGCAAATATCCTTTTGTATCTATGGAAATTAGACATATATAATACTGCCTTTTTCAATCCCAATTCCATTCGTCGTGTGTCTTAGTGCATCCTATTAATGAATCCTCACTGGACATTAACCGCGGAATTCTTCAAAAACCGCGTAGATGGACATTTGCATTTCGGATTTCTCCTCTGCTCGGTCGAAAGAAATAAAGAAGCAGTGCCACTTTTGATCTCACTAGATTTATCAGTGATTTATGTTACGATTCAAAATTTCCATTCCTGAGGAGAAATGTATCCCAGGACCCACTCCAGAAACCCTCCATCAATTTCAGTTTCTAATTATTGCTCTTCTGAGTTTCGAACGAATTTTGTCGGTAAAGAGATGAATCGTCGGTATCGAGAAATCCCAAGCTTGAACCTAGCTTCCAGTCCTTTGCCACTAATCTTGCTGTAAATCAAAAGCACGTAAGTTACTGTCAGAGATTTGTGAGCGGATTACGGCTTCAATCAGGTGATTACGAGATTCTTGACCTCTTAACAGTGGTAATAATATTTTTTTTAAAGTTAGAGTTCCAGTGTTGGTAAGTTAGTCCGTAGTAGTTCTTTCTTTTGGATTTCGAAGCTGGTAACGTAATAGAAATCGTCACTTTCATTAAATTGGTGCGATTCTGGAGGCCTAGTTGCAAAAATTGTGGCATTCATCTGCACAAAGCTGAGCTAAAAACTATGACGAGACGGTGTAGATTTCTGTTCCAGGCTGCGCTCCAAAAAAATACCAAATTCGTGGGATTCTGCCAATTGGACGAAAATTGGCGTTTTATTCGTCAGCCAGCAAGGGTACAATTTTCGACTTAAACCACCCAATCGGCGTTTACAATGGAGACCGTGTACGAAACCAGTGATGACCTTGACAAGTTTCAGTTGTTCAATAATAATACAATTATAGTTAATTATGTTTGAGTTTTACCACCAATCTGGCAGCTCCTTAGCTTGGTGTCCCATGAACTGGACAATTGGTATTAATCCAAAATTTGGGCTACTCAACACGGGGAGAGGTCAATCAGATTTTACACTGTCAAACATGCCTGGGCACAACTTTTTGTGAAAACCTCCTGTTTGCGAAGACCCTTTGATTTTTCCTAACACTAAGTTTCTTCCAATCCGGCTTAGTTGGTTGCATGTGAAGCTGCTGGGATTCTTTGACTCAGATTTCTAAATAATTGCAACAGTGATCTCTTTTTTATTAACATTTTGATAAGTTTAGTTAGTTCACAAAGATAATTAAAGTGTTTGCTTAATTTACCCTTGAGACATGCTTCAAAATCCCACTATAGAATCTATCATTATAACAGATTCTGTCTTAAATTAACAGAAGCAGATCGAATTGGAGCCTGTTCAATGAAATTCGACTCCTGTACATATTCGAGTCAAATCCTGCACGAACATGCACGGCCAATCCAAGTCATTATCTTCTCTCCTAGATTGGCCTATCATGTCGTATTCTCTTTCCATTTTATCATCCAGTGGTGAGTGGCTCTCATCCTCTTCGCAGTTTTTGCATTGAAGGTTGAATTGCTCGAGTCTTAAGAGACCTAGTTTGGAGGATCACCGCTAAACAACTATTTAAAAGAGTGAAAATAAGGGAGTTCAATCAAAATATGGAACTTAAATCAAAAGAAGTAATAATTTACAATACAAGACTTTAAGGACCCAAGATACTAAATCTCAAATTGTCCATGTCTTGATGATGTTGCAATTTTGCCCTGAAATTCTTCATGTAGTGATGGTATTCAAAATGAACATGCGCTGCTCAGGAACATTATTTAGTCGAAGTTAGTCACAGACCAGGTGGTAATAAGCTTGAGCACTTTTGAGGTTTCGTGTTGTGGATGCCACGTTCCTTTAGATTTATCAGAAGTCTCCGAAGATGCCAAATTTACAAGACATCATCAAAGTCACTACAGACACTGTAAAGGCCACCGTCCATGGCCAATACTTAATCTACCGACACCCAGTTTTTGACGTGGTTAGTCCATGTTTAACGGAATGTTCAAGCGGCTAAGTGATGACCCAGTCTGAATTAGCATTAAAAATTCCATACGTGTTCTCATAGAATACGTCAATTCGGTTAAATTGGTGGTACTCCATTCACCAGTTCGACTTTTTTATTTGCTTGCTGCGCCAGATAGTAGATAATTATGCTAATTAATACGCAAAATGCATTTCATCCACAACATTAAGCTACGATTTTAGAGATACATGCAAATTGAATTTCTTCCATCGCGCATTTCCAAGCTACAGTAGGATTTCCAACCCCATCCCTTCTCCTGTCTCCCTAATTAAATCATTTCATTTCCTTCTTTGATTGAAAGTCCACCCACGCCAAGTTCGAGGAAATCAATTGACTTAAGCAATTCTGGTCCTTTTCACACTCAGTCCGATTGACCTTCTGTGCCTGTGAGGAGAAGCATCCATGTCTGGCTGGCGGTGGCAGACGTACTCACAGATTAATTATAATATACTGAACTCTTGCAAGTCAATCTTCAATCTAATTGACTATCTTTCTTTTTTTTTCTTTTTGAAACAAATGAACAATCTAATTGACTCAAATCAAATTGACTTCAATCAACAGACACCGAAACACGCCGACTGTTCAATTCAATTCGACCGACTGCTGAAAAACTGGGAGTGTAGATCCGGAGGCACCTTCCTCGCACTTGATCACGTTGGTCCACGCCACTTTTTCAACTTACGTGATCATCTAGCTCATGACCATCGACTCTCGTGATTTCAGGCACATGAAGCTGTCTGTCTGTCTGTCTGCCCGGCCGGCCGGCCAAACGTAGAAGTACCGCAACACTCTTCACTGATTCACATTGGTGTTTCGATCTGAGATTTTCTCTTCAAAATTCAAACATAAAATGAACACGGTATCAGGTCTGCAGCGGCCAAAAAAAAGCGGGTTCGAATGTTTGCAGACATTTGAACATTATTAATTAATTATTCCTTAGTTCCGGTGACATACAATCAAGCGAATTCATGACTGTTTCTCTTTCCAGATTTTCATGTGAAGAATTCCGTGCTCAGACAAATCCCCCTGAAGAAGAAGATGTTGTGTGAAAGATGACCACCGGCCACTGTTTGTGAAACTTGAAAAGGAAGTCGAAGTCACACGCGTTTAATTTCCTGGAAAAAAAAATGTGATAAGTTTCTACGCGCTGTGAAATTTGTCTGCTGATTTTTTTAATTTCTTGTCTGCGAATGAAGCCTTTTCTGCGCGTTGTATTTGGATCCACCTTGCAGACATTGAGCCCAATATATACATCATCTTTCTCCAGAAATTGAAGACCATCAGTTACCTGCAACTGAACCTTGTAACAAGCCTGCATGTGTTAAATTGCGTTCAAGTTTGCCTCGAAAGTTGGACATCAAACTGCTCATCTGATCCATAGCCTTTCAGGTAAGTCGTTTTTTGAGTTCTAATTGGACAGGTCTATGAACAGAATGATGTGAAATGTTTTGGAGATGATGTATGAAAAAAAAAAAGAGAGAGAGAAGGTTTCACATAAGATTGGACATCTCGTTGTGCTAGCCTGCGATAAGTACGTGCTGTCTAACCATCTGATGTTTGGAGACTTGATGCAGTTTTTGAGCCCAGAGAATACCAGATTACGTGTCATTGACTGAGAAGAAAGTTGAATTACTCTGGACCAGTTTTTGTTGTTGTAGTTTTGACTAACTTCGTCACATGGATGCAATTTTCTGTGTCATATTGTTGATGCGAATACGTAGAAGAAGTTAGTATAAATCAGATGCTAAGAGTATCATGAATAGAGAGTTTGTTGGGGTGGAAATTTTCACTAACTACGTACATCATATGGATGTTATATTGTTGATAAAATTTGTCATTGAAGGAAAATAATTCTGGTCCTAAGACGAGGTAGGATAGAATTAACGTGAATTAAGAGTTTGGTGCCACGAGGTAGTTTTACTAACCACGTCAAATGGTTGCAGAGTACATGTGTTGTGTGTTTGGGTAGTTCTATTAATTCTACTAATTCTATTACAAAGATGCAGTTTACTTGTCTTACTGCTAACACAATTTTATGTTTTACAGTGAAATGATCTTTTGTTGATGTTTGGTGTGCCCTGTAAACAGCTGCTTCGACTGTACGACGACACTACAATAATCTTCCACTTGAGATTTGGAGATCAACTCTTCTTGCAAGCCATTGAAACTGATTTCGATTTCCAGTCACCCGCCGCGCGCCGACAAAGGAACAAATCACGATGGCCGGCAAATATCTTCCTAAAGTAAATTAATCACTGAATCATCCAGACCCCTTTCATTTCTGCCTCATCTATGTATGCATTTTCTATGTGCGCATAGGTAAACTTGGCGTGTAAATTTATCTCCCGATTTTGTGATCATGTCCTCATTGTGATGAAAAAATCCGTGCCAGGTTTGAATTTGAAGACTTTGTATTGAAAACATTGCATCATGTATTGATTTCCAATCCTACATTGAATTACAGACTTTTAAGATGACTCAAAAGGATGATTCACGATTCAAGGCACAAGAGCAACCCAATGATGAGGTAACTATAAACCTTGACCTCGAAATTATGGTTATGACAGAGTTTCAGTGGGTGCAAGTGTGCTGGAATCCATGTATGGACTTACAAGTACTGATGTTTCTGTTTTTTTAAATGTACACCTTGAAACAGATCAACGTAAAGATACTCCTGACTGGATCGGTTTCGTTGAGTCTCAGGGACTTGAATAGAGAGCTCAGAAATGATAACATGGGTAAGTACTATCTGAAGTTGATTCAATCTCTTGAACCTCACTTAGATAATTTCACTAAAAAGTCTACAAAAGCATTTGGGCACAGTTCTTATTGTCAAATGGACCAAGTTTTGGTTTCAGAGTCTTGTTAAGAGTCTGCAGTAGATTCTAGAATCTCGTAGAATCCAGTTTTTGGACACCGAATGAACAAATTAACTCCGAATTTTCAAAGAAATGCAAACAAGTTTACCCAAAATCGACCCTAGTCCCTCAAGAATACCAGCTATTGATTCATTTTAGGAGAGAATATATAAATATGAATATTAGAAACAGGTCACAATTCGGGTGCAGCCACCATATGAATTCCTTGGTCTCATTCACATGAACTGAAATTCACTTGGCAAATTCACTTGAACGTTCCATTTCTTTTCCAACCTGCAATCAAATCTTGAATCAAATTCATTTGAGACTTACCCGTGGTCGCATTTCCAATGTGGTTTTCGCTGAATGTAACTTACACGGAGTTGTTTCCCGTTCATGTGCAGAGGCTTCTCAAGATCGTAAGAACAAGAACGCAATAGTTGTTCAAGGCATTCGTCCGGATGATGGTTATGGTGCACACAATATTCTGACGGTGGTCCAGAGTTTTGACAGGGGAGCAAGCATCATTCAATAAAGGGTCATCAGTCGTTCCAGTATTGTACAGAAATTTTAATATTTCTGAAGTTTCATAGCTTATGTTTCCTGTACATAGACATTGATGAAACCTCCGCAGAATATTACAGTATTTCTCGGATGACCGATATGTACAGGACAGTAGTTCAGGCAGATACGGTGTGCAGCAGGCCTCTAATTTGATAGCTGTACATAGAATCATGGTGATTAGCTGGGTATATTTCAACTTACGTGATCTGATGATTTACGTTGCAAAATTGTTGCATTAAAGTACAAGTGTTGAAAAATCGTGCTCACCGTTATTTTCATTACTGTACCAGTTAACTTTTTTCTTCAGTCTCTCTGATTTTCACCAGCCATAATTGGGCACCATATCAACCATCCAATCTCAAAATTTTGCAAAACCATCAGCATGACTACAGTGCACAAATCTCGTATTCGTCAAATGGCAGTTAATTTGGCCTAGTTTCGGTCGCCAAGTGAAACCTCTTTCAATTATAGAACTCTGGTGACATGAGAGTTATAATTTACAGAGCTTTGGATACTTGAGCACCATTGATTTCTTTTCGTGCTTAATATGACAAAAATTCACAAATACCACCATCAATAAGTGATAAACGGAATTGGCAATAGATCCAGCACTAGGCTGGAATCATGTTCAGAATACACATCTCTTAACTTTGCCATTATATATTCTCTAATAAGAATCAACAGATACTCATCGTCCAAATCACGACACTTGTTCGAGCAAGGGTCAGACAATATTCAAGACTGGATCAATTCGTCTTTTAAGTCGACCACAAAACAGAAAAAGTCGTCATATGAAATAGCAATCTCACAGGAGACACGATTATTGGAGAATCATGAGGGTCTACCTCTGGTTTAGGGACATTTGATTAACAAATACTCTTTGTTCACACTATTGATTTCGATGTCACTCCTTGTCATTTGGCATTTCCGAACAAACCCAAGAAGCCAGGTCACTTAAGTTTTCATTTTTGAATGAATCATGTTCTTGCATTGTAGCTTGGTGCCCCGATTCCATATGGGCACCAAGCTAGTGGACCTTGTTATAAAAAGAAATTCTGAGTAAAATGCAGTTTTTACATCGATCTCCTTGAGGAAAGCATTCACTGATTATACACATGATTGTGTGTGCAAGATCACTGAACTGATTTAGGTCATTGATTATTCAAGTGCAATTTGCTGTGGAAACACAGAATGTACCATGTTTTCTTGTCATGCCAAGAGTGGAAGATCTGATGAGGTTTACGAAGGCAGGGACTGAGCTGCAGCGAGACTTCACTTGAATCGTGTAAAGGCAATGAAAAGTGTGATGTTTGTGACGTGTTGCAAGGGCAGCAGGTGAAAGTAGTGACAAATTAAAGGAGAATTGTGTGGACGCTTGTAATCCTGTCCTGTCGTTGCTCGATCGTTGTCAATAAAGAGCTGCAACATCAAATTTTTAAGTAAGTTGGTCTATTTTCAAAGATCACTTGAATGTTGACAACTTCGTCTTCTCACACATGTCAGTTGCAGTGGCTGATTGTATCTCAATCGCCTTTTGAGAGCAACCAGTGGACGCAAAAGAACGTATCTCTTCGAACCAGGATCTTCTGCAAGCTTAGAATCTCTCCATTTGAACAGTGAGTGTGTCTTCTGTGGAATTGAGGTTGGAGTTACATGGAGCTTTGCCTGGAATTGTCTTTGCAATGGTGGAATGGACAGACAGGGACCAAACGCAATAGCAGGGTTTGATTGAGAGGGAGAAGGGGAGCCTTACAATCGTCGGCACGCTTGAGAGTTTTGTGACGACCCTGAGAGTGAGTGCAGATTGTTGGATTGCTGGATTTTGGAATGGAGGACTGAATGTGTAGGGACCCACTGCAATATTAGGGTTTGATTGTGAGTGAGAAGGGGAGCTTTACAATTGTCGGCACACTTCCACTTCCACTTCCACTTTAGAGTTTTATGACGATCCTGAGAGTGCAAATTGTTGGATTGTAGTATTTTGCTTTGAAAAAATGTGGGGCGATTAACAAGGGAATGGCAGATTTTGATAGTCTTTTGTGGAGCGCACTTCCTCCTGACTTGTGGGAGAGAGAGCATTGTGCAAGTTCTGCACTGTTTGCAAGAAGTGGTGCTCATTACCTGCAAGTTCTAGTTTTCGCAACGTTCGTCTTGCACTGCACCGCAAAGAGTCCACCATTCTGGTCTCAAATGGCAACACGGTTGTTGCAATTTATAACAGAGCTGGAAATAAGTGGACGGTAATTGATGTCTTGGTCCTTCGGGTTGCTTTTTCCTTCATTGGTGTGAAGAATTACAAGATTGAAGCTGCCAGGGGAAGCTTGCTGGTGCTTTGGTCAGCTTCTAAGAATGAGAAAGTGAAGGCTGTGGTGATCTGTGACCCTATTGCGAAAACATGGCAACATCTGCCTCCCATGGTGATCCATACGGAGATTCGCTCAGTTGTACACATGGAAGTCACCACCAATCTTTGTGCTGGGTTCTGAGGATCATATAGCCACAGAACCTCTAAGGTAAGAGGTCCTATAATGGACCATCTAAGGACTGAAACAGAATTTCAGGGAGGTAAAACTCCTAGAAATAGTTTTCAGTAAATTTTCCTTCAAAGACAAGTACAATTGACATCTAACCCAAGTCATTTCATATTTTTCTGAGCTTTTTTGAATTAGTTATCAAATTTTGAAGTTGAAAGGACATAGGGCTCTTAAATGGTGCCCTAGCTAAAATGTACAGTATAGTGCTGAAGGCTTTGAAAAAGCAACATGTACAAGAACCGTATATTTAAGATAGGGCACCATTTTAGAACCCGCTCCATTTAAGAGCCTTCTATCTTATTCCATATTTACTACTCATTCCTGGATAATTGGCATCTTCATAGCTATTTGTCTAATAGGTTTCAATCCAGCCATCCGCTTTTAGGTTTGTTGTACAATGAGTCTTTTCATGCATTATTTTATGATATTGTGGTGCAGAACCTCATCCTCATGGCCTACAAAATTACTAAAGATGTGCAGATAGATGTCCATATTCATTTCTTTAGGTTCTTTTGATCACGGGTGAGCTCTTGTTGACAAATACATGGTTGTATCTAGTTACTCCATGCAAAGAACACTATAAGAAATTTGTGGGGTGAAAGCATGCTAATAGGAGCCAACTTGGCCGTAATAGTTGCTTTTTTTAATGAAATTTGAAATTTGAAGTATCAAAATTGTAAGTTTTTCTTAAAAGATTGCAATACTATATTTAAACAATATACATATATCTTGTTTATAAATATGATAATATTTTAGAATGTTTATAGATGAAATAAGGACAAAATATCATATGTAACAAGTCCTTTTTAGTCCTTACATGCTTTAAAATTAAATTAATTTTTTATCATCATGGATGAGATTTAGAGGTTGTCATTATCCTTGCCTTAAAAACAAAGTAGGAAATTTTATTTTTCAACTCTTCTATAATGTACATGGTGTAAGAATTATATAAGATTTTTTAAATTTCAAGCATTGTTGGGTGAATGCAAGAAACACGTGTACAATTTGTTGCGTTTTATTATAATATTCATGACTTTTTCTAGAGTACTATAAAATCAGAAAATTAATTTTAAATCTGAAAAAAATATATGACTTACGTAGACACCTTTAAGACAAAGGTATTCATAGAAGGAATTGTATAGAAAAATTCTTTAAGTAGGAGAACTTAAAAAGTGCCAAACCTTAAGAAAATACATACCTTCATGTTTTTATTTGGAAAAAATAATAAAAATAAGTAAATACAAAAAATTAAAGGTGAACATTTGCAAAAACACTATAGAAATGGTCATTCACCAAAAAAATCACCAAAATAATATTTTATATATTTCAAAATTCAACCAAAAAGAAGCTCACTTTGTAGACTTCTAAACCATATAAAATTAACTATTTTCAAATATCCTTCTAAGCTAGAAGTCTACTAGAAGACTATCCCATCCAAATTTCATCTAAAAATCATTAAAAAAAAAGGTACTTCTTAGTAATAAAAACTTTCAAATTGTCATTTGTGACATTTAATCATTAGTACTATTTTAATAGTAAATTATTTTTGAAAATTATGAAAAAATTATGTAAGGTGTATGATAGTCATGAGTACATTCTCTAAAAATATTTAGTGATTTCAAGAAAAAGTTTAAAAATTATGACCAAAAAACAGAATACTACTTAAGTTGTGACAGAAAATAGTACAAGTGTTTTTTGCATTCACCGTGTCAAATAAGCAACTAAGCACATTTAAGAAGATTGATTAAAGTCTATTGGTGGCTCCTATTAGCATGCTTTCAACTTGTGTTTTAGATGACGAATTTTTAGTAACATCCAATGTAGTAATCCGTGTTTTTATGTCCAAACTCTCATCCGCCATAACATCTTGATGTTATGGCGGATGAGAGTTTGGACATAAAAACACGGATTGCTACATTGGATGTCACCTAAAATTCATCATCTAAAATACAAGTTTCTTATGGTGAACTATAAGAATCTTGCATTTTTGGTGATGACCCCTAATTTTTTATGACGGATTTTAGGTGATGTCAATATTAACAACCCCAAATTTGTATGTCAACAAAAATGTCCAATGTAACATCAATGTTAACATAAAAACATTGGATTATCAACATTGATGTTATGTTGAACACTTTTGTCTACCCAATTTTTTTTGGATTGTCAACATTGGCATCACCTAAAATTTATCATAAAAAAGTAGGGCTTGCCGCCAAAAACTTGGATTTTTTATAGTGTCATAAAGCGATTATGTATTTTGTACTTGTGTTGTATACTTACGCATTCTGTAATAGTTGCACCTCTTCACCCAACTCTTACCTTCTCTTTTAAACCTTGAAAGGGCTTAAGTTTGTTTTTTTAATGCAACAAATTAGTGAAGCATTTTAGAAGCCTTTTCAGGACTTACATATTGTATAAGACTTTCCCTTCAATGTCTTCCTTGACTCTTATATCCTTGCTAAGTTCATGTTTTAAATTTGTATCCAAACCCTTTGCTTTCAAGAATTTGTTGTATTTCAAAGAATCGCAATGTGGTTGACATCACAAGAAAGTTGACATTGGGTGATTCATCTAATTAAAGTGCCTCTCAACAAGGTATCATCATGCTTATGTTAAGTGACAACAGTGGCAATTAGTATTAAATTATAAAGAAAAACTTGAAGTGTTGTACATTCCTTCTTCCTTCGAAACTAAAAGTGAGAAACTTTCTAAAGGGCACCAAGTTAGGTTAATTACAACTATTGGGAGATTTTGAAAGTTTTGAGTGTAAAGAGAGATAACTTATTGTAAAAGGAATTAGTTCGGCCAAATCATAGATGCTCATTGCAATAGGTTTGTGTACCTACCTAGGTCTGCAACTTCCAATGTATTGTCAAACCTTACATTTTCTGAGATGTGGTGGATAGTTGTAAACATTGCAAATGAGAATTCAATGCATAGTGATGGTATTCATAAATACGGGTTTTTTAAATTATGGTTTCTTTTGAACGGAAGATCTGTTTTGGGCCACACAAAATCTGCACCATGCTGCTTCTTCAAAGAACTTGATTGATCAGTTATGTCAGAAACATCCCGAAGTAGCATAAACAATGTGTGTAGGGAGTACTACTCGAAGGAAGCCCAGACTAGCAACTCAACCCACCAAGTTCGAAGTTAGAATCACTTGTTTTTTTACTCTAATGTTATGGTTCCGTGCTTTGTGGAGGTACTAAATGTCTTCGTCTTCTTTCAGTTTTCTCTTCTTTGTTTGAGCATGTTGAGCTTTGTTATGCAGAAATTGTGCAAGTCGGAGAGACTAGCAAAATACCATTATGGTAACAAAGGTGAGCTTTGATTCCAGTTTTTTTAATTTCAAATTCATCAAGGATCAGATCATACGTATATTTTGTCATATTTGTAGACAACCCCCAGGTGCTTGATGTCATAGAATTACAGTTTGTATACATATGAATTTCTTTGTTGTCACACAAGGGGTTTGAATGAATATTTGTATGTATTCTTGTCTCATTTTTTCTTGTCTACCTTTCATCTATGTTGGTGACTTTCTTGTGTGATTTGGTGGAAATTTCCATCCCAAAATTTGTTTAGCGCACATGTTGTTTTTTTCCCCAGAAAATGAGGGCGGCCGGAAAACCTTACTGGCGATCACAGTGGAGATTGAAGATGGATGTAGTGGTCATATTCAGATGAAGGAAGGTGATTCAGCAGAAGGAGTGGCGACAACATTCTGCCATAACTATGCCCTTCCTGATGAACTTGTAGCGCCACTCACCGAGCACATCCTCAACAATATCATCAACATCAGGTGTGTTTCATGAGGCTTTGTTCTCCTCTTGAAACTCTCAAAACCTGGAACCACGCTTGATCTAAAAAAATGTACCCATTACATTTGGAGCATTTCAAAACTTAAGAGGACTCCAATTTTTAGGTTATTTGGGCAAAGAATAGATAAATGATTAGCTGCAGCATTTAGGGTTTGGAAACCCTAAACCCCTAAATAAAAATCTAGAATAGATATGAGAGCATTATGCTGTTGAATGTCACGATGCTAGTGCTCTGAATTGATCATGCCAATAATCTATAATCTCTATTCACCATACAAGAAGGTAGAGGTTCCATCCATCACATGGAAGAATGGGTGATTGCAAGAAACACTTGCCGATTTTGTTGCGTTTGGCTGATTTTTTCAGGAGTACTTTAAAATTAGAAAATTAATTTTTAAAAAATTTGAAAAATATGAATAGTGTATATACCTCTAAGATGAAGGTTTTCACCGAAGGAAATGGATAGAAAAATTCTCTAAGTAGGAGAACTTGAAAAGTGCCAAACCTCCAGAAAATACATACCTTCATGTTTTAATTAGGGAAAAATAGCAAAAATAGATATTTTCAAAAAATAAAAAGTGTCCATTTGCAACAACTTTATGGAGATGGTCATTCACAAAAAAACCCACGAAAATAATATTTTAAATGTTTCAAAATACAAGCAGAAGGGAGCTCACTTTGTAGACCTCCACACCACATAAAATTAACTATTTTTAAAAATCCTTTCCTGGAGAGCTATAAGTCTATTAGAAGACAATCTCATCCAAATTTCATCTTAAAATCATTAAAAAAAGGTACTCCATAGTACTAAAAAACCCTAAATTGCCAAGTGAGACATCCAATTGGGGTCTATTTTTGGATAGTAAATTATTTTTGAAAATTATGAAAAAATTACGGAAGTTTAATGATAGTTATGAGTACCTTCCCTACAAATATTGAGTCAATCGGAGGCAAAACACAAAAGTTATGGCCAAAAAACAGATCAGCACACGTAGTGTGACACAAAATAGGACAGGTGTTTCTTGCAATCACCCGAATCTAGAACCTTTTCCAAGAACAATCTAAAAAGTTGCACCATCTAAAAGTTTGCACATTCATTTTGAGGTAAGCTGAAAATCAATTGCAAAAACTGAAATGTCAATTGATGAATTATTTGTACAGTTAGTACATATCAAAGCTCCTTGCATGGAGCCTCTAATGTCCTCTATTGTATGGTTAATGGAGTCTCCACCTGACATTGAAATTGGGTTCTTATCAATTTATCTTGGCATGGACAAACAGCAAGAAAGACAAGAATATTGTCATCTGTACTACAGAAGAGCGTGAGGCTTATGAAGCTAGACGTGACAAAGGAACTTTAGGTACATTTCCTAATGAGAATGATTCTTATTATTATGAGAAGAAGTCGAGAGGAGAAACTAGAGGCCACTATCAAAGCTTAGAGTCTGCAACGCTTGGGATTCTATGTCACCAAAATTCTTTTTCTGAGCACATTTTAACACCGAGGACTACAATGAAGACAAGGACTATGCTTGCCCAGCGGCTTTCATGTCCCAAGCATACAAGCAGAGGCACTTGTACAAATGGACGTCCCTCTTATACAAGTAGATGTCCCACTCATTCAAGCAGATCAAAATCGTTGAGGACCGAAAACATGAAGCGCAAAAAGCGGCGTGCCTCTGAAATCACGGTAATAATTTCTTCAGTGTGACTAATTATACAGATAAATCTTTGATTCTCTTGAAGAACATTCTAGTTTAATCCCTCAAGGATCAAGGATTCATGGTTATAAATTGATCAATTCAATTCATCATAATGTGCAAAATGCTATTTAGATAGGGTAAAACTTTAGATCACCAGAAGTAGTGAAGAACATTGCTTGTGTTGATCAATAGGTGAATAAAATTGGACAAAAGAAACTCCCCACATGACCCGCTTGAAGAAGTGATTTAGTTTGGGTTTCTTAGTCCTTTTGGAGGATTAATTACTTGGTTTAGGATCTTGTTCTTGGTTCTTGAATTTTTTATTTTGAGATGATGTTGGAAAGAATAATGATATGTTGTATTTTACATCTTAAACCAACATTTGGAATGTTGATTGACAATAGAAGGCGGGTTGCTTGCGACTATATTGTGACTTCTTGAACCGCAAGGCGGGATTCAAAGAAATATGGAGACAAAGCTTGAAGAAATATGACGAAAAGATTAATAGGTCAAGAATCAGTAGTCCCAAGGTTATTTCAAAATTCCAAACTTATTGTCCACTCATGATTCACTTTGCAATACTTTATATAGACCTAATTCTTTTTATCTTCACGTAATTTTTATGGCGTATTGATCTGATTCCTACTTTGATCCAGTTTTTTATAATCAGCAAGGCATATATGCTAAACAATAAAATAGTATTTAGAAGCAACTTCTCTTGTTCAAATGTTGGCCTTTGTAGTCACAATCGTCTGTATGTGTGGAATTTGCCGAACCTTTCGAACACATACGTTCAGAAGATTTATCAACTTGTTTCCCTTCTGACAAATTTCTTGTATAGAAATTTTAATTCTTATTGGAGAATTGATTTGTATGTTTATTAGAAATCATGGAAGATATACAGAAAGCGGACGGAGATTGCTAAAAGGTACAAAAATTATGGTGAACTACTGTATAGGGAAGGACTCCTTATGAAGGAGAAACTCTTGAATCAAATAGAATAAAAAAAGAGGGATGATGAAGAAAGGGAGATGGTTGGCTTCACTGGAAGACCAAGGATCATGTACTTCACTACTAGAAGACAATGGATGCTTAAATATTTTGAACAAAATCACTAGTTTAGATGATTGGTCCGTGTGCGTGAGCTTTGCATCAATTGTTTTAGAGTAATTAAGGCAATTCTTAAAGTCAAGGACTCTCTTCAGAGAGATCCGAAATAGTCCATAGATCCAAATTTTCCATAGCGCAATTATGCAATTTCACATTTGAGCATAGAATTCTGGGTTGTACTCCATACTCAAGCTATGAAAAAATTGCATAATTGCACTTGAAATTGGGTGTTTCCAAACTTTTTTGGATTTCTCTAGTGTCTGGTACTTGATGGTCGATTAATGGTAGACAATTATGTTTTGAACAATGATACCAAACTCTTTAATTATTGTGAATAGCTGTTTTTTATTAGTGAATTCCGTCCTCGTGTGATATACTGCTAGTATCATGCATGTGTCTCCTTAGGGTTCAAATTATTCTAAATGGCGCAAAAATTAGAAGATTGTGTTTCATGAAACTCTAACGCATTTTCTTTTGTGAAAGTTTGAAGTTGTTGATTTGAAGTCGTGCATATGAAGCGAGATATCAAGGTGTTTGCAGCAGAGGGGAGATGTGTGGAACAAGCTTGCCTCTGAGAAATTCAGTTGTGAACAAATTCGGACTGAGGTATTAATTTCCGCTTAATATTTGCAATCAGAAATTTAGAACTTCACCTAAAGTCTGATAATAGAAAAACCATCACAACCTTCAAGACTACTATTCAACTTTCTAAATCTCCGTATTTTTGTTAAAGATTCCAAAATGTTTCATCTATAATCAATTTTGAATAAAGATTAATATTGTCTTTTCCAAAGTGGTTTGAATTCCACATCTTTGTTTGAACCAGGTGATGGAAGCTCAAATGGCTGAGTGCACGTTTATACCAAACATCAACCCCTCTGCAAATGAAACAACGAACAACTCGATTTCGCGGTTTGAACAACTCTTCTTTGATTCTGAGAGTCGCTGTCGGCGCCAACAACAATACGCAGATTGGTATCCAGAAGAGTGAGTGGAGATTTAGTTTTCATGCTTAGAATCTTGAATATGCAAGGCCTAAAAATTTAATTACGAATGACATAAGTCACTTACACAAGTGCTACACTTTAGAAATATACCAATGCTCCAACATATAAAGGAATTTTGCTCTTTGCAAAAGAATCATCAAATTTTCGCGATAGTAGATTCTTAAGCATTTTGTGGATTAGTTTGCAGGTTGACATTCCAACCAGTTACCAATAGAAGATGCAATGGTACAGAGGAGTCTCAAGTATCAGTGTTTGATCGATTGTCACATCTGGATCCTCAAAAACTGCAAGAGAAGAAGGCAATGGAGAAGAGTGGCAACAAATGCTATAGTGTTCCAATTGATAAAACTACTGGTCGCGAGTTCTTCAAACCTCAAACTGGACGAAAACCGCAGATTGTTGTAAGCGTTTTCTGATCCAGAGCTTCGATTTCATATCAATGTCTGAATACAAAATGTTGGAGATATTCACTTTCAATTGGGTTGTTGAGGGGATGATGCCATGGTAGGTTTGTAGATAAGTATATTCCAACAGATTCTTCAATCCTCGATTTGGTGGTTGCCCTGCTTTTTAATTCGTTACTCATCAATTAAAGAGTTTTGAGAGCCAAGATTTGGAAATAATTTGCAGAGGAATCCCAAGAATCTGCCCATTGGAGCGTTTCTGCACGAGATGCAAGGGGCATGCATGTGCAAGAAAGAGGCCATGGTAGAGAAGGAGGAGCACATTGCGAGAGCCCTAGCCAAGTGCACGTATGTTACCCCGCAATCCAGGAAGTATTTGACACTTTTGAAGCAGCATGCCTTCAAGCAAATGTTTGATGCTCTTAATACCAACAAGGTAGTAATCCATCGCTCGTTTTTCTGTTGCTTAAATGCTTCTTTGAATCACAAATTAACAAGTGAGAGTTGAAGCACTTTTCATATTCCTGAATAGGCAGTTCATTCCATATTGTTAGGATATGTCACTCCCTGCACAACGACAATAAAAGAAGATGATGCTCCGGGGAAGTTGGTTTTGTGGGATAAGAGGTTGAATTCAATGAATTCGTTAATTATTTTCTGAAATCTTTTGAATCTGAAAGTCTACATTATTTTTCCTACAGAAATGACAATCATGGTCATATTTGTGAAAGTGGTTATTAGGATTTTAGGGTTCAGGGTTCAGAGTTCAAGGTTTAGGGAACTTGAGGGCAAAACACCCATTCCCGTACTTGTTCCTTGCAATGGACAACAGATTCACCTAAATGTATGAAGTATAGTTCCCTAAATGTATTTGTCACATATGTGATTGTAATTTGTTGATACAATTGAAGGACACATAGGAAAATTTGGTTGTCTGAGTGTTGAATTTCGCAGGGTTCAGTTTTTGGGGCACCTATAGGACGGTTTCACAAGTCTAGGGAGCCAACACTTTGAAAACTTGTAGAAATTACATACTATAGCCAAAAAATTTAATTTTTTTTGAGTATTCATGATTTTCACTTGCTAATACTAAAAAATATTATTTTCAAAAAATGATGCCTCCAACTATGCTGAATTCCTTATTTTGATGGTTTTGGGTGTTTCCATTGTAAATGATATGTTTTAAAGTGTCAAAATTGTGATATCCAAGAGCAAAGAGCACAAAAAATAGAATTGGTGAAGAAATTCACAGATTTTGCCATAGTAATCAGTACAACGATATTGGTCACCATTACATTACATTCCGCAATGAACAACAAAATTCAGCAAGAACAGTATTGATACCGCCTGGTCCCAATGTCAGGATGGGTGCATTCAGCTATGTAAGGTCGACGCGAGGAGAGTGAACTTCGATGCAGCTCAAGACATTAAGACGCTCATCAAAATGGGCAAAGGCAATGAACACTTAAATTTTGAGGCCTTCCATGCACTCATGCATGAGGTTGAGGTACGTGGATACATAATATGATGGGTACATAATTTTTGTTTGAATGTAATATTGAGCTTTATTGTAAGCACCCTTTGATAATTTTATCCTCTGACTTCTTCTTCCTGTGCAGGAAAAATGCCATAAAGGCTCTACAATGCGTGGTAATCTTAGACACGTCAGTCATATTGACAATAGTAATATCACTTTCGAACCGAAGATTGATGGCTTATCCAATTGTCTTGCAGGAAGGAGACGGAACTACTCGTAAGATCTCTCCTCATTCAGTATATAGAGTGAATGTGCTGTAACCCTACTAATGACTGGATTTTGACAAATGATTGAGAGGAGTTTGGACAAACGTTTGATAGAAATATTATAAAAAGTAGCAAAAAAGAATATTCTCATTTAGCAAAGTGAAATGAATGTCTTGTTAGGTAGGATTTTGAAAGGCAATGAATCGTTGTTATGAAGGAATAGTTCTAACCCCTGGGAATTGTGATAGAGAAATGTGGAAAAATGCTTTGCATGAGTTTAGGCCTGTGGCTAATTGATTCACAATGCCAGCTCATAGAATCTTCAAGCATTTCTTTAAACATGGCTTGAAGTAAGTTGATTTTATAGAACGAATAAACCATACATACACAGATGTTGACTGGGTTTTTTTTGTTTCCTAATATATTTAGCACAAGTAATCAATGGTACGACAAAATACTTCGAGACACAAAGAAGAGGCAACAAAAGGTTGAAGCTCTGCGCAAGGAGAGGCAGAAAATTGAGATGCAGGAGTGTACATTTGCACCGGAGTTTCTCACCAAACCCAGCAGGAGAAGTAAAGTAAATTCACTTGTCCAAATGTGACTTCATCATTTGCTGAAAGTTGCTAAAAATTCAAATGTAATATAGAAACATTCTCTATTTTGTATCTATGCATTTTGGGAGGTAGAAGTTTTGCTAAATTTAGACACATCTATCCACACTCGTAGTCATTATATGAAACAGGACTGGGTCCCCAACAATATTATTTAGTGTCCTCTACCTTTGATCGTTGAATTGTTGACTCGTTGAATTTCCTTTGTCTCTGCAGAGTGAAACATGCAGGCTATCCAGAAGCACACCCCTACCTGTTCCATGCTCTAGTCCTCCCATCTTAGAGCAGGTAGCCGAGGAAATGCATAGCTTCGTATTTCCAAAAGATGCAAATTGTGCTCGCAAAGACTCAGGTGGTGAGGCAGAAGGTGAGGCAGATGATGGAACAAATGCTAAGCCAAGCAATGAAGCGGATGATGGACCGGATGACAAGGCGGATGACAAAGGATTAGGTATTATTCCGCTCTTGAAACACTATTCTGCAAAACTCTCTTGAAATGTATTGAGTAATTAAGGTATTGGAAGCAATGCCAGAGAGGGGCTAAATAATGAATTTAAGCATACCTCTCAATTCATTTTTCGCTAACATCACTCCTAATATCAAGTGTGGAAATAATTACCTGAAGTTTCATTTTCATCACGTCAGTTAGAATGGCGTCAGAAAAAAAAACTAGCACTTTTCTAGCACTTTTCTAGCACTTTTTCCATGCTAGAAACCTCAAATTTATGCCGATCCATTTTTTTCTTAGAGCTATGTGCATTTGAATTTCTAAATATGAGCAATATTTAGACTCCAAGTTTATGTTTATGGGTTCCTAAAGGTGAGCTATTTCTGCAGAAAGAGGACAAAGTTAATCCTTTTGGTTTTTGAGAGTTCTTTTATCGGGCTTTTTTGTTGAAACCGGCCTAAACCCTGCAGTCATATTTCATCTTGCCAGATTCTACCCTGCTCCCTTCATGTGGCCTATTTACCATGACACAACCTAGCCAACCTTGGAAACATCCTACCCAACCGTGGAAACAGCCTAACTATTTGGAAGCCCAAGGATTTGAACCTTTGTCTCTGAGCTATCCTCAACAAGCAAATATGTGCCAACAGCAAATAAAGGTCAAAGAAAATCTTCGATGTCTATCAAAGAATCTGCTAGCAATCAAGTGCCAGCAACAAGCGGCACTTGTAGAACACTTTAGAGTACATGAGCAGATATGTAACTCAAAATATTCTGAGACGGACCCTAAGTAACCCAGTGCCTCATTAAGGTTTAATATTACCTAATGGACACTTCTCATAAGCTTAAGGACATGCAAGGTAACTTCACCCAATTTACTTACTAAACCCGACCCTTACAAAGTCTCACCTGAAATGAAAAATTCATGAAAGCCTAAGATTGATTTTAGGTACACTCATTTTCAGCAATTTGAAATTTTATTGCTGATTTATGTAGTGTTCTATATGAAATGCATGCTAAGAGATTTATGGAATTATCTTTTAATTAACTTCCAATATGACATAATGAAAACTCAAAGGGTACAATTTTAGAAACCATGCTCAATTGTTTACGTAGGCAATTTTAGGTGTAGCTGCCTTAACCTTGGAAGCTTTATCACCAATGTAGTTAGCCCAAAAAATTGTTGGATTAAATGCATTCTTCATTTTCTAAAAGTTATGCATCAGAAATTGTTAGTTCTCTACATCCTAACTAGGATAATCTTGATGACAATTGGAAGACAAGTTCCCCAACTCAATTATGATTTCTCTTGGGCATTGTGTGTTATGCTCTCCATAGAAGTCATCTAGCAAACAATGCAAATTTCAACCTTCATTGCATGAAAAAAAAATGATATTTGTAAGAATAATTGAATGGAAGGCTAAAACAAGTATAAGGGCTCCTGGCTTGGGAAAACTATTTTTGATGGAAAGCAATGGCTAGAGGCTCTAATTATTGACACTATGAATGCAAGGTGAAGATTACATGAAAATTTTATGTATTTATTTGTGAATTGTGAATCTCATTGTGAAGGGAATCGGTTTGGGTTGCTTGAACAATTTGATAGATTCAGGATTTGTATTTGACAATGAACTCCAGTGGCAGTCACGGTAGCCTCTGGAAGAGATGGGGCCAAATTTTAGTGAGCCAATACATTTGTTGATGACGCCCAATGTCTACTTCCCAAGACCAACTTGTCGTTATCCTACGTCGACCCCCAATGGTGATCCCGGTGTGTGTATCCTTGTATAAGGAGCCTCTTTACTTTCAGCCCCTATAGATTAATGTTCCATTAAAATTTATAGCTTACAAAATGCTAGGTTTAATTTTTGAGTATTTCTGGTATTTATTTTATTCATGGCCCAAATCGATGGTACTGAACATGCTTCAAGGAGAGAGGTCACCCGACTTCTTAAATAACTCTTTCAATAAGTTTGCAAACTAGAACAAAACATTACAAGAATTCATGAATTCTTGGAAATAGCTTTTAAAAAAAACACTAATAATTTATTTAAGGTATTGCCTCATGTTGAATTTGAATGTGCTTCTACACTGTAACTTAATCCTTGTGCATTGGTCATCTCAATTGCATGCTTTCTTAAAGAAGATCAATGTTAGGACAAATCTTACATGTACAAACGAGATCCACACGATACTATGAGATTCCTCTTAACTTAAATTTTGAGAAAAATGCACAATTTGCATGGATTTAATTATTATGAAACTGCCAAATGTATCATCTGCTCTCTCTTCATTCCCAATCAAACTCAAGGGTTGCAATAGGTCTTTATGTGTAGTGTAAAGGAGATAGAGGTAAGAACCGGAAGATTGTGATTCAGTCATGCTCTTGTCATTGTAAACTAATGGGTATTGATAGTAGTATGTTTTAAATGTTTTACAATTCCCTTGATTACTGTTTGTTTCTTTTTGCAAGTGGAGGATTTCCATTTCTAAATTTTTGTTCTTTTTCAGAACCTCAACCACACCTACAACTCACTAGCTACTAAGGCAATAATTGCCTCTTTCAAGCTCATTGTCCATTGTGTAAAGACTATCATAATGGGCTCTAAAATTTTAAAATTTGATTTTATAGTTGAAATTTTAATATTAACCCTTGAACAATGCCACGGATGTTTGGCGTCCACTGAATGACAATGAATCTTTCCTTCCAAGACAGAAATGCAACTTTCATCCTTGGTATTTGACTTTCAATCTATATATTTGGCTTTTTCAAAGTAGGTGATGTCACATGGTATCAAAATGTATGGTTTCCGAGGCCACCAGTCTGTCCTTCAAGGATTAAACTTTTTTAAATTTGATTTTGCATACCCCCCATCTTCTCTTATAATTTTGAGAGGGTGGGGTTTCATACAATCAGTATAGAACATACATCCCTATGTCGTATTTGTATTCAATATAGGGTCATATTTGTATGCCATATCCATATCCATATCGGGTACATATTGGTCATGTATATATTCATATTTAGTATTCAAGTATCCATATTCATATCTGATATTGTATTCTAAATTTGTATTTGGATGGTTCAGATTAAATCTCACAAAGATCAACGGCTTATGATTTTTTGAGAAATCAACAACATTTAGGATGGGAAGTTTTGTTTTGTTTTAAATCAAGGGCCAATGATTTTTTCGAGAGGGGGGGGGACTAATAGGACAAGAGGTGATAGCTTCTTTTGGGTACATTATAAGCTTACCCCTAGTCTTAGAAAAACTCATTCAAACTCTTTGACAATGATACCCTATGAGGTAGCCTACCTACTAGGGGATTTTTGAGGCCATCGGAAGACTACGGGTTCCCGGACTACAGGAACACATTTTTTGCCTTGTGAATAGGAATCCTACATGGTCAAGAGGGTGCCACATCATTAAATTTATTTTTTTTGAAAAAAAATTTAAAAAATTAGGGATTTTTTCATATTTTAGGACCCCCCAAATTTATTTTTTTATTTTTAAGTTTTTGGATAAATGCTAGCCTGATAGTGGCTAGCAGTTACAGGAATAATTTTGGGGAACAACCCCGAAATAGCCCTTTGGAGGCCTCAAATCCCCTCTAATGCATTTCCAATCACTTAAGCAATTACTCATATTTAAAGTATTTTTTTTTATTGCAGGATTTTTTCCATGTAGAATAGTAGAGTTTGAAAAGATAGCATATTTTTCTAAAATTTTATTACACAAATCATAATTACTATGATTTTTTTAGTAGAAGATTTTCTTTGAACTATAATGGTGATATAGACCTTTCTATTTGTGACCATAGGCTAATTGCAAAATCGGCCAAGGGCTAGTTGGGTTTATGAGAGCCTTACAACCAATCATAAATAATGTGCCACAATTGCTCTGAGAGTTGCACTACAACTTCACAAAAAGAAAGAAGACTCAAGTAGAGGTACCTATAGTTGATCACTTAAGCAATGTTTAGGCAAATTGTGAGTAGTATGAAGCACGTGAAATTTTTGCCAAGTAGGAAGATAGGAAATATCAAGACCCCAAATTTTTCAGAATTTTATTCCCAAAATTGAAATAACTGTAATTTTTGAAAGCTAAAAATTTGTCCAAACTAATAGTCAATGTCTAGACTCTTCCAATGCCAATCATAGACTAAGTACTTTCCCACTCACTCCTTCTTACTTTCTTGCTCACTAATTTGGAACATGTGTCATGATCTTATTGGGTCCAACCTTGAAATGGAGGAAAGAATGCATTTCAAGCTTTGGTTGGAAATATGTTTTAGCCTTGGTTGGAAATAGCTCCACTTTACAAGTTGGATATGGATCCCTAGTTGGAAATGGGTACCTCTACCTTATAGATTGAAAATAGGTAGACTATCTTAGGTTCTACTATAAGCCGGGTTTTTTTGCCTTAAACCCTGAGTTCATCAACTTTCATTTTTAAGTCAATGCAACGTGAAGTTCGGTCATTCATGGGAATTTTTTTTCTTACACACCTCCAATTTCTTAATTTCCTTCATGTCTTTGTAATCAAAGAGTAATGCTATTGTGACTTTCTGAAGTGGACTTCCTGCATTGATGTTTCTGATTTACTGTAAGAATTTCTAGACACCTGAATGTCTAGATTTGGAATTTTGAAAACCAACAAAGACCCCACTAGGAACAAATTAGAAGACAAAATGATAGAAGAGTTGGAAAATCACACAAAAAAGAAAGAAAACTGTGAATATGTCATGGCAAGATTTTCTTGTGCACCATATGCAAAAAAAAATCTTTCTTATATACACCACAATTCATTTGTGGCCTCTACAAAAACATTCTTTTGGTTTATGTAGAGTCCAAATTTAGACATTGTTGTGTTTATTTTTCAGGACTTTTTTCATTAACTTCCAATGATAATAATCTCAAGTTCTAAATAATTCCACATTTATCAAAAGTTAGTATTCTAGATTTAGTATTATATTGTTGGATTGTTTTAGATAGGAGGTTCATGACTCACCTATTCAAGAGCTAAAAATTACTTTGGAGAGGTTATAGTTTTCTTTAAAAATAAAAATAAATTAGCATTTAACTCAAGTCATTTAAATTTTATTGGAAATTCATGAATTTAGTTATGAATTTTTTTATTTAAAATGCGATGGTTACTAAAAACATTCATCTCTTGAAATCTATATTATTTCTACATTATTGGTGGAATAAAAAAGCAAAATGTACCTCTTTGATAGATGACACTTTGAGAATCTGAATGCTTTATGAAGCTCCTACCTTACATATAGTAACTATATCTATCAACACCAATCATTGCCAGTGGTCATTGTGCAATCTCCATGTGTACTAGGAAAGAAATTGTTGAATTTTCTATGACTCCATGTACTGTATTATTTGGTGGTGTTATTACCATTCATTTAAATTGGTGTATATAGATGGAGTCAAAATGACAATTTGGTTTATCTTTGCCTTGTAGACAAATAGAAATCATAGTAAAATGAAAAAATCAAATTTAGAGAGCTTTTATATTTTCTATGAATTTTCAAAGTGTAAAAAAATTCAAAGTGATCAATAGGTGCATGTTTAAACAAATTATTTGCTAAAAACTTGTTATTATTTAACAACCATAAAGATCTACTTCTAAAATAGGAGCCACTTAACCCCTAAAGGACCAAACTGCGTTTTTTGGCAACATAGCGATTTTGGGCAGCTCACTATGGGTGGAGTTTTTATTTTTTTTCTTTGAAATTTTTACACAACATGTGTCCGAGGAGTATCTTGAAGGCCCAACAATTTTCATAACTTTTGACTACATGGTCAAAAAATTATTGCATAATATGTAGTTTTCATTGGTCGGCGGGCAGCCCAAAATTTTTTTATAAAAACTTTTTTTTGAAATTAAAAATTTGAAATTGGTTTTCTAGATGTACATATATGCAAAAAGCTTTGAATCACTCCATTTTGATTTATGAGATGAAAGTTATAAAGAGGTTTAGTTTGTGGGCGGTTATGGATTCTCTACTCTAAAATAAACTTTGAAAGCCTTTATTTTCCTCAATTTTAAATATTTAAAAAAAAAATTAAAACATTGGGTGTAGATTGTTAGTTACAAGACTTGGACCATTGGGATTGGCATTTTTCAATTCAATAAATAAATTATTACCATTTTTGTATCTTGAATCATTCTCTACTTCTTTCTACTTACTATTTTTTTTGTACATGTTGTACAATTCCAAATGATATGAAAATTTTGAAGCATGTAACCAACTTGAATTGGAGAATGAATTCAAAGAGTTGCAACCATTTTGGACATTTTTTCACACAAATATGGCCTTCTGAAGTGCAGCTGCCCGGATTTCCGCGGTGGAAAAAAACTGATTTTTGTAACTTCAAACACTAATATCTTGCAATCTATGTGGTGGAAATTTCTGAAATTTTTTCCACATCTTTTCACACAAGTTTACTATAAGATCCTACGGTTACATGTGTCTAAAAATGTTTTTTTTCAAAAATTTGGTGCTTGTAATAGAAATGGCAGTTTTAGTGTGTTTTTGGTGAAGACATAGTCTCCGACCTTTAGGGGTTAAAGCAAATGATTTTGAAAGTCATATTGGTGACACTTTAACCCCTAAAGGACCAACATGCCTTTTTTTGGCAACATAGCGATTTTGGGCAGGTACGTGTGGCTATAGATTTCCATATTTTGGAACCAAACTTTAATAGAAGGTGTGCACAAGGAGTATCTTCTAAGCCCAACAATTTTCGTGACTTTTGACTACATAGTTGAAAAGTTATCGCATAAAACTTTGTTTGTTTATCAACTCGGGCAATTTGGGCAGATCAGAAAAAATCACTCTTCTTTTTTTTTAAATTTTAAATTGGTTTTATAGATTTATATATACATGTAAAGCTTTGAATCATTCCATTTGGATTAATGAGTCAAAAGTTATGAAGGATTTTAGTTTGTGGGTAGTTATGGATTCTCTTCTCTAAAATAAACTTTGAAGTCCTATATTTTACTCAATTTTCAATATTTTTGAAAAATAAATAAAAATTGGGTGTAGATTTTTTATTACAACATTTGAACCATTGGGATTGGAATTTTTCAATTCAATAAATAAATTGTTACCATTTTGTATTTTGAATTATTCTCTACTTCTTTCTTCTTACTATTCTTTTTGTACATGTTGTACAATTCCAAATGATATGAAAATTTTCAAGCATGTAGACAACTTGAATTGGAGAATAAATCCAAAGAGTTGCAACCATTTTGGACATTTTTGCATACAAATGTGACCTTCTGAAGTGCAGCTGCCCGGATTTTCGCAGTGGAAAAAAATGATTTTTGTAACTTCAAACACTAAAATCTTGCAATCTACATGGTGAAAAATTTTGAAATTTTTTCTACATCTTCACAAACTAATGCACTATAAGATCTTACGGTTACATGTGTCAAATTTTTTTTTTCTTCTGAAATTTGGTAGCTCTCCTAAAAATGACATTTTTGGAGCAATTTTAATGGAAACATAATTGTGGTCCTTTAGGGGTTAAAGGATAGACACCTATTTGACAAAATTTAGAGGCAAATGATGAAGAACATAAGGACCTCATGTCAATATGCTAGAACCACAAATTCTTAATCAAGAACCCAGCTGATACTCCAACTTATAGGTGGAATCATTTCCAACCAAAGCTTGGAATTTGTTTTTTTTTTACTTCTTTTTTAAATTGAGACTAACAAATCCATGCCACGTGTCGAAAAGCAATGAGCAAGATTGTAGTCAATAGAAGAGATTTGTCTCCAAACAAAACTATGACTTCTTGCACAGTGGAGAATTTTGGAAACTATACTACTACAAAATTTGATGTAGTAGGGCAATGGCAACATCAAATATTTAATTTAATTTTTTTTTTGAAATTTTTTTGAACATTTTTTGAAATTTTGATAATAATTGTTTTTAGTATTTATGACAACTAATAGTAATTAGTGGTTCCCTTACTACTATAGGAACAACATGGGGAACTAGCCTAAAATGGTCTTCTATTTCTTCAAATCTCCTCTAGTGTCTTGAATGGTCAAAATTAAAAACCTCCATGCATTAGAAATGGGTTCAGACCAAATAGCAATTGAAATTTAAGGAAAAAAATCTTGAAAACTTGAAAATGCCCATCATTTCTATATTTCTAGAAAACAAAAAATTTATATTGTCTTCTTTTGCTTTAGAACATGCAAGGAATTGCTTAACCCAAAAAGATTGTTGTCCACTTGGGGGACAAAATGGATTTCAAACAAGTTTCTATGACCTCAATTTTTGGTGAAACTTTCTTTAATTCATTCTATTTGGACTAGTAATGAAAAAGTTATGGACAATATTGTGACTTTGGCAATTTCATCATTTTTTTGAAGAAATAACTTGTCGGATTTATTGTTGAATGTAATCTTGACAATTTCAAAAAAAATTGTTGAACAAGGTTTCACTTACTTGCTAGAACATCCTCATTGTTGGGATTGTTGTACTTCAATCCTATATTAGAGCATTTAACCATTTAGTTTTTGTCTCAATCTTAGACCTACTTCAACTTAATCATTTTTTAAAGAAAGAAATCAAGTGTGAATTTTTTTTTCTAAATTCAAATTCTATAGAACAAATTTTTTTGTATAATGGTGGTCAGAGTCATCTACCATTGCAAACTGCAATTGAAAAAAAAAAATCAACTTTGACTGCTTATATCTTCCATTCTATAAAGTCAAACTTCATGAAACTTTTATCACGTGATCTCAAACAAGTTAAGTTCAAGAACTAAGTGTACCAATTTTGAGTGTTTTTTGACCCCAAAAAATGTTCATAGTTCTGTAAGTTAGGGGATGAGCAGTCAACTGTGGAAGGTTCTACCATAATCCATCCACCAATCCACTCTGACCATCTCATCACCTTTATGTACCTTCTCATAACCTTTATATACCTTTTCATGCCCACTGCCTTTGCTTCATGCATCCTGTTTATTGCATTGAGCCTCCACTTGTCCACTTAGCTATCAATGAAGTATTGGCCTTTGTGTGAAATATTCTTATATAAAACTAAAGTTAGTGACGGTGCATGTTAGGACTGAATGCTATGTTCACTGAGTGTTGCACACTAAGGTAGATATTAAACCCCTTGTTCCCCAGGATGGTCTGCAACTCTGCATGATAGGATTCTTTGTTGCACGTCTCCAATAACTCGCTCGCAAGTGCAATACTGGAAGCCTGTGTGCAGACACATGTTATGTTAGGTACGGGATGCCCTAGAAATTGAACTCACCTGCCACAGATGAGACAAAGAATACATGAAGAAGCAGAACTCTCTGCAGCAACCCCAAGTCCTATAACATATTTAACCCCAGCTCACACCTCAGCACTTATTACACCAGGGCAGATCCAAACAAATTTCTCACCTTGGGAAAAACCCCAAAAACTTATTATTTATTGGTACAAACAAATTTTTCACCTTGGGAAAACCCCCCAAAACTTATTATTTACTGTTACAAACAAATTTTTCACCTTGGGAAAACCCCCAAAAACTTATTATTTACTGGTACAAACAAATTTTTCACCTTGGGAAAACCCCCAAAAACTTATTATTTACCGGTACAAACAAATTTTTCACCTTGGGAAAACCCCCAAAAACTTATTATTTACCGGTACAAACAAATTTTTCACCTTGGAAACCCCACCCCACCCCCCAAAGAACTTATTATTTACTAGTGCAAACAAATTTTCCACCTTGGGATACCCCCCACCCCCACCCCACCCCCCCACCCCACCCCAAAATAAAATTATTATTTAGGAGTACAAACAAATTTTCAACCTCAAGAAAATCCAAAAAATCTTAGTATTTAGTTATGACATTGCCTTCTCTCTAGAGCAGAGGGTGCAGCATATTCCACATCTGAAAGCCTCTCCATCCTCTACTTGTTTAGTAATTAGTGATGAAGCATTGTCGGGTGTGGAATATTCTACATCCTCCACTATAGAAAAAAGGCAATGCTAGTCAATGCTATTGAAGGCTAGTACATAGATGATTCAATAGTTGGTGGATTTGAACTCATAAATTATATAAAGTTATTAAAACTTTCATAATATTGTATACTACCTCCATTGCTTCTTTAGTCTGGAGGGTATAACTTCCTAAAGATACCTCTTTGCTCCGACTAGTTCATATGGTGATAGCTCACATTGGTTGAAGGTTGTTGTTATATAGAATTTTTTTAGAGACATCTAATTGCAAAGCTGGAGGAGTTTTTAGATTTGAGGAAGCAAAAGAGGATCCCTAGCTCTATTTAATAATGTTATATTGAAACCTCAAATTTGCTATGGGAATACAAAATTTATCCATCTATGGCAAGAGAGAAAAATTTCTACATTTATATTCACCAAATAGGGGCATTAAGGGGACCAAAAAATTAAAGAGACTTATCATAGAAAATTGTAGATGATTGAAACATGATGTACAACAAAGGTAGATACAGAGTAAAATGTTGATTGATTAGTATAGGTCCTTTGAAGCCCCTACTCAATGTAACAAAATGAAATTTTTTATAATCTATTTCATGTTTGCAATGAATGCAAGGGTGCTAATATAGTGAACTTGAACTCAAAATTTTCCACCCTAGCTAATAGAATAAGTGGTTGTTTTGGTAATTTCCTTCCTACTTCTACCACCAATTGCACATAATTAAGATAATCGTATAATTTTGATTGCTTTTTAAAACTGCATAGTCTAGATTCTTGCCTAAAATATACTTCTACTATTCTTAAGAGTCTATGGTTGATAACTTTAAATGTTGTTTTTAGTACTTTGAAAAATTCATAGTTTATTTATCTTGTATCTAAAAAATTTATTTTAAGAGAATCTAAAATCTCCTTTTAATTGCCAAGAAGACCCCACATAAACAAATTCAATATAATATTAGAAACTAGGTATGATGAATTGTTTATTTGTCTAATTTAGCTATAGTGACCTTGTACTTTAACACATACATCTTCGAATTCAACCCTACAATGTCTAAAAGCATTCCAATACAATGTTGTCATCATGCATATTCTAGTATGACAAATAATATGAATTTTCTTCATGAATATGAGTTTATTGCTACTATTGATATTTACAATTTTTTTGTAAAATAAGAAGTTTTGTGATCTTTTAAGCCTTAATTAGAGGGTCCAATATAAGTTTGTTCTGACAATGTAGAAGGATATAAGTGTGTATATAAGATATGTGAATTTTATATGAAATGTTGGATTGGAATGAAGATTCTTGGTCAATTATGTGGTACAATAGCTACTTGACAAAAAAATATTTATATTTTGAAAATAGAATTCGTACTGATTAAAAAAAATACTATGTGAATGAGTAATAAAGAAGACATCACTAGAAGAAAACTGCGTTTGAAATCTGTGAAACACGTGGGCTGAAATTTGTTGAGTTCCACGTTTTAAGCGCAAAAATCTGTGTTGGAATGCATTCTAACGTTGATTTTTGCGTTGGAAACGTGGAACTCAACACATTTCAGCCTACGCGTTTCGGAGATTTCTAACACAGTTTTCTTCTAGTGCATTAGGGGGGATTTGAGGCCTTTGGAGGGCCGTTTTAGGTCTATTCCTAAAACTGGTCTTGAAATTGTTGGTTGCTATCAGGTTAGCAATTTTCAAAAAAATAAAAATTATTGGTCCTGAAATGCAAAAAAATTCAAAAAAATAAAAATGGCATGGTATAGTCTTGGCTACATCAAATTCCTACATTTCTGAGTTTTTATGGTTTGGGAACTCACAATCTTGGCTACAAGCCTCAAATCTCTTCTAATGATTTTGTACATATGTCCTATATTTTAAGCTCCCTAGTTTTTATACTAACTAAAATGATTTGTCAACTCTTCCCCCCATTACGTTGATATGAGAGTAAACTACAATACAACCTTGCATGAGTATAGGAAAACATAACCTAGAGTTAAGAAAAATAGACAACATAATGTGTGCCACCAAGTGAATGTATTAAGAAAATACATTGGAAAGTAACCATGCAATGCACACTCTTACGTATCTTGTGAAGACAATAAAATTTTGTATAACTTAATGTCAAGTGATCAAAACTTCTATTTGCTTGGATTATTATATTTAAAATTGGCACATCTTTAATTATAATTTTGTCTTTTGGGAACAATTCTAGCCAAATTCAACAATGACAATTATCTTGGTCATTCAAGAGCATTCGTTGAATATAATTTGGACAACAAAGATTTGCAAGTTTTATTGGGAGGTAGAAATGAATGTGTAGTTTCTTGCATGTGGCCAAATATCCAAATATGATCCCTTGAAAAAAAGGAGTCTTTAAGGTAGAAACCCCCATTATTGTCCCTATTTCCATTCTTGCATTCTAGATTGTTACTAAATGTGTCCCTAGACTTCTCTTAATGTGTCCTCCAAATGCTTAACTTTGATTTGTTGGTGCACTTGAAAGATTTATACTTAACTCTAATTTGCTAACTACTATTTTTTTCAAATCTTGGGTTAAGATCCACCTATGAGACAATTTCACCAATCTAGGGAGCGAATACTTTGAAAATCATAGAAATTACATACCACATCCCCCCCAAAAGTTGTGAAATGTTTATGATTTCACTTGCTAATATTACAAAAATTTCAGTTTTTGGTAAAGGTGCCTCCAATTTTGTTGAATTGCTTTATTAACAATTTTAGGTGCTTCCATTATACAGAAGTTGCACATTGATAGTTTTTTTTTTTTTTTAAATATCTAAATTAATTCTCTTTTGATGCCCCTAATTTTGTAGTTGGTGTCAATGTCTAAAATAGTGCATAAGAATGTTCCAAATGGTATGCAGCTTCTTTTCCAATCAAAATTATTTTTAATATTGATCATATTTTAAACAATGAAGGAAGGCAATATTACATTGGTAATTTGTCCAAACATATAAACTTTTAATTTGTATTTATCCACCAAAATTATTGATATTTTTTAGCTAGAATCTGATAGTGTGCCAACTAATGATTTAAGAACATGAAAACTTAAGACCTCATTTTTTTTCTAATTATCATTTGTTATCTTTTTATTTTTTAGCTTTGTAGTGAAAAGTTCAAATTCAAATTCAAACTCAAATTCAAACTCTTATAGTTTAGAAAAACTGTATCATCTAATATTAGCATTAAAAAAAGTAGTTTTTATGCTACGACTTCAATCAATTACAACTTTTTTATATGAAATCAAGCACACAAGAAGATAACCTTCTAATAATAGAAGTCCAACTATGTACTTCTATGAGCTTGCAAACAATGAGAATCTTGACACGGGAATCCCCCATTACACATAGCAAGTGAGCTGCCCTTCTTCCTTACTCGACACGTGTTCCAATCATACCCCAACAAACTTCGCTCTTCATTACCTACAGTAGGGTACCAGGTAAAAACACTAAAAAAAAAGGACTGGAACCACGAAGGCAGCAGCAGAGAAGGTGCAGAATTATTGGTGACTTCAGAGACCCGAATTTCCTAGAAAAAGCCAAAGGAGCAGTTCACGACGAAAGGACCAGGCGAGCATCCGTCGGCCGTCGCCAGAACTCACTGATGGAACTGGTAAAGACGACCAGGCCCGACTTGCTTGTCGCGATCGCCATTGCGATTGCGACGGCGATAGGCTGAATGAGAGCCTCCGCGTCGCAAGCATTTCTTTGCTAGCAATTTCAGCGAATTTGGCGTAGAATCGTGCAAGAAAGAGGTGGAGGCAGGGTTTGGTGAGGAGATGGCGTTACATAGGACACTGGACGGTCGTTTGTGATGTGGTGTGGTATGATCGGCGCTGGCCGTGGGGAGGGTAGAGCCTCGGGTTGGTGAAACGAGTGGCCGCGGGGGTTGCTTGGAAGGCAGAAGCGGAATTGGTGATGTTTCTGGTAGCTTTTGTGTGTTGATTTTTTGATGAGAGAGGTCGCGGAGTCGGTTCAGCGGAGGTGTATGAGGGGGAGGATTAGGAAAAATGACAAGTGCCATCGAGGCCCGGCATCGGTTGGACAAAACGTTATCGTCTTCTGCTTTGTCCGATACGGCGATTCTCAATAATCTCGTTCGCAAGCAGCTGCTTAAAACGAGTGCAGGTTATTTGGCAGGACATTCTCTTTTCTCTTTATCTTTTTTTATCTACTGCTGTCGGTATGATGTTGCGATTCTAATCTAGACGAGTTGAACACGACGGTGCTGGTAAATTGCAATTGAAGCCTCTGTTTCGTGTTTCTTTTGTTTCTTGTTCAGCATTACTAGATTGAGGTAAGGGGATGAACGGTGGAGAATTTGCGTCGTAGAATATTTGGCAGTATGTTCTGGATAATTTAGTTATGTTTGATTTTTTGGAATGCCTTATCTTTTTGTTCCTTCTGGCCTGTTTAATTAGAAGTATAACTTTCAATTGCTGGAAATATTGCTGTCACGTGCAAAGACATAATGGCTGCGTCTCATCTTGTTTTCACTACTTTTTAATTATCTGCACGTAGAAGAGCAAATCGAATGTGTAAGCGGAACCGAGGGGAACTCTCTGTTATGCAAGCTTCTGGGATTCCATATTCTAGATGATTGTCTTTGGTAGGATTTGAGTTGGTCTGGTGGTGCTCTTGGAGAGTTTAATGGTGATCATCGAATGTGTGCACCGCGAGCATCCTCCTGTCTGCTTTTTCTTGTACACATCGACTGAACTTGCTACATTGATTCAAACAGGGAAGTTGATAACTGATGAAGTTGTGGAAAGAAAAAGCAACCAACTGCTAAAATTGTTGGATGACTTGAGGAGTGCTAAAGGAGAGAGGACGACGAAAGTTGTAGACGGCGAATGGAAGGTGAAGTCTCTCTGCCACCAGTCTCATTCTCGGCACTTTTAGATGTCTACTGGCAGTTCGCTAGAGTCTAAACGGGGCCGCATATATTGTCGGACAGCCTTGATATTTGAACCGATGTTTGGAGGGATTCGTTAGGTTTTTAGGTTCACATTTATCGAGATTCGCACTTTCAGTCTGCTGACATGATAGAGAACATCTTTAACTCATGAATCTAACTCTAATCTACCGATTTGTACGAGCTCACTTCATATTATCTTGACGGTCTGCTTAGGGCTCTGTTGTGACCTCTCCCTCCCGTGATCACTCCTTTTTTCAATAGCTGTGCTTGTGTCCTACTTTACTGCTCAGATGTGGTTTATTTCGATACCTTGTAGTGCTGTCGTCTGTCCTGAATGGAATGTCGGACAAGTCCATATCCGAATGATCCTAACGATGACCTTTGTCGATCGGTTGTGTACATTCTAATTTTTAATTTACTGCTATGTCATTGCGTAGGTCAAGCAAGATACTCCACGGTTCCGGGTTATGTATCGAGAAGGGCCAGAAGGCGCACCATACCACTCCCTATGCTTGGACGGCATAATTGATGGCCCTCTTTCACACGGTAATCACATTTTGCTTTGGAGACTGCAGATTCTTGTTTCACCTCGATTATTTTGCTCTAGGTTCTAAGGTATTCGTGTTATTTCATTGAATTTCTTGATATCTATTTCAGAGTTAACATTGCTACTTCCGTCGTCGTTGGTGTTGCAGCTGTGTGCGTTGGATGCGAGGTTCCAATGTATAAAGAATGGTAAGGTTTTCGCAAGTGTGCTTATTTTGTTGATAAAGTGTTTTCACTGTGAAACTATTTGACGACACTGAGTGCATGCTAATACATGTTGGGGACCGTTTAAGGTGGGTCAGCTTGAATATTTTAGAAGGCTGTAACTGTTAGCCAGCAGTCAAGGACATTGACATGAAAAGAATGTTGGAGATCTTCTGTATGTTCATATTTAAGTTGAGTACTTGCGTTGTTCAGCTTAGGTTTAATGATGGAAGGGTAACATACATGTTGAAGAAATGACGCAGAGATTCTTGCAGGTGGCCACTGTTTCACGCACCTACATTCAAGATCGTAGAGTCAAGGTGGCTTGAAAGAGACACAGTCGGTGGAGACTACTCTGTGCTGAGGTATGAGCTTGAACGCTAAATTATCAATATTAAATAAATTCTCTTTCTAGTTTACAGAATTTGCAAATGCTTGTAAAGTTCCCAGTTGCATTCGTGAGCGTTGTTCTATATTTTGAACTTGGGCTTGCCACAATGAGTGAAAAATAGTGACGCATTTCTCAAGTTTATTTGCTCTCTGTTAAGGTCCTCTTGCAATGGGTTGCTTACCGGCAATGTTCGAGCTGTTATTCTTCGGATTGTTCTAATTGGAAATTTGGTGGGTGGCTACTTTATGAAGGTTCAAAGTACCATGGCCCTTTGCTATGCGCGAGGTGATATTATCAGCATTTGAACTAGAGTACTTTGATGAAGGCCTCGTCGCTGTACTATATAACACGGTAAGATTTAGTAACCTATTTTGTCCAAGTGGTTGTGCTCTCAGAATACTTACACTTCTTCACAAATCCGCTTAGAATTTCACAGATTAGCTCGATTTTTGAGGTGTGTACACTGTTTGAGCTGAGCAGCTTTATTTGCTTCTAGTGTTTCTTGTTTCTGAGTGCGCTGATTAATGCAGGCGCCAGAAGTGCCAGATGCGAAAGTCGACGGCATTCGGAGTGATCAAATACCGACATTGCAATCAAATGCAGTCCGCATGGATCTTAATGGCGGATTTGTACTTCAGAAAATTGGACACAACTGCAGTTTCTTTCGGTAAATTTTATCTTGCATCTAACTGAACTGTGCTTGGGATGGACGAGTAGTGTTACAGACGCTTATTGAGTTCTCAGACCATGATTTTTTCTTGTTTAGATAGTGATCACTCGTCAGTGAACTTGTTAGATACTGAGTGATACAGTAACGAAGCTTTAGTGAAGAGTCCAGCATAGGTGCGTTCGGAGTAAAGTCAACTGCCTCATCAAACAGATGTGTATGGGAGCATTGTTTTGACGGATGAGATTCGGGTGCTTATGAGGCAATGTTTTATTATTCATATTGTTTTTTTGGACCATTCCCTTGACTTTACAAATAAAAAATTTATTCCTGGGTGATTGGACTGTGTACAGGACTGTTGTGGATCTGGATATGAAACTAGATCTTGTCCCTCCGTGGCTAATCAACTTTATGGCAAGGCAGCTTGCTGGCCATGGTTATAAGCTCTATCAGAAGGTGTGACGTCCTTTCCCACTTCACTAATTTGCTGGTCAATTTTTCGATTCACGAAAGTATGGTAAAAAATGTACTTATATTTAAATCAGAGAAGTCGGAAGATATCTAAAGGAATCCCAGTCATTCTCAATTGATGCTAAAGATATGGTACGTTAATGACTGCCGGGTTGATTTCTTTTGTAGATCATGCGTCCTGCGGATATCCTAGGACTGTTTTGACTCTCCAATGTTTGCACTGCTTATTAGCCTTCTGTGTTTCACTAGTCATTTAGACCTGAGGAAGGAACCGAATACATACGTTGTGAAATAGTCTTTAATTGAATTTAGTTGTTATTTCTATGCGATGCATCTAGTCACTGAAGAGAACTGAAAATTGGCGTGTGCACGAATCCTGTAGCAGTTGAAAATTATCTTATGATTAGTTGTTTCTGTGTCCGTCAGGCGGTTACGGGAGTGAAAGGAAGCAAACTGGAGAAACTTGCCAATTCCGACCCTATGTACAAGCGGCTCCAATTTCTTGATGATGCTTCGTTAAATACGTATGAGCCTACTCCAGTGGCCATGTCACCATCAAAGAAAGATATATCAGCAGGATTATACGAAGGCATGTACAAGCAAGAAGCAATTGACTCTCTGGAATCTGCCTTTAAGTCTCAGTCTGACGATGATTTGTCCAAGGGCCCCAAGAGGACTTCGGAGGATGTTTTTTTGGAAGAAAAGCAAGACACTGTTGCACAACTGAGAAACCCCCTTTCTCAGATTGTGCCAATCTCAAACGGTTTATCTAATGGTAAGCACGATTCAAATACCGACAGGGCTGCACCCACTGCCGAAACAAATGGTATACAAGTCGCCACTGCGTCAGTCGAGCTGCAAGAGCATTTGAGTCCGATCGCCGAAGAAGATGGACCTACAGACCCCGAGGTTGTCTGGGCTCTTGAAATCCTCGAGAAATTTATAGCGCATTTTAATAGCCAAAAGGCCGCTGCTCAAACTAGTGAAAATAAGGATACTGCTGGTGTATATAATGGTACCGTGGACAGTTCAGAATCTGTCCGCTCGACAGCAAAAGGGAAGGAAATTCAAGTGAAGCATTCGCTTATTACAGCCGATGTCGATAAAGCTAAGAGGGCTGGGTCTGACAAGATCATCGTGGATCAGCAAATCATTCCACTCCCTCGTACACATCAAGGAGGATTCCGTTTTTTTAAGTTTAGGAAAAGGCATAAGGACAAGGAGAAAAAATCTACCAAGAGGCATGACCAATCTCTGGAAATGAATCTCAAACCAGGTTCATGAGATTTAGATCAGGTGAGACTTTCACTCAAATTTGCGGTCAGTATTCTTACTATTGTTCTTCAGCATTGGTAGATCCTAGTAAGCAGATTCTTCACTGTACAAACCCTCCGGTGTCTTTTGAGAGTATTTGATCTATATGTACTTGAAATATATATTTCTCAAGTCACGTAATATCTATGAATATCCTTAGGCAAGGATTCATCGTTCTGCTAGCGCAACGTCATGTGGACCAAGTTTTGCAGTGAATGCTGGCATTACTCGAAAGTGCACTTAGCTCTTGATTAATAGTTTGCTGTACAATTTTAGTTCCTTAGCTGAATGCTTGATATTGTTATCAGAGTCACACTCTAGATAGATGACGTGCCCATTGCAAGATACAATGTATGTGAGTTCCTATGATGAAAGTGGCGCACATAGGAATAGATCATAATTCGTTTTGATATTGCAGAAGTTCTGCTTCAGTTGTGTTTGATCATAAATACTTTTGACTTTTGTTGTTATTTGCATGCAAGGGAATGTAGATAAGGAATCGAGACCAACTACTACCTTGGGACAATGATATATGCTGCTGCTTGTTTGATTGGAGCCAGCAAGATATTTTCCAAGTGATTCAAATTTACAGTTTCTATTCCATTCAAATTTTTTAAATTTTAGTCCAAGGTTTGAGTTTCATCAAATCTCAAAACTTGTAAAGAGGAATTCAAATTATAGTGAATGGAATTTAGTACCGTAGTGGCCTAAACCAATTTTGATCCTAAGGAAGAGATACACTAATTGAGGAGAATGATAGGAATCATTGTTCTGTTGCTTCTGGATTAGTTAAGTTAGGATCAGGATAAGTTGTTTTTTTAACTTACATTGGGTACTTATTAAGTCCTTTTTGTGGATGAATGTGTTGTAGCTTAAAAGCAATATGGGTGGTTGAATTCAGTTTGTTGAATTACATCATTTATTGCATTGAGTTATTGTCAAAAAGTAGTGGAGATTTAATACAACTTGTTTCAAAAACAATTTGGATTCAAATCTTCTGTACTGTACACTAGAGCTTGTGACCAGCCCCTTTTTTTGGCACCATGGGGCCAGATTGCACCATTTCAAAATAAATATCTTTTTTTTGCTAGATAAAACTTATCTTTTTTTGTGAGAAATTTTCTAGTTCTCTTTAAAACATGGATGAAGTTGCCAAATGTGGATGAAAAGTGTAAGAATATGATGGAAAAGTGTTTTCAAGTCCAAAAGATGGATGAATGTAGACATATAATGCTTCACCAAATTTGAAGTGATTGCTATTCTGGCACTTTTTCAAAAGGTCCTCCAAAAGGGTTGCTTGTAACTACTTTTTGTTTAGTCTTATAATGCATTAAATTTAGATACTAAATGTAGCATGTTACAATTCACCATGCTCAAATATATTTTCTTCAAAACCAGATTGGGATTGGGATTTGTGATTGAGTTCTTGCAACAATTGTTGTGGATGCAATGTGCTTTAAGCTTCCTTGCTACAAGGCTCTTGGAACATTATCAACATTTCACAAGAAACTTTTAGAGGTATGATGAAAAAGTATTTGGATGATTCTTTGACATGAATAATATAAACAATTGTATATGTTTAGTTTTAGTGAATGAAAAATTTTATTATTATTTATAGCAATTATGTTCAAGGGAATATTGTTTATTTCATAGTATTAGAAGTGTTCAAATGTTGAAATATAGCTTCCTATAAATATCATGTTGTGAATTCAATGTAGAATGAACTTAATATGTTTTCAATTGTTGAGAAATATTATTTGGTCAACCAAAATTGAATATTATTGTATGTGCACAAGTATTATGAATTTGTAGTATAGTACTTTGTATTACTTGTTTTAAAATTTTGAATCTAAAAATATAACATTGAAGTCTCAAATCATATAGAAATATAGACACAACCTTCGTATTAAGAATTATTTTATGAAGTTAATGTTTTTAGATTTAATAAATTAAGTACATGACATAGATTTTCAAAAGCAACTTGGAGTATGCTCATGCAATTAGTCATATATTCCCTAGGAAATAAGGCATTTGGGACCTTTAAGCAACAAAAATTAATGCCTAATTAGAAGCAATCTTTGTAGCCATCTTAAACACCTATTCAAGTATGGAGTATTAAATGGGAAATTGATGATTTCACATGTAAATTTGGTTTGTAACAATTAAAAATTAAAAACTAATTTATTACAAGTACCTAGCAATTGAAGGTGCATCTATCTTACAACAACATAATGTTTCTTTTTATTCCTTCAAAACAAAATGTTCATATATGAACAATCAATGTATGCAAAATTAATATACATACTATGATAAAAAAAAATTAACATTTTGAACCCAAAAGAAAAAAATTCTTGTAAAAATTATGAATATTCATTCAATTTATGACTACAAGTTTTATTGGAAAATATTGGTTTGTGTGAACATGAATACGTAAGTTAGAGACAATTAAAAATGACAATTTTTCCATTGTGTATATTTCTTATTATTGGAGCATCCCCAAACAATGATACTATTTTAATTAACAAATGAAAAGAGATTTTTATGTAGTATTTTAATACCAATTACAAAAGTTAAAAGTTAGGAATCAAAGTTTTCTTGGTAGATGTTCATTTTTTCAACAATTGGTACTTATTAATGTAGGAGATGTACATACAAAAAACATTTGTTCTAATAGCACTTTTAGGCACCTAGCATATTTGGGTGTTCCTACCTTAAATGCATGTAGAATAGCCTTAATTTTTGTTTTCAAATATTCTCTTAAATATATTAACCCTTAAAGTTCGAAAGTCATTTTAGAAGACTTTTGGGATTTTAGGTAGACTTGTGTGACCTCAATTTTTTATGTGTTTTTTTACTCTTTTTTTGAAGATAGAAAATGACATTAGCTTTGTAGAAATATTAATTTAATTTCAATTGGTGCCTTTGACCCAAGGATTTCTTTTAGGCAATTAAATGCCTAATATCCTCAAAAAAAATGGACAGCTTCGTGCCTATAGAAAAAAATGAAGGTAAATGTGTTAAAAAATGCCACCTTGTAATAAAAGCCCTCTACACTATTGCCAAACATCTTTCAAAACCTCAATTCATCCATCATGCAAAGCCAATACATACAAAAATTGCATTCAAAAAATTACATATTCAATACTATGTATTCAAAATTGGCCTTTTTCAATTAAAGCCCTCCAAATTAAAAATCCCCTGGAAAAGCCTAAAACCTCCCTGAAAGGAAGGCCACATAACCATTTGCCCGAAAACAAAAACAAAAAAACTACTTTGAACAAAAGAGATGCCATCCTAATTCAAAAAAGTGTTTTGTTGAGTTGAAAAACACATTAATTTTTTTTGAAATTTTCTCTCTCAAAGAATTTTTTCTTCTACACCGGAAGCTTTGATTCATTACATTTGGATTAGTGGTGTAAAAGTTATTAAACTTCTATTCTGTAGGCAATAATTATATCATCTTGAAAAAATAACTTTCAAGATTCATTTTTGAATTCAATTTTTACAATTAAAAAGAAAAAAAATTCAATTTAGTTTAGTTTGCTTACTAAAACAATCTCACTATTGGAATTGATATATTTCAATTCCATTTCAAGCTAGTAACAATTTAGATTTTTATTCTATCTTGTACCTACTTCTATATAACAATTTATTCTTAAGAATAAAAATCAAATTGATGTTTTTGAGTTTTTTTTCCTCCAACCATCAACTCAATTCTTCAACATAAATAATTAGAAATTTAAAATGTGTAGTGCAAAGTTTTAAGTTAAGAAGATTTGAAGTCTTATTATCTAGTCATACAAGGAGCAAAAAAATTAGTCTCCTTCACTTTGAACACAAATATCATGTAATCTACATAGTTAAAGTTTATGAAATTTCTTCCATACATTCTTAGATTGATTTAGTGCAAGATCCTATAGTTAGATATGCAAAATAAATATTTTAAAATTCTTTGCAATAGAAATGGCAGTCTTGCAAGTATTTTGATGAAAAAATGCCCTTGGGATGTAGGAGTTAGTATGTCTGAGATTATTAGGTTCATAATAAAATATAACTTTTAATTTGTCTTTGAGAAGGTTTTCATGTTAGCTTTAAAACGTTGGGATGCTAGCTATTGGAAAAATTATAAGATTAGTAGTTCATTTTCTTTAAATGTTGATTCAAAACCAAACCTTTAGAAAATTTGTAAATGTCCACAAATAAAAATTAATTAATTTAAAAATTGATCCAACCAAAGTAGAAAAATGCAGAGAGTTAGATTCACTTTACACCTAGAGGTGAAGCCAATTTGTTGTATAAGAATCCTTAAATCCTTGTTTGTAATTGGCCAAAAGGTTGAAACAACCCCAATTCCTTTACACCAAGAAGCTGGGGCAATTTGGTGGTCAGAATTTTTTATTTCAAAAATATAAGATTTGACATGGCCCGAACATGGCCCAAGAATGGCTCAACTTTGCTCAATTTGGTGCACCAAAAATGGAAGGCCAATGTCAAACTTCAATTAAAAAAAAGTCTTTTTTTAATAAAATACTATTTTTTGCAACCCCTCAAATCCGTTGGATTTCAGGGAAATCTGAATGGCTCTTTTGGTCTCATCTTCTCAACTCTTCTCTTTGTCTCTCTCATTTGTCCTTGTAAAACATATTTCCTTAATTTTTTTAAGTCTTGCAAAATAGTTATTGTTGTTTCTAAAGATAGAACAAAGGGATTGTTAGAGATGAGTGAATGGAATTCTAGTTAATATAAGTTAATGCAAAGGTATGAAAGGGCTCAAGCTCATGCTTTTCAACCCTTTCAAACTTTTTTACAAGATCATATTGATAGTATAGGGGTTCCCAATTTTTTTCAATCGCCTCTTTGAACTCCTATTCTTCTATTGCCACCTTTGATTATGGGCTTGCTTGCACCTTTACTTCATTCAAAAAGAAAGGCCAATGAAGAAATTGAAGAAGAGGATGTATAGATTGTAGCTCCACTAACACCAAAGAAGAAAAGAGTCCTAGCTGCAAAGAAGCCTTGGAAGAAAAATGTGAAGATAGATGTGAAGAAAGAGAAAGAAAAAGGTTAAGATTCTAGCTCAAAGAATTGGAAGGATGCCAATGAGGAGACAACGATTTCATGACGTAGCAAGATGAAACCCAAATTTTTGAAGAATGCAAAGAAACAAGGTATGAATTTTTTTTAAATAGAAAAAAAATCAAGTTTCAAATTTGGCCTTTTAAAAGCCTTAGCCACCTTGCCTCAAGGCCCCTCCTTTCTTCCCCCCAATGGCCTTCTATATAGCCATTTTAAAAGGAAATTGATGTTGATGCTAGGATTTGATCCTACCACCTCATGGGCATGAAGAGATGTCTCTATGGAATGCCTTCTAGTTTACCTTACTTTACCCTTGATGTCCATTGCAACAAAGAAGACATTCTTGTACAAGCCCCACTCTTGAAAATTTCAGATTATTCATTGTTTAGAGGTCTAATTAAGCCCAAATCACCTTTCCTTCTATATTTTCACCATATGGAAGTCATGAGTAGGTGTAGATACTTGGTCGAAGCTCCATGCTCATTTGATTGCAGTAATTTTTAGACTAAACCAAACGGTTGAAGCTTACAAGAAGAAATTCAATAGTTAATACAAGTTATACAAAGAAGACAAGCTGGCAAATGGAATTTCAAGGTCAGATCACCACACATTTAAGCTCTAATTATTACTCTTTTGATCAATGGTGGCATTAAATAGGTACCATTATGAAACATGTGATAGCATCCGCTAATGATTTTACAAGTGTTGAAGATAGTACCATGGACATTGAGAAGGATGAAAATTCAAATGATACTCCCATTCCATCTACAACTTCAACTTCAACAACCAAGGTGGACAAGAAGAATTTTGAGGAACAATGCTATGGAATTTTTATGCAAATGGTAGAAAATAGTTTAGTCTTCCTAAAGAATTTTGAAAAAACCAATGCTTTTCTAAAAAAAGGTGGAATGACAATTAGATAGGCTTATAGACAAATTATAGATTTAGTATTTTTTAGAGTCAAATGTGTCATGGTCATGAGGGAAGAGGATTTTTCCCTTTATTCTAAAATGTGCTTCCCCAAAAGATTGAGCTAGTAATTCACGTGCTTGTATAGCTTGCACAAGCATATTCTTTATCCTAGCCTCCTTATCCTTTCTTATTTTAGTAACCTTTGCATTTGGATCTTCATCTTCTTCTATACCTTCATTGTCATTTATTGTAGTCTCTTCAATGTCTTTGATTTGTACTATTCTTGCTTCAACTTCATCTATTTTCAAGTATCTTTTCATCTCATTTGTAGCTTATGTAGCTACCATAAAAATATTTGCATTCTTCAACTGCCCTAGTTGATTTTTATTTTCCATATAATTATTCTCTCTCTTTCTTTTGCCCATTCATCATCAAACTTATCTCAGTGTATTATACACAAGTTGTGAAGGCAATTGCAGGTGGTGACTAGAGTTCATACATGTTGAAGAGGCATATCAGTTCTCTTCAATAAAATCCTCCACCTCCCTTTCAAGATACCAAATGCTCTCTCCACAACCATTCTTATTGAAGATTGAATGAAATTCCGATGTGCCCTTGTTCTAGGTAATCCATCTTTTTCACTTTTGAAAGGAAAAAATAACCATGGTCTCATTGGATATGTAGTATCATCCACAAGTTTATAAGGTAATAGCTCACCTTTCATCGCTCTCTTTTTAATATCTACATTTTCAAACAAAGTCTAATCATAACAACTCCTTGCCCATCCAAAATCATAATCCCATAACCTACATTTATTGTCCACTACACTTTGAAGTAGAGCTGAATACAAACCTTCAAGTAGGATTTATAGAAAGAGCAATGATAGGTATGTGACTTCCATCAACTACTCATATTACGCAAGGTAATCCCCTAAGCTCCTCAAACTTGTTTGCAATTCTCTTTAAAATAGCCGTGAATTGTTTTTCAATCACTAATGGTTTCAAATGCTTTTCAATTATAGCATAAAATTCCCTAACAATGATAGATGCAGTATTTTTATGAATCCCATAAGTTTCAATCATGCAATGAATTACCACTACTCAATCTATTCAAAGAAAAAGCAACCTAATTTCTAAAAAGAATAGATGCTCTAAAATTTGTATCCTTTCGACTTAATGAAGGAAATAAGACACCACACAAATAGTCAAAAGTTTTGGGAAGTACCCTTGCATGTTGTTTGAATAGCTTAACCAATTAGCATCCAAATAATTGTTTGTCCATAGAAAAAGTACTCTGGTCATACATTTGGTCATGCTTCGTGTCATCTTAGAATCACCACTCTCTCCAACCATCACAACAAAAACCATAGTCATAGCAACATAATGTTGATGCAAAGCAAGTTTTGGCAAAGTTGCAACAACCACCATGACATGTCACACCACCATGAAGAACACAAGAGCCACCAAGACCTTTTGTCTTCATTCACCCATCTTGTACAAATGGCAATGAAATGAAGGAGAGAGGGGCTGAAATTCTTTAGATTTATTGAGTTGGCCCAGCTTCTTGGCTCTGAGGGCTTTACATATGGGAAAAATTGGCCCCAGTTATAATCTTATTACAATGACAATGACTAGTTGAGTCCGACTTCCAACCCAAAAAAGGCTGAAATTTTGGACAATTGGCTTGGAGATGATTTGGCTTGGCCTCGAGATGTAAAGCGGCCCTTATTCAATTGTTTTGGCCCCAACTTCTCTCCTAAACTTGCCTTGGGGACCCCCTCGTCCTGGTTGCCAGGGTGAACTAACCCCCTCGCTCAGCCACACCAAGTCATTCCACGATTGCTAGTATAGTTAAAAGCCCCTTCTTTTATGCCCAAGTAATTTACCTAAATAATTTCTCCTAGCTAATTTGGGGTCTTTGATTGTAAATATGAATTCAGAATTTGCAAATTTGATCATGCATGGAAAATAAAAAAATTTCAGTGTTTCCCCGAGTGTCCGAGAAGGGGATCAGTTCACCCCAACCCTTGTCCCCATTCCAGTTGAGGGGGCGGCAATAATATGAGAAATGATCCATGACTTTTGGGTGGTTCTACTTTTGTCCCATTCCCATGCTTTTTGAGAAAAAGCTCCGGGGGTGGCTGCCTGCCTGCCTTGGGGGTTGTGGAAGCTTATCATAGACAACACCAGCTCCACTGATGGCATCCAAGGACAACAAGCCAATTGCACAGTACTTGAGAGAAGGACCAACGCTGAGGACTGCTGCAATGATATCTTACTCCCAACACGCCAACTCAGATTTGGCATTTGCAGCGATTTCATTATTTGATGAACTTGGTTTCCAACTTCCCATGCAAACGGAGTGCTTACAAAATGAAATGAAATGAAATAAAAGAATAACAATAAAATTTATGTATAGGGCAATGCCCGAGGAGGAGGGGATTACTGAAATTAAAGTGCCGATGAGGAGGGCGGAGCCCGATGAGGAGGTGCTTTAATTTCAGTAATCTGTGACGACGAGTGGTCATTGTCGGGCGTAAAGCACGAGCAATTGGATGAAATCGCGGGATGAGAGTACAAGTTCGATGAAAAACACGTAATCCCCGGTTACGGGAAGAACCCATCACCAGCTGAGCATTACGCTCCGCAATCCTCCCGGGAAATGAATGGCGCTCTTCCCGGGAGTACTTTACATTGTGAAGGTAGAAACATCCCTCAGTGCACATGTTCCCATTCTTGTACCCTAGAGTGCACCAAATTGTCAGCGAATAGTGAAGCCTTATGTGCCTTCCCACGAAATTGGAAGACTTTAGACATTGGTTATTGGAGTTAGGAGTATTTTTTGGCTCTCAAAATTCATGGTAGTTTTTGGGAATAAAATTTCGAAAACTTTTCTTTCCCAATATATCTAGACTTTCAACATGGGAAAAAGTTTCCACCACCTCATACAACTCTCAATTTGCTCCAAAATTGCTCAAATGATGGTCAATTAGTGATTGTCCTTTGAGTGGATAGTGAACTCAAAAGTTCCCTGGCTTATTTTTTAGTTTATCAAGTATTCCCCTTTGAACTCGGTTAATCCTGCCCCCCCCCCCCCCCCCCCCAAACCCATTCTTGTATTTTCGTGAATGAATCTCATGAGCCAATTGATGTCAATTATTTGTTTTTTTATGTATTCTCGGCCATATTCATATTTGTATCTGTCTTCCATATTCTCAGCTGCATTAAAATTAGACATACTCTAGTAGAGTTGATGAGCAGATTCCTGTAAGGCCATTCTTTTTTCCACCCATAACCACAAATCAATGGCAAGGACGGTGGTTGGATTCCTCGATCAATGGCTAGAATTTTTTCAAGGGGTAGGGGGGCTTGACCACAGTTTGTTCTGTAATCTCAGCTCCTAGTGTCTCCACCTTAATTCTGTTGTGGGACGCTAACTTTGTTCCACAAAGTGGGCCCATCGGGCTGGATTTATCCCAGGGGTAAATGCTGAATTTTTTTATTTTTTGCAAACTTTTTATTTTTCAAATTCTGAATTCATATTTGGAATCAGGGACCCAAAATTAGCTTGGGGGGGCCTTGAACATACCCAAAAACATGGCGTAAAATTTGGGGGCTTTTTCACTTTTATCCCAGATAACTCGAGTTTTAGCCCACTGGTCTCACTTCATGGGACAAAGTTAATGTCCTGCAATTTTGTTAAGACGCTCTGGACCGGAATGGTCGGATGGATGATAGGGAATTCTTGTATGTAAAACAGAAGTGCAATTGTTAATCTTTGAATTTTTGTGCAAAAGGAGAGATCATGAACAGTAATTTGGCCTCCAATGAATACTTTTGAATTTTTTTAATAAATCATTTGCACTATTGCAAAAAGGATGATTTCCACAGAGACTAGCCTGTCCTTCCAAGGTTAATGATCTTGGTTGCCCAATACAGAGACTGAACTGTGGTGCCTAATATTTTATGAAAAACTTTGAGCTTCTCTCCTGTCAAATAAGTTAACCTATTGTGAGCAGAAGCAAAGAAGTGACAGAGGTTCTCACCAAATTTTAGTGCTGCAAAGGAATTTTTCCTTGAAGCTTGGGCTCCTTCTCGTCTGTGGAGCCAGGAAGGGTTGTCACACCTCCTTCAATACAGTTGCAACTCTTGAGAATGTGTATGTGGCACGTTGTGATAAGCAATTTGTGACAAGCTCAAGTTAGTTTGTTCAAGAAATGATGTGTGCCATTTTTTCTCCTTTGGAGGTGAAGAAACAACACTTTTGAAAAAAATTTCAAGGAATTTTTCAAAGTGCTTGTCCGAGCACGGGTTGCAGAGCTCCTACCGAGCTTTGGAGGTCAAGATCTCCTCGAGAATCACTTCAAATAGTAGAAAGGGGTGTCACACCTCCTTCATGCGGAACAGCTTACAATTGGTTCCACTTTTCTCTCGCTGATTTCTCCAACTTCAAAGAAATCCAGTTCTCGCAGGAGGTGTGACTACCCGTAGGGTGAATGTAGAGGTGGTGGACTGGGTCACTAACTTGAATCACAGATGTTGTGGAAGGGCCGACCTGGATCCGTCATGACCAGTTCATAAGTTAGTGATAAGAGTGCAACTCATAACAAAGGTTTGAAAAGAAGATGGCTTGCATTGGAAGGCTCCCTTCCAAAGCATTTGACCATTTGATGAAATCCATAATTATCTCAGTAGTACGGTAGCCAACCCATTTTCAATCAGCAACCTATTTTCACAGGGTAGGATACTAAGGTAGAACCACTGATCATTTAAAGTATTTTAAGCACGATCTAGTGTAGTGCAAAGCAAAACAAATATTTTCAGAGGTGTAAAGATAAAAATGATGGGATTGCAAAAACTTTGGTAATTTTATCACATGAATTGAAATTACTATGAATTTTGGAAGGCATAAAGTGTGCTTGACCAAATACCAATATGTGGAGTCTTCTAATTTCAATCACGCAAAAAACTACATTTTTACTCACTATTTTCTACTTTTTTGCACACTACTTTGGAACATGTGCCATGAACTTTTAGTTCCAACTTTAAAAATGAGAAAAAACTCATTCTAGCCTTGGTTGGAAATACGTTCATCAAAAGGTTGACTATGGGGAGCCTATTGGTTATAGGTGGTTCTACAGTACTATATGTTTCCAATTAGTTGTGATCAGAAAAAGGGCTTCAGACACTAGTTAACCCCTAAACACCACCGGCACCATTCTATGGCATTTAAATGACGAAAGGAGTTTCTAGAGAGAAACAGAAAGCATTTTTTCATCCATTATTTGCTTGTTGACATTTCATGGAGGGTTATGAAGAGTACCTAATTGAGTTTGTAGTCTTATTAGTGTTTGTCCTCATGTGAATGAGAAGTAAGTAAAAAAATGGATGGCAAAATTTGTTATTTTAGTGTGCTTTGCTCCTTCTTTAACTCTAAAAATTGATGTTTTTTGACTTTGAACCCCCAACTCCCGAAATGAAGGTCATCTATTCTAGTTTCTACTACAATTGGAATTTTTGAAAAATTCCTCATCTTGAATATTTTATTGTAGTTTGAACTTTGGATGTATTTTCAATGTCCATTGTATTCTAATTATAGAAGTATATGGGAATTAAGATTGCACCATGATGTTTGTCACTATAATATACACACATGGTGAAATTTTCGAATTTTTTGAAATAATTTCTATTTGACGTAATTTTTTGTCACTTTTTCTTCAAAGATTTTGATAAAAATCAATTTAAAAAAAAAAATCTAAGTGAAGTATAGAAGACATGAAATTTCATCTTTGAAAAATAAATACAAAATTTTTCATACATATCTAATTCCAAAATGGCAACAAACTAAGTGATGGGCAATGAGATTTGACACTAGCGGTTATAGGTCCATTATTTAAGGGTTAAGGAGTGGTAGCTCATAGAGAAATCAAGCAACAAGAGCAACAAAAATAACGGTGAATTGTGACTTATATTGGAAGCATAGAGTGATCACAAAATGTATAGTAGGATACCAATCAAAATGGTGTTTTTGAATTCACACGGAAAGAAATTTCAAGACTACCAACTTCAACACCCTCTTAAGGGCTGAAAAATTGTTTTCTTACCATGAAATTCTTTACATAAGATCACTTTTATGTTGATAACATACATACTAGCTTTCAAGGCCAAAAGACTTACACAAAAAAAAGATATTCAAAATCTATCAACATATGTAGTTGTGAGAATAATTTCAATGTTGCCAACTTTGACCCCCTTACAAAGATTAAAACTTTTTTTGCCATGAAATTGCCTCTATATTAGTAATATGTGTGCCAAATTTCAAGATCAAAATATTCACACAAAGAAAGATATTTGAAATCTACCAACATGAGCCGTTGTAAGAGACGATTTTACTACTACCAACTTTAACACCCTTCTAGGGGCTAAAAAACAAAAAATTGGAAGATGAATTTGCCATAATAAAATTATTTAACTCCAATGCTAATTTTATAGGACAATAGTGTTGTCAAAATATGATTAAAACTTACTTGCAAAGTAGAGAGGTATCTTGACATAATGGCAAGATTCAATAGGCTTCAATTTAAAGTTGCTTCATGGCATACTCCTTCAAAATCTGTAAACAAGTTTTAAGCATGAATATTTCATGAAGCTTGATAAAGCTTGGAAGCTTCCGTTACTTAATCTTCAAGCAACTTCAACCTATATTCCCTCTTTTTAAACCTTACATGTGATAGTTTTTCAAAATATAGTAAGAAGTCATTCAAAAGGCTTGCACCTTAGTTTATGGGTTTAGAGACAATATTCTCTACATCTTTGTATTAAAAGATTTGGATATTTTCAACACTTAATTATAGTGGATTTTGGATTTCAATAAGATAAATTGTATTTGGACAAATTGTTAAATATTATGAATGTGGTATAATTTGATCATTATAATTGTAAGATTGAACATGATCCTTACAAAAGTTAGAGAAGTTTTATATAATTCACTCTTCTTTGAGATCCATAAGCTTTTAGTATAGAGGTGCCAACTTGACAATCATTGGGTGCTTGGAAATCAAAATTGTGTGAAATCAAAAAACAAATTGGATTTTGAAGTATAGTACTTTTTATAAAAAAATTAGATCATGGTTAGGACTTATAGAACTTTCAAACATAGAATTGGACAAAGGCCTTGAAAATGAACTACAATATTTTACATATTTGTATAGTTGAAGAATTGCCAAAGACAAAATAATGGCAAAAAATTAAATAACATATGGTGTTGTTGTTGCATAAAATGCTTATTTGTTTTGTCATAAATGAGGGTAGAATTGTAGAACCAAGTCACGGGGTGCACTCAACTCTATTACAATAAACTATGTGCAAACAAGTGGTTTCCAATAAACTATGTTTTGAACCTAAAATTTTGAGCATTGTTTAATAAAGACCATAAGTTTCTATTGCCAAAATTTACAACTATAATAAAATGTGAAATGAATTCTAGAAAAATTTGAAAATGAACTAAAATGACATGTTTTTCAACTCAAATATTTATAGTGAACACATTTAGATGACCATTGCATCAATATTCAACTCAAAATGAGTTTTCAATAGAAAGTTATTTTAAGAAAAAATTTGTTCATTTTTTAGACAATTTTTTCTTAAATAAAATAGGGGAGAGAAAGTTATTTTTCAGTTCTATAGTGTATTTCTTTACTTCTAAAATTTGTAACTAATTAGTATAAGCAAATAAAAATATCAATAATCCAAAACTTAAACTTCCAAAGTAAGGAAAATGTGTTGATATTTTTTAAATGTGTAGAAAAAATTCAAAAAGTAAATAGGGGGTCAAAAGTTTTGTTCACACATGGTTTTATATGGACACTCTAAGTGATCCCCCCGAGAACTAAGTTTAATAAACTTTTCAGAACAAAACAAAGAAATAGAATTAAAATATAGAAAATTGGTATTATAATATTCAAATTCAAGTCAAAATTGTATTTCCAAAAGTTATACATAGAAATCTATTTTTAGAAAACTTCAAAAATTGCCTACTTTAGTCTTTGTATTTCTAAATGTTGTAATAATTCAATAAATTGAATTTACCTTGGTATTGTTTTGGATTTAAAATGATCCATTTTTTTAGTCAATCATCATCCCATTGAAAATTTCAATGATTGTTTGCTAAAATTTTTAGGGCTAGGAAAACAACAAATTTTTTTGTCACTGGTATTGTGAAGAACAACAAAACTATTCCTAATAATTTATATATTAATTACATATGTATTGTTATATGTCAAAAAAAGACATATGTCCCCTATTCATCACATGCAACAACTTTCATCTAATGAGAAACTCTTTAGAAGTCATATTGATAATTACTATATATTTTCAAAAAAATAGAATGAATTTGAAAGACATTTTGAGATATTAAATAGCTAAATACAAGTAATTTTGACATCCTCTATCTAAAGTTGTTTGAATGCATTGATAAGAAGAGCTAATTTTTAACCTTTAATTCTGATTATGGTAAATTTAAAGATTTTGTTTCATTTATTTTTTAAATTATTTCTTAAGTTCTATTTCTTAATTAATTAATTTTTATGAAGTAAATTATATTTATTCTTGGAACTAAAAATTATTTGCAAGGAAAAATATTGAAGATTTACATTGTATTAATGTTGGTCAACTAACATTAGACATTAGGAGCTTCAAATAATTATTTGGATGGATGGACCATCAAATTTATATATGTGCAAGGAATATTTTCATTCACTGTGAAAAATTTGAGTGCTATATCTTGATGGAACTAAATCTCAACAACTATAGGTACAAAAAAAAACCATTTTTGTTTTCATACAAAAGTTTGAGTGGAAGTTTGAGTCAAGTCAAACCATTTATTTATCATTGTTATTTGGTTACTATAGCTAGTCTATAAATTCAAATGAATGAATAATAAAATATAATTAAAATCTAAATTAGGATGTGAACATTAAAACCTACACCCAATTTGATATAATCCTTAACCCATAAAGAACCATTTGTCCCTTTAAGGAACAATTTGGATTTGTGTAGGTTCTTATTGTCTCAATTTGAAATGAATGTATTTGAATTTTTTTGAAGATAAGTTGCTTAGTGAGAGACTTTTGGGTACAAATTGATAGCTTTCTTCTATTTCTATAGGAGCTTGGAAGCAAAAAGTAAGGTACAATAAGCAAAAATGGAGGATGACAAGCAATACAAAAAAAATCACAAAAAGTAAGAATAAATGATTTAATTTTTTTTCCAAAAGTATAATAATTTGGTTTATATATGAAGTTTTTATTCATTCTTTTTTGGACTTGTGATGAAAAAGTTATATCAGATTATGCACCCTAAAGTGCATGTCACTTGTTTTGATTCCCCGGCCTCCCTCCCTTGCGGAAAATCAAGACATTAGATGAGATTCCAGGCCTCTAGAAGATTGTGGGTTCCCTAACTGCGGGAACAGTTTTTCTATTGCAGGAATACAAAAACAGTGCAGTCCGACATGGCCGAGACCATGCCACGTCATTGATTTGTTTTTGAAAAAAAAAGATGGATTTTTTTTTCACATTTCAGGATCCAAATTTTTTAATTTTTTATATTTATATTTTATTTCTATTTTTTGGGGAACTGACGGCCACTATTTCAAGAACCATTTTGGAAACATGCCGTCCATGTAATGGCCGTTTAATTCATGTCAAAAAAATTCCCACTCCACCCCCCCTCTAAAAAAATCAACAACTGTTGAATGTACATAGAAAATACGGATATGATCTATATCTGATCCATACATGGATATATATATGTATCTACATACTTAGGGACATGGATATGGCTAAGACATACAAACAACAATATATATGGATATGGATACAATAGTATGGGATTATTCGATAGTGATTATTTGCAATCCCACCTTATCAAAATTATAAGAGGGTGTGGGGGGTTAAAATTTAGTTTTAATTTTTATTTATTTATTTTGCAATCATGGTGCATAGTTTGACACTATGCACTATGAAGCGGCTGTAACAACCAACCATATACTATTCAATCAGACAATCTTGTTTTTTAGGCATATGGAATATCTTGAAAAATTAATCATAACACTTGATCATGAAGAAATTGTAAGGGAGTTTGCGTATTTGAAAGTGATTCCGAATCTTCAATCTTCTATATCTAGTCAAATGTTAGACTATAATCATAGAATTTATATTTAGTGGAAAAAAATCCTACATCTTAAATAAATTCAAATTGTCAATTTTGCAAATGCCTATTATATTTGAAGCTATTTCTACGACCTTGCTTATAAAAGCTTGAAGCATTTTTATTCTATTACGTAATTTGTTGTGTGTTCCATTCAAATGCAAGCATAACTTTTGGCTAAACAAGTAGATGCATTTGAAATTAATGTTAGAAGTGTTTTATACATGTTCAACTTTAGTCTGTAATTTTTAGAATTTCAAAAATCTATATACTACAAACATGTAAATTTCCTTATTTTAGAGAGGTTTGCCTTTTCTTATTTTTGAGTACTATTGAGTATTCTGACCATTCAAAATTTGGAGAGCCCCTTCTTTGACTAGGATTGCACTTTGTATTTTGAGGTTCAAAAGCCTTTTAAAAAATATAGAATCTTTGTTTTCAATGTAGAGGTTTGCTATTGTACTCTCATTTCTAAACATTCAATAAAAAAATTCTTTCACCATTCACTTGGTGAAATTTTATTGGCCTATGAAGTTGTTAAAAATATCTTATTCCATATTTTGTTTTTTGATTGTTTTTTAGTATTTTCTAGAAATTCAAATATCTATACATACATTTTTTTCTCAAATTTTCCTCTAACTTGTTTTATGCATAATTCTTGAAGTTTTTTTCTTATGCCTAATATTTTGGAAAAACAATGTTTATAGTATTCAAGAATTTTCTTGATATATTACAATGTATTGTATTGTAATTCATTTTCTTCTCAAATATTTTTCAAAAGCTCAAGTAATCCTATTAGTATCCCTTAAAATGGCCCAAATGTAACAAATCAATAAGAATTTCATACTTTCACTTGAAAGATTTTAACAATTGACAAACAACATACGAACTATTGTATATAGAATGCATTTAGAATTTTAAATACATAAATTCTTAAAGACCGATGTATTCTTAGTATGTAACTAATAGTTCAAGAAAGTATTCATGATTTCAAATGTTAGAATAATTTAAAAAAATTAAAGATAAAAGGAAAAATTAACTTTGTAATATGATCTTCAAATTTTAATTGGTATTTGAAAGCAATAGCTATGCCACTTGTACTAAAAATTGGTTCAAGCCTATATAGCCCCACAATTTTTATTTTTATTCTTTTTTGTATTTAACAAAATCTATTTATGCCTAAATATAAAGGTGTGATTAATTACATTAGATCAATTAGTTATGAAAAAGATTGTTTGGTTTAGAAGGTAATTAGAGTATCTTCTTGAAAAAAAATTTGAATGTAGTTTGTTTTTTAATTTAATTTTGACTATATTCAACAAATAAAAGGCCTATAGGGTTAAGATTTCTTTCTAAAACCACCCCACTACTAGGATTGTCATATATCAATTCTATTTTATAACTATTATTAATTCTTGAAGGAAGAAGTTGTATTTTTTGGCAAGATAGCAATTTGGGGCAGTTCACTACAATTAAAAAAAAAA